>CM028131.1:1385165000-1386415000 GCA_016271365.2 Neoceratodus forsteri | reverse complement strand
ATGGTTCAAGTCCATAATGTGTCTGACAAAGAGATTCAAGTAAATAGAGGCTGCACCTTAGCTAGTGTGCATTGTGCAGACACTGCAGTGCTCCCCAATAGCAAGGGTTTGGGGAAGGATGACAGAGTAACGCCCGACTTGTTCGATCACAGTGACTCCCCATTGCCTGCTGAATGGAAAGTGAGGATCGGTGAAAAGCTTGCCCAAAGAGACCAGGTATTTTCCTTAAAAGAATGGGATGTGGGATGCATGCAAGGGGCTAAGCACCACATCTGACTGCATGATGAAAGGCCTTTTCAAGAGAGGTCTCGGTGCCTGGCCCATGCTGACATAGATGATGTGAGACGGCATCTGCAAGAGATGCTTGCTGCTGGTGTGATACAAGAATCCAGGAGCCCTTATGCTTCCCTCATTGTAGTAGTGAGGAAAAAGAATGGGGCCATTCAGATGTGTGTGGATTACCGTACCTTAAACCAGCGGACCATCCCTGACCAGTATACCATGCCATGCATACAGGACGCCTTGGACTGTCTAAACAGCAGTAAGTGGTTCTCAGTGTTAGATCTCCGCAGTGGGTTCTATCAGATCCCGATGGCTCTGGAGGATCGAGGAAGATTGCGTTTATTTGCCCCCTAGGTTTCTATGAGTTTATCCGGATGCCTCGAGGAATTTCAGGTGCACCAGCTACCTTTCAACGCTTGATGGAATGTGCTGTGGGGGACATGAACTTGCTTGAGTGTTTGGTTTATTTAGATGATGTTATAGTGCTTGGCCTCTCGTTGGAAGAATATGAAAGTCAATTGTTCAAGGTCCTGGACCGGCTGGAGGATTTTGGCCTTAAATTATCTATAGACAAGTGCCAATTCTTTCAAACATCTGTGAAGTATGTGGGCCAAATAGTATCCACTGAAGGCATAGAGACTGACCCCAGCAAAGTAGAAGCTTTAACCACTTGGCCCCAACCAAGAAATTTGAAGGAGCTACAGCGGTTCCTGGGGTTCTGTGGGTACAACCGATGATTTATTAGAGACTACTCTCGAGTGACCTGCCCCCTGCTTAATCTCACTCAAGGGTACCCCCTGACCCATAAGAAATATAAGAAGACTGCACAATCTGGGACTGAAAAAAATTATTTCCGCCCAAATTATGTGTTTGGTACTCACTGAACTGCCGATTGTGAGGAAGCTTTCTATGACATTATATATCAACTTACTCATGCCCCAGTGCTGGCCTATGCTGACCCTGCTAAACCCTATGTTCTTCATACTGATGCCAATCAGCAAGGATTGGGGGCCATATTGTACCAAGAGCACTTGAATGGCCTGAGAGCTGTAGCTTTTGCCAGCTGCAGCTTGACCCCTTCTGAAAAGAATTATCCAGTGCATAAACTAGAGTTCCTAGCTTTAAAGTGGACTATTGTTGATCAATTCCATGACTATTTGTATGGGGCTAAGATACTGGTGAAAACTGATAATAATCCTTTGACATATGTTCAGACCTCAGCCAAGCTAGATACCACTGGTCATAGGTGGCCGTCTGTGTTATCCACCTACAACTACGCTGTTGAATACAGAGCAGGCCTAAACCATATAGATGCTGATGCTCTCTCCTAGAGGCCTGTGTCCCCAGCAGATTGGATCAGGTTGTCCGAACCTGACATTAGAGCCCTTTGCCAGAAATTCGACAAGGAGGAACAGGTGTCTCCTGATACTGTGGACTGCATGGTGGATTGCTCGGGTCCAGCTTATAGAACTGTGTGCCTGCTGCTTACTGCCGTTTTTATGTTTGCTTGCACGCATGTGCAAGAAACACAGTGCCATCATCCGAGTTTTCGGAGGTGTGTCACCCCCTCTTCCAATTCAGTCAGTGTATTGGCAGGCGTGGCCCCAGTCTGCCAATGCATGCTGGAGCTGTCTATGACAGCTCCAAAATGCAGTGGCATACAGTTGAAAGGGAGAGCTACGCTTCAGTGAGCAGCAATAAGATATCACCTGCTCATGCGCAGCTTCCCCTACATACCACACACACACACACACACACACACACAGAAACGCACGCAAGCATACTGCATGCTGCCCCCCCCAGGCACACACTTATAGCCGATGGGGGTGCCCAATCCCCCGTCGGCTGTGCTGCGCTCCCCCCCAAAGCCTTCCACATGCCATGCTGGGTGCCCACCCCAGCGTGGCAACTCATAGAACAGCCGAAGGGGTGCCAATCCCGCCGGCTCCACTGTCCTCACCCCGAGTAATGGGTGCCACGCTGAGAGCCCACCCCAGCATGGCAATATTGCCAGGCGACGGTGCCCAACTCCGCCGGCTCCACGGTCCACCCTCCCAGCCGCCTCTGTGCTACGCTGGAGCCCATCCCAGCGTGGCAAACGCCCCGCGTGCCAATTTAAAAAAAAAAACTGTAAATTAAAAACGGTCCCACGCAGTCTCCCGCCCCTCCCACAACCCGCACTCACCCACTGCTGTGCACCCTGCCCCCCACACCTTCACCCCATACTTACTCTCCGACCTCGGCGCAACGATCTTCGTGGACTGAAACACGCCTGCACTCTTCAAAGCCGACCGCGAACTGAGGAAATGCCGGTAAGCTGTATAATGGGATAGATAGTGGGTTTTCAACTTTGTTGCATATCTCAGGCATTTTTTGGAATTTTTGCACCAAATTTTCAACATGGAGTTTTTGGGACCCCTTCTCATGAGTGCTGTCACTGTCATGGCGTTATTAGGGCCCGAAGGGTGATTTTGCAGTCACTGCGCGAAATCACCTTTTGGGACCGATTAATGAAATGACACTGCTGGTGTTCATAAAGGTGGAGGCTCTCAAGAAGCATATTTTGAAAATTTGGTGGAAAAATTCCAAAAGCGACTGTTTCTGATCGTACGTTGCGTAGTTCCTACGCACTGTAAGTTCTTAATTCTCAATATTTTCACCCAGATTTTCAACATTGCCATTTTACCACACCTTCTTATGAGTAGTACAGCTGTCATTTTCACATCTCACCCAAAATGTGTTTCTGCCTATGTAGCGCATACAATGGCTTAGTCGGTAGCGTAAATCAATGTACTGGACAAATTAAGAAAACCACAGTGACACTGTTCATGAGCAGAGGTCTTAAAATGGCTATGTTGAAAATTTGGTGAAAAAATTCCTAAAAATGACTGTTTTACGAGCATGCATTGCGCAGTTCCTACGCACGCTCATAAGTTCGCGAATTTTCAATATTTTCACTCCAGATTTTCAACATTGCCATTTTACCACACCTCCTTATGAGCAGTACAGCTGTCATTTTTCACATCTTGCCCAAAATGTGTTTCCGCCCATGTAGCGCACAATGGCGCAGTCGATGTACGAAATTAATGTATGGGACACATTAAGAAAATCACAGTAACACTGTTCATGAGCAGAGGTCTTAAAATGCCTATGTTGAAAATTTGGTGACAAAAGTCCATAAAATGATTGTGTTACGAGTGAGCATTAGCAGTTTCCATGCACCCTTGTAAGTTCATGACTTTGTAATATTTTCAGTCCAGATTTTCACAAGTGGCATTTTTCCACACTTCCTTATTTACAGTACAGCTGTCATTTTTCACAACATGGTCAAGTGTGTTTTCACACTTTCAGCACAGAGATGTGGTTATGCAGGGAAATCATTGTTCGACAGATAAAGAAAATCACAGTGACACTGTTCATGATCGGAGGCACCAAAATGCCCGAGTTGGACAATCTGCTGTAAAAATCCCTCAACCTAATTATATTACGGGTGTGTTGCACAGTTTCTATGTACGCCATGACTTCACCATTTTTTAAATATTTTACTGCAAATTTGCAACATTGCCATTTTTTTACCTCCCCATGAACAGTACAGCTGTCATTTTTACATCCTGTTCGAATGTTTTGCACCTGTGGAGCAAATGTCGAGTCGCTGTGCATAAGCAACTTTGCTAACAAACTGATATTCCCCTGTTCATGAGGTGGGTCACAAAACCATGTTGAACATTTGGAGTGAAAATACCAACGAATGCCTTAGGTATTAGGGTTTCCAACCATAACGCCCAACCCTGTAGAGAATGACAGGTATCAGGGGTGTGACTTGGGATTCTTGACTGTAATGCTCATACCATTCCACACCCTGCAGCCAGTGAGAGGCATCGAGGTATGCCTTGGACTCTTCGGCCCCAAAGTTCACCCCATTCTTCTATATCGCACCCATCTCACCATGTTTCCTAATGGAATGGGGTGCGATAAGGCCAAAGACCCAAGGAACACCGTGATACTTGTCAGTGTCTGCAGGGTGGGGTGTGGTGAAATGGTGTGGCCGTTATGCCTGACGACCCAAAGGCACATCCCAATGCCTGTCACTCTCTGCAGGGTGGTGGTGGGGTTGGCTTCAGTTCAATACTTCACTGCCATTCCTATTACGCAGCTCTGTAACTTCTACACTACCACTGCCAATGCCAGCAAGCAAACATTTGGCATTGACAAATGCTTGTTCTGCTTTAGACACTAGTACGCTGCCTCAGCTCAATAATGATAGTCTTCAGCTGGCTCAGTCTCGTGATCCCATGATACAACCTGCTTTAGAGGCACTGCAAGTAGGGAGAGATGTGTCCCAACTGCAGTCTGCTGACTTGAGAACCGCCCTGTTATACAAAGAAGGCCCAAAGTTGAAGCTGAACAATAAACTATTATAATAACTGGGCAGCAATTTCTCTCAATGTACTGACCAGGTTGATATTTTCCATAACAACCAGCTGGTTGTTATGACATTCATGAGCCATGCCAGTCAAACTATGCGGCTGCCTCATTGGCCAACATTCTGTATGTGGGTGGGGCCAAACAGTCTCACAACCTGCTGGAGAAAAATTGTTGGTCTTTTATTATAAAAAATAAAAGATAGGGAGTTATATGAGATGACGCACACCTCATTGTGGGATGCTTTGATAAACCCTCGGGCTTCGCCCTCAGGGTTTATGTAGCATCCAACAACTCGGGTGTGCATTAAATTCTCATATCAAACCCTTCCCTATCCATTATTCTTTATATATCGGGAGACCGTAGACAAAGAGGAGCGAGTAGACAAACAACAACTGGTGCTGCCCACCGCTTTTAGAGAACTGGTGTTGAGGTCCCTGCATGACCACATGGGGCATCTTGGCATAGACCGAACTCTTGACCTGGTGTGGACCCGATTTTACTGGCCTAAAATGAGTGCTGATGTAGAGCAGTATGTCAAGACCTGCAGCTGCTGTTTACAAAGAAAGGCCCTGCTTCAAAGAGCTGCTCCCCTGGTCAATATCACTACCAGCACCCCTATGGAACTGGTCTGCATTGATTTCCTGAGCTTAGAACCTGATCTGAAGAATATCAGCAACATATTGGTAGTCACTGATCATTTCACCCAATATGCCCAGGCTTTCCCCACCAAGGATCAGAAGGCAACCACGGTGGCTAAAGTCCTTGTTGAAAATTTTTTTGTTCACCATGGGGCCCCCCAGTGAATCCATTCCGATCAAGGAAGAGATTTTGAGAGCCGTCTGATTAGAGAGATGCTATCCTTGTGGGGGGTGCGGAAATCAAGGACTACCCCATACCACCCCAGGGGTGATCCCCAACCTGAGAGATTCAATCGCACCTTGCTCGATATGTGGGGCACCTTGTACCCTAAAGACCAATCTAGATGGAGCCAGCAGATCAGTGCCTTATGCCATGCCTACAATTGTACCAAGAGTGATGCCACTGGGTTTTTCCCATATCGGCTGATGCTTGGAAGGAAAGCCAGGTTGCCAGTGGATGTTTGTTTTGGGGTTTCCCCCGATGGGGTTCAAGCAGCTAATCATCTCCAGTATATGCAGAAGCTGAAGGCCCAACTCAATTATGCCTACCAACTAGCCCAGACTATGGCTGCTAAGTGGAATTTAGCCAACAATGAAAGGTATGATAAGAAAGTAAAAGCAGTGGAGCTGAAAGAAGGGGACAGAGTGCTATTGAGGAATTTGGGACTGCACGGTAAACATAAGATTGCTGACAGATGGAATCACCGCCCTCATATTGTTGTGGGAAAACTGAAAGATTTGCCTGTGTATAAAGTTCAGCCTGAAAACAATTCAAAAGATGTAAAAACTTTACACCGAAATCACCTGCTGCCAATCGGACAGATTTTGATAGAGGCTGAACCTCCCAATGCCCCCCCTCTGGGCCTACAACTAGAGCTGCTGCCAAAAAGAATCCAGAGGGTTCGACTCCACAGAACTTAAACTCCAGGGGCCTTCCCCTTTCCCCTCTGATGAAGTTGATCCCCCGTCTGTGTCTGAAGACAGCGAACATGATGTTGAGTATTACCCCTCTTATGAACTGAGTCAACTCTTTAGGGGCAATCCCCTAGCTAACTCTGGGGACGAAGCTGGGTTTCATGGACTGTCTTGGCCCCAAGCTTTGTCTCTGGAGCCGATGCTCCCAGAGGATGAAGTGAGTGGCATCAAAGCTGAAGAAGTGGGGTCTTTGAGTCTGGCTGAATTTTCTGGTCTGGTCGAGCTGTCTGACTTTTCAGAAGGAGGAAATGATGTGGGGGAACCCGTTAGGGATCTGCCCGAGCAAGAAGAATACTCTGAGTGCCCCGATAGCATCCCAGTAGTGCCAGATATGCCCTTGACTGAACCAAGTAGTGTGGGTCCTGATATAGAGGGTCATGTCCCCAAAAGTACTATGGGCACGGGGTCCCCTTCTCCTGTGGAGATTCCCCCTACTAATCTAAATGAGGCTGAAATGGAGCCAGGGCCTGTAGCCGATTTTAATGAGACCCCTAGACACACTGGCTGAGAAGTACGGCCTGTAATAAGGTTAAGTTATGAGTCTCTGGGTCAGCCTGTGGACCTGCCACTAAATGTAGTCCATAAAGGGGTCTATGTATCTCTGAGTTCCTTGACCAAGTTAGTCTTGGGAAACAATTCACAACTGTTAGTATTACCCTCTAAGTATAATGCTACTGCCCAGTTAGCCCTCAGGTAGCTGATAAGGAAGGGCCCCCCTTTATCCAGGTGTCATGGCAGGAAGTAATGACCTGATTTATAAAAGAAAGGGTCGTGGTATGTGTAATGTTGTATAGGCAAAAAGTAAACTGTGTGATACAGTACTGATGTATGTAACCAAAGGTCTAATGTGCTGTCAATTTAAACAGTTTTGCCTTAGAGTGATTTAAGGGTAACTACTTGACACGGACACCAAGTTTTTCAAGGCCAGGAAGGGTGTAACTCCCCTACAAATGGGGGTTCCTAAAAAACCTTCCTGGGGCTTGCCTAGCGGCCCCCTGTTTAACTGGTGTTCGGCGAAATCCCGCTGGTTGTGAGTACTTTTAAAAGCCTCAGGTGCTGTCCCTTTAAGAGCTGCCTGCTCGCAGGCTCCAGTGGGTTGCATGGGGGGGGGGACGTGTTTCCCTGCTCTAATCCCGCCAGAGCTGCAGTGGATGCGCTCCCATCGGTAGTCACTAAGCGTGCCAAAGGGAGGTTGTTCAATAGATGTGGCTGCTGGCTATAATTGTTTGGAGTATTAGTGCATTTGCAGCTTGTCTAACCCGTTTCCTTTGCAGCTGGGGCTTTGTGTACTTGGCCCCTCCATTTTGGACCTGGGTGGCTGAACTAGGCCAATGGAGTGAGAGGGGAACATTAAAATGGCGTAAACAATGACCAACCAGAATCAGGACTGAAGCTGAAGCCAGCTGACCAATGGGGATACAGCTAGTGATTCTGGGAAGTGGAGTTCTGGACCATAGCGCCTTTTTGCACCAATGGGGGGGGGCAAATTTAGTGGCTGGTATCAGCAGCCCACCAATGGGATCGGGTGGCACCTGAATTGAGAGGCTTGCCCCATACTGCCAAGGGGCAGAGAAGTTGTGGCTGAGAGCGAGGAAGGAGCATGGGGCTCCTGCGCCGTTTGAGCGTTCATGCGGGAAGCGCATGTAAGGCCAGTTTGGGTGCTTTTAAACACCAGTAGATCCAGACTAAATCCGCAGGGTAGCATTCAGAGGAGGCTGTGCAGGAGCGTGGCTACCTACCAGGCTCACCCTGTAGAAGACTGGAGAATCTGCTTGAATCGCACTCGGTCTGTCAGGAACAGTGAAGCTGCGTCGGTTTGGCCCGGTGAATGGTGTGCAGCTGATCGAGAAGGACAGCAGCTGCCTGGTATGGTACCTCTCTGCCTTGCATATAAATGTGTGGAGAAGTGCTTAAAGTTCAGGCTCGGTCCTGTGAGTGGTGCGAAAGCGCTCTGTCTACTGAAGTTGTGAGTACTAAATCAGGGTAGCTCCCTGGCAAATGGTCCTAGTGAGGGCAGGACTTTCTGGGTTCTGTATTGATGACACTACCTGAGCCTGCTGGCTCTACCTAATCTTCGTAGGAATCAAATGCTCGTTTGTGTCAGGGCCCCAACCAGCTGCATCGAGGGACTAGCCTTTAGGGCTTGGGTACCCATAGACAGTGACTTATAGGTTAGGCCTGTGCACAGAGCCCTAGATAGACACTTATATGTTATAGTAGTAAGCTAATTAACCTGATCACCCCTAGTCCTTGTTTACTTCCCCTTAAATAAATCAGATTGATCATTTGCAAAGGTACACTGGCTAGTCTGTGTGTTAATGGAGAATTACTGTACAGTGATTATTGTGTAACTGCAACTTACTTTTCAGGGGGTCTCCGGACCAAGCTGATTGGCTCCAGCTGGGGGGGAAGTGTATATGGTAAGGACACTGTGATTGAATTGTGTGGGCCACTAGTGGGAAGAGAGTGGGGTTGCAGCAACCCAGAGGGCTGTGACCAAGTCATACTCGACTGTCCTAACCCCGGCCTTTGGGTGGAGGCACCCGACAACGGATCTAGGCCCCTCACCCTGTTACAGCCAGAGCAGGCAGGGGTAGTAGCCCTTGGGATAGTGCCCCCTGGTGGTTACACTAGGTTGATGAAGAACATGTTTAAATAATTTGTGACTGATACAGGATAAGGTATAAGGTAATGTGTTATTGTATCTGCATTGTTTAATTCGTCAGTTTCTGTACTGTCCGCTGAACTCACAAAGACTCTAATTGGATTCAAGAACTTTTTGGGATCTTTGAGATTTTTGCATTGCGGATTTGTGAAATAATCAATGTTACCTTTACGTGCTTGTTTGTTCTAATTGTTTTTAAGCTGGCAGTACAATGACCAGGGTTTCTCAGTGTATGTTTGCTTAAAAGTTTTCTGTGCTTAGTCATGCTCTTTTAGCTACTTTTAACAACACTGACGCTGTACAGTTGTTGCTTGCTGCTGTTCCCTTCACTGCCCTAATAGAGCATCCTTGTCCACTAGATGTAGCAAATGTTTTAGGAAAAAATCCAGTGCAAAGTCAGCATCAGGTATAGCATCCAGAAAGGACCAGGCATCTACTGTGTGTGCAGATCATTATGAAAAGCCATTGGGTTAAAAAATGTAAAGTTCCTGGATTGGAAAATTTGGTGGGGGACAGGTACTTAGGTGCCTTATTTCTCCAGATACAGTAGGTAGGAACATGCTCAATGATTACATCTAGGAGTTGTGCTACTGTTTATTTATTTATTTCACAAGGAAGAGACTCCATTGAGCATTGCTCATTCTCAAGGAGGTCCTGCGTAAGACAGTGTGCAGTGGACAGCATGGAAATACAGTCTAACATGTAATATGAACACAAGGCAATGCCTGTCAAATATCATAGGACGGTATACAATGAGCAGTACAAAATTACAGTACAGCAAGTAATATGATTACACATAAATATGGTTATCATTGCTTACTACTATCCAATCTAAGGTAGAATGTTTGTTTTTAAGCAATGAGGCATGACTAGGGGTCATGTTAATGGTCTGTTAGTCACCCTCTAGGGGTGTAATGTTGCACAAAGCATAGCTGAGTGCCTCATGCCCCTAGAGGGTGATTATTATTTATTTATTTATTTGTTTTTGTTAACCGGGTAAGGCACACTAGACAGCCAAGTGCCTATTTTCAGGTGCGACCCGGGAGGGTTACAGGCATACAATAACAGTGGAGGAGTCAATTACATACATACATACCACAGAAGTGATGACTATTAACATAACCCCCGTGAGTGCCTTATTGCTATTATAACAAAAAAGGTTCTTTAAACAGTGTTAAACCTTGTTCAGAATATGATTAGGCTCTACATGTATGCTAATAAAAGACTAACATAAGGCTGATAGAATGCGTACTGCCAATCAGATAGCTCTATTTCTGAAACCCTTTGTATAATGTTAAATGTGTCAGAGAGTGTGTGAGTTGAGTGAGGTTCGATAGAGTTAGTTGTTGCACCAGTCCAGTTTAGATCAACATCTTCTTATAACATGAGGTACTACTCAATAGGTCACCTTCCCAAATATGTTCATCTGCCGGGACAGGGAGAAGGAGCTCAGACAGGGACACCGATATTGTTTTCCCTCCAGTAGCATTTGTCCCCGCCGTTACCACTGTTGCCTCTTGTTTTCCATTTTGTGGCTCAGTGCAGTGCAGACAGGCAGAGAGAGACACACAGAAACTGCACCCCCCCACCCCAGATGATCACAGTGACTTGTCCCTCGCAGTTGATGGCACAGTCCATGTAAAAGTGCACATCATGGACAGCGAGAGAGACTCCATACAAGTGCACGACTTGTACCTCCGAATAAAGCCACTCAGTCATGCTGTACTTAATCTCTTCACTCCTTCTCTCACTCTGCTTTTTCTCTATATATTGAACCTGCAGTGGTTTACTCACCCTCCCTCAAGTAAGCAAAAAGCCACAATGGGGTGTGCGTTAGACAGTTCTAACACATGGCTAGGGGACGTAGTGAGGCACGAGGCTGCAGGTCAAGTGCATCTAGCCCCACAGCTGTGTGTTATAACTGTCTAATGCACACCCTGAAGTGGCTTACTGCACTTATAAAATGGGCCTGTGTATAGTATATGCATGTAAGAATTAACATTTTTATGCTACTGTAGAAAAACATGACAATCTTTCATGCAGTTTGTTGTAGAATAGTTCCTCTGCCTGCTATAGATAGCTTTTGTTTTGTCCTTAGGAGTTTTATCCTGCTGAGGCCACCATACCTGTAGTTTGGTTCTGGTATGTCAGTTGGTTGTCATGGCACCCTGCAGGCATTATAGATTTAGTTTGTTTACAGTTTATATTTATCTTGTATCTTATTGGTAGACCTGAAAACAAGAACATTTGTTAGGTGCGAGTGGAGAGCTGAACGAGTGGATGGTGAGCAAGTGAGCAGACAGGTGCGCAGGTGGGAGGAAAGAGACACAAGGACAGTATTATTGTGGTAAGGGAGTTTTAGAAAAAGGATATAAAATCACCTGCTTCTGTTGTGTATTTAGTCATGGTTGGACAACACAGTTTCATAAAGAGCAAGTGCTTGCCACGGAGGAGAGAGATGCAACTTGTTACTGATGTGGTGGTTATCATGGCGCCTCTACCCCCCTTCCCCACCCCCGCACAGACAGACTTGCAGAGTTCATGTTTTGTGTTAGAAAAAGTAAATAAAATCACCTGCCTATATATTCATGTTGTGGACAATTTTAGTAAAAGGCAAGTGCTTGCCAGGGAGGAGAGGGATGCGATTTGTTACTGGGATGTGAGCGGGCGGGCAAGCTAGTAGGGGTGGGTTAGCCAATTGGACAGTCTACTTAAATTGCCTGTTTAATGTAAAAAAAAAAAAGGCTATGACAGTTACGTGCCAGTAGGGATGCTAGTGGGAAGGAGTGCCAGTGGGAAGGAAAGCAAGCGGGTGGGTTAGTGGGTCAGGCCAACGGAATGTTGTATCAGTATGTTTCTGTGTGGTCTAAGCGAGGGAAAACAATGGCATCTGCCAGTTTTTTTTTTTATTCTACATTGCCCATTGATTTATTTCTTGGCCTGCGTCCACCTGGCCAGCATTTGTTTTTAGCTGTGCATTAGACATTTCTTACGCACAACTAACAACCAATCAGGACATTGGATTTTCTCTACCCATTTCATAAACTTACTTAACCTATCTGGGCATGCCAAATGGCTACTGCCAGCTGTTGATGGATTGTAAAATGCTTTGGGATAATAGTGTGTAAGGTGCATGTTAGAGATTTTACTCCCTGTCTCTGGTCCTGCTTCTCCTCTGTTCAGTCGCCCCTCGTGCCATACGCTCACCAGCCGCACTGAGCCTGAGTCTATCCACACTTTTCAGCTGCAGTGTCTTCAGATGAATTTCTGTGTTCTGCACCAGTCTGCTGAGTGCCTGCACCAAGCCCTCCTGTGACAGCCCGTGAGAGACACCGAGAGTAGTTTGAATTCAGAAGTCGCACAATGTCCTATGTGTGTGTGTCTCTCTCTCTTGACTTTTTATGTGTATCTGGCCATCAGCAGTATGGAGAGAGAGAGAGAGAGAGAGAGAGCGAGAGCCACAGACCGAGGAGCAGAGACCTGAGACAGCGAGACCCAGGGGACAGTGGGTCATGCATATGTTGTTTTTTATGCACATTCCAATGTCAGAAATGATTTCAGCAGTCTATTTCTGCCATTTGTATCTTCATAACCTACATAACATATGCATGAGGTGTGGGGACTACTTTTCACCTTGGCAGGATACAGTAACATTTTCCACAGTTAAACACCAAAAAAACAAATTTCTGTGGTTTTTGGTGGTTTTAAAACATACCCCATGTTATAAGTGCAATAACCCATTCCAGGATATGGGGTTATTGGGGATTAATCAACACCCTAGGTGCTGTGAGGACACTTGGCCTGTGGATTTGTACTTTATAAAGCACACAGGATGTTGATTAATCCCCAGTAACCCCATACCCTGTCGTGGGTTATTGCTTACTTAACATAAGCTGACAGAATGCTTACAGCCAATCAGAAAGTTCTACTTCTGAAAACATTTTTATAATGTTAAGTGTGTCGGACAGCGTATGAGTTGAGTGAAGTTTGATAGAGCTAGTTGTTGCATCAGTCCAGTTTAGATAAACATCTCCCATGAGTACTAATCCATAGGATTTTAAGTTCCCTTCCACATGTACCAGGTCTCTGAACCCAGGTTCCCCTTAGAAAGGGTGGATTATACACACAAACAACATTGCGTTTAGTTTTTTTTTTTAATTACCAAAAGTTACATGGATAAACATCTATTCAATTTGTGTAAAAGGAGGAGACAGACAGCTGATTTCAGGTCATGCTGTTCCAAACATAATGTCACTGGACCTGCCCATAATTGGCCTTATTTAAGCAAGTCACTCTGGCAGCATCAAGGCACCCCAAGCCCACACCCTCAGCTCTCCGTCACCAGCCGAATATAAACTTCCAGAGTGCATCTCTATTCAATACCATCCTTCAAACACTTCGTAAAAGCTCTGCATGGCCAAACATGAAAACCAAAATGACCTTGGAATGAAGAGAGAAGCCTCCCTCATAGCAACATAGAATGTGTCAGCAGAAAAGGACCGGTAGGCCCAACTAGTCTGTCCTATTTTCCCTGCTTAACACTGCCTAACACTACACCCCAGACTCTATTTGGTCAAAGGTGTCCCTCTGTCCTCCATTATGGGCCTATCCCATGCATGCTTGAAGCTCTGTCTTCACCCCCACCACCTCCTCTGGCAGGCTGTTTCAGACACCCACCACTCTTTCTCTGAAGAAGTTTTTCCTCACATGCCTCTTAAACTCTAAACACCAAGCAGAAGGACAGGGACACTCACCATGGCATCCATCAATGCCTGCAGCATCCTCAACAAACTTGACTCCCTCCAAACATGGATACTACAGCACAACCCTGATGTCCTCTCAGTTGTGGAAACATGGCTAAATCCTAAAATCCCTGATACCTCAGTCTCTATCCCCGGCTACTGCATTTTCAGGCAAGACAGGATTGCTAAACGGGGCGGGGGCTGTGCCATCTATCTCAAGGAGACCCTTATGGGTCACATCATCCCATCCCCCAGCCTGAGCAACTCCTCTCAGGTCCTCACAATCAAAATCCTCCTTGGTGCACATAACAAGGAACTCACTGTCATCTCGGTTTACCTACCTCCAAGAGACCAGGCTACTGGCTTCCATAGCATCATGGAATATCTAAGGGTCCAGCAACATAATTCTGAAACCATAATCATGGGTGATTTTAACATTAACTGGCTGTCCGCTGAGGCCGCTACCTATAAGGATGCAGCCATGGCGTATCACCTCACTCAACTGGTCAATGCCCCCACGAGGTGTAACTATAGGACAGGCTCCCTTACGCTTCTAGACTGGATTCTATCTAACCACCCTGAATGCATTTCCAATGTTTCTGTACTCCTGGATACAATAAGTGACCACTCGCCTGTCATCTGTTCCTGGTCAAACAAATACCACAAGCCCCCTCCCAAGCTTATCTATGCCAGGGTTATCAAACAAGGCACCTCCAGCTGTTAAAATCCCATCTAACCAGGCTGAACTGGGCAGTGCTTGACTCCCTCAATAACACCAACAAAGCTCTGGACCTATTTATCAAACATTTCAAGCAGTCTATGACATCTATGCACCAGTGAAGAAAGATGAAGGTCAAGGACAGACCAACCCCTGGGTTACTACTGACCTTTTAACTCTGCTTAAGCACAGAGACCACCTCTGGCATGTGCTTTGCAACTCCGAGCATAAGTAAGCATACAATTATACAAAGCAGCCAGAAATGATTGCACTCGAAGAATATGGAATGCTAAACTCAGCTATTACAAAGAGGCTCTGACCAACTCTTGGGGCTAGGAAACAAATTCTGGAACAACATGAAAGAACTCACAGGCAAGGATCCTAAAGCACCACCCACTATGCTCAACCTTCATGGCACTCTACACTCAACCTAGGTATCATCACCAGCACTTTTAATAATGCATTTACAAACCTGGACAGTGTCCTTCCACCAAATTTTTCGACAACCTCCCTCCAGCTCCTCCCAAGTTACCCCCCAACTAGAACGCATACAACCCCAAAGTTTTTTTAAGGAGGTCCCACCACAAGTAGCTAGAAAATACATTCAAAAGGCCATCGGCAAACAAGGGTACAGTGGTGACTCCTTGACCTGAAACTGCTGGCACAAGTCCTCGATGAAATCTTAGAACCACTTACAAAGATCTTTAATCTCACTTAGTTTGGGCCATTTCTCCTCTCTCTGGAAGAAAGCCACTGTCACACCGTTCACAAAAGCGGAGATAGGACACTGCACACCAATTACAGACCTATCTCTCCTCCCCACTATCCAAAGCGCTGGAGCGAATAGTGTCGGACCAACTAGCTGAATTCCTGGATAAGTACAATGTACAGTGCCCAGAGCAGCATGGCTTCCAGAAAAGGGCACAGCACCACCACTGCACTACTGGAATTTACAACCTTCATCCATGCCACGCTTGACAAAGGGAATTGTGGAGGGGCAGTATTTATAGACCTTACCAAGGCATTCGACACAGTTAACCACCCCCTACTGCTCAAGCAACTGTCCTCCATTGGGATCTCCAGCGATGCCCTTCCATGGTTCACCAGCTACCTTGATAATCGGATCCAACGTGTAAGGATTGCAGGGATCTCTTTGGTGGAGAAACCGGTCCACTCCGGAGTCCCCCAGGGGTCTATTCTGGGCCCTCTACTCTTCTCCCTCTTCATCAACAATCTCCCCAGTGCCTGCTACCAAAATATATTACTATACGCAGACGATGCAGTCCTGTTTTCCAGCCACCATGACATTACAGTCCTTGAATCCCAGCTGTAGCTCGACTTCAATCGCATTGAAGACTGGTTCAGTTCTCATAAACTTGTCCTGAACCACAAGCAAGACTAAAGCCATGTCCTTCTGTAACCGACAGAGCAGGCACAACTCTGTCCCTCACCATCAAGAACCACGCTGGGAACCCACTCGAACATGTCAAGGAGTTCAAGTACCTTGAATTACCCTGATAGTACCTCTCCTACACTGGCATATTGACACTGTTGCCAAGACTGCGAATATAATGGATTGACTACTACACAAACACAAGCACTGTATGCCCGCGGATGCCCTTAAGCTAGCCACCCACAGCTCTGTCACCTCTATCATTGACTACGGCCTTGCCATCTATGGCTCTGCCCCAACAAGTGCCCTCCACAGGATCTCAGTTGCTCTCAACAAAGCCTGTAGACTACTGACGGTGCAGCCCGACAAACTCACACCTGTGACCTCTATGCACAGCCAGTTGGCTACCCCCACGCAGCAGAATACAATACCAGACCTGCTTACTTACCAAAAGATTCTCCTTGGTCTCATGCCACCTGGTGTTAGCTCACTTACTACCTACAGTGGCACTCCAGCAAACACGTGGTGCCCAATCTCTAACCTTTCAGGTTTCCAGATGTCGTACCTCCATGGGTCAGCGGTCCTTTATCTATAGAGCTGCTCAATGGTTCAATTCCTCAATAAAGAATCACTTTCCTCTACTACACTTGGACCCTTCAAAAGGAATCTCAAACTTTACCTCACCTCTACCACTCAATGTGACTGCTTTGTTGAACAGAGATCTCTAAACACCTCCCAGCTCACCCATGTCTCACAGCCCACCCTTTCCCAATCTCATTCCTCTGGCACTGGGCCTTCCTTGTGACTCCTTTCCTGCTTCACATCTCCACTGGTACAAGACATTTTCCACTACCATCGGACAGTGGCCCATTAGCCTGCCAACTTCCTCTCCCGGTCGCATGCCTGCAATACTAACTGCCTATGGTGCCCTCTTTCTCTTATTACCACAGCCAGCTGCCTACTCAAGCTGCTTGTTTTATGAATATTGTCTCAAAGTATGTTATAACTGAGTATCTTTATTTTTTCTTTTAGTTGTTTTGCTTGTTTATTGTGCATTCTTTTACTACCTCCGTATGTATGTTGACCCTCATCCTTTGACGTGGAACCTTTGTAAATGAGCAGTTTCTGCTCAAAGGTATTTGTAATCCGAGAATTTAATAAATAAAAAAAAATTAAAAAAAAACTACCCGCCCCCTCAAGCTTCATGGCATGCCCCAATGTTCTGGTGCTCCTCCTCCTATTTAAGTCTCCCCTCCTGCACCTTGTTCACCCGATGAGGTGCTTATAGTTCTCCTCTGGGAAGTATATGCTGCGCTCCCACAACCACTTCTTGTATGGTTTCTTGTGCAACACTCTCACCATTTTAGTAGCCCTCTTCTGGACTGCTTCCACCCTGTCGATATCCTTGTGAAGGTGCAGCCTCCAGAACTGGACACAGTACTCCAGGTGGGGTCTCTCAAATCAGTGATACTGGAGCAACATCACATCCCTTCTCCTGCTAGAGATCCCCCTTCCTATGCACCCCAGAATCCTGCTCACCTTGCCTGCTGCTCAGTCGCACTGCCCTGCCACCTTGAGATCATCAGATATGCTCACCCCATATGGTCCCTTTCTTGCTTGGTAACTGTAAAGTACCTCCCCCTCTTCTTATACACCGACACAGGATTTCCACACCCTAGGTGCATGACTATTTTTTTGGCATTGAAACACAGTTGCCACTCCCTAGACCTAGACTCCCAAGATCTGTTTGCATTCTGTCATCCCTCTCTTGGGTGTCCACCCTGTTGCAGATTTTTCTGTCATCCACAAAGAAACACACCTTTCCCTCCAATTCCTCTGCAATACTGTACCACTCATGAAGATGAAGAAGAGGACAGGGCCCAGTACTGATCCCTGTGGTACTCCACTGGTCACTCTCGCATCCTCCAAGTGACTGCCCTTTACCACCACCATTTGCTTCCTGTCTTTCAACCAGTTTGATACCCAGCACACCATCTTCTCCCCAACCGCAGGTTGCTAAGTTTTTTTATAAGTCTCCTGTGTGGAACAGTGTCAGAGGGTACCCGGTCAATATAGCGCTGCTAAAATAGTGCATGAATTACCACACTGCAGAAAGTGCGAAAGTTTCTATAGTGACAGGGGTTTCTGTGCGTGTGGTAATAACTGCTACCCCTGTCACTGTAGGCTCATATGAGGAAGTGTCAAGGAGGCTGCCAGTGCAGTACACAGTTGAACTGCTCCCATGGTGGAATAGCTAGAACACCAGCACTTGGCGGTGTCAAGGACCTGAGACCACAGTTCAGTTCCCCTCAGGTCCCATAGTGCTGCAGCTTTTTTTCTTTTTTGCAAAAAACAAAAATCACTCTCTCGCTTTGCCTCCTCCCCAAAGTCCACACCCCCTTGGAGTTAGATATAATAAGTCTGGGGGTCCCCCGTAAAAAAAAAAACAAAAAAAAAACAAGATACTGTTCCTTTTGTTTATGGTGTGCACTGTTTCTGGTATGGTCAGTGTTTTTCCCAGCCCTGTTTTAGCGCACACTGTTTTGTGTGTGGCATTACTGATTTGCATGGTTTCGGCCTCGACATTATGACCCTGTTCCATGTCAGAGGCCTTACTAAAGCTTAGATAGGCCACATCCATTGCCCTCCCCTCATCCACATCTTTGTTACCCAGCCAAAGAAATCTGTGAGGTTTGTTTGACATGATGGCCCCTATGAAGCCATGCTGCAAGTGGTCCTGTAGCCAATGTGTCTCTAGGTATTCTGTCAGTCTCTCCTTTAGCAGGGACTCCATCAACTTCCCCACCACTGATGTGAGACTGACTGATCTGCAATCACTGGCCTCCTCCCTGATGCCACTCTTGTGCAGAGGGACCACACCGACCCTCCTCCATTACTCTGGAACCACCCTGTCTCCAATGAGGGCTAAATAGCTTACCAGAGGGGTTGCTAGCACCATGTTCAGTTACTTAAAGGATACCTAAACAACATTTTGACAACAAAGTATTCAAAAATCTGACTACGTAAGTGACTGAAAGGAAAGGCTGCTGTATTCATTAATGCTAAAACTACATTTACATAATTTACTTAAATATGGTTCCAGAGCATTTCAAAATTGTAAAATCAGCCTTCCAATTTCAAAAAAACCTGTCTTACCTGCTTCTTAAAATGGCCGCCAAATGTGTTATGTGATGACAACATTGGAGCCAAAGTCAGAGAGATATATGGCTCTCTATAATGCTAACTAGTTATTTTTTTCCCTTTGTATAGACTTGTTTCACTCAAGTGGTCAAAACCATGTGCATTATTTTTGTATAATGCACATGTTAGGCTATGTTTTTTTTTTCATTTTGTTTACTTTAACATGCTGAAAATGTGTTTTAATCCAACCGACTTTCTCTGTAGCAAACCACAGTGCAGCACAAATCTTGAATAACCTGGTGGTCTAGTGGTTATAGTGGATCCAGGATGCTACATTGGGGGTGCTGGGGTGGTGGGCATGCTTAATATGCATTTTTTAACATTTTTATTAAACCTATATATTTTCTGCTATTATTCTTTTCTAGTACGTTTTTGACAAAACCTACAAATGTAATCCATAGTTTGAATGTAACCATTTGTACAATCAATAAATCAGACTTCTTCAACAAAGTGAAATGCAGCAGCAGCAAGCAATTACGTTACTATGTGTGTGTGGGGGAGGGGTTACAGCCACACCCTTCACCACCCCCTAGAGTCACCACTTTTTTGTAGCTAAGTTCTTGTGCAGTCCAATGTTAGAGTTCATACTTTCTCGAAACTCATATATATGCTTGTCTTGTCTTCTTTTTCCATGGGAAATAATAATGATAAGAAGAAGAATCAGCATTTATATAGTGGTTTTCATACACATTGTATCCCAATGTGCATTACAAGCAATACTAGACTGGTAGTGAAGTGACTGAGCGTATAGTGGCAGCCATTTCACACATTAATATCCACACACAAATAGTGCTTAATCATAGGTGGCTTAAATCTTATATGGGTAGGAAAGCCTATTTTTCCCACTTGTGCCATGCTGCTATCAGCCTGGCTTACCAGAACATCATGTTTATTATTAATATGTAAATATAACACTCACCAGTTTTTGGTGTGGGGAGCAGGTAAGAAGAATGAATGCCAGAGAAGGACTGAAGAGGCCATTCCAACAGGGTACAGCTATATTCTGGTTAATTGAAGACATGAAGGAGGACATTGAGCAGATCACTGTGAGATCTGAAATGTGGGGCTGCCAGCATCATGATCACTACCTGACTGTGTATGAGAGTAGCCAGCAATGACAAATATTCAAGAGTGGCAGGACTGCACCTAAACTGTTACTTGAATTCAGTGTAGGGAGAGTACCCTCAGTTGGGGGGGGGATGTTGACATTTGTTAGGACAGTATTGAGGGAGTTGTATATAGCTCATTCAAGATTTGGAAGGGTAATAGCCAGCCAACTCGCACTGTGGAGTACAGCACAGAAAAGTACTGGAGAAGAATTGCTGGGAACTGTCCTGCGGGGTTCTGCAGATCACAGGTAAAGGAGTAGACTGACAATGGAAGTCAGGTGGATTCGCTCAAGGTATCAGTATGCCTCTTCTGCTTATAAATATTGTTATCCATAGTAAGTGCAGCCCTTATGTGGGCAGGAACAGCAGCTTTTCTGGTGGATCATTATGCTTATTGCTTGACCCTCCAGGAAAACCTAGTTGTTGGTTAACGAGGTGGGAAAAAAACACAACAGGGAACTGTACATACTACCTTCACTGTGCAGAAGGGTGGTGATCCACTGAATGTTTACTGTGGGAGCAGAAGTCAAACATTGAGAAAATGGACTGGAGAGTGATTTGGGAGGCATTTTTTAACAGTGCCAGCTGATGATGCGTATCGGTATAGGTGTGCACTACTCTCTGAGGTACAATATTACAATTTGGGTGTGATAATTCCCTTCATGATGCCATAAGCACATATGCAGCCCCAAGCAGTATTAAGGACAGGGTATGGATGGTGGGGTGTTCAACAGAAGGCAGGCTAGGAGCAGAGGGTTCACATGGAAAAAGAAAGCCTTATTTGTGGATTAATAAGGTAGCATGAGCTTTGGAACTGAACAAAACCGGTATTTTGCTGTGTGACCCTGAGCAAGTCACTAAACTTCCTTGTGCTCCCAGGCCACACCTGTAAAGAAGCTTTCAGCTTAGTGTGTCTCTCCTGGTTAACAAGAAACAAAATTCAGTGCATCATATAACTACTAGATCATCAGGTATTTCAAGTGTTGTACTGTAATGCAGTTTGCCAAAGAAAAAGTCAGCTGGATTGCAAAACATTTTCTGCAAGTTAAAGTAAACAGAATGAACAAAATCATAGCCTAACATGCACTGATCAAAATAATCCATGAGTTAATACATGGTGTTGATCATTCTTTTACAATAATTCAAAATAAAGAGGGAAAGAAGCACTAATTAGCACTATAGAAATATATGTGGATCTCTGTCTCTGGCTCCGATGATGTCATCATGACTCATCACTTAACACACTTGTCAGACATTTTAGGGAGAAACCAAAGCTGTTTTTTGAAAGTGAAAGGCTGATGTTTACATGTTTGAAAAGCTACTAAACTGCATTTATGTTATTTACATAAATGCAGTTTTAGCATAAATGTAAACAGCAGCATATACTTTACCTCGCAATGAAGCCAGATTTTGGAGTTTGCAGTTTTAAAAACTGCTTGTTTAGGTATCCTTTAAGTACTCTTTGGTGGATCCCATCTGGCCCTTTTCCCTTGTTTTCCTTAAGACCGTCTAACTCTCAGAGGACTTTATCTTTCATAAATGGACTTGTGTCCACTCCCCCCGGTGTCTGTTAATGCATGACAGCTCATCCCCCTCCTCCACTATGAAGATGGAGCAGAAATATTTGTTTAAAATTGTAGCTTTGTCCTGGTCTTTCTCTGCACTTTTCTCCCCCCTCTCGCAGTCTCCTGGTTTTATTATACCATCCCTTGCCTTCCTCTTTTTGCTCACATATTTGAAGAAAGTCATATCACCATTTTTGACCTCCTGGGCAATCCCTTCCTCAGTTTGAGCCTTTGCTGCCCTTGCCTTCCTTCTGTTTGTTTCACTAGATATACCTCCCCTCTCTGCTTTGGTTCTCCTTGTGTGGTAGAGCACCCTACCACTCAAAGCATGCCAGAGAGCCCACAGCCTCTGCCACCCTACTTCCTGGTCTTTTCTATGTGGCACCTATCATCCACGTGGTTAAGGCCCCATTACTGAACAAACTAAAAATGGACATACCACAGGATAGCTCGCTTTGCCGCCTCGGCCCCTGCCCGTACTCACCACTGCCTTGTACACAACAAACTAAGTTGGCCAGTCTTTGACAACAAATTTGACTTTCCTGTGCACTGTACTACCTTTAAGTTGATTCATCAGCCCCCCCACCCGTTTGATGAGCCTGCTATTCCTAAAACCAACCCCATGTGTACTAAGATCTTCTAGCCTATCATTACTGGAGCTCCTGAAGGCCAGGCTAAAGATAGGCCAAAGATCCTATGCCATCACTGCCCCCAGAATTTGGAACAATTTGCCCCACCCTCTACTTTCTTGCAATATCATTAACCAATTCAAAAAACTCTACAAGGATGAGTTCTTCAAACCCCCCCCCAATGCAGACGTAGCTGTTATTAACAAGTAAAGCCACATGTGACTAATGTTGCGCATCTCTCGCAATCCCTGCAACGGTTACAAACGGCCTCCTTTCTCTCCTATACTCAAAGACAAGCTGCTCTCCCCACTTCTCACTCCTCCTCCTCTACCTACAGTCACAAACAGACTCCCTTCTCTGCTATCTCAAAGACAAGCTGTTCTCCTCACTTCTCACTCCTCCTCTACCTAGAATAACATCTGATTGTAACCTGATCCCTTTGTCACGAACCACATGTAGTTGAACCTGGCTATCTCCAGTTATCTTGTTGCTTAAATTGATTGACATCTAGTATGTGAATGGCATAAATGTCCCTGCACATGGTATATAATGTTCATCTGACGTCTGCCTCCCCTGACTACCTGCAAACTGCCTGTAATCTTGAATCCTTTGGTTATTGCCTACTCGGGCACTTCTGTTGTTTATCTATGGCTTAACTGTATATTGTAACTCACTGTACCATTTTATGTGTTTTATTGTATTATGTTTTGTTCTTGGAATGCTTTATTCCTTGGGTCATCACTGAGAAAGGGACTTTGTCTCAGTTGACCTACCCGGTCATCAAAATTCAAATAAATAAATAAACTGTATTTCATGAAAGCCTTAACCATCTCCTTCAAGAACCACAGTGGCCTTTTTCTGCACTTACGTTTGCTTATTACCTACAAACAGCTTGCTGTTGCCCTAGTAATTCCCTCCTTTATTCTATTCTATTCCATTGTTCCTCCACATCCCCACCCCACCCCCGGACTGTCTTCCACTTAAAGGTATTTCCTGAGGCAGTCTCCCATTTCTTTAAAATCTACTCTCCTGAAGTACAGGACCCTCATACTAGTGTGTTTTTTGTCCTGCCCAATCAATATGTCAAACCACACTGCACGATGATCGCTTGTACCCTGGCGGCTACCAACTATGTCATCTGTAGTGCTGTCCCTGTTCATAAGTACCAGAACCAGCACTACCCCATCCCAGTGGGATCTATAACCAGCTGCCTGAGAAATGCCCCTTGCAGGGAATCTAGGATGACCCTACTCCTAGTTATAGCTGCGGCCTGGATGTTCCAGGCCACATCTGGTAGATTAAAGTCACCCATAATTATTACTTCCCCTTTGTTTGCCATTTTGCATATGGCCTCTCCCAAAACCCTAAATCATGTCCATATTCTCCCCCTATGCTGGTGGCCTGCATACCACCCCTACATGACCAAAGGCTCCTTACCCCATCTCCAAGCAAATGCAAAGAATCTCCAGCCCCTTCTTCTCCTTGCTGTGACCTTGTATTTCTGTGGCCTTAATATTTTCCTTTACATATAAAACCACAATCCTTTTTCTCCCTGCCCTATCCTGTTTTAAAAATGCTGTGCCCTGGTATGGCCACTTCCTCGCTGTGGTTGTTGGTGCACCATGACTCTTTTACAGCCACCAGATCCAGGTCTGCCTCTGCAGTGGTAGCCTCAAGATCAAGAATTTTGTTTCTAAGGCTCCTTGCACTGGCGCACAAGGCTCTTCACTCCCTCTGTCCCTCCCTATCTCTGCTTTGCCCTCCTTCCTGTGCCCATCCTTTGCCCTTCTTTTTTCACTGATACTGCCCTTCCTCTTTATCCTTCCTCTGCCCACCCACCCCAGTAGTTTCCTCTGCCATAGTTCCACCTCTTGACTCTCCCATCCGCTTTCTCCCTTGTCCCTACTCCCCACTAATCGAAGGGAATTCATTTCCTGTGGGCTATCCATCACTGCTGCTCTATCATCTGGAGAGATCTTCAGAGAGCTGTGTTTCTTCTGCCACCTACCCCTTGGCTAGTTTAAATGCCCATCAAGGTAGCATTTAAAGCTCCCCCAAGGACTGCCATTCCCCTCCTGAGTGGATGGAGGCCATACCATTTGTACAGGCCTCCATCCCTCCAGGTAGAACCTCAGTCCCTAATGTAGCCAAACCCTTCCTCCCTGCACCATGCCTTCAACCAGTTGTTGAAGTGAGTGGTGAGGTATGCCCTCTATTCCCTTCATCCTTGTACAGGTAGCCCCTCAGTGAAGGCCACCATGTGTGCTACCTTCTTTAGGCCTTTCTGCAGTTCCCTTAACCTGTTCTGCCCAACCCCAGCTACCTCTTCTGCCAGGTCATTTGTTCCCAGATGGGCAATGACACCCAGCTCCCATTGCTGCTCTGCTGCTCTAGTGGTCCCAGGGATCCTTTCCCCATCCCTTCATGCTGAGGTGTCAGTTAGGTACCTCACCCCCCTCCTTCCCTTCTGTGGGGTTCCCAAAACTATCCCCCTGACAATTGAGCCACCCACCAGAAGTTGCTTTCTGTTCCAATGGGGTCCTCTTCCTCCCATTTTGGGGCCTCCGCTCTGAAGGATCCCCTCATCCTCCCTTGCCATTATCACAGGTACCTCATCCTGGCAATCCTCTCCCACCAGAGATGTGAAGGAGTTCTTCAGTGGCACAGTCTAAGAAATATGTTCCTTACCCCCACCCACCCTCCCAGAGCCCACCATAGCCCTCTTTCAGGCACCCATTGAGGCAATGGTGGCCCTTGGAATGGGGAAGAGGCCTCCTGAATCCTAGCCAACTTGGTCCAAAGTCCAGAGACTTCCTACCTCAGCTCAGAGAGGTGCACACTGATGGGGTAGCACCTCAGTCTCCAGAAGGTCTCCCTGAAGACTGCTGATCTGCAGCCACTGCACTGCACCACTCCTATCATTTTCAGATCTACTCTCCCATTACCTTAAAAAGAATTTATAAGGCCAGCCTGATGGTGCTGAGGGCTGAGGCGCTGGACGCCTTACCTTGTGCTACGCTGGTGACCCATGTTTGGGAATGAGCACAAGCTGCCGGGGGTTTGCAGGGTTGGAGAAGGATTGAGCATCTGAGACCTCCCACCTCAACTCAGGGAGGTGTACACTGATGGGGTAGCATCTCCGTCTACAGAGGTCTCCCTGAAGACTGCCAATCACAGCCACTGCACTGCTTCACTTACATAATTTCCAAATCTACTCCCCCACTACCTTAAAAAGAATTTATACCCTTACCCTAGATAGAGTGCTTCTTGAATTCCCTTTTTTGTCCTGATTACCCCTGGTACTATACCCTTGATAGGTACTAGTTTGATTCCCACTAAGCTTTTAAGAAGACTTCTGGTTGCTCACTCCCTTTGTACCCTGATCTAAGATAGGGGGTTATTTGATATCCTTTGTTCTCCCTAATCCCTTTGTAATACTACCCTAATTAGGGTGTTGCAACAATTCCCAGTTTTGACCTACCTTGACCCTCCAGTCTTCCCAGAAGTGAATGTCAGAATTGTCGTAAACAGGTACTATATCTCTGTCAACCGGGCAGAGCTCCCTGCTTCCTTGCTTCCTCCTGCAGATGCCTGCCAACACCTAAGATCCCAAACTTATACCTGTTCCACTCATGTGTTGGGACACAAACATGTGTAGGGACATGTTAGATGTGTCTGCTTTTATACACCAGGTGGAAGCTCCTCTAGGTGAGACATCCAAAGTCAGCTAGTGCCTCCTACTAGTGGGCTAGTTTCCTGACCTAGTTTCTCCACACACTACCTGTTACACTGTTAGTGGCAAGTTTCTAAGTGCCCCAAACACTGCCTACAAATCTCTTTTTTTTTCTCCCCACTTACCCTGCAACTTTGA
Organism: Neoceratodus forsteri; assembly: GCA_016271365.2. NCBI lineage: Eukaryota > Metazoa > Chordata > Ceratodontiformes > Ceratodontidae > Neoceratodus > Neoceratodus forsteri. The sequence goes on along the minus strand of CM028131.1, from coordinate 1,386,388,787 downwards.
ATATGAAGAGAAATGTAAATAAATTTAATACATGAAATGGGAACTCTTCCCCGTAGAAAAGGACATAATTTATTTCTCTGTATACCTGTGACTAATCTGTAAATTAAATGTGTACGTGTGACTAATCTATCAAGTCATAGTATATATCTGCACTAATTAAACAATTACACCTATATACCAACACTCACTAAAGCTATAAACCTACACTAATCAAACAATTAAAAGTATATACCTTCACTAATAAAAAGTATACACCTGCACTACATTAAATCCTATGGGAAACCACTACTAACACAGTTAACACAGCGTTAGGAAGCTAGCCAAACCAATTAACAAGCTGTAAAAGAACCCGAGAAAAAGACAAATAAAACCCTTCCAAACCCAGAAATCCTCGAAAGTCCTTCCTGTACTCACCACACACACCATTCCCTCCTTGCCGCAAGAGACCTTCATGTGACGTAACATGATCGAAAATGTGATCTCCATAACAGTAAACACCCTAATGTATTATGTTCAACAAACAATGGGTAAGGGTGGAACACTCTGAAGCATGCCCATCTTGGGGGCTAATTAGGGCAATAAAGTCAGTCGTACTTTGAGCTCATGGCCTTATAGTCCTAATTAGCCCCCTTCATGGGTATACATCCTTGTATACCACCATTTGCCATTATTTATTCCATAGCCTGTATAAATATACCTTTAAGGTAAAGTTATGTGGTTGCACTCCTGTCTGTCAGCAAGTCAAGTCTGTACCCTCCAGGCCCACACATCTTCTGGGTCAACTTCACCACTTAGTGAGTAAAAAAGGGTACTTTTTCAGGGAACTTTTTTTCTGTTCCAAAATACCCCCCAAGTCAATGTAAAACTTTAAACATAACATTTTAAAAAAACTGCAAGATGCAATGCATTAGTAATGCACCCAAAGCATAACAATATCTCATCGTATTTTCCACAATCTGTTATGCAGTACTGCTTAAATAACAGAGGTCACCTACAGATGTTTTTGAAGATTTGCATTGTCTGCATACATTCACAATGCTACTCATAATGTTTCTCAAAACACGTTGAAGAGTTTCATGTATAAAACCAATTCTATTTCATGCTAGTAACAGGGACAATACTCGATGAACAAGGTATCATGCCAACTAAATTACCTCTCCAGAAAGGTATGTGATTGCACCTGGTACTTTTTTAACTATGAAGGGTGATGTCATACAAATTGTAGAATTCCAAAATGCAAATAAGTAAGGGTAAATTTGTTTCAGATTTTAATTTTTATTTGCATAAACTGGAATCTTAGATAAGTTCAGAACAGGTCCTGGTTATGTTGTGTTCCTGTTCCTGTTTTTTGGGTGATTTTTTTTGTGCTGGCTCCCCAAGCCCCAGAACGGGCTCACCAGGCCCTGGCAGCCACCCCATCATACTTGGGCTCACCCCCCCACCGAGTGGGGCCACCAATAGGTGAACTCTGGTTGCCAGAGGGGATGGCAATGGAGCCAGCTCATTAGCGTGGGCCAGCATTTTTTGTAGCTGTAAACCCTTTGGAGGTGGGGATGTGCAATAATGACCCATGTCCACCCCGCCCCCCGAACGTGCAGGTGCTGACTGCAGCAAAACTCCCGGCTTCCTCCAGGGGTCCATCTTGCATTGGGCACTCAACCCCACCTCCCCCTGGAGTAGGAGAGCAGTCCACCAGACGTTCTATCCTACTCCCCCCAGCCGGCCCTCTGACTCCCGGGTCCGTTCCTGAACCCGGGTCATCGGCCCCTCAGACAGCCATCATGCCTCTGTGCCAGAGGGCCGGCTTGTGTTCCTGTTTTTTGATGACCAGGAAAAAAGGGCTAGGACATATTTTAGGAGATGCTAAAATGATGTGTTTTAATCAATACCCTACAGAAATTACAGAACTTGTGTTTCAATCAGTATCCTAAAACATTTCTCCTCAAGGAGATAAAACTTCATTTTTCAATTACTCTTGTGAATGTCTTGTGTACCGCCCTATAAATGGGGGTTCCCCAAAGTCTTCCATGGGTGTGCTTAAATGCCCACTGCCAGGTAGGTGTTCTGTGTCTTTACAGGTGTAAAAGTGCTTGCATGTGAGTGCCCTGATAGCCTCCGTGCCTGTCTCTTTAAGGGACATTATTTTTGTAGTGTATAATTAATCTGGATAGGGGCCGAGTGTTTCCAGGCTCGAGTTCCGACCGAGCTGCAGTAATATTGCTCTGTTCTGCCATCGCTAATGGTGCAGCGGGAGCTCTGTTAGAACTGGTAAATGTTTGCTGATTAGCTGCTCTAATAACAATGGTATTATAGTTTGGCTAACCTGCCTTTCTTTGCAGCATGGACATTTCTGTATTGCACCAATCAGTACCTTTTGGGGACCTTAAAATGGAGTCTGTCCTCAGGGGTCTTGTGGGAGTGAATTTCGGTAGGAATTGTAGATTTTCCACTTTGGCACCTAAATGGACCTGGAGGTGGTGCTCTAGCTGTGACAGACAGATGGATCAAACAATCAAACCTTTTGGATCTCAGAGGAAGTCCCGGTGCTGCCTACAAGAGAGTGTCAGTCTGATTTTGGCCTGTCTGCCTGCTGTCCCTCGAAAGGGAGTCTTAAAGAGTGCTTAAATAACCGGACTGTTTCCAAACCAACTGTGACAAAAGCCACCGAATTGTGACTGTACCTTTGCCTGAAGAAGACAGAAGATTTTCTCCACGTGATCGGCCTATCAAGGCTTCTGAATCACCACAGAGATCATGGTTTTGCTCAGGAAAGCTGAAATTGCAACTGGACTGTCATCCGAACTGTGGTATTGCTTTTCTTTTACTATAAGTGTGCTGAATGCCGTTAGTGGGCTGCGATTTGGTTCCCCACTGCCTAATTGTGTCACGCTTGCTGGACGCTGCATCCAGCATTTACCAGACTGAATCTGAACTGTTCGCCAGGCCTGGGCCCTGCCAACTTGGCTCAGCCAGCTACTCGCGACACAGAGAAAATCATCGACGAGAGACCTGCCCAGGGATCAGCCCCCTGCTTCAACACCTCGAACAGGAATGACACCTCAGTGATTCATGTGGGCTCTGCTTCTCCTGGCAAACCAGCAGTCATCTTAAAGTCTCCATTTCATCCATCAGGTGTTATGTACTGGATAGTGTGAGTAAACACCAGCGTAGCTCCCTGCAACAACAGCTCAATTAAAGTGTGTCATCTGATTTAGTTGTTTTGTCTAATTATCACAAACTGAGCCTCCTGGCTCCAGATTACAAATTGTGTGTGGTTGTTCATGCTTCTTCTTTCCATCACAGGGCCCCAACCAGCTGCAACGCCGGCCTACCCCAGGCAACGAATTAGGCTAGCCCCCCTTTGTTCCAACTGGGTACCCAGAGTATGTGACTGTGAAGGGACTCTAAAGTGCATGCATGATTGCCTGATTGAATCAGTTACAGAACTAATCAGCCAAATTACACCCCTCCCTTGTTCATTTCCCCTGAATAAATCAGATCTAATTCTTTTTGCATTTAACTTGACTGTGGTTCCATTTTGTACAAGAAGCACTGTACTGTTGTTACCTGCTGTGTCTAACCTTATTTTACAGGGGTCTCCAGGGTCAGACTGGTGGAACCAGCCCTGGTGATAAGTGCAAACAGAGTAGGGATTTGTATGCTGATTAGGGGCTATTGTACCTGTGTATGCTGTTCATTGTTTAGGCCACTAGAAGGGAAAGGCGGGGTCACAGTGTCCCGGAGGGCTGTACCCAGGTCAGGTACATTACCACTAACCCTGTCCTCCGGGTGGAGTCACCCATTTTCAGTATCCAGGCCCCTTAACCTGCAACTAGTCACACAGGCAGGGGTAGTAGCCCTTGGGATAGCGCCACCTAGGGGTTACACTTGGACTTTGAGTCCCATGAAAAACCTGGGTTTCATGCCCCACAAACAACAAGGTCTCTGATCCGGAGCGACATGTGCCCTGTCCCTCTCCGACTACAGCATTTTCTCAGCCACAGTGCATTAACTTTCCCTTGGTTAGGCTGCACCCTTGCAATCCATGGGTGGACTCCCCTTAAGTTGTGAGCAGCGAGTTCATAATACTGACCAAGCTCTGCGGCACCCTGCATAGGCATGCTTCCTCACAGCTCTTAAGCTTATCAAAAAGCAATTCAATGAAATTAAGGTTGTTACAAAACATCCTAATATCTGAGTTTTCCCTTAATACTGTTATGGAAATACTTTCAAAATGTAGTTCTTCCAAATTATTGTGACTTTAACTGGGACTGGTTTAGTTGCCTCTCACCTAATATTAAGGATGCTTTTAACTCACTCAATTTAACTCAGTAAACCTACAAGGATAAATACTGAAGAGTACATTATTTATTTTTTTTATTTTACAATATTTGGCCAGGAAAGACACACTAAGCTGAGGCTTGTTTCCTGGTGGGTCATAGAGGTGCAGGGAAGTTAAGTGACTTAGAAGCTGTCAGCAGAAAAGGACCTTTTGGCCCACAGTATGCAAGTTGGGGCTGTGGGATTCAAACCCAGTTCTTTAGTTTTGCAGCTTAGTGCTCTTAACCACTACGCTGTACTGCCTATACTCTCAGTACTCATAGATTTAAGACTTACCTCTTGTTCTTTCCTCTGTTTTGGCTAGGCAGCTCTACGCCTCCTCAAAGTGCCGACTGAGTGGAGCCGCAGACCGTCCCCACAACAGAAGCTCTGTGCTCGGCTGAAGGCCGAGACCCACTCCACTTCCTCTGGCACTAAGGTACAGCTTGCCACCTAGTTCTATGGCTTTTGTGCTCATTGGCCCACGGCCCCGCACTACCCTAAGAGGATTGGCCAGAAGCACTGCTGCCTCTTCCCTATTGGACAGAGGCTTCATTGGACTTGTACGCCATGGCTGAGCCAGCTCTGTGGATCTCCCTACCAAGTAAAAGCATCCCTGGTTCCCGGTAGGTAGAGCACGGTCCTTGCAATGCCGTGCACTCGATTTTTCGGCCCGCCTCCCCAACCCCACCCCAGACCTCCATTAAATGCTCATAAGCCACTCCAACTACGTTGTGGCTGGCTGGACACTTCAAAATAAATCCTTAGTTCTACCATTTCTGGCCCCTCTCTGGTCAGACTAACAGCTCCCAGGATGTCCCACTACATACCACAATCATACTACGCTTAAAAGGTACAGGAGTGGTACTAATTTGCTTGGCACTTCTGCTGCATTATGGGCCATCAGCAGCCCTCAGTACTTCAAGATCCCTAATGACCTCCAATCAATGCTCTATCCTCAACTAACATCATACCCCTCCCTGTTTAGAGTTTTCACAGCATCCGTGTCTCCAGTTACTAGCCCTTTGATGTAAAACAGCCGTAACTCCAATTCAAATCAGATGGCAGCGAAAATTACCTTTCTTGTGTACCCACCTATGCAGTGCCACCTCTGTACTATGCTGTTATCCGGGGACATTGAACTAAACCCTGGGACGAATTCAGGCCGCACCACTAACATCCCCTGTGGAAGCGTACCAAACTCCCTGAGACAACTGCCCACTTGGACCAACACCCCAGGCCTCAAAATAGCTCACATGAATATCCAAAGCATCAGAGGTAAGATGCCCAAGCCTGAAGCATGGACCCAGCTTCATAAACCTGACATCCTATGCATACCTGAAACCTGGCTAAAACCTGACATCAAATCTCATGAGGATATCCTTCCTGGATTCTCCATCTTTAGGAAGGACTGGGCTCGTGGAAAATGTGGGGGTGTCATGATCTATGCCATCACTAAACTGACTGCTGACGAAATGGATGACTTGGATATCCACCCTCTGGCTGAGCATATCTTCATCACCACCACTCTTGGTGGGTCCAAGAAATTGGTGTTAGGCTGCATTTATCTGCCTCCCAGACACTCGTCCTCTTATGAGGAGGGTATCACTAGCCTAGACAACATCCCCAGACATGACACAGTGGTATGTGGTGACTTTAACCTTAACTGACTTGGCTCACAAAATGTGCAGTACCACTCTGCTCTGGCGGACATTAATTTTGTTGAGATCATAGTGCAACCCACTAGACTGAATGTGAAGTCTGGGAGGCACATGCTCCTCGACTGGATCATAACCAGTATGCCAGCTAACATCAAAGCTGCTGCTATCTTTCCAGACTCCCTGAGTGATCACTCACCCACCTATTGTGTCTGGAACAGCTCTGCACCCCATCCACCCCCGAAATAATCAATACCAGGGACATGACCAAGTTCAACAAGGAAGAATTCAACAGCTGCCTAGCCTCCATCGACTGGTCACCGATTAATACCCTCCATGATATAAATCAGGCCCTTGATTACCTTATCTCAATGTTCACAACTGCCCTTGACTCTCTTGCCCCATATAAAACCAGAAGATCCAAAGGCTTCCCTGCCCCTTGGCTAACTGATGACCTGAGGGGTCTCATGCGCATACGTGATAAAGCCTGGAAGACCTTTAAGAGATTTGGGGTACATACTGATTGGAGTATTTATCATGTGCTCTGCAATTTATGCAAAAATAAAATAAAGATGGCTAAAAGAGACTATCACATATCTTTACAAGAAACAAACCTTACCACCCCTAAAAGCTTCTGGCACCAGATGAACACCCTACTAAAAGGTAGAGAATGCACTGTTCCCTGAACCATGACTGCTAATGGAGCCACTCTCACAACACCTCTGGACATTGCCACTGGAATGAAGAACTTCTTTACAGACCTTACTCCCTACAAACACGGTCTTCCCCCTCTTGCTTGTACTACAATACCAATCAACATTAGCACGAGACCCGTCCTTCCTTTCATATGAAAACTTGCACCAATTTCGAGGTCCTAAAGTTGCTCAAGAGACTCAGATGTGATAGCTGTCCAGGCTTTGACACCATGACCCCTAAATTCCTCTGCACTGGGGCATCAGTGCTTGCCCTGCCCATCTTGATGCTAATCAATAGATCTTTCATCACCCGCTCTATCCCTGACAAATGGAAAACAGTGGTAGTAGTACCTGTCCACAAATCTGGCCAGGTTGATACAGCCCAAAACTACAGACCAATTTCTATCCCCTGCCCTACTGCAAAAATTGAAGAATGAATTTTCTACGACCAGTTGTAATCATTCCTTGAACAAACATCTTCACAGACTTTCAGCACGGTTTCTGTAAACACCATGGAAATGACTCTGCCCTCCTTCTCGTCACCTCTGACTTGTTCAATAACATGGATCTGGGCCAAGTCACCAGCGCAGTCTTTGTAGACCTAACTAAGGCCTTTGACCTTGTTAATCACCCCCTGCTCATAGCTAAACTTCACCACATCGGACTGGATAATAACTCCCTCGCATGGTTTTCAAATTACATAGCAAATCATTCTCAATGTGTCAAAAGGGCAAACACACTATACCCTCTAGCACCAATCACTGACAGGGTACCACAAGGGTCTATACTTGGTCCCCTACTATTTTCCATATTCATCAATGACCTGCCTCTTAACTGTGGTGGTGCATCAGTACAACTCTACGTGAATGAAGCAATACTCTACAGATCTTCCAAGGATATCTGCACCCTGACTGCGAATCTTGAGCTAAACTTCCACGCCCTAGAATCTTGGTTCTTGAATAACCAACTGGTACTCAATGAGAAAAAAAATAAAACTATGCTCTTTCGTCACACCTCCTTCAAAACCTCATATGACACATCCTTCTTCTTAAAAACCTCCTTGGGTACTCCACTGGAAAATGTCTCATCATTCAAGTACCTGGGATTCACGCTTGATGAGAACCTAGTGCTTGAAGCACACATAAACAACACCATCAAAACCACTAATCAAAAACTTGGGCTGCTCTACCGCTCAACACCCTACCTCTCAAAGCATGTCAGAGTGACCACTGGCTCTGCCACCCTACTCCCTGGTCTGTTCTATGCAGCACCTGTCATCTACTCAGTTAAGGCTCCATTACTGAACAAACTAAAAAGACATACCATAGATCAGCTTGCTTTGCCACATTGGCCCCCGCCTGTACTCACCACTGCCTTGTACTCAACAAACTAAGTTGACCAACCTTTGACAACAAATTTGACTTCCCCGTGCACTGTACCACCTTTAAGTTGATTCATCAGCCCCCCTCCCCAGTCTGATGGGCCTGCTATCCCTAAACCTACTCCTCGTGTACTAAGATCTTCTAGCCTACCATTACTGGATCTCCCGAAGGCCAGGCTAAAGATAGGCCAAAGATCCTATGCCGTCACTGCCACCAGACTTTGAAACAATTGTCCCCACCCTCTACTTTCCTGCAAAACCATTAACCAATTCAAAAAACTCTACAAGGATGAGTTCTTCAACCCCCCCCCCCCAAATGCAGAGGTAACTGTTATTAACAAGTAAGGCCACATGTGACTAATGTTACACATCTCTTTCACAATCTCTGCAATGGTCACAAACAGCCTCCCTTCTCTCCTATCTCAAAGACAATCTGTTCTCCCCACTTCCCACTCCTCCTCTACCTAGAATAACATCTGACTGTAACCTGAACCCCATGTCTGTAACCAAATGCAGTTGAATCTAGCTATTCTTAGTTATCTTATTGTTCAAATTGTTCACATCTGGTATGTGAATGACATAAATGTTCCTGCACATGGTATAAAATGTTAATCTGCCTCCTGCCTCCCCTGGCTACCTGCAAACTGCCTGTAATCCTGAATCCTTTGGTTTTTGCCTACTTGGGTACTGTTGTTATTTACCTATGGCTTACATAGAAACATAGACTTTGACGGCAGATAAGGACCACTTGACCCACCCAGTCTTAACTTAACTGTATATTGTGACTCCCTGTACTATTCTATGTGTTTTACTGTATTATGTTTTGTTCTTGGAATGCTTTATTCCTCAGGTCATCACTGAAAAAGGGACTTTGTCTCAGTTGACCTACCCGGTCATCAAAATTCAAATAAATAAATAAATACCGGTGTTGCATTCAGAATTAATGCTATTGGAATCTTTTAAATGTTTTTAGTGATCACTGTATGCATGTATAAGAGATACCAACAACCATACAGTCCTGCTTAGGGTTGTTATTGGATGCTTGTCAAAACAAGAATTTTGACAAGCAAGCTTTTCTTCTTGTCATACGCCTTGTTGACAGGGAAGAAGTCAAATTTGCTCCATTAATAGAGGATGCCTAGCAGTATTTTAAATTCTGCCTCTAAAGGGTTGTGAATCAGTCTTCCCTGTGCAAGAAATATCAGATTAGCCTGGCCCAGTGAAGCAGTAGGAATGCTGCAGAAGGTGTGTTTTCCAGCTCCAGGAGGAAGACCCATCCTGCTGCACATACATAGATACATAGATACATAGACAGTGTCGGCAGATAAGGGCCTATGGCCCACCCAGTCTGCCCATTTAAGTCTGTAAGTTCAGTTTATGTTTCCCAAGAAGTCTGTTGCCCCTTACCCCTGACCTCCAGAATTCCTTTATGTCTATCCCATGCATTCTTAAATCCCGTGATTGTTTCAGCCTCTACCACTTCCTCTGGCAGGGTGTTCCACTTGTCCACCACCCGTTCTGTGAAGAAATCTTTCCTCACGTTTCCTCTGAATCGTCCTCCCTCCAACTTCATCCCATGCCCTCTAGTCCTGGAACATCTTTTCGCTTAAAAATAGTGCATTCCTGCACCCTGTTCCTCCCTGTAAGATACTTGTATGTCTCTATCATATCCCCTCTCCCTCCTCTCCTCCAGGTAGTACATGTTCAGTGCCTTCAACCTGTCCTCATAGGACTTGTGATGCAATCCATGCACCATCTTTGTTGCCCTCCTCTGAATCTTCTCTACCCTGTCTATGTCCTTACGTAGGAAAGGTCTCCAGAACTGCACAGTGTACTCCAGGTGCGGCCTCACTAGTGTCTTGTATAGTGGAATTATGACCTCCCTTTTCCTGCTGGTGATGCCCCTGCCTATGCATCCCAGCATCCTATTTGCTTTACCTGCTGCCTTGTCACACTGTTTCCCTGCCTTGAGGTCATCAGAGACGATAACCCCAAGATCCCTTTCCTGCTTGGTGCATGCTATATCCTCACCCCCCAACTGATATATTGTGCCAGGGTTTTTGTGCCCCATATGCATTATCTTGCACTTCCTTGCATTGAATTTCAACTGCCAAACCCTGACCATTCTTCAAGTTTCTGCAGGTCCTTCTCATTCTGTCTACACCCTCTGGTGTGTCTACTCTGTTACAGAGCTTTGTGTCATCAGCGAACAGTGAAATTCTGCCTTCTAGGTCCTGCGCAATGTCACTGATGAAGATATTGAATAGTACCGGTCCCAGCACTGATCCCTGTGGTACCCCACTGGTCACTCTTCCCTCTGTGGAGTGACAGCCATTTACCACCACCCTCTGTGTCCTGCTGCCCAGCTAGTTACCTACCCACCGCACTACTGTCCTGCCCACACCCATATTCCCCAGTTTGTGCAATAGTCTTCTATGTGGCACAGTGTCAAAGGCCTTGCTGAAGTCCAGATAGGCCATGTCCACTGCCCTCCCCTGATCCACCTCCCTAGTCACCCAGTCAAAAAATTCAATGAGGTTGGTCTGACATGACCTTCCCTGGTGAAACCATGCTGCCTTGGGTCCTGTGAGTCCATTGACAACCAGATGTTCCACCAATCTCCTTCAGTAGTGCTTCCATGATTTTCCCCACTACCGAGGTGAGGCTGACTGGTCTGTAGTTCCCGCTTCCTCTTTGTTCCCACTTTTGTATAAGGGGACTACATCTGCTATCCTCCAGTCTTTGGGTACCTCCCTGTTTCTGGTGATCGCTAAACAGGATAGCAAGAGGTTCAGCCACCACCTCTCTTAGTTCTTTAAGGACCCTGGGGTGCACCCATCTGGACCCATTGCTTTATCAACTCTTATTACTTCCAGTTCCTTCAGGACCCTTTTCTCGTAAAGGGACTTGTGTCCATTTCTGCACCATTCACCCCCTTGTGCAATCTGCTCAGACCCATTACCCTCCTCTTCCTCAGTAAAGACTGAGCAGAAATACCTGTTCAATATGTCAGCTTTACTGTTGTCATCCTCCACACAGCCCCATCCTCCCCTTCAGTCTCACTATCCCTCCCTTTGCCTTTCTTTTTTCACTTATGTACCTGTAAAAGGTTTTGTCCTCTACCCACTGATTTTGCAATGTGTTCTTCTGTCTGAGCTTTGGCTTCCTTTACTGACCTCCTGCCTCCTTTGCTTCTCCTGGTACTTCTCCCTATCCCTTCTGCCTGTGTCTTTTGTATTTCCTGAATGCAATCTTTTGGCTTTCACTTTCTTTGCTACCTCTTTGGAAAACCATAATGGTCTCCTCTTCTTTTTCCTCTTGCTAACCTGCTTAACACATAATTCTGTTGCACTTGTAATCCCCATTTTAAATACTTCCCACTGTTCCTCAACCCCTGATTCCTGCCCCATTCCCCTTAATGCCTCTTTCAAGTATCTCCCCATTTTCCCAAAGTTTGCCCCCCTAAAATCCAAGATACGTGTTTTTGTGTGGTTTGGTTTTGCTCTTTCTGTGATTTCAAACAATGTGACTGGTGGTCACTGTTCCCCAGGTGCTCCCCCACTCTTACCCCCATCACACTGTCCCTGTTTGTGAGCACAAGGTCCAGTATTGCCTTCTGCCGAGTTGGTTCCATGACCAGTTGCTTGAGGAAGGCACCCTGAAGGGAGTTCAGGATAAATCTGCTCCTAGTTGATGCTGCTGCTGGGATGCTCCAGTCCCACGTCTGGAATATTGAAGTCTCCAACCAGTACTACCTCACCCTTGTCTGCCATCCTCTGGATGGCTAGCATCAACTCTATCTGTTTCTTCCTCCTGGGCTGGTGGTCTATAGACCACCTGTGCGGATGGCTGGCCCTCATTTTCAGCTTAACCCACAGTATCTCTCCCCCATTTTGTTCCTCATGGATCTCTGTGGCCCTCATGTCATTTTTCACATACAGTGCCACTCCTCCTCCCTTCCTGCCTGCCCTGTCTCTTCTGAATATGTTGTAGCCAGGTATGGCCAACTCCCAGTCGTGGTTATCATTACACCAGGTATCAGTGATGGTCACAATGTCCAGGTCTGACTGCACCATGACAGCCTCCAGATCTTCCATCTTGTTGCTAAGGCTCCTGGCATTTGCACACATGGCTTTCCATGATTTGACCTCCCTAGACTGTTTCACTGTTCTACTCCAGCCCCTTCCTTGGTTGTCCTTTATCCCTGGTTCACCTTGCTGTCTGCCCTTCTGCTGAATTTTGGCCCTATTCTGCCTATCCACCTCCTGGGTGCTAATCTCCATCTTTTGCACACTGCTTTGTAGAGACAGCAACTCCTCTGGTTCACTGGTTCCACTGCTATCTGTGGGGGGTGAGCAAGTAGGTGCCCTCCTGGGGGTGGGGCCCTTGACACTGTGGGTTGCCGTGTGACGTAGGCACCTCATCCACAGGACACCACATAAAAGGATGCTATGCAGCAGCATAAGGGTGCTGGGAGGGAGAAAGGAGGGAGAAGTTATCCCTTTAGTACCCCGTCGCAGCCAGCTCTTTGCTGCCTGCTCCATGTGCACCTTTCTGGCTCTACCCACCTCTCCCCCCCCAGCCCAACACTACAAGCAAATTTGTGGGCTGTAAGATGGTGCATGTTCACATCCTGTGAGAGTAATTTTGTATTCTCCCCCTGCCAGAGGATTGGAACTGGATTACAAAAATGATAGAGCAGGCCAGTGATAGTGAGTATGTAAAATATGGGGCAGAAGCAGCCAGAATAGGTCGGAAGCAGCATCTGGCATGAGTGGAGAGAAAAAACTTTAAATTAAAAAAATATTTTGCATTAAAGGGAGGGGCAGTCCCTGGTTCTTGCAAGATTTAATCAAAACCCATAATATATTTATTTAGAAACTCATAAATGGAAAAGCATACTGAGCTAAAGCTCATTCCCAAGTGTAACCTATGGGGATACAGAAAGTAGGGGTGTACATACAGTAGGAAAACAATACAAAGTGAATGGAATAATTACAGAAAGAAGACAATACCAGATACAGCCTATAAAAAAAAAAACTAACTATACATAAGAGTATGACTAAACTGTGCAGGATAATTGTAATAAATACAGAGTCTACAATATATGCAACATATACAAATCATACTAATCCCACATCATCAGTAGTGGATAGGTGCAAGCAAGCAACTGGAAGGGATGCTTGCTTTAGAATGCATAAACAAACAGCAGTACCTAGCAACATAGAAACTGTCAGCAGAAAAGGATCGCTTGACCCACCCAGTCTGCCCAAAGATGTCCTACCTATTGTATTTCCAAGGACCCTAACTGAAGTCAGGGGTACCACCCCCTTCCTTTGGCTGGCAGTGGATTCCATGCTTCCACCTTCCTCTCAGCAAAGGAATATTTTTTCACATCCCTCTTGACATTGCCTCTTCCAACTTCCAGCTTCATCATATGCCCTCTAGTCCTGGTGCCCATTCTCACATGGAACAAGCTCTCCCTCTATGCCCTATTTACCCCAGTGAGGTATTTAGAGGTCTCGATCATGTCACCACTCACTCTCCTGTCTTCCAGACTGTACATGTTGAGGTCCTTCAGCCTCTCCTCCAGGGCTTCCCCAGCAATCCCTGTGTTACTCTGGTTGCCCTTCTCTGAACCACTTTAACCCTGCCAATGTCCTACAAAAAAAAAGCGATGATAGCACAAGTGTGTGATTTGAGTAACCGGGACCCTGATCTGTTAATTTAGCCAGACACGCACAGCAAAACATATCCATTTGCTGCGGAAGGCCTCTAGGCTCCCATCACACTTAAGAGCCTTTTTCATGGCTGGGGGCAGTCAAGCCCATCCAGCCGAGCTCCTACCATCCCAGAAACAACCAGATTTAATAATGGGAGGAGCCAGGGCCCTCCTCACTGGATGTCAAAAAAGTGCTGCATATTTTTGAGCTTTTGACTTTTCTCCCTGTGCTGGGTTAAGCAGCCCTCTACCTGACTTCAATACTTTCCCCACCCCACCCCCCTCACCTCACCCCTTCCACCTCGGGCCTGTCTCCCTCAAGGACGTGGAAGACCATCTCAAAAAATTGGATTCAGGAAAGAGTGGTGGTGCTGATGGAATTGAGCCAGTCTTTCTCAAACTGGGACATCACTATCTTGCAGCCCCTATACTCCACATCTTCAATTTGTCAATAGCCTCTGCAACTGTACCATCTTGTTGGAAATCTGCCTATGTTCTTCCACTTTTCGAATCCAGAGATCCCTGTGATGTAAATAATTATAGGCCTATTTCAATCCTTCCTATCCTTTCCAAAGTCCTCGAGGGATTAATCTTTTCCCAGCTGAAAGAGTACATCGAAAAATATTCCCTGCTTAACCCTAATCAGTCAGGATTTAGGAAAAACCACAGTACCATTTCCGCACTTGCCAAAGTCACTAATGACTGGATTACTGCTTCATGATTCAAAACTAGTCACTAGCACCATCTTCCTCAACCTTAGTAAGGCGTTCGATACTGTGGATCACAATCTCATCCTGCATAGCCTCAAATACTTAGGAGTTTCAGCTACGTCAGTACAATGGTTTGCCAGCTATCTCTCTGGTCGAATACAAAAAGTCAAGGCTGATGGACTGCCTATCTCACAGGGTGTCCAGCAGGGATCTATCTTATGCCCCATCCTCTTTCCTATATACATAAATACCCGTAATTCTAAAATTGTCAGCTCCAAGCTACACTTCTTTGCTGATGACACAGTCCATTATACCTCTAAACCATCGCTGCCCGAAGCTTGTAAGGAACTCCAAGAAGACTTCATCAAATTGGAACAAAATCTCATCAATGCCAAGCTGCTGCTAAATGCAAAAAAGACAAAAAACATGTTCTTCAACACTAGCAATCCCCCCCAACCCCCACCTATGGCACATTCTAAACAAGTCAGTCCTAGTGTCACCATTTTAGGCAACCCTCTGGAGGTGGTAGATAAATTGAAATACCTTGACATATGGCTTGACAACAAACTTACCTTTAATGCTCACATCAACAACCTTACTAGCAAGCTAAAATCCAGACTCAGGTTCTTTTTCCGAAACGAGTCCCTAATTTCATCAGACACTTGAGTTAAGCTTGTACAAGCCACATTTCTACCTGTCCTTTATTATGGTGACATTATTTATGGCTGCACCTCTGCCTCCAACTTGCATAAATTGGATGTCTTGTACCACCAGGCCTTGCATTTCATCACAAAGGCCCCTCCTCGAACCCACCACTGCGACTTGTATACCTCAGTAGGATGGACCTCCTTAGCAACAAGACTTCTCACCCACCTAGATACTTGGACACCAAAAATTCTGTTAAACTCCCAGGATACATATCCTCCCTTATCCACATCTCCCACAGCACTTACTCCCTAAGGAAGTCCAAATTCATTCTCCTCGATATTCCTAAGATACGTACAAACTTTGTCAAAAGGGTCATCTCCTATGCCCTACCTGTCGCCTGGAATCACCTTCAATCCATCCTCAAACTTACCAGCGTTGTCACGTCTAATTTGTATAGCACCCTAATGTCCAGAAAGCTTAAAACCATATGTAACTGCCTTTAATTCTTTCCCAACCAGTGCTATTCTTCCATGGCCTGACCCCAGTCCCTCCCTACCCCCTCTACCTTGTTCCCTTCCTGTCTCCTATATCA
The DNA here is from genome assembly GCA_016271365.2 of Neoceratodus forsteri. Taxonomy (NCBI): domain Eukaryota; kingdom Metazoa; phylum Chordata; order Ceratodontiformes; family Ceratodontidae; genus Neoceratodus; species Neoceratodus forsteri. The sequence goes on along the minus strand of CM028131.1, from coordinate 1,386,373,061 downwards.
TGTATACCCCCCTCCGCCCCTCTCTCTCTCTCTCTCTCTCTCTCTCTCTCACACCCAACCCCTCACTTCCCTCTCTGTTTCCAGCCTCATCAATCCTTTATGTTAAAACCAGGCAGTCTAGACCTGGTTCTCCCATCCGCACTGTGCAGCCAAATCAGCAGGGCTGTCAGACGGATCGTACAAGCCAGACCCGTCATTATCCGCTGCTCCCCAGAATGTGTTGCGAGCGTAGTCCTCAAGCCAACAGCAGGAACTGGAGCCGAATCAGCCAGCCTTGTCCGGAACCTTCACCAACTCACCTAATGCAGTGCAGTGGGAGAGTGTGTCTGGGGGACTGGGGAGGTAGCACAAGAAATAGTCGAGGGTCTGATCCATCTGTATAGACACACCAGCCAAGCAGCAGAAACACCACCTCCTCCTCCCCACTCTCAGTACCGGGCAGCTCACTCCCTTGTTTTGTCCGATCTTATTATTCCAGCCAGACTGCAGTGACCAATTTAAAGAAATAGGCTATCTCACTTTATTATCTTACCCCTTCATTTGAGTTCAAGAAACCTCAGTCTCCGCCGCTGCTATGACATGAGAGTGACTACTTCCCACCAGTGGCTAGCACCCTGGGTGTATGTTGAACAAGTTGGGAGGGGTGTCAGAGGACTGAAAACCGGGAAGTGTGCAGCCGTGGTGGCATGAGCAGCCAATTCGAAAAGCTGCACCATGGCTTATCTTGAAGTGGGGTGGGTGGAGGGGGGTCAAAAGACTGAAGACTGGGAACTGTGTGGCAATGGCGGCAGGAGAAAGCTGGAACCAGAACTCCAGCCATGAGCATTACTGTTTGCTGTAATGCGCATGCCCGGAGTTCGGGCTACAGAAAGAAATGAAGCGCTCTCATTGCAGTGGTTCCTGTCTTTCAAGTCCAGCACACGCCACATCAGCAAAACTGAACTGCTGTCATGACCAGAGTGCCCGATCATTAGTGTACACTGTCAAACCCATTGCAGTTTCAGCTGTAATTGGCTTGGCAGTGACATACCTCTCAAATGACGTACTGTCCCAAAACATTTGATGTGCAAGTGCATCAAACCTAATAATTCATTTGAAAAGTCCTTAAAAGAACTTTACCGTGGGGGAAAAAACAGTCTCTAAAAAGACTGTATTATAGTGAATATACTGTATTTAAATTATATTTGGTGATAGTGTTGCTCTCCCAGCTGTTGGGTTGAACTGATGACCACAATAGTTTGTTATTTCAGACCTCTCTTTTTTTTACTTCTGTTTTCCCTGCGTGCAGCTTTTTGTGTTTTCCTTATATTACATTCTGCCATCTCTCTCTGCTGCTCAGACTCTGCCAAAGTGCTCATGCTGCTGGTCGTGCTTCTGTCTCGCACTATTTGAGGTTCAGTTAACCGCTCACATTGGAGTGGGCTCCTGCAGTCCATGCAGCCAACCACCCTCAATGCCACTAACTAAGCAAGTCAATTATGTGACCATTGCTGGGCATGTAATCCAGTTACCACACTTCTGAACACACATGGTCACAAAGATGAAAGTTGCACTCGGGGAACGGAGGACTGGCATTGCAATTGCGGTACATTCTTGGCTGGAAAGGGAGAGGGGAGAAGGATGGAAGCCTGCTGAAAACAATAAAGATCAGCTTCACTGTCTGGGGTGGAGGGGATCAGCCACAGGTAGGTGCCCCAAAGGGCAGGCAGGAAAGGGAATTAAGTGCTCCCAATCAAAAATGCCTGCCATGGGGCACCTAAAGAGTAGGAATTTCATACCCTACTCACAGGAGTAAACAGCGTGCAGGAGGGGAGTCTCTTTCAAATGAGTAACAACACCAGGGGGCATGCGATGAAGTCGAAGGGGGTAGTTTAAGAGGGATGTGAGGAAGTCATGCACCTTGGAACTGGGGGGAGTGCAGGTATCAACTTCAGAGGAGCAGAAGGACCTCGGGGTACTAGTTTAAGGGGACATGAAGGTATCAGCACAGTGCAGAAGGGCAGCAGCAAGGGCCAATCAGATGCTGGGGTGCATTGCCAGGGGTTTCACCTCCAGGAAAGAGGAGGGTATCATACCCTTGTATTGATCCCTAGTATGGCCGCACTTGGAGTACTGTGTGCAGTACTGGTGCCCTTACCTAAAAAAGGATGTGAAATTGCTGGAGGGGGGGTGCAGCGTAGGGCAACAAAGATGATCATGGGGCTAAGGGAGAAGCCATATGAGGAAAGATTGAGGGAGCTCAACATGTACTCCCCAGGGGACAGAAGGGGAGGGGGTGGGGACATGATAGAGGCCTTTAAGTACCTAAAAGGCTAAAACAAGGTCAGAACGGGAAGATTGTTCCGCCTAAAAGGAGGAAGGGTAACGAGGGGGCACAGTCTGAAGTTGGAGAGGGGAAGATTCAGGAGGGAGATGAGGAAGAACTACTTCAGAGAGAGGGTGGTGGCTGGGTAGAACACACTGCTGGAGGAGTTGACTGAACTGAAGACAGTGAACAGTTTTAAGCGGTGCTGGATAGAGTCAGTGGCAGGGTAAGTACAGACAAGAATGAAATGGGGGAAAGTCCGGGGAGAGGGGATGATGGGAGGGAAATGGGTGGGACAGCTGCAGGAGTATTAAACTGCAAGCTGCACACTCGGGTAGACTTGATAGACCTATGGGCCTTTTTCTGCTGGCAACTTTATATTTTCGTATGTTCATAAGTGCCACTTCACTACATGCCTGGAATAGACCGCCAGTAGAAGTGGTGGAGGTGAAAACAGTAGAGAGGCTTCAAACATGCATGGGACAGACATAGGGGAATATTAGTAAATAACATGGAGGAGAGATGGTCCCCAGATACCACTTAGAGTTTATGAAAACAGGCTATGCAGGGACTATGTGGTCAGACTGGGTGGCCTAGCGGTCCTTTTTCTCCCAAAAAAATCAATATTTCAATAACGAGACGAGAGCCACTAACCCTTTGAATTAAGCAGATTTCTGAATTTGAGCAATATATAGATAAATTGGTTAGCTCAGAACAAGAGAGAGCTTTAACATCATTCCAGTTTAATACATTTCATGGAAGACTACTGAAGATACGATATGGGTATTTGCCTGACTCGGTCACGAACAAAAACTGTTTATATTATTCCTAGCCATAATGCCAACATTTTTTCCTATAGCCATTCTCTGATACTGATATTCTCAGTGAAGAGATAAATGGTTTGGTAAAACAATGGATCTCCTTTATTAAACTCAGGGGGCAAACCTTTGCATTCTTTTTATCTCTCTAAAACCTGATGCCTTGATAAGGCTTGGCTTCTTTGTATTGGGTGCCGTGAAGAAGAGGAAATGGAGACGAAGCAATGGTGCAACACAGGGTGATCAAGATGCTTCAGAGTCAGTAGAACAGATCTTATAAAGATCAGCTGAAGGCAGTGAACATGTACTCACTGGAGACCAGGTGAGAGGGGGTATATGATAGAGACCTTCAAGTTCCTGAAGGGAATAGACAAGGTGAACTGTGGGGAACTATTTAGCAGGAGTACAGAGTCAAGAACCTGAGGTTATGAGTGGGACTGGTGGGGGGAAGGTTTAAGAGGGATAGAAGGAAGTTATTTTTCATGGATAGGATGGTGGTGCCGTGGAACAGTCTGCCAGTGGAAGAGGTAGGCGCCAAGACATTAAATGATTTCAAGCATGGTTGAAATAGAGTGAAGGTTGTGGTGGTTGCTCAGGTTGGTAGCAGTAGGGAGGGGAGCAGGGAAGTGGACCAGAAAGGATAAAGTCCCATGTGGACAGTAGGTCCCAGGGCAGATGGGGAACTCTGGGCAGACTAGATGGACAGACCTGTGGTCTTTATCTGTATCATTGTCTATTTTTCTAAGCTAATATGAATGTAGTCAATGTAGAGTGTCATTTAAGCAATAAGGCATGATAGAGGATGAGCTGTGATGAGATAACGGTATTCTTCAGGTGGGTTAAAGCTGAAGGCCAAGTGCTTTCATCACCTGTGAAGTGCAGTAATCCAACCACAAAGCACGCTGTGGGGTGCCTTATATGTTATGAAAAGGATTCTTTGTGTCAGTATTAAATAAATGAATTTTTGTCCCCAATTTAAATTTGAATTTATAATGTGTCCACTTTATTTAAATTGGTATCTTTTAATGCCTCCCACACTGCATGTGTACTGTTGAAGCAAAAGTAAGGGCAGTTCAGTCCATGTAGTGTGGCATCAATGGCTTCAGGCATTACTGGCTGTAGTAGCAGCAGCTGGTTTGTTGGCAGCAACCCCCTGAGACTGATCCTTGGTGAATGTGCTAAACTTTTTTTTTTTGTTTTCCTATGCTTTTTTATTATCTGACGGCCAACCCATTCAGCCTCTGTAGCAGAGTTTTCCATATGCAGTGTTCCCAGATTGCCCCCCCCAGAGCAGAGCCTCCTGCCACAACCCTGTAGGATCTAGGTCTCGGATGTGATGGAGACCTAGATCCACTTTGGGGCAGGGGCATCGTTGAGCACACTGGAGGTATTTTTCTGTTGTGTTTTCTTGTGGAGGGTGTGTCAAGCGGACACAGCTACACAGCCATGCTTTGCATCTGACATGCCCCCCCATGGAACAGCACTCGCTGGTGCTCCAGTAACGGTGTACCCTGTGGTCACCCAGGAGCACAAGACCAGATTCACTCAGCTCCCCCTCAGAGGTGGAGGACATGCTACAGCCACTCAATCCACACCCGGCCAACCCTCGAGCATTCGGAGTTCATTCTTGTTTCTGGTCATCTGCATCACAGCAATAAGTCTTTCCGCTGCGCCAATGGGCCAGCCCATGAATGCGCTAAACATCATGCCACACCACCAGCAATATTGGCAGTTGTCGTTATGCCTAGGCCTTTAAAGCAGCAGTATCTGTTAGTTGGCAAAAAAGGCATCACACCATTTTTTTTCTTTAACAAACATCTCCTTTAGGCATCATTAAATTCTTCATCACTGTAGTTTTAATTATCTCAAATGTTTTTAAAACAACTTTTTCAACTAATTTTGTAATAAATGATTCAAGTCATTAAAGATGGCCGCCACTCACATTTTTTAAACATCTCTTCCAGTGAGACTAACAGATGAGTGTACGTACTAGCTCTGTGCTGTTGATGTATTAGGATGGTGTTAACCACTTGCTTCAGATGGTAAACAGCACAGCACTGTACTGAGATACTACATTTTTCTGTGGTGGGGATGGCATGGGAGAGGGGACTTTAAAAAACTTTAAAGTCCAGTAACTTAATTCGGGAATAAAAGAAAATGAGAAAAAAAGGATATTGTTTTTTTGCCAGAAAAACATTATTGCTATAAAAAAAAAAAAACATAGTGACTAACAGATACTGCTGTTTTAAGAGGCTGGTTTTATCTAAGTGGAGATCTCCTGCAATACCACATCGCAAGAATACATAGGCAGGTTCGCTGTTAATAAAATAATTAGTCATTTGGCTATGTGTAACCCCTAGGTGGTGCTATCCTAAGGGCTACTCCCCCTGCCTGCGTGACTAGGTGCAGGTTAAGCGGCCTGGGTACTGAAAATGGGTACCTCCACCCGGAGGATAGGGTTATTTGTAGCGTAGCTGACCTGGGTACAGTCTTCTGGGACACTGTAACCACCCTCTTTCCTCTTTAGTGGCCTAAGCAATGAACAGCAGACACAGTTACAATAACCCTTATTCAGCATACAAATCCCCACTCTGTTTGCACTTACCACCAGGGTTGATTCCACCAGTTCGACCCTGGAGACCCCCTGCATAATAAGGTTAGACACAGCAGGTAACAACAGTACAGTGCTTCTTGTACAAAATAAATAATAATAATAAGCTTTATTTCACATAAGTGCCTTTCAGAAAACTAAGGCGCTTTACAAAAGCTTAAAACAGCAGTAGTAAAATCAATAAATACAATACAAAGCAATAACAGTAGTCTGATGGGTTTCACTCATTCAGTACCATTAAAGGCCTGGCACCATAAAAACATTTTTAACGCCTGTTTAAAACCTTCCACAGTCATGCACTCCCACAGCCGACGGGGTAGAGAATTGGGTTGGGGCCACGTACATAAATGCACGGGTCCCAGAAGATTTCAAAGACACCCTCGGAATCTCCAGCAACCCCTCATCGGCCGAACAGAGCTGTCACTCGGGGCGATAGGGAACAAGAAGCTCTTTCAAGTAGTCAGGGCCCAGTCTGTGTAGGGCTTTATAAGTCAGTAAACCAACTTTAAAGGTGATCTGCCACCGAATTGGCAGCCAGTGCAGATTGCGCAGCACAGGAGTAATATGAGAGGCTCAAGAAGTCCCCGTCAACAATCACGCTGCAGCATTCTGCACTAGCTGCAGGTGGCGGATATCAGCCCCAGAAAGCCCTAAGTACAGGGAGTTGCAGTAATCAAGGCATAAAGTCACAAAGGCATGGACCAATGTAGGTAGATCCCCAGATGGAACAAGGTGCTTGATCCTGGAGATGTTCCTAAGATGGTAGAAGGAAGACTTGATGACCGCCGACACCTCAAGTCACAGTCACGTTAAATGCAAAAAGAATTAAATCTGATTTATTCAAGGGGAACGAACAAGGGAGGAGCGTAATTTGGCTGATTAGTTCTGTAACTGATTCAATCAGGCACTCATGCATGCAAATTAGAGTCCCTTCACAGTTACACACTCTGGGTACCCAGTTGGAAAAAAGGTGGGCTAGCCTGACACATTGCCTGGGGTAGGCCGGTATTGCAGCTGGTCAGGGCCCTGTGATGGAAAGAAGAAGCATGCACAACCACACACAATTTGTAATCCGGAACCTGGAGGCTCAGTTCGTGATGAGAAAACCAAAATTGAGTCAGATGACAGCACTTTTGATTTCGCTGATGTTGCAGGGAGCTACCCTGGTGTTTACTCACACTACCCAATATGAGACACAAGAGGGATGAAATGGAGACTGCAGGTTGACAAGCTGGTATGCCAGGAGAAGCAGGGCCCACTCAATTCACTGAGATGTCATTCCTGTTCGAGATGTTGAGCAGGGGGATGATCTCCAGGCAAGTCTCTCGTCGATGGTGATCTCTGCATCTGAAGTAGCTGACTGGGCCAAGGTGGCAGGGCCCAGGCTGGGTGAACAGTTCAGATTCAGTTCGAAAGGTGCTGGAGACAGCTTCCAGCAAGCGTGACACACTTAAGTAGTGGGGAACCAAATCGCGACCCACTGACAGTTTACAGCACATTTATAGTAAAGCAAAACACAATACCACATGTCGGATGACAGTCCGGTTGCAATTTCAGTTTTCCTGAGCAAAACCATGATCTCTGTGGTGATTCAGACATCCTGACAGGCCGATCGCTTACAGAAAATCTTCGGTCTTCTTCAGGCGAAAGTACAGTCACAATTCGGTACTTCTTGTCACAAATGGTTCAGATAAAGGTAGGTAATCAAGCACTTCAAAGGATTCCTATCAAGGGACAAGTAGGCAGACAGGTCAAACTCAGCCTTTCCACCAGTTTCCCCCACGACTATGCAGGAGCAGCTGCTCGAATGTCTCAAGTTGTTCATGCTCTCCACTCCAAACTCAGACTGACCCTCTGCTGCAGGCAGCACCGGGACTTCCTTCTGATCCAAAAAGGGTTCGGTTGGTTGATTCATCTGTCTGTCAAAGCAAGGGCTCCCCCTCTAGATCCATTAGGCTCCAAAGTGAAAAAAACTACAATTCCTACAGAAATTCACTCCCACAAGACCCTTTAGACAGACTCCATTTTAAGGTCCCCAAAAGGTACTGATTGGTGCAATACAGAAATGTCCATGCTGCAAAGAAAGGCAGGTTAGACAAACTATACCATTGTTATTAGAGCATTTAATCAGCAAACAATTACCAGTTCTAACATAGCTCCCTTTGCACCATTAGTGATGGCAGAACAGAGCAACAGTACTGCAGCTCAGGCGGGACTTGAGCCTGGAAACACTGAGCCCCTACCCAGATTAATTATACACTACAAAAATAATGTCTCTTAAAGAGACAGGCACGAAGACTAACAAGGCACTCACATGCAAGCACTTTTACACCTGTAAAGACACAGAACGCCTGCCTGGCAGTGGGCATTTAAGCACACCCAAGGAAGACTTTTGAGAACCTTCATTTATAGGGGGGTTACATATGGATAAGTTAGACTCATGTTAGTCTTCTTATAACCCCTTTATCAATATGCATCTCCCACAAAATGTAGGTGTTAGAAAATGTTCTTAAAAAACCTCAGATTCATTATACCTAGAATGTACCTTATAATATTGGATGCTAGATGCTGTGCTCCGATGGAGGACGTGTGGGGTTGGTTGGTAAATTTGCGTGTCTGTATTTTTGTATCCCTCATCAGATGTTTCACACATTGCATGCTCCAACACAGCAGAACAGGAACAAGAGCCCAGCAGGATTGTGTAATCTATCCCCATACAAAAAAACAACATGGTGCAAGATTGCCCTTTCCTCTGTCTGAATCACTTTAGTTATTGAGTAAATGGGTAGAAAACCTGGGAACTTTAAGCCTACAAGTTTCTTAGCACTTACTTGATTGAATTTAGGGTCACCCATACTACCGCTGCCTGTACTGTGGATCTGGCTGCTACACCCCTACCATGGAATGCAGAAATCTGGACCCTGCCGGTAGCAGGCAGCGGTAGTCGGGCTGCATATCGAGTGGGTGGCTGCTGATGAATATACGTGAGCATATCCAGACAATTCTGTTGCTCCCTGTGCTGTCTGCTGGTGTGATGTAGCCTTGGTGTCATAGCAGTGGGATGCTTAGTACCCACTGTTTGTCAGGAAAAGATATACACAGAGAGCATAGACAGGGTATTGCATGCTATATTGCTGTTGTAGAGATTCATGTTTCCCTGTGTGGTGTATATGGTAGGACACTCTACATGTTTTTCTGCTGAGTACTGTAGGTCATAGAAAGCATCAGTTAGCATTGTAACCAGACTGTAAGCAGACATTTTGGAAACTGAATGTGAGACATCACATATTGCTGTGCCTCTGGTGCAAGAGTGTCACGGCCCACTGTGGATGGGGGAGGGTCTGAGAAAGTTGTAACTTGCACTCAGTGCTGATATTTCAGCAGGCTTTTTTGCTGTACGTGACTGTTGAGCCTTCCCTATAAGATGATCCTGATGCAGACCATCCTCACAATTGTGGGAGGCCCATGGGCAATTCTATTTGCTAGGAGGCTGGACACTCCCCCGGAGAAAGAGAGCCATCTCTCAGACACTCAGTTCTTCTCTGCCTGGCTGGCTCTCTGACTTCTGGGTCCATTTAAGAACCCAGGATGTGGACGTCACAAGCAGATGCCTTGCCACTGCACTGAAAGGCTGGTTTATCGCCCAATTCCTTAAAATTTGCCATCCTGAAGTCCCGGGCCATCATCCTAGTGGGGTTTTTCTCTTCCCATTTCATTTGCCAAACCATACTGTATGGTGATCACTTGTACCCAGGTTGCTACCTAGTGTGACATCTGCAGTGCTGTCCAGTTTGTAAGTACCAGGTCCAGCAGTGCTCCATCTCCAGTGTGTTCCTTAATCAGCTGCCTGAGAAATTCCCCCTGAAAGGAGTCAATGTCAGTCCTGTTTCTTGATGTAGCTTCAGTCAGAATGGTGCAGTCTACATCCAAAAGATTAAATCCTCTCATAACCAATGCCTTGCCTTTGCTTGCCATTCTGCCAATGATCTCCTAAAAACCTTGCATAACTCCTCCTCCTGTGTTGTCAGTCTGTACACTAACCCTCGCGTGGGGCTCCATACCCTGTCTCTAATACAACCCAAAGAACCTACAGCCATTCCTACTCCCCCTGGTGACCCTGTATCTCAATGCTCTTTATGCCTTCTGTTTCCTATAAAACAGACCCACCTTTCCTCCCATAAGATGGTGTGTCCTGAAATGGCCATTTCCGAGCTTTGGTTATCAGTGTACCATGATTCTGTTATGGCCACCAGATCGAGGTTTGGTTCTGCTATGGTGGATCTAAGGTCAGGAATCTTATTTCCTAGGTTCCTCGCATTGTCACACATGGCTCTTCATTACTTTTGTCCTTCCCTCTGCTTACATTTCCCTTTCTTCGTTCCTGATTCCATCTTTTGCCCTTCTCTTGTCCCTGGTATTATCACAGCCTTTTCTATCCCCCTTCTGCCTCCCATCCTTAGCTCAACTCTCAGCCTTATATCTTCCAGTCCTGTCCCTGCCCTTGACCCTACGCTTCCCTACCCATGGGGACTTTATTTCCCTGGGCTTCTCCTCTCTGCTACTCCATTTTCTGGAGAGGTGGCATTCACTACCTCCCTAATTTTTACTGACTCCCTCACTGGCTAGTTTAAACTCCCATCAAAGTATCATTTAAACCTTCCACCCAGGACTGTCCACTCCCAGATGGATGGATGGAGGCCATCTCTCTCTCTCTCTCTTGTACAGGCCTCAATCCCTCCAGGTAGGACCCCATTCCACAACGTAGGCAAAACCCACCTCCCTGCACCGAGCCTTCAACCAGCAGTTGAAAGTGGTGTGGTGCTCCTTAGGTAGGCATAATCCACCTCCCTGCACCATCCCTTCAACCAGTCATTGAAAGTGATGCAGTGTTCATTATCCTCTTACCGGCCATATACAGGTATCACCTCAGTTAAGACCACCGAATGAGCTACCTGCTTCTTGCCCCTCCCTAGTCCCTTAAATCTTTCCTGTACCACCCCTGCTGTATCCCTTGCCAGGTAATTTGTCCCCAGATGGACAGTGACATCCAGCTCTCTCTTGGCCCCACCAGGATTTGCTTGTCTCCATCCCTCCATGCTGAGGCACCAGGTAGGTGCCTCACCTACTTCTTCCCCTCCTTTCCTGCTGCCAAATCTACACTCTCTACCATATCAAAAAGGTTACATGCACACCATCACACAAGAATCCATATATTGACTTTAGCAAATACATTCTCCCCGCACCAGCCATCAAGTGGTTCAATATCAACAAAGTGATACAGACTTTGCTACCCATAAACACACACTCACACAGTGTCAAAAGTTGACATTATCACCTGCACAACTCATAGCCCCTTCCCCATCCACCCAAAAACTCTGAGCTATCAACAAAATGATGAGGAGAAACAATCACACACACACACACACACACACACACACACACTTTTGAACAGAAATAGCAATTGACCATAGCACTGCCCACCTACCACCTCAGGAGTTCAAGTATAACATAAATGTTGTACTGTGTGCATCCTACACTACAAATACTGGTGTAACCCTCCCCCCCCAATAAATGGGGGTTCCCAAAAGTCTTCCTTGGGTGTGCTTAAAAGTCCACTGCCAGGCAGGCTTTCTGCACATTTACCGGTGTAAAAGTGCTTGCATGCGAGTGCCCTGTTAGCCTCCATGCCTGTCTCTTTAAGAGACATTATTTTTGTAGTGTATAATTAATCTGGATAGGGGCCGAGTGTTTCCAGGCTTGAGTCCTGTCCGAACTGCAGTAATATTGCTCTGTTCTACCATCGCTAATGGTGGAGAGGGGGCTCTGCTAGAACTGGTAATTGTTTGCTGATTAGCTGCTCTAATAACAATGGTATTATAGGTTGTCTAACCTGCCTTTCTTTGCAGCATGGACATTTCTGTATTGCACCAATCAGTACCTTTTGAGGACCTTAAAATGGAGTCTGTCCCCAGGGGTCTTGTAGGAGTGAATTTCTATAAGAATTGTAGTTTTTTCACTTTGGCGCCTAAATAGACCTGGAGGGAGAGCCCCTGCTTTAACAGACAGATGAATCAACCAACCGAACCCTTTTTGGATCAGAATGAAGTCCCGGTGCTGCCTGCAGCAGAGAGTCAGTCTGAGTTTGGAGTGGAGTGAGTGAACGGCTCGAGACATTCGAGCTGCTGCTCCTCCTGCATAGTTGTGCGGGAAACTGGTGGAAAGGCTGAGTTTGGCCTGTCTGCCTACCTGTCCCTCGAGAGGGATCCTTAAAGAGTGCTTAAATAACTGGACTATATCCGAACCAACTGCGACAAAAGCCGCCGAATTGTGACTGTACCTTTGCCTGAAGAAGACCGAAGATTTGCTTCACGCAATCGGCCTGTCAGGACATCCGAAACACCACAGAGATCATGATTTTGCTCATATTGCAACTGGACTGTCACTGAACTGTAGTATTGCTTTTCTTTTACTATAAGTGTGCTGACTGCTGTTAGTGGGTTGCGATTTGGTTCCCCACCGCCTCATTGTGTCACGCTTGCTGGAAGCTGCATCCAATATTTACTGGACTGAATCTGAACTGTTCACCCAGCCTCGGCCCTGCCAATTTGGCCCAGCCAGCTACTCATGAAGCAGAGAAAACCATCGACGAGATACCTGCCCAGAGATCAGCCCCCTGCTCAACACCTCGAACAGGAATGACACCTCGGTGATTCGTGTGGGCCCTGCTTCTTCTGGCAAACCAGCAAGTCATCCTAAAGTCTCCATTTCATCCATCCTGAGTCCTGTACTGGATAGCGTGAGTAAACACCAGGGTAGCTCCCTGCAACAACAGCTCAATCAAAGTGTATCATCTGATTTAGTTGTTTTGTCTAATCATCACAAACTGAGCCTCCAGGCTCCGATTACAAATTGTGTGTGGTTGTGCATGCTTCTTCTTTCCGTCACAGGGCCCCGACCTGCTGCAACGCCAGCCTACCCCAGGCAATGAATTAGGCTAGCCCCCCTTTGTTCCAACTGGGTACCCAGAGTGTGTGTGACTGTGAAGGGACTCTAAAGTGCATGCGTGATTGCCTGATTGAATCAGTTACAGAACTAATCAGTCAAATTATGCCCCTTCCTTGTTCATTCCCCCTGAATAAATCAGATCCAATTATTTTTGCATTTAACCTGACTGTGGTTCCATTTTGTACCAGAAGCACTGTACTGTTGTTACCTGCTGTGTCTAACCTTATTTTACAGGGGGTCTCCAGGGTCAGACTGGTGGAACCAGCTCTGGTGGTAAGTGCAAACAAAGTGGAGATTTGTATGCTGATCAGGGGCTATTGTATCTGTGTATGCTGTTCATTGTTTAGGCCACTAGAAGGGAAAAAGAGGGGTCACAGTGTATGGGAGGGCTGTACCCAGGTCAGCTACGCTACCACTAACCCTGTCCTCTGGGTGGAGGCACCCATTTTCAGTACCCAGGCCTCTTAACCTGCAACTAGTTACGCAGGCAGGGGTAGTAGCCCTTGGGGTAGCACCACCTAGGGGTTACACTGGTACAGAAGGAGCCTTCTATGGCAGGTATTGACAACAACACTCTTCCCCATCAAAGTCAGAAAATTATTGACTTTCTTTGCAGACCATGCATCCTGCACAGCCACACAAACACATATACACACACGCACACACACACACACACACCCACCCTCTGGCAACCATTGAGCATAGCATACATCTCAACGAAACAGGTAGCAAATTTTCATATAAACCGAAACATAGACCATGTTGGCAGAAAAAGACCACAGGTCCATCCAGTCTGCCCATATTCCCTATTGTCCCTGGAACCTTACCTGGAATCTACTGTTCCTCAAAGGTACTATCCCTCCATATCCTCATTCTCCTCCCTGGTTTTGTCAGCCTGGGTGACCACTATTCACTTCATTCTGTCTCATCCTTGCTTGAATCCCCTGACTGTATTTGCACCCACTACCTTGGCCGGTTGACTGTGTCAAGATTCCACCACCCTTTACGTAAAGAAGTACTCCCTCATGCCCCTCTGGAACCTTCCTCCTGTTAATTTCCACTCATGACCAGGTGATCTCGAGTTGGTATTCAGAGTTAATAATTCCCCACAGTTTACATTGCTAATCTGAGCAATTAAAAAATAGATGCAGCATAAAGGTGTCCCAGTAGCTCGGAATGCTGAGGCGCTTGTGTGCCTTACCTCCCACCAAACTGGTGACCTAATTTCGGGAGCGTGCCTGGGTTGCCAGGGGCCAGCCTGGTGTGGGGGGGGGTTGAGCATCCATCAGATAGCCTGGGGGTAGCACCAGAAGCAGGAGCTACATCAAAAGGAAAGGCCATGGTTCCATAGCGTGTGTGTGCATCCACACATACATGTTTATGTGCTGTCAAAACATGGGATCCAGGGGGAGAAAATGGAAACATGGTTAGCATAGGCTTCATGAAGCCTTGTCTGCCTACCTCCATCCCATACCACCACCGAGAACATCACCACAATTCTAGATCAGAGTGACCAGGTGTGGGGGGACAACCCTCCTATTCCAAGCTCCACCATGGGGGGCAGTCCATTGGGGAGCTTTGGTTTCTGGTGTCTGGGTGAAGTAAGCGACAATGGAAGAGGTGGGGACAAGGCTGTGAGCCCACTTCCATCGAGCGACTAAACTTTATGGGGAAAAATACAGGTTACACACCTGTAACAGGAGTTCTAGGAGTGGTGTATGTTGTTCATCCCCACTCTTTGGCAGGTTCCTTGCCACTTTAAATCTTGCTGGAAGGTCTTCAAGCTGGCTCCTCCCACCCACCCGGGTGGTAAAACCCTTGGCTCCGCCCCATAATGGCAAATCTAGCCCGCTGGAAGCCAGGTTGCGCGTCGAAGCCGGGGAGGTCGGGTGGGTTGTGTGGATGAACAACATATACCACTCCTAGAACTCCTGTTACAGGTGAGTAACCTGTATTTCTAGGGACGGGGATATGTTGTTCAATCCACACTGTCTGGCAGACTCCTAGCAGTTCTCTGGAAGGAGGGAGGCAAGGCGCGCAACCCCTATTTAGGGAATAAGGACTGGAGAACCAAGGCCCCAAAACCAGCATCCTGGCATGACTCAAGGTCAATGTGGTAATGGGAAATAAAGGTGTGTGCTGACTTCCAGGTAGCAACCCTACAGATTTCCTGAATAGGGACATCCCCTAGAAGCAGTCACCGAAGCAGCGGTATGGCGGGTAAAATGAGCTCTTATCCCTTTGGGAGGCTCCATGCCCGCCAACCTATCACAGAGATCTATGCAGGAGGTGACCCACCTGCTTATCATCTGCTTGGCTGCAGGTCTGCCAGGTGAGGCTTCAGTGTAGGTGACAAACAGCTGGCGAACCTCTCCCTGAACTTCAGCCATTCGCTCCTTATAATAAGCGAGCGCTCTTCTAGGGTCCAGAGTATACAGCCTATATTCGGCCTCCGAGGTGTCATTGGAGTAGAACACCAGCAGAGTCAACACCTGGTTGAGGTGAAACTCCGACACCACCTTCGGAAGGAATTTCGGGTGGGGGCGCAGGACAACCTTGTCCCTGTGGAAGACCAGATAGGGAGACTCAATGGAAAGCGCCTGGAGCCCTCCCATCCTTCTAGCTGACGTAATAGCCACCAAGAAGGCAGTCTTCTATAACAGGTGGGAGATATCGCACCTGTGCATCGGTTCGAATGGCTTGCCCATGAGCTTAGCCAATACCAGCAGTAGATCCCATGGAGGTGGATGTTCTCGCACCGGAGGGGATATGTGATCAAGGCCTTTGAAAAAAGCGCCCGACCACCTTCTCCTGCGCCACCGATTGCTTGCTGACCCACGCCTGGTAAGCAGAGATGGCTGCCAGGTGCACCTTAAGGGTCATCAACCAAAGCCCTGGCTGAGAAAGGGACCACAGGTAGTCCAAAATGCTAGCCAATGTACAGGAAGAGAGGTCCAACCCCTTGTCCTGACACCAAATGGAGAATCTCTTCCATTTAAAGGCATAGCATTTTCTGGTCGACTCCTTACGGGATGCCTCAACGACGTTGAGGACATCGTTGGAAAGACCCAAGGCCTGGAACTCTAGCCACTCAGGAACCAGGCTGTCAGGTGCAGGGATTGAAGGTCCGGATGGAGTACCTTCCCCTTGTCAACTGAGATCAGGTCCGGGCAGGCTGGAAGCCGCCTCAGGTGCCTGGAGCTGAGGCTGAGGAGATCTGGATACTAGAACTGGTGGGGCCAGTCTGGGGCTACCAGAACTACCTGTGCCTTGTCCCTCTTTGCCTTGAGAAGCACCTTGTGGATCAAGGGAAATGGAGGGAAGGTGTAGAAGAGGCCTGGGGTCCATGGCCTCGAGAAGGCATCCCCCTGCAGCAAGCCCTGCTGAGAAGGGTGGGCATGAAACAGTCTCAGCTTCACATTCTCCCTGGAGGTGAACAGGTCCACCTGAGGGGTGTCCCAATGGGAGAACAGATCTTGTACTACCTCCAGCAGGAGAGACCACTCATGAGATGCAGCGCCTATCCGACTGAGGGCATCGGCTAGACTGTTGGAGGCTCCTGCCACATGGATGGCTAGGAGACCCACCTCCAGGCTGATCACGAGAGACCAAGTGTGGAGAGCCTCCTTGCACAGAGGCCAGGAGTGCGTCCTGCCCTGATGGTTGAGGTAGTACATGGTCGTGGTGTTGTCTGTCTGGACCTGAACCACTTGACCCTGTACAAACGGAGCGAAGGCAGTGAGGGCTAGATGCACCACTCAAAGCTTCAGCAGGTTGATGTGGCATCGAGACTCCTGAGGGGACCAGAAGCCGTGGACCCTGAGCTCCCCAGATGGGCACCCCAACCCATCAGAGAGGCATCGGTCGTTAGAGTGACCATCGGCTCAGGGTGGACAAATGGGATACCCTCCTGCAGATGAGCTGGGACAAGTCACCACTGTAGGCTGTCCCACATCTCCTGGGTCACCATCACTGGCTGGTCCAGAGTACTGGAGCACTGTGATCATCGTCAGTGTCAGTGGCTCAGTAGGTAGCACACTCGCCTCTGAGGCCAGGAGATCAGAGGGCTGTGGGTTCAGTTCCCACACATCTGGCACTTGGGTTAGTATCCCAGTACTGACACTGTAGTGCAGCATGAGAGGGGTGCTGCACTTCTGAGGTGCCGTATTTTGGATGAGACGTTAAACCGAGGTCCCATCTGCCTGGATTGGTGGTAGTTCAGGTAGATGTTAAAGATCCCATGGCACTTATCGAAAAGAGTAGGGGACAGTTTTATTGAAAACAAAAATTGTACAACCAAGCCAACATAAGATGCATCAATAAGAAGTGTACAGGAAAACCAAAAAAGAAAACAAAGAGGGGAAAGGGAAATGGGAAAAATAAAGATACTGCATAAGTCCTTCAAGTTATAGCTGAGTCAGTGTTCGTGATCCATGGAAGGGCTGTCCACAAGGCCAACAGAGACGATGCTGAATACAAAGTCCTTTCATGGTCGTATATTTTCTTTAAGTCTGACACTATCTTCCCCTCAAGTTCCGGAATAAGAACAAATCTTTTGTTGCAAGGTAAACAAACATCTTGACATCCAAATGTTCCATTTAATCACAAGAAATACAAGGTTCAAAGTGTCCCTATCCCACAGAGACCAGTGAGAGGGGAAAACACCATACATAACATTTTGATATGTGACTGTAGAAAATATGGGAACATCCAGGAGTCGCCAAGAAAGGCCACCAATTGTAATATAGGAGCAGTCAAAACAAATGTGATATGGTCTCCAGGGTATCAATACAGAGGTCTAGAACAGAAATGATCCTGAGACTGCTTATGTTTATGGTTGGCTTTCACATTTATCCATTCGTGACAAGATAACCAGTGGAAGTCCCACATGTGGGCCGGGATCCTAGAACATCGCAACAGAACTAGAAGCGAGGGTAGGTAACTGGCCAGACATTTCAGAAAAGGGGCTTGCACCGGACAAACAGAGGACAAAAGCGTCTTGTACAGTGCCTTATGCGTATTCGCGACAAGAGTCTGAGGTGACACTTGCCATTGTTTTAAACGAATGGAGAAACATATGCTTAACATACAACGGGACATCCCCATTTTGTCGCAACACACCCAAAGAATTATGTTCCCACATGTGAAACCAATACCTACATGAGTCGTAAAACCACGCTTCCCACCCTCTCTGGGTATTGACCAGTAAAGGCCGCAGGTTGGCCGAAAGAAAAATACTAGTAAAGAATAGCAACGGATTAATCATCTGGACACCGCCTTCAGAAGTAGGCAGGTAAGTGATATTCCTCTTAATCGGATTCAACCGACTGCCCCAAAGGCCTTGAAAAAACAAACTGAAAACCATAGTTTCCAGCTGCTTTGGGATGGGGAATACATAACTTAAATACAGGAACAGAGGGAGAAGATCAGTTTTAATCCGAAAAATACGTTTCTTCTTCCCAAGCTGTTCCCTATTCCAAGAGGCCACCATGCCTCGGCCCTATTTCAATTTCTCTTCCCAGTTAAAGGAATCAGAATCTCTCATCCCAAAATATATACCAAGTATACGGATTGGGCCGTCTACTACACTTAAAAAAACAATTTTATCTAAAGAGATGGAAGATGAACCAAGCCGTATCCCCATACTCTTATCGAAGTTTATACTTGCTCCAGAGAATGCACCGAAAGAGGAACATTCCTGAAGAGAGACAAGCACCGAAGCCTCGTCAGCTACAAGGAAACACACATCGTCATCATATGCGATCGCCGTAAACAGCGATCGCAGAGCCGAACACGAGATGGCACGGATCTGAAGGTGGGCATTAAGACATCGAAGCAACACATCCAGAAAAAAAACATATAATAGAGGGCTCAGTGGACAACCTTGGTGAACTCCCCGTTTCACTGGGATCATCGGGCCCACCCAACCGTTAATCAGCGGAACAACAGTAGCCATCCTATAAAATGTCTGGATCCAACGAATCATCTTATCAGGAATGTGCAGAAAATGCAATACGTTCCATAAAAAATCATGATTAACTGAGTCGAAAGCAGCCTTTTGGTCGACCGAAACAATAAGTCCCGAAACAGAATCCGAAAAACCATGGGAAAATAATTCACAGAGAAGAATCAGGTGATCAGAAATTCTCCTGTTCGGTAGAGAACAGGATTGGGCCGGGTGAATAACTATTTCAGCTATCCCGAGCAAACGTTGTGCGATGAGTTTCGTCAATATCTTAAAATCCGCATTCAACATACAGAGGGGGCGCCAATTGTCAAGGGAATGAATGTCACCTTTCCGTTTATATACATAAATCAAAGTGCCCTTTGTAAACTCCAAAGGGATACATTCAGAGACAAGAAGGGAGGCAACACAGAGGTCAATTCCAAGAGAAGGTAATCCCCAGATATTTGTACAGGGCAGAGGCCGTCGGACCAGGGTCCGCGAGAAAGAGGAAGAGATAGCTAACTGAATTTCCCTTTCTGTGAAGGGTTGACATGCAATTTCTGCACTCTGCAAGGAGGGAGAAGGAACATCAAGAGCACCGTACAGTTGTCCCAGGTCCACTGTCACAGTAGGTAGAGGAGAAAACAAAGCGGTCGTATGGTCAGTAACAATCTGACATAAGTCCGAATGGGAAGTACAAAGATCTCCATTCGAATTGGAAAGACATGACATAGATTTATGGGTAATCTGGTGATAATTAGATTCGAACGGGCACACAACTTCCCGGGTACCTTTTACAGCATAGCTATGTTGGTGGTACAGTTGTTGCGACTGTTTAGACTGGAAATCCAACATGTCCTTCTGCACTAATTGTATTTGTTGCACAAGATCCTGCCCCGTCAAGTATGCAAGTGACAGTAAAGACTGAAAATGAGCTCTATTCTGTAAATATACAAGATAATCAGTCCTGCTTTTTGTATGACTATAGGATTTCAACAATCCAGTAAGAGTACGTTTCGTATCCATCCACCACTGAATTGGATCATCATACATGGGATATACTGACTTGCGGGCATAAATAAATGACAAAAGAGTTTGCTGAAATGATGGTACCTGCAATAAGGATACATTAAATTTCCAGAAACCCGGCCCTTTACTGCAACTGGCAGGAGATCCAAAACTAACAGAGAGTAGCTTATGGTCAGAAAAGGCTACCGCCTGTACTACAGCCGAAGTGACTTCTAATATACTTGACGTAAAAACAAAATCTATGCGGGTGGCCAGCCTACCCTTTTGAAATGTGGGAGTATATTTCGTTGAAAGAAAAATAAGACTCTGATCAAGCGGCAGTCTGAATCATGCGTCCCAGCACAAGTGAGTCACAATACATTTTTGTAGGCAGCAAGGAACTCTTATCCCGGAGACTAAGGCCACAGTTAAAATCACCAGAAAATAAAATCCAGAAAGAAGAATGTAAATAAGGATGAATTAAATCAAAAAGAGCTATTCGCTCAGTTTTCAGTTGGGGGGCATAAACATTCACCACCCGATACGGACATTGCCCGATCAGAAAGTCCAAAATCAAAGCCCTACCAGGGGCCAAATCAAACAGCTTCAAAAGTCTAAACTTGGGGATAGTAATTAAAATGCCAAGACCAGAGCAGGAGTCTTGGCCTATAGACCAAAAAGAAGGACCCATAAGCCAGTCTCGTTGAGCCAGTCAGATCTTCTGCACAGTGTGGAATCTCGTATCCTGTAAAAAAAATATCCCAAATGGCAAAAGCCTCAGAAAGGAAAACACCAGCCGTCTCTTGTCCACACGTTTCAGACTATTCACATTGACAGTATGGCAGGTAAATTGTGACATAGTAGCACAAGGATTAGGTAACCATCACTATTAAGTCTTTCTCTTTCCAACTACCTTAGTCCCGTTCAGCCTAACCTTGGCCTTCCGTTTTTGTGAAAGGCCTGTGCCCAACTGAATTTCAGAATCAGTAAGACTATCAGGGAGGGAAGAAACAATAGAGGAAGAGTCAGATTCACCACCTGCATCGTCCGATATCGAAAAAGCACCTCAAAGGCATTCGATAGAACAATAGAAGGTGCTGCGCAGGCCTTCGGAGGGGATGGTAAGGTGCGGGAACCAGACCTTAACGACCTTCGACACATTACTTTGGCAGGTTCACGAGGGGGAGGCATAGTACTAGGGCCCGGGCCCTGCACCATGTCCTCTTGCACCATAGCACAGACAGAAATCGGAACCTCCCCATGGGGCTGGGCCCTTTTGGCTGACGTAGGTACAGTACTACAGGAGGCTTCTGAGACCAAAGCCTTTGGGGGAAGGGGAGCTGCCACAGTGGGGGGGGGGCATCCAAAGTGGTGCGAAGGCGAGCTTTTTGAGCTTGAGTAATCACAAAACGTTGATCTACACCTCCGTCATGCGTTACCTTAGTATGTGCCGCCCAAGGACATGATTGAAACGTGTGGCCCATCTCATCAAAAAGATTGCACCTGCAGTCATTCAGACGATGCATACCCACATGACCCATTTCACCACAGTTATTACATTTAATCTTGTCGCACACACTGCTCAGATGTGAGGGGTCCCCGGATCTGTAACATGCTTTGGGTTGACCAGGGTAAAACAGGAACCCTCTATCCCAGCCTAAAAATAGAATTAGGCAAGTGCACTGGACCAGATTCAGAAACATTCAACATGACTTTAAATTTCCAACCCCTGTCCAGATGTTCTCAGAGTCCAAGATTGCTCCGGCTGACCTGTAAAGTACAACGCTGTTTTAACAATAAACAATATTAGAGACATCCACTCCCTCATTGCGAAACATAACAGTAACTATCTTAAAGGCTGGTTTAGAGAGGGGTATTGCCTGAAAGGGGGTCCAAAGAGCAGTGTTACACAAGGCACGATATTTCGACCAAAAACGGTCAAGACCACGAGACGTCTGAAAACTAATGTCAAAGATTAGTTCCCCCAAAACATGTATCAAGGCATATATTTCGTGTGCAAAAAACTTCAGAGAATCCTTCAACAGCATTCTGGCCACATACACACAGTCAGGGGGGTCCGGCAGCCCACCTCAATAAGAAAGCCGGACGGCATTGTGACGTTTAGCTGCCAAAACTGGAAATTTAAACAATGAAGAGAAGGACCTTGCTGGCCCAGTTCGAGCAGAGGGAGGTCGAACAGTGGCAGAGGCACCTTCAGCCAGAGGGTCTGGGCTAGGGAGAGTCTGAGTGGCAGGGACCTGGTTAAGGTCCAGGACTGGGTTCTGAGTTAAACAGAGCTCTACAGGAAGATCCAAGGGGTCTATTGAATTCTGAGAAATCTGTTCTCCCCTGCCCATTTCCAGATCATGCACAAGGCGAGGGGGTCGTATAGGGGATGGCCCCGAGACCCAGAAACCTGCCGTGGGGTCTTGCACCCATCCAGCCGCCCGAAGCGCCGCATCTACAGACCATGCAGGGGCATCAGTAGGGTGCTCCTGAGCAGGAGAAGTCTGAGAGGTAGCCACATCAGCCGGTAATACAGAGGGCAGGCTCACCACCACCATAAAAGTACTCACGGGTTCCTCCACTGCGGAGGAAAGTCCAGGGACAGCTCCACAAGACAGCTCGAAATGCTCCTTTCCAGAGTCACTAAGCAAAGCCACAGAATCCATTGCTATAGTGCCTGTAGGAACCATAGTCGCTCCTACAGGCTGAACACGCCGTAATTCTTGCTGCATTTCCAGCTTGGCAGACACATAGCAGCGTTCCGCCTCCAACAAATGGTGGTAGCAGCACACGTACAGCCGGACTCAAGGTTCCGAGTCCAAGGAAGTGTGCACCACTTGCAGTCCTCCAGAACGCTTGGGCAAGGCCGGACCAACCTCACTGTGGCATACCGCCAACGGAGTCACAGGTACCTCCTGAAAACCATCTTCCAACACAGCAGACACAGGTAAATCCATCCGGCAATCTATCGTGGTCTCCGCAGATACAGAGACAGGAGTCGAGACCAGGTCTCCTGTCTCCACAGCTCCAGCAGCCGCAGGCAACAGAGCATCCTCCATCTTGGACAGGGAATCCCCTCCGACAGAGTAGGGGAATTTCCCCAGGTGTCCTGGCCAAATTTCCCTCATTCACTAAAAAATACCACCAACAGCTTAATCTGGTTCAAGGTCGGTTGGCATTCATCTGTATCCCCCTTCCCTGGGTCGTGCCTGAAAATAGGCAGGATTTGTCTAGTGCACTTACCCGGTCAACAAAAGCTAAATAAAAATAAATAAATCATTGACGGGCCAGTCCCCATTGCAGGGGACGCATATGCCAGAGGGCCCAATGGATCACGCTGGTGCAGGCCGCCATGAGGCCCAGAAGGTGCAGGAAGTCCAGGGCAGGGCACAATTGCCCAACCAGAAATGATTGGACAAAGGAGGAAAGGACCTCGGCCCTGTCCACCGGGAGCCGGGCTCTGGCTCGAAGAGAGTCGAGCTCAGCCCCAGTGAACTGAATCACCTTCAAAGGCACGAGTTCTGACTTGGCCTCGTTGATGAGGAGGCCAATCTGAGAACAGTCTTGGAGGGCCAGATCCCTGGACCACTCCACCTCCGACCTGGAGGGGGCTGCAATCAGCCAGTCGTCCAGGTAAGGGTACACCCAGACCCCTTGGTGCCTCAGGAATGCTGTCATCACTGCCATGTATTTGGTGAAGACCCTGGGTGCTGGAGAGAGGACGAAGGGCATTGCCTGGAACTCGTAAAGAGATCCCTCTGTCTGAAGTGGAGGAATTGCTGATGAGACGGATGGATTGGGACATGAAAGAACGCGTCCTGAAGGTCCAGAGAACAGAACCACATGCAGAATTCCAAGGATGGAATGATCTGAGCCAGAGTGACCATCCTGAAGGTGCGCGGCCTTAGGAACTTGTTCAGGTCGTGCAGGTCAAGAATGGGGCGCCAGCCCCCCATCCGTTTTGGGACCAGGAAGTACCTGGACACAAACCCTGGGTCTGGAGGAGGGTCCGCTACCTCTTTGATCACCTCCTTCTGGAGGAGCAAGGCAATGCCAGTTCAACGAGCCGACAGAGAGGCTGCAGAACCCTTTTCCCCCCATGGGGCGACAGCTCAATAGGGAGGGAACTGCTCACCCTTCAACCCGTCACTGGGCAGGCTTGGAGGTAGGACCCACTGAAGGACCCCCTGGACCCTTGCCTCCAGGCTTCCTACTTGAGGAAGCAGCAGCCTTGGCCTTAGGGTGCCAAGTATGAGCCTGCTGGCCCTGGTGCTGGTGTTGCTGGGCTGGACGTGCCGCAGGAGCGGAAGGGCGAAAGGGCTTATGCTGCTGCTGGCGGCCTTTGTCCTTCTGGGCAGACATGACCAACTCCAAGGTGGCATTGGACTTCTCGAGTCTCTGGAGATGGCCTTCAACCCCCAGCCCGAACAAGTCGGTGCCCAGGAAGGGAACATCTGCCAGCTTATGCTGGGTTTCCACAGTAAAAGTGGAGATCTGCAGCCAAGCTCTGCAGCGCATGGCCACTGCGGCCGCTACTGATCAGGCACAAGAATCACCAATGTCCAATGAAGTTTGAAGCTGTTGTTTTGCCACCGCCCTTCCCTGATCCCGCACATGCTTGACTGTTGTCTGAAGGTCAGCCGGGAGATGAGGAATCACCTCATCCAGGGAACCCATAAGGGCATGTGAGAAATACGCCATCAGAAGGGCCGAGCTAGCCTGATGAAGGCCTAGGGAGGAAGCAGCGTAAACCTTCCATCCTGCATAATCCAGCTTTTTGGATTCCTTATCGGGCAGTTTGTCCACATCCTGAGCTTTCCCGGAACGCTGGAAAACGCTATCAGTCACTAACCCCTCCGCAGAGGTGCTCCGAGAAACCGGAGAGTGAGCCGGTGGGGACCACGTACTTGCGAGCCATCCTGGCTGAAGGTGCGGGACAAGATGCTGGCCACTGCCACAACTCCAGGGCCGGGCCAACAATGGCTTCAGCCACCGGAAAGGCCTCCATAGGGGAATCCCCTCGGTCCAGTATCTCCGTGAGGGGATACTTGGCCCACCTTGAAACGGGTTCCAGCTGCTTCCCAGTGGACTCTGAGATGAGTTGAAGCAAACCTAAAAGCGAGGATGGGCTCTCGTCCACTGACTGGCCCCCTGCAGACTCCAGGTCAAGTGGCCTGGAGAACAGGGAGGAGTCGTCATCAGACTCCAAGGAGTCTGCAAACAGCTGCTGAGCACCTGAGCCATCCTCCACCTGCCGAGGACGATCGGGAGTGAGGGTGACCTACAACCTATGGGGCAAGCCCTGACCCGACCGAGAATCCTTGGTCGGGGCCTCAGTCTTCAGTTGTGGAGGTGGAGGTTCCACCAAAATAGGTGGAGCAGCTGGTTTTGGCCTAACAACTGGAGCCAGGGTTGGCTCCTCGATTACCACGAGGGGTTGCTTCGGCCGCTCCGGTGACAGCCACCTAATGGCCAGAGAAGGCGACTGAGTCGGCTTGTTACCAGTCAATAGAAGTTGCTGCTACATCAAATCTTCATAGCGCCAACACAACTTGCGCCAGAGCCTATCCTCCGAAGAGGACGACGAGGATGAGTGGTGACACCGCTTTCCATGGTGCCGAGACTAAGACTGCCGATGTCGGTGGGACCGGCTGGACCTGGAAGAAGACCGAGACCGAGACCTTCAGGGATTCTGAGGGTGGGTCAGAGAGGGGATGGGGGAAA
Source organism: Neoceratodus forsteri (assembly GCA_016271365.2). Taxonomy (NCBI): domain Eukaryota; kingdom Metazoa; phylum Chordata; order Ceratodontiformes; family Ceratodontidae; genus Neoceratodus; species Neoceratodus forsteri. The sequence goes on along the minus strand of CM028131.1, from coordinate 1,386,347,637 downwards.
CCCACCCCTCCTTCAGTTCAGGGACCTGGACCGGGGACTTCAGCACAGGAAGCACAGGTAAGTCCTCGGTAACCACCGGGGGAACCAGTGAAGAGGGGTTGTCAGCATCTCCAGCCAACAAACTGTCCGACGGGTCGAGAAAAACATCGACCGCATTGACAGATGTCTCGGCCGGCTGACCTGACGGGGACACCGTGAAGCCAGCGGCTGCAGCCACAACCTTGACCGAGGTTGAGAGTCGACGGTCCGGTCAAGGGGATCTCTCCTGCTCCCACGAAAGTCGATGGTGGGATTTACCTTTAGAGTCTTTCTTCTTGGACCAACTGGAATGTCCCAATGGCCCTTCTCCCTTGGTGGAGAGGGACTGACAAAGCTCCTTAGATGAAGCAGTGTAGGAGGAGACCAAAGAGAGTGGAATAAATGCTGTGGCCGAGGAGGAAGAAGAAGCAGCCTGGGCCACCTCCTCCTCGAGGGCGATCAACTGCTCCAGTTGTTCCGCGGAGCCCGCCGTCGCAGACACCGCCCAACAGGCCTCCTTAGACTTGACCGGCAGATACCATTTTTCAGGGCGCCCGAGAAGAAGTCTGGCAGTGCGGTCCTCCAAGACCAAAGCCAAAAAGGACTTGCACAAATCGCAAGCCTGCGAATCGTGGCCAAGCCCCAGGCAGTAGACACACGTGGAGTGCGGATTGGTCCGGGACATCTTCTGCCCGCATGGGCACCTACGGAAGCCGGGAGTCAATTTGTCCATCGCAGCCACGAGGGAAGATGAAGACCAAAGTCTTGTAAATTTTAAAATTAGTTTAGGAAATTCCGAAGAGTGTGGATCCAGGCCTAAAACGCAGAGCGCGAAGGAGCATAGGTGTGAAGAAGGAGTAGCCCAGGAACGCCCACCAGTATCCCAGTGTTGACAAAGCACCCGTAATGGGCGTGAAACATTGGGATACTGGTGGGCCTCCCCTCTTCACACTTATGTTTGCTTCACAGTAAAGGTGAAATATTTCAAATGGACTAGCGAGCTTGCAGTCTTTTTCCATGGTAGTGCGTGCTGAGTCCTAATCTGGAGAAAGTACAGTAGCAAGAGCAGAGACAGACAGCAAAAAGATATAAAAGAGGTATAGGACAACATAGTAGTTAAAAAGGACGCTTTAGAAAAAGTTACTGTAACCCCTAGGTGGCGCTACTCCTAGAATTACTACCCCTGCCTACTACCTGGGATGTAGGTTGAGGGGCCTAGGTTCCCAAGATTACATTAAAACAGGTTCTTTCCTAGATATTACCATTTGCGCAGTGCCTCCACCCAGAGTTTAGCTTTTAAGTGAGCTAGCTTTCTCCTGATACAGCTCCCTGGGATGTCATACCACCCACTGCAACCATTAGCCACCCCAACACATGACCTGAAAAACATTTCCTCACATTTCAGACATTTTAATATTTAATAACTCTCTTCAATAATATGCTCATGACAGCATTATTTGCAAACAACAATAACATTTGTAACCCCTTGGTGGCACTATCCCAAGGGCTACTACCCCTGCCTGCACGGCTAGTAGCAGGTTAAGGGGCCTGAGTTCTGAAATGGGTGCTTCCACCCGGAGGTCAGGGTTGGTAGAGCTCAAACTAACCTGGGCACAGCCCTCTGAGACACTGTAACCCCCCCCTTCCCTTCTAGTGGCCTGAGCAATATATGATAATCACTTTCACAGTACCCTTACCACCAGGGCTGGTTCCTCTGGCTCGACCCTGGGGACCCCCTGCAAAACAAGGTTATGCACAGTAAATAGCAATAGTACAGTACTCTTGACACAAACTGGAACCACGGTCAGGTTAAATGCAGCAAAAAAGTCAGATCTGATTTATTCAGGGGACTTGAACAAGGAAGGGGCGTAATCAGGTTGATTGGCTTAAAGGCTATATTAATTAATCAGTTATGCATGCGCTGTAAGTCCCCACACAGTCACACCTCTGGGTACCCAGGTAGGGAGACGATGAGCTAGCCAGCAACGTTGCAGCTGGTTGGGGCCCTGTGATGGAAGAAAGCAACATGCACAACACACACTGTTTGTAATCCGGAGCCGGAGGGCTCAGTTCGTGAAAGAAAAAGCAACCAGACAATCAGATGACAACACTTTAGATTTAACTGTTGTTACAGGGAGCTACCCTGATGTTTACTCACGATACCCAACACTGGACACAGGCAGGACGAAATCGAGACTCCAGGCTGTTGAGCTGGAGTGCCCGGAGAAGCGGGGCCCACACAAATCACCGAGGCATCGTTCCTGATCAAGTGTTGAGTAGGGAGCTGATCCCCAGGCAGGTCTGTCGTCAATGGCTTTCTCTGTGCAGCAGGTAGTTAGGCTGGGCCAGTGTGGCAAGGCCCAGGCCCAATGGAGATGATTTGGATTCAGTCCGTGGGGCTAGATGCAGCTTCCAGCAAGCAGAATACAGTTCAAACCACAGTGGAGAACCAAATCGTGACCCACTAGCAACACACAGCACATTTACACATAAGGAAATTCTAATGCAGCTTACAGCAAGCAGAACACAAGTTAAACCACAGTGGGGAACCAAATCACGACTCACTATAAGCACACAACACATTCACATGTAAGGAAATTCCACTGTACCAGGCAAAAGGCTGTCCGGTCGTAATTACGGAGTCTCTGCACAATCCGGGAGTTCAGAGGTGGCTGGAAGTCCAGACAGGCTGATCACATTCAGCAAATCTTCGGTCTTCCTCAGGTAGAAGCCTGGTCACAATTCAGTGTCTTACTTCACTCTCCAAGTTCGGATTCAGTCTGAAAATGGCACAAGTTCCCTCTCAGGAACAGCAGGCAGGCATGCTTGCAGGCCAAAACTCAGACCTTTCCACAGTTCTGTGTGAATCTATGCCGGGGCTGCTGCTTGAATCATTCAAGCTGTTACCTCTTCATTTCCCAACTCAGAACTGAAACTAGCTGCAAGCAGCTTGGGAATTTCCCAAGATCCAAAAGGTTTGGTTGGCTGATTTGTCTGTCAGTCACAAGGGCTCCCCCTCCAGGTTATTTTAGGTGCCAAAATGCAAAAACTACAATTCCTACAAGTTTTGACCCCACCTAGCCCCTGTAGGCAGGCTTCATTTTTGAGTCCCAACAGTACTGATTGGCCCATTCTGACAGTCCCGGGCCAAGTTGGTGGAGATAAACAGAACAGTCCTTGCTGCAAAGAAGGCAGGTTAGAACAAACTGCAATATTATTACTACTCTAACAAATGATCAGCAAACAAGCACATCTTCTAACAGAGCTCCCTTTTAGATTAATTAAGAATGCAATCCAGGCAGCTCTTAAAGAGACAGTACACAAAGGCTACACAGGCACCCTCTCTGGGAATACATTTAATCTACTAAAACGCAGAACACCAGCCTGGCAGTGAGCATTTGGGCAAGCTCAAGGAAGACTTTTTGGGAACCCCCATTTGTAGGGGGGTTACACATTTATTTACGGAGGGGGATTAGAGCTTAGGAATGGGGAAACAGGAGTAGAGGCTATGCAGTGCTATTATTATTTACAATATTTACAGTGTAATTGGGTTTGTTTGGATTGTGCTGGTGAAAACCCTCCAGCTGAGTGGATACCTGTTATGCAGAATAAAATGTAATCACACATTTAGCCAACCTAGATGACCAGAGCCCTGGCTATCTACACTAAACTGCATTTAATCAGGTGGAACACAACATTAACCTTTGCCCACACTGATACCAGTTCCCAAATTCATACTGAACCCCTGCAATCTTAATATTTAAATCTGGGTACCCAGTTGCCAAGACAGACCCTTGATGGTTGCAGGCCTGGTGGATGGTGCAGCTGTTCACTGGCCAGCTTGATTCACAGAAATTGTAATTGGATTTACTAACATTAAGTATTTGAACTATTTACGGTTTGTCAGGAATGTGCCCTGCATGTTGCAGCTGGACACACTAGGTAGGTGTAACCAGCCGGTTACTCTGGGTTGAGCCCAATTGAAATGTTGAACATTCATCACATTCATGAAAGAGATAGCGCCTTCCACCAGGGGCCAGGATGACCGCCTGGTTAGTTTACATCAGAAAACAGTAATTTCCTAGTAAAGAAGTCAAATTCAAAAGACTTGGGGTCTCAGTCCCATTTGTGGTACATGGCTGTAGCTTGCAGCTCCACTGGACATCTTGACCGGACAATTCAGAACACACTGGGCCTCCCAAGCAAAGTCAGGATGAGCCCCTGTACTGAGTGCTCCCCTTCCAGTCCTGTAGGCTCCATAGCAGACAACATGTGTCAGCACATTTATATGATTAGCTGGACTCACTTGGGTCCCTTAGAACAGTTAGGTCCACCTGCGCCGGGCAAGACTGGTGCAGCAGGGTGCAAGGTGCAGACCAATTGGACAGTCTCAGTCAGCAAAAGTTTTACAAGGGTCCACCATACTGGGCTAAGCTTAGACACAGCAGGATGGAGGGTACAGACCAAATGAACAAGATAAATCAGACAGTCTAGGACGGGTCCACATGCACTGGGCTAAGGTTAGGCGCAGTAAGATGCAGGCTGCAGACCAAAGAACAATATGACTCAGACAGTCTCTGGGCATTGCTGCCCCCAATTAAGCATTTCTCTTTCTTTCTTGCACTGTGTGGTACAAGAGTACTCACTCAGGCTCCTCACGGTAGAATCTCTGCAATGAAGCCTCCTGATGTCTTCAATGCTCTCACAACTGAGTTAGAATCAGCTCTTTCACAGCTGGCTTGATGTCATTAAGTTTCAGGTCCATGTCTTTCCCCAACCTGGAAGGGAGGGCTAGCACCTGGAGGACATTCTGGCAGCCCCCAGCCTAGCAGGTTTTGCATCAACTAAATTACTTTAAACTTTTACTACAAAGAAGGCAAATCCCCCTGCTGGATGGAGGGGCTCACACTGGATCACCAGGCCTAGTTGCATGGCTGGGGGCCTGAGCCCCCACCCCTGTGGGGGACTCCCACTCAAATCTGGAAATCTACTGGAAAACACAGTCTTTTATGGGGCTGTCCTGAGGCTCCTGATTGTCTGAAGCTATTAGGTGCTTGGCCTCCGATTGGCTGGAGGGTCTGCCAACAAGGAAAATTAATTATGCAAGAACCTCACTCGATGCACAGTTGGTTTACTGTTTTGGCACCTGAAATTAGGTCTCTTCAGTTCCCCATGAGCACTTGGAAGTTTCCCATGAGCTTTGGCTAATGTCCCACAAGTCCTGGCTTTAAAATTCTAGCTTTCTGATTGTCTGTGGCTACTTGTAATGGCTGCTGAACACACAGTCCCTTAAGCAGATTGGATACAGTCCCAAATGAAGTCCTGGTGCAGCCAGAATAAATTAAACATTTGCCCAAATGCCCCACAGTTCAGTAGCCCTGGGTGTGTACTTGCTGTCGCTGCCTAGATCAAGTAATTTGTTCAGTCCATTTTCCTGTCACTGCTGCCCATATTTAAGGATGCCTTGCAGCAGGCAGGCTATTTCTATCCGAGTCCCACACAGAACTGGAGCAGCCAGGTCAAAGTATTTGTTTATTTAAACACTCTCCCCTTGTACATATTTTCCCCCAAACATACAGACAGCAGTTACATTACGTATTTACTTAAACATTCATTTTACTCATTTGGCAGTTGCCGAAATCAGTTTCCCCAAGGGCAGATCAGGCCCTTATGAATATTAATTAGATTGGGGTTCTAGGCTCATTAATAATCATGAGCCCCAATTGTAACCACTCTTTGGATCTTTTTAAATATTTTGAAAACTGGGCTCTCAGGGCCCTGTCTGTGGTCACCAGATCCCCTTAGATGGTGGGGACACTGGGACTGCTGAAACACTCTCCCGATCAACCGCAAGCTGAGCAGTCGGGAGTTCAGAGGTGCTGATGGTGCAATCCCCACTGCACCGGAATGCTTTTGTAGCGTGGGAGATCATGGTTTGGACTTCTGGAGTCCTGTCAGGCTGAAATCACACTGGGGACAAGATGGAGCTTACCTGGGCCCACCAGGGGCACAGCAGGAGTTGTGCCAGCACAGGGGACCAGAAAAAAATTACAGGCGTTCAGGAGGCGCTAAGGAGGAGAGCCAAATGGGATCTAGGGGCTACAGGTAAGCCACCAGATTGGTAGGGGGGTTACATTACAGCTAAGGCAAAGTAGAAAGACGGTAATAAAAAAATAGTAAACAGATAAAAAAAGAGAAGAGAAAGTGTTGGGGAGGCAGAAATACTACTGATTGCCACCTAGATGACCTAGTTGCCAGTAATTATAAGTAGCAGCTAAGGTAAGTTAGTAAGGACTCTTTTTGGACTAGCAGCCCAGCATTATTAAAGTAATTTATCATTGGTGTTTCATGGCTAGAGATGTCCCTGGGAGTGATGATCTTTATAAAATACTCCTAGTGCACTAGTCAGCTGTTTTCACTAGTGGCTAGTGGTCAATGTATGACTCTTTTCTATGGTGTGTGTGTGTATGTGTGTGTGTGTGTCTGGGGGAGATGGCCTGATGTTGTTGAGGCATATTTCTTAACTGCCACACATAATTATGAAGAACTATGCCTCATTTTTCCTCACCAAAGCTTCCCCCCCATTCCACATTGGAGAGGGTCTGTCCAACATTCTATGTTAAGTTTAAAAGCATCCCTAGCAATGAATGTGAAAAAAGTAGCAAGGTTGGTGAACACGGAGACTCATTTTTCCATGTTAAAGATTTTTGATGGTGTCCCACATTTTGCATATTTGTTCCACATCCCACACGTTATGAGGTACTGTTCCACATTCTGGGGGTGAACTGTTAAGATGTACGTGTTTCTATAGTCAGCAAGAAGCTCTGAGAAGAGGAGGAGGAGCTGTGGCTACTGCAGCAAGTAGCACTAATGACCGCACTATAAGTAAAATGTATCAGGCAGCACTTTCTACTCCCAGCCTATACGGAGCTCAGGCTGTGGCCTGCTCCATGCAATCAGGAGATTAGGGGATACGATATCACCTGGAGGAGGCCAGTGTTGGCGCGCCTCCCTCCACCTAGGTGAGCCACGGGTGCAGCAGCAAATTTAATAAAAGACTGTTAGCAGGAGGCTGCCATACAGAGTGCCACACTCAGGGCTGTTAAAAACTCAAAGGCGGGAGCTGATGGCGTCGGGAACTACCAGGGCGATGAGCCACATAGGCTCTATACACATTAGAGTTAAAATGTTGATGTATCTGTAATACCTGTTGTACTCTCCCTGATCGTTCCTGAAAATAGGCATGTAACTTGCCTAGTGTACGTACCCGGTTAACAAAAGCTAAATAAAATAAATAAAGAAGCAGAAACACGGCACGTGTCCACATCTATCACGGTTATGTAAGCATGTTTAAAAATCGTGCTTAAATCCTGATAGCTACCTAGACTTAAACACAATTTTAAACATGCTTACAAAGCTAAAACAATTAAACTTTTATGCAGACAGGAGAGCGTTCCATGCTTGGGATCATGGTGCTGGAAAACGGTGCCAGCAAGTGAACTGGAAACCGATCCTAAAAGCATGATGCAGATGTAAGGTAACTACATTTTAAACACGCTACCTGGTGATGTCGACTGATTACTGAAGTGAATCTAAAAACGTTTTCAAGAATGGATTTAAACCTGATGCTATAATGTGTACACATAGTTAAATAGCCCTGTCCATAAGCGGAAAAGTGCAAAGTACCTGACTGGGCTTTGTTTATATAAATAATGCCGCAGACCCAAGAAAAGGGAAGGAACTCCTCAAGAGAGCAACAAGAGAGCTGCACTGCAAGTGGGGTGGAGGGTAGGGCATGCGCATACTCGGAGTTCAGGCTACAGAAAGAAATGAAGCGTTCTCATTGCAGTGGTTCATTTCTTTTAAGTCTAGCATGTGCCACGTCAGCAAAACTGAACTGCTGTCATGACCAGAGTGCCTGGTCATTGGTGTACACTGCCAAACCCATTGCAGTCTCAGCTGTAATTGGCTTGGCAGTGACACACTTCTCCAATGCCATATTGTCCCAAAATGTTTGATGCACAAGCGCATCAAACATAAATAACATTTATTTTACTTTTCCAGTTGTCGTTAAATATTCACCTTCCCGCATTAATTAAAATACATAATGAAATGCTGCCAAAAAACAGGTCACATTTCAAATGTCTTTCACAAACATTTCACATGAACTGTCCTGGCTTTTGGTGAACCCAAGGCAACAATCTAGCATGAAAACTAAAAATGTAATATTAGATCTTATTTCAAGAGGGCTCTTGCAGTAGGTAATAACTATTAGGACTAGAGTCGCCAGGTGCTAGGCCTACATGGAAAAGTTTAGCTAGCAGTGTCTGGCAGGGGACCGCCCACCTGACATCACATTATGGACATCAGCATGATGCTATATAGTGGGCGGTCCCCACATCTTCCCTTCAGTTCTTTCCCACCATCGACCTGCACGTGTTGGACCTCGTGAAGAACGCTGCTTCAGTTTACCATCATTTTCAGATGAGTATTTTTTTCTTTATTTTCTGTATTTCTAGAAAAGTAAATCTTTTTCGTACATGTCTTCTCCAACGCCTTCCGAGTTGCATAAGGAGAAGTGCGATTCCTGCTGAACACAGCTCCTTCATAAGGACGGCCACTCCCTCTGTGTTTTCTGCCTGGGAAACTAGCACAAGACCAAAGACTGTGAGACCTGCCAGAATTTCAACCAGGCCACGTGGAAACACCACCAACAGGCCCTGGAAGCCCATGTTTTAAATTTAAGATGGCTTCCATGGAGAAGGAGCTGCGAAAGCTGCATGGATAGTCTTCCTCACCAGGGGATTCTTCCGACTCCCACAAGAAGAAGAAGAAGAAGGAGAAACACTGAGACCATGGTCGGTCTCCTTCCCTCCTGCTGCCTCCCTCAGAAGCCGCAGACATTGAGCGGCCACCTGTTAATGTGGGTAATGCTCCACTGGCCAAGTCTGCTTCCTCATCCATGGAGCAGCCCATGGTCCCCCTGCCTGAGCTGGTTGCAGTTCAGGCGGGCATCTCCAAAGTTCGGAAGACCTCTGCCACTCTTAGATCCCTCAAAACTCCTGTGTCTAAGTCTGGTGGTACAGCTAAGTTGGTCATTGGCTCCTCTGATGACTGCCCAGCCCAGGCTGATAAGCCACATGCCAGCTCTTCTGGCATCTTCCCAGCCATGGCACTTTCATCAGGCCCTGATAACAGGCCTGATGTTGATCCACCAGATCAGTGCTCGCTGTCGCTTCTGCCACAGCCTTCCCCAGAGGGTTCTCCCTCTTGGGATCCTCCTGGCTGGCCTGATCTTCCTGAGCTGGAGATGGAGGAGTGTCCGCCCGACACCACCCTGATGCCAGAGCTGGAATGCCCAATGCCAACAGGAGCCTACAATTCCTGCACCACAGACTCCCCCCATCTGGGCCCGTTGTCCCACCCCAGACCCTGGTGAGACCCTCCGCTCCTTCAAAACCGATGCCAGAACTTCCTCTGGTGGGTCTGGTGCCAGATCTGATGTTACCAGGCCCTTCTTACCCTCCGTCAGGGCCCCCATCAAGTCCCTAGGCCCCTCTATCGGGGCCTCAACCTGGTTATCTGCCATTAGGGCCTCCATCAGGACCCTCGGCTCCACCATCGGCCTTTGTCCAAGACCCCATCTCCACAAGGACATAGACAGGATGGAGGCAGTTCAGAGGAGGGCAACTAAAATGGTGCAGGGTCTGCAAGAGAAGCCATACGAGGAGAGACTAAAGGAGCTTAATATGTATACCCTTGAGGAAAGGAGGGAGAAGGGGGACATGATAGAAACATTTAAGTACCTCAGTGGAATCAACAAAGTCCAAGAGGGTAGCATCTTTCAGAAAAAGAGATGTGCAAGAACAAGGGGACACAATTTGAAGATGGGGGGGGGACGGCCCAGGGGCAATGTGAGGAAGTTTTTTGCACAGAGAGGGTGGTGTATGCATGGAACAGCCTTCCTGATAAGGTTGTGGGGTCTAAAACTGTGGGAGAATTCAAGAATGCATGGGACAGACATAAGGCAATTTTTGTGGGGGGTAGGAAGACATAGGCTGTTGGTTAAACAGGATCTGCAGCTTATCCTCTAGATAGGGAAATGGGCAGACTAGGTGGGCCAAGCGGTCCTTATCTGTCATCAAAGTCTATGTTTCTCCAGCCTTCTGACGCCACACCTCACTACCCCTCTCCAGGGCATCTGCCACCAGGGTACCAGACACCAGTATACCCCATGCCGGGTTATCTGATGCCAGACTATTCCACGCCCAACTATGGTAGTCTGGGCTATCATTACCTGACGCCTGTTTACTCAACGCCAGGTTATCACTTTCCAGGCTACCCGCCCATGTACCAGCCTCCTCTGCCCCGTCCTCTGTCCACTCAGCCCCAGGTGAACTTTAGGACAGTGCTTCAGTCTTGGTGGAGCGAGACCAAGACCCAGCTGGTTTCTGAATTGGACCGTCAGCTGGTCGCAGCCTCCCCGCCGGTCCAACTGGAACCTACGCCCAGGTCCCTTTCACCAGTGGAATCTCATCATTCTACCTCAGGCCAGGCCTCACACCCTACCCCTGTAGCAGGCGATGATAGGGGCCTCACGGTCTCCTCTAAGGAGATCCCTCTTCCACGGGCTCTGGCCCTGGACAGAAGCCTTTCATTGGACTCTAACTCTGACTGTTCTGCCTCCACCACGTCAGACTTTGAGACCCCTCCCCTGGAGGATCCCAAGCCTAAGGACTCTCCCAAGTCCCCCCCCCCAAGAGGATCTCTCTTTCACAGAGATCCTTCAGAAAATTCGAGAGGTGAATGGGTGGAAGATGGAAGACCAAGACCCTCAAAATAAGAGACTGGTGGAGCACCTAGACATGCCAGCGCTGTCGTCACTTTTCATTCCCTGTGGATAGGCCCACATGAGGATTTGGCCTCCACGGTTTGGCATCAGCCTTTGTTGGTGGTCACAGTTGCCAGGAAGTCCAACAGTTTATATCAGGCCCCTGAGGGCAAAGGCCACCTCAGTTCTCATCCTAAGGTGGACTCTATGGTCATTAATGTGGTCCATGACCAAACAGCTAAGCCAAAGCATATGAGCACCTCCCCTCCTGACAAGGAGTAGAGGCAAATAGACCAGTTTGGACGTAAAGTTTATTCATCCTCTACATTTGCTCTCAGTGCCCTGAATTATCTGGCACACAAGATCGTGTACCAGAAATCTATCCTAGGTCAGCTTAAGTTGGAGTTCGAGGCCTTGCCTGACTCTGAGGCTAAAACGAAGATTGCCCAAATAGTCAGGACAGCAGAAATCTCCTGCCATCATTCCTTAAGGGCTAGATATGAAGCCATAGATGCTTCTTACCTGAAGCACCGCTACTGCTGTTAGCATGCATTGGTACTCCTGGCTGCGGGTATCAGAATTGGCCCAAGCTGTCCAAGCAATCATTCAGGATGCCCCCTTCCGAGGTCTAGTTCTCTTTGGGGGTGACATCAAAGACATCATAAATGAGCTACAGGACAGTGGCAAGGCCTTGCACTCTGTCCAGTCCATGCATCATTACAACTCCAAGCCTAAGCAACCTTTTCATCACCAGCAAACGCGTCAAAACAGGCAACAGCCCGGCCAACATCAGACCAAACGTCGGGCTCCTTCAGCAGCAGCCACCCCTCCAGTCAAGTTACAGCAGGCTTCTGGGGCACTGCTCTCCCACCCTCCCTTTGCCTCCTGACTTGTGACAGAGCCCCCGCCTCTGCAGTCAACTCCAGAGGAACTGGTAGGGGGCAGATTCGCTAATCATCTAAATGGATGGGAGGCAATCACCATAGACTCATGGGTCCTTCAGCTAATTGCTCAAGGCCATACCGTAGAATTCACAGAAAGACCTCCAACAAATCCTCCAGGTCTCTCTCACTACCCAAAAGGTCACACCTCTCTCATCAGAGAGGAAATACAGGCTGTTCTGCAAAAATCCATTATAGAGTTTGGTTCCTCTGAACCAGGTGGGAAGGGGATATTAATCCTACTTTTTCCTGGTCTCCTTCTGATCCTGAATCTCAGCGTGCTCAGTCTGTATGTAGAGTACAAAAGATTTTGCATGCTGACCCTGCCAGGTCTGTTGCCCCTACTTCACCAGGGACATTGGCTCTGTGCCCTGGATATGCAGGATGCTTACCTGCATATTCCAATTTTTCCCTCCCACCGCCACTTCCTCCAGTTTGCTTTCCAGGGGGAACATTTTCAGTTCAAGGTGCTCCCCTTTGGCTTTTCCTCAGTTCCCAGGGTGTTCACTAAGTGCCTAGCGGTGGTGGCAGCGGCATTATGCTGCCAGGGCCTGTATGTGTTCCGGTACCTCAAAGACTGGCTTCTGTTGGTGCCATTGAGGGACAGCCAGGTAGCCTCTTTCTCCATCACCCTGGACCTTTTCAACAGGTGGGAATTACATGAAGTATCCCAAGTCCTACCTTATTCCTTCACAGCACCTCCAATTTATTGGGGCAGTGCTGGGTACAGTTCAGGGTCAGACCTTCCTCCCTTTGGATAGGGTGGAGACCTTGCGACAACAGGCCATCCAAGTGGCAACCAGTTGATGGACCACAACCCGGTCCATCTTATGCCTACTGGGTCTCATGGCCGTGGTTATTCCCATTGTTTCTTTATCTGGACTCCACATGTGAGTTACACAGTGGACACTGAGAGTACAGTGGGACCAGAGATCAGATGACATGGATCACAGAATCCTGGTATCCAACCCCATGCGTTGGGACCTCCTATGGTGGCAGGATCTGAGCAATCTCTGTCCAGGGACTCCTTTCCAGTCTCACTCCCCTACCCAGACCCTGAAAATGGATGCTTCCAGCCAGGGCTGGGGCGCTCACCTGGGGGAATCACAGGACTCAGGGATCCTGGTCTCAGCGGAGCATTCTCTGCAAGTCAATATGTTATAGATGCGCGCTATGCTGTATGCCCTTCAGGTCTTTCAGCCCCTCCTTCGCTCAGGCACACTCCTTGTCCAGATGAACAATATGAGTATGGTGTGGTACCTGAGCAAACATACAGGGAAGCACACGATCATACCCCCTTTGCAGGGAAGTGATGTGAGTGTGGTATTGAGCAGTTCAGCACAGCATCCAGCTGATGGCAGCGCACATCCCAGGAGTTCACAACATCCTGGCAGACATAGAAACATAGACTTTGACGGCAGATAAGGACCGCTAGGCCCATCTAGTCTGCCCGTTTCCCTACCTACAGGATAGGCTGCAGATCTAGTTAACCAACAGCCTATTTCTTCCTACCCCCCACAAGAATTGCCTTATGTCTGTCCCATGCATTCTTGAATTCTCCCACAGTTTTAGACCCCACAACCTCCTCAGGAAGGCTGTTCCGTGCATCCACTACCCTCTCTGTGAAATAATACTTCCTCACATTGCCCGAACCGCCTCCTTCTATCTTTAAATTGTGTCCCCTTGTTCTTGCGTCTCTTTTCTAAAGATGCTACCCTCTTGGACTTTGTTGATTCCACTGAGGTACTTAAAAGTTTCTATCATGTCCCCCCTCTCCCTTCATTCCTCAAGGGTATACATATTAAGCTCCTTTAGTCTCTCCTCATACGGCTTCTCTTGCAGACCCTGCACCATTTTAGTCACCCTCCTCTGGACTGCCTCTATCCTGTCTATGTCCTTGCGGAGATGGGGTCTCCAGAACTGGACACAGTACTCCAGATGGGGTCTCACCAACTGTCTGTACAGAGGGATAACAACTTCCTGTTTTCTGCTGATGATGCCTCTCCCTATACATCCCAGTATACCCCCAGCCCTCCCTACTGCCTTCTCACATTGCTTGCTAACCTTAAGGTCATTTGATATGATTACCCCGAGGTCCCTTTCCTTTTTTGTTGTTGTTACTACCTCCTACCCATTGTGTATTCTTCCCCTGGGTTCTTGTTTCCCAGGTGCATTATTTTGCACTTCTTTGCATTGAATCCTAGCTGCCATACTTCTGACCATCCCTCCAACCTTGCCAAATCCCTTTTCATCCTTTCCACGCCTCCTTGTGTATCAACCCTGTTGCAGATCTTTGTGTCATCTGCAAAAAGGCATACTTTTCCTTCCAGTCCCTCTGCAATGTCACTGATGAAGACATTAAAAAGGACTGGACCCAATACTGAACCCTGCGGTACCCCACTAGTAACCCCTTTCTTCAGAGTGGACTCCATTTACAATTACCTTCTGTGTCCTGTTGTCCAGCCAATGTTTTACCCAGGCTACCACCCTGGGTCCCACTCCCAGGCTGGTTAATTTGACTATTAATCTTTTGTGTGGGACTGTGTAAAATGCCTTGCTAAAGTCTAGGTAGGCCATGTCCACAGCCCCTCCCTGGTCTACTACTTTGGTCACCCAGTCAAAGAAATCTATTAGATTCGGTCTGACATGACCTTCCCTGTGAACCATGCTGCCTTGGGTTCTGTGCTCCACTGGCCTCTAGGTACTCAACTATTCTTTCCTTCAGAAGTGACTCCATCACTTTCCCTACCACAGCGGTCAGACTGACAGGTCTGTAGTTTCCTGCCTCTGTCTTGGTCCCACTTTTGTGAAGGGGAATCACATCCGCCTTCCTCCAGTCCTCGGGTACCACACCATCCTGCCATGATTTATTAAAAAGACAGACAGTCTCAGCTGCACTCAGGCAAGGCCACACGACTGAGAACTGAGCCAATCAGTAGTCAAGGATTTAGTCAATCCTTGGGGATGTCCAGAACTAGATCTTTTCGCCGCCCCAACCAACGCAAAACTACCTAGTTTCTGCTCACTTGTTCCCGGGCCTGGTGTTTCCTGGCAAAACACACTGTCCCTCTGCTGGACAGGGAGGTTTTTGTACACCTTCCCTCCCTTTCCACTTCTGCAGAGGGTACTTCTGAAGCTACAGATGGAAGGGACTTGCATGATTCTGATCACCCCTCATTGTTCTTACCAAATTTGGTCCCCTCTGCTCCAGCAGTTGTTGGTGGAGCTTCCGGTACCACTACCCCTCTGCCAGGACCTGCTGACTCAGGATCAGGGCAAACTACTACATCCAGGTCTCAAGTCCCTTCACCTTCACACATGGCACCTGCTGACATACCTGTTGCACACTTTGGGGTCTCTTCCAGAGTGGCACAGGTTCTTGTGGAGGCCTGAAAGTTATCCCCAAGAACCACATATACTATGAAATGGAAGAGCTTCTCCATTTGGGCCATATCCAATGGTTGGGATCTTTCTCTTGTCTGGTCTCACAGGTGATGGAGTACCTGCTGAACCTTTCTGACCTTGGCCTTAGTTACTCCTCTCTGTAGGTCAATTTGTCCGCCATTTCTACCTACCATGCTCCGGTGGATGGTAAAATCTTGTCTCATTTGGGGGTTTCCAAAACATTTCTGAAAGGAATTCTCCATCTGAAACCCCTGGTCAGGAACCCTGTTCCTCCATGGGATCTGTATTTTATTCTTGAAAAGCTCAGTTTGCCTCCCTTTGAATCGTCCATGAGCTGCGACCTGTGCTATCTTTCTTGGAAAGCGCTATTTTTTGTTGCCATTTCTTCTGCTCAAAGGATTTTTGACCTTCAGGCCCTCCTGAGTAAGGAGCCTTATTTGATTTTCAACAGATACTGGTGGATCTGCATACAAATCCTAAGTTCCTACCAAAGGTAGTTTCTGAGTTTACTTTGAATCAGACCATACACTTACCAGTGTTCTATCATGAGCACTCTAACCAAGGGGAAGCCATTCTGCACACTCTCAATGTGCACAGAACTTTGCGTTACTATACGAACTGGACTAAATCAGTCTGCAAAATGGATCAGCTTTTCGTTTCCTTTGCACCCAAGAGAGAGGGCACTACAGTTTCCAAACAGTGTTTGTCCAAATGGTTGGCAAACTGCATTTTGTTTTATCAGAAGTATAACAAGCCACTCCCAGGGGAGGTTAAAGGGCACGCAACCAGAGGCATGGCTGCATCTACTGCTTGTTTCAGAAATGTTTCTGCTGTGGACATTTGTGCAGCAGCCACTTGGAGCTCTGTCCACACCTTCACTAAGCATTACTATCTGAACATTGCTTCTAGGCACAGGGCAGGCTTTGGACTAGCTGTCCTTCAGGGCCTCCTGTCTTAATTCTGTGCCTACTGCAGACCTTTCCTGCTTCCCATGTTTCTCAGTCTTTGTCTGACTTACACTGCTTGGGAATCAGTCCTAATGTTATTACCTACTGCAAGAGCCCTCTCAAAGTAAGACAGTACAGTTACGTAAGAAATTACCATAACAGTAGATCTTCGAGAGAGGCTCTTGCAGTAGGTACCTTTTTCCCTCCCACCTTCCCCCCATTTCTGCAGCTACTTCTTTCTAGCCTTTCTTTTGGCTCCAGGAGCACACTCCTTTCTCCTGTCACACATTCTTAGGTCTCTGGCAGGAGAACTGGAGGGTGGGGGTGGGGACTGCCCACTATATAGCGTCACGGTGACATCCATTGCGTGACGTTGGGTGGGCGGTCCCCTACCAGACACTGTTAGCTAAAGTTTTCCATGTGGTCCTAGTGCCTGGTGGCTCTAGTCTTAATGGTTATTACCTACTGCAAGAGCCTCTCTCAAATATCTACTGTTGCAGTAAGTTCTTATGTAACTGTACTTTATTTCTACTTCAAACCATTTACAGAAACTGGAGTACTGTCTGCTCTCAAATCCCTAAAAAAACTGCAAGCTAGATGACCTGGAACTAGAATTTTAGAAGACTGCTGTTATAGTTGCTAAACCCCTGATGTACTATGCATACTTAACCTTTCCATTCTTCAAACTGAGCTGCCATGATCAGATTGCAGTCTTTGTCTCCCCACTGCATAACGAAGGTTATGTACTGATCTCAACAATCATAGGTAAAATTCCAATCTGTGTGTAGTGGCAAAATCATGGATGGCTAGGTGAATGATTAAAAATGTTTTTGGAAACAAATCATATTTTAAGCCTCAGTCAGACTTCAGACATGCATGTGGTACTATCACAGCAACTGTTAAACTTCAGTTAGCCTTGGGTCACAAACAAGTTGCCAAAGTATTTTAGTGAAAGAGTCAGATGGTTTGCAAACCTGAAGGCAAACAAGGCCCCGGGGCCGGATGGTATCATCTGTGGGTACTAGAGGAACTGGCGTCAGTGTTAGCTGAACCCTTGATGGGGCAATTCAATAGCTCTTTGTAGCAAGGGGTGGTTCCCAAAGACTGGAGGATGGCAGACATAGTTCCACTACACAAGGGATGGAACAGGGAGCAGCCAGGAAGCTATAGACATGTTAGCCTTACCTCCATGGTAGGAAAACTGATGGTGACACTAGTCAAAAAAGGATCTAGTGGAGTACCTGAAGAACAATGGACTTCATTATAGTAAGCAGCATAGGTTTGTGTCAGTGAAGTCTTATCAGACCAACCTGATAGTATTCTTTGATTGGGTAACCAGGATAGTTGACAAGGCACACGCAGCAGATTTATTATACTTGTATCTCAGCAGGGCATTTGACTTGGTGCCACACTGAAGGCTGCTGAAGAAGAGGGGCTCTGGGTACAGCTAGGGCAATAGTAAAGTGGGTACAGAACTGGTTGAGGGGAGAAAGCAGAGAGTTGTGGTAAATGGGATCAGACCAATTGAAAGAGATGTCAACAGCGGAGTACCACATAAATCTGTCCTGGGCCCAGTCCTATTCACTACATTCATCAGCGACAAAGGAAGGGAAATTTAGGGCAGGCTGTGTCTATTTACAGATGATACTAAACTCTGTGGTAGAGTTGATAATGTGGAGGGGATAAGGGAATTGCAGAGAGATGTGCAAAGGCTAGAAAACTGGTCCAAAGTCTGGCAACTAGAATTGAGTGCCAAGAAGAGCAAAGTGATGAACTTAGGGAACAAAAGCCCAGAACTAAGTACTGGATGGGAGGGGTTCAGCTAGACACAACATCAGAGGGAAAGGACCTAGGAGTTATCATCAGTGACTCTCTTGAACAAACCAATCAGTGTAACAAGGCCTTCAGCAAGGCTGACTGGATGCTAGGGTGCAATGGTAGAGGGTCGACAGCTGGAAGCAGGCGGTACTGTTTCCTCTACATATAGGTCACTGGTAGGGCTACATCTGGAGTTCTGTGCTCAGCTCTACAGTCTTCACCTAAAAAAAAGACAGCAAAAGGTTAGAGATGGTACAAGAGAGGGTGACCAAGATGTTTCAGGGCCAAGAAGGCAGATTTTGTGAGGATTGACTACAGCTGCTGAACACGTATTCACACAAAGCCAGATGAGATGGAGGGTATGATTGAGACCTTCAAGTTCCTGAAAGAAATAAACAAGGTGAACTGCAAATAGCTATTTGCTAGAAACAAGTGTCAAACAACTAGAAAGCACACTAGGATGGGGTGATAACAATAAGCCATAATTAAAGCAAAATCGGCCTCTTCAAATCAGCACTCAGATCTCACCTGGCCAGCCAACAGACTTGCTCCTGCTTCCCCTGATCACCTCTACCTGTAACCCGACTAAGAACTCCCCCCCACCGTTTGCACTTATCTGCTGCCCACCCAGCATCACACCAACCTTCATTCCCATTTCCCCCCGACTTCTGACCCCTTTTCCTATTCATTTGATCCTCAACCCACCTCACTCTCCGCTTTCTTCCCCACTCTCTGCCATAACATCACTTAACCACTATGACAAAGTGATCCTGAGCCTGAGGTTACTGCCATCCTTCCCCCATCCCCTATGTCTACCCCCCTCCTCTTACCTAGGTCTATTGTGCCACCCAATTAACCTTCTACCCTCCTGTATTCTTTATTCTCATAGGTAATGTACAGAAACTGCAATAGCCAATCCTTTACTGTATTAATTACCCTACAGCTCTCCTTGTTTTGTTTTTACACATTTCCTTGTATTGTACTATGCTTATCTGTTTCTTTATGTCTGACGTGGAACCTTTGTAAATGAGCTTGTAGCTCAAAGACTGTAATCCTAGATTTCAATAAATAAAAAAAAAATAAAAAAAAGAGGAACTCTCACCATTCCCTGAGCAAAAACAGGGGACCTGTAGGTTCCTATTAAGTAAAATGCACAAGTAATGTTCATAAATAACTTACATAGCTGCTATTTGTACATTGGTTAATCCTACGACCATCTGCCCACCATCACTATTCCAGAGTCCTCTGTGGTGAGCACTTTAATGATGTGACTGACAGGCTCAGCTACGGGGGACTCCTATGTGGTACAGTTCAATGGGTTTGTCCAACTGGATGAGATGTATGCTTGTGTGACTTCACTACATTGTGGCTGTTCACCTGTCTATCTGTGGGATACACCACCCTGTAGGGGTACGACGCAAGGAACCCTAGAGGAAGGTTCTCTCCTTATAGGTGCCATAGGAATAATTCCCTTGGCTAAAGGTAGCTTAGGAAGAAGCTTACAGGAAAGAGAGATGAGCCATTGGGGGGGGGGAGGGGGGAATGGTGGGGTAACAAAGAAAACAAATGAGGACTGGCCTGGAGAAGGGCCTTTTAAGGCTTGGTTGGGGAAGTGGTTTGTTGCTCCACCCATTGAACTCCGGCCAGCCCTCAGCCATCATTTTCAATGAGCTTGCACAACTAGATAAGATGTATGCTTGTTTGACTTCAATACATTGTGGCTGTTCGCCTCGCTATCCATGGGATATACCACCCTGTAGGGTACAACGCAAGGAACCCTAGAGGAGGGTTCCCCCCAAAGGTGCCACAGGAATAATTCCCTTGGCTAAAGGTAGCTTAGGAAGAAGCCCCAAAAAAATACCCAAAAGGGTGTCGAGCATCAAAGAGGTGAGAAATCAGAATATATCAAGACTGGAAATTAAGGTGATAGACGTAGATCGGAAGGACAGGAGAAGAACGAGATATGACAAGGACGATGAATTAAATGAAAGCAGACAAGATGCAGAAGGGCGGACTTCCTAAGGAGAGAGGGAACAGTCGGGCCACCATCCGACTCCATCCAACAGCAGAATTAAACTACAGACCCTAAAGAAACTTCAACCCTATTTAATATTATGACCATCGGCACAGAGGAGGGGAAAAAAAACCCTTTGAGGAGGAAACCTCTGGGGATACAAGGCCTAGGTCACCTTCCCTCCAGGTTGAAGGACGTTTTGAGTAGTGGCGGCTCAGCTACTGCAATTTAGAGCCGAGATCGAGGGAGGAGGCGGAAAATATTCCAGTTTAGAGGAAGCTCTCACTCTGTCCTTCTAAAGAAACAGATGTTGAGGGTTGCGAGTGATGTCTCTGCAAATAGATGCTCAAAAGCAAGAAAGGAGAGAGATGACTGCTGAGGCACTCAGCTAGCCTATGCAAGCCTATGAAACAGACCAGGTGAACCAAAGGCGGTCAGATAGAGAATGGCATAGAGAGTGCCTCCGAACCCGCTTGGATAGCTAAAGGGGCCCCGTTGATGAGAGACCATTGCAGCCAGCCTCGAGCTAAGGGGCAATAGACATGGAGGGCATGTCTCTGAGTGGAGAGCAGGTCGAGTCAAGGTAGCATGGACCCAAGATGGTTATGCTCGAGTAGTTGATGTGAAGGAGTAGACCCACAGAGAGGTTGGATGATCATGGAAGACCTAGATGTGGTCATGAGGAGACTGATGGTGATAATAACCACAGGTGTGCAGTAGTTCAATGAGGTAGCATAAGACCCAATGACAGGTATGCTTGATTAATCGATGTGAATGAGTAGACCCTGAGGTCAGACTGAGCGAAGGTGAACCAGACTCATGTCATGAAGAAGCTAACTTTGATTGGTAACCACAGAAGCTCATGCCAACTGGGTCCATTGAGACCCAAAGTAGGAATGGATAGAATTGCATGAAGGTAGGAGTGAGAGCAGCCAGGTGAAGCAGGCAGCCGATGGTGAGGTTGGCAGTACCAGGAGACCACCTGAATAGGTTTGACTAGAACAAGGGAATACGGTTGGAGGAGGAGACGAGTAGGCAGGGCGATATGCAGGAGGGAATATTAGGCGATGTGAATGAGCAGGTTATGGTCGTAGCAGGAGGGAATAGCGGGATGGCAGGATAGGGGGGCCCCCAAAAAAAAGCACAGGTCAAAGAATGAGAGGAACAGAGCGTAGAGGGGCAGAACGAGGAGCACAGCCTGATTTTAAAGAAGAAGGAGCTGTCAGAAAGCAGCAACCACACACACGAAGAGGTGAAGAGAGAACACACCCGGAGACAGACTGTGATGCTGTTAGATAAGTGACCAAACACATCTACTGGAATGTGAGGGTGCAGTAGGGTCCTGGAAATAACATATTTTGAAATGGAAACTTCCCTGTCAAACCAGAACAAAAACAGAAATGCAATTTATTTTTTTGTGGTCAGGGACAGGCAGCATGAGCAAGATGGTGGGTAGGAAGGGAGGGCTGCTGAAACACCAGCAGCAGCACCAACAAACTGGAGTTCAGGGACAACCCTATGAGGTCAGTGAAAAGACACTACTGGGGAGGTGGCAGGAGAACAGGGAACGAGGAATGAGATACAAGAACCACAGGACAGATGGGCAACCTGGAAGCTCGTGGACAAGCGGAGAGTGCAGCCAAGGAGAGGAAGGACTGAATCCCAGGCAGAATTAGGCCTGAATGCAGCAATGGGAGGGTCTGGACTACTGGAGGGAGGGGGAGGTTAGGAGAGCATGGTGGCGCACCAACAGAAGGACCAGTAGACAGGCACCAGGCGCAGCTGAAAAGGAGACAATCTGGCTGCAGCTATGCCGGGGAAGAAGAGTAAACAAGGAAGAAGCCAGGCATGGAGGGTGATGTCACACACGAAACTCCGGCATGGCGACGGGGAAGAGGAGGAGTTGGCATCCAGGAGGCCTGCAGGCACTATTCAATGGCACAACAGAATGAGGGTACACGGAAGAGTGGGAGAAATGGAGGAGGAAAGGAGTCCAGGAGCAGCAGGGCAGACTGGGAGAGAAATCAGGAGAGAGCATGGGGGGGGGGGAGTGAGTCAGGGACAAGGCAAATGACTGCAACTGACAGGGAAAAGACACAAGATGGGAGGAAAGGACCTGCAGCTGGAGGTGCAGGAAAAATTAAACAATAACCCGGAGTGAGGGAGGGCAGCGCCTCCAGCCACAATGAAGAAAACGAATGAGGACTGGCCCAGAGGAGGGCCTTTTAAGGCCTGGTTGGGGGAGTGGTTTGTTGCTTCACCCACCAGACCTCAGACATCAATTTAACAGAAAATAACAAAAGATATACAGTGCATGTGGCACTTCCTACTTCGATATTGATCAACCAAGGAAAGCACTTTCCTCGATTGATTGATGCCAGAGTTAGAAGTGCTGTATATATTTTGTTACTTTCCAATTACTGTACTGGTACAACCCGTCAGTCACGTCATCAAAGGGCTTTCTGGGGGCGGGAATAGTCTGCAATAATAATAGTGGGCAAAGAGTTGCAGGATGAATCAGATAAAGTACAAATAGCAGCTCTGCAAGTTATTTATAAACATTACAACTGATGTGTTTTACCAAATCAGGACCTATAGGTCCCATGTTTTTTTTTCCTGGAGAATGGTGAGAGTTCGCCTTTAAAAGCACCCAAAAATTGGGCACTCTCTACCGCCTTCAAAACGACACTACTCCATTAATTAGTTTTAGAAAACTTGTGCAAACATTATTTGTACCAAATAATAACCACTGGATAGCAGCCTGGCACATTTCAGAAATAAAGGGATTATTTCCGAAATCGGTCAGGCTGCTGTGCAACTGATTTTGTTGGCACAGATAAAAGTTTGCTCAAGTTTCTAAACTAACTTATGGAGTAGTGTCATTTTTAAGTAGGTAGATAGTGCTCAATTTTTTGGTTTTTGTTGCCAGGAACAGAGAAGCTAGAACATGAGGTCATGAGTGGAGGTTAATGGATGGGAAAGATTTAAAAAGGATGCAAGGAAATCTTGTTTACAAAAAGTATGGTTGAGCCATGGAATAGTCTTCCAGCAGAAGCGATAGGTGCCTGATCCATTAACGGCTTCAAGCACAGCTGGGAGAGAGAGCTAAGGGTATGGTAGTTACTCAGCAGAACAAGGGAGGCAGAAACATGGACAACAAAAGGGGGAATAGGGTAAGCGTAGACCCCACTGAGACGCAAGGTCCTGATGTATGATGGGATAATATGCAGCAGACTAGATGAACCATCTAACTTTTTCTCTCATCATAGTTTCTGTTTAAGTTTGTTAGTTACTGTTTTTAGACACAAGTAAAGCTTTCGATATTGATCTTCTACTAATAATTCAAAGACAAGTCAACTCTGAAACTAGTGACAATGCTCTGGGATGTTTCCAGAAAAATTTAATTGAACACAATGTATAAAATAAGCCAGAACTATCCTGTATTAAAACTACTTCAGAAAGGTGTCCTCACAAGGCTCTATTTTGGGGCCATTATTGTCAATTATCTATCAATATAGTATGCTCTAACTACCGTAGCATGCTACTAACACCTGGTTGCACTTATACTGTATGCAGATTACACATCTATCTGTTATTTTGGCTTCTCCCTAACAGAAGTTCAAATTCATGTAAATTCAAATTGATCATATAAACCTGTGCCTCCCTCCCAAAAGGGGGGCTTTATTCCCATAAGGCTCCTGGAGTCGCCCCAGACACCACAGTGTTTTCTTTACAGCCATCCAGCTGCACTATCTTCATGGTCCTGGTCCCCGAGAACTGCAAATAGGAAGCAGGCAGCACAACAACCAGCAGCTTCTCTATTCCATTTCTGGAGGTGCACATCACCAACATAGAAACATAGCCATATAGAATTTGACAGCAGGTCAGGACCACATGGCCCATCCAGTCTGCCCATTTCTCCCTACCTACACTATTACTGCAGACCATGCCTGATCTACAGCTCTTTCTCCCTTCCCCCTTCCTTTCCACTATGATTCCCTTGTACTTATCCCATTTATTCTTGAACCCCACCTTTATGTTTTCTCCCACCACCTCTGCTGGAAGGCTGTTTCAGGAATCCACCACTCTTTCTGTGAAGAAGTACTTTCTCGTAGCTCTCCTGAATCTACCCACCCCAGCTTCATAGCATGTCCCCTTGTTCTTGAGCACCTTTTTTTCTGAAAAAATACTTTTCTCCTGTACCATATTTATCCTGTGAGGTATTTAAAGGTCTCTATCATATTCCCCTCTCCCTCCTCTTTTCCAGGGTGTACATATTGATGTCCTTTAGTCTCTCTTCATAGGGCTTTTGATGCAGATCCTGCACCATTTAAGTTGCCCTCCTCTGGACCACCTCCATTCTGTCTGTGTCCTTCAGGAGATGTGATCTCCAGGATTGGACGCAGTACTCTGGGGGGGGTCTTACTAGCAATTTATACAGAGACAACACCACCTTCCTCTTTCTGCTGGCGATACCCCTCCCTATGCACTCCAGCATCCCACTAACCCCTCCCTACTGCCGTGTCATACTACCTGTCCACCTTTAGGTCATCCGATATCATTACCCCCAGGTCTCCATCCTGATTGGTGGTAATCAACACCACTCCACCCATTTTGTGCTCCGCTCCCAAGTTTCTGTGCCCTAAGTGTATTATTATGTGATTTTTTTGCATTGAAACCCAGCTGTACACTGTTGACCCTCCCTAGTTTTCTCAGGTCTTTGCATCCTTTCCACCCCTCAGAGTGTCCACCTATTGCAGATTTTGGTGCCCTCACAAAGAAGCAGACATTCCCATCCAGCTCCTCTGCAATGTCATTTACAGAGACATTAAAGAGGACCGGTCCCGGCACTGATCCCTGAAGCACCCCACTGGTCACACTCCCTTCCTCGGAGTAAACTCTGCTTACCACTGCCCTCTGTCACCTATCCCCTAATCAATTTCTTAATTGGTTTACCACCTTTGGACCCACTGCTAAGTTACCCAGCTTGCTCTATAGTTTCCTATGTAGAACAGTGTAAAAAGCCTTACAGAAATCTTGGCCAGACAATGTCCACCACCCCACCCTGATCTAAATCCTTTGTCACCCAGTCAGAGAAATCTACCAGATTCATTTGACATGACTTCCCCCTTGTAAAACTGTGCAGCCCTGGGTCTTCCAACCCACTGGATTCATGATATTCTACAATCCTTTCCTTCAATAGTAATTCCATGAACGTTCCCACCACCGATGTCAAGCTGACCAGCTATAATTGCCAGCCTCCTCCCTACTACCACTGTTGTGTAGTGGGACTACATCCACCCTCATCCAGTCCTCCAGAATTACTCCTATTTCCAGTGAGCTGTTAAATAGAACTGGATATCCAAAATGTTCCTGCAAACACAAGTCGTGCTGCGGTGCAAACCAAGGGCAGGCAGGCCCAACTTACAACACAGAGACTCTCCAATAGGTGTGCACTCAATACAAAGAAAATGCACTTAACCAAAAAATAAAATTTAGCTTTGCATTTTTAGTGGGTACAAATGCAACAGACATATGGAGTACCACAAACTGCCTCGGCACTTCGGGAAAACTAACCCTTCACCAGGAGGCATGGCAATAGCAAGGCTAAGCTCTTTTTTAAATGCATACATGAATAACAAATACCTGGTGTGTGATTTACAAATCAGTTAGTGGCCCTTAACTCATAGAATGAAAAGAACTATTATAAACTAGAGCTCATATTTACAAAAAACATGCTGGTAAAAATCTTCATAACCACAGTCGTTTGCCTATTTGTTGTGATACCACTAGGAATAAATAATGCATTATATTTTACTGATTAATATCTTACTGTGATGAAGAAAATCAGAATGGTTAGAGAGAAAGAAGCTTAAGTCACAGAGAGATTGTTACAGTTCATTCAAGGCATATGCTGCTATAAATCCTTGCACTGGGAAGCGGGGTCACTCGGTCCTGTCAGAAGGAACAAATTCTAGCCAGACCCGATAGGGCTGTGAAAAGCTACCAAATGAACAAAATTGTTTTCTTGTTGGTCCCATATAGTGCTGTTTAGTCACAGTCATCAAAAACTGGCATGCTGCTAACTCAGTCCTCTTAAATGTATTTAGTCAGAGTAGATGGTGCTGTGTGTGTGTGTGTGTGGGTGCCCACAGTAGTTCCGGAAGATTGTATAAGGTGGGGGTGCCAAATATAAAAAGGGCACTTGTTGCATTATAAAGGGCACTTTTTCCAAACCAGGTTTTTATATGAAGTAAATGCACATTCATGACGATGATAGTAATTTTAAAAATACCTTTATACCATATCAGAATATTTAATATGTAATATTAAAGGTTCAGCTCATGTATAACAGTTTCAACTTGTTTTTCAAAGTTAAAAAAGTGAGCCACAAAGATATGTTATCCTATTAGACAGCAATAAAACACCATCCAATTGTACAGGAAACAGCAGTGCAATTAAAAAAAAGATATACAATTGTACTATATTAACAGTGTTACCTGTAAAATATGCAAACAATGGTTTACAAATTGTATATGATATCATAAGCAAGATAGTTTTGCATAGTCTTTTACTGTAATCATGTATTGCAATCTCCATCAGTTAAAAATGGTCTATGGTGTTACAGACAATGTCCAGAATGTAGTTCCTTACCATTTAGATAAAATACCTGACATTCTCTACAAGCTCAGTTAAAGGAGAACTGCACTGAACCTGTGAGTAATGTTTCCTGTAGAAGCTTTTTTTCATATAGTGGGTCCCCTTCTGTCACTGCCCCATTTGTGCTGGTCTTTTAATTAACCCATTGGATATTTATGGGTTATACACTGCTGCAAAGTGCCACCTGAGCATTGTATGATGTTATGTCTCCATGAACCTAAGAATTCTAAATTAGAACACAGATGCATTGTACCAACAATGTAAGTTCTTGACAAGATCATACTGTTCTAAAATGGTCAATGCCAGCAATGTGTGAATTAGAAACACTTACTGAATTTACCAAAAGGCCAGTTAAGATTAAGCAGTAACAAAATGAGAACTGGTATTTAAAAAAAAATAACATCTCCTTCTACAAAAATGCATGTTTGCCGATTCAAGGCAGTTGTCCTTTGAGATATTAACAGTAAATTGTTCACTATTTATGGGGTTGAAAGTATAGCCTAGAGGTTAGAGTAATGAGTTGTAAATGAGCTTTGTACATCCAGCATTCCATGGGTTTGATTCCCACAACCTCCATTTCCATTTTGTGTGACTCTGATTAAGTCACTTAATCTCCCCAGTGTTCCTGGGTTGTCCCTAGAAACAAGCACCTGTGCCTATTTGGCCTTACCTAGTTACCAAAGGAAAAAATATATATATTTATTAAATTACATTTATAAACTGTAAACAAACATTAAAGTCTAGTAACATAGATTCCAGATCCATGCAATAACCAAGGAATTGTTTTAAGTCTACTTGCTGTGGCAGAGGTAACAGTTTTTAATTTGAAAATTTGGTGAGGTTCTAGAAAGCTAACTTTGTCATAAGTTTCTGTAAGTTGTTATTGTTTGTAAGTTATATTTTAAAATTGGCCTAACTCCTTAAGAACTTTCTGGAAAACCCTGCCACCCACCCCTTGCATTAGCCTTTCTTAAATACAGAAGAGACACTGGGGGTTGAGCTTAAAGGCTGGGAGGGAGGAGTTTAGGGAGTTGCAAACTTCCCCTGTGAACAAACTCTTAAGGCTAATAGTCAGGTGGGAAAAAGTTCAGCCACTCAAGTGCTGCAAGTTTAAAAGTCTTGGACTAGTGGGGAACCTGGTGGCTCACCCAAGGAAACCTACTTGGAGGGGGATGGGACCACATGTCGTTAGGACTGGCATCTTTGGGAGGGTGGTGGGGTGCACAGGGTGTGGGGCAGCCATGACACTGGACTGGGCTTGGAAGTTTGGTGGTTGCCCAGTGTGCTACCAGCTGGCACAGCTTAGGGAGGAGGTTGAGGGGATTAGGAGACAGCTGGGGAAAGGTTGAGGTACATTTGGGGAGTAGGGCAGAGGCTCTCCCACAGGGTTGCACCAAGCACTAGGGGCGGGGGCATAGGGAAAGGAGTGCAGGGGAGTACTCTGGGGTCGCTTAGGGACCCTGGCAGATGGGGCCCAAAAGGAGGGTACTACGAAGGAAGCAGGCAGGTAACTGGGGACTCTCACAGATGGGGGCCAAAGGGAGGACTTTCTCAGGGAAGTAGGCAGATGGCTGGGGCTGGACAGAAGAAAGCAATGGGGGGAGGTGGATTGGACCTTAAGCTCAGTAACCGCTTCAATTCTCTTCTTCTGCTTGAGGATGAGGGGAATGTAGCCAGTAGGAGCGGTTAGAGATGGAAAGGAGTAGGGGCAGGAGGCAGGGGCTGGATAGCAGGAGGAATGGGGGAACTTGGAATGCTGGGAAAATGGGGGAGCAGGGGATCAGAGCAGGAGGAGGAGGGGGTAGAGGGAGGAAAGCACAAGGAAAAGGGCCAACTGGGAGGAAAGGGCAAGGAGAAGGACCAGAAGTACAAGGAGGATACAGTAAAGGGAGCTGAGGGTTTAGGCCAGGGGAGCACGACAAGCAAGGAGGGGCTGAACAGAGATGGGAAGGAAGGGAGGATGAGCCAGGCTAGTTTAGCAGATGAGTGGGAAGGACCAGTCATGAGCAGTAACGATGGGGGTAGCGAGGTACAGAAGGATACTCAGGAGGACAAGAGGCATAGGATCGGAGGGGAAGGGGTGGCCAGGGTAAATGAGGAGGGGATAGCAGATGGCACCCAGATAGGGGGAGGAGCAAGGAGCTGGCTGGGGGAGGGGCCGGTAGAAAGGATGAGGGACATGGAAGAGGGGGAAATGGAGGAAATGGGGTGGTCAGAATGCTCCTATTGGGTGATTCCGTGATTGGGGGATTAAATGGGATAGGAAGGGAGAAGCCTGCCCAGTTAGAACAAAATGCTTCCCTGGACTAACAGTGCACAGGGCCAAGGATGAGGTATAGCAGCTGGCAAAGGATTGTGGAGGTTCCCCGGACATACTGGTCCACCTGGGTACCAATGACATTGAGGGAAATAGTGAGCTAGAGATACAGGCAAGGTTCAGGGAGCTTGCCGGGGTCTGTCATGATATAGGATGCTCAATTTCCTTCTCGGAAATCCTGCCTGTGCCAATGGTTAGTGGGGAACACAAGAGGAAGATTAGGGTGATAAACCAGTGGCTCAGGGAGTGGTGTGGGGCCAGAGGGTATGGGTTGATGGGGGATTGGGGGGAGACCTGGGAGGATAAGGGGCTGTATGCTAGAGATGGGCTCCATCTCAATTCAGAGGGGAAGGAAATCCTTAAGTTGAAAATAGAGGGGTTCATTGGTGAAAGGTGGGGTTTAAACTTGTGAAGTGGGGAGGGATGGGAGAAAAGGCTGTCGAGGGGGGTCCGATAAAGGAGGGACTCTGTCTCCACCACCCCCCCCCCGGGGAGCTGGAGGAATGCAGGAAAAGGTCGACTGGTAAGGTGCGGACCAGGGGAAGACAGAATCCTCATGGGAACATAAGTAGGGGAGATGGAAGTATAGGAAAAGGGTGGAAGGTAGTCCTGCTAAATGCCAGGAGCTTGGGCAATAAAATGCCTGAGCTCCAGGTGATGCTAACTGAAGGAGAGGTGGATGTGGCAGTGGTCACTGATACCTGGGCCACCGCAGGGCACGACTGGGACCTGAACCTGGAGGGTTACACCATGTTCAGGAAGGACAGGGGCCAGAGAAGGAGAGGGGGGGTAGCAATAATAGTCAAAAACTGCATTGCCATAGAAGGAGTGGAGGAGGTGGAGGGAACTGTGGAGGCGATTTGGGTCACCTTGATAACTGGGGGGGCAATAGAGTCAAAATAGGAGTGGTGTATAGACCCCCTGCATTGGCGGAGGAGCTGGAGGAGAGTCTGGTGGCAGATGTTGGGAGACACTGCAGATTGGGAAGGGGAAGGGTGGTGGTGTTGGAGGACTTAAACATGCCAGGAACAGAATGGGAGACTATGACATCCTCGGTAGCCAGGGAGCAGAGGTTGTTGGATGTCTTTCAGGACGCATTCCTAATTCAGCAGGTGGGGCAACTGACCAGGAAGGAGCGGATACTGGATGTGGTCCTGGCAGACAGTGACCAGATTGGGGGCCTAGAGATAAGGGACCTGTTGGCGGGGAGCGACCATGCCACGGTCTGGTTCTGCTTGAACCTAGGAGGGGGTAGATGGCTGCACAAAGACGGAGGTAACTGACTTCAGGGTGGCAGATTTCAAGGAAATGGGAAGGATCCTTAAGGAGCACTTGGATGGGATTGGGCCAGACATGGACACTGACAGTAGGTGGGAAATCATCAGGAGGGGGGTGCAGGATGCTACCAGCACCTGCGTAAGAGTAAGACAAAAATGCGGTAGGGCCCGAAAACCCTGCTGGTGGACCAGGGAGGTTCAGGAGGTGGTGAGGGGAATGAAGGCGGCCTACAGGCAATTCAAGTGCTCAAGGAGTGAAAGGGACTGAGGGGAGTACAAGCTGATGGCCAAAAGGGCCACTAGGGTGGTGGAGGGCCAAGGCAAGGAAGGAGCAGAACCTGCCAGGGAAATTAGGAGAGGGAACAAGGGGTTCTTTAGATACATTGGGGAAAAATGAAGGGGAAGGGAAGATTAGCAGGATTAAAACAGGAGGGATGGGCACAAGACCCGGGGGAGCAGGCGGAGGTACTAAATAAGTACTTTGCCTCAGTTTTCACCAAGGAAAATGGGGGGGCTGCATCATACATGGGAGGAGACAGTGAAACTGAGGAGGGGGCGGACTCTTACCGATCAGCTGGTCTGGGGAGAGGGGGCATCACTGTCAGGTGGGGGTAAGGCAAAGCAGGGGGACGAGGTAGCGGAGGTGGAAATCACGGCAGAGAGAGTGAGGGAAGCCCTCAGGTCCCTTAAGACAGAGAAAGCACCAGGGCCGGATAAATTACATCCCAGAGTGCTGAAGGAACTGGCGGATGTCCTGGTGAAACCCCTGGCGGAGCCCTTCAGCATCTCTCTGAGGACAGGATGGGTGCCCCAGGACTGGAAGGTGGTGCATATAGTGCCTATCTACAAGGGGGGATCAAGGGAGGTGGCAGGGAACTACAGGCCCATCAGCCTGACATCAGTGGTGGGCAAGGTGATGGAAGGCATTGTCAAGGAGAGACTAGGGGGACCTGGAAAAGTTGGGGTGCCTGGATGATAGACAGCATGTATTCATCCCAGGGAAATCATGTCAGACAAACCTTGTGGAATTCTATGACTGGGTGACGAGTGCCTTGGACCTGGGTAGACCAGTGGACGTCCTCTTTCTTGACTTCAGCAAAGCGTTTGACTCTGTTCCTCATGGGGGCCTGTTGGATAAGTTGGGAGAAATGGGAGCGGGGAACCAGATGATCAGATGGATAGGAAATTGGCTCCAGAACCAGACCCAGAGAGTCGTGGTTGGCAGGATGGTCTCATCCCCAAGGAGGGTCATTAGTGGAGTCCCTCCGGGATCGGTCCTTGGGCTCCTCCTGTTCAATGCCTACGTCTCTGACATAAGGAAAGGTATCAGGAGTGAGATGAGTCTCTTTGTGGATGACTCAAAACTGGGGGTGGTGGTGGATGGGGAGGAGGGGAGGGTGGCCCTACAGGGGGACCTGGAGGCTCTGGAAAGGGGTCTAGAAAGTGGAAGCTGAGGTTCAATGCAGGGAAATGCAAGGTACTGCACCTGGGAGCCAGAAACCCAGGCCAAGTGTACACCCTGGGGAATGCTACAAGTCTTGATGGCTGAAAGGAACCTGGGGGTGGTGGCGGATGTCAAGATGAACAACTCAGAGACTTGTAGGAGGGCAGCAGCAAAGACCAACAGGATGCTTGAATCCATCACTAGGGGATCACCTCCAGAAGGAGGGAAGTGATACTCCCACTGTATAACTGCTTGGTGAGGCCACACCTCGAGTACTGCATGCAGTTTTGAAGGCCACATTTAAAGAGTGACATTGAACTCCTGGAGAGGGTCCAGAGGAGGGCAACCAAAATGATTTGGGGCTTGGGGGATAGGACCTATGGGGAGAGGCTCGAAGAGCTAAATATGTACACATTGGAAGAAAGAAGGGACCGAGGGGACATGATGGAGGTCTTCAGGTACATGAAGGGGGTAAATAGGGGAGGAGCAGTCAGGGTGCTCCGAAGGAAGGGGGGAGCAACTAGAGGGCATGGGTGGAAGCTGGAGGGGGAGATTCAGGGGAGAAAGGAGGAGGTACTACTTCACTGAGAGGGTGATGGAGCCATGGAATGCGCTGCCCAGGGGGCTGGTGGAGGCAGAAAAGGTGGAGGGGTTCAAGGGGGGTGGAACAGGTACAGGGGAAGGGTTCTGGAAGCAAATACCAGTACAGCAAGAATAGCCAGGACTGGGAAGGGAGAAGCCAGAGAGGGAGAGGGGGGCAGCAAGGTCAGCTCCCAGGGTGGGGGCTGACCAAACGAGCAGACAAGAAAGAATGTTAGACCTATTCTGCTGGCATTTTAGTATGTTAGTATGTAATATGCCAGCCAAATCTAGGGCTGTCAATATAGCCTTAGAGGTTAAAGAGCTTGGTACATCTAGCACACAGACCTGAGTTTGAGTCCCACAACCTCCACTTGCATACTGTGTGACTCTGAGCAAGTCATTTAACCTCCTCAGTGCTCCCGGGTAGCCCCAGAAACAGGCACCTGTGCCTAGTGGGCCATACCCGGTTGCCAAAGATTAATTAAAAAAAAGTCTTTAAATGCTTATATTCTTTTATCTTTAAAAGGACATGGTTTAAATATTAGAGGTTGGTGTACACTGCTTACAGCCTCAAATCAGGAACAGGCATACATACTGCTGCTTTAAGCAACAAACCCAAAAAAGAAACCCACCCTGAGCAATGCAGGACTTTTAGAAGGGACTCCATTACAAATGATCTTGACTCAGTAACATTCCCTAAAACTGAAGTCTTTGATTATAGACAGTGACAATCCCCTTCCCCACCAATGCAAAAAAGACAGGATATTGCCAATGAAGTGTAAAGTCTCATCTCCCCCACCCCAGATGTGAACCAGAACTGATAGGGCTGTGACAAGCTACCAAATGACCAAAGTTATTTTCTTGTTGGTGCCATATAGTTCTGTTTAGTCACGTGTGTGTGTGTGTGTGTGTGTGTGTGTGTGTGTGTGTGTGTGTGTGTGTGTGTGTGTGTGTGTGTGTGCGTGCAACCTGTCCTGCCCATAGGAATAGGATAGCGTACAGTTGCAGTTGCAAAGTCTGTAATCTGACACTGCAGTCTGACTTTCACATTCAGGAAATGGCACAACATATTTATTTATTTAGTTAGTTTTTTTTGTTGACCATGTAATATAATGAGTTAACCACTAGGTTGCTGAAATAAATAGAATAAATCTATTAGACTGAGCTGGAAAGGTGATAGAAACAGAAGTTTAAGAAGTTTTTTTTTTGTCAATATCCTGAGAAGTTCTGAGGTACAATACAGTAGCATCCTCCCTCTCTTCAGATGCCTTTAACATAGAGTAACAAATAGCAAAAAATCTGAGGGGCAGTGCACTATTTTGCAGCTGTGGAGGAATACATTCAAAAGTCAAAAAAGGGAGTTCCACAATCAGCCGTTTTAGAGCTCCAGTCTGATCGATGACAAAAGGGCTGTAGGCTCTGCACACAGCCCTAAAAAGAGATGGAAATAAAATGCACAATTAGTATATCTGTGTAACCCCCCTGCAAATGGGGGTTCCCAAAAGACTTCCAGGAGCTTGCTTGAATGCTCCAAGCCTGAATGGTGTTTGGCGTTTAAGCCATTTATCAGTGAGTGTTTTTAGAACCTCTGGTACTGTCTCTTTAAGAGCTGTCTGCTTGCAGACATAATTAGTTTGTATGGGGGACTGTGTGTTTCTTTGATTGAGTACCACTCGAGCTGCTGCCAATTCACTTCATTTTGCAGTCACTAGGAGTGCAAAGGAACCTATCTGAAAGATGTAACTGTTTGCCAGAAATTATTTAGAGTAATAATGAAATTACAGTTTGTCTAACCTGCTTTCTTTGCAGTCAGAACTGTGTCTGCTAGTTCCCCATTCTAGTTTTGAACTGCTGAACTGGACCAATCAGTGGGGGTAGCTAGCTCTAAAATGGTGCCTGGACGAATCAGAACTTGGACTCATAATCTGAGCCAGCCACAAGAGGATTGTATGGGCAGTGACTCTGGGAGATGTAGTTTAGACTTCAGTGCCTTTTGGACCAACAGCAGCAGTCTATTGTGAGTGACAGCCAATCCAGTCAAGAACTGGGAGGAACTCAAAGGAAGTGCCCGTTTTTGTCGGTTGGAGTTTCAGTTGAGCTTTGGCAGTGAAGAAGGAAGGAGCCTGTGCTTTTTCAGTGTGCAGTTTTAGTCAAAAACGTGTGTAAGGCCCAGAGTTCCGGTCTGCAGCTTGTGTAACAGCTTGTTAGGACTGAATCCGTCCTGTGAAAAGAATCAAAGGATCTCTGAAGAGTAGAAACCAGGCTCACCCTGTAGAAGACTGGAGGAATTGCTGAAAATTGCACTCTGTCTGTCAGGAACTGAATCTGCTGTGTGTTCTCCGGGTATTGTGCAGTAATTGCGATCGGGATACAGATGCAGCCTGCCTGGTATAGTGCTTTCTTTTATATGGATGTGTGAAGAGGTTTGTGTACCTCAAGTGAGCCCTGCTGACATTGAAGGACCCTATCTTATTTGGAGGTCGTGAGTACTAATTCAGGGTCGCTCCTGTTGAATTGCCACATTAAATCCAAATGGAATTACTGTACTGCTGACTGTTTAATTCTCCTTTTCTCTGTGTGAAAGGGCCCTACCAGCTGCCACGGTTTGGACTAGCCACTAGGGCTTGGGTACCCAGGGACAGTAACTGATAGGGATAGGCCTGTGCACAGAGCCATAGGTAGATTATTCGAGTGATAAGCTAATTAACCTGATTTCCCCCTGTCCTTGTTATATCCCCCTAAATAAATCAGAGCTGCTTGTTTCAGCAAAGTTATACTGCCTGAGGTATTTGTCTATGTTAAAGTACTGTACTGTGATTGTTGCACTGTATCTCATTTCACAGGAGGTCCCAGTGCGGAACCAGACCTGGGGGTAAGTGTATGCTGTGAAGGTAATTCTGATATATTGTGTGGGCCACTAGTGGGAAGAAAGGGGGGTTGCAGTGTCCCAGAGGGCTGTGACCAAGTTAGTTTAACTATTGCAAACCCTGACCTCTGGGTGGAGGCACCCGTCATTGGATCCAGGCCCCTCAACCTGTTAGTGGCAAATCAAGCGGGGTAGTAGCCCCTGGGATAGCGCCATCTAGGGGTTACATCTTGGAGGCTCACCGCTGGGATTGTGTGTCCTCTAGTGGCCATATTTACGAACCACTGTTAAGAAAAAATGGGTACCCGACAGAAGTGGCTGTGCACGGCTGGTGGAGTGGTGTACTGGGGAGGAGATCGACCCCAAAATGCTATGCTTATCCTGGACATCCCCTGGGTATCAATACGGACACTGTGCAGGAGTACTTTCCAAGGTGGAAGGTTTACAAAACCCTGTGGTGGTGGGTCGGCATGCTAATCTGCTCACCCACACTTTCCTGGCCCTAGTAGAGTTTAAGGATCCCATAGATAGCTCCAAAGTGCCACAGACCATTACCCCAGAGGAGCCCTCACTGCTTGGAGAGTGATAACTAAGGACAGTAAAGACCGGAGAATCAGCCCCCACCACTATCTGAAACTTTTGAGGAGAAATTTGCTGAATGGTTGCTGGGAGAGGGGAAAACTGTGGAGGACTTGAAGAAACTATTCTTGCCACCTGGGGGTGTTCCTCCCCCAACACCCTTTCCTGCTCCAGTGCCCGTAATGGTGGCTGAACCAATGCAGACTCCTATTTCTGCACCTGCCATTAGTCACGACTCTTACCGAAGGTTGAGGATCTTCTCTGGCACCCTCCCCACCCCCCAAGGGGAGGATGACTGGGAGACCTGGATAGACTATGTTGCCCCCCAAGTGCTAGAATGGCAATGCGGAGGCAGCCGAAGAGGGTTAGTGAGGAGCCTCGAGGGGTCCTGCCCTGGCTACCATCCTGCAAGCAAACGGGCCAGTAACCCTGAGCGACTGCACAGGCCTATCTTGAGGCCTTGGAGAATGTGTATGGGAGCCCAGATTCTGATGAGGACCTATGGTGGAGAGTAAAGAAATGCACAACAGTACCAAGGGAGTTGTTGTCTGTGTATGTCTCTCGGCTGGAAAAATTGTTGCAAGAATGCCTCCAGAAGGGTAGTTTGCCAGCGATTGAACTGGACCGAACCAGACTGGACAGAATCCTTAAGTCTGCCCCCTTCTCAGAACTGCTGTTGCTTCAGTTACGCCCTGGCAAATCGACTGAATCCCCACCCTCCTATGATGAGTTAATGAGAGAAATTCGAGGAGTTGAGAAAGGCGACCTCGGGAGGTACCTGCACCAACAGCTGTGGCTACGACCCAGTGACTGAGGGTGACCCATCAAGTGAAGTTCAGGGCAGAGGTTGACAGTCAATGAGTGCTCTGACAAGGAAAAAGATATGCCACAATGGGCGAACTGTTGAGAGAGATCCGAGAATTCAAAAACAGTCCCTTTATGAAGGCCACGCCTGCAAGTGCGGGCCCTGACCTATATCCGACTGCATCTGCTATGGGGTGGGGTACCCACCATGTATCTCCTACTGATAACAGCTCCAAACTCAATTCCTTGACCATGGAAGTGGAGAAACTGACGAGATGTCTCCAAATGTATCACGCCGCAGACAGAGATGGCACAGGTTTCCAGTTAGTAATACCCCGCCCTGGCTCCCAGTGTGGCGCCTCGGCCAGCTCAAACTCCAGAAAGTATGTTTGCTATAATTGTGGGAAAGATGGGCACATGAAAGGGAATGCCAGTCCCAAAAGACACTGACAAAGTTGCATATAGGCTACAAGGAGAGCTTGGAGAACAAATCAGTGGTTAAGAGGTACGACATGATCCCAGTGAGGGCACCAAAATGCTAATTCACGTCCTTTTGTGGCAAGGTCAGTTGCCCAGGCCCCCCTACCGCCTCTCCAGACTGGTCCAGAATAGTGGGTCCCTCCATGGAGACCACTGTAAAGGTGAATGGAGTGTCTACAAGAGCTGTATTAGACAGTGGCTCCCAAGTGACAATTATGTTCCAGGATTGGTATCAGAAGCATTTGTCAGGCGTGCCCTTACAACCATTAGAAGGACTGCATGTATGGGGTTAAGTGAGAAGGCCTACCCCTATTCCGGGTATATCCGAATTTGGCTGTCTTTCCCCACCTCCGTGGCTGGAGTGGCCGAACAAGTAGAGACCCTAGCCTTAGTGTGTCCCCCCACTGGACTGTATGATGGTGTCCCTTTGTTGATTGGAACAAATGCTCATATGTTCGGAAGGCTGGCACAGTTGTGTTATGAAAAACAGGGGTCAAAGACTAGTAGAGCTTTAAGAGTTCCGGCTTTAATTAAGAAGGCCTATGAGGCACAGAGAGATGCTGAAAAACAGAACCAGAGGAACCGATCGAATTGTATGGAAGAAGGATCCTGAGTCTCTGATCCTGGCCAAATGCCCAGTGTACCTTACAGGAGAGGTCCGTATCAGAAAGGATGTTAAGAATAAATATTAATGTTGGATGCACCAGGCGATGGAAAATTGCCAGAGGGACTGCTGGTCAAGCCTAGTATTTTGCCGCTAGAGCCCATGCTTATGCCAGAAGGGTAATGGTCCAAGTTCATAATGTGTCTGAAAGAGACATTCGAGTAAACAGAGGTTGCATCCTGGCTAATGTGCATTGTGCAGACACTGCAGTGCTACCCAGCAGCAAGAGTTCAAGGAAGAATGACAAGAGTAACGCCTGACTTGTTGATTTCGCGACTCCCGCTGCCAGCTGAATGGAAAGTGAGGATCAGTGAGAAGCTTGCCCGAGAGACCAGGTGTTTTCTTTAAAGGAATGGGATGTGGGATGCGTGCAAGGAGCTGAGCACAATATCCGGCTGCATGACGAAGACCATTTAGTGAGAGGTCTCGACGCCTGGCACCTGCTGACATAGAT
Organism: Neoceratodus forsteri; assembly: GCA_016271365.2. Lineage (NCBI taxonomy): Eukaryota > Metazoa > Chordata > Ceratodontiformes > Ceratodontidae > Neoceratodus > Neoceratodus forsteri. The sequence continues at coordinate 1,386,309,536 of CM028131.1, read as the reverse complement.
GATGTGAGACGGCATCTGCAAGAGATGTTAGCTGCTGGTGTAATACAAGAATCCAGAAGCCCTTATGCTTCCCCCATTGTGGTAGTGAGGAAAAGAATGGAACAGTAAGGATGTGTGTGGATTATCGCACCTTAAACCGCGGACTATCCCTGATCAGTACACAATGCCCGCATTCAGGATGCTTTGGACTGCCTAAGCAGGGAGCAAGTGGTTCTCTGTGCTGGATCTCCGCAGTGGGTACTACCAGATCCCGATGGCCCCAGAGGACCGTGAGAAGACGGCCTTTATCTGTCCGCTTAGCTTCTATGAATTCATGAGGATGCCTCAAGGATTTCAGGTGCCCCAGCCACTTTCAACGATTGATGGAGCGTGCAGTGGGGGACATGAACTTACTAGAGTGCCTGGTATACCTAGATGATGTTATTGTGTTTGGCAGCTCACTGGAGGAACATGAGAGCAGATTATTTAAGGTATTGGACCGACTGGAGGACTTTGGCCTTAAACTGTCCATTGATAAGTGTCAATTCTTTCAAACATCAGTAAAGTATGTGGACACATAGTATCCACCGAGGAATAGAGACCGACCCAAGTAAAGTTGAGGCCTTGACCACCTGGCCACAGCTCAAAATCTAAAGAACTGCAAAGATTCCTGGGATTCTGTGGTTATTATCGGAGCTTCATCAAGGACTATTCAAGAGTGATCCGCCTTTACTTAACCTTACTCAAGGGTATCCCCAACCCACAAAAATACCAAAAGTCAAGCGTCCCTCAAGACTGAAAGAGTGTATTTTCATCCGAGTGAAGTATTTGGGGCCGCTGGACTCCTGATTGTGAGACTGCTTTTCATGAGATCATATATCAACTTACCCATGCTCCAGTGCTGGCCTATGCCAATCCAAGAACCTTACGTCCTGCACCTGATGCTAGCTTGCAAGGGTTGGGGGCTGTGTTGTACCAAGAGCACGAGAATGGCCTGAGACCAGTGGCCTTTGCCAGTAGAAGCCTGACCCCATCCGAAAAGAACTATCCTGTACATAAGTTAGAGTTCCTAGCTTTGAAGTGGGCTATTGTTGACCAATTCCATGAGTACTTGTATGGGGCTAAAATACTAGTAAAAACTGACAATAATCCTTTGACCTATGTGCAGACCTCAGCTAAGTTGGATGCCACTGGCCATAGGTGGCTTTCTGCATTATCTACATATGACTATGCTCTCGAATACCGAGCAGGTCTGAACCACATAGATGCTGATGCTCTCTCCCGGAGGCCTGTTCCCCAGAATGATTGGGTCCGATTGGCAGAACCTGACATTCGGGCACTCTGCCGGAAGTTTGACAGGGAGGAACAAATGTCCACGGACGTGTGGACTGCATGGTGGATCGCTTGGGAGCCTCTGAGAATTGCATACCTGCTGCTTATTGCACTTTTCTGCAATAGACATTGGTGCACTGCCTCAGCTGGACAATGACAGTATTCGGCGGCTCAATCCTGCCGATCCCATGATCAAAGCAGCTTTAGAAGCCCCTATGCAGGAAAAGATGTGTCCAAATTATGCTCCACTGATTTGAGAACTGCACTGTTATACAAAGAAGGTCCTAAGTTGAAACTGATCAATAAACTGTTATACAGAGAAACAGTAGACAGAGGGGACAAGTAGACAAACAACAACTAGTGCTGCCACTGCCTTTCGAGACTCAGTACTGAGGTCCTTGCACAACCACATGGGGCACCTTGGTATAGACAGAACACTTGACTTGGTGAGATCCAGATTCTATTGGCCTAAGATGGGGCTGATGTGGAGCAACACATTCGAACTTGTAGTCATGCTTACAGAGGAAAGCTTTGCCCCAGAGGGCTGCCCCCTTGTTAACATCACCACCAGTGCACCCATGGAGCTGGTCTGTATTGATTTTCTGAGTTTGGAGTCAGATCAAAGAAATATCAATGTGCTGGTGGTCACTGACCATTTCACGAGATATGCCCAAGCTTTCCCACCAAAGACCAGAAAGCATCCACTGTGGCCAAAGTACTTGAGAAAACTTTTGTTCACTATGGGGCTCACAAAGAATCCATTCTGATCAAGGGAGAGACTTTGAGAGTCGTCTGATCAAAGAGATGCTTTCTCTGTGGGAGTCACGAGAGTCCAGAACCACTCTTACCACCCCAGGGGACCCACAGCCTGAACGTTTCAACCGCACTTTGCTAGATATGCTAGGCACCCTGCACCCAAAGGACAAGCCTAGATGGAGCCAACAAATTAGCACCTGGTACATGCTTATAACTGCACCAAAGTGATGCCACTGGATTCTCCCTACCGCCTGATGTTTGGAAGAGAAGCTCGACTACCAGTAGATGTGTGTTTGGGGTCTCTCCTGATGGGGTTCAAGCTGACAACTATTTACAGTATGTGCAAAGTTAAAGGCCCAGCTAACTCATGCGTACCAACTGGCTCAAACCATGGCTGCCAAAAGAAATCTGGCCAACAAAGAAAGGTATGATAAAAGGTGAAAGCACAGGAACTCCAGGAGGAGATCGGGTATTGCTAAGAAATCTGGGACTGCATGGCAAGCACAAGATTGCTGACAGATGGCACCATCTCCCTCACATTGTAGTGGGCAAACTAGATGATCTGCCAGTGTACAAAGTAAGGCCTGAGAATAATTCAAAGATGTAAAACAATGCATAGAAATCATTTACTGCCCATTGGACAAATCTTAATTGAGTCTGAGCCCTAGAAGATGCCCCTCTGGACCAGTGACTAGAGCTGCTGCTAAGAAAAGATCAAGAAAGTCTGCACCTACAGAAGCAAAGTTAAAGTGTTCCCCTCCACAAGTCCCAGTTGAGCATGACTGTCAGTCCATATCGGAAGAAAGTGAGGTGACTTTGAATACTATCCTTCTTACTGAACTGAGTCAATTGTTTGGGGCAATCCCTAGTCAATACTGGAGACAAGCTGGGCCTTCTGGACTATCTAAGCCCCCAGCTTCATCCCTGGAGCCAATGCTCCCAGAAAGTGAAGTGCAAAGCATCAGATCAGATGAAATGGAATCACTGTGCATGGTTGAACTGTTTGAGCTTTCAGGAGGAAAATGATAGATTAGGGCAGACTGGTGATACACCGAACAAGAAGAGTATTTTGAGTGCCCTGACAGTCCACTGCCAGTGTCCAAAGCTCTCCATGCGAGCCAAATGTTGTGGACTCAGAAACTGTAACTCCTGGAGCTGAAAGTGCCCCAAGTTCTAGCCTCTCTACCCCATGGAGACTCCCTGACAAGTGAGGACAATGCTGAAAATGAGGCTCAGAGTGCAGAGACTATAACAGTTCCCCTAGAAAGACTGGTAGAGCTGTAAAGCCTGTGGTGCACCTCAGTTATGATTCACTTGGGAGGCCTGTGGACTTGCCTCTCAATGTTGTCCATAAAGGGTGTATGTGTCCCGAGCTCATTGCCCAAACTGAGCATCAGTGCTAACTCAAGTTACTTGTGTTTGCCGTCTAAGTATGGTGCCTTGCCCCATCCAGCCCCAAGGTAACTGATAGGAAGGGCCCCTCTTCAGGTTTCATGTACAAGAGGTAATAACCTGAGTTATGGTACAATGTGTATGTAATACTGTGTAAAGAGTGACTACTGCAATGTTTCAGAAATGTGTTCTTGGTAAAATGATATATTGACTGATGATTACATGTGCGAGCCTAATGCAGATGTATATGGTTGCAGTTGAAACTTATGGGGTACCCTTGTGGCGGACGTCAAGCTTTCCCAAACCAGGAAGGAGTGTAACCCCCTGCAAATGGGGTTCCCAAAAGACTTCCAGGAGCTTGCTTGAATGCTCCAAGCCTGAATGGTGTTTGGCGTTTAAGCCATTTATCAGTGAGTGTTTTAGAACCTCTGGTACTGTCTCTTTAAGAGCTGTCTGCTTGCAGACATAATTAGTTGTATGGGGGACTGTGTGTTTCTTTGATTAGTACCACTCGAGCTGCCAATTCACTTCATTTTGCAGTCACTAGGAGTGCAAAGGGAACCTATCTGAAAGATGTAACTGTTTGCCAGAAATTATTTAGAGTAATAATGAAATTACAGTTTGTCTAACCTGCTTTCTTTGCAGTCAGAACTGTGTCTGCTAGTTCCCCATTCTAGTTTTGAACTGCTGAACTGGACCAATCAGTGTGGGGTAAGCTAGCTCTAAAATGGTGCCTTGGACGAATCAAACTTGGACTCATAATCTGAGCCAGCCACAAGAGGATTGTATGGGCAGTGACTCTGGGAGATGTAGTTTAGACTTCAGTGCCTTTTTGGACCAACAGCAGCAGTCTATTGTGAGTGACAGCCAATCCAGTCAAGAACTGGGAGGAACTCAAAGGAAGTGCCCGTTTTTGTCGGGTTGGAGTTTCAGTTGAGCTTTGGCAGTGAAGAAGGAAGGGCCCTGTGCTTTTTCAGTGTGCAGTTTTAGTCAAAAAAACGTGTGTAAGGCCCAGAGTTCGGTCTGCAGCTTGTGTAACAACTTGTTAGACTGAATCCGTCCTGTGAAAGAATCAAGGATCTCTGAAGAGTAGAAACCAGGCTCACCCTGTAGAAGACTGGAGGAATTGCTGAAAATTGCACTCTGTCTGTCAGGAACTGAATCTGCTGTGTGTTCTCCCGGGTATTGTGCAGTAATTGCGATCGGGATACAGATGCAGCCTGCCTGGTATAGTGCTTTCTTTTATATGGATGTGTGAAGGGTTTGTGTACCTCAAGTGAGCCCTGCTGACATTGAAGGACCCTATCTTATTTGGAGGTCGTGAGTACTAATTCAGGGTCGCTCCTGTTGAATTGCCACATTAAATCCAAATGGAATTACTGTACTGCTGACTGTTTAATTCTCCTTTTCTCTGTGTGAAAGGGCCCCTACCAGCTGCCACGGTTTGGACTAGCCACTAGGGCTTGGGTACCCAGGGACAGTAACTGATAGGGATAGGCCTGTGCACAGAGCCATAAATGAATTATTCGAGTGATAAGCTAATTAACCTGATTTCCCCTGTCCTTGTTATATCCCCTAAATAAATCAGAGCTGCTTGTTTCAGCAAAGTTATACTGCCTGAGGTATTTGTCTATGTTAAAGTACTGTACTGTGATTGTTGCACTGTATCTCATTTCACAGGAGGTCCCAGTGCGGAACCAGACCTGGGGTAAGTGTATGCTGTGAAGGTAATTCTGATATATTGTGTGGGCCACTAGTGGGAAGAAAGGGGGGTTGCAGTGTCCCAGAGGGCTGTGACCAAGTTAGTTTAACTATTGCAAACCCTGACCTCTGGGTGGAGGCACCCGTCATTGGATCCAGGCCCCTCAACCTGTTAGTGGCAAATCAGGCGGGGGTAGTAGCCCCTGGGATAGCGCCATCTAGGGGTTACATCTGGGATTAATATCTACAATTCAAATAATGATTCACCTTTACCTTTTATCCTAATATTTCCAAAAAGAACAAAAGCAGATATCAAAACACTACCTACTTTCAGAATCTAGGAGTAGATTAGACTCGATAAGCAAAAGAACAACTTGAAACATCTTGCATACATAGATCAATTAAAAATATCTAGGGTTCACAGGTCTAAATGATTTTCATATGTTTCATATTTTTTTGAGGGTGACTATCAGGAGATAATCCTTATACCCAGAGAGTTGTAGTGCAACTAAGAAATGTATTTCTGCAAAACAATCCATTTTTATATTTTATCAAATAAGGTGGGCTGCATTTCAAATTAGACTAAACATATCAAAACTGACATTCGGGGCAAAAAAGAAAATATCAAATTATTCATTATTCATTTTTTCAGATATGGTTTAATGTCCCACTGGCCATTAAGTGCTCTCAGTTTTATAGAGCGTAATGTGTAAATCCAGAAGGACTCCCTTTGTAACAGTTTGTCAGTTCTGCTGCCACCCCTTGGCATGAATGGCACATGTTCAATGCCCATGAATTACATGACTGAAGCATCAGAGTTGTGAAAAGCACTGAAGTGTACCCCCACCAGAGTGTCCTGTTTGTTATTTACAATGGGTCGAACATGTTCCTGAAGTCTGCATTTCAGGGACCTCACAGTACAACCTATTAAAAGTTTCTTGCAAGGACACCACAGGGCATACACTACAAAACTAGTGTCGCAAGTGATACATTCTCTAATGGTTACCTCTTTATCAGGTTCCGGGGGGTGTTTGAATGCTTTCCCGGAGCATGCATACCGGTAGTTACAACTTATGCATCTCTTACCATGTTTTCACTCTCTAATATCCCTGAACCTGGACCTGGATTCTAAGTCAGCACAAGCAGCTGACTTAGAATCCAAGTTCAGGGAACGAGGTTATAGTGCTGAATTATTGCAGAACACAAAAGAAAAAATCCTGACCCTAGATGGAGAAAATGTGTTGCATTATAGAAATAAAAACACAAACTCACAGAGCCAGTTTGGCCCAGTTACATTTGTCACTGAGTACAATCACCTAGCAGGTAGCACTGGAGAAGTTATACATAAGAAATGGAGGATAGTAGAGAGTGAAAACATGGTGAGAGATGCAGTAGGTAACAAACCCAGGGTTACTTTCAGTAGGGCACCAAATCTACATGATAAACGTGTTCACAGCAGGCTGGAGAAAAAATATTGACAACACCAAACACTAGCTGGCTACCCAGAAGAAAAGGTGTTTTTTATGTGTTATAAATGCATAAGTTGTAACTATGCATGACCCGGAAAAGCATTCAGACATCCCCTGGAACCTGACAAAGAGGTAACCATTAGAGAATGTATCACCTGCAACACTAGTTTTGTGGTGTATGCCCTCTGGTATTCTTGCAAGAAACTTTATATAGGTTGTACATGAGGTCCCTGAAATGAATATGTTCAATCCATTGTAAATAACTAACAGGACACTCCGGTAGGAGTACACTTTTCACAACTCTGATGCTTCAGTCATGCAATTCATGGGCATTGCACATGTGCCACCCATGCCAAGGGGTGGCAGCAGGACTGACAGACTGTTACAAAGGGAGTCCTTCTGGATTTACACATTACGCTGTGTAAAGCCCAGAGGACTTAACGACCAGTGGGACATTAAGCCATATCTGAAAAAATTAAAAATGAATAATTTGATATTTTCTTTTTTGTCCCGAATGTCAGTTTTGATATGTTTAGTCTAATTTGAAATGCGGTCCCCCTTATTTGACAAAATATAAAAATGGATCATCTTGCAGAAATAAGTTTCTTAATTACACTACAACTCCCTGGGTATAAGGATTATCTCCTGATAGTCACTCTCAAAAATGATGAAACATATGAAAATTATTTAGACCTGCAAACCCTAGATCTTTTTAATTGATCTATGTATGTAAAATATTTAAAGTTGTTCTTTTGTTTAGCGAGTCTAATCTACTCCTAGATTCTGAAAGCAGGTAGTGTTTTGATATCTATTTTTGTTTTTTTTTGAAATATCAGGACAAGATGTAAAGGCAAATCATTCCTTAAATTGTAGATATTAATCCCATATATACTAATTGTGCATTTTATTTCTGTCTTTTTTTCCTTCTGACAGGACCAAGTGACCCTGCATCCCGGAACAAGGATTTATAGCAGCATATGCCTTGAATAAACTGCAACAATCTCTCTGTCTGTCACTTAAGCTTCTTTCTCTCTAAGCATTCTGGTTTTCTTCATCACAGTAAGATATTAATCAGTAAAATATAATGCATTATTTATTCCAAGTGGCATCACAACAAATATGCTAAAGACTGTGGTTATGAAAATGTTTATCAGCATATTTTTTGCAAATATGAGCTCTAATTTATAATTGTTCTTTTTGTCCTATGACTTAAGGGCCACTAATTGATTTGTAAATCACACACCAGGTGTTTGTTATTCACGTATGCATTTAACAAAAGAGTTTAGAATTGCTATCACCACGCCTCCTGATGAAGGGTTAGTTTATCCGAAGCGCCAAGGCAGTTTGTGGTACTCCATACATCTGTTGCCTTTGTACCCACTAAAAATGCAATAAAGCAGCTAAACTTTATTTTTTGGTCAAGTGCATGTTCTTTCTATTGAGTGCACACCTATTAGAGAGTCTCTGTTAAACAGAACTGTCAGCAGGCTCCCTCAGTACCCTTGCATGCACCTCATTTGACCCTACTGCCAAGTCCACCTGCAGATTAGCAAGTCCCTTCAGGAGTCTCGTCTCACAAAAAGAACTAGTGTCCACCTCCTTTCTTCCAAATCTTCTGTTACTTTTTTTGTGACCCCTCCCCTTCTCCTTTCCCTTGAACAAGCATATTTGTTCAGGATGTCTACCTTTTCCAGGTCCCTCTCTGCACATTCTCCCCTTCCCTTTTTAACCTTACAGTTCCACCCCTGGTCGTCCTCTTTTTATTTTCATACAGTACCTAAAAATGCCTTGTCCCCTTTTGTTACCTCTTGGGCTGTTCTGTCTTCAGTTTGTGCCTTTGGGCCCCTTTCTGTTTTCTCTGCTTCCCTCTGTTTCCCCTGATACATCCCCTTATCCTCCTACCCCTTCTAAATGCTACCCTTTTAGCTTTTACCTTTTCAGCCACCTCTTTTGAGAATCATAGCAATCTCTTTTTCCTCCCATGTTTGCTCACTTCTTTGGCTCATGTGGCCTGACTTGCCGGTGTAACCCTGCTACAAATGGGGGTTCCCAAAAGTCTTCCTTGGGTGTGCTTAAATGCCCACTGTCAGGCTGGTATCCTGTGTCTTAGTGCTTTAAAAGTGTTTATGTGAGAGTGCCTTAATGCCTCTTGCTCTGTCTCTTTAAGAGCTGCCAATAACGTGGTGCTTATTTAATCTGGGAGGGGGCTGAGTGTTTCTATGCTCGAGTCCCACCCGGGCTGCCAGGTAATCGCTCCATTCTGCCATTGCTATTTGTGCAGAGGGAGCTCTGATAGAAGCTGTATTTATTTGCTGATTATCTATTAGCATAGTAACGGTATTTTAGTTTGTCTAACCTGCCTTCTTTGCAGCATGGATAGTTCCATTTATCACCACCATCTTGGTCCTGGACTGCCGGAATGAGCTAATCAGTACCTTTGGGGACCCTAAAATGGAGTCTGTCCCCAGGGGTCTTGTGGAAGGAATTTCTGTAGGAATTGTAGTTTTGAGACTTTGGTGCCTAAATGCATCTGGAGGGGGAGCCCTTGCTTTGACAGACTGATGGATCAACCAACCAGAACCTTTTGGACTGAAGGGAAATTCCCAAGCTGCCTGCTGCAGTCAGTCAGTCTGGAGTTAGAGTTTGAAAAGTAAACAGCTTGAGTGATTCAAACAGCAGCTCCTGCATAGTTTGTGCGGGAGGTTGGTGGAAAGGCTGAGTTTAGCCTGTCTGCCTGCAGTCCCTCGGTAGGGAATCCTTTGAAAGGCTTAGCAATTGGACTGTATCCGAATTGGAGTGTGACAAAGCCACTGAAGAGTGACCAGATTTGAACCTGAAGAAGACCGAAGATTTGCTGTACACGATCGGCCTGTCAGGACATCCATTTACCACAGAATTCCTGGTTTTGCTCAGAGACACTGATACTGCGGCCGAACTGCCTTTCACATTGTGGTATGGTGATTGCTTTACTATAAATGTGTTCAAAAAAAGAACTAGTGTCCACCCCCCTTCCTCCAAATCTTCTGTTACCTTTTTTGTGGCCCCTTCCCTTCTTCTTTCCCTTGAACACTGAACAAGCATATTTGTTCAGGATGTCTACCTTTTCCCGGTCCCCCTCTGCACATTCCCCCCTTCCCTGTTAGTGGGTCGTGATTTGGTTCCCCGCTGTATAAATGTGCCACGCTTGCTGTAAACTGCATCCAGCACTACCAGACTCAAAATCCGAACTGTTCCACCGGCCTTGGCCATGCCACCTGGCCCAGCCAGTTACTTTAGGCATAGAAACCATCATCGATGAGAGACTCGCCCGGGATCAGCCCCCTGCTCAGCCATCTTGAACAGGAACAACACCTCTGTGATGTGGGCCCTGCTTCTCCTGGCAAACCAGTCATCAACCTGCAGTCTCCATTTTGTCTAGCCTGTGTCTTGTATTGGGTAACGTGAGTAACAATCAGGGTAGCTCCCTGCACCAACAGCTAAATCTCAAGTGTTGTCATCTGATTGCATTGTTGTTTTTCCTTTTATGAACTGAGCCTTCAGGCTCTGGATTACAAATTGTGTGTGGCTGTGCATGCCTTTTCTTTTCATCACAGGGCCCCAACCAGCTGCGGTGCCGGCCTACCCCAGGCAACGTTCCAGGCTAGACCACCTTACTTCCAACTGGGTACCCAGAGCATGTGACTGTGTAGGGGCTAAAAGTGCATGCATAATTGCCTGACTAGATCAGTTTTTGAATCAATCAACCTGATTAGACCCCTCCCTTGTTCAATTCCCCTGAATAAATCAGATCTAACTCTTTTTGCATTTAATCTGACTGTGGTTCCAGTTTGTATCAAAAATGCTGTACTGGTGTTTTTTTGCTGTGACTAACCTTGTTTTACAGGGTGTCTCCAAGGCCAAGCTGGTAGAACCAGCCCTTGTGGTAAGTGCAAACAGTGTGGGGAATTGTATGCTGAATAGGACTACTGTGAAAGTGTTTGTTGCATATTGTCTAGGCCAGTAGAGGGGAAAGAGGGGGGTTACAGTGTCCCGGAGGTCTGTACTCAGGTTAGCCTTGTTACTAACCACCCTGTCCTCCGGGTGGAGGCACCCATTTCAGTATCCAGGCCCCTTAACCTGCAACTAGCCATGCAGGCAGGGGTAGTAGCCCTTGGGATAGCACCACCTCAGGGTTACACCAATGTGGGACGTGAAATAGGTACATGACCAACACTGAATATTTTTTAAAAACAGCGAGTTGGCTCCCTGGCAGTAGCTTTGAGGGAGCACACAAAGACAGCATCCAACATGAAGTACAGTGTTAGGAGCGCTCACAAAACTTCTCCAACCCTGCATGAATCCCACAGACTTGCAGGAGTCAAGCTTCACAAGAAATAGCAGACTTTTGTATGGGTGCCTAGTGGCATCCAGGAGATGGCCCGAAGCCCAAGACTCTGACCCGTGTTGGCCAAAGGATGGAGAGTGTTAAAAATAATAAACTAGCCCACAAAGACCCAGATTTGGGAACAGACATAGAAGACAGCTGGGCAGCCTGAGAAGGGCTGGGCTAGCACTGTTGCATGGCAGCACTCCCAGCCAGGAGCTCATGCTTCCTCTGCCACACCACCACCTGCTATGGTCTGGAGCTTGCTTCTCTACAGATGAACGTCTGTGTGAATGCATGGCCAGTTGGGGCAGTCCTTGGTGCCTTCTGGGAGATTGGGAGGGTAGCAGGGAAAAATAGAAATGCCCTCATTATCAGCAGAATGACAGTCACTGGCATAACCAGGCACCCCTTCATGGATCTCTGCTAGCTATAATGGCAGAAGAAGTGGCTGAGAGATCTGGGGGGTTGCTGGAGAGATGGCCGAGAACAGAAATACAGGAGAAAAAAGCAAGATGGATAAAAAATAGCTCACAAGGAAATTGGCACCTCCACCTTAGAGTCCCTCTGACCATAAAGGACTGTAGAAAAGGTCAGAAATCAACATTTTGCCTACACTATGGGGAGCCAGTCAGAAGACCCTCAGATCTCAGAACATACCTTTCCACAGCAACTGCCAATCAAGGAACGTTATGGGCAACAGGAAGGCAAAGTAATATAAGGACTGTATAGTCCTTAAAGGAAAAGGGTACAAAAATGGAGCAATCAGAGGGTTTCTTTGTGCCGGTGTGACTTGATCAGCCAATGAACAGTATAGCTTAGAGAAGAGTGATGCCTGTTTCTAGCCTGCTCAGCTCTGCCAGACAATTAAAGAGAGACAGACTTGCCTATCACAGTTCTACAAAAACAGTACAAAACAGCACTGGGAGACATGGGGGTGCTAGATCCAAAACAGTCACGCTATGAAGGTGAAAAACCAGCACTTACCCCTCCACTGTTTGAACTTCATGGTTCCCAACACTTCTTCTGCAATCAGTATGAGTCAACTCTCTGTTCTGTGCAAAAATAAGCTTTTATTGAAGTGTAAGTCATACAGGTGGCTATGGACAAACACACACACACACACACAAAAACACACATATGATGTGTGTCTGTGTGTTTAACCACAGCCACCTGCATGTCTTGCACTTTAATAACAGCTGGAGTGCAGGAGTTCAGTTAATTTATTTTCAATGGAAGTCTAAAACTTCCAGGAGTTCAAATCTGGAAGTCATTCCAATTTTTTAGAAGTCAAAATACTTCCAGGATCCCTCTTTTGGAAGTCAGTATTCTAGGATGGACAAATTTATGGATGTTAACATAATAAATTAGTGGTAAAATACAATTTATTTTAGAGAAATCCATAATTTCTGACTTCCATGTTTGCAATTTTGGAAGTCATCTAATTTTTGGTTTCACATCTGGAAGTCAATGACTTCCCCCCTCTTTATTTTGGAAGTTTTTGCCTTATTTTTGGAAGCCAAATACTCCCAAAATGGAGTTAACTGAAGCCCTGCTTTTGAGTGGTTACCAGAGTGGGTCAGTGCTGGTTGTTACCTTCATCTTCCTACTACAGCTCTGTCTGTAGTTGGAGTTTTAGAGTTCTCATCCTGGGACTCCAGCAACAGATTCATAGCCAGATAACAGAAAAGTCCTTCCTGGACCTCCACTCTTGGAGCTGAGGTTGCCTTGCATAAACTGTTTCTGAGGGAGGAGCCAGCCTACTTGTTTCAGAAAATTATGCTGCAGGGATTTGTCCCTGTAGAGGGCCCAGACACCATGGCACTGTGTGGCTACTGCTGTCAGGTGGTGAAAAGGATAGTCCCTCCCTCAAAGAGATGAAGAGGACTAACTAGGGATTTCACACTGGATGCATCATGGCCCACACCTTTCTCCACAATGGAGAATATTAGGTCAGCTGCAACTTTATGCAAGACTGCCTCCATAACCAGAGCATAAATTACCCCCAAATATTTCTGTTCAGTTGCATCCTTGGTATACATGATCACAGAATAGTGCTTTGCCCTGCAATCTTTGCAGCTAGATAAGGATTGATTTTGTTTGCTGTTGGCAAGCCTGTGTGACTTTAGAAGTTCCCAAAGGAAAGTAACTGGAATCTCTCTTTAGGAAACTATTTAAAAAGCTATTGTTCACACAGTTTAACTGCCTAACTTTTGGACATTTTATTTAAATCTGCACCACCCTGTAATTTCTGCTTTTGGTACTGTACCATAACTGTTCAGGCCTGCAACTCTGCCCATCGACTGCCTAGCAGAGACAGTGGGAGCTCCCAGAAGGACTTTGGGAATAACTGGTGCACTAGTGGTGAGAGATTGCACGGAACTGCGAGGTTATTGTGTGTGGAGTATGTTAGGATTTGAACTTGTGGGTTACTGTTCATTTACCAGATCCTGCCTCACCCATTTCCTTTCCAGATCTGGCCTGTAGACAAGTTCCTGTTTCCTCCTCATAAAACCTTGCATAGCAACACAGGAAATGTCAGCAGATGAAGGCTTATTTGGCCCATCCATTCCTGCCTGCCCAAGCCTGCCTAGTTATGGGACTGACCCATGTTAGTCCTCATTTTCTCCCTTTTCTCTCCCAACTGCTATCATATGCATTATTCCATGTGCCTGTTCCACCCCCTTTTGAATCCCCTACTATCTAAGAAGAGGTGACCTCTTCCAGACATTTGTTCTAATCTGCACCCTAACTGGTCTCTGGTGACCCGCTTCCTCCCTGCCTATTTAGTAATATTATACTATGTTTATCCCATATGTGCTTAAACCCCCTACTGTTTCCATCTACACCACATGTGCTGGCAGTCTGTTCTAGGTGTCCATCACTCTTTCAGTAAAGTACTGCTTCCTCACATCCCACTTAAACTTCTCCCCTCCATCTTCATTGCATGTTCTCTCTTCTTGGTGCTGTTTCTGATTTCAAAAAGACACCCCTCCTGCACCCTGTTCACCTGTGTGAGGTACTTGTAGGTCTCTATCATGTCCTGCCATCTCGTTCTCCTCTCTTCGAGGGTAAACTTGTTGAGATCCTTCAGGCTCTCCTCATAGGGGATTGGATGCAACCCTTGCACCATTTTATCTGCCCCCCTCTAGACTGCCTCTACCCTCTCTATGTCATTTCTAAGGTGCAGCCTCAAGAACCAGACACAATACTCCAGGTGAGGTCTCACCAGCGAGCAATATGGTGGCAACACCAGCTCCCTCCTCCTGCTGGAGAAACCTTTCCCTATGCATCCTAGCATCCAACTGGCCCTAACCACTGCTTTGTCACACTACCTTGCCACTTTGAGTTAATCAGATATGATAACACCAAGGTCCCTCTCCTGCTTAGTGACTATCCGTAACTCGGCCCACCCTATACTCAGCTCCTGGATTCCTATGCCCTAGGTGTATAATTTTGTAGTTTTTGGCATTGAACCCCAACTGCCATGCTTTTGACCACTCCTCATCAAGTTTCACAAGATCCCTATGAATTTTGTTCACCCCCTCCCAAGTGGCAACCCTGTTACAGATATTGATGTCATCTGCAAAAAGGCATACCTTCCCTTCCAGTTCTTCTGCAGTCTCAGTTATGGAAACATTAAAGAGGACTGGTCCCACTACTGAGCCCTGCAGCACCCCGCTGGTAACTCTTCCCTCTTCGCAGTGAGTGCCATTAACAACCACCCTCTGTAACCTAGCCATTAATCAGTTCCTTACCCAATTCACTGCTGGATATACCACCCTAGGCTGCTCAATGTCATTATCAGTCTCCTGTGAGGTACTGTGTCAAAGGCCTTGCTAAGGTCCAAATAGGCCATGTTCACTACCCTTCCCTGATTTATTTCCCTGGTCACCCAGTGAAAAAAATCCATCAGATTGTGTGGCATAATCCACACACACACACACACACCGTGATCTATGCTGCCTTTGGTCTTGTAGCCCACTGGATTCAAGATACTCTACCAAACTTTCCTTTAACCGGGTTTCCATTAACATCTCAGTCATGGTCCACCAGCATAACTTACACAACCTGACCCAAGATGCTCAAAGTCAGAATACTGTGTGGTTTGCTCCTGCCCCTGAAATTGTGGTCCCCATAGCTCTGCAGGCAGAGTAGAGTGTAGTTGGGATACAATGTTTCTTGGTTAGGGACAGGATGCTGCATGCCACAGGAAATCCACACCATCTGATGGCCATCCTCCATGGCATGCATAGACTAACACGCTGCATAAAGTGGCATGCAAGCCTTTGGGAATAGAGCCTGTTGGGTGTGGTGGTACAGTTGCTTTAAAGAATTGTCCCTGAAGCCAGCCCACTGACAGTGAGTGCAGTGTGTGTCTTATGCCCCACCACACCAGTGACCTGAGTTTGGAAACAGAGGTGGATCGCTTTGGAACTGGCCAGGGGAGGGAGGATCAAGCATCCCAAGAACAGCTCTTCACCCTTGGAGGGGGGATACATGCATCCCACTAGATAGCTGCCACCTGGAGGATCTGGGTGGGGGTGGCAGCACAGTTGGATGTCAGGGGAAGGGTCCCTACCTGCTTGATGCCAAGAAGCGTCTCTGCAGAGACAGATCTCCCACCACATCATTGCATGGACTGTGGGTGCCCATGGATGCAACTCAGAAGAGAATCTCCAAATGTAGTCATGTGAGGATCCAGTCCCCCACAGGTCCCACACCAGTGACTAGGCATCTCCATGGTCCTGTGGTAAAGTACTATCAATGGAGCATCATAAGTCACAGAGAGACTAGGTGGTGGGGCCAGGGGATCACACTGGATGGGGCAGGTCAGTAGTTGAGGTGGACAGACTATGAAAAAAAAGAACTGTCCCAGAATTATTTTTGCATCAGAAGCTTAACAAATATGATCTTGGCCGATTGTGGCATTTGTATTAGAAATAAGTAGCATGAACATTTAATATAAATTGCAAAAAAGCTTTGTTAATACTCCAGCTAGGGTCAAAGCAACAAAAGGGGAATGCAGCACTAGGGTTTCCAACCCTAACACCCCCTCCACCAAACCAGGCAGGAAAGCAGGTGTAGGGTGTGTCTTGGGCTTCTCAAGCCTAACGCTCAC
The DNA here is from genome assembly GCA_016271365.2 of Neoceratodus forsteri. Classification (NCBI taxonomy): domain Eukaryota; kingdom Metazoa; phylum Chordata; order Ceratodontiformes; family Ceratodontidae; genus Neoceratodus; species Neoceratodus forsteri. The sequence goes on along the minus strand of CM028131.1, from coordinate 1,386,293,422 downwards.
CCCATTCCATCTGTAAATAAGGTCAGATGTGTAGACTTTATGAGAATGGGGGTGAGCGTTAGGCTTGAAAAGCCCAAGGCGCACCCCACACCTCCCCTCCTGCCTGATTTGGGGGGGGTGTTAGGGTTGGAAACCCTAATGCCACATTTCCCAGCTTTTGTCGCTTTGACCCTAACTGGAGCATTAATGACGTTTTTTTGCAATTTATTTCCTTACTTTTTGAGATAGTATAATTGTATCCTTATATGCTTTGGGAGCTACCACGCTTTTGGCTGTGGGAGAGCACTGTCCTTCAGACCCTGCGTTCCTATGCATACATACTGTAAGTTGTACATATATTGCTTTAGAGAAATACATTTGTCTCTTCCCTGGCATGTTGTGGAACCACCCACCCAACAACTCTGGTCAGTTTCCCCATTAATTTTAAGTTAATAGCCCTGGTGTGTAGTGGCAACTCCACCCTGCCATTTTTTCACTGGCACATAATAGTTGTCATTTGTGTCAGTGGTACCCCCGACCTTCAAATTTTCACCCCTAGCAAAATGTATATCCTGGTGTTTAGTGACATGCCTCACCCTCCCATTTTTATGTTGCTTGCATGCATGTGCAAGAAACATAGTGCCATCATCCGAGTTTTCAGTGGTGTGGCACCTGTCTTCCAATTCAGTCAGTGTGTTTGCAGGCGCGGCCCCAGTTCCCCAATCACTGCTGCAGCTGTCTATGACAGCAGTTGAAAATGCAGTGGTCATACAGTTGAAAGGAGAGCTCCGCCCAGTGAGCAGAGCCCCCTTCCACACACACACACACACACACACACACACACACACACATGCATGCACGCATACTGGGTGCTCATGCTCTACCCCTCCCCACACACACACTGTCCGGCCGGCAGGGGTGCCCAATCCCCATTGGCTCCACGCCCCAAAGTTTCAGGTGCCACACTGGGAGCCCACCCCAGTGTGGCAAAATTTGTTATGGAAGACGGGTGCCCAATCTCCCGCCGGTCCACCCCCAAAGAGATCAGGTGCCACGCTGGGAGCCCACCCAGCATGGCAAATGGCAGTGGCCGAGGGGTGCCAATCCCCATCAGCTCCAGCCCCAACAAACAGCTTCCAGCCACCACACTGGGAGCCCACTCCAGTGTGGCAAACGTCCCTCGTTGTCTTATTAAAAAAAAAATAAACCTGTAAATACAAAAACTGTCCCTCGGCATTTCTCCCTGCCCCCTCCCACAACCCGCACCCACCCACTGCACACCCTGCCTCCCCATACCCCACTCACCCCATACTTACCTCCGGACCTTGGCATGATGATCTTCAGTAGACTGGGAACACGGTTGCACTCTTCAAAGCCGACCGCGAACTGAGGAAATGCCGGTAAGCTGTATAATGGGATAGACAGGTTTTTTCAACTTTGCTGCATATCTCAGGCATTTTTTGGAATTTTGGCACAAAATTTTCAATACGGGGTTTTTGGGACCCCTCCTCATGAATTTTGTCACTGTTGTGGCATTAATCAGGCCCGAAGGGTGATTTCTCAGTCACTGCGTGAAATCACCTTTTGGGACTGATTAATGAAACAACAGTGCAAGTGTTCATAAGGTGGGCTCTCAAAAAGCCTATGTTGCAAATTTGGTGAAAAAATTCCTAACAATGACTGTTTTACCAGCGTGCGTTGCACAGTTCCTATGCACGTTCGTAAGTACACGAATTTTTAATATTTGCACTCTGGATTTTCAACATTGCCATTTTACCACACCTTCTTATGAGCAGTACAGCTGTCATTTTTCACATCTCGCCCAAAATGTGTTTCCACGCATGTAGCACACAATGGTGCAGTCAGTGTGCAAAATCAATGTATGGAACACATTAAGAAAATCACAGTGACACTGTTCATGAGCAGAGGTCTTAAAATGGCTATGTTGAAAATTTGGTGAAAAAATTTCTAAAAATGACTGTTTTACGAGCGTGCGTTGCGCAGTTCCTACGTACGCTCATAAGTTCATAAATTTTTTATATTTTCACTCCAGATTTTCAACATTGCCATTTTACCACACCTCCTTATGAGCAGTACAGCTGCCATTTTTCATATGTCACCCAAAATGTGTTTCCATGCAGGTAGCGCACAATAGCACAGTCGGTGTGTGCGCAATCAATGTTTGGGACTGATTAAGAAAATCACAGCGACACTGTTCATGAGCAGAAGTCTTAAAATAGCTATGTTGAAAATCTGGTGAAAAAATTCCCTTCAGACGTTCTGCAATGTTACTAATGAAGACATCGAACAGGACTGGCCCCAGGACCAATCCCTGTAGCACCCCACTGGTCACCCCCTCTCCCTAGACTGCACATCATTTACCATCACTCTCTGCCTCCTGTCTGTTAGCCAGTTTCTAACCCAGTTTACCACCCTTTCCCTCATGCCCAGCCTACCCAGCTAGTTTATCAGCCTCCTATACGGGATGGTGTCAAAGGCTTTGCTGAAATCAAGGTAAGCGTTGTCCACTGCCTCACCCTGATTCACTTCCTTTGTCACCCAGTCAAAGAAATCAACCAGATTTGTCTGACATGATGTCCCCACTGTTAATCCATGTTGTCTATGGTCCTGAGCTCCTATGGCTTCTAGATGCCCCACTATCCTTTCTTTAAGCAATGTCTCCATGATCTTCCCCACTACTGAGGTGAGGCTGAACGGCCTATTGTTCCCTGCCTCTTCCCTGCTGCCAGACTTGAGTAGAGGGACCACATGTGCCGTCCTCCAATTCACTCATGTTGAATGACTCAGTGAACATGGCTGCCAGAGGTACTGCTATCTCCCTTCACAGTTCTCTTAGTATCGTTCTGGCATATGCCATCTGGTTCCGTTGCTTTGTCCACTTTCAATTTAGTGAGCTCCTGCAGGACTCTTTTGCCTTTGAATGGACTATTGTCCACCTCTTTACCCCCCTTGCTGTAATGCTGTGGCCCTTGCCCCTCCCACTCTTCTGTGAATACTGAATGGAAAGACATAGTGGATGTCTTGGGAGGAAGGCATGGAACTATCACTTCCAAATACCTAAACAGCACATACAAGCAAGTAACATTCAGCATTGACAAATGCTTGTTATAGATTGTAAAAAAAAAAACTTTCTGCCTGCACAATGGTGCCCCCCATCCTCTAACTGCAATAAATGAGTAGCACCCTCATGGTGTCATTGGTACCCCCCACCCTCTAATTATCAGCCCTCTGCAAACGTACAGTTTTATAGATTTAAAACAAAAAAAAAGATTTCTCCCTGTAGACTGGTACTCCCCACCCTCTAACTGAAATAAATGCGTAGCACCCCCAAATGTATATTCCTGGTGTCTAGTGGCAACCCCACCCTCCGATCCCCGATTCTGTAGTAATTACATCCCTCACTGGTAGCAGTGGCACCACCCACCCTTCCATATTAGGCTGAACCTGCAAATTAGAAAAAAATGCCTTGCTGACTTTCATTTTTTTTAACCTGAAAAAAAAAAATATCTGCCGATGATTGTACCCACACGCCAACCTGGCCTCCCACTGTGCACCCACCTCTCCACACCCTCTTGAAGCCCTCACACACCCTCACTCACCTGAAGTGGCCCAACAGTGAAGGTCCACTCTCCCGATCGAGGATGCATCTTACTGCTGGAACCGGCGACTGCTCTATGACAAATATTCTGTTTGTCATGGAGCAGTCACCAGTTTCAGTGGCAAAATGCATCCTCAATCAGAGAGTGGATCTTCACTGTTGGGCCACTTCAGGTGAGTGAGGGTGTGTAGAATGTTCAAGGGGGTGCAGGGAGGTGGGTGCACAGTGGGAGGTCAGGTGGGGGTGCAGGTGCGATCGTCAGTGGACGTTTTCTTTTTTCAGGTAAAAAAAACAATCAGCAAAGGTCCATTTTCTGATTTGCAGGTTCACAGTTATATGGAAGTGTGGGGTATCACTGACACCAATGGGGCGTAAAATTACTATGGAATCAGGGATCGGAGGGTGAGGGGTGCCACTAGGCACCAGTGATATATGGTACATTTCGCCATGTTACTCATTTATTTCAATTAGCGGGTGAGGGGTACCATTCTACAAGAAGAATTTTTTTTTTTAATGTATAAAAATTTACATTTTCATACAGGTAATTAGAAGGTGGGGGGTACCAAACACTAAGAGGAACAGTTTTGTTATTTGCAGGTTCACAGGGACATGAGAGGGTGGGGGTGCCACTAACCACCAATGATGTTATAAATCATAATGAGTATGGGGATCGGAGGGTGGGGGGGTGCCTCTAGAGACCAGAGATATACAATATGGAAATGGGAGGGTGGAGGGATGCCACTGAACACCAATGGAGATTTAAATCATAATAAATAATACTAATGTGGCACAGGAACAAGGCAGTTAAATCCTTTTTCATGAGAGGCAATCCATTTCTACGAATGCTTTGCCATATTCACAGAAGGAATAGTTTTCTACAAATCCTTTGCTGTGGTCATGGAAAAGGATTCTGTCTCGTGAAAAAGGATTCCAGACTTAGTTTTTTTTTTAAATCTTTTTTCAGGAGATGATTCCTTTTCCGCAAATTCTTTTTCATGGTCATGGAAAAGGATTCTGTCTCAAGAAAAATGATTTCGTACTAAGTTTTTTTTACTAATCCTTTTTTGCAAGATGATTTCTTTTTCACGAATCCTTTTTCATTCTCGCAAAAAAGGAATCAGCTCACATAAAAGGATTTCAGACTTAGTTTTTTTTTTACAAATCCTTTTTCATGAGCTAATTTCCTTTTGCGTGAGAATGAAAAAGGATTAACAGAAAGGGAACTTAGCGAGTCATGAAAAAGGATTTAAATACTGGTAAAAAAAATTTCTTGGGCCATGTGAGCATTTAAAAAATACACAGTGAAGCTCATCAACTCCCGATGAGCAAGATACATGTTTGAATGTCTGTAGAAGACATCCTTGTGCAGAGTTATGACAGTTTGTTGTCTGGAAAAATACAAAACAAGATGGCTGCTCACAAAAAAGGATTGAACCTTCAAGAAAAAGAATCCTTTTTCATAAGACTAAATTCCTTTGTTGTTCCAGGAAGCTATCCAAAAGTTTGTACTGAGCATGCTCAGAACCCAAAACTTTAAATTTACATAACTTTGGAACGGATTAATATTTTTTCACCAAACCAGTAAAATGCACTTCTGTGGGTCATGACCTTTGTACCCTGAAAATTTCAGACCAAACTTCCAAACTGTCTGGGCACAGCCCAATGACAAAAATAAACACAAAAAAAGGTGAATTTTAATGTTTTTGCGCTATGCGTAGCTCGAAATCTGCAAATCTGACCAAATTGAAACTTACCAAATCAAGAGATCTACCACACAAAACTGCACATGCAACATTTTGTGCAAATTCGTTGAACGATTGCAAAGTCATTAAAGTGCAAAATTTGAGGTTTAACTTTAAACTGCCTACTCAACCCTAATTATAGGGGCATGACTGTGCCTCTATAATTTACAATTTCTCAAAGATCATTCAGCAGACCTGTTGTGAACTTGGTAGGTTATGGTGCAAGGAGGCCAAAATGTGACTGTGACTTTAAATTATGGGGTAAAACAAATGTAAAGGCCAGACCACTAGCGCAGTGGCAGTGTTGCCAGTTGCGACACCAGTGATCAGGGTTTGCATCCAAAGCTCAGTTCATTGGAAGGCCAGCCAGAGGAACACTGAGCAGAGGTCCATAGTTGCAGCTTCAGTCTTTTTCTGTCTCCCAGTGCTGTAAGTAGCAGTCTCCTCCTTGGTGACTGTATAAGCACACGTCTCTCTCCAAAGTCTCTTCATAGCTCCTTTTTAACGCTGCAGACAAAAGGTTTGCTCTCCATTACAGCAAACTGAGGATGTGGTGAAAGATTCCTCAAACAGTCTGCCCATTGGTCAAGTCCTGCTGTCAGTCTCTTGGGAGTGTCTGTCTGGCTGTCGCTTGATGGCTAATTGGCTGCCTGCTTCCCAGGTGAATCAGTAAGTCCTCCAGTGTCTCCAAAGCCCTCTTGTGGTTCTCGATCATCTTCTAAGCCTGACTGGCTGTTGCATGTCCTCTGACCCTGCTTGCCATGTTAATAGGGAATACAGGGGAACAAGATGGCTGTGGCCCTGATATATTTTGAGGCACTGGCCTTGAATGTCTTTATTCAAAGGGCTCCTATAAATAATTTTTTGTGCCTCTGTGTAGTACTTGGTTGTGCTTGTGAATCTGGTCGGCTTGATGGTCATTGGGGGCTGTCCCGGGTTTTGTCTCAAGCACCGATGCGTTCTCTGTTAATGGCCGACAAACACTTTTGATGAATGGTGGGAGTCACAAAACTGCAAGTTGCAAATGACAAGAAGATAAAAATAATCCTTTGTATGTACACAAGTGGAAGGTGAGCAACAGGGTAAGGTCTTAAGCAAGCAATTATACCCGACAAGGTGGGCGGTAGTGGGCAATACCAGACTGCCCTGGGGCATAATAAGACCCAACGCTGGAGGCGGAGGGCCTCATAGCCCCCGGAAGGTCCGGTATTGCCCATACTGCCCACCATTGAGGGTATTATAGCACTTAGAAAATGGTCTATATTTAAAGTATGTATGTAGTATTTAAGAAATTAAAAAAAGTTAAAAAATGACTAAAAATGTACTTAAAGTTGCTTTGCTGGTAAAGTAGTTTCTCTACTGGTATACTTACCAATGCTTACCAGTATAGGGCAGTGCAGCATTTCTCATTTGTTTTACAGCTTTCTTATTAGTATGTACAGCATGTCCCTTCTTGGGTCTTGAACCATACCCCCTCTCTCCAGATCATTTGCATTCCTTTTTTTTTTTGTGGTTGCTTTGTGAGCCCACAGGTCTAACCCACTTATTAGTCACAGTTATATTTCATGTTTTGCTTAGGGACATTACTGGTGGTTGAGAGTAACCATGTGATCGGGTAAACGGACAGTACAAGTTAGAAGTAATGACACTGTTGTAGTTAGCAAAACTTGATTTGCATTATTAAAACAGATCTCTAAATGTTTTGCTAGAGTGGCAGTGGAGCTGGGGTGAGTCGGGGACACAGTTCACAGAAGTCCTGTACAAGTAGCACTGAACACATAGAAAAACTTTTTTTAATGTGGCAGAACTGTGACAATAGTGGAAAATAAAAATTGCTTAAGAACCTGTTGGAACCGTTTACTTTAAAGTGTTTCCTTTTGAATGACTAGCAGGGGATGAACCGGCACAACTCAGTGTTGAGCAAGGCCAACTGTGCAGTAACTTTAAAGCAAGATTTTTACTAGAAAGAAATGGTTGGGAAAAATGTGTACTTTGTATTTAAATTTCTAAGTTTCCTTTACAGTAGTTCAGTTGCGGGGGACTGACTCACTCGCTTCTCTCGCTAAGCAAAACAATGGCGGTAAATCAGTTTTCAAATTCAAACTGGCACAGGGATACCAGTTTGAACATGAGGCATGGCAGGCTGGAACTTTTTATTTCCTGGGCATCTTTTGTAAATTAATGTACCCCCCTGGCAAAGGTATCAGCCAGGAAACAAAACACCCATTGTCTAAATCAGAGATATTACTCGACAAATCAGATCTTCAGAAAAATTCATCATAAAACAGCTTTATTACAGCATATTAAAATTGGCTAAATACATAAAAAGATTTACCCAAGTTGGAGGCTCTGGGTCTTTTATTATGCATCTATTGACAGACATTGAACCCCATAATGATAACCGTTTGTTCTGGCCATTTTGTCCCTTTCTTTTTTAATTTCTTAGCCCTTGTGAGAGATGGCTTTGGTGGGCTCCTTTTTTGAGCCCTTAGTTTCATTTTGGTTGAACTTGACAGTTGCCCTGTGCCAGGGAACCCACTCTACTGGTATACTACCCTAGTAGTGTACTACCCTTTATACCTTTTCAGGCAATGGAACTTACATTGCTTAAAATGTTTTTTCTTCTCTTACCAAGTTTCTCTGTAATATCGATTGTAATAGGCAATAAACACTGTTAATATTCTGTTTTGAACACTGCACGTTACAAATGTTGTTTGATGACTGTTCACTGATGTACTCTGTTGTGTTAATAAACATTAAATATATATTGTATGTATAAAAAAAGACCTTCCCAAGTCCAACAAACCAGCCCTGAAAACCCTAGTATGTCTCCTCAAAGGCTTCCTCCGGGGGCGTGGTTACAATACCCAAATATGACTTAAATACTCTAAAGTGCACATTTGAATTAACATTTTTTTTAAATGGAGGAATGTCTCCTAAATCACTAACCCTGATCAAAGCTCATAATTAAGTAGGCAGTGTTATTCATTATCCTGTATATTTACATTATTTATGCTTGTTCTTTTAAAAATGTAATAAAGTTGATTCAATCAAAAAAAGTAGGCAATGTTATATACTTATAATAACTGGTCAGCAATTTCTCTCAATGTACTGACCAGGTTGATATTTTCCATAACAACCAGCTGGTTGTTATGACATTCATGAGCCATGCCAGTCAAACTATGCTGCTGCCTCATTGGCCAACATTCTGTATGTGGGCAGGGCCAAACAGTCTCACAAACTGCTGGAGAAAAATTGCTGGTCTGTTATTATAACTAATAAAAGATGGGGAGGGTTTTTCATATGAGAATTTAATGCACACCCTCGTTGTGGGATGCTATGATAAACCCCTCGGGCTTCGCCCTCGGGGTTTATTTAGCATCCCACAACTCGGGTGTGCATTAAATTATCATATCAAACCCTTCCCATCCATTATTCTCTATATAATTTATAATAGAAACTTTACAAAATTACAACAGCTGCATCAAGAATTATATGTTTGATGCTCCTTAATAGCAGTTCATATAATATCTAATGCATCATTTAATAATATGTATGAAAAACAGCACTGCATTTTATAAATATCCAATGGCAAATCATTTACAGAGTAAACTGTTAAATGTGCATAGCACTAATTTCTCATATGGGCATTCACATATCGAAACCTTACAACTCATGAAGGCCCAGTAACAACAAATCATGATGTGTAAAGTACTGACTTAGCAACAGAGGAATCAAATATCACCACTTTTACAATATAGAACTCTGCTAGAACTATTGTGGGATGAGATTATATGATTTTTTTTATCAAAGTTACATCTTTTGTTCACTTCTCTGGAGGCAGAATATCCTCTGTATATCATCTCATTCACACTAGGGTCCCAAAAGAGCTTATATTCAAACCAGGGTGTTTATGTCATCCTTGTCTCATTCATTCTGGAATCCCAACAGAGCTTGTTGCCTTCAACCATCAATGATGCTACTCCTTCAACAGGGCATTTGTTCTTTCTGGTGACAAGAAAATGATGATAGGCAGATTAAAGGTATTCAAAGACTTAACTACAAAAAATGAGAAAAAGGAAGTTATTAAAACTGTACATGAACACCATTATAAATATAGTTTGAGATCCAAGATATCATTCAAGCCCAGTGGTTTAAGTGATTCTAAATGCCATATCCATGCTGATTCCAGTTGTGACTGTCATGTGAAAGTGTCATACTTCCTCCCCTTTAAATTGTGAATGCATTCCAGACCGGCAAATCTCAGCCCATTTGGATCCCTATTATCCTTAAAGTGCATACCTACAGGACTGCTTACATTAGCATTTACAATATTTCTGACATGCCCTTGGATTCTTCTTTTTGATAGACTGTGTAGTTCTCCCCACGTACAATAGATCACAAGAACAGGAAAGACAATAAACAGCATTATCAGTATCACCAGGTATGCACTCCTTTAGTTGATATTTCTTTGACATTCTTGGGTGTACAAAATGGCTTCCCTCATATGCATACCTGCACGTATTGCAGTGTTCACATTTTTTAAAACCTTTCGGTGGAGTGGGTAACCACGCAGCACAATTGTCTGTTTCTTTGGACCTAAACCTGCTGTGCACCAACATGTCTTTGACATTTGACATACCTGGTGACACTGATAATGCTGTTTATATGGGATATACAATGGTGAGCTGTCAGATAAATGATTTATCTACACAAGTGCTGTTTGACCTCGGGTAACTTCACGAGTGGCGTAAGCCCCGAGTGAGGTGTCCAAGGTCAAACAGTACAAGTGTAGATAAATCATTTATCTGACAGCTCACCATTGTATATTTCATTTATGCAATAGGGATGCTTCTTATCAGTGCGGGAACATTTGGTTTTGACTGTTTATCTTCTTTTTTTTAAATGATAATTTCTGGGACTTTCAGTTAGCTTTCCTGGTGTATGTCTGCCTAGCGGGGTGGTTGCTATTAAATGAAACACCACTCATTTTGTAGAGAACTTCTTGCTGAACAAATGTCATGGTGACAGTATCATGCTACCTTTTTTGTTTTAAAGTTATTCGCATTTGTTTGATGAAAAAGTGAAACAAAAATTTAATTTTATGCTGTTTTTTGCTAATTATAAAAAAACTAAAAGGTATTTATTAATGAAACACCACTCATTTTGTAGATATTTTCATGCTGAACATTTTTTGTGCTCATAGTACCATGCTATCATTTTTAGTTTTAAAGTGATTCACATTTGTTTGTAGAAAAAGTGAAAAGAAAATTAAATTTTATGCTGTTTTTTGCTAATTATGAAAAAACTAAAAGGTATCTATGAATGAAACACCACTCATTTTGTAGATATTTTTGTGCTGAACATTTTTCGTGCTCACAGTACCATGTTATCATTTTTCATTTTAAAGTTATTTATATTTGTTTGTCTGAAAAGTGAAAAGAAAATAGGATTTTTTGCTGTTTTTTGCTAATTATAAAAAAACTAAAAGGAATCTATAAATGAAACACCACTCATTTTGTAGAAATTTTTGTCCTAAACATTTTTCATGCTCACAGTACTATGCTATCATTTTTCGTTTTAAAGTTATTCACATTTGTTTGTCAAAAAAGTGAACAAAAAAGCTTTGATTGCCAGTTTGCATTTATCCCACATATGTGGGATAAATCTAGGTTGGTTAGATTTATTCCACATATGTAGAAATAAATGGATTTATTCAATGGCTTTGGGTCTCACACCTATTGCATAAATTGTCTTACATGTCCTTGTGATTTATTGTACATGGGGGAGAACTATACGGTCTATCAAAAAGAAGAATCCAAGGGCATGTCAGAAATATTGCAAATGCTAATGTAAGCAGTCCTGTAGCACTTTAAGGATAACAGGGATCCGAATAGGCTGAGATTTGTTGGTCTGGAATGCATTCACAATTTAAAGGGGAGGAAGTATGACACTTTCACATGACAGTCACAACTGGAATCAGCATGGATATGGCATTTAGAATCATTTAAACCACTGGGCTTGAATGATAACTTTTATCGCAAACCATCGTTATAATGGTGTTCATGTACATTTTTAATAACTTCCTTTTTCTCATTTTTTGTAGTTAGAAGTCTTTGAATACATTTAATCTACCTATCAGCATTTTCTTGTCACAGGAAAGAACAAATGTCCTGTTGAAGGAGCAGCATCAAGAAGGTAACAAGCTCTGTTGGGACCCCAGTGTGAATGAGACAAGGATGACATAAACACCCTGGTTTGAATACAAGTACTTTGGGGACCCTAGTGTGAATGAGATGATATTATACAGAGGATTTTTTGCCTCCAGAGAAGTAAACAAAAGATGTAATTTTAATTAAAAAAATGGTATTATGATCTCATCCCACAAATGTTGGAGGCCAGCCTACATCACTTGCTGAGCTGCTCCATCCCGCTACCTCAAGTCGTGAATTAAGATCAACAGACAAATCTCTTTTGAGAGTTCCCCACTGCCACACCACCAAAGGAACAGGATCTTTCAGGCATGCTGCCCCCCAGATGTGGAACCTGCTACCACAGGATCTTAGACATACCACTTCACACCATATATTCAAACGAGGGCTAAGACACCATCTGATCACATCTGACCAATGCACCTGTGTTGACCCTACCTGACAGCCAGACCAACTTCTACACTCCCTCCCCTCTAGCTTACCCACTTTCCTCATGCCTACTCTCTTCTGTCTGCTCACATACCTTAAGCTACCTTCCAGCATCCCAGCTGGAACTACCTGGTTTCAAAACTTGCTTTTCTGTACAAACTGTATCAATGATAAGTTCTTTCAATGCTGACTTAAGAAAAGCCCTTACTGCTATATGTTAATTGCTATCTACCTGATATTACTCTGATTGAACTAAACTGCGTTATTTTACCCGTTGTTATTGTTACTTGACACAGGCCCTCACTGTCCTAAATGTCAGGGATGCCTGTGACTAGACAGGTACTGGTACTAGGATCCTTGAATCTCTCTGACCCTCCCAGTGTATTACTCCCCTGGATGCCCATGGACAAGGTCTACTCATGGCTCGCATGCCTATTGTCAGAACCACGAGCCCAGCCACACGTCCCTTTCACTCACCGCCATAGCCCCCTGGATGCCATGGGCAGGGACTACTCATCGCTCCCACGCCTAGTATCGGGACCATGAGCCCAGCCTCACATCCCTCCCACCCACCGCTAAAGCCGTAAGTGCGCCGAATCCCCCAGGAAACCCCGACCGCACACTGCTCCCTTGCCCGCTAATCGGTACCTTGAGCCCGGCTCCTACCCTAACGCCCAACCGCTAAAGCCGTAAATGTCTCCTTGTCCTCCCACAGATCCGCTGGCCTTTAATCGACCTCAAGCACACCTACAGTACCTCCTAGCCAGGACTCCCTCCCCCGATGCCTTGTTACCAAAACTGGGAGGCTTGCTAAAACCTGACCGAGCGCCGCTCTCATGACCGGGGCTAGTCTGTTTCAGTGGATGCAGCCGCTTTCTTACGCAAGGAAGAGTTCCATGAGCCTAGCCACTAGTTATTCCTCTGAGCCGCTAATGCCGTAGTTCGTTACTGCTGACTGTCCCTACCGTTAAGCTGCTAAGGGCGTAAATTTGAATTTTCCAACCTCTCTTGCCAATCTTCTCCTGGGCTGTCTTTGCTTCCCTCCTCTATCCCGCCAGAGCTGCACTGCCCCCCCGGACCCAATTTCTCAGCTCATGCTAGCCCGAAGGCAATCAGAAATATGATCTCGCCTCACGCTCTGGGCTTAGACTACCTCAGGGGATGCTGCCGCATTCTTACCCAGGGAGCAGTTCCATGAGCCCGGCCACTTTTGGTCCACTGAGCCACCAATGCCATAGTCTGTGCGGCATAGCTGACAGGAACTATGCTCCTGAACCTCCACACCACTCCTTCCCTTCATCTCCCACCACCTGAACTATGTCTCCCTGGGTGGAACTACTCTGTCCCAGTACCAGTACCCGCTCTCCCAAGACTTGCAAGATTTCAATGTTTTTTCTAGTTATTTTAACTTTTTTTCTTAGTCTAGTCACCACTATGTTAACTTAGTCTAATTAACTTCTCAGTTTGTACTTTGTACTGCCTCTCCAACTGTATGACATTGTTGTATATTCCTCAGTATGTACCTTGTCTTGTACTCTCCCAGGTCGTGCCTGAAAATAGTCACCTGCTGGCTAGTGCACTTACCCGGTAAACAAAAACTAAATAAAAATAAATAAAATGTTTTAGCAGATTGCTATATTGTAAAAGTGGTGATATTTGAATCCTCTATTGCTAAGTCAGTACTTTACACATCATGATTCACTGTTACTGGACATTCATGAGTTGTAAGGTTTTGATATGTGAATGCCCATATGTGAAATTAGTGCTATGTACATTCAATAGTTTACTCTATAAATGATTTTCCATTGGATGTTAATAAAACATAGTGCTGTTTTTTATACAAATTATTAAATGATGCAGTAGATATTATAGGAACTGCTATTAAGGAGCATAAAACATATCATTCTTGATGACCCTGTTGTAATTTTGTAAGGTTTATATTATAAATTGTAAGTATATAACTTTGCCTACTTAATTATGAGCTTTGATCAGGGTTAGTGATTTAGGAAACATTCCTCCATTTAAAAAAAATGTTAATTAATTCAAATGTGCACTTTAAAGTATTTAAGTCAGATTTGGGTGTTGTGACCATGCCCCCCCGAGGAAGCCTTGTGGCAAAGTGCTGGGGTTTTGGTGTCTGGCTTGTTGGACTTGGATAGGTCTTTTTATGTATTTAGCCAATTTTAATATGTGTAATAAAGCTGTCTCTATGATGAATTTTTCTGAAACTCTCATTTGTCGAGTAATATCTCCGATTTAAGACTTTATCCTGTTGCTCACCTTCCATTTGTGTATGCACAAAGGATTATTTTTACTTAGTTTGGATCCTAGCCCAGATCAACATAGGTGAAGCACCCCATCTAGTTTTTCACAGAATGCAAATCCTTTTTTCAGTTGGAAATGCCAAGAAGATGTTGGCACTCCTCTTCACTCTCCCAGTTCTTGTCAACAGCCCTTGGGAAGGGAGAGCAGAATGCTGGAAGCAGTGGCTACGCTGGACTTCAGACCCCAGAAACATGGAGGGAGTGGTTTCATGAGAAAATCAGAGAAGAAAATTTGATATGGAGCTGTAATGGCAGGGCCCTACCTCAGGGTTTAATCTGGAGAGGTACCAGAATACTGGATGGATGGTCCAGTGGAGCCATACCAGGAAGGGGGTGTATGGCCTGCTTACAGGCGTTTGGAAGCAACAGAAAGGATCTAACTGCATAGCTATGGGAGCAAAATGTATGTTAAAAACACTTAAAATATTACATACATACATTCTTCTGCATTTTAAACCTTTTTCAACTAATCACTTCTAAACATGGCATTTATGCTCTGTTTGTCATTGTGTAAACACAAGGGGCCAGATATTCAAAGGTTTGCCCTTGAGCAAAGTTTGCACTACACGGCAGATAGTGCTTGCGCAAAGCCCATAGTACGAAATATTCAAAGGCACAGTGCTAGCACTAAAATCACTGAATGCAGAGTACTAAGGCAGGCGTGCAAGGCACAGGCCAGAGCGCAGTGCAAATTTTGCCCAGACTGAGTCTAGCACATGGGCAGTGCAGACTGCCACCGTAGCCCAGTGCCTAAAGAAGGGACACAGGGAGCCCCGATCTGGAGCATGTGACTGCACACAAAACGTCAGACAGTGCAGGGACACAGGGAATGGAAGGCAATGACTCCAACATAGACACAACAGACATGACTGATACAGAGGCAGCCATGGCTAGCAACATAGGAGGGATGGAGGTAGCCTGAATGTCATGTACCATCTGATGGCAATGGATAGCAATAGCCAGGATGTGGGCTGTCCCGAACAAACGATGTGCAGGATGACATCTGTGGGATGGAACGTGACAGCCAACAAGGCAGCACATGTGCCAGATGTGGAACCCTGCACAGGTTGGATCACCTCCACAGACACCCGCAGGACCATCAGGGTAGGACCCATGGTACAGAACGGGGGTGGATGCACTCCACTGGGGTTGTCATAGGTCAGCAGGGAGGGCACCCCAGCAAACCAAAGTACAGTGATAACACAGGAAAACAACAGAGGCAGGACACAGGAGCATCAGAATGAATAAATGCTTTACTGTACAACCCCCCCCCCCAAAAAAAAAACAAGTACTACAACAAAAATAGAGCAATATGAAGTAAAACATACAGGGGTTGGCAGCAGGCCAAAAACAAGGGAAGATACACACAGGAAGGTTGGTATGGGGTTTTGAAACCAGGGATATGGGGGACGGCTAGGGTGCAGCTGGGGGTGGCTAATGGGTGTTCCTTGCTATTTCTAACAGGAAATCATCACCTGGCTCAAGGTCTCCTCCAGGCTTCCAGCCTCTAGAGCATTAGGAATTGCTGATGTATTATGCATCAGAGGAGGTCATCCATCCCCTCATGGGTCTCTGGTTGCTGTGCTTCTGCCACAGTCCTATTGTCGCCTGTGGTGAGAAAGAATATATCATTTGTGACCCATGCAAACAAGGTGGATAGTGTAGGTTACACTAGCACACATAGTCATGGGCCACCCCCCCCAGAACTACCACCAGCATGGAACAAGGGGGACATGGGTGGCACAGCTGCCCCACTGAGTGGAGACACTCCATGCCACCAAGACATCTGTGGCAGCCACATGCACACTGGAATGTTGCACAGGGGGAACAGGGTGGGCTGTCAGGTATAATGACAAGCCAAAAGCCAAGGATGCCATGTTCAGGGTGGACTGAGCAGGTGTGTGTGATGGATATGGGGCCACAATCTGTGGCATAGAATGAGCACCACATCACCCTAGGACTGCAAAGAGCTGTTGGGCTGGGAGGCATGGGCAGACTTGACCACATTCCCCCCATGTCCACCCCATGACATTGCTAGTGTGGCAGGCCAAGAACAGCCCATGGGCAGCATGCACTGCTGGGGCACACAGGCACAGAGGTCAACACATAGTGGCATGTCCACCCAGGTCAGGCATGTGTGCATTTGAGCAGATGTATGGCACTGACACATGTGGGACAGGTGGATGCAAAGGTACCCACACGCTGGCTGCCATGATGTGGCTGCAGGACAGCTGAGTGTCATGCTGCATGGAGACCCATGGCTGTGGAGTGGTCTGCAATGCACAGGACACCCATGGCATGATAAGCAGGTCAGTCAGGGGCACTGTGAAACAGTGTAGGAGGTTCCACAGTCACACTCAGGGAGACATAGCAGCAGATGACAGGGCAGGGAGTGGATGGCAGCAAGCCATGGCGGAGTGTGGTGCACGTTGCTGTAGGAGAGTGTGCTGTGACACAGTACTGACCACATGCTGCTCCACTGCCAAAATGATGGAGCAAACAGTACCACAGGTGGAGTGGCATGCCTTCCCTGGGCTGCCACCATACCTATCAATTATCCCACAAGATGTGGAACAGTGCCCCCATCACCCCAGCAAAGCCCACTGTTTCACATGACCTAAGAACCATCCCTCAGGGCACACTGCAACTGTAAGGTACAAGTCCAATGAAATGGAATGACACATGTAACTGCAAGACACAGAAAACCTTGTTAACATGAAACACACAGCCAGCCCGGTGGCGCTGAGGGTTGAAGCACTGGACGCCACACATTGCGCCACACCGGCGACCCGGGTTTGGGAGCGGATTCAGGTGCTGGGGGTTGGCGGGGGAGAAAGAGGATTGAGCATTCGGAAGACTGCTCTTCTCTCCCGGGGGCAGGGCTCTGGGCTGTCTGGCATCCTGGTGGCCTCTGATGGTGATCGGAGGCATTATAGGACGCAGACCAAGTGCACAAGGGTCAAGCGTGGCTGACGCCGGCAGGGTTGCCAATGCGCCATGGCATCAGAGGTACATCACGCTTCGCGGGGGGAGAGCGCAGGGAAACTCAAGGGACAAAACATGGGAAAACCCCTCCTGCCGGATAGACGACAGCCCTCACAGTGCCAACCACCACAAGCCCAACACTGGATCCCCACCTCTGCCCTTCGGTCACCCTGGGCTCTATCACCCTCCAAGCTCAGGATGAAAGTAATGTCCTTGAAGAAGGCGGGGGTCACAGTGGGCAGCAGAGCGGCTCTGGTGAGTTGAGTGGCCCGAGAGTTTCAGCTAGGAGGAAATAAAGAGAATTATAAAAAAAAAAACAAAAAAAAAACATGAAACACACATTTACACAGTGTCCAGAGCCTGTAGTGTTGTGAGCTGGGAAGATGTCCCACAAGTTGTGCAGCATGACCTCATTGTTATCTACAATGTTACACAACCAGGGGTAGAAAGGCAGAGCAGTGTTGCTGGCACAGCACCCAGGAGGGTTGCAAAGCAGGGGAGTGTTCTCAGTAGCATACCTGTCAACAGCCTGGGAAGACCCAGTGATGGTGAGACCTGCACCTGCACAACTAAGTGACACAGCACATGGAGCAGGCATTTCCCCCTGCCAGGGATATAGGGATAACACCCAGCACAGAGGTGATCCTAGGGGCCCATGGACACCAAACTGGCCATGCCCATGCAGGGCAGCAAACCCGCATGAGGGCTGGCCCCAGGGCCAGGGGTGCAGCACCTCTGTAGCATCACCTGGTGTGGCTGGTGCTCTGTGCAGAATGGGGACCTTGTGGGATGGCAGGGCCCTGCAGCACATAGGGAGCACGGCCTCCTGTCAGATGCCCGTATGGCCGGACATTGGACACACCAGAGGCTGGGAGCCTGAGCATGATATGCTGTGGGGCAGTGTGCACTGGGAACATGCAGAGTGCCTAGGGATACTACCTCATGCCCCTGGCTGGCTGAGGTGCCATGGGGTACTGTAGGTGCATGCCTGCTGACCCCCAAGGGACCCTGGTGCCTTCACTGGTGCCACCACGTGTCATGGCAGTGGGACTAGGCATGCAGAAAGGTGACATGTGGCTCCATGTGTGATAGTGGCAGAGGATATTCCCCCATGCAGTGGTCATTGCCCTATGCGCCATGGTGGGTGACACAGCGCAGCATGGGGGCATGTGCTGTGCTGAGGTTAAGACAAAGCAACATCATTGTGGGCCATGCCTTCAGTGTGGCTAGGGGTCTAACCAACAATACTGCATATTCATGTGTTCTCTGCCTCCCACCAGACCTGCTGGGGGCCCCATCATGGCTGGGAGTCTGCAGTGGCACCGTCCTGGGCTGTGTGAGCTGCCTCCCATCGCTGTCCCTGGACGTTCAAGCTGTAGGAAGAGAAAAAGGGATGATGTCAGTGCTGTACTGTGTAGCCTTGCACTCTTGCCCTTTCTCCCGATGCACTGGCTGTGCCAACATGACAGTGAGACACCGCCCCCCTAGTCAGCATGGACAGCCTGCCTGGGCATGGTCCCCATGCAGCACAGGTGCTGCAGGCCTCCCATGGGGATGTGACAGCCATCTGTTGTCTGACCTCTCCAGAGGGCCCCAGTGACCCTGGTATTGCACAGCAGTCAGTGCCCATGGTGGCCGTGGGCCACTACCATGCTGTGTGTGACAGTGGCATCAGGGCACATCTGACAACACACATTACCAGTGGCATACCCAAGTGGTGCAGCTGCACAGTATGCTAGTGGCTTGGGGTTGAACCCAG
The DNA here is from genome assembly GCA_016271365.2 of Neoceratodus forsteri. NCBI lineage: Eukaryota > Metazoa > Chordata > Ceratodontiformes > Ceratodontidae > Neoceratodus > Neoceratodus forsteri. Next base: position 1,386,274,373 of record CM028131.1, on the reverse strand, counting down.
TGCAGAGGGCCCCAACAGGTATCACATGGGGACAGTGCTTCCCCAGGGCACAGACACAACTGGTGCAGTGGTGTGCTGTGTCATGCAGGTGTAACCCCTAGGTGGCACTATTCCAAGGGCTACTACCCCTGCCTGTAGGGCAATGCACAGTTTGAGGTACCTGAGTTCTCTAATTAGGTGCCTCCACCCAGAGAAACGGTGTTGGGGTTGCCTATCTGCTCTGGTATAGCCCTCTGGGAAGCTAACCCCTCACCAACCCTTCTAGTGGCCTAAGAAATAACACAATGACATATTTACAATCAATATGCAGTAGTAATAATGTGCTCACACCCTTTTCACTTACCACCAGGGCTGGATCTGCTGCAAGTGCCCTGGAGACCCCCTGGAAAATAAGATCACCCTGGAAAATAAGATCAGCAATGCGACAATATATCATTAATGCTGTAACTCAACTAATAATATGCACACTAGACAGGTTAAATGTGAAAAAAGACAATCAGGTTTATTTAGGGGCAGTGAACAAGGGAGGGACGTAAATCTAGCAGGATGATTAGCAATCTGAATTAAATCAGAATTGTCTGGCATGCACTTTAAATCCCAACTTGACAGTTCAACAACCCTGTGTACCCAGAATGTCATGCAGGCTAGCCTGAAGTGCTGCCTGGCGTGGCTGGCATTGCAGCTGATGTTGGAGCCCTTATGGAAAGAAAAACAGTTAAGCATGCACACAACCCAATGATTTGTAATCCAAGCCAGATGGCTCAGTCAGTTGCAAGAACCCAGTAAAAGAAACAATTAGATGGTACCACAATGATTTTTGCTTTCATTGCAGGGAGCTACTCTGAGTTGTACTCATGTTACCAGGACCTGGATGCAATGCAGGCGAGATGTAGACCTCGTGGGGTGATCAAGGAGGCCGGGAGAAGCTGGGCCAACATGACTCATTTCCAGGTGGTCGCTGCCTGCTCGATGATGTTGGGCAGGGGGCAAATCCCCAAGCCGGTCTTTCGCAGAGAAGGTCTGTGATACAAGAGTAGTGGCCTAGGCCAAGATGGCAAGGTCCAGGCAGGATGAACAGTTCAGAAAAAGTTTGTGATCTTTTGCTGGTGAAGCCTCCAGCTGGCGTAACAGATTCTATCGTGGGGAAATCAAATCATGACCCACCAAACACATTCAGCACATTTAAATCACTAACTTCTTTAAACAACAGTTTGGATACAGTCTGGTTGCAAATTGACAGCTTTACTGCTCAAACCTTCCGATCTGAGGATAATTCTCTCACAAGCTGGGCCGATCGCTTCTGGAGCAAGTCTTCAGTCCAAATCAAAAGCTGCAATGACACTTCTTTTCTTCTGCCACAGTTCCAAGACTGGAAATTGGACAGGTCTGACTTCTGCAATAGGCAGTTCAATTCCAGGAGAACATGGCAGAAAGACCAGCTACCTCTTCCGCCAATTCCCCTACGCTCCTATCGGGAGCAGGTGCTCAAAAGCTCAAGTTGTTCACTCTTCCAATTCCAACTCTAACTGTACCACTGCTTCAGGCAGTTCTGGGCATTTCCCTTGTAATCCAAAAAGGTTCGGCTGGCTGAGAGAATTGTCAGTCACAGTAAGGGCTCCTCCTCTAGGTCCATTTAGGCGCCAACACTCAAAAACTACATAACTGCAGAATTTCTTTCCCACAAGACCCCTGGGGACAGGCTCCATTTTAGATCCCCAGCGGTTCTATTGGTCCAGTTACTGGAAGTCCAGGACCTAACACTGTGGCTCCCATCCAAATGTTCAAGCTGCAATAAAAGCAGGTTAGACAAACTTCTCTATCTTTACTATAACAGCAAATAAACAGTAAACAATCACACTTCCTATGAAAGCTCCCTTTGCGCAAGTAGCACCTGCAGAATGGAGCAAAAATAACACACTGTCTGGCTAATCACAAGCCCTAAAATCACTCGGACCCAGCCCAAACTAATTTCTAAACACATATTAGCTATGCTCTTAAAGGGGCAGGCATGGAGGTTCACTGAGGCACTCTCACACAAACAGACAGAAATACTTAAGACAGTACACCAGCCTGACAGTGGGCATTAAGGAGCCCAGGAAGACATTATAGTAAACCCCAATTTGTAGGGGGGTTACATTGGTAACTGTCATGCAGGGGCACAGCTGTACATGCAACACTATAGAGAAAAATGAGTGGAACTGTGATGCAGCTCATGTACCTGATAATGGTAGATGGCATGAGGGAACACAGCACTGTCCAGCTAGTGCGGAGCTGGGATGCAAGACACCCTAGCAACCCCACAGGTGCACCATGTAGGCACCATGCCTGGGGTGCTGACCCAGACCTCATATATCCCATGCCCATACAGACATATTTCACACACCACATATCACCTACCTGGCTGTGGGATGGTTCAATCTGTAACTATACCTCCAGAGGTGGTCCTAGTTCCCTCCGCACCAAGTCAATATACCGGTGCTGGCACTGGTCACCTGATTGGGTCGCCCCTGTCTACCTAGTGAATTGGTGGCCCACTGACTCTCTGACCTCACAGCATGGCCTGTCAGTCCCCACTTGGTCTCCAAGAAGCTGGTTCTTCCACTCCAGAACCAGGTCTTCCAGGTTGGCCAACTCTTGCTTAGTCCACCTTTGCTCCCTCTGCAAGATTGGGCGTGTACCAGAGTATGTCATTTTGATGCTGCTGTAGAGGTTATCTAAGTGTGATTCATGTTTTCTCCCGGTTCTGGAGGGCCCCGCCATTTGCGCTGTGTTACACATAGGCTGCATCGTGCAACACACCATTTGTGCAATGCTAAATGCCAGGGTCAGCATGCGCATGATAACATCATGCATGTGTGACCTGCGCATGAGCTGCACAACACTGTGCATGCAGACAGTGCAATGCAGATCCAAGCAGGGGTGTACAGGCTAATGATGTCATCTGTGGGTGTCAGGACCACTCCATAACAGTGGTAATGACTTGCACAGGTTGAGCCCATTGTGCTAGCACAAACCCACTTAGCACTATGCGCTAAAGCCCAGTACTGAGAAATACTGTGCAAATAGGTCACTTGGGCAGTCAGTGGGCTGTGGGCCACTTTGCATATCATTCCTGAACTTTCTACATACATTTGCATGGCCAGTTGCAGCTGGGCTATTTAAAGGGACATGTGTAGCACCTACACAGCACAATGGAACTGTAACCCACAGAACTGGAACTGCACAATGAATACACAAGCCAGTGAAATATATCCACTGCCACAGGTGTACTGCATGTCAGTGACACACATTGATGTTGGCTATGCTGTGACACACCCTGTATCAGGAAATTACTTAGGAAATGGTTAGGCAGCACCCCTACTGCTACCACGGAAGGGACATAGTATACACTATGGTGTCCCCATAGCATATGGCTGCACCCATAAGTTGTGACACTTCATTGTGCACACGCTCCACATGGTTTCCTCACAGTAACATGGGTTGCTGGGGTACATAAGATGACCTGGAACAACTACCAGTGCTTTTCATGGACAGGAAGGTCCCTGAACAAGTATGCTCTTTGGGGGGGTATGCATAGGGTGGGGAGGCTACAGCGCAGTATGCAGGGTTCCATATACATAGGCTGGGGAGTCTACAGTGCAGTATGCAGGTTGCCATTGCAGAACCTACCTTAGTCCTGCCTGCATGGTGCCTCACGATACAACACTGCATGTCCAGACACAGAAGCACAGAGACTCGGAGCCCAGCCCTGCAGCCATACCTCTCACATGCCAGACAGGACAGGGTCTGACAGCTATTTTTTTTGACATACCGCCATCCATACACATTGGGACAGTGCTGTGACAGTTGTCCTTTGGGGGGGCAGCAGTAGGCCGACACACTGTGTCCGGTACATGTGTGACACCCTGGGCGGCCTGTCCCACGTGAGTCATCATAGGGCAGTGCTCCCACATGCCCAGGTGTGTTGCACTGTCCCACAGAGTGCTCCTGTGTTACACAGCATGTCATACTATGCATAGTGCTCAGCCCAGGGGGTTGGCCTGGTAGCCACAATTGCAAGTCTCTTACAGCCACTCCCTGCCTACCAGCAGCGGTCCCTCTGACCGTGAACAACTACAGGTCATATACACACAGCAGGGCTGTCATCCACACCTGTTTGACCCCCATGTGCGGTGTTGGAGGCTGTGTACTGGATCTGTACAATCCTGGATGCTGCAAGCTGCTAGTCTAGTGGTGTGTGTGTGGCCTAAACAGCTACATTGTTGGATGGACGCACATCAGCCATGTGTGTTCCCAGGGGGAGGGCCCACAATGGGCCTGCACCATGCACAAGCTGCCTGGTTCACCACTGGTATGCTGTACTGGGCATCAGTGCCCCGCCCAGACATGGTGGGGTTGTGTACACCCACATGCGTCTCCCTGTGACACACCCCACTGACATCTGTTGTAACACTTACTCTGGCAGGTCCCATGAGAGATGGTGAGAGACTGCGTGCACACCGTTTCAGTAAATATGAACTGCATGCCTTGGTGCTGGCATACAAGGCAAGGGAGGAGATCCTCTCCCACAGCTTCAGCATGAATCTCTGCATCCGGATGGCCTGGGAGGAGATAACAGAGGAAGTTAATGCTGTTGGTGGCTGGGGCTGGACTATGGAAGCTGTACAGAAATGATTCTGGGACCTGCGGTGCTGCACCAAGCACTGAGAGCAACATGTCACGGGTGGGGGCCCACAACGGCGGCCCCTGGATCCAGCAGAGGTGGTCATGGTATCCACACTGCAGCCTGTGGAGGTGATAGGGGTGCCAGGAGATGGGTATGAGACACAGGTAGCAGCCAGCCATCCATGTAAGTACATGCCTAGTTCCACCTCTTGTGTGCATGAGTATATGTGCGGTTCCCACCACTGTTGGGACACACTATGGACATGGTGTAGGTACACATCATGTGGCCTGTCAGCACCCAGGTACATGACATGGTGGAATGCTATGGCTCTGCCTTGTGGTGCCACCTGGACACCCTGACAGGTAGTAATCATGCACTCAGGACCACTGGGGTGTGCCTATGCACATTTGATGAATCATATGTTCCGTGTGGTGTCCACAGATGCTAGGTCATGGTGTCACATGTGCTGGGTGTGTGGTTCTTGGTGTTGGGTGCGGTCTGCAGTTGTGTGTGTTGTTGTGCACCTGTGTGGTGTGTGTGTGTGTGTGCACCATGGTTGGGGATCACTGTCATGCTACCATATTCCACCCCCATCATAACTGTGTGACTGGTGTGGTTCTGGGGTAGGTTTTCCTGCTGACAACAGTTGTCTGCAGACACTGTGTTGGCAATCAGCGCATCCATACACCACCACCCTGCAATGCATATTGTGTTGTGTGTGCAACACTGATGATCTTACCCTCTCTCTACAGAACAGGCCATGGCATCAGAATCAGAGAAGAACTTTGCTGGACCCCCCAGGCATATGCAGCAACCACCCAACAGACCATACCACCCAGAGGACTACTCTGAGGAGGCCCTAGAGAACAGAGACAACAAGACCTTCATCGATAGCCTGGCATTGCCAAGTCCAGGACACCCATGACTGTGACTGTCACCACCAGCAACACCGCAGCTGCCACCTCCAGCATTGCTACCCACATTGCCTGTGTGATTCCCCAGGAGGGATTGGGCAGCCTTTCATCACCACCGTCGCCTTACACCCAACAGGTGAGGCCAGACATGGCCACCGTAGCCTAACTCCCTTCCCCACCCAGCCCGGTCCATTTGAGGCCACATGCCGTACAATGCCCATGGGTACAATTAGACCCAGTCCCCACAAACAGTGTCCACCAGCAGCAGAATGCGTTGGACAGCAGGGCAGCTGTTGCTCTCTGCTATGGAGTACTAGGCTACCGTACAGTGGGAACTGACACACCTCAGGCATGTCATTCATGATGACCTGACCCGCCTCTGCCATCTGCTGCATGAGGACCTGCAGTGGGCCAAGCAGCGAGTGGAGGCCGATGTGGATTTGTGCCTCGAAGCCTACAGCATCTGTTTGGGGACCTCAGTGGGGCAGTGCGGGAGGTAGCAGCTGTGATGACTGATGCTTTGAGGGACGGTTGTAGCCCTGGCCTGTCTAATATGCACAGTTCCAGTGCCCAGTGGATACCTCAGTGTACGCCAATGTGACAGGGTGACAGGTTTGACACTGCCAGCATGCCCAGGGTTCCCACTTCCAGTGGCATTGCCCACACCCCAGGGTGCAACCTGAACTTCCAGTGCCCAGCAGACACCTCAGTGTATGCCAATTCCATGGAGTGAGGAATCTGACACTGCCAGCATGCCCACTGTTCACACTTTCAGTAGCATTGCCCACACACTGGAGTGCAACCTGAATCCCCTGGCATCAAGCACCACACTGGGCCACACCCAAGGCAGAGTGACACTGTCCTCATGGGCTTCTCCCTTACTGTCATCACGGGCCACAACCCCAACACACAGGGATCAATAATGGCATACTATCTGCTCACGCAGTGGGTGCAGAAAAATGTAGGGGGCACAACTCCCCCACCCCACACCACCCCAGCACATGCCAAGTATGTTCAGCAACCCACAGCCAGTACAGGGAGCACATGTGTCACCCAAGGGTCTTGGTGCTAGGGCCTGCCTAGCAGGCCATGTGTCCTGTGGTCCGCCATGGGGTGGTTGTGCCAGGTGACTTCAATCAGCACATCCCACGCTATGACTCTGCACAGGCAGCACTGTGTGCCATGGTCTATCACTGTTTTCTAGTACCTTGCATCCTCAACTGCCCCCCATGTGCATGCCTGTGTACATCTTGGCAGCATCAGCCCACCACCTTCTGGCCCCCACATGACATTTATTTCCCTCCCCCCAGACCTGTGTCATGGCCATGTGTGTTACGCACCTGTGTTTGTCCATGTCTACCCCTATGCCGCACCACATGCATTATTTCCACCTGTACTGCACCCTCTGTTGTGTGTACACATTTTGCTACTGCTTTTGCTCTGCTACCTTGTACTGTGTGTACCAACAATACAGTAGTGAGGCATGCAGCACTGTCCTATGTGGTTGATACTCACCTGCTAGTACCTGTGAGGTTCCATATGATGCAGGCTCTGTATTCTTGGGACCTCCTGGCCATGTGGGGGTCATGCCTCTTGAGCTGCTCCACTATCCCCAGCTCCTCTGGCTCCATGTCAGATGCACTGTGTTCCTCTTGGACCAGCAGGCATATTCCACAGGATAGTGCCATGTTGTGTAGCACACAACAGGCTACAAATGTGCCACAGGCCTTCTGAGGGGTATATTGCAGGGCACCACCAGAATGGTCCAGGCACTGAAACCACATCTTCAGCTTGCTACAGATATGCTCAGTGATGGTGCTTGTAATGGTGCATGCCAGATTGTACCTGTCCTCTAGCACAGATGAGGGGTCGAGGACAGGTGTAAAGAGTTAATGGTGCAAGGGATAGGCACTGTGCCCTCTAAGGAAACACACATGTGTTAGCATCTTTTGACAGTTGAGGTCCCTGCGGTACAATGACAGACCACAGACTGTGGCTTGTCCTGGGCACCTGTCCACGCTCCCCTCCCCACAGCGTGGCATGTCTTTGGTTTGCTACAACTGTATACCCCTATGGAGGGTTTGTGTGGGAGGCCTGCTGCATGTAGTTATTGACTAGGTGTCCACTGCGTATGTCCCACACCAGGGGGGTTCTGATTGCACTCCGGTGTGTAGGCAATGCTACTGAAAGTGTGAACACTAGGCATGCTGGCAGTGTCAGATTCATCACCCCGTGGAATTGGCATACACCTGGAATTATGCCATATGAAGGCATTGCAGGCACTGCCAGGGTACCATACCAGGACATTGGTGATGCACCCTGTTGCATTGCACGCCACCTGGCAATTGATGGAGTGCTAACTTTTCCTATTGAGGTAGGCATCCACCCCATCACAAATGGATGCCCGGATGGCAACATGGGTGCAGTCAGTGGCACTGAGTACAGTTGGTAAGTGCGCAACCCAATAGAACTGCTGCATTGTTGCTGTACATTCTGCCAATGTGCTAAGTAATATAATGAACTTACCAGTGTGGGCCAGTAGTGCACCTAGGAATTGGGCCAGCATGCATGAGGTGGTGGACTGCAAGACCCCAGTGGTATCCCCCACCAGGGTCTGGAATGACACTGTGACTAGAAAGCACATGGCAGCTGTCGCCTTGAGCTCAGCTGACATGGCATGGCTGTGCTGAGTGTCACTGCGCAGCTGGTCATGCCGGAACTCACAGAGCTGCCTGAGCATGGCCCTGTAGAGCCTGTACCAGCCAACTAAATGTTCATCTCGGAGGCCTTCAAAGGTCATTTGTGGCTGGTATTGACTGTGTGCAGCGTAGTGCCTCTGCAAACTATGGCGGGGCCAGGGTTGGCATCTGCCATATCCTCCACCTGCGGGGCCTTGGTGCAGTTTATAGAGCACATGTGCTCCCATGATGGCGATTTTGTTTGCTGGCTATAGTGTCTCCATCCATCTCTAGGGTTTGCCCAGAATAAGTCAGCCCTTTTAATAGGTATTAATTGCACTGTGCAAAGTGGTTTGCACAAGTCCTTTTGCGCAGCTCTAACAAGCTGAACATTGCTTTGCGCCTGTATTCATGCCCCCCCCACCCTTTGCACACTGACTACATTATCTTGCTCCATGCATGCTAACCCATCTAGTGTGTGCCCCTCCAGCCTTAGAATATTGTTCTCCACCACAGTCTCTAGGCTAATGGTGTGCAAACCATTGAATATTGGTCTCCAGATGACTTAGATTGTACAGTGGAATGTGAAAAGTCGAGAGTCAACTAGTTTTATTCTGCATTTCCTTAAATAATGTTCACCTAATCTCTCTTTATCTTAGTGAGTAGCTATGTGGAGTGGTTTATACATAATATACTGTACAGCATGTAGAAACTTCAGAAAGGATGAGCAGAACGGCCAATATCCTAATCCGTATTAAACAGGATTTGGAGTGGCTATTATCCTGTTGAGAAACCTGACATGACAGGGTATGTAGGTTTTAAAGGCTTTTGACTGCTAAGATGACAAACACATCTGTTAATGTTAGATAAGTATGCAGATGTATCTAGCCATGAGCAGAATGAGGTGATGATAAACAAAACCTTTTTTATTTATTCTCTTTATCCCCATCACCGATGCAGCCCTTGTCTGTCCAGACACCTCCCAGACCCATCCTTCCCTAATTCTAATTGAAACGTGGACTCCCTTGAAACTGCTTGAAACTGTATTGCGTTCTGCTATAGTAAAGCAGGCAACATTCCCCTAGAAGGATGAAGGGTGCATTTTATAAGGGGTACAGCTGCATCAGCGGGATTAAGAAGAGATGTGCCACTGTTCGACATTTGTAAAGCTGCAACCTGGATATTCATACACACATCCACATCACATTGTTGCCTGGATAGGCAGGCAAGGAGGGATACTTGGTTTGGGATATCAGTACTGCAAAATCTATTTCCTAAATAGATATCCTAAACTCTGTGCTAAGTACTGCATGGAGTTTACAATTAATGTGACATTCTCCATCTCATTCTTGCTGTTAAAAAAAGGGGTACTTATCGTAGGAACGTTGTTTTCTCAAAGGCATGTAAATGATCATCACAATATCCCATTCCTACCACCCCTTCTAAGATGATGATCGAGTCTTCAGTTTTTATTTGTTATCAGTGTGCTTTCTATAAAGAAAATATTCTTTCATATGGAAGCTATATGAATAGTTCAAGTTTTAAAAACTATTTAAATCTAAATTATGGTGATGACTCCCACAGTCTGTTCAGCGAAAAGATCTGATGCTGAGAGGCAGGTGAGCTTGTGATCAGCACTGTGCAGAAGGCATCATTTGAATATACCTAAAATTCTAGGGTAACATTTTGTATTGGCATTATGTGTGAGTCCTGTCATATATGTCAGTACTTTCTGTATCTATTCACGTACTGTATAAATCTAGTTCAGAGATTCAAGGTTTTTATTTTAAAAACCAGGAAAGATGTTACACAACCAGTTGAGTGTTAGCACATTTACAGTGACCTCCAGTGTACTGAACATTTGATCAAATGTTAATACACGAAATTTACAAAATACACCAACAGAATACAGGTAAAAAATACACCAGGCTGCAAACGTATGCCCCAATGCTCGAAGGAGCGGAGCGCCTCCACGCCGCATATGTGAGGTGTGGAGACACTCCGCACCATTGTACCACCTGCGCAACATTAACAAAATGGGGTGTGCAGCCCCTACGCACATGATCCCCAACCTGTGCAGATTGCAAAACGCAGGGCGAGGGGGGGGGCATGCCAGCACTATGTGGCATGCACATAGCCACATAGAGCTACACATCAGAGTGCATAGCGGGCAGCCGGTACACCAGGGAAACCCTGCCGTAAGCCCACTATGTGCCTCATGCCTCAAGGGGATACAACACCGGAGCAGTTATTGGCCTCCTGGGGCCACCCACCCCTGCACCTAGCCATGCCCCACACCTCCCCATGCATGCCACCCCTCCCCCCCACACACACACGGGGGCACTGGCCCCTTGACTGCAGACCCCCCCTGCAACACACCAGCTGCCAGCCTCATGTCCCCTCGCCCCACTGGTGTAGTGGGCAGCGTGATCCTTCTCCCCCAACATACACCCCTGTGCCAATGCCCCTGACCCCAGTACCACCCTGTCTGGTTGGGGGCAAGGCACTGCCAGCAGCGCAACCCACCTCTCACCGCCATGGACGCCCACCATGTGGACATCCATGAGGGAGCATAGACAACGTGCCCCCACCGCACAAGGGATCTACTGTTGGTCCCGGGGTAGTCATCCAACTGGATGTCCACCTGGGCCTGCGACTCCGCCCCATGCCGCCTCGCAGAATGATATGAGCTGGGATATGTGCCCGCGGACAGGTTGCAGCCATTGGAGAATGCTGGTGGCGCGCAGCTGTCCAGAGGTGCAAAGCACCACTGGCAGGATATTTGTGTGCCACAGCCACTTAAATCCTGCCCATTGGAGCATAGGCTTCTAATTACAGCAGGATGCCTGAAGGTATATGGCAACAGTCACAAGTTACAGATTGTCACGGTAATAATTTTTTAAGGTACGCAAGGGAACTGGGGGCCCACTGGCAGGATACAAATGGAGCAGCTAAGCATTTCAGCATTTTGGTCCAGAAAAAGACAAAAGATTATCTGCCAACCAAAGTATGAACATGGGGAACCATAAATATAAGACCACACACAGATCTGAGGCCATTTTTGGGACAGCACTGCTTGAGTATGACCGCAACCTAAGGCGATAACTTATTTTTTGCTGCTCTTTCACATCAAAACTGTGATGTGAAGCTTACGCTTCTATTTCAGGGGCAACCAATCAAGTGCCCTGTTAAGATTTAAGTGCTGCATGAGTCTGTGAACCCAGAGGACAAAACAGGCACGCTTGTGATAAATGATATCCAATCTATTCAATAATAATTGTATTGTATGAGCAAATATTACATCTCTCTGTATCAGTAATGGTAGTATCATAGATTGCACAATTTTCATCTTACATCCCGCAAAGAGTTTATAGTGATGTGAAAAACCTATCCTGCAATTAATCCTTTTTTCAATGACTAACAAATGGTGTTCCCATCTAAAATGTTGGTCTAGCCACAGACCAAGACATTTGTAACGTAGTACTCACCCCAGTTTGAAGCCACTAGCAGTGAAAAACTCCACTGGAAGAAAATGGGTGGAGCTGCTACTTGAAAAAAAGTGCATGGTTTGTGTTTTTTTTCCGTCATTGAGGCACATATAGAATAGTGTATGGGTGGCCGTACACAACAAGGCTGTGTTTCTATCGAGGAGATGTGATGATGGCATACAGACCTCGAGAGCAAAGCTCGAGAGGTCTGAATTATGTCATCGCATCCCCGAGATAGAAACGCAGCCTTAGTTGTGTAAGGCCATCCAAACACTATTTTGCATGGTAGATGGTTCCTCAGAATGTGGAAAACTTTACTTTCACATGGATTCATACCTTTTTTTTTTTTTATGTTTTACCTAGAGAGACACATGAAGCTTGTTTACAGGTGCGACCTGGGAGCACAAGAAGTTAAGTGACTTGCTCAGGGTCACACAGTATGCAAGTAGGGGCTGTGGGATTCAAACCCAGGTCTCCAGGTTTGCAGCTCAGAACATTAAACCACTTCACTATACTGCCTCCTTATACCTTGTGTTCATATTCACTTGCTCTAGGTCCATGGTTAAGTTCCGCTATGCTCTTGATTTCCAACTCTAAACATCACGTTCCTCGGTGCAGTTTCACTCTGCTCTCGACTCCGATGATCTACAGTGCCAGTGATTTAAAAAAACAAAAGAAAACTGCCACTCTGGTAGTTTGGACACATGAAGCCAAGTTGTCTGTGTCCAGACTACATGAATCCACCACTCTCCGAACCGCTCACTAACCTTAGCCGCCATTTTACTGTATTTGTTTTTGGAGCACAACGCTGTTTCAGCCAATCGGGTAGCAGCTTCAAGGGGAGAAGTTGTAGTATCGTCATGATGTCAGAACGATACTACAAGAACTTTTCTTGACCTTTGAAATGCCCTACAACAGCTTTTGGAAAGCCACTACTTTTTATTGACAATACGCCCTAACCATATACTATAACTGAATTGTACTCAAGTAGCATTGAATGTTGTCAAAAGATGATTATAAACTTTTTTGCAGCTGTACAACTGAACTCCAGACATAGAGGACAGTGCTGTCGGCATATCAGTAGATAAAAACATCAGCATAACCGGCCGCAAAATAAATGACAAAAAGGTTGAAGAGCAGGGGACACAAGAGACAGCCCTGGTGCACATCACTGCTATCAGATGTTACACACTGGCATCAGTAACATTTACTGATACCAGCTGACACCTGTTTTTCAGATAAGTTTTGTCAATCTGAAGTCAAACCCGAAGGTTCCTAATTTTATGAGCGGAAGACTGTGGTCTGTTGTGTCAGAGGCCAGGGAGAGGTCGATGAAAAAGGCCCAAGTTACCTGACCACTACCTACCACCCTTTCAAGGGCAGTAGTATCTATAAATATAAAATACTATATGCATGTATAAATATGTAAATACTGTACACGTGCTCACTGTGAGTCCATATAACAGCCAGCCGAGAAGGTGAGAAGAGGGCTGTGCAGGTCACCATATCGGGATGCACCATGCATCCTGGCTTGCTGGTTGGGGGGGTTGGATGGGTCATGGTCTGGGTTAGGCCAGGGCAGGTGGGGGAGTGGCGCCTGACTGCCAATATGCATCAGTTCGTTTCTCGCCAGCATTTGGGGGGAGTAGGGAGGAGTACCACTGGACACCATGGATATTATAGGTTACATGGGCTGGGAAATCGGTAATTTATTTTATTTTAGTCTTTGGCAACTGGGTAAAACCCACTAGGAACAAGTGCGTGCTTTCAGGGTTGACCTGGGAGCACTGGGGGAGGTTAAATGACTTGTTCAGAGTCACACAGTATGCAAGTGGAGATTGTGGGAATCAAACCCAGGTCTACTGGATGTACCAAGCTCATTCACAGCTCATTACTGTAACCTCTAGGCTATACTGCCAACCCCAGGAATAAGGGTACCACTGATGCGATCACCAAATTATGGCTTAAACCTAAGCTCCCTACCCTGCCTCATTGGACAGCTTTAGTTGACAGTTGACACCGTCTATCAATTGGAAAAACAAACCTATTATTTCTTAAATATAATACCAGCCTTCATGGAGATCTGGAGATGCTGGGTGCTTTATAAACTACAAATCGATCCTTTGTTTGTCCCTTAAAATAATTTTTTGCCTCAGAAGTGTCTACTTGGCTTATTATTACTTTCAACTAAAGGTTTGTGTGCTACCATATAAGAACCCCTCACGAGTCCCCCTTGCCTTGCCTGCTTGCTTAATAGTTTTAATATATTTTTTGTGCATATAGCCCATCTGATTTTTCTCACTCCAATTTAACTGTTTTTATATAAGCAATAACAGTTATGGAGATGGCAGCTTACTTAGTTTTGAACACGGAGAAGAGTTGTCTACTGTTCTTGTATATTTTCTTTAATTTAATTCTTTCGCTGAGGCGAATTGCTTTAAAATCTCGCACCGCTCGCAAGCAGTTTGTAGCGTGTGCTGACAGAGACCTGTGCTACTACAATTGGTGGCTGGGAGGTCCTGAAGAGCAGGAAACTGGTCCGTTTTCTGGTGATCCTGCAAAAGCCTTTGGACTGTATACCTGCGCAGTGTGAGAGACTGCAAGCAGGTGTTACGTGTTTGGGAGCCTTTGCTTGAAGTGAACTGGGGGGAGCTAGGACCCGTGTGTCCTGAGGCAAATTGCTTTAAAATCTCGCACCGCTCGCAAGCAGTTTGTAGTGTGTGCTGACAGAGACCTGTGCTACTACAATTGGTGGCTGGGAGGTCCTGAAGAGCAGGAAACTGGTCCGTTTTCTGGCGATCCTGCAAAAGCCTTTGGACTGTATACCTGCGCAGGGTGAGAGACTGCAAGCAGGTGTTACGTGTTTGGGAGCCTTTGCTTGAAGTGAACGGGGGGGAGCTAGGACCCGTGTGTCCTGAGGCGAATTGCTTTAAAATCTCGCACCGCTCACAAGCGGTTTGTAGAGTGTGCTGACAGAGACCTGTGCTACTACAATTGGTGGCTGGGAGGTCCTGAAGAGCAGGAAACTAGTCTGTTTTCTGGCGATCCTGCAAAAGCCTTTGGACTGTATACCTGTGCAGTGTGAGAGACTGCAAGCAGGTGTTACGTGTTTGGGAGCCTTTGCTTGAAGTGAACTGGGGGGAGCTAGGACCCGTGTGTCCTGAGGCGAATTGCTTTAAAATTTCACACCGCTCGCAAGCGCAAGCGTAGTGAGTGGCGCGAGCGCCACTTGGCACTGGAAATGTTCAGCTGATATAGGAGGGTTAGGCTATGTTTTAGTATGTGTATTTAAAATTGAAATATTTTAATTATATAGCCTTTATTATGTGCAGTTGAAGAATCAGTCACTCTGAGGGCACGGCTATTTGTAGGTTTGTTATATTTTAGAAGTTAGGCTTGGTGGGCTATTTTATATTTAGTTTATTATTTTTATCTAGATAATTTTGTATTTGCTGTGCCTTACAGATATCTATGTTATATGGGAGGATCGAAAGGGGCTAGAATTGTTTATGATAACCTGATGCTGCGTGACCTGGCCCTTTCATCCCCCTTCCAGTT
This sequence comes from Neoceratodus forsteri, assembly GCA_016271365.2. Lineage (NCBI taxonomy): Eukaryota > Metazoa > Chordata > Ceratodontiformes > Ceratodontidae > Neoceratodus > Neoceratodus forsteri. Next base: position 1,386,259,069 of record CM028131.1, on the reverse strand, counting down.
TCTGATGTTACTATCAGACGCTGTCGGGAGATGGGGATTGGTAGGGATAGTGTTGGTCGTGCACTATCAAGAAATTCCAGTTTGGGTTATGGGAGGATTGAAGTTGTCAGGTCCAGGAGGCACCTTGGGTTGCGTTGGGCACATGGGAGAGGCCAGTCGTGTTTGGTGTCCATCCCCAGGGAGCCTATTAGATCAAATGGCCAGATAACCTGTGGGGCTGCATCACCCCCAAATCCCCTGATGGCAGTGCTTTGTAATGCCAGATCGATCAGAAATAAGACAGCAATTATTGCTGCCTTGATTTCGTCGGTCGATCTGGCTTTTATCACGGAAACCTGGGTGGGGAGACGATGCGGGCCCAATTTTTAAGGCTGCAGTCCCCCCTGGGTATACCGTGGTGCACTGCCCCAGAGTGGAGCGCAGGGGTGGTGGTGTAGCCATCTGTTTTAGATTCAGCCTGACCTTCACCATGCACCCAGTGAGAGCCCCGGGTTCTTTTGAATGTGTGGCCATCCGGGGAGGACCTGATGCGGGCTGCAGGATCTTTCTCATTTATCGCCCTCCTGGGTCGATGGGAGAGTTCCTGCAGGAGGTCGCAGATTTCGTTGCCGTTGCATCATTGGAATCCCCCAGATGTGTTTTTCTGGGGGGATTTCAATGTTTGGTTCGACGATGTGAATCATGGACATGGTCATGAACTTTCCCAGATCATGTCCTCCCTTGGTCTGACGCAGGCAGTTACTTTACCAACTCATCGGGATGGCCACATGTTGGACCTGGTGTTCTCACTGGGACTTGATATTAGTGATCTTAAGATCAATCCAGTTCTCTGGTCTGATCATTGCACGGTCCAGTTCACGCTTGGGGCTTCCGCCATAAGTCCTTCCCCCTGCTGAGATGATTCGCTGTCACCCTTTACGGGGTTTGACCCCTGAGGGTTTTCTGGCGGCAGCGAATTTGTCTAGAGTGGGTGATGCATGTGCGGGAGGTGTTGTGGTCGGAGTTGACGCCTATAATGAGGTGCTATCCGACTCCATAAACTCCCTTGCACCTGTCCGCATACGACCCAGGACTTCCTACCTGAGGTCGCCATGGTTTGATGGTGAGCTCAGGGGAGATGAAGAAACTGGGAGGAGATCCCATCTGGATGCAGACAAATTGGCCCTGTGTGCCCATTATGTTGGGTACCAGGAGGCAATCAACCGCAAGAAGACAGTGTTTTTGTCTGGGGAGATTGCTGCCAGAAGGAACCGACCAGCCTCACTCTTCCGGACCATTGATAGACTTTTACATCCTGTCTGTCTACGGCTCGGGAGGGTTTTTTCCAACACAGACTGTGAGGATTTCACTCGGTTCTTTTCGGATAGGGTGTCTGCGATCTGGCGGGTGGCTCCTTCAGCCAGCAATGTTACAGTTGGCAGTGATCGTCTGATGTGTTCTGAGTGCACTCCGTCTGGTTGGGGAGAGTTTAGACCAGTGGAGGATAGTGAGGTTATTGAGGTAGCAACCAATGTGAGGCACACCTTTTGTGAACTGGACCCGGTGTCAACGCGTTTCTTAATGAGATGCGTTGACTCTGTTGGCCCGGTGTTTGCCATGATTGTACGGTGCTCCCTTTCCGAGGGTGTCTTTCCGGATGCCTTGAAGGAGGCTCTGGTGAGACCCCTCTTAAAGAAGCCATCTTTGGACCCGGAGATCAGGGCAAATTACTATCCAATCTCTAACCTTCCATTTTTAGGAAAGGTTATTGAGAAAGTGGTAGCGCTTCAGTTGGAAGAGCACCTCATATCCCACGAGTAAGTGAACCCTTCCAGTCGGCTTTTCCTGCCAGACATAGCACCAAAACTGCACTTGTTCGGGTGCAGAATGACTTACTCAGGGCTAGAGATCGGGGAGACAAGACAATTCTTGTTCTCCTCGATCTCTCATCAGCATTTGACACTGTGGACCATTGTGTGCTGCTTCCTCGCCTTGGGGACCTATGTGGACTCACTGGTAATGTCATCAAATGGTTTGAGTCCTTTCTAACTAACAGGAGGCAGCGGGTTATGATGGGAAATTTCTCATCTACACCCAGTCTGCTTCTTTGTGGAGTTCCTCAGGGATCAGTATTGGCTCCAATGTTGTTCGCGGTGTATATGCTGCCTCTGGGTGGGATCATTAGGAAGTATGGCTTGAGTTTTCATTGCTATGCCGATGATACTCAGCTATAGTTTTCCTTTGCCCCAGGAACATCCAATGCAGTGGATGTGCTTAACATCTGTCTGACCGAGATTAACGACTGGATGGCCTCCAGCTGGTTGCGGCTGAATCCCGATAAGACGGAGGTATTAGTAGTGGAGTCGAACAGAGTTCGTGATAGGATGGCCTCTGACACAGAAACTGGGCTTGTCCTAGGGTCTGTGCCATTGAAAAACCTCCTCTTGGAGTCTGAAAATCTTGGCGTGATTCTGGACAGAGATTTAACCATGGAGGCTCAAATATCTTCTGTGGTTCGTGCTTTTTACCATCTCAAAATATTGCCAGAATTAAACCCTCGTTCCGCCTCTGGACCTCCCTACTTTGATACATGCCTTAGTCACATCTAGGCTTGATTACTGTAATGCGCTCTATCTTGGGGTCACGGGAGGATCTCTCCGCAGATTGCAGCTGGTGCAAAACGCAGCTGCCCGATTGCTGACCGGGCAGCAAATGTTTTGTCATATTACACCAGTTTTGCGTGAATTGCACAGGCTGCCAGTCAGGTGGAGAGTCCTCTTTAAGGTGGGTCTTCTTACCTATAAGGCCCTACACGGACAGGGCCCTGGTTACCTGTTAGACCTTCTGTCACCTGCTTTCTCCTTGCACCCTCTTTGTTCCTCCAGTGAATGCCTCTTGACCATTCCCAGAACTAGGCTGAAAACAGCCGGCGATAGAGCATTTAGTGCCGCAGCCCCCATTCTGTGGAACTCCTTACCAACTATGGTCAGAGAGGCTTCATCGGTGGATGTTTTTAAGGCCCAGTTAAAGGCCTTTTTCTTTTCTAAGGCATTTAATGCTTAGATAAAGATTTATAGTTAGGCTTAGTCTTTGTAATGATCTGTATCTATGTGTAAATTTATATATTTATTATGTTAAAATGCCTGTTTAAATGCTTTGTACGGCACCCAGAGCCTCTGGGATTGGGCATCTTTTAAATAAATTTTGCCTTGCCTTGCCTTGCCTTCTTCCTAATTGTATATGTTTGCTAATTTTTCAATCAAGTTATTATAAAAAAAAGGAAATAAGGGTGCCACTGGACACCAGGGCAAAGATTATCAAAACCAGGATGGGAGATTGATGTGTTGGGGGAGGGGGGTGTTACTAGATACCAGGACTATGTTACACAGAACCAGGATGGGCAATCAGAGGGTGGGGGTGCCACTAGACACCAGATCAATGTTACACAGAACTGGTATGGGTGATCAGAGGGTGGGTATGTGCCACTAGATACCAGGGCAATGCTACGCAAAACCAGGGCATGTGATTGGAGGGTAGGGGTGCCACTAAACACCAGGGAAATGTTATTCAGAACCAGGATGGGAGGGTTGCAGTGTGGGGGTGCACTAGACACCAGGAAACATCTGGTAATACTGGGATGGGTGTTCATGGGGGGGCCACTGGACACCAGGAATGAGTGACAACAATACTGGCCGAGTGATGGAGGGTGGGGGTGCCACTAGACACCAGGGAGCTAGCTGACAGTCATGGGATGTACATACTGGGGCAGGCAGCTGCAATATAGCTGTGCTGCCATTGATGGAGTGCAGGTCTGGGCTTAGTACCCAGTTATGTTGGGCGCTGTTTACTGCTGCTGCAAACCTCTGAAATTGCTGCTGTGCCCATATGCAGGAGGGGACCCCTTATTTGCACAGGCGCATCCTTATGTTAGCATTTGAATGCTAATGGATTTAGCCCATGCTACAGGGGCCTCTAAATATAGACTCCACCCCAAAAATGGGCACGAAATCAGATAGCACGGGAAAAACTCTGTTAGTGCCCATGCTAACTTTTGAATATCTGGCCCCTGATTTGCTAAAAGGCAAATACAAGAGTGTAATTATCTGGCCATAACAATTTACCTGTGCCTGTTTAGACTGTGTACTACATTTGGTTTCAATATCCATATGCTTAATATGCCACAGCTGGAACTGTGTTTTTATCTTCTCATATTTTATACAGAAAATTATATTTTCTTATACAAAATCGTTAAAAAAACTTTTAAAAACGTTTCTAAAAACATTTCAAGTAGATCTGAAACTTGATGGTCAGTCAAGCATAACTGGGGCAAAGAGATTCAGGGCTTCCAGCTTTCTCACAAGCATAGGTATAACTGAAAGGGGACCGGAGTTGCTCTGGATATTAAATAAGGGGCATTATACAGAGACATCTCCAACAAAATCAAACATGATGAGGAAGATTCAGAAACAATATGGATTACTGTATCCAGTAGAAATACTAAAAAATATAATATTGGTATTTGCTACAGACTACCTAATTTAGCAACTGAAACACAAATAACTTAATATCAGAACTTGAGACAGCCTGTGAAATGGGGGATACAGCCATTCTAGTGGATATTAACATGTGAAATAATAATTGGGAGGCCAAGACTGCTAATACAAACTAAGGCAAACTTCTGTTGGCTCAAGCTGATCAACAGGGCCTAATCTGACCCCGGCCAGGGGTGATAAAATTCTGGACATCGTCATGGTAACAAACAGTATAGTGTATATAGTGTATATTGAACAGGTATTTCTGCTCAGTCTTTACTGAGGAAGAGGAGGGTAATAGGTCTGAAGGGAGTACAAGGGGTGAGAATGGTGCAGAAATGGACACAAGTCCCTTTACACGAAAGGGTCCTGAAGGAACTGGAAGTAAAGAGTTGATAAAGCAATAGGGCTGATGGGGTGCACCCCAGGGTCCCTAAAGAACTAAGAGAGGTGGTGGCTGAACCCTGGCTATCCTGTTTAGCCGATCACAGGAAACAGGGAGGTACCCAAAGATTGAGGACAGCAGATGTAGTCCCCTTATACAAAAGTGGGAACAAAGAGGAAGCAGGGAACTACAGACCAGTCAGCCTCACCTCGGTAGTGGGGAAGATCATGGAAGCACTACTGAAGGAGAGATTGGTGGAACATCTGGGTGTCAATGGACTACAGGACCCAAGACAGCATGGTTTCACCAGGGGGAGGTCATGTCAGACCAACCTCATTGAATTTTTTGACTGGGTGACTAGGGAGGTGGATCAGGGGAGGGCAGTGGACATGGCCTTTCTGGACTTCAGCAAGGCCTTTGACACTGTGCCACATAGAAGACCATTACACAAACTGGGGAATATGGGTGTAGGCAGGACAGTAGTGTGGTGGGTAGGTAACTGGCTGGGCAGCAGGACACAGAGGGTGGTGGTAAATGGCTGTCACCCACAGAGGGAAGAGTGACCAGTGGGTACCACAGGGATCAGTGCTGGGACCGGTCCTATTCAACATCTTCATCAGTGACATTGCACAGGACCTAGAAGGCAGAATTTCACTGTTCGCTGATGCGCAAAGCTCTGTAACAGAGTAGACACACCAGAGGTGTAGACAGAATGAAAGCGACCTGCAGAAACTTGAAGAATGGTCAGGGTTTGGCAGTTGAAATTCAGTGCAAAAGTGCAAGATAATGCATATGGGGCACAAAAACCCTGGCACAATATATCAGTTGGGGGTGAGGATATAGCATGCACCAAGCAGGAAAGGGATCTTGGGGTTGTCATCTCTGATGACCTCAAGGTGGGAAACAGTGTGCCAAGGCAGCAGGTAAAGCAAATAGGATGCTGGGATGTATAGGCAGGGGCATCACCAGCAGGAAAAGGGAGGTCATAATTCCGCTATACAAGACACTAGTGAGGCCCCACCTGGAGTACAGTGTACAGTTCTGGAGACCATACCTACGTAAGGACATAGACAGGGTAGAGAAGGTTCAGAGGAGGGCAACAAAGATGGTGCATGGATTGCATCACAAGTCCTATGAAGACAGGTTGAAGGAACTGAACATGTACTCCCTGGAGGAGAGGAGGGAGAGGGATATGATAGAGACATACAAGTATCTTACAGGGAGGAACAGGTGCAGGAAAACACTATTTTTAAGCGAAAAAGATGTTCCAGGACTAGAGGGCATGGGATGAAGTTGGAGGGAGGATGATTCAGAGGAAACATGAGAAAAAATTTCTTCACAGAACGGGTGGTGGACAAGTGGAACACCCTGCCAGAGGAAGTGGTGGGGGCTGAAACAATCATGGGATTTAAGAATGCATGGGATAGACATAAAGGAATTCTGGAGGTCAGGGGTAAGGGGCAACAGACTTCTAGGAAAACAAACTGAACTTACAAGCTCAAATGGGCAGACTGGGTGGGCCATAGGCCCTTATCTGCCGACACTGTCTATGTATCTATGTTACAATTCAGAACACAATGACCCATGCCTCTGTGGGAAACAGCTATCATAATATTGTGCTCTTTAGCATGCTAACTAAACACACTTTCACAAACAGGGTTATGGAAATTTTTCAGTACTATAGAGCAGACACTGCTAACATCAATAAATATCTCACTAATATTAGCTGGGAACTCTTACTCCTTAATAAATCAGCGGAAAAGAAATGGATAACTTTCAAACATATATTGGGCCCTATGCCTACGCATCTCATATCTGAGGCTCATAGGCAACAGTATACGTTAATGACATGCAGCGGGGGTCCCGCAGCATTCATAGCAGTGCACGGGCCATATGCACATCAGATTCCTGGCCGCTTGGGTAATTACATGCAAGGGCAGTCCAGGAGAAGTGTCGAGGGTGTGCCCACACTACATACCATTCACAAAAGCATGTAGTGCTGTGCACAGGGGGGCATAGGCAGATGCATGATATGGCTGGGGGTCCCTGACACAACTGTGGTACACAGCCAGCCCCATACAGAGAGACCCCCCGGCCCCATAAATCAGCTCTCTCTCGCCATTAGATCCCTGGCACTGGTCCTGTAAGTCAGTTCTTCTCCCCTCATCAGATCCCCTGGCCCAGTCCCATGGGTCAGTGAAGTCCTCCTTCCCCCACAATCAGAGCCCTGGCCTGGTGGCCCCTGTCCAGTATGTCACAGATGTGCCCTCCCGGCCCCCGATCCTGGTACCCCCAGCCTGCTCAGTGGTGGTTAGTCCCCCCCAGTGGCACCAACAACACCCACCCATTCCCCATACCTGCACATTGGTGCCACAGTCGACAGACAGCGAGCGGCACTTCCCACCACACCATCTCAGCCACCCACTGTCCGGCTGATGCCAGGGGTGTGCTGCCTATTTATGGGGCCACCTGCCCTATAAATGAGCAGCACCCCGCATCAGCCAACAGAAGTGGCTGAAGGTGGAGGTGGCAGGATGTGCCATGATGTGCCACTTGCCGTCCATCGACCATGGCACTGATGTGCAGGTACAGGGGATGGTGGTGTTGTAGGTGCTGGGGGAGCCACTAACCACCACTGAGCAGGCTAGGGGGCTGGGATCAGGGGCTGGGGGGGCACATATGTGAAATACTGGACAGGGGCCGCTGGGCCAGGGCTCTGGTTGCGGGGAGGAGGGGACTTCACTGACTTGCGGGACTGTGGCCGAGGATCTGATGTGGGAGGAGGAGAGAACTGACTTACGGGATCAGGACCAGGGTTCTGACTGGGGAGGGGGAGAACTAATGTATGGGACCAGGGCAGGGGCTCTGTTGGGGAGGGGGAGATCTGTGCACCAGGCAAGGCTTGGTACTCTGGGGACAGGGATCAGACAGGGAGAGGGACCACTCGGCACCAGCGAACAGCAGTACATCTACTGGGTGTCCATGTGTGCTATTCACTAACTCGGACCTGCACCTTCCCACACTCCCCTGCTCCTGCAAAGCGGGGGATCCACTATGGGATCCAGGATGGGCATCCGATTGGATGCCCACCTGGGTCCACTACTCCATGACCCTGTGCACGGGGGCGGGGACATAAACAGGTGGCCGGCAATAGTAAATACCAGCTGGTGCACACTTGTCCGTGGGTGCGAAGTTATGTGGGTGGGGAATGCGCCTCTGGTGCATACTTTCTGCCCTTTTGTGCATAGGGCCCATTGCTAGAGGTTAGTAATAAATTAATTCCAAAAATTAAGAAATACAGAAAAAAGGGTATGAAAACAAAGTGCTTATCATCAAAAATTTAAAAGTTAAAGCATACAAGCATTACTTAAAACAGAATCTAGTAGGTTAATATATGTTAGTAATGAAAGAAAATGCCAGTAGGGAATCAGGAAGGCAAAAATACATAGGGAACAAACCATAGCACAAAATGCTAATAGAAGATAATTGCAAGATTTTCTTTTGCTACTGTACATTAATTCTCTGAAAGAAATCAAAGTGTGCCATTGGACCCATATTTCACATAGGTAGTAACATTAATAACCTACTTAATATGGCCAATAGCTTTAACAAACACTTTGAATCTATACATGCCTCTAAAATCAAGATATCTCAGACAGTTCTGTCTAAAATTAGTGAGAAAGTACTGATCAATGAGGAGGATGTATTACTGTATTAGTACTGAGTATTGTATTAGTAGGGGTATCACAAGTCATAAGAGAGAGGTAATAATCCCTCTTTACAAGACACTGGTTAGGCCCCGTCTGGAGTACTGCGTGCAGTACTGGAGGTCGCACCTGCACGCAGTACTGGAGGTCGCACCTGCACAAGGACATTAACAAAATGGAGGCAGTCCAGAGAAGGGCAACCAAAATGGTGCAGGGACTGCATCAGAAAACATATAAGAACAGATTAACGGAGCTCAATATGTATACCCTGGAGCAAAGGAGGGAGAGAGGTGATATGATCGAAACATTCAAACATCTTAAGGGCATTAACAAGGTGAAACAGTCTAACATGTTTCAATATAAGAAATATAGCAGGACAAGAGGACACGGCATGAGATTAGAGGGAGGCCGATTAAGGGATAATGTGAGGAAGTTCTTTTTCACGGAAGGGGTGGTGGATGCATGGAACGGCCAACCTCAGGAAGTGGTGGATATGAATACAGTGCAGGGCTTCAAACAGGCATGGGATAGGCATAAGGGAGCAATACAGATGAGTATGAATAGATAGACCATTGACAGAGTACAGGCCAATGGCACATTCATAAGTTAGAAAAAATGGGCAGACTGGCTGGGCCTTGCGGTCCTTATTTGCCATCAACTTCTATGTTTCTAGAATATAATAGCAAAAATTAATAAACTAAAAATGAATTCTTCCCCTGGATCTGATTATGTATCAGGTCCCATGCTGAAAATCATGGAAGGGCAAACTACTAAACCCATGAGAATAATCTTTTAGAACTCAACTGACACGGTAAAATTCCACTGAACTGCAGACTAGCAGAAGTGACCCCCATCCATTAGAAGGGCAGTAAGCACTCAGTCAGCAATTATAGTCCCATTAGTTTCACTTTGATGCTGGGGAAATTTTTAGAAAGTATTATCAAAGACAAAATTGAAGCTGAAGTAAGCAACAATGTATTATGTTTTTGTGAAAACATCAGTGCATTGCTTACAGTAGGAAAATCACAACATCATTTTCTTAGGCTTCTGACCTGATCCCACACTGGGCAATTATCAAAAAATGTCCGATACTGGTATGACACTCACACTGATAAACTAGACCCTAAATTGGCTCAACCGCGGAACACAGATAGTAAAGGTAAAGGGAATAAGATCTAGTGCATTAGGTGTTACTAATGGTGTGCTGCAGGGCTCAGTTCTGGGTCTGTTTATTTATCACATATTCATTGCTGATCTAACAAAATATACACTACGTTGGGCATGTGAATACACATACAGCTCAAAACTGGTTGATTCCTGTACAATGCTGGCACAACATCAGCATATTCAAACAGACCATGACAAATTACAAGACTGCACCATCAAATGGGAGATGAAACTTAATACTGAAAAGTGCAAGGTGATGCACCTGGGGCATAATAACCCCCAAAATACTTATTCTCTATGCACTCATGCATTAGTTAAAAGCAACTGTGAGAAAGACTTAAGATTAACCATAACATCGTAGTATGAGGTTATAGCTAAGGCAAATGAGATACTCTGGGTGATACAGTGTAATATCACATCCAGAAAACAAAATATGATTTTCCCATTGTATAGAGCCTACATAGGACCTCTTCTAGATTATGCATCACCTTTCTGGTGCCCATTTAGGGCCAGTCAAATCACAGCTGTTGAAAAAATCCAAAGATGAGCAACAAAGGTGATACAGACTCTCAAGGGTGAAACATACGAAAGGAGGTTGGACACCATAAAGTTGTTACCTCTCAGAAGACTGTGGGGATACTTACTGTTAATGTTCAACATTATTCATTATCCGCAGTTATTATGTGAGCTCAGTATTGAGTTTAAACCAGCTACAGGGAAGATAAGTGGCATCCACTTCAGATTATTGGAAAATGTTTTCAGACACTAAATAGAAAACATTTCTTCACCAACAGAATTGTCAATATACAGAACACGCTACCCCTAGATATCATAATTAGGGAAACATTATCTGAATTCAAAAATAAACTGGCTAAATACTTATTAAATGTCAAAATTTCACACTGTTAGTGTACCATTGAGCTGTCTGTGGGCTCATGCCCCCTTAGCTCTTTAAGACCTCAGTATGAACTTCAGTATGAACCCATGTTGTAAGTGCAATAATTATTACAGTTATGACATGGGTTCTGCTTAAAAACATTTAATTGTGCAATTATTGTAATAATTACACTTTCATCTTGTGTGTTTACAGGCACTCAGTGCAAGTGCCTCATGTCTAACAACACACTCAAGGCATGCAATTATTGACCCATAATTTCACACCGGATGTGTCTTATTTCATACATATTGTAGTCTTGCAGTGCTAGACTCCAGCACAATAGCTTGACATCTCCACTCATAATCTGTGACCATGTGAGTGGGTTATGATCTGTGATGACAGCGCTGGGGGATTTAAAACATGGGTGAATTGGACCCACTAGTGTAAAAAATATGGATCTAAAGAGGAACCTACTGGGTTAAAACATTATCAGTGGCAGATTTTGAACAGTTCACGTTCCCTTCCTTTAGATATTGTTGTAGAGTAGGTGCATCAATTTGGACCCACTGGTAAAGGAAAGTAGGGTCAGTTTTGGAAATGATGCAAATGTGAGCTCTGTCCCTGGACCACAGTAAATTCTTTGGCATACAAGTATGACTGTAATTTCTGCAAATCCCTAACAACACTTAAGCACCCCTTTTTAATGCAGACATATGCTACTTCCCTTAGTAGAAGTCTTTGGCTTGTAAACAATTGACTATTCTTCACCTTTGGACTTTACCTGGCTAAGTACTGCCCCACCCCCAAAACTTGATGCATTCGTGTGCACTATGACTTATAAATCATAGGACTGGCTAGTGCTAAAGTCTCACAAAGGCCTGATTCAGCAGACAGAAGGACTTTTCACAGCATTCTCTCCAGTGCATCTTTATAGGAGAAAATTGTTTTTTAGTTAGATTAGTGAGAGGAGCTGCAATTGTGCTAAAAAGCTAGCAACGAACAAACCTGTAGTAACCAGCCATCCCCAAAAATGCTCTCACTTGTTTCTTGGTTGTGAGCACAGGTCATCCTGCATGACCGCCACCTTCACAGATGCAGGCAGGATGTGTCCTTGCCCCACTCATTGTCCTAAGTATGGCACTCTGCTATGCCCACCTGGCACTTTGCTGGTTTGACTGTCAGCTTTATAGCTTGCTATCTTTTGAGTACTTCTTTTACATGGTTTTGACATTCTCAGGGACTCTGTAGGCATGATGCTTTAGTGGTGCCTGAATTGCTGTGTCCACCTGGTGTGCAAATGGTTGTAGCACCCCCTTCATTTGTGTCACCAATGCAGGTGTCAGCTGCTGTGAGAGTGGGGCAGAGTCCACTGATGCCCCCCCTTAAAAGGTCTATTGGTGTCTCCTTCCCACCCTTGCCTATCTGAATGCAAACGATCATGACCATCTCTGCCCTGTCATGATAAGGTTTAATCATTCTGATGTGATGAACCATGTGCATGCATACCTCCAGGTGTCAGCTGCTGTCAATCACTGAGCATGTGTACTGTATACAGTACGTACTCATTCAGAGCTCAGTCAGTGGCTGACTGTGCTGGTGAGCGGTGGGCTGTTCCAGTTACCGGCTCACTGTTTTCAGGATGGGGGGGCGGGTGGTGGGACACTGCCTGCTATGGCTGGATTCCACTAGATCACCATGGATTATTAATTTATTGAAATAATGGGGGATCGGAGCTGGGTGGTCCACTAGAGTACCGAGGAATATTAATTTATTGAAACAATGGGGGGATCGGGGTCAGGGCAGTCCACCAGGGATTATTTATTTATTGAAATAATGGGGGATTGGGGCTGGAGCTGTCCACTAGACCACCAGGGTGTATTCATTTATTTAAATAACAGGGGATCGGGACTGGGGCGGTCCATTAGACCACCAGGGATTATTCATTTTTAAATAATGGGGTATCATGGCTGGGGCAGTCCACTAGACCACTAGGGATTATTCATTTTTAAATAATGTGGGATTGAGGCTGGAATAGTCCACTAGACCACCTATAATTATTACTTTTTTAAATAACAGGGGGAGTGGGGCTCAGGGGGAACCGCAGCACATTGCTGCAAAGTGTAAACTCTACCAGAGGGATATTTGTAAGTACCCTTAGACCAGCTCTGGATGGTCTAAGGGTACTTAGAATTTCTCCCTCTGGGAGAGTTTTGAGAATACCACTTTTGGGGATGTGGCAGCTTGCATCTGCCTCATGCCCCCTAGTGCCATGCTGCAGCCCATTTTGTGGCACCTGGGTGGCACAAGCCCCAGGCAGCCTGTGGTTGATGCAGGCTACCTTTAAGAATCTCTCCCAGCACATCGTTTGGCGCAAGGGGCACTTTGCACCATTCATTGTGGCACTAGTCCCTTGCGCTGCACTGAGAGCTTTGAGAATTGGCCCCACTGTGTCACCCCTACACTTTAGGTCATTCTGTAATAGAATGCCCACATTCAGATGATCATTTACTTCCACCTATTCTATTCCTTTGCTCCCTCACAACTCAGGAGTACTCGACTCAGAAGAACTGGAACCATTGGTACTATTGAACATTATACCAGGGCAAATTGATCATGATTAAATGCATTTCAGCACTACTATGAACACGTGAAAATGATTTTGCTATTTATTTTGTACATATTGTAGAACAAGACATGTCCCGGGAACCAGACAACAAGCAACCTGATTGTGACAGCTGTAAGAATGATATACAAGAGAATGTTCTGGAGGCTACAGATGTCAGGTATATGATTTTACCAGTATTTACAATTTCAGTACTCCTCACTTTACTGATCTGTAGAAATAAACGTTTGGGACTCAATAGTGTAAACAATGCCATGGCAAATTGATTGCTACTGCAATTTAAAAATGTTTTCAGAAAAATTCCAGCTCTCATAATCTGGATATATGATCAGAATTTACAATTGACTAATTTTTTATTATGTTCCTGGAGAATAAGGACAGATTTCTTTTTCTTTTTTTTCACAAAAAAAGGTGTATTAAAATTTCCAGAAGTAACCACACCACTCATACAAATGTTTGGCATATCTGACCCTGTAGTCTGCCCTCTGGCTGGTAGGATAAACCTCCTCAAGAGGGAATGACATCACATGTGCACTCCCCCAGCTTTGAAGCAGATCATTATCTGCTACCACAAAAGTCTTTTGTGCCAGACTTCATTTTTACTTATAAATTACCCCTACCTTGACACTTGATCCAACCAGCCCAGGTTCTGACCCTCTGCCAACAGTTGTTTGTGATGTTCCCCCCTTGTGGCAGTGTACTCCAGGCTGCCAACACCAATGGAGACCGTATGCAACAAAGCTGGGGGATGGATTTGCTGGTAGGGAGAATTTCCCTTGTATAGTAAACCCCTAGGGCTTTAGCATATGAGCTCAGTAAAGCATCCTGCTGACATCCTGCCCACCCCAGCATCACTGATGATTGCTGTCCCACATAATTAGGGTGCAGTCCAGGACTGACACAGGCTACCCTCCCTTCCCAGACAGGGATGACATCATATTACATGCAACTACTTTTCTGCCAACTCACCATGGAAGTTCAGAGTCTAGAAAGAAAACGCGGGTCTCTCGTTAGGTAGCCCGATATACCACCACCAGCACCAGTCATTACTAGTCATGACTATACTAGTCAGCATGGATTCATTAAAGGCTGTAGTTGTCTGACCAACTTACTTTGCTTTTATGAAGATGCTAGTCTTCAACTGGATAATAGAATACAATATGACATAGTATATATTGACTTTAGTAAAGCCTTTGATTCCATCCATCATTGGGCCATTGTTAAAAAGTTAAGCACTCTTCCAATAAATCGTAATATCATAATTTTACGATTAGGCACCTGATTCCGGCCCTGGACCTCCCCATCTTGGTACATGCATTTGTAACAGCCAGGCTTGACTACTGTAATGTGCTCTACCTCGGGGTCTCTGGAGGCACACTCTGATGACTGCAGCTAGTGCACAGTGTAGCTGCCAGGTTGCTGACAAGTCAGTCGAAATACTGCCATGTCACCCCAGTGCTGCGGGAACTGCACTGGCTGCCAGTTCAATGGAGGGTGCTTTTCAAGATGGGCTTGCTCATCTATAAGGCACTACACAGACTGGGCCCTTGTTACCTGGCTGACCTTCTTACATCTGCTGCCTCGGTTCATCCTGTCTGGTCCTTCACGAGGGGCCTCCTGATGATTCCCAGGACAAGACTGAAAACAGACGGCGATCGTACTTTCAGTGTCGCTGGTCCTGTCATGTGGAATTCGCTCCCGTTATTGGTGAGGGAGGCCCCGTCGGTGGAGGCTTTTAAGACCCGCCTGAAGTTTTATCCATATAGTCAGGCCTTCTCTGACACTGTTTGATACTATCGTTATCAGTCCTTTTTAAAACTAAAGAGGGTTTTTATATCGTTACTGGGTTTTGTGATGGTATATTTTGCATTTATGTATGTGAAAATTACATTTTTATGTTTTGTACGGCACCCAGAGCCTCTGGGATTGGGCGCCACAAAAATTAAATTTGCCTTACCTTTGCCATAATCTGGATATCACATTGGCTGGTAGGTCGATCTCAGCAAGTATTGATTAACGGTCATCTTTCGAATACTGGTCTAGTCCTTAGCGGTGTGCCACAAGGGTATTTTCTGGGTCCTTGTTTATTCCAGGCCTTCATTGCTGATATAACCCAGAATTGTTGTTCTAAATCTTTAAAATATGCTGATGATATTAAAATTGGTGGACCTAGTTTTGACTGTGATAGTATCAATACTATTCAAAAAGATTTGGATCTTATAACTGATTGGTTTAAGACTTGGGATATGAAATTAAACCATGACAAGTGCAAAGTAATGCACTTAGATCCACATAATCCTTGTCATGTATATGGTTTAGATAACAAGCCTCTTGCAAGTACCATAGTGAAAAAAGATCTGGGTGTGTATATTACAAACGATTTCTCACTTAAAACGCAGATAAACAAAGCTATACAAAAAGTGAACGGTGTTGTGTGTTCCATTCTTAGGAATATAAAATCTTGAGATGAGAGAGTTCTAATGCTCCTATAGAGAGCTTATGTTCGTCCTCATCTGGATTATGCCTCACAGTTTTGGTGTCCCATTAGGAAGCAAGAAATTCTTCAAATTGAAAAAGTCCAGAAAAAATTTACCAAACATATCAAAGTGTATACAGATATGTCATACGACCTAAGACTTACTTCCCTGAATTTAATGTCACTATCCACCAGACACATGAGGAGAGACTTATTATTCATGTTTGATGTTATACAGGATGACCTTCTCATAGAAACATAGAATTTGACAGCAGATAAGGACCGCTTGGCCCACCTAGTCTGCCCATTTCCCTACCTAACGGATAAGCTGCAGAGCCTAGTTAACCAACAGCCTACTTCCTCCTACCCCCCCACTAGAATTGCCTTATGTCTGTCCCATGCATTCTTCAATTCCCCCACTGTTTTGACTCTACGATCTCCTCAGGAAGGCTGTTCCATGCATCCACAACCCTCTCTGTGAAGAAATACTTCCTCACATTACCTCTGAGCCATCTGCCCTCTATCTTCAAATTGTGCCCCCTTGTTCTTGCACGTCTCTTTTTCTGAAAGATGCTACCCTCTTGGGCTTTGTTGATTTCCTTGAGGTATTTGAAAGTTTTCATCATGTCCCTCCTCTCCCTCCTTTCCTCAAGGCTATACATCTTAAGCTCCTTTAGTCTTTCTTCATATGTCTTCTGGTGTGCAGACTCTGCACCATTTTGGTTGCCCTCCTCTGGACAGCCTCCACCCTGTCTATGTCTTTGCGGAGATGGGGTCTCCAGAACTGTACACAGTACTCCAGATGTGGTCTTACCAACTGTCTGTAAAGAGGACCAACAACTTCCTGTTTTCTACTGGTGATGCCTCTCCCTATGCATCCCAGTATCCCCCAGCCCTCCTTACTGCCTTCTCACATTGCTGGCCCACCTTTAGGTCATCTGATATGACTACTCCCATGTCCCTTTCCATTTTTGTTGTTGTCAATATCTCACCCACCATTGTGTACTCTTCCCCTGGGTTTTTGTTTCCCAGGTGCATTACTTTGCACTTCTTTGCGTTGAATCTAAGCTGCCATACATTTGACCATTCCTCCAACCTTGCCATGACCATTTTCATCCTTTCCACCCCACCTTATGTTACAACCCTGTTGCAGATCTTTGTGTCATCTGCAAAGAGACATACTTTCCCTTCCAGTCCCTCTGCAATGTCACTTATAAAGCCCCGGTACTGAATCCTGCGGTACCCTACTAGTAACCCTCCTTTCTTCACTGTGGACTCCATTTACTATTACCCACTGTGTCCTGTTGTCCAGCCAGTGTTTTACCGAGGCTACGACCCTGGGACCCACTCCCAGGCTGGCTAATTTGTTTATTAATCTTTTGTGTGGGACTGTGTCAAATGCCTTGCTGAAGTCTAGGTAGGCCATGTCCACAGCCCCTCCCTGGTCTACTACTTTGGTCACCCAGTCAAAGAAATCAATTACATTTGTCTGACATGACCTTTCCACTGTGAATCCATGCTGCCTTGGGTCCTGTGCCCCACTGGCCTCTAGGTACTCAACAATTCTTTCCTTCAGAAGTGATTCCATTATTTTCCCTACCACTGAGGTCAGACTGACAGGTCTGTAGTTTCCTGCCTCTGTCTTGCTCCCACTTTTGTGAAGAGGAATCACATCTGCCCTCCTCTAGTCCTCAGGTACCACACCATCCTCCCATGATTTATTAAAAAGGGTAGTCAGCGGTGTTACTAGTTCTTCCCTTAGTTCTTTTAGAATTCTGGGGTGAATCCCATCAGGCCCCATTGCTTTATCCACCTTCAGTTTTAAGAATTGTTTCAGAACCCTTTCTTCTGTGAAAGGATTAATATCAGCCCTCCTATCCAGAGTGTTTCTATTGACTACTAGATTAGGTATCTTCCCCTGCTTTTCCATTGTGAATACTGAGCAGATATTTTTGTTTAGTATCTCTGCTTTTTCACTGTCACTCTCTGTCCAACCACCTTCCTCTTTATTCATCCTCAGTATCTCTGCCTTAGTCTTTCTTTGCTCCCTAATGTACCTATAAAAGGTTTATCCCCCTTCTTAACTGAGTTGGCTATCCTTTCCTAGGTTTGGGCCTTTGCTTTTCTGACTGCCTTCCCTGCTTCCTTCTGCTTTAACTGGTACAGTTCTCTGTCCTGCTCCTTGTGTGTTTCCTTATACTTACTGAATGCTATCTTTTTCTCCCTTACCTTCCCCGCCACTCCTTTTGAGAACCATAGTGTTTTTTTCTTTTGTTTTTATTTGTTTATTTACTTCCCACAAAGGTTTGTTGCCTCTGTGATGGCAGTTTTGATGTTCCCCATTGTTGCTACACTCCACCTTCTTGCCTGTTTGCTAGTGCTTTTCTGAGGCACTCTCCCATTTTGACAAAATCAGCCCTCCTGAAGTCCAGTACCTTCACTTTTGTGTGGCTTGACTCTACAGCTAAGTTTATCGTGAACCACACTGTTTGGTGGTCGCTTGTTCCCAGATGGCTACCCACTTCAAGATCAGAGATCCTCTCTCCATCCCCATTTGAGAGTACCAGATGTAAGATTGCTCCCTCCCGAGTGGGTTCCAAAATTAGCTGTCTGAGGCATGCCCTCTGTAGGGCATTGAGAATGGCCCAGCTCTTGGATATGGCTGCAGCAAAGGTGCTTCAGTTAACATCTGGCATCTTCAGGTCTCCCATCTCCCCTTTCTCTGCCATCCCAAGGATGTCTTCTATCATTTCCTTGTCCATTTCCTCCTCCTGAGATGGGGGTCTGAATACAACCCCTGTGCAGATTGTGGAGCCATTTCCAGTCTCCCGGATGACCCACAGTGCCTCCTCTCCTCCCTGTTTACCCTTTAGTTCTGTTGCTTTGATCCCTTCCTTTACATAGAGAGCTACTCCTCCTCCTCCTCCTCTTCTTCCCTCCCTGTCCCTCCTGTAGATTATGTACCCTGGTATGTTGACATCCCAGTCATGGTACTCTGTGTACCATGTTTCTGTGATTGCCATGATATCCCAGCATCCCTCTTCCATCAAGGCCACCATTTTGGGGAGCTTTTTACCTTGACTATGAGCATTGGTACTCATTACCCTTCATTTTTTTATGGCTTTATTTCTTTTTGCCCCATCCCTGTCCTTACTGCCTTTGCCTTTTTCTCCATTTATCCCTGCCCTTCTCCCTATCGACTGCTCTATCTTGGTGTTTATCTCAGTAATTACCCTGATATTTTAAGGGGGGCTAGGATTTCCCTTCTCCTTTTCAGTGCCTCCCCCCTTGGCTAGTTTAAATGCTTGCCAATGAAGCATTCAAACCTATCACCTAGTATAACATGAGTATAGATTTTAAAAATAATGCTTTTAACATTAGAGGACATCCCTTCCAGTTGCATGGAAGGGGTTTTAATGTTATGCCCCCTAAATATTTCTTTACTGTGAGAGTCATCAATCCCTGGAATGCACTTCCATTGAATATCATCATTAGTGATTCAAAATCTGAATTTAAATGTAGATTGGACAGGTATATTCTTTCTAATTCCACTCTTAAATACCACTTATTATAAGAGAATTATGGGCCCTCGAGCCCCCTAGCTTCTTACCTAGCTAGTATGAAACCTAGTACTTTTCCATGGCTTTAGAGGAGAGAACAGTAATAAAGAGGAAAACCATAGTCATAGAAAAATGATAAAACAAGTTAGAAGTGATGCCAGTATGACTTTAAAACTCATGGCAATATTATGTGCTTGTGTTACATGTTGAATCTGAAGTCTGGGCAGTAGCAAAATCATATCATAACTGAGAACTTGAACTGCTTCCAGCAGACAACTGAGTGTCCAAAATACAGTCCTGTTGCATAATTTTTGAAAGAAGGAAGCAAATGTGACTGAGGAAAAGAGGTAAAGAGAACTGACTGAGTCAGCTAAGGCAGCCAGTTAATACTGTAGGAGGTCACAACAAAGGTGTTTATTCTCCTTCAGCAGTCTGGCCCTATTCAGCCTCTGGCTGTCCATGACCATCACCTGTCTTACCAGGTACTTTCCCAACTGACAGCCACCTGTGGATCTTCCCCCTTTGGTCAGGAGGAGGGGATCCCCCCTGGAGCACAATCCAGACAAAGTTAGGCCCTGTTGATGGTGCAAGCCTCCAGCAATCGGAGTAGCATCCTGCCAGCTGATCTTTTTCTGTATTTTCGCCCTACCCACCTCCTCGATGCTATGTGTAGTCCCACCCTGTTTTTTTAATTTATTTATTAAATCTCAGATTACAATACCTTTGAGCCATGGACTCGTTTACAGAGGTTCCACATCAAGTCAAAAATGAGACAAACATAATAGTTAAATGCAGTACAATGCGGGGGAAATTACATACAAATAAGATGTAGGAAACATTGAATAAGACAGCAAAGGGTGGTGGTAGGGAGAACTCACATCACCAAAAGTGGTGATGAGCGGGGTAGCACAGGGATCCGAACTGGGTCCAGTACTGTTCGGAATTTTCATTGCAGATATCTTGAATAGGATACGGTGCAAAATCAGTCTGTTCACAGATGATATTAAGATGGGAGCTGTGATAGATGACACAGAGGGGGGAAGGGGTTGCAGGAGGACCTGAATAAGCTGCAGGAGTGGGCAGATAAATGGCAGCTGGGGTTCAATGCCAAGAAATGCAAGGTTCTGCACTTTGGAGCCTGGAACCAGGGGAGGGATTATTACTTAAATGGGATTCAGTTGGGTTGCTCCACAGAAGAAAAGGGCCTATGGGTGATCATAACAGGGAGCATGAACAACTCTGTTCAGTGGAAAAGGCGGTGGCAAAAGCCAACAAAATGCTGGGGTGTATAGCTAGAGGGATCTTCTCCAGAAGTAGGGAGATTATCCTGCCCCTTTAGAGGTCATTGGTCAGGCCCCACCTGGAGCACTACATGCAATACTGGCACACATTCCTGAAGAAGGACTTCAGATTGTTGGAGGGGGTGCAGCATAGAGCTACAAAGATGATCCATGGATTGGAAGGCAAGCCATACGAGGAAAGGCTGGGGGAGTTGAATATGTACTCTCTGAAACAGAGGAGGGACGGGGGAGATATGACTGAGACCTTTAAGTACCTGAAGGGAATAAACAAGACTAATACAGAGAGGATTTTCTAGAGGAGAAGGGGAGGGACACGAGAGGACACCAACTGAGATTGAAGGGGGTAGATTCAGGAGGGAGATGAGGAGACATTTTTTCACAGAAAGAGTGGTGGACAAGGAGAACTTCTTGCCGGGTGAGGTGGCGGCCTACAAAATGGTAGATAGCTTCAAGAGGGGTTGGGATACGGTAAGGGGATGGGGCAAGGGAGGGGTAGTGGCATTATAAGGTGCTGGCTGCGCACTCGAGCAGACTCGATAGACTGTGAGGCCTGTTTCTGCTGGCATTTTCATATAATCTTATACATTTTGGCAGACATTACTAGTAAACATGTTAATAAAAAACAGTTCTTGTCATCAAAGAACTAAACAAACACTACAATGATTAGGACCATGTCCCCAAATTAGTGAGAAAATTAAGGGAAAAGAAAATGCTGTATAGTGGTGTACCTAAGTGAGCTAGTTAGTGTAGCCATAGGGGATAGTGGATGTAAACCAACTAGAGGGTAGTAAGGAGAAAGAGGAGTTGAGTCAAATAGTAGACATGGATTAAGAGAAGAGGATGGTAATGAACAGGGGCATGATTGGAAGAAGACCAGGAGGCTGGGAAGGGGGTCATTTGTGAGGGATAATATAGGGTAGCAGTGATTAAAAGTGAATTGGTAAAGGGGATCTAGCAATGGGTGAGACTAGAATGAAAGTTCACTTATAAAGAGAAAAAGTGAGGAGGTTATATTTTAAGAACAATTGTTGGTGAGAAAAGGGGCTTATACAGTAAAGAAGGGGTAGAGATGAAAGTGCTAACAGAACTACAGGCGACGGAGAGGGATGATAAGAATTAGGATCCACAATCACAGCTGCTGCAAGATGCTAAAACAGCATGAAGTTTTGATTTGAAAGACCCAAGTTTGGCATCATTCAGTATATTGTCATTGAGTGAGTTGAGCCAGAGAGGCACTCGGTACTCAAATGAACATTGGCCTTGGGTGGTCTTATGGAACAGGACTTTTGGGGTATGATGGTTTGACCTCTAGTGCATCTGGTTATGTTTGCTTTACTGAGAAGATTTCGCACTCCAGGGGAGTTAGTCCAAGTGTAGCTTTCATAGTGAGGAGACAAATTTAGTAATGAGTAATGAGAAGGAAAAGTTCTCTGGCCTACTGCAGGGTACCACCTAAGTGACGAAATGTGGCACCAGCCCTCATCAGATTGGGAGCACTGCTGTGTGGCAACACCATCTCCCAGCCCTAGGCCACCCAGCCAGCATCCTGACCTCATTCCTGAACTTGGATCACCAGCACAGGAGTATAATGCATAACCTGCTGGGCTATCAGGTGGCCCATAAACTGGACTTTGTAATATGCCACTGAGTATCCAGTTAACAGGAAGACCAGGTAAATAGTACAGTACTGACCTTAACTGGAAGACTAGGTTTGCTGGCAAAGGCACCTAGCTTCACCTGAGCTCTTTTCTTCTAGGTTGCTTATAAGGACAGAGCAGAGAACCTTACCAGAGCAAGGAAAAGGATTAAGGCTTCTTTTGGCTAGGCAGATTTACTGTGTGTTATTATTTTCTTCTGTACTCACAGGGATTGTTACTGTTTGTTGCTACCATTTTATTGCTATATTTTTCTCTGATTCAAATTGTTTTTGTTGGTTATACCTTCTGCTGCATTTTTACAGGGTGTGCCTACAGGTGCGTGCTTACAGATTACTGCTGTAATCTTCTGATTCAAATTGTTTTTGCAAGGTGTATCTTCTGTTACTGCTTTATTTTTCCATGTAGCAAAGTGTTTCTTACAGGGCATATCTTCTGTGGAATTATTACAGGTAGTGCTTTACAGGTTTTACAGTTTTATCCATCATTAGGATAAGCTTTCAGGGCTACCGCATTTGTTGCTGGCTGATTGTTTCTGCTCTTACCTCCTTGTTTCTTTCATCCGTGGTTCTTCTTTTTCAGCAGGGGAAGGGTGAATCCACCCTCCTCCATCCCCAACCACCTCACGCTACACTCCTTTTATAGAGTAGCACAGTCGTGACATTTCCTGTAGCAAAGCAGGAAGGGGCAGATCAGAGGGGGTATCCACACAGTGACCTCCTTTACAGGGGCACAAGTAATTTAACTTGTTATAATAAGTTATACAACAACAAACAAAACACAAAATCAAACTTTTGCTTTCATTTTCCTCCTTCTAATTACTCTGACCAGGATATAAACCCAGCAACTTATCTGAAATGGATATTATTAGCTGCAGGTATTGTAGGACACTTTTCAAAGGGCAGTTATACAGGATTTAGGACACTGTCCTACAGTACATGTTGGGTCACTGGAGATCTAAGGGCTCCACTCCAGGCAGCATGGGCAGAGATTGCACACCTCATATCGCATATTCAGGAGGAAATATATTATAAGAACTACACGCCATTTCCCCAACATCCAACAAAAGCACCTTGACCGCAGAGGGTAGTTGGTCCGGGAGGTTGTCAAGTGATTAGGAGGGCCAAATCAGGTGCCCCATCACTCAGTGCTCCCCAACATATCACCTCCACAAACCATATAAAAACCACAAATAGGTATCTGCCTCTTTTTCCAAAATCAAACAAAGGGGCAGAGGATACTGCAGAGCAGGATACTGCAGCACAGGAGCTAGCACAACAAAACTCACACAAATCAAGGACCAAAACAAAAAGCAAAAAGGAAATCCAAAACACTTCTGATCATAGGAGACGCCATGATTCAGGGAGTTGATACCTATCTCCAGCCAGGGGTAATGGTCAGATGTCTCCCAGGTACATCAGTGTGGAGAGACACTGACCGCATTGCTAAAACTGTACAGGAAACAGGAGAAAACATCAATGTCCTGGTACACATAGGGGCTAATGATCTCACCAGTCAGTCAGTTGTGGAGACCAAGGAACACCTGACTAGGCTTGGTGACAAACTACCATCCATTTCATACAGCATCTCCTTTTCTGAGATCCTGCCAATCTGGGAGAGGGGGCAGAAGATGGACGGAAGGTCAGAGAAGGGGAGATAGGGGAGCTAAACATGTGGCTCAAAGGCTGGTGCCAGGAAAAAGGACATAAATTTGTAGGTAACAGGCAACAGTTTTGGGAGTGAAAGTTCTTTAAATTTGATTAACTACATCTGACTAAGGAGGGAGTCAGTGCATTAGGGCAGAAGTTTGACGTCTTTGCAGAATATTTAAACTAGCAAATGGGGAGAGGGGTGCAGCACCTGATACATCAAATGGAAAGAACACCCCTCCCCCTCAGCTAGTGATCAAACAGGAGTTCAGCATGTTTGTAGTTCATTTGCATCACCAGGTATGGAAAAAGGTCCGGCTCCCCATATGATGCACAGAGGAAAGGCCAGACCTCACCCAACAACTAACAAACTGAAATATGGCCAATGGAAAATCATGTACACAAATGCTCACAGTCTGGGAAACAAGATCCCAGACCTGCAGGCAATAATGACAGAGGCTAAACTGGACATAGTAGCCATTAGCGAGACATGGTTTATCAGTAACCACACTTGGGAGACTTCAGTACCCGGCTATGTACAGTTCAGAAGAGACCGAGGTGCAAAAGGGGAGGGGGGTGGAGTGGCCTTGTATGTCAATTAAAATATCAAAGCTACAGAAATTCAGAATACACATAAGGAGCCAGAAGAACTGTAGATCATCCTGGAAACAGGAAATGGGACAGCTATATGAACTAGGGTTGTCTACAGGCCTCCAGACCAGGGGGTGGACATAGACACATTACTGTTAGAAGATACACAAAACATGACAGCTAAAGGGGAGGATCTGATAATGGGAGACTTCAACATGCCAGATACAGATTGGTCAATACCAGCCGGAACATCTGCCAGAACTAGACACATAGTGGATTCCCTGCAGGGGGAGGGCCTCAAACAACTGGTACAACAACCCACAAGAGACAGGGCTAGCCTAGATCTAGTACTTACTAACAGGGAAAGGGATCACAGATCTTCGGGAAGAAGGTCACCTTGGGGCTAGTGACCTTCACATGGTATGGTTCAATTTGGCCACTAGAACTAAATCATCCCATTCCAAGGCAAAAATATGGGACTTTAGAGGAACTGACTTTGATAAGATGGCCAGCAGAGTTAAGCTATCCCTGGCAAGAAGAAATACAGGTGAGGGGGTACAGGCAAAGTGGGCAAGCATTAAGGATACAATACTTGAAGCAACATCCCATTGTGTTAGAGAGAGAAAAAAAGTGCAAAAGAAGAAGGAAACCACTTTGATTCTCAAAAGCAGTAGCAGAAAAGGTCAGACCCAAAAGGCTGGCCTTCAGGAAATATAAGGGAATACAGCAGGATGAAGATAGGGAGGCATACCAAACTTCCTTAAGGGAAGCAGGGAAGGCAGTAAGGCAGGCAAAGGCCCAAACTGAGGAAACACTAGCATGAACAGTAAAAGGTGACAAAACTTTCTATAGATACATTAGTGAAAGGAGAAAGTCCAGAGAGGGTATTGCTAAGATCAAAGGGAATAAGGGAGCTTGTGAGGAGGAGGTCCATGTGAAAGCATCTATCCTAAAAAGATACTTCTGCTCAGTATTTACTGAGGAGATGGTAGGGCAGGGCCCACAGCTCAGCACCATGGACACAGGGGGGAGGGAGGGAGATGTGCAGTAGTCCCTTCACAAAAGAAAGGGCCCTACAAGAGCTCGATAAGCTCAGGGTGAACAAGGCAATGGGACCTGATGGCATACATCCCAGGGTATTAAAGGAGCTAAGAGTGGAACTAGCAGAGCCATTATCAGAACTGTTTAGTGAGTCTCTGAGCACAGGAGAGGTCCCAGAAGGCTGGAGATGGGCTCATGTGAACCCGCTCCACAAGAGTGGTAGCAGGGAGGAGGCAGAAAACTACAGACCAGTCATCCTTATCTCAGTAGTGAGCAAAATTATGGAGGCACTTCTTAAGGAAAGGATAGTGCAACACCTGGAATCCATAGGAGCACAGGATCCAAGACAGCATGGATTTACAACAGGAAGGTCCTGTCAAACTAATCTCAGATTTCTTTGACTGGGTAACCAGAGTGGTGGACCAAGGGGGAGCAGTTGATGTCGCCTACCTTGACTTCAGCAAACCTTTTGATACTGTTCCACATAGAAGATTGATTAATAAGTTGGGTAGGCTTGGGGTGGGTCAGAAGTTAGTCAACTGGGTGGCAAACTGGTTGACGGGCAGAAAACAGAGAGTGGTGGTAAACGGTATGCAGTCAGAAGAGATGCAAGTCACAAGTGGGGTACCTCAGCGATCAGTCCTGGGGCCAGTCCTCTTCAATATCTTCATCAGTGACATTGCAGACAGACTGGAGGGTAAGGTTTGTTTGTTTGCAGATGACACCAAGATCTGCAACAGAGATGGGGTGGGCAGAATGAGAAGAGATCTGGATAAACTAGCAAAATGGTCAGAAGAGTGGCAACTGGGGTTTAATGCAAAGAAGTGCAAGATCATGCACATAGGGAAGACAAACCCTGAAGCCTCCTATAGGCTGGGAGAGGAGTTGCTGGCAGTCACAAAGGAAGAAAGAGACTTGGGCTTCATCTTCACCCGATGACCTGAAATCATCCAAGCAGACCACTAAAGCAGTAGCTAAGGCTAGGGGGATGTTAGGGTGTATTAGTAGGGGTATCACAGTCGGAAGAGGGAGGTAATAATCCCTCTTTACAAGACACTGGTTAGGCCCCATCTGGAGTACTGCGTGCAGTACTGGAGGCCACACCTTCACAAGGACATTAACCAGATTGAGGCAGTCTAGAGAAGGGCAACCAAAATGGTGCAGGGACTGCATCAGAAAACATATGAGGACAGATTAACAGAGCTCAATATGTATACCCTAGAGCAAAGGAGGGAGAGAGGTGATATGATTGAAACATTCAAACACCTTAACGGCATTAACAAGGTGAAAGAGTCTAACATGTTTCAATATAATAAAAATAGCAAGACAAGAGGACACAGCTTGAGATTCTTGAGATTAGAAGGAGGCAGATTAAGGGGTAATGTGAGAAAATTCTTTTTCACAGAAAGGGTGGTGGATGACTGAATGGCCTACCTCAGGGAGTGGTCGATATGAATACAGTACAGGGCTTCAAACAGGCATGGGATAGGCATAAGGGAGCAATATAGATGAGTATGAATAGATTGGCCATTGACAGAGCAAAGGCCTATGGCATGTTCATAAGGTAGAAAAAGAAATGGGCAGACTGGCTGGGCCTTGCGGTCCTTATCTGCCGTCAACTTCTGTGTTTCTGCTCTTCATGTGCATAGTGCAACACTTACAGTACTAACATTTTGGAAGTTCACTAAGATGGCATAAAAGGGCCACAGAAGAATACAAGTAGTCTCATTATGATGTATGCAATTGCAGAGGAAACTGGAAGCTAATGTTAACCATGTAGTGGGGCAGTCTACTCTCCAAAACTCAGTACAGGATAACCGAGAAACTGGTAATGAAGTTCATCTTGCCTGACCCAATGGCACTCAGGAATTCAGAGTACTGCTATTCTACACTGGGCCAATTAGACCTCCTTCAGTGGGTCAGAGGAGTGGAATCTCTGTGATTGCAGGTGACCATGTAACACCAGCCCACCCCCACCAAAGGACATTTGTGGCAGAGATAGACCCATACAAGGGATGTAAGAGGAGCATAAAGGGGTATAATGGAGGTATTGGCATGGCAACTTGATGTCCCTGGCCACTCATGATTCAGTGGCCCACCCAGCAATCCAGGTGCTCCCATTCCACAGCAAATTAATGAGAAGCAGGCAGAGGGCCTCACAGTGGGCATGGGGGGGGGGCAGCAATGGGGATGGCTTTTTATAGTTTGCTTGGCAATATCTGGACCAAGGTCAGATCTACTGATTGATGGAGGTGGGCAGTTATCCTTCGGGGAGAAGAAAGATGATAGAAAAATTGGCTTCCACGAGCTGTTCAAAACTGTGTGTTAGGTGACTCCCCAGTTGCCCAGAGAAAGCATGTTGCACTTCAATGTGTACAGACTGAGCTCAGGAGGGGATTTTGGCCCTTGTAGTTGTGCGGCAAGGTTAGGAATCATGTTGCCACATGGCAACACTTCCTAACTAGAGTGGGCTGGCACTGTTGCCTGCTGCAGCAGTGATTCCTTCTGTCTGGTCAGTGAGCTTGTTCCTTTGTGAAGGGTGTGCATGCATGATGCAACTTTACCATGCATGAGGCTGTTATGGAGACAGCATGGTGCTGGAGTGGGGGGGGGGGACCTGGGCTAACAAGTACACATAGACATGCTTCCAGACATGCTATACTGAGGGTGAATGTTGGACTAATGCCTCTTGGCAGTCAGATGATGATTGAGACTGGCATGCCTCAGCCTCGGCTGGTCGAATCCACTCTTCATCAGGTGCCAAGATGCAGATGAATGGGGGATAAAAGTAAGTTTAATAGAGGACAAGGAGTGTGCAAGACTATTTCAGAACTGCATGGGTGCCAGTGGTAGCATAAAAGAAAAAGTGAAAAAAAAGGAAAACGTGAGTTGTATGGTTTCATGCCTCCTTTTAGTGCTCCTAAGTAGTTCTAACCTTCTTCAGCTAACTCATTGTTATAAAAGGTGATCTAGTGGTCAAGTGAAAAGGAGACCCATTCTCAATCTCTATTGGTGGTGCTAAGTGGTTATTGTAATCACTAAGGCTCTGTACACACTGGGTAATGAGTAAAAAGAAAGTTTTAAAAAACATTTTACAAACCGGTTCCTATTACAGTTGTTTGAGCATCCACACTTCGCTCTGGTGCTGTGCTTGTCAAGCAAGTTCCCAGGCATGACTGCAGCACCAGCACAAAGTATTGCTGGGATGCTCACAATCCAGCATCAATGTGGATTGTGTTAAAAAGGGCACTGTCAAATCGGGAGCTTGATCATATAGGAAAAAAAGAGTTGTATTTTAGATCAGGTTGCCTCAATCCATGTTACAGCACAGAGCACTTCCACACTGCTGTTAACATGGGTCAAAGCAACCATGTTTGTTTAAAACCATGCTAAAGCCTTGATCCAATGAGGGTTTTTACTCAGTTTTAGAACATGGATTGTAGCATGGTTTTTACCATGCAACAGTCTGGACACAGACCTCTTAAAACGTTTTAACAGAGTTAAAATGAGGCACAGTGTATACAGGGCCATCTCTCAACCATTCACATTATGACCCCCTTTGAGCTGCGCACAGCAGTGGTCACAGCTCCTTCCCAAGTGGCCACAAATATTCTAATAAGCATTTAGGAAAGGGATGGCACCCCCATACAAATAGCCTCACAAAGTTATGGCAGCCCTCACAAGCCCAGTGGTAGCCAGCTGCAGTTCCTCCTGATTACTGTCTGTAAAAGCAGCTAATAACAGGTGGTGTAGCACTTTGGTGGGTGCAGATACCCAGCAAATGGATAGATTTTGGGAAGGATGAACTACTGGATCACCTGGGAGTGGAGCACACCACTTAACTACAATATCAGGACCAAAGATGCATGGAGGAGTGAGTGGAGAGCACTCTGGATCATTGGAATGAATAGCCACCAGCGCACTTGCTGGGGGTGGGGGCCACATGACTACCAGGGACCATTAACTATAGGGTGCTCTTTTGAATGGAGCACCCTGTTTGCTAGTGCCCGAACTAGGTCATAGCATTAAACTGTGCAATGCACACTGTCGTTGTTATGCTGCAACCAGGTCAGAGCCACAGCCCGAACTGTTAGCAGATACGAACCCCATCTGTCTGTGTTTAATATATAAAATGAAAAAAACACTTTAATGTAGAAACATTATAATTTAAGGTCAGATGGGAATTTTGGTCCATCCAGTTTCGCCCCCCCCCCTCCCAATTGCACTGATTTATAGGTATTCCTTAACTAGCCTGCCTCTCAAGGTACCCTGTGATTCCCTTCATAAGCAAAAATGTATCCCTGCATAACTTGAAGGCCTGTTCTCTCTACATGGCCACTGTCTTTGCTGGTAGGCTGTTCCATAGGCTTGCCACCCTATGGGAGAAGTATTTCCCAATCTTGCCTATAAAATTACTATGCTTGAGTTTCAGGGCATACCCCTGACTCCTGCTGGAGGGCACCAGATCAAACATCTGTATTAGATTTTGTTGACATTTTTTTTTTTTTTGGTGCAGTATTAGCCACTGTTAAGCAATTTAAATCACAAATCGTAGTGAGAAAAAAAAATAATGTGACCTACTGGGAATTGAACCCAGGTCCCCGGAATACCATCCCAGTGCTCTAGACTGAGCTATAGGCTCACGTGGTTGGACCTGAGGTTCCTGGGCACGCTTCTTTTCTCTGGTATTGCATATCCTACAACTAGGAATAATCAAGATGATAATTAGATGCTTTCTGGTGCAGTGTTAGCCACTAAATCACAAACCGTAGTGAGAAAGAAATAATGTGACCTACTGGGAACTGATCTCGTGCCCCCAGAATACCATTCCAGTGTGCTAACCACTATGCTACAGGCTCACATGGTTCAACCTGGTGTTCCCAGACACACTTCCTTTTTCTGGCATTTCTCTGGCCTTTATTTGATTTTGAGTTTGTGAAACACTGAGATCATGTCCACTCAGCCTCCTTTTTCCACTGTGAGTATGCTAAGGGCCACACACCTCTCCTCATAGCTTTTATCTTCTATACACCTGATCATTTTGGTGGCCTTGCATAGCACCCTTTCAGCTATCTCGGTGTCATTTTTGTATGGGAGGTCCCAGAATTGCATGTAGTTCTGCAGGTGGGGTATGACCAGGGCCTTGTAAAGTAGCAAGATTACCTCCCCTGTTCTGCTACTCACCCCCTTTTGATGCACTCCAGCATCATTCCAGCCTTCTTGTCAACAACTGTCCACAGCTTATCATGCTTTAGCCCCTTCATCTATTATGATCCAGGTCCTCCCCGGCCCCTTTTACTGCAGCAGGAGGAGAAGTCCTACAGAGTACGTAGGTCCTACCTCTGTTTTCAATTTTCAGTGTAGCGCCTTGCATTTGCCTACACTGAATCTAAGACTACAAGAGTCCAACAAGCTGCTGAGCTTGTTCAGAACCTGTAGTTTCTCCCATCATCAAGAGTCATCCATCATGGCCATCTCAGTGTCATCAGCGAATTAAGCAGCCTGCTAGAGATTCCAGCTTTCAGACAATTTATAAAAATGATGAACAGAGGCCCCAGCAGCAATCCCTGAGGGATGCCTGTAAGTAATGCTCCCCATTCTGAGTAGAGTCCATCCACCACAACACACAGCTTCCTGCCCCAAGCAAGTTAGCAGCTCACCTTGTGTATGCCTTGTGCATACCACACTGATGTACTTTGAACATAGTAACATGAGGTCAGAAGGGAGTTAAGTTCATCGTGTCCATCCTGTGCTTCATAAGAAGGTATAACTAAGTACTGTATGCCGTGCAAACATGTACTAACTTAAAGGGTTTTCCTACCCACTCTACTCCACTGTTCTGGGTATCTCGTGATTCCCTTGTTATGCAGAAATTGTTGGTATGTAGAAGCTGGTCCAGGCTTCTCTTGAAGGCCTGTACTGTCTTCATGTCCTCTGTCTTCACTGGGAGGCTGTTTCATAGGGTTACCACCTTCTGAGAGAAGAAGTTCTTCCAAAATAATCACCTCTGAGCTTCAGGGTGTGTCTCAGAGTCCTGCTGGAGGACAACAGATCAGACTGTCTGTCCGATCTTTTTGATCCACTTGAGTATACTAAATCTGAAATTATGTCCTCTTTCTCAGCCTCCTTTTCTCTAACATGAATATAGAAACTGATGGCAGAAGAGAACCAATGGTTCATCCAGTCATCCTTACCTCACCCCATGGTCTGCTGTCTTAGCAGAATTCCTAACACACTTACCCCCTTCCCCACCTCCTCCCCCTTGATGTAACTGTCTGCCCCCTTATCCTATCCAGGCTGTTCTTGAATCATTTAATAGTCAAAGAAAATAACATTATTGGCAGAAAGAGACCATTGGTCAATCCAGTCTGGACTGTTATATCCTGTCGTACCCCAAGACCTGTTGTCTAGAGAGTTTTTTGCCCTCTCCCACTCTCCCTTACCTCTGCCTTAGTGCAACCCCCCGAGTAAATATTAAGCCCTTAACCCTGTCCTAGCCATGCTTGAAACCATTAATAGTTTTTGCACCCACCACCTCTGCCAATAGGCTGTTCCACAACTTAGCTGCTCTCTCTATAAAATAAAACTCTCACATCCCTCATTAATTTCGTCCAACCAGTTTCTACTTATGTCCACCTGATTTTGACTCACAATTCCTGCTGAATAATCACAGTATAGCCTTTCCCCCATCACCTGTCATAATCCTGTTCCATGACTCAGTCACCCTTTTCATGAAATGTAACTTCCTCAACACCCTTGCAGCATCCTCCAGCCAGCTTCCATTCATGACCACGTGTAACTGACTCACTATTTCTTTTGAATATGTCCCTGCTATCCACCCTGTTTATTCTTTTTAGGAACTTGAAGGTCTCAGTCATATGTTGCCCCTCTTTGTCCTGTGTTCCAGCAAGAACATGTTCAAGACTTCAAGCCCATCCTTGTAGGATCTTCCCTGCTGTCCTCAAATCATCTGGATGACACTTTACTACACCAACTGTAGTCTATCCTTCTTTCCTCATGTGTGGACTCCAGAACTGGACACATCACACTAGATGTGGCCTAACTAGTGACCTGTATGGGGGCAATATTATCTTTTTCCTCTTGTAATCAAAATTCCTCCCAATGCACTCCAACATTCTGGTTGCCTTACTGTAGGCTTTATTGCATTGACTAATACATTTCAGGAAGTCATTTATAAAGACTTCCAGGTCCTTTTCCTGAATAATAATGGCCAACCTGACCCCCCAATTTAGGATTCTTTCCTGGGGGAAGGCAGGTTCTTGCATTACTTTGCACATCCTGGCATTGAATCTCATCTGACATATTTTAGGCCTCCTCTCTAATCTTTCCAGTCTGGGTGGGACAAATTAGGTAACCAGGTGGCCAGTGGTCACTAAAAAAGTTGGTTTGGCTACCAGAATTGGAAATTTACCAGTCAGCTGGTGACTCATGAGGTCTCTTTGCAACTCTCGAACCATTGGCCCACTCTGCTGCACAGCTTTGTGTTATCTGCAGAGAGAAACATCCCACCGTGTGTACCCTCTACTATGTCACTGATAAACATATTGAAGAGAACAGGTGGACCAACTATGGTGTCACCCCACTCATGACCTCTGTCTCCCCAATTTGATTCCATTGACCACCACCCTATGATGTCCCCCCAAGCCAGTTTGCCACCCACCTTACTAGCTCTTCCTCTACTCCCAAGCCCTCTAGCATCTTAAGCAGTCTCCTATGGGGCATTGAGTTAAATGCCTTACTGAAGTTGAAGTATAGTAAATCTACTGCCTTCCTCTTATCCACAGTCCTCATAACCCCATCAAAGAAAACTATCAGGTTGGTCTGACAAGACTGCCCTGCTACAAACCCATGCTCTTTACTATCTTGGAACTCACTGGCTTTCAGGTAGGTCACTATATTCATAGCTTCATAGGTGAATACGAGATCGAGGGGCTAGCCCATTATGACCTTGCCATGCTTAACTTGGGTGGAAATAATATTTAGATTCTCCCATATGTAGGTCCAAATTCTGTTTAAATTGCTGTAAGTTTGTACTTTGCACTACCTCTTGAGGTAAGGAATTCTAAATTGGAACTATCCTCTGAGTAAAAAAGCGATTTCTCTTAACAGTCTTATTTATATTTGCCCTTAACTTCATTTATGGGATCTAGTATTGCTTACAGAAGGGTGCTAGTCCAAACATATAGTTTCATATAGGACCTCATCTCTTGTGGCTTTATAAATTAGACATAAGTCTCCTCCTAATGAGTGATATTTAAGAGAAAAAAGTTTCAATTTTTTTAATCTATCTTCATATGAAAGTGAATTTAAGTTTATAATATGTCTTGTAAATCTTCTCTGTACTTTTCAATCTGACTATCACCTCTGTTAGCTTTCCTACAATGGAGGTAAGACTGACGGGCATGTAGTTACTTGATTCATACCTTGCCCCCCTCTTGTGAAGCAGGATCATGTTTGCTGTCCTCCAATCCCTCAGAACTGTGCCTGATCACAGGGAGCTATTGAATAGCCCAGTGAACGGTTCAACCATTTCTGATGTCAGTTCCCTAAACACTCGCAGGTGCATCTCATCCAGTCCTGGCTCTTTATCTGTTGTCAGGACAGCAAACCACCTCCATACTCTTTCTACTGTTAGCTCTACCCACACCATTTCCTGAATCCCCTGTGCTGCAGCCTTAACATCACTTTCTGTAGAGTCCTGGTGTCTTCTACCATGAATACAGAGCAGAAGTTAGCCATAAAGAACAGTCGCCTTCTGCTTGTCTTCCACTATTACCCTCCCTCCCTCCCTCTGCTAACCTGATAATTCTCCCTTCATCTTTATTTTTACCTGATATACTGTAAAAACTCTTTCACCCCTCCCTTTACCCCTTCCTTTATCCCTTTCACACTCCACAGCTCTGTTGTTGCCTTTACACATCTGAACACCATTTTGGCTGCCATCAACTAACATTGGTATTACCCCTCCTTCTACCCCTATTGGTGCCGCTTGTAGTTGGTGGAGGATTTTTTCTTGACCTTTACTACCTCCCTTATGTCCTTAGAGAACCAGATCAGTCTCTTATGCTTGTTTCCTTAGGTGATCTTTTCAAGCAAATTTTACAGTACTTGCTTTGAGAATGGTCCCCTTGATTTGTCCTATTTTTCCTCTACCCCCCAGCTTTGTTCATCCCTTCCAGTCATTCCCAGTGTTCCCTGACTTCTACTTTCATCTGGTTAAAATCTGCCATTCCAAAATCCAGAAATCCAGTGTTTGACAAGGATTTATTAATACCCAAGGTCAGCTCAAACCAAATGGTATTATGGTCACTGTACCCCAGTGGTTCTCCAACCTCCACTCTGGCCAGTATTTGTGACTTGGTAAGCATCACATTGAGAATGGCCAATTATACAATGGCAAGAACATTTCTTGCAATCTGATTGGCAGGTGCCCACCTTGAATAGTGATGTTATCCCAGCAAAATAGCACTGTATTAAGGTCCAACACACAAATGACCACATAACATTTAAAAGAATCAAGCTGGCCCGGTGGCACTGAGGGTTGAGGTGCTGGATGCCTTACCTCACACCATGCCGGTGACCCGGGTTTGGAAGCTAGCTTAGTTTGTCGGGTCCAGCCAGGGAGGAGAGGATTGAGCATCTGGAGAACTACTCTCCTCTCCTCTCCTAGGGAGGGGTGGGTTTTGGATCCCTGGCATCAAGTGACTCCCAGTGGAGACTGGGGACGCTACTGCTGGGAAACACTTTGGAACAGGTGAAGGTGACGGCAGATGTCCTGCAGATGGGTACGGGAGCATGCCTGTCGCGAGCTGGATGTCATAGCATGTCCATGCCTCTGGGGGTTAAATAGCAGGAAAAAATCCTCTGGAGTGAGCAACAATGATGCCCTAATGAACCTCCACTTTCCCTGGCCCAGACAAAGCCCAGTCTAAGCCATGGCAGGGGCTCAAGGGTGATTTCGGTCTCCTTCCTGTTCCGCTCCAGGGGAGGCCCACCATGGGAGGGTAAGCCATGGTACTTCCCATCTCAGTGCAGGGGCAGAGGCAGGGTCAGAAGGGAGCTGGGGGGGTCTGTGTAACAGGGCTGATAGTGGGACAAGAAATCCCCCACTGCACAGGGGCGAATAAAGAAAGTTAAAAAAAAAAATTTTAAAGAATCACTCCAACTGCCACATTGTGCCTTAATCATTATTTTACATAAAACCCACATCAGTCAGCTTCACTGTGAATGCCAGACCCACTCGCTCTGCTAATAAGAAGTGTGTGAGTGATGGTGCTTTTTAAAAGCAGATACTGAACTATGAAAATGAACCACATCAAAACAAATTTGAAATAAAGCTGTCACTTCAGTCGGCTTCACTGTAAGAGATAAACTTGCTCACGCCGCCAGAAAAAACTCACTCTGCTAAGAAAAACTATCTGAGAGTGTGTGTGCTTTTGAAAAACAGATTGTACTTTAATGGCCAATTGGCTGTTCCTTTCAAGCAGTATCATAACTCTAGTACTGTGCTTCCACAACCATTTGTACTTCTTCTCCCAGTACAAAGCTGGCTGTACCGGGAAAAACACTGACACATGCATAAAGCAAACTCTGAACCATGGCTGACAGAAATACTGAGACAGACAGGTGAGTGAGTGGGCTGATGGGGGGTTGGGGGTGGACGTTGAAGAAACACTGTGGCAGAGAGGTGTGTGGATGGAACTAAGTACTGTAAAATGCAGGATGTAAACCTGAGGGACTGGAAACACCATTTAAGACAGAGAGACAGCTATAGGGACAGAGGCTTCAGGAGACACCATACAAATGACAAAGAGAGTGATGAGGAGGGAGCAGAACCACCTAGTGGGCAAAAGAGAAATGATGGACTCTTTTTAAACATGAACATGCACATTGCAAAAATTAAGTGAAAATCTATTTAAAATGTCTTTTAATCTGTTTTTTTGTTTTCATGAACTAGCCATTGCCTAACAGCAATAATGCACTCCAGGGGTGTGTGTCATGCTGGGATAACATCACTTCTTGGGTGTTGAACACACTTGGCCTGAAGCCTCATGCTTCAACCACCCAAGGTGTGACGTTATTCCAGCATGACACACACCCCTGCCATGCATTACTGCTTAATTAACTAGTCGGTTCCCTGACCATTTGGATCAGCAAACAGTTCTGCAGCTTGTCAAGCAGGGCCTGACATCTGACACTCCTTGCTGTTGGGGTATCTCAGTTCACATATTGTGAATTGAGATCCCCCACCACCACTGCCTCCCCTTTCACAGCCCGCTTCCTAATTTCTTTTCCTAATTCATTATCCTCCACTACTATGTGCTCCAGTGGTCTGTAGACCATTTCTATTAATAACAATTTCCCTCTGGCAGTTGAGAAGTGTATCCAGAGTGATTCCATTTCCCCCAGTGTCACCCTTGATGGACTCATCTTCTTTGGCCTCCATGCTGTCCCTAACATAGAGGAATACCCTACCCTTTTCCCGTATGCAAATCCCTGCTATACAGGGTATATCCTGATATTGCTTGTTGTTCCCTAAGGTCAACATTTCGGTAATGGCCACCAAGTCCAACTCTGCATCCACCACTGTCACCTGGAGCTTGACGATTTTATTGCCCAGGCTCTTGGCATTAACGCAGACTGCCTTCCAGCTTCCATTTTTACACATCCACTTTTTCTCATTGCATCACCCTTTGTCCTCCCTCTCCCATCTCCTTCCGAATGTTGCTACTCCCTGCTTATTTTTACTACCTCTTCTACTGACCCCCATTTCTTGAAGTAGGTCCAGCTACTGTCAAGCCATTTCCAGTTTCCCTTCCCTTCTGCCCTTCTTCTGGGGGAGTCTTAGCCAGATTCCCCTTCTCCCTTCCATCCCCAGAGCCTTCCCCATCATCAGTCTCCCTCCTTTTTCAGTTTAAATGCCTATCTACATATACAGTGGAGAGTGCCAGAATGCAGTGCAGTGTCTCCAGTTAATGCATTGCAAAAGGGATTAACTGCCATTGAAATTGCCTTGTTTACTGCAGTATTGAGTTGCCTCCTAGCCAGTCATGCTGCACATCTAATTGTTGCCCCGCTGCACTCATCCCATCTCTCATTAGGTGAATGCCATCACCCTTGAAGAGTCACCTGTTCCAAAAATCCCCACAGTCCCCCACAAAGTGGCACCCTTCCTCTTGACAGCACCCTTTTAACCAACTGTTAAATGCAGTTTCTTCTCTCCTAAATCTGTCCACTTTCCCCCCACACTAAAAGAACCTCCAAAAAGTGTAGGGAGGTCATTTTTTTCAGTTTATCTCCCAGTTTCCAGAAGCTAAATTTCACTGCCTTCAGAAGGTGTGTTTGCCAGGTCATTGGTACTCAAATGTTCAAACACTTTAGTTTCCCGTTCTGTCCTTTCTAACATTCCTCCTATCCTTTCCATGTTCTGAATGGCTGTTACACCCAGGAGACATTTCACCACCCCTTCAATTTTCTCCACCTCCACCACTTTCTCCACCCTCTTAGTATGGAATCTACTACCTCTAGGATCCTTTTAGCTTATTTCCCCCCACAACACTCCTTGAGAAGTTGGGTGTCTGCACCTCTCCTAAGAGCATGAAATGGTTCGTAGTTGATATTGAGGGAGTCTGACATGCATCCACCTGCCTGGTCTATATTCTTTCCTTTTCCCACCACCCTCCAGCCACCTTGACCAATGGGCCTCTGTGGAAGCAGGGACTTCAGACCTCCCACTTAGTCGGTGACACAGCAGGAATATCACTTCTCTTGCAGCTACCAGTGGCACCTGGAGCTCAGCAAATCTACAATAAATGGGGCAATAACCCATCTTCCAAATTGTGGCCCAGGGAATGAGCATCCCACAGTTCTTACAGTTGTCTACTGCCCTTCTACAACTGCACTCTGTGGCGAGTTGGCCACTGCATTAATATTGCAGACATATTGCTGTTATATTTTTCTGTGATTTTGTCTATAGTTAAATTCCTAAACAGACCTGGAGATGAGGTGACAGAAAGATACCCCATGTTTTGTTTTTTTTTAAAGTTATATGGAGATGTGTATTCCACAGTCTAGGAAAGGCTTACGTAACTGGAAACTGAAATTACATTTCAAAAGGATGGAAGTTCCTTGTATGCAGATCAAAAGGGAAAGAGGTGTAATTTGTCAAGAGATAGAGAACATCTCCTGTAGTCATAAACCTTTACATTTCAAAGCAAAGGTATTTTGAGAACAGGATCTGAGGAAACACCAATTCTGGAAATCTATTTACTTTTTTGCAAGTGGCAGGAAGTTGGGCTGTGGAAGGAATATAAAAGTTTACTAATATTGATTAGCTTAAAACTTGGAAAGAGCAAGAGAGATCCATGCTGGCCTAAAAATATAAGGCCATCAGCGAACCACAGACTGAAGGACCAGGTATATAAGACCCTCAGAACAGGGCATTTGGCATACTCTTTCATGAGACACTCTTCTGACACAAGACAAGGCAGCCAGATTGTGATAAGAACTGGGACTTGGAAAACTTTTGCAGAAACTCATTTATTTTCTGGACGTTTTGATTTCTGCACGGACAGGGTAGAAATTAGGCAGCTGAATTTTACTGTGTGTTTTTGCATGTATATTTCCAACTTTATTTCTGTTATCCTGTAAACAAATTTCAGAATCTTTTGTTTGTAAGTCTTGTATGATATTTATTTAAGTATTAGTAAAAGCACTTGCTTTTGAAAACTGCCTGTGAGTGATCTGTATGTGTATAAAAGTGGAAATGTTTATTAATCTGTGACAAGCCTGTTTATTGCTAAAGGTGCCACCATTGCTAGCAAAGACTTGGATCTTGGAAGGGAATCTGGGTGCCTAAAGTAGGGGAAATACATAGGTCTTGGGAGGGGTCTGTAAGGGGGCACTAGATCGCTGCACCACCTGTGGGAGAAGACACAATCAGGGTTATGAGAGACAGCCCCAAAGAGCTCATAATGCCTGGGTCTTCCCCCCAGTATAGCAATTAAGGAGGGTTCTCACCTAGCTACAGACTTAAGACTATATTTTACCCCTACCCAGATTAGAGATGAAGCCCTTGGACCTTGTTGCAAGTGTTCAGTTGTGAACTAAGCGGGCACTCTAGAAGGATGTGTGGAGGGTATTCCTGTTCCACCCCAT
Organism: Neoceratodus forsteri; assembly: GCA_016271365.2. Taxonomy (NCBI): domain Eukaryota; kingdom Metazoa; phylum Chordata; order Ceratodontiformes; family Ceratodontidae; genus Neoceratodus; species Neoceratodus forsteri. The sequence continues at coordinate 1,386,219,348 of CM028131.1, read as the reverse complement.
CATGGGTTGCACTTAGGGGTGGGCACTGTGAGCTCAGTGGACCTGGTCCCCAGGAGAGGATTCAAGACACACTCCATTTTCCCTATACTAGACTTTATTTGACACCAGATCACTTTCCTCTATGCCAGATCCCCCTGCCCTATGTAGGTTTTATCTATACCACTCATGTTGGGTAATACTTGCTATTCTATGGCCCTGACTCAAACTATCCTCCTTAATTGCTTCAGCACCAAACTCTATATATGGTGTTTGCTGTTCCTAGTTGCTTGGCCCCACTCCTACTGACTTACCTACCCAATCTGTGATGAACAGATTTCCCAGCGGACCTATGGCCTACCCTATGACACCCTTTAAACACTCCAAGTTAAATGCTGCCCTCCATGGCACTCATGCTTTAGGATGCACACATATAGGGACATTTGCCCCTGTACTCTATGCAAGCCACCCAGCTGCTTCTGATTAGCACTTCTCCACCAATCACCTCTCGTCTACCCACTCACTCAACATCCTTGCTTCCCTAGTTTTATATTTGTTTTTGTACATAGGAGAGACTGCCCTGATGCCTGCAAAAGGGCCATGTGGCCCAGTGTATTTTACTCACCAAACTTCAAATAAAATATAAGTAATAAAATAATTAATAATTATCCACAGTTGGACATGTCAGGTTATAGGCTAGGGGACTGTGTTACCCATTATTAAATTGATAGCACTCCTTTCTTGTCTCAATCCCTGTTTTTATGTGTCTTATGCCCAGATCCCTTCCTCCACCTCCCCTTCCCCATTGTTCCTTTCCCTTTGTTTGTTCATTGTCGTAAACTCCGTTATTACAAATAAATAACCACTTATGGCTGACAGACTCTACCTTGCACCACATAATGTTGAACATAGCTGTGTTGTTTTTAAACTTTAGTATTGTTCATCCTGATTATTATGCATTTAAAATGTAATTGTGCACACTTTTAAGATACATACTGTATACTGAATTAACACAACCCAGAATTATTGGATTACATGCCCTCAGATGTTTGTAATCAACCATGTAAATAAACTTCATGATGCAGCACTGCCCCCTGATCAAGCCCATCTGGGTGATACATATGGGTGTTCACTACGCTTTTGTATTTGCTCACCTGCACTTTAGATATTAAACCAATTAATACCAGCCTTCAGCATGTGCTTAATTTCTTCTGGTATGCCTTGACTGTCAGCAGCTCCTTTGGGGGTTTGATATATGCTACTCATTGTTTGTTTCAATCCAAAAGCCTCTCTGACCCATGGTCATTCGCCCTCCTCACTGTCTCTGTTCTGAGGATGGTGTCTCTGGTGGCTACCTGTAGGGAAAAGCATCTTAAAGCAGCATTATTTGTTAGTCGGCAAAAAATTTCATCACATAGTTTTTTAGCAAAAATGTATTTTTGACATCCTTAGATTTATTCTCAGTGTATTACCAGTTTCCCCAGATATTGTTAAAGCAGTTTTTATGGCAAATTTTGTAATTAATGACTCACATCATTAAAGATGGCTACCATAGCCGACTGTCTGCACAGCAGTAGCACTACTGCTTCTGACACTGGCGACCTGGGTTTGGGAGCAAGCCTGGGTCATCAGGGGCCCATCGAGGGGGAGGAAGATCAAGCATCCCTGGGGGCACTCTCCTCCTCCTCCTCCCGAGGGGGTTGCCATGTCCCACTGTACCACTGCCACCTGCAGATGTGTGGGTTGTAGGGTGCATGGGATACAGGGACAGAGGTACGCACCACACTGTGTGTTGCACAAGCATGCCAATGCATGCTCACTTTGGGGACTAAGTCCCTACAGGGACGGCTACATGGTGTAGCAAGGGGGGAAGAAAGTCAGAAACTGCCCTGGCTGGCAGGATGATCACCGACCTTCTGTTGCCCCCGCACCGGTAAACCAGGCACCTCATGGAATCTGGATCTGTGAACAGTCAGTTGAGGGGGCTTCCCACCACCCCTCCACAGAGGGCAAGCCATGAGGGACCCAGGAGGGTAAGTCCAGGGAGAAGCCTGGTGACAGAGCTACAAGGATCAGTGGGAAGAAGAGTTAGCCGGTGGTAAAGGAGGCTAAAGTGTAAATAATAAAAAAAAAAGATGGCTGCCATTCAAATTTTTAAACATCTTTTCCATTCAGGTTATCTGTTGAATGTACATACAGTATTAGATTAATTTAAAAATATAGATGTAATAAGGTGGTGTTAAAAAGTTATGATGGTCACCAGCACAGCACTATATCAAGATATTTATTTTTTCATGGCAAGCCCAGTATGGCACAGTATTGGGAACTGTTAAAATCTTCAAAACCCTGTGTCTTGGTTTGGGAATGAAAGAAAACAAAAACAAAATAGGTGTCTTGATATTTTTGCCAGACAAATATGATTGCTAAAAAAAGACTACAGTATATAGTGGCTAACAAACACTGCTGCTTTAAGGACCTGAGCCTCTTCTGTGCCTAGCAATAAAGCAATGATGTCATGATTTAGAATATGTTTCCATCATCAGCATTCCTTTAAAACCTTTAGGAGTCACATACTTGCCCTGTAGTGTGCCCTGTTGCTCCTCTGTGACATTCTTTCACTATCTAATATTATTTCATCTCTTTCTTCTGTGAGTGCTAATATTACTCATTTAAGTGTTTGGTAATCTGATAATTCTTTGTTATGTCTCCTCTTTCCTGGTCCTTCAGTGGTCCAACGCTTTTCCTCCTCTCATTTATGTATCTGAAAACTTTTATTAGATTTCACTTCAAGTGTTATATTTGACTTCAAGTGTTATCTGTTTCCCTGCCATTTGTTTTGCACCTTGATTCTGTGTTTGTACTCATGGAGTATGCCCAAGTACAGTAGTTCTATCATTTTCCTTGGTGTCTTGCAATTTAATAATTTTGTATGCCTACTTTTTCTCTCTAATAATGCAAAGTACTTTTATCACTACCCACGTAGGTATATTGCACCTTCGTATGGCAGCCCGCTACTGTTGTTCTAAGCACATACTACACTTTGTATAACCAAGCATAGCATGTGCACAGAATAGGGAAATTGTCACCTATGGGAAGAACTGCTGAAAATAGCAGTTTCTGTGCAGGTTGTCAGTGCTGAGCTTTTCCTCACACCAACAGGTTGCACACAACACTGGCTTGGTGTTGAGTTCAGTAAGAAAGCTGAACGTGGGGGAGAGGGGCTGGCAGCCTACAAGATGGCTACTTGATTATTTTGCTCTGAATACCCCTAAGTAATATCCTTCTTAATCATTGCTCCCCCCTTCCCCAAACCAGGGGAGTGTCTGAGACCAATCCTTGCCCCATTTCTCAGATTCACAGATAAAGAAATGATTATGAAGTGGGCAAGACAAAGAGGCTGTTTAAAATGGAGGGGCCACACAGTGAGAATTTTCCATGACTTCTCCCAGAAACTCACGGCATGCAGGAAGGTGTATACACCAGCTCACAAAGCTCTAATGGACTTAGGTTGTATACAGCATACGATATCCAACTACCCTAAGAATAACCAGCAGTGGCATCACTAAGCAATCTGACATCCCCAACGAGACCAGCAGCTACATTACCAAACAATGGCCTACCATAGATGAGGGGGAAATACAGGTCTTGGATCACTCAGAGGGGCCTGGAAGCACAGGCCGACCACTTGGATACAGCACCAACAATTGATACTTATGATGCACACCATTCCAAAAATGGAGTGCCCCTGAGGCTACAGCATGAACTGGATGCCTGGCAACCCTCCCTCAGAAAATGCAGAAAACAGAAAAATATAGCAGACAATGCCAAACAATCCGACCGGCACTCCTGCTTGCACAGCAGAAGCCGTAGCAGCAGAAGAGCCACACCAGCCTTCTCTGACATCCCTTCACCTCTGTTGAGTGGTAACAGTTTGCCTCCTTACTACAGCTTCCTCAGATGACCAAATTCAGGTACCTCCACAGCAGCAATATGTCCAGCAGTAGCTCACAATCCGAGACACACCTAAAACCATGGGCAGAAGCAGTGAATCTCATTGTGACTGCTACAGACTTCCTACACTCTGATGACTCTTCCTGCATGGAGGAACTCTAGCAGTACACAGCAGGAACAACTACCAAGACATACTACAACCCTTTCCCTATATGAGAGAACCGACACCTAACAACAGACTCATCAACGTGATATCATGGTTTAAGTACTGGCGGCGAAGGGATGACATGACTTAAGAATCACCTATCAAATATGCCTATTAATTAAGCCCAATTCATTCTTAAAGGAGCACCTCCTAAAGTACAATGTATGCTGAATGTGTTCTATTTTCTAATGACTCTTACCATCTCCCTTCCAGGCAGGGACTGCTTAAGATCTAGTCAGCTGCACTCACATTCTGCTCCCAGAGTCCAGTGATTACTCCCATGTCTGACCAAGTCCTTAATGTCATTTGCAGATGAACATTTCCCATGGACTCCAACACAGCACACTGTACTGTACCGTGTATGCCGCCATTTGTCAGCCCTCAAGGAATCTAACCCCTAGCAAATCCTCCAGAAGACACAGAGGTTGAATTTTCTTCTGGTCTTAAGAAGCCACAGTATTGTGTGTTTTCCTTTGCCATGTACCTTTTTTCTGTGTTAGTAGGGCTGTAGGTGTACTTTTAACCAGTGAGACCAAGCTTCCCTACAATCGCAGGTAGGCTTCTAGATCAGGGGGCAACTGCTGGCTGGAATGCCGGTGGGTGCACTACTGTGGAGAGACATCCACTGCTACTTTGCCAGTTAAGGTCATTAATGTTCAATATGGTACTTACAGGAGCCCTTAGAGAGTTTCCTTACTGAGAGGGTGAGATGGGGGGTCAAATAACAGCAAAGAGCATGCTGGGTGGGGTGGGTGGTATAATGGGGGAGTGAGGGTTTGGCTGAACTGAGAAGAAGAAGGTAGCAATGTGGGCAGCCATGACACCCCCCCCCCGTGCTCATGTTCATTTCAAAGAATCTACATTTGGGGTTATGGGTGCTTGGGGGTTATCCCAATAGCACAGGAAAGAGTTGGCCACACCCCCCCCCGACTCTGGGCCACAGATAACTGTTCAGCTGGTATTCACCAGACCTACCACCATTTTGTCTATTACTTATAGTGCCCATCTAGACACCAGCACAGGTATCAGTAGTCCCCTCACATAATGGGCTGATGCATGATCCCTGCTGTCGTACTGTGCATGACGTATGCCACCTAATGGGGCCAAGTGCACCTGGGATGGGCCCAACCCTTTCCAGACATACACCTCTGATGCCCCCAATAGGCATCTGTCTTAGTGGCAACCTGAGAGGGCCCCCCTTGACTATAGTCAAAATCTATGTCCCTAATTCTGATTAACCCAATTATTTTCCAGAAACTGAGCCAAGAAATTAGCAAGTTTTTGTCTTCCACCACCCCCCTAATTATTGGGGGAGACTTCGGACTCAATGGGCTGAGTCAGAGACAACTGCCTGCTTCAGAATTAACAACATGAGCAACACCTGCAAAGGCACAATATGGGAGGACTATAAGGCAACTTTAAGGGGCTGAGTCATAAGCTGTGCTACTCACAGACATAAAAAAACAAGAGACACAGGCTCACCAGCTGGAAGAAGAACTCCAAGAGCTGAAACAATAATACAAGCAGGTGTACCCCCTATGCAAGAACTCATAGCTCACCTGGTCTTCATCAGACTCAAACTGAATGAACCCCCTTAATAGGCAAACTTAGCCATCACTATTAAGGATGTGACATACTTATTAGAAGGGAGGAGATATGGTGAGCAAGGTTCTAGCGTACTGTATTAAAAAATGGCAGGTGGAAAGGCACATTTTGGGACTCAAGGATGGAGTTGGATCAGTGTGATGCGACCCTCATTACATTATTGCCATTATAAAGGCCTTTTATCAGTCCCTATATGCCTCCCTATCTTCTCGTCATCAGAAAACATACAGAGATTTCTAGAAAATCTCCCAGTCCCCCGAATCCCTCAACAGCAAAAGGCAGCACTAGAAGACCCTGTCACTGTGCAGGAGGTCAAAAAAGTAGAGGTGGCCACATTATTATATTCCAAAGTGGCACACATAAACACGGGACCCCCTACCATCAGGGCATCCACACTAGCCAATCTACCCATGATTATGGGAGTATGTTATCATCCTCCCAATTCGTATTTAGCTATCACTAGCCAGACTGTGCAGGAAATAGATATAACATGTGAACTGAGGGGAATCATCTTTATGGGGGACCTGAATCTTGAGGATATAGACTGAGTCACGCATTTAGCAAACACTAGCACAGGAAAACAGATGGTGGATATTTGTGAACAAAATGGCCTTCAACAGTCTGTTACTGAACCCACTAGGGGTGATAATATACTAGACATTGTTCTCAGTACTATGGGTATTAATATAACAAATGGTAGATCATGCCCCCCTGTATCTAATAGTGACCATCATTTGATTAAGTTCTCTATTGAGTATACCTAGTCTGTTTATAAAGGTGTCTCTAAGTTTTATTTATATAAAAAGGCAAATTTAGTAGCAACTGGCAAAGCCCTAACTAAAATTAATTTGGATTCCATACTGGCAAATTATCATTCCAAAGATATGTGGCTAAAGATCAAAAGTGTCCTTTTAAATATTAGTAATAACTTCATTCCCAAATATAAAAAAAACCAAAAACTTCTAAGGGAAAAATTAAACCAAAATGGCTGAATAATAAATTAAAGAAGCTAATTAACTAAACAAAACAAAAAATAAAGCCTATAAAAATACTCATTGTATATGGGAAAATTTTAAGGATTTGCGACAAAAATGCAAATATGAAATAAATTAAGCAACATGGAACCGTAGCTGGCAAAGAATGTAAATAATGATAACTGTACATCTTTTTATAGTTATATATCTCTTCCTTAATAAAAGCCTACATGGTACCGTTGAACCAATAATCAATAATCAGGAAACTGTCAGTGATCCAGAGGGACTGGCAAATATATTTAATGGATATTTTTGTGGAACTTTCACAAAGAAAAACAGAGTACTGTAAACTGTGATAACTGCAAATATGTAGAGATTTCAGAAGAAGAAATAATAGTAAAAATAACAAATATTAAAACTCATACAGCTCTGGGTCCAGATAAGATTACTGGGAGCATGATAATAATCATGTCTAAACATCTAACAAAACCATTAAAGCAGTTATTTGGCCAGCCTGTTGGCGCAGCGTTTGAAGCTCCACTTGCGATGCTGGTGACCCGGGTTCAGGAACAGACCAGAGTCGTTGGAGGGCCGGCCAGGGGGAGAGGGATTGAGCATCCCAGGGACTGCTCTCCTTCTCTGGGGGGAAGGCAAGGCAAATGTTTGATGCTTTATGGACCCCTGGCAGGGGCCAGAGGTACCGCAGCAACCAGCATTAAGAAGTTACTCAGAGGGACGGGATGGATGCTGGATGTCATTGCACGTTCCCGTCCCCCACGCACAGCCTACAAAAAAATTGTCCCACAGACGACGCTAGATGAAGTCTGCCCTGGCCTTCATCAACCTCCAGGACCGACTCTTGGACCCAGTCCCGACGTTCGGCACTGTACCAGGGCAGTGTTGCACCCCACCCTGGGGGCAAGCTAGGGGATATTTGAGGGGGTGCAGTCTAATATGGAGGTGGAGGCAGGGATCCATGACCAAGCCAAGGGTTATCCGAGGTGGGGGCAAAAAGTACAATAAATAAAAAAATTAAAAAAGCAGTTATTTGAATATAGAGTAAATAATTGTGAAGTTCCTACTGGCTGGAAGTCAGCGAATGTGACCCCATTATTTAATAAAAGTGATCGGCAACACGTTAAAAACTATGGACCTATCAGCTCAACCTCCTTAACAGGAAAAATGTTGGAAAATATTTTAAAGGAAAGGATATCTGCCTCCCTGAGTAATCTTGATCCTGACCAACACGGTTTTAAAAAGGGATGATCATACATCACTGGTTTGGTATGTTTTCATGAAAAAGTAAGCAAATGCCCGAATACCAAATTGCCTTGTGATATAATCTTCTTAGATCTGAGTCAGGCATTTGATCTTGTCCCATACTGAGCAAATATTAATAAATTGAAATCTTTAGACATTAATGTGTGTTATATTGCATGGATCTCAAAATGGCTGGAATGTTGAACTCAAAAGGTTCAGATACAGGGTCATCTATCAGGTGAGGGAGAGGTGTCCAGTGGGGTGCCTCAGGGGTCTGTGTTGGGGCCGTTAATATTCCATGTCTTCATTACCGATTTAACTAGGGATATTGGCAGCTGGCATATTAAGTATGCAGATGACACAAAGATTGGTGGCACTTCTAATATTGTGGAGGAGGCATCTAAGATTCAGAAGGATCTTCACAACTTTGTGAATGACAGTGTACAGTACACAATGCAAGCCCATTGGTCAACAGGGTCCACCAATGGGCTGCAGGATCACAGTAGCATCATTCTGAACAACTCTGTCGTGAGCAGCTGTGGTGGTATGAGGGTGGGTTGTGCTGCTCACTGATGGTGGAAATGTGCTGGTGGGGGAGTGGGTGGTAGGGGGTGCCTGAGTGGGTGGCAGGGTGGGTGGTCTGCAGAGCTATGCGAGTCCTTTCTAATGCTGGTGCCAGTGCATTCAGCTTAGGATGGGGAAGGGGGTTCTGTACATTACACTTACTCACCACAAGGATAGGCATCGTACCGGAGGTGCAGGCAGGGGTCTCTCTCTCTCTCTCTCTCTCTACATCACATTATCACCACAGGGAGCAGCATTGTAAGGGAGGTGAGGGTGGGGATCTCATTATTGCTTGATCACTGCAGGAAGCAGCATTATTATGGTGATGTGGGCGGGGAGGAGGGCACACTGGACTGCCAGGGATTCAACCAGGTGTGCGTGGGATGCAGTCGCCCGGGGAGGGCAGGGGTACGTCTGGACCAACTGGGGCTCTCAGTGTGGATCTCAGTCCTAGTAGGGCACCCGGCACATTTGGCTGGGCATACCCCTGCATGATGCATGCAAATGGAGCCATAATGACATGCAAATGGCCCAATTGAGCCGTGCATGCCTAATGGCCCCATTTGCATGTTGTTGGCTCTGAATGGCAAATTTGGGCAGCAGAGCTTCATGAGATGTGCTGCCCCATTGGAGTCCCAGCCCAACAGGAGGTTGCACCAGCACATCCAGGGCTGGGCACAACTGTGGTATTCACAGCGGGAATGCGCCAGGGGCATTCCCCAGTGCATCTTCTGTGGCTATCATCTCATTTGCGCCGGGGCATCTGAGATGCACTGAGAGCAAGCCCTTTGTAAATCCTGCCCATAGTGTTGCCGTTAGTACACCCCAGTTGTTGCTTCTGGCTTTCCAGCTGAACTGAAAGAAATATGTTATTTAGCACAGACAAATTCAACTATTTATATTAGTGGTGCTACATTCTATTGTTCTTATTTTACTTTTGATCTTTTTTTGCTGTACAACTGATCTATCGTTTCAATCTCCTGCTCTTCTTTGTCTTCCTGAAGACAAAACTTTTTCTATGAAAGTGTGAATGTAAAGAAATTGAAGAAGTTTAGAAAAAAGGAAAGGAATCCCCTTTCTGACTTGCATTTTCGGCATGATCTTACTGTGGCCAAATCCTCAGCATCTCTAATGTTACTGTTCAGTTTGACATTCATATTTCTTAAACTGTTAAATCCTTTTGTACTTGCATAACATCACTAAAATACAACCCTATCTATACGATGAAGCTGCTGCCTTCTTGATTAATTCCAGTGCTTTATTCTTGTATTGATTATTGCAATTCAGTCCTGGCGACCTTATTGCTAAAAGTATCCAGTGAGTACAGTACATCCAGAATGCTGCAACAAGACTGCTCTGTGGTTTACAAAAATCTGAACACATTACACCAGTTCTTGCTTGACTACAGTGGCATTATGTACACTATAGCATTGATAACAAAATTCTACTTATAGTTTATAAATGCAGTTCAATGTTTGGTGAATGGAGTAGTGCTTGTGTATACTTATGAACTTGAGGTTTGGCCTTTCTCTATTCCCACCCTTGGTAGGTAAGCCAGGTAAGCATATAGGGAATAAAAGGCCCAGCACAAAGGGTGAGCAGAGTGCTGGAGGAGGCAGGGGAGAATGGAGGGTGTTTCTCAAAGCACTGAGCAAGAAGTTCTGGGAGAGGCTGACCTTTATTTAGAATGTGGGAGGAGCTATTCCCCCACATTGAACCTTGGACTTCAGCCATCCCATTCAATGTTTGTTGAATAGAGTAGTGCTTGTGTATACTTATGAATCTGAAGTTTGGCCTTTCTCTATTCCCACCCTTGGTAGGTAAGCTAGGTAGCATGTAGGGAATAGAAGACCTAAAAAGATCATCTCCTCCAACACGAGGAGAATGTAACAAGTAGCATGCAGGAGACGGAAAGAAAACCTGGATGAAACCTCTGAGGACCCATAGCTACTGACCTGCCCATCCTCAGAGCACGCTAAGAAGAGATGATCCAAAAATGCTGAGTTCTAATTCTAGTGTGGAATGTAACATTCATGGTGTGATGAAATCTATCTTCTGAGTCTTCCAATGATGTGTGGAGGAAGGTCAATTCCGTAGAATGAAGAAGCAGATTCAATCCAGATGAATGTCCAGGTCGTGAATGAAGACTGAGTTCGACTGATGAAAAAAGGATTAAATAAGATCCAGGATTTATTTTGTGGTATTGGTGTCCAGGTCATGAATGAAGATTGAGTCCAGCTGATGAAGAAAGGATTGATTAAGATCTAGGGTTTATTCTTGTGATATTGATGATAGTTATAACTGAGGTATACAGAAGACATAATAACTCTGAGTATGAGATTTGACCAGATGGGCTGCCGGATTCTGGTAATTACAAGATGGATAATAGGTTAAGTGGATTCTTTGAGGTACCTGTCAGGCTTTGAGGAAGGAAAGGTTAGAATGATCAGCTCCTTTTGAAGATCAGTGATTATTTATGGACATTTGGAAGTTCTTTAGCATTGCTTAAAGATGATAGGATAATGAAACCTCAGGATGCGGGGAATCCAACGAAGGCTGGAAAATAATGGAAGAAACAATGATGTTCCAAAATAGAGTTCAATGATTCAAGTTTAGTAAATTGAAATGTTTCGCTATAGAAGCATCAATAGAGAGATAACAAGGATTTAAAACTGATTGAATTTTTGGATATCTGATTGGAAAGTGTGACTGAAGGATTGAAACCTGTGAAGGCAAAGATGCAGCAGGCTGTAATAACCATACCAGAATATTTGATCGGTATAGTTGAAATGTTCTGTATGATGATTTTGAAGCTTGATGATAAATTGGAGATGCTATAATATGGTTCATGTGAGTAATAATTCAGGAAGGATTGTGATGCACAAGATGATGTATACGATTCATGCTATAGTATACAGTAAGAAACTCAGTGGCCGGAGCTAGAGTGGCTCATGAGACATGCTGAGGAAGTGCTATGATATGGAGGATACTTGACTGAGTCTGCTGACTGATGGGCAATGGAAGCACTGATTTCTGAAATGATATAACGTATCAAGTGAGTTGATTGCATAATCTTATGAAGAACCATTGTGGTGTGAGATTATGATAAGAGATAACCAAATTCATTGCACATGGGTGACGTAATGGAATAGAATTTGATTTGCCTTTGAAGATGGTATTCACTGGAATGAGTATGAGGAAAGGCCGGTGCAGACTGATGGGACTGAAAGACCCCTAGGAAGGTGATTGGCATGACTGAAAGATTTTGAGGAGATGTCGATGACTTCATGAAGTATGATGATATTCAGGACTAGATAGCAGAATTGCACAAAACAGCAGGATGGCTGTGCACTGAAGATACATTGGTACATTTTCTGATATGCTAAAATAAAATGTCTTAGAAGAACATCGAATACTTAGTCCAGAAAGATACAAGTGGGATGACATCGTCAAATATTAAGTAGGCATTGCCAAGATTGGATACAGTGGTAGACACTGAAACCAATGATACGAGTGCCAGTATGTATGACATGAAGGACCCCTTGAGAAATTGTGGATTTTTGTGCAGTAGAGGTATCCCAAGAGGGAAGTAAGGTTGTGTTTCTGTGATAGGAAGATGGAATCAAAGAGAACTCCACTGAAGCTTGGATTCTAAGGAGTGTGAGAAAATAACTTTCATATGGTTTGAATCCAGTAAGATGTCTAAGGAATGATCCTGAAGAGTTGATTGAGAGGTAAGAGCTTCTATGTGGTCTGAATCCTAAAAGGAAGCCAATAAATGCTCCTGTGGATATTAATGGGAGATACTAGTGTTTCAGTGCCGATGGAATCTGAAGATGTCATGCAGTTCAAGGGATGTTGCTAGATCAAGGTTGTTTTCCTAATGGTGGGAGGAACCCATAGTCCTTGGGGAGCCGAATAGGAACAGCACTGCCTGCAGAGGTAGAGTGACCAGAAGTAACTGAAATGGAGACCGAATGACAGACGGCAGCAAACATGGAGAAATGCTCCCCCCCAAAAAGGAACTGGGAGGAAACGTACCAAAGGTCCGGACCATTGGAGCAGCAGAAAGGGAGATGCAGCACAACATAACAGCAGTTCTTCCAAGATATAGTATAGCGAGGGATGAGCAGGAAATAGTCCAACGGTCAGTGAAATATGGATGATGAGAGTCATGAGCCAAAGCCAAACATCCAAGGAGGGCAGCGCAGAAGGGAGATGGGCAAGGGAAGCAGATCCAGAAATAGAGGGAAGCAATGCCAGGAATGGAGTACAATCATGGAGTCAATGAGCAGACTGGAGGCACAGGTCAAAAACATCCCAGGAGTGAGACTGAGAGGACTGATCCAACGAAAAGGCAGGTGCTGAACGGGATCCAGGAGAAAGCCAGGGGAAGTCGGCACAATCCAGAGGAGAGACTTCAGGTTCTGTCACAGCAGACTGAAGATTCAGTTGATGGAAGGCACAGGAGGAGAGCATCAAGATGCCAGAGGGTCCAACAGAATCCAAGAGAGCAAGTACCACAGATGGAAGGCTGAAGCCACAAGTCATGACAGGAGTGCAGAATGGATCCTGATATGGCAGATGAGGGAGAAAAGCAGATAGAGATGAGTCCAGGACAAAAATTCAGAAGCATAGGAATGCCTTGAGCAGTGAGGAAGGAAGGAAGTGGTGGCAGTAGAAGTGCTAGAGGCTGGAGAGGTAGAGCTGGGAAGCAAGCCACAGATGCAGTACACAGAACTGCAGGATGGAAACTGGAAATCAATTAGAGCCTTAATGTCAGGAATGTTGATGAGCAGGAATGATTCTGGGACAAACAAGCTAGTAAGGTCCAAGGTGCAGAACAGGATGAAACCAAGGGAGCGAGGATAAAGAACATAAAGCCTGTGTGTAGAGACCAAATACAGGAGAGCTCAGTGAAGTGTGGCAATGAGGCTGGGACAGTCCAATCTTTGATGGAGTAGATTGGGGCCCAAGTCTGGGAATGGGCTAGATGAGCAGAGTAATGGGGTCTGGGAGACCGGGCAGGACTTGTTGTGAAGGATGGAGGCATGGAAACTAGTGACATAGCCCAAGTACAGGGGACTGAAGGCTGGCAGGTATGGAGTCCTATTCCCAGTGGAAGTTGGTGAACCTGAACCATATTCCGTTGGATCCACGGAAATGAGAACAAGGCAGAGGATGAAGTGGAAAATAACTGAATGAAGTTATTTGAGGAAACAGACTCCCATTTTCTGGTATACTGGGTGAGCCCACATAAACTAAAATGTCCAAAGCATAAGGTAGGGATGGAGGCTGTTGGAGCATTGATAGAGAATGGAGGCCGTGGTGTAGGAAGGTGGATGACATGGACTCCCATCTACAGCAGACAGGGCAAGCCCACCTTCACTCAATACCTCAGGAAGTAGAGATAGAGCCAGAGACAGTCAGATTGCTGGAAGTCAATGGAATTGGTAGAAATGAAGTCAGAAGACATGTACTCTCATCCCCGGTGGACAGGGCAGGCACACTTGCACTTGATACCGCAGAAGGTAGAGTTAGGGATGGAGATTGTCAAATTGCTGGTACAGTAGTGAGATTGGTAAAAATGGAACTGGAAGACATGGACTCCCATCCCCAGCAGACAGGGAAAGGCTATCTTCGCTCAATGCCTCAACAGGCAGAGCTAGGGATGGAGACTGTCAGACTGCTGGTATGGGCTGAGCAAGGAGAGAAAAGCAGCTGCTGACTCCAGAAAATGAGAGCAAGACAGAAAGTATAGGGGGGGAAAAAGAGAAGGAATGGAAGCAGGAATAGGAAGAGACAAATGTACACCTGTGAATGGAAATACATAGGACAAAATAGAAGTATACAATGCTGAAGCACAAGGAGAACAAAAGTAGGTGAGTAGGGCTTGGAGCTGAGCGAGTAACAAGCACAATGGAACAGAACCTGGTTATGCCTGAGATGACCAATACAGAGCAGTGTGACCAATACATGAGCAGGCATATTGGAAAGCAGCACCGAATTAGGCGGAACTATGGAATCCATGCAGGTGGAGAAGAGCAAGTTGTAAAACATCAGGCAATACAGCATGAATGAGGTGAAGTTGGGTAGCTATGGTATAGCAGCAAATGAGTGATTAGAATGAATCTGAGACGAGGTAATGAGTACAATGACTAGTAAGCAAACAACTGTTAAACTGGAGGATCGGTATGTCACTGTGTAACAGCAAGTGGGAATACGGGAGAATTCCAGGATGTGGAGGACTGGACAAGAGGTAATATAGAAATGAATGCAACACTAGGCAATAAACAAGGAAGGACTGAGGGAATGAAATGATAGGAGTTATGCCAGTTAGGGATTCAGGTAAAAGTTGAAATGCATTGAAGGGCTGTGGAGTACTTACTAAGGTGTGGGCAGCTCAGCCGGTTACAGTAAGGCTCTTGGTATGAAAACACACTACGGATATGTAAGGCTGAGAGGTGATAGTGCACTGAGCAGAATGGTGCGAGTCCCAGGAAAAAGTTGCAACTGGTTAAAAATGGAATGAGGGGAAGGAACATTCGGATTGTGAGCATGCGCAGAATGAGCATACGCAACCCGGAACCACCGGGGCAGATGGAGTGGTGGCTTTGAAAGGAGCTAATTCCCAAATGAAATAAAAATAATGGGGGGGGGGGATGAGAGGCGGAATGGAGAGGAGATGGAGGGGTGGAGCGAACTGAGCAGCCAGATGGAGAATGGGAACCACAAGGGGGAGAGGGGACAGAGACAAAGCTGACAGGGAAAACGAGACACAAAATGCTAAGGAGTGGAATGGAGGAAGGAGGCGACAGAGGGAAAACCAAATGGAGAGCACAGCAAAAAGCCAGATGAACAAAGGAGTAGCAGCAGCAGCAGGAGCTCAAATGGAGAGGAGGTTCAGCCACGCAAACCGTGCAGAAGCCCAGATTGTTTGCCAACATGCTGAGCAAGAATTGCAGGGAAAGGCTGACCTTTATTTGGAATGTGGAAGGAGCTATTCCCCCACATTGAACCTCGGGCTTCAGCCCTCTCAAAATGGATTTGGACCCACTTACTGAAGCTAAGTGACTTGGTTTCTGCACCCCCCCCCCAAGATGCAGGGCTTGAGATGCACTTCCACTGTTATCCTTACAGTCCTAGCTATCATTTTTTTTCAGCTTTATTCATCTTCCCCCCTGAACACTGATCAGAGCTTGTCCGCTGAGGCTTCTTACATGGGTTCTTAGAGCTCTAAACCACCCGCAACACACTGTTGTGTTGATCACCCCGGATTGCCATCTTGGACAGGGTTGCCTATTGCTTCTCAGAGACTCTGCCACACTATCCAGTCTGCCTGCAGTGGAGGAAAAGCCCAGAGTTACCCCAGGATCAACAGCAGAGGCCCAGTAATGGACATAAAGGAATGGGCGAGGCTTCATCTGCCTGGATGGCTGACATTTTCCTCTCTTTTCTCCCCTGGTGTCACCCATGCTATGATGCCCTGGTATGCCTGTGTATACTTCTATGCATAGCACACTGGTGTCTGCAGCACAACTGCCTCAAGTGAATCCAGGGTACACTACCATCTAGTCTCCCCTAGCTGGTAGTTATGCACAGAGTGCCTGACCCCCCCCCCACCACCACCACCAGAGAAACAGTGTGGTCCCTGGGATGCTCGATCCACAGCCTCCAGCCAACCCTGCAGTGACTCAGGCTCGTTCCCAGAACTAAGACATTTGCATCACAAACAGTAGCACTACTGCTGTGCTGGTGGGCCTGCCCTATTTAAATATATGTTGAAAACATATTTATTTCAGCCAGCATTTTATGAAGTTTGATTGTTTTATTACGTTACTGTATTTGACTCCCTATTTGTAATTGCTGTACATTGCTTTGAAATTTTGTATGGCACTTAATAAATTCTGATTGTTGTTGTATTATTATTATTCAGTCTCTGACCTGCTCCAAAGGCTTTGAAAGTTTGCCCCCAGATCCAGTGTAACTTGTTGCCCAGTGTTACCCTTAAAATTTTGTATTAGATAGCAGCTGTCTGTTATATCTGAAAACTTCTGACTTTACCCAGTCTTAGCTATTCCCTCCTCCCAGTCTATGTCTAGGTAACTGAACTCTTGAGTAAACAGCTTACTTCCCTTGACCGCTGCACTTATTTTTCATCCTGTGATTATGCTCCTCCTGCCAGCCAGGCTCCATCTGGGTGACTTTTCAACCACAGCAGTCCCTTCCCTTGCCTGACCTGAGCCCTTCTGTGGTTTGCCCATGTGGTGGGGTCTTCTGGACCAACAACCCCTCTGATAATGGTGATCTAGGCAGGTCAGGGTGACACAGGGTCCCAAGGATAACCTGTGCTGTCATATTCTGGAAGATCAGCAATTTTTCATTTAATATTCTCCCACACTGCAGACAACACCAGCAAGGCTACCAACTGCATGTGCACTCCTCAGTGTATCGATGTGAGGGCGGTACCATCCATGCACCAGCTTGCGTGCCCTGCATGGTCTTTGACCCCTAGAACAACAGGGGAAAGTGCATCCCTCCCCAAAGGCTGGGAACATCCATGTGCATTCTCCTGGCCCACAGCAGTATTCCAGACTCAGTCATGAACCTGGATTGCCAGCACTTGAAGCAGTTCCCTAATCACTGTACTATGGGCTCAACTGCCATTGCATTTTGGATCATCTCATGAATTTTAAAGTCCTGGTTCTGCTTATGTTCTGGTGGTCTACAGTACAGGTCACCTGTAACTGTGTCTCCTCTTCCATTTGAGACTCTCAACCAGAGTCCTTTGATCTTATCCATGTTAAGGTCCCATATGTCAGCTGGCATTTGTTGTTGAGTTCTGTCCCAGTTCTTTTCTTGCTTTGTCTATACTTTCTGTGTATTTTATAACTGCCTATCTTTATTCCCCATAGACCATTTGTCATCTCATCATGTACGAGTTTTTGCTGTTATGTAGAGTTCTTCCATGGTGATCAGTGTCTCTTGTTTACCCAATATTTTTTTCAGGCATTTTGTATTAGTGCACACACCTCCAGCAAATGTTTTGGTTACTTTTGATCCACTTCTTAGCCTCTTGTGATACTTCACTTATCTTGCTTGTGACCTTCTCCGAATTAGATTGTTCAACAATACTTGACATTTTTTCCCTCTCCCTGTTCTTTTCGGCATCACTAGGCTCCACCAGTGTCCTTCCTCTCTCTATGATTAGTTTAAAGTCTTCTTTATAGCTGTGTTGATACAGTTTCCCAAAAGCATGCACTTTTTTAATTCAAAGGTAATGTGCCTTTCCTACAAAGATCTTATCTTTCATCAAAGATCATCCAATTTTTAAGGAAGGTGGATCCTTCCTCCTTGGACCAACACCTATTTCAAGCACTTATCTTTTGAGTATAGTATTGAGAAGGAATTAGAAGGGGACAGGATCAGCTGTGGTCCAGTACATTAGCTGCTTCTTGTAGTTTTTACAGGGTTTCTTGTGGATTTTACTTGGTAGAAGGTTATTTATTTTCTTTCTTACTTCTAAGGGGCTAGCAGGGTATTGTTTTTGGGGCTGTTAAAAGTTTGAAAACTGGTTTGGTGGTTGTAAGTGGGCTCATTTGTTGGATGTTTCACTGTGTAACAGGCTGCACTGGTGGAGGCCTATTTCTTCTGATTTAAAACCTATTTGGTGGGATTTGCTTGGGGCTGGTTATTTGAATTGGAGACCTATATCTGTTAATTTCAAACCTGTTTTGATGTGTTGTTAGTCAAGCTGATTGAATTGGAGACCTGTTTCATTTGGCAGCAAACATATTTTGGGGGCTTTGAGTTGAATTCTGATTCCTTTTTGCTGACATCACTAGCTGCAAAGGTTAGTGCATAGTGGGGGAAGGGTGTTAATGGTCTGGCCAGGTCTCACTCAGCTAATTGACTGGAGGCAGAGCTGAACCAGGTTTGTGGTGTTAGTTGCTTTGGCTTCTTAGAAGGAACTAGAAGGGGACAGGATCAGTTGTGGTCCAGTACAGTAGCTGCTTCTTGTTGTTTTTACAGGGTTTCTTGTGGATTTTACTTGGTAGAAGGTTATTTCTTTTCTTTCTTACTTCTAAGGGGCTAGCAGTGTATTGTTTTGGGGGCTGTTGGAAGTTTGAAAACTGATTTGGTGGTTGTAAGTGGGCTCATTTGTTGGATGTTTCACTGTGTAACAGGCTGCACTGGTGGAGGCTTATTTCTTCTGATTTAAAACCTATTTGGTGGGATTTGCTTGGGGCTTTGGGGCTGCAGGGCTTGGAGGGACAGACACAGGGCTGATACACTCTCTCTCAACAGTTGGGTGTAGGCCCTAATCCCACCCTACCTCTCCAGAGCTCTGCTTATTTATAGGGGAACACCTGCCCTGCAATTGGAGGAAAAGGCTGCAGGTGCAGCTCATGTAGTTCTAGCCACTGGGGGTTGGATTTAAAGGCTGGGAGGAAGGAGCTTAGGGAGTTGTTCACTTCCCTTATACAGTAAGTTTACTGTGTTGTACTGCACCTAGTAACAGGGTTACCAGTTTACTGTGGGACTGTATCTAGGATTAGTGGGTGACCTGATTAGGCAGTAGAGGTGTATCTTGGACTAGTGGGGAACCTGGTGGCTCACCCAAGGAAACCTACTTGGAGGGGGATGGGACCACACGTCATTAGGGTTGGCATCTTTGGGAGGGTGATGGGGTGCACAAGGTGTGGGGCAGCCATGATACTGGACTGGGCTTGGAAGTTCAGTGGTTGCCCAGTGTGCTACCAGCTGGCACAGCTTAGGGAGGAGGCTGTGGGACTAGAAGACAGCTGGGGAAGGGCGAGTATGGTTGGGGAAGAGGGCAGGATCTCCACGGGTTGCACCCGGGCACTAGGGCGGGGCATAGGGAAAGGAGTAGAAGAATACTCTGGGGTTTATAGGGACCCTGGCAGAGGGGCCCAAAAGGAGGACACTACCAAGGAAGCAGGCAGGTAACTGGGGACCCTCACAAAGGGGGGCCAGAGGGACAACATTCTTAGGGAAATAGGCAGATGGCCGAGGCTGGACAGAAGGAAGCAAGGCAGGGAGGTGGATCGGCCCTTATGCTCAGTAACCACTTCAATGCTCTTCTTCTGCTTGAGGATGAGGGGGATGATGTAGCCATGACAGGGGTGGTTAGAGATGGAAAGGGAGTGGG
The DNA here is from genome assembly GCA_016271365.2 of Neoceratodus forsteri. Taxonomy (NCBI): domain Eukaryota; kingdom Metazoa; phylum Chordata; order Ceratodontiformes; family Ceratodontidae; genus Neoceratodus; species Neoceratodus forsteri. The sequence goes on along the minus strand of CM028131.1, from coordinate 1,386,199,640 downwards.
GGGCAGGAGGCGGGGGCCGGATAGCAGGAGGAACAGGAGGGAACCTGGAATGCAGGAAAATGGGGGGAACAGTGACTCAGAGCAGGAAGGGCAGGGGAAAGAGGGAGGAAAGCGCAAGGAGAAGGACCAGTTGGGAGGAAAGGGCAAGGAGAAGGACCAGAAGTACAAGGAGGATACAGTAAAGGGAGCTGAGGGTTTAGGCCAGGGGAGCACAACAAGCAAGGAGGGACTAAATGGAGACAGGAAGGAAGGGAGGACAAGCCAGGCTAGTTTAGCGGATGGGGGAGAAGGACCAGTCGTAAGCAGTGATGGGGAGTTAGCAAGGTACAGAAGGATACTCGGGAGGAGGAGCGCATAGGATCAGAGGAGGGGTGGCCAGGGTAAATAAGGAGGGGTGGCATGTGGCACCCAGAGAGGGGAGGAACAAGGAGCCGGCTGGGTGGAGGGGCCAGTAGAAAGGATGAGGGACATGGAAGGGGGGTAATGGAGAAAAAGGAGCAGTCAGAGTGCTCCTGTTGGGGGATTCTATGACCAGGGGTATCAAATGGGATAGGGAGGAAGAAGCCTGGCCAGTTAGAACAAAATCCTTCCCTGGACTAACGGTGCACAGGGCCAAGCATGAGGTATATCAGCTGGCAAAGGATTGTGGGGGTTCCCCGGACATACTGGTCCACCTGGGTACAAATGACATTGAGGGAAATAGCGAGCTAGAGATACAGGCAAGGTTCAGGGAGCTTGCCAGGGTCTGTCATGACACAGGATGCACAATTTCCTTCTCGGAAATCCTGCCGGTGCCAAGGGCTAGTGGGGAACACAAAAGGAAGATTAGGGAGATAAACCAGTGGCTCAGGGAGTGGTGTGAGGCCAGAAGGTATGGGTTGATGGGGGATTGGGGGAGACCTTGGAGGATAAGGAGCTATATGCTAGAGATAGGCTCCATCTCAATTTGGAGGGGAAGGGAATCCTTAAGTTGAAAATAGAGGGGTTCATTGGTGAAAAGTGGGGTTTAAACTTGTGAAGGGGGGAGGGATGGGAGAAAAGGCTGTCGAGGGGGTTCCGATAAAGGAGGGACTCTGTCTCCACCCCTCTGGGGAGCTGGAGGAATGTGGAAAAGGCAGACTGGTAAAGTGCAGACCAGGGGAAAACGGAATCCCCATGGGAACATGAGCATGGGAAATGGAAGTATAGGGAAAGGGTGGAAGGTAGTCCTGCTAAATGCCAGGAACTTGGGCAATACAATGCCTGAGCTCCAAGCAATGCTAACTGAGGGAGTGGTGGATGTGACAGCAGTCACTGAGACCTGGGCCACCGCAGGACATACACTATATGTTCAGGAGGGACAGGGGGAAGGAATGGGAGGAGGGGTAGCAATGATAGTCAAAAACTGCATTGGCATAGGGGGAGTAGAGGAGGCGGAGGGAACCGTGGAAGCGATTTGGGTCACCATGATAACAAGGTGGGTCAAGAGAGTAAAAATAGGAGTGGTGTATAGACCCCCTGCACTGGCGGAGGAGCTGGAGGAGAGTCTGGTGGCAGATGTTGGGAGACACTGCAGATTGGGCAAGGGAAGGGTGGTGGTGCTGGGGGACTTAAACATGCCAGGAACAGACTGGGAGACGATGACATCCTCGGTGGCCAGGGAACAGAGGTTGTTGGATGTCTTTAAAGCAGCGTTCCTAACTCAGCAGGATGCGGGAACCAACCAGGGAGGCGTGGTACTGGATGTGGTCTTGGCAGACTGTGACCAGATTGGGGCCTGGTGCAAGGGACCCACATGGAAGTGACCATGCCACGGTCTGGTTCTGCCTGGACCTAGGAGGGGTAGACGGCTGCACAAAGATGGAGGTAACTGACTTGAGGGATTTAAGGAAATGAGAAGGATCCTTAAGGAGCATTTGGATGTGATTGGGTCAGACATGGATGCTGATAGTAGGTGGGAAATCATCAGGAGGGGGGGTGCAGGATGCTATCAGCACCTGTGCAAGAGTAAAATGAAAATGCGGTAGGGCCCCAAAACCCTGCTGGTGGACCAGGGAGGTCCAGGAGGTGGTGTGGGGAAAGAAGGCAGCCTATAGGCAATTCAAGTGCTCAAGGAGTGAAAGGGATCGAGGGGAGTATGAGCTGATGGCTAGAAGGGCCACTTGGGTGGTGAGGGTGGCTAAGGCAAGGAAGGAGCAGAACCTGGCCAGGGAAATTAGGAGAGGGAACAAGGGATACTTTAGATACATTGGGGAAAAACAAAGGGTGAAGGGGAAGATTAGCAGGATTAAAACAGGGGAGAGAAGGGCACAAGACCCGGAGAGCAGGCTGAAGTACTAATGAGTACTTCACCTCAGTTTCACCAAGGAAAATGGAGGTGCTGCATTGACATGGGAGGAGACAGTGATACTGAGGAGGGGACCCTGCGATCGTGGATCTGGGGAGAGGGGAGGCATCACTGGCGGGGGAGGCTAAGCAGGGAGAAGAGGTAGCGGAAGTGGAAATCACAGCAGAGAGAGTGAGGGAAGCCCTTAGTCCCTTAAGATGGAGAAAGCACCGGGGCCGGATAAATTACATCCCAGAGTGCTGAGTGAACTTGCGGATGTCCTGGCAAAACCCCTGGCGGAGCTTTTCACCATCTCTCTGAGGACAGGGTGGGTGCCCCAGGACTGGAAGGTGGCACATATACTGCCTATCCACAAGGGGGATCAAGGGAGGTGGCAGGGAACTACAGGCCTGTCAGCCTGACATCGGTGTTGGGCAAGGTGATGGAGGGCATTGTCAAGGAGAGGCTGGGGGGGACCTGGAAAAGTCAGGGTGCCTGGATGATAGACAGCATGGATTCATCCCGGGGAAATCATGTCAGACAAACCTTGTGGAGTTCTATGACTAGGTGACGAGTGTCTTGGACCTGGGTAAGCCAGTGGACGTCCTCTTTCTAGACTTCAGCAAGGCATTTGACTCTGTTCCTCATGAGGGCCTGTTGGATAAGCTGTGAGAAATGGGGGTGGGGAACCAGATGATCAGATGGACAGGCAATTGGCTCCAGGACCAGACCCAGAGGGTTGTAGTTGGTGGGATAGTCTCATCCCCAAGGAGGGGCATTAGTGGGGTCCCACAGGGATCAGTCCTTGGGCCCCTCCTGTTCAACACCTACATCTCTGACATAAGGACAGGTATCGGGGGTGTGATGAGTCTCTCTGTGGATGACTCAAAACTGGGGAGGTGGTGGATGGGAGGGGGAGGTGGCCTCACAGGGGACCTGGAGGCTCTGGAAAGATGGTCTAGAAAGTGGAAGCTGAGGTTCAATGCAGGAAATGCAAGGTACTGCACCTGGGACAGAAACCCGGCCAAGTGTACACCCGGGGGATGTTACAAGTCTCGATGACTGAGAGGGACCTGGGGTGGTGGTGGATGTCAAGATGAACAACTCGGAGACTTGTAAGAGGGCAGCAGCCAAGGCCAACAGGATGCTGGGATGCATCACTACGGGGATCACCTCCAGAAGGAGGAAGTGATACTCCCTCTGTATAACTGCTTGGTGAGGCGCACCTCAAAGTACTGCGTGCAGTTTTGGAGCCACACTTAAAGAGGGACATTAAACTCCTGGAGAGGGTCCAGAGGAGGGCAACCAAAATGATTTTGGGGTTGGGGACAGGACCTATGAGGAGAGGCTCGAAGAGCTAAATATGTACACATTGGAACAGAGAAGGACCAGGGACATGATAGAGGTCTTCAGGTACATGGCGGGGTAAATAGGGAGGAGCAGACAAGGTGCTTCAAGGAAGGAGGAGGGGGGCCACTAGAGGCATGGGTGGAAGCTGGAGGGGGAAGATTCAGGGAGAAAGGAGGAGGTGCTACTTCACTGAGAGGGTGGTGGAGCCATGGAATGCACTGCCGAGGGGCTGGTGGAGGCAGAGATGGTGGAGGGGTTCAAGAGGGGTGGGACAGGTACAGGGAAGGGTTCTGGAAGCAAAATCCGATGCAGCAAGAATATCTGGAACTGGGAAGGGAGAAGCCAGAGAAGGCGAGGGGGGCAGCAAGGTCAGCTCCCAGGGTGGGGGCTGACCAAATGAGCAGACGCGAAAGACCGTTAGGCCTATTCTGCTGGCATTTTAGTATGTTAGTATAATTATGTTTAGAACTACTGCTATGTTTTATTTTGGTAAATTATTGTGCTTGTATTGAACATTTTTTAACTCCCAAGAGAGAGGGTTGTTAGAAACTCTTAGACAACCTTCATTAGAATATGTTAAAGTCTTTCTTTGCCTTTTCAAATAATGGTGCTTTTCTTAACCACTCCAAGAAGGTTGGAACACATATTACCTCTATTCCCTTCTCACAAGAGTTGTGAATAAGCTTGGTACAGTCAGCAGACCTCAGCATGATTCCCATAACCTCCGTGTGCATACTGTGTAACCCTGCGCTAGTCATTTTACCTCCTTGTGCTCTTGAACTCACCTGGAAATTAGCTTTGGCTCAGTGTGTGCCTTTCTTGACCAAAAATATTTTGAATTTTCTATTTTAGAAAACCTGGCTTAAAAAGCTTGGTGACTTTGATGTCCTTCAGAGGGTCATGCTTACCACTGCCTATTATCCCACCAGCTGAAGAATCTAAGATGCAGGCTGCACTGGGGAATCATGTCTATGCCCTGGCAGGTTTCAGCATGCAACATTCTAATTGTTCTGCCTGTATAACTTAGCATAAAAACTCTGTGTTCCTTGGCTGTGTAGATAGAGAACCTGGTCCCCAACAGCACAAGGAGAGGACCTTCCACATTTGTAAAGTATGGGTGGCTGGACTTCACTAAGTACCCCTTATTGACCTCCCCAGATGCATAAGACATGGGTAGGAATTACGATGCTCTGTCTTAGGTGCCATATCCAACTGCTGTCTTCTTCCTTGTTTCTGGAGATCAAGTAAACAGTTACTGTCACAAATGCACTCCACTGGTCAGGCCCGCTGCTCCCACAGTGCCAAACCTCGAAGTACAATATGTGAACAGGAGACAAACAGGGTAACCCTCCTGTCTGTTTTGGGTCCAGAACACCTACCAGTCTCGAGTCCTGAGGTCAAATATGAACCCTTTTTCGCTAGCACGCCCAGTTTCCCGGATCAAATATCACACTCTCTTTGGGGAAATGAAATGCAATATTTAACCCAGCAGGCACCCAACCTGGTTTAAAATCCCTGTTTTTGACTCAACAGAGACCTAGGTACTTTTCTTACCATAGAGCAAATGGTAACACACTATAAGCACTTACTAGCTCTGTCCGACTTCTCGAAACTGTTCCAGCATTCAGCTCACAGGCTGGTTCCCAGATAACCTTTTTAGGCATTTTTTCTTTAACAGGCCAGATAGGGGAGTGGCCAGGACACTGTAGTTTGATACAAATTTCCTATAGTACCCTGCGTTCCTTAGAAAACTCCAAACCTGCTTCTGTGTTTTAGGTCTGAGCCATGCCTCGATTGCCTCAATATTTGCTTGATTAGAATGGAGCTGTCCCCGGCCTACTACATGCCCAAAGTATGCCACCTCAGCCATGGCCACCTGGCACTTTTCAGCTTTTACAGTTAGCCCAGCCCTTTGTATCCTACCCAGTACTTTCCTAAGTGGGACAGGTGTTCCTCTTAACTGGCACAGAAGATGACAATGTCATCCAGGTACACCATGGCATACTCTTCAACACCATTTAACACCTGGTTCACCAACCTTTGGAAGGTGGCAGGGGCGTTCTTCATCCCAAAAGTCATTACTTTAAACTCAAATAACCCTATCAGAGTGATGAAGGCTGACCTCTCCCTAGCTCTGGCAGTTAACTCAACCTGAACCAGCCCAGTGCTGCTGAGGGTTGAGGTGCTGGATGCCACACCTAGTGTCATGCTAGAGACCCGGGTTCGGGAGCGAGCCTGGGTGCTGGAGGACGGCAGGGGAGGGAGATGTATCAAGCGTCCGAAGGATGGCTCTCCTCTCCCTGGGGAGGGATCCAGGGTTTTACCGGCACAGTAGAGACCCTGGTGGAGACCAGGGGTACTACTAGCGTGGGAACAAGAATCGGAGATGAGCGTGGCAGGCATCTACAGGGCAGCTGAGTGATGATGCCATTGCATGGCTGCGCGCGAGGGGCAAGCATAAGAAAAAAAATCCTTCCAGACCCCCGGTGAGATGACGGTGACTCCAGTGGAACACCCACATCCCAAATGCTGGCCCAAGCATGCCCGGGACTCTACATGGCCAACCCAATGACCAAAGGTAAGGCACCTCACACTTAGGAGATGACTGCCAGGGGGAAGGTGGAACCAGCCCTGGAGGTGATCCGGGGGTCTGGCCTGCCTAGGTCATTCAGGGGAGAGAGCCTGGGAGATGTGGGGGATTCAGGCTGGGAACTAGAGTGTATCAGAGTGGGCACTCCTGAAGGATGCCTGGGGGTCCAGATGAATAAATAAAGTAAAAAAAAAGAAGTTAACTCTACCTGCCAATACCCTTTCATCAGGCCAGCAGTGGTAAGGTATGTCGCCCCTCCCAACTTGTCCAGTAGTCTGTCCATCTGTGGCATTGGGTGGGTGTCTGACTTTGTGACTGCGTTGAGTCCACGATAGTCCACACAAAAATGAGTAAAGCCTTCTGGCTTGGGAACAAGGACTACGAGTGATGTCCAGGGGCTGTGGGACTTCTGGGGATTACCCCTAAATCCAGCATTTCCTCCACCTCCCCCCTAATGTTCTTTTGGACAGCCTCTGACACCCGATATGCTGTCCGCCATATGGGCGCTTGCATCCCTGTCTCTACATCGTGCGTCGCTAAGGGGGTTAGTCCAGGCTTGGCGCTAAACAATGAAGCAAAGTCTGCTAAAAACTCCCTTACTTCCTGGATCTGGTTCAGGGTCAAATGGGATGACATTTTAATTGCCTCCACAAAGGACTCCCACTTGTTTTCTTTCAGCAAGACCAGAGGGGTGTCTTCCTCGTCCGTCCACTCCCCAGGACTACACACTGCAAAGACCATGTCAGCCCTATTTGCATATGGCTTCATCATGTTGACATGGCACATTCTTTGGGTATGTCTCCTGTCAGGCAGTTCTGTAATGTAATTTACATGATTCACCTATCTGACTACTTTGTACGGTCCTGCCCACTCCGCCTGCAGCTTATCTTTCCGAACCATGATTAGGACCATGACCTTCTGACCCATAGTGTACAAGTGAGCTCTGGCTCTGTGGTCATACTACACCTTTTGTTTTTGTTGGGCAGCTGCCAGGTTGCTCTGGGCTGTCCCCATAAGCTCCTTCAGCTTTTCCTTAAACTTAAGAACATAATCCACTATGGGAGTTCCCTGAGTGGCGTGCTTCCCTTCCCAATCCTCCTGGATGAAGTCTAGGGGCCCATGTACCATGCGTCCATATAACAGCTCGAAGCGGGAAAACCCTGTCGACTCTTGGGGCACCTCCCTGTATGCAAACAACTGGTGGGGAAGGTATTTCTCCCAGTCCCTCCCATGCTGTTCAGCAAATGCTTGGAGCATTGTTTTTAGGGAACCATTGAATCTTTCCACAAGCCCACTGGCTTGCAGGTGATAAGGTGTTGTGCGTCTCTACACCACCCCACATTTCTCCCACAAACATTTTATCAGGTCCGACATGAAGAAACCCCCTCAATTGGTGATAACCTCCTGCAGGAACCCAACATGGGAGAAAATCCCTAGCAAGGCAAGTGCCACTTTATCTGTCCTCACTGAGTATAGGTCGACTGCCTCTGGGTACTGGGTGGCATAATCCACCACTGTTGGGATAAACCTCTTCCCAGAGGAGCTGGGGGTATTCAAGGGCCCCACAATATCCATTCCTACCCTCTGGAATGGCTCCTCTACTATAGGCAAGGGAATTAGGCAGCTTGGGTTTTCCTACCCGCCTTCCCTATTTCTTGGCACCAGTGACAAGACCTGCAAGACTCCTTCACCTGCTGGGTGAAGTTGGGCCAATAGAAATTCTGGGCCAATCACTGGATAGTGCATGTGATTCCCAGATGGCCAGGCATGGAAATATCGTGAGCAATCTTGAGCAACTGCTCACAGTACCCCTTGGTAAAGACAAGCTGCCTGCCCATCACCCCTCTCTCTGACCTTACGTCCTACATATACAGCAATCCATTTTCCCAGTAAACTTTATGTTTCCTTTCACCTCCCAGTGCTCCATCAGAGTCTGCCCAAGCCGTCAGCCTCTCTAAACTGGGGTCATTTCTCTGAGCAACTGAAAAATCTTTACACATTCCCAAGGCATGGGACAGGTCCCCTCCAATTTCTAAACTAGGGTCTCTAGCTCTAGCATCAGGGCATTCAGGGTCACTGCCATCCTTAACCCGCTGACCATTGGTTACCCCTCCTTCCTCAGAATAACCTTCTGTAGCTGTTCTGCTAACTGCTACCTGAGGAATTTCTAAACCCCTTTTTACTATTCTCCCTATCAAGAGACACAGGCTGGGGAACCAGACTCCCAGTGTTTTCCACATAGGCTTCTATGAGGTCCAGGGAACTACAATTTACCTTTGCTGCTTGACTGTGGGTAACTGCATACACCATCCCCATTTGGAGATTGTTCCCGATAATAACATACAGGGCAAGATTATCTGCCACTTCAACTTTTTGCACAGTCTCTCCTGTCTCACACAGTCCAGGAGAACACTAGCAAACGGCAGCATTTTCTCCCCCCAGTGAATCCCTGTACTGTAACAAACTGATTGGGTATGAGCTGTTTAGGCTCAACCAAATGCCCTTTTACCAAAGTCAGGGATGCCCCCATGTCCCTTAACCCATGAGTCTGTATCCCATTCATAGCAACTAGGTGTATGTACTCCCTCAAGCTTACTGGCATGCTTTCAGGGATACCCCAAAAAAAAACACTTCTTTCCCAGAACCACTCTGGCACTCTCTGCCTTTTTTGGGCACTGCCTGGCAAGTTGTCCAGGTTGCTTGCAAACCCAACATTCATTTCTTTTATCAGGCAAATCTTTTCTTTGTAACCTGGGGCTGCCTGGTTTTGGTGGAGGCAGGAAGGGTTTTAGCTGCCTTGAAGGTGCACTTTTCCCTTTCTGTGCTGCCACATCTGACCCACTCCCTCTCAGAGCAGGTCAGCTCCTGGCCTAGCGGTCCAAGAGCTTGGCAGCCTCCTGTACTGTTTTTGGATCTCAGTCCTCTAGCCAGGTTTTCAGCTCTGCTGGGCAAGCCCAAAAGAACTGCCCTAAAAGTACAATATTCTCAATTTTCTCTACAGAGTCTACTTGTATCCCTTCCCACCAGTGTTTCAAAAACTGACGTTGTTTAGTGGCTAGCTCCTTGTAGCTCATATCAGGGCTTCTCCTGAGCTTATGGAATTGAACTCTGTATGTTTCTGCTGTCAGATCATTTTTTTTTTGACAAAGCAGCTTTAAGTTTGCCATAATCATTACTGTCCTGATTGTTCATTTGACCCAATGTGTCACAAGCTTGCCTGGTAAGCAGCGGAGATAGCTGGAAGCTCCAGGACTCTCGGGGAATTTTTGCCTGAATGCATACTTTTTCAAAGGAATTTAAAAATGCATTCATATCTTCCCCCTCTTTAAATTCAGCTATCAATTTAGAATTTAATTTGTAATCCATCCAGGTGCATTCATGCCACTTACCTGCTCTGGCACTGGTCTTTGGAGTTGTAACTTCTCCAGTTCAAATTTCCTCTGGTGGTCTCTCTCTTCTTGCTCAGCCTCTCGCTGCTCTCACTCGGCTTCTCTCTGATGCTGTCACTTTCTTTCCTCTGCCACTCACTGCTCTCACTTCTCTTCTCTCTTGAATTCCAACTCCATTCTGCTCAACTCTATCTGCAGCCAGATCCCTTCTGGCTCCAGAATGGTGGTGACCTTCCCCTGCTGCAGTGGCTCTTGGCTCACACTAGTCCTGCTGTTCTCCTCCCTGGATCTGGACACTGCGATGGACCCTGGCCCCTCCACACCCAAGGTTTGGTCCTTTCCAGTCACTGACTATGACTCGCGGTCTTTGGCATCGGCTACCACAAGAGCCTCCAGAAGGTGCTGCTCGTTTCGCCCCTCACAACGGACTCCTCTCTCCTGGCACAACCGCCTCAAGTAGTCTGCAGTGTACTCGCTGTATTTGGAAGCCACCTTCTTCCCTAATCTACGGCTACACTAGCTTACACCCCAAAAAAATATAACAGGTAGGGAACTAGACTGTAACCGCAATTATATAGTTCTTTATTTTCTTAAATCACTGCCTTATTTTGCGTGTGAGCTGTTACAGTTATCAATCTGACACACTGGACTGTTAATGCTCATGTTACCAATAATTTCACAGTATGCAAACAAATCTTTTTGATTGCAGCAATGTAAACCAATTTTTTTAAATTGCAGCAATGCTAACCAGATCTGTCATAAATGCACTCCACAGGTCAGGTCCTCTGATCCCACCACTGCCACCAGATCTGTCACAAATGCACTCTGCAGTTCAGGACCTCTGCTCCCACAGTGCCAAACCTCGAAGTGCAATATGTGAACAGGAAACAAACAGGGTAATCCTCCTGTCTGTTTTGGGTAAGGAACACCTACCAGTCTCGAGTCCTGAGGTCAAATATGAACCCTTTTTTGCTAGCATGCCCAGTTAACAGGATCAAATATCACACCCTCTTCAGGGAAATGCAGTGCAATACTTAACCCAGCGGGCACCCAACCTGGTTCATAATCCCTCTTTTTGACTCAATAGAGACCTAGGTACCTTTCTCACCTTAGAGCAAATGGACACATACTATAAGCACTTAACAGCTGTCAGACTTCTCGACACTGCCCCAGCATTCACATTCAAAATGAGAAAAGGACTCGGGCAGAATTTCAAGTAAAACAAAGTTTACTACAATAAAAAAGAATAGTAGATGAAATACAGAACATATATACATAAATGCTTACAGTCAAAAGAAATGGGAACTGCAAAAACAAAACGCTTTGTAACTGGATTACTAGTTCTAACTCAGTTTTCAGTTGGGTGTTACCTATTCTTGACAGAAGTGTTCTTAAGTCCAGAACACAAGTGTGTGTTCTCTTTCAAAGTTGGAATAAGAGTGAGTCACAGTCCCCTCGGACTGCTTGGCAATATTCAAAGTTCAAAGTCCCAACCTCCTTGTGATGTTACAGCACATGAGGACACTGTTAGTCATGTAATTAATTTGCAATATGACCAAGTATATCCAAAAGGGTGTCATTTTACTGCTTGCTTGAAATCTGCAAAGATAACAATATTAAATTATAACTGTCTCTTTTCTCAACAGAGCATTCCCCCTTTGATCTTCAGAAAAACAACCTGAAAAGCATTTTTCTTAGTTGTGTGAATTTTCACAGGCATTCAACAGAACTGGCTTCCCCCTGATGTTGTAAAAATGTAGTCTTTTATGGCTAGTTTCCTAGGTTCAAAGTAGTTCTCGTTTTACAACCTGTTACAACTTGGTGGCTAGAAGAAGCCCTTAATTAGAGTTTCCACTGGGTCAGGGAGAGTGTCATCTCCTCTTACCACATTTTTCCATCCCCCATGGTGCTGTTCGCCATATTTTCCCAGCAGAAATTTACATAACATACATTAATATCATAAATATAATCATAACTAGTAGAGGGTTAACACGTCACAGTTACCATCTCCAAACTGGATTGCTCCTTCATGTTTGGCTCCCTACTTGAAAAGATGAAAGATTACTTTCCAGTATACAGTCTGTGCTCAACAACTCTAGGCCATACTGAAAACATGCAGGTAGAGAGCATTCCGTGCATAACTCATCCAGCTACAAAAGTAGGAAAAATTGGAAAGCTTAGACATAGTAAATGAAGCATCCACAAGGATTCCAGAGCTGGAGCAAGAGCTGCTGAGTCCAAAATATTCTCCAGATGACTCACTTTGGAGCCTAAAAAGCACAGATATTTAATACAACCATAATGGCACAAAACAGTGTCCAAATGTCAAAACATGTTTAGGGAACTGGGTGGCTCTGAGGATTGTCAGGTCTATGTCAGATAAGTTGGAATAGTCTCAGTTCAAGCTTAACAGCTGTGCATATTACAAAGCTACCATCACAGCTGGCGCTGTAGTTGTCAGTCTCATATTCCAGGTTGAATATTTAATGGATGTGGACTTCGAGGTGCCCTCCCATTCATTAAAGGTGGTCTCTCCATGATGAGATTGAGGCACATTAAGGGAAGCTTGTACTGTGGTCACCCACGCTGTACCTGCCAGAGGTATAGATGGGAAGAGTGTTATCTCTAGTGCAGTCAGTCTGATACCTTTCTAGAGAACTAAAGAAAAGAAGGGAAAAAAACAGCACACAACAGTAAGCCTGAAAAAAGCACTCACAGTCCTGCATGGATATAAGGACGCAAAAGCAACACATCTGAATAACTCTATTGAATGCACTAACAGCCCTGTCAGTCTGTGAAAAATATTTATTTAGGCAAGCTGTTAACTGTCTTTTCAGTGCTATTTATATTGGTTGTTTTCCAACTCTGTATATAAGTAAATATTAGTGTTTGGTTCTGTGACTGTACATCACTTGGAATGGCCTGATAAGATTTGCCAGCTTGCTGATTTATTTGTGTGCTTAAGAAAAGTTTAAAATACATTTTTCTTACCCAAGACATTTATAGTAACAAATTAGTTATAAAAAAACACAGAATTTGTCAGAAGGTAAGGACCACTTAGCCCACCCAATCTACCCATTTTTCCATACCTACAGTATCACCATAGACCCTACTTGAGCTCTGGCTCTTTCTCCCTCTCTCCATTCCTTTACTAAGATTCCCTTAGAGAAACATAGAAACATAGAATTTGATGGCAGATAAGGACCGCTTGGCCTACCTAGTCTGCTCATTTTCCTATCTGACAGATAAGCTGCAGATCCTAGTTAACCAACAGCTTACTTCCTCCTACCCCCCACTAGGACTGCCTTATGTCTGTCCCATGCATTCTTGAATTCCCCCACTGTTCTTGACTCCACGACCTCCTCAGGGTGACTGTTCCATGCATCCACAACCCTCTCCATGAAAAAATACTTCCTCACATTATCTCTGAGCCACCCCCCCTCTATCTTCAAATTGTGACCCCTGGTTCTTGCACATCTCTTTTTCTGAAAGATGCTACCCTCTTGGACTTTGCTGATTCCCTTGAAGTACTTGAAAGTTTCTATCATGTCCCCTCTCTCCCTTCTTTCCTCAAGGGTATACATATTAAGCTCCTTTAGTCTTTCTTCGTATGTCTTCTGGTGCAGACCCTTCACCATTTTGGTTGCCCTCCTCTGGACAGCCTCCACTCTGTCTATGTCTTTGCGGAGATGGAGTCTCCAGAACTGCACACAGTATTCCAGGTGGGGTCTCACCAACTGTCTGTACAGAGGGGATAACAACTTCCTGTTTTCTACTATTGATGCCTCTCCCTATGCATCCCAGTATCCCCCCAGCCTTCCTTCCTTCTCACATTGCTTGCCCACCTTTAGGTCATTTGATATAATTACCCCCAGGTCCCTTTCCATTTTTACTGTTGTCAGTATCTCACCCCCCATTGTGTACTCTTCCCCTGGGTTTTTTGTTTTCCATGTGCATTACCTTGCACTTCTTTGCATTGAATCTGAGCTGCCATACATTTGACCATTCCTCCAACCTTGCCAAGTCCCTTCTCATCCTTTTCACTCCATCTTGTGTATCAACCCTGGTGCAGATCTTTGTGTCGTCTGCAAAGAGAAATACTTTTCCTTCCAGTTCCTCTCCAATGTCACTTATAAAGACATTAAAAAGGACCGGTCCCAGTACTGAACCCTGCGGTATCCCGCTAGTAATCCTCCTTTCTTCACTGTGGACTCCATTTACTACTACTCTTTGCATCCTGTTGTCTAGCCAATCTTTTATCCAGGCTACCACCTTGGGATCCACTCCAAGGCTGGCTAACTTGTGTAGTAATCTTTTGTGTGGGACTATATCAAATGCCTTGCTAAAATCTAGGTAGGCCATGTCCACAGCCCCTCCCTGGCCTATTACTTTGGTCACCCAGTCAAAGAAGTCTATTAGATTCATCTGACATGACCTTCCCATTGTGAATCCATGCTGCCTTGGGTCCTGTGCCCCACTGGCCTCTAGCTACTGAACAATTCTTTCCTTCAGAAGTGATTCCATCATTTTCCCTACCACTGAGGTCAAACTAACTGGTCTGTAGTTTCCTGCCTCTGTCCTGCTCCCACTTTTGTGAAGAGGAATCACATCCACCCTCCTCCAGTCCTCAGGTACCACCCCATCCTCCCTTGATTTGTTAAAGAGAGTAGTCAGCGGTGTCACTAGTCCTACCCTTAGTTCTTTTAGAATTCTTGGGTGAATCCCATCAGGCCCCATTGCTTTGTCCACCTTCAACTGTATTAGTTCTTTCAGAACCCTTTCTTCTGTAAATGGACTGGTATTGACCCCCCCCCATCTTCACAGTGTTTCTCTTGTTTGGTTTAGGCACCTCCCCCTCCTCTTCCTTTGTGAATATTGAGCAGAAATATTCGTTCAGTATCCCTGCTTTTTCACTGTCACCCTCTACCTACATTCCCTCCCTTTTATTAAGCCTCAGTATCTCTCCTTTGGTCTTTCTTCGCTCCCTAATGTACCTATAAAAGGTCTTATCCCCCTTCTTAACAGAGTTGGCTATCCTTTCCTTGGTTTGGGCCTTTGCTATTCTGACTGCCTTTCCAGCCTCTTTCTGCTTTAACTGATAAAGTTCTCTGTCCTGCTCCTTCTGTGTTTCCTTATATTTCCTGAATGCTATTCTTTTCTCCTTAACCTTCCCTGCCACCTCTTTTGAGAACCATAGCGGTTTTTTCCTTTGTTGTGTTTTATTGATTTGCTTTACACAAAGGCTTGTTGCCTCTGTAATGGCTGTTTTGATTACTCCCTATTGTTCCTCCACCCCTCCTTCTTGCCTGTTTGCTAGTGCTTTTCTGAGGCACTCTCTCATTTTCCCAAAGTCAGCCCTCCTAAAGTCCAATACTCTTGCTTTTGTATTGCTTGATTGTATGGCTGTGTTTATCGTGAACCACTCTGTTTGGTGGTCGCTTGTTCCCAGATGGCTACCCACTTCTAAATCTGAGATTCTTTCTCCGTCCCCATTTGAGAGTACCAGGTCTAAGATAGCTCCCTCCTGAGTGGGTTCCAATACTAGCTGTCTGAGGCATGCCCCTTGTAGTGCATCAAGAATGACCCTGCTCTTGGATATGTCTGCAGCAAAGGTGCTCCAGTTAACATCCGGCAGATTCAGGTCCCCCATCAACAATATCTCCCCTTTTTCTGCCATTCTAAGGATGCCTTCTATCATTTCCTTGTCCAGTCCCTCCCCCTGAGAGGGGGGTCTGTATACAACCCCCATGCGGATTGTGGTGCCTTTTCCTGTCTCCAGGGTGACCCAGAGTGCCTCATCTGTCCCCTGTTTACTCTTTAGTTCTGTTGCTTTGATCCCTTCCTTTACATAGAGAGCTACTCCTCCTCCTCTTTTACCCTCCCTGCCCCTCCTGTAGATTGTGTATCCTGGTATGTTGACATCCCAGTCATGGTTCTCTGTGCACCATGTTTCTGTGATGGCCACAATATCCAGGCAACCCTCTTCCATCAAGGCCACTAGTTCAGGAAGCTTGTTACACAGACTACAGGCATTGGTACTCATCACCCTCCACTTTTTGATGGCCTTACCCCTTTTAGCCCCATTCCTGTCCTTACTGCCTTTGCCTTTTTTTACATTTACCTCTGTCCTGCTCCCGAATGACTTCTCTACCTTGGTATTTACCTCACTAATTACCATGTTTTGTGGGGGGAGGCTGGGATTTCTCTGCTCCTTTTCAGTGCCTCCCCCCTTGGCTAGTTTAAATGCTTGCCAATGAAGCATTTAAATCTCTCACCTAGGATCCTGATTCCCCCGGACAGATGCAGACCATCGCGCCAGTATAGGTCTGCATCCCTCCAGGTGGCTCCCCAGTCCCCAATGAAGCCAAAAGCCTGAGCTCCACACCAGTTTTTCAACCATTCATTGAATTCCCTGGTGAGGAGTACCCTAGCATCATCCTTGCCATAGACAGGCAGCACCTCCGAGAAGGTTACCATATGTGCTACTTGTCTAAGGCCCCTCCCCAACTCTACAAACTCCGCTTGCACTGCTCTGATCCCATTCCTAGCCAGGTCATTTGTTTCTAGGTGGACAATGACATCCAGCTCCCTCCCTCATGCAGCTGCTCCCACGATCCTGAGGATTCGTTTCCTGTCCCTCCAAGCCGTGGCACCAGGCAGGCACCTTACCTCCCTCTCCCATTCCTTCCCCATTTCTACCCCCCTAATGATTGAGTCCCCCACCAGGAGTTGTTTCCTTCTCCTGTGGGGTCCCATGCCACCCTCCTGTGGGTCTCCTTTGTGAAGGTTCCCAGCATCCTCCTTGGTCTCCACTGCAAGTGCCTCCATAGAGGAACCACTATCCACCAGAAAAGCATATGAATTGTGGAGAGGTACAGCTGGAGGGATGCAACTCTGTTCCACCACCTTCTCCCTTTCTGAGCCCACCCTGGTCCAGCCTCTCCTCTTTTTTATTGGCAACCTCTGAGGTAGTGGCATTGGCCCTGGTGGTCCCTGGGTGGGGGAAGAGGTTTCATGAAACCTAGCCAGGTCAGCCTGGAGACGGGCAACCTCCTCCCTCAGACCAGTGAGGTGCCTGCAAATAGGGCAGCATCGCAGCCTCCAGAATGTCTCCCAGAACACTGCCACCCCACAACCACTGCACTGCACCACTCCTATCATGTCTTATTTTGTGTCCCCTCTCCTGTTTCTCTGTATGCTTACTCTCTCCTCTCCTTACAACTCTCACCCTTCCTGTTCTGAGAAAGCAACTTCCTATATTCTTCAGTAGCCTCCTTCTTCCTTGCTCAGTGCCAGACCACCAGCAGCTAGGGGGGGAGAGTGAGCTACTTTTTTCCTTTAGGGTTGACAAAACCAATGTTTCTCTATGATCCTTCCCTTCCTACTACCAAACAGGAAGTTCCTGTTGTCAGTCAAATCCAGTGGCTGTAAAAGTAGAACTGGCTTAGGGTGGGTGGGATGGAGGGCAATTAGTAAGAAAAAAGGCTAGCAACAGGAAATTGTAATTTGAGTCACCTACTTTTATACTGTCTAAGCCACACTCCCAATTGAGCTCTCTCTCTCTCCTCCTACTGGTTAGCAAAGTAAGTTGATACAGTACCCTTCTCATGCTTATCCCATGCATTCTTGAATCCCACCATTGTTTTCCCCCCGCCATCTTGGCTGGTAGGCTGTTCCAGGAAAGAGTACTCTGTTAGAATACCTTAAAAGAAATTTTTGCTTTACTCCCTATATCAAGGAATTATCTGCTATCTCAGGGAAATCATTATGATAGCTCATACAGACAGGCCTTCTCTATCATTTTTTCTGAGTTGCAAGAACCACCTTAAATCTGATCTGTTTCTAATTCAAAAGAATTAACAAAAACACTTTGTTGCAGTCATACCATGTTACAACTTAAAATCAGGTGCCTTAGACCTCTATACTCCCCACACATGCATATTCACTTCAGTGGGACATAAACTGATCCTCTCACTATCCAGTTTCTCCGTACCTTGTTCTCACATGGTGGAGTGCCAGTGACTTAACGCACACACTGTCTTTTGCTAAGAAATATTCATAGTGATGACTTTGATAATTTTGCTACAGCTGGAGAAAGACCCTTGGAGGTCTTGGTTGCCCTGCCTTGAAAGATCTTGCCAGCACTGACAGGTTTTCCACTCTTTCTCAAGGGAGGAATGCCTTCCCTTGGTGGACATCCAATTGCGCATCTGTAAAGTACAGAACCTGTGGAGGTTCTGTCTGGGACCTTGGGGGATTTATTAGGAAGCCCAAGCTCTCCAGGGTATGCTGGATGAGAAAGAGGGAGGACTTAGCTTCCTGGTGTGACATTCCTGAGACAAGCTAGTCATCTAGGTAGGGAAAGAGTACCACCCCTTGCTTCCTCAAATGTGTTGCCACTACAGCTAGGCACTTTGTGAACATTCTGGGTGCGGACGACAGGCTAAAAGGTAGGGCTGCGAACTGGTAGTGACAAATCCCTACCCTGAATCTGAGGTTCTTTCTGTAAGTGGGCCTGGCTAGTATGTGAAAGTAGGTGTCCTCTAGATCCAGTGACTCCAGACAGTCTCCTTGTTGTAGAGATGGAATTACTGATCCCAGGGTTACCATCTTGAACTTTTCCTTTTCAAGAATTTGTTCAGATATCTCAGGACTAAAATGGGTCACCACTCCCCATTATTCTTGTGAGTTGGGAAGTATCTTAAGTAAAGCCCTTTCCCCTCCACTGTAAGAGGGGACTTTCTCTACTGCATTTGCTTGTATCAGCTTCTTTATCTCTAACTCCAACAAGCGTTTTTCTGTTGGAGTAGAGGTATGAAGTTTTTGTGAGCCTACAGTTTTGGGAATGTTTTAACTGCGAGTCAGACCCCAACTCCCTATTTCCAGGACCCACCTGTGTGTGGTAATTCTTTCCCATGCCTGGAAGTAATGAATCAGCCATTCCCCCATGGCAGGGTTTTATGTGATGATAGTGACTTCAGAACAGTGAGTCTGGAATCGCAAAGACATTTTGGCGAGGACACAAATGGCAACTGTTTCTTGGGGAGGACTCACCCCCCACACTCCCTTACTTAAATAACCAACTCCAAAGTCATAGCACCTTAGGGAAGGGGTATAACTTATGTTGTCATTTCTTCCTCACTGTAATTCCCTCACCGGCTTGTGAACTCGCTGTTTTGGAGTCGCTGAAATTACGTGCCACCACTAGCAATGGTTGGGCAACCTGTGCAAACTTGTCAGGGGTTCTGTTTCGGTGCTGGAGCCATGTCCGCATGCCTAGGACCCCTTCTGCCTCTACTGCTGAAGAATCCTTTCTGTTGGGAATAGTCAAAGGTAAAGAAAGCATGAGAGAAAGTACTCCTCTACTTGCCTCCTACCCCTTCCAGAAGGCCTGCTGGAAGTGGAGATGCTTTTGCTTATTAGTGTTGGTCTTGTGGTGGCTTTGTATTCATCCACCTTCTTCATATAAGCCTCTGTCTTTTCACCAATCAGGGAGTTTCCGTCATAAGGGAAATCCATTGCTTTTGTCTCGGTCTCCTGGGAGAGGTACGTGGTTCTGAGCCATGCAGACTTCCTCAGGGACATTACATGTGCCATGACTCTAGAATCGGTGTTGTTGGCATCCAGTGCCATGTGGAACTAATATTTGGTAGCATCCATGGCAGTTTTTGCTGTATCTGCCAGATCCTGTGCCAAGTCACCAGTAGTTTTTTTTTTTCAATCTACATTTTCTCCCCAATTTTTCTGTGCCCCTGTTTACCCCCACCCCATGCCACAGCTGCGAGCGTGTGGAGGCACACGCATGCCACGGTTCTGCGGCATGCTCCCTTCCTCTCCATGCCAGTCACTGCCTACGCTAGCCTCAGGACTCCACTTGGGGGCAGTGGAACTATGGTGGGTGCCAGAATCCCTCCCTGAGAAAGGAGATCTTGCATTGCGGCTGCTCAATCCCGCTCCTTCCATCCCCCCCGTCAGCTCCCAATGACCCTGACTCAATCCCGAACCTGGGTTGTCGGTGTGGTAAGAGGTAAGGCGTCCAACACCTCAGCACCACTGAGCTGTCTTGTCACCAGTAGTTTTATCAACCATAGCCAAAATAGAGCTGCAAAGGGCCTTTTGGTACTGAGCTGTGTAAGTCATGTATGCTGCCTGCCTTAAGAGCAGGGAAGCTGAGGTACAGACTGTTTTGTCCATGTTGTACACTTTCCTGGAGTCCTTTTCTGGAGGCTGGGTGGAGAGGAGAACTTTGGCCTTGTCACAGGGGGCAGTTCAGCCCACTCCCTCATGATCAGGGTGGGAGTACAGGTATGCAGCACCATGCTTGTCCACCTGGTATTTCTTTCTGTTTTCTTGTCTATGCCAGAGCTGAAGTGGGTGCTCCCAATACTTTACAAGTGGCCTTTTTGAGGGATTTGTGGATAGGCAAAAGCAACCTCTTAGTGGGGGTGAAGCTCATCATGTCCAAAAATTCCACCTCACCTCATGCTCTGCAGTCTCCTATGTAGAGAGGTTGAGGGTACTGACCATTTGCCTTACAGAGGAATAGTGTGAGATAAAATCATCTGGTGTAAGAGGAGGGGAACCAAACTCCTTCTCAGGAGGACCGTCAGGCTCTAAAGGTTCTCCTTCCTCCTACTCCTCCCCCTCATAGAAAACTCAGCCTTCTCCTCCACAGGCACTGGAATAGGTACTACAGCCTGGAGAGGAGGGGATATGTACCCATTAAGGTCCACATAGTCTGGAAGGCCTGGAAAACTGCCATGCCTTAGTGATGTCCTCTGTTGACAGCATCTTACTTTTATCCACTGGCATTTCCTTTTCTTTTTCTGCAGAAGGGGCAGCAGCATGTTTTTCTGTTTGTTTTTTCTTTGCAGACACCATCTCTGGTGTCTGCTTAGAGGCTGTATTATTTTTACTGGAATCAGGACCCCTCCCCCCCATTCAGACATTCTGACCTCTGAACCATCTTTAGCAGCCTTGCCCTTCTGTTTACTTTAAGGGGCTGAACCCTCTTCTGAGCTTTTTGGTGACATAGAGGTAGAATGAGAAGCCATAAGATCTTCTAATTTTTTTTTGCCATTTTCTTGACTGTTTAGGGCAAAGCTTGATACAAAACTCACAGTTAGAAAAATTAGGATCTGGATCCAGGCACCCCGAACACGACTTGTGGCAGTCTACCTTAGCCAGGAGCTGGAAACAAATCTTACAATTTTGAAAGCCTGTAGGTTCTGTCCTCTTTTGTGGGTCTGTCAGTCACGTCAAACTGTAATGACCAAATAGTGCTTCAGTTTCCCTATACCACTGTAAGACAGCTGCACTTCGGTTCCTTATGATAAAAGGAAACTATAGAAAAAAAATTATAATAGAGAAAAAAAGGCCAGATAGAATCTTGTTTCCACTAGAACAGGGAACTAGGACAAGAAAAATAAAAACTGCTAAGCGGTTTCTATATTGTATATATTGTTTTTTTTTTAAAGGAGTAATAACGCGGTTCCTGAAAGCAGGAACCACGCTGCAAGGGCCTTTCGCTAGTTCTGGGGAGTCAGATGAGGAACAGAAGGAATTAAAAATAAAATGAATAAACTGTAGAAAAATAAACACTCTAACTAATGCAGAGTATCAAAAACTAAAACTAAATATGTTTACTACAATGTAAGGGAAAAAAATAAATAAACCATGAACGGCACTGAAGTATCAGGGTGACTTCTTCCTCAAGCAGAGAAATAAATCTGACGTTAGTGGGCAGAGGTGAGCATGACCACACAGCAGAGTTTTGAATTGCATTCTAAGATTCCATAATTAGCATAAAATTCTAGGTTCTGGGGCAGCTCATTCCAGGGAAGTGACTGCAGTTGTTAAGCATAGTGAGGGATTCCTAGGGCTCAAAATAAATAGCATGCTTGAACTAAATAACATGAACTAAGCTAACAGTTAAAACAGAGTTGAAGTAAGGTAGCAAGCATGCAGCAGTACCATGCAACTACACAGCACTTGTCTGCACAGCTTGCATATGACTAGTGTATTTAGCTGAGATTGTAATACTCACAGACCCTGGTGGGTCAGCACTTAACTGAGCATTTTCGTGCCACCCCGATGCCTCCCCTGGTGACTCCCTGGCACTTGTGGGGAGGGTCATCAGGGCTCTGGTGACAGCTGCTCCCAATACCTCTGGAGAAGGTTCAGGTGTTTCTACAGTGGAGTGGACATCTAACTGCAATTATACAATGGAAAGAAAAAATCCTGTCCCCTGATTGGTCAGTGGCTACTTTGACCAGTGATGTTATCTCAGTACAGCATCACTGTATCAAGGTCCAGTAGCCACATGACCTACTCATAAGTCAGAAATCAATCCACATACTTCCCTCACTTATGCAGTCTGTCATATGACACCCCCACCACAGAAGTTTATTGCCACATGACCTGCTGCCCCTCCACACACACACACACACACACACACACACACACACACACACACTTATTGCCAGACTTCCTAACAGAGTACACATTACCAGTAAAACACCTCATATGTCAAACCACATTTTTGTTAATTAATGCTCAGCTACACACAGCACAACTGAAGTGAGAGTATGCATTCACTTCACTGCTCCATACTGCTTATATTCTCCTGTACTGGTCACAACCCACATTCACAAATGAAGTCCCAGTCCCCACATCCCAGTTTCATTATTTTTTTCTTTTCTCCCTCCATCAACAAGAAAACAGAAGCCATCTCTTACAGCAGTTTTAAAGGTAGCACAGTGAACAGCGCATGCTAACATTTAAAACACACATCACGCTGTCACAGTATCAGTGGCCCAGTAGCTTCACACTTCAGCTCCGTGCTCCCACTCTATCGTGGTTTTGGCAGATCGGAGTTTATGCCACAACACTTTAGCTTCCCCCTCCTACTCTAGACAAAGATTGTGCTTCAAAGCAACAAAATACACACACATCTTCACTTGGTACCTATCTTCACCCAGTCCCACAGCAGGCAGTAGGACTGAGAAAAATTCAACTTGAGGACTCGAGAACAGAGATGAAGGAGGAGGGGGAGTCAGACAAAAGACGGAAAACTGTGTGTGTGTGTGTGTGCGCGCGCGTGTGTGTGTGTGTGTGTGTGTGTGTGTGTGCGTGTGTGTTAGGGGGACAAGCCCAAATCACCATATAAGCAGCACCACCTACTGGCCAAAAGAATGGAGAAGGAGGACTACTTTTTTTATAAGTACACCTCCCCAGCAATAAATTCATAAAAAAATAGTTTTTATTTGGAATGGATTTCATTAACTGCAGGTACTGTGGAACAATTTTCAGTAGGACATTCTTACAGGATTTAGGACACTGTCCTACATGCTGGGCCTTTGGAGATCTTAGGTCTCAGCTCCGGGCAGCATGGGCAGAGATTGCATGCCTCAAATTTCATATTGAAGAGGAAATACATTATAAGAACCACCCGCCATTTCCCCAGCATCCAACAGAAAACCTCAACCGCAGAGGGTAGTTGGTCCAGGAGGTTGGCAGGTGGTTAGGAGGAGCAATCAGGTGCCCCATCACTCTCTGCTCTCCAACACATTACCTCCAAAACCATATAAACACTACAACAGGTATCTGCCTCTATCTCTGAAATCAAATAAAGAGGCAGAAGACACTGCAGAGCAGGACACTGGCACAGGCACAACAATACTCACCCAAATCAGGAACCAAAACTAAACAAGCACAAAGGAAATCCAAAAACTCTGATCATAGGAGACTCCATGATTCGGGAGTTGATACCCATCTCCAGCCAGGGTGATGGTCAGATGTCTCCCAGGTACATCAGCATGGAGAGACACCGACCGAGTGCTAAAATTGTTCACAAAGCAGGAGAAAACATTGATGTCCTAGTACACATAGGGACTACTGATCTCGCCAGCCGGTCAGTTGTGGAGACCAAGGAACACCTGACTAGGCTGGGTGACAAACTATCATCTATTTTGCCGGCATCTCCTCTCTCTGAGATCCTGCCAGTCTGGGAGAAGGGAGCAGATGGACGGAAGGTCAGAGAAGGGGAGATAGGGAGCTAAACACATGGCTCAAGGACTGGTGCCAGGAAAAAGGACACAGATTTGTAGGAACTGGCAACA
This sequence comes from Neoceratodus forsteri, assembly GCA_016271365.2. Taxonomy (NCBI): domain Eukaryota; kingdom Metazoa; phylum Chordata; order Ceratodontiformes; family Ceratodontidae; genus Neoceratodus; species Neoceratodus forsteri. Next base: position 1,386,175,886 of record CM028131.1, on the reverse strand, counting down.
GTTCTGGGAGCGAAAGTTCTTTAAATTTGATGGACTGCATCTGACTAAAGAGGAGTCAGTGCATTGGGGCAGAAGTTTGACGTCTTTGCAGAATATTTAAACTAGCAAATGGGGAGAGGTGCAGCACCCCATACGCTGAATGGGAAGAACACCCTCCCTCAGCTAGTGGTCAAACTGGAATTCAATGTTTGCCGCTCATTTGCATCACCAGGGAAGAAAAAGGTTTGTCTCCCCATACGATGCACAGGGTAATGCCAAACCTCACCCAACAACTAACACACCAAAATCTGGCCAATGGAAAATCATGTACACAATGCTCACAGCCTGGGAAATAAGATCCCAGACCTGCAGGCAATAATGTCAGAGGCTAAACTGGACATAGTAGCAATTAGTGAGACGTGGTTTACCAGTAACCACACTTGGGAGACTTCAGTACCTGGCTATGTATTGTTCAGAAGAGACCGAGGTGCAAAAGGGGGAGGAGTGTCCTGTATGTTAATGAAAATATCAAAGCTACAGAAATTCAGAATACACATAAGGAGCCAGAAGAACTGTGGGTCACCCTGGAAACAGGAAATGGGACAGCCATAAGAACTGGGGTTGTCTACAGGCCCCCAGACCAGAGGGAGGACATAGCACATTACTGTTAGAAGATATACAAAACATGACAGCTAAAGGGAGGTTCTGATAATGGGAGACTTCAACATGCCAGATACAGATTGGTCAATACCAGCAGGAACATCTGCCAGAACTAGACTCATAGTGGATTCCCTGCAGGGGAGGGCCTCAAACAACTGGTACAGCAACCCACAAGAGACAGGGCTATCCTAGATCTAGTACTGACTAACAAAGAAGGGATCACAGATCTCCAGGTAGAAGGTCACCTGGGGGCCAGTGACCATCACATGGTATGGTTCAATTTGACTACTACATCTAAATCATCCCATTCCAAGGCAAAAATATGGGACTTCAGAGGAGCTGACTTTGATAAGATGGCCAACAGAGTTAAGCTAGCCCTGGCAAAAAGAAACACAGGTGAGGAGGTACAGGCAAAGTGGGCAAGCATTAAGGATACAATACTTGAAGCAACATCCCATTATGTTAGACAGAAAAGGAAGTGCAAAAAGAAGGAAACCACTTTGGTTCTCAAATACAGTAGCAGAAAAGGTCAGAGCCAAAAGGCTGGCTTCAGAAAATATAAGGGAACACAGCGGATGAAGATAGGGGCATACCAAACTGCCCTAAGGGAAGCAGGTAAGGCAGTAAGGCAGGCAAAGTCCCAAACTGAGGAAACACTAGCACAAACAGTAAAGAAGGTGACAAGACTTTCTATAGATACATTAGTGAAAGGAGAAAGTCCAGAGGGGTATTGCTAAGCTTAATGGAGAAAAGGGAGCATGTGAGGAGGAGGACCCTGTAAAGGCATCTATCCTAATAGATACTTTTGCTCAGTATTCACTGAAGAGAAGGTAGGGCAGGGCCCACAGCTCAGCATCATGGACACAGGGGAGGGAGGTGAGCACTACTCCCTTCACAAAAGAAAGGGTCCTACAAGAGCTTGCTAGCTCAGGGTGGATAAGGCAATGGGACCTGATGGCATACATCCCAGGGTACTTAAGGAGCTAAAGGAGGAACTAGCAGAGCCATTGCAGAATTGTTTAGTGAGTCTCTGAGCACAGGAGAGGTCCCAGAAGACTGGAGAAGGGCTCATGTGATCCCACTCCACAAGAGTGGTAGCAGGGAGGAGGCGGGAACTACAGACCGGTCAGTCTTACCTCAGTAGTGGGCAAGATTATGGAAGCACTCCTTAAGGAAAGGATAGTGCAACACCTGGAATCCATAGGGGCACAGGATCCAAGACAGCATGGGTTTACAAAGGAAGGTCCTGTCAAACTAATCTCATAGATTTCTTTGACTGGGTAACCAGAGTGGTGGACCAAGGGGGAGCAGTTGATGTCGCCTACCTTGACTTCAGCAAAGCTTTTGACACTGTTCCACATAGAAGATTGATAAATAAGCTAGGTAGGCTCGGGGTGGGTCAGAAGTTGGTCAACTGGGTGGCAAACTGGTTGACTGGCAGAAAACAGAGAGTGGTGGTAAATGGTATACAGTCAGAAGAGATGCAAGTCACAAGTGGGGTACTCAGGGATCAGTCCTGGGGCTAGTCCTATTCAACATCTTCATTAGTGACCTAGCAGATGGACTAGAGGGTAAGGCTTGTCTGTTTGCAGATGACACCAAGATCTGCAACAGAGTAGATGATCCAGATGGGGTGGGCAGAATGAGAAGAGATCTGGATAAACTAGCAGAATGGTCAGAAGAGTGGCAACTGGATTTAATGCAAAGAAGTGCAAAATCATGCACATAGGAAGAGAAACCCTGATGCCACTTATAGGCTGGGAGGAGTTGCTAGCAGTCACAAAGGAAGAAAGAGACTTGGGCATCATCATCACTGATGACCTGAAATCATCCAAGCAGACCTCTAAAGCAGTAGGTAAGGCTAGGGGGTGTTAGGGTGTATTAGTAGGGGTATCACAAGTCGAAGAGGGAGGTAATAATCCTCTGTACAAGACATTGGTTAGAGCCCCATCTGGAGTACTGCGGCAGTATTGGAGGCCACACCTTCACAAGGACATTAACCAAATTGAGGCAGTCCAGAGAAGGGCAACCAAAATGGTGCAGGGACTGCATCAGAAGACATATGAGGACAGATTAACGGAGCTCAATATGTATACCCTGAGCAAAGGAGGAGAGAGGTGATATGATCGAGACATTTAAACACCTTAAGGGCATAAACAAGGTGAAAGAGTCTAACATGTTTAAATATAAGAAAAATAGCAGGACAAGAGGACACAGCATGAGATTAGAGGGAGGCCGATTAAGGGGAATGTGAGGAAATTCTTTTTCACAGAAAGGGTGGTAGATGCATGGAATGGCTTACCACAAGAAGTAGTGGCTATGAATACAGTGCAGGGCTTCAAACAGGCATGGGATAGGCATAAGGGAGCAATACAAATGACTATGAATAGATAGGTCACTGACATAGCAAAGGCCGATGGCACATTTATAAGGTAGAAAAAGAAATGGGCAGACTGGATGGGCCTTGCGGTCCTTATCTGCCGTCAACTTCTATGTTTCTATGTTTCTATATATTTCTTCACATGTTTTTCTATTTTTATTCATAGGCGCCATTGTATAATAGCAATAATGCACTCCAGGGTGTGTGTGTCATGCTGGGATGTCATTTCTTGAGTGTTGGGAGAACTTAGCCTGTGACCTTGTGCCCAACCACCCGAGGTGTGACATTATCCCAGCACGACACACACCCTGTGTCGTGCATTATTACTTAAATAAGAGAGGCTTTAAATTTCAGTTTGCTTCTGATTCATGATGTTCAAAAAGCTTTTCTCTTTTCCTTTAAAAATCAATAGTTAGGAAATTGACATGATTACTGTTCTGTTTTATTTACAGGTCTGTTGCCCATATTGGTTATCAGCTAGCAGTCATTGGAGATGAAATCAGTCAATGGTATGAGAGTAAATTTCAGAGTCGCCGGCTGCAGCATGTACAAAGGTAGGTTGTCATGGTAGAATAGAATAAATTAGAATTTGTTTTACATATACTCACAAATTGTAGTGACAAAGACATAATGTGACCTACTGGGAATTTACCCCAGGCCCCCGGAATAATGTTCTGGTGCTCTAACCACTGGGCTACAGGCTCACGTGGTTGAACCTTGGGTGCTAGACGCACTTCCTTTCTCTGGTATTGGCATATTCTGCAACTAGGAATAGTCAAAATAATTCGATTTTTTTGGTGCACTACTGGGACAGTATTCTGGGGGCCTGGGCTCAATTCACAGTAGGTCACATTATTTCTTTCTCGCTACAATTTGTGATTTAAATTTCTTAACAGTAGTTACTGCTGCACCAGAAAACATCTAATTGTCATCTTCTATATATGTTGTATCTCAAAGTGCTTTTCAGACCAGTGAGTTGCATACCAGTAGTGTAAGGACTGTATATAGTCAAATATGGCTGCCACTGAGCACAATATGAAGCTGGGGGGAGACTCAAGGGCAACATGAGGAAGTATTACAATATGAGGCTAGGGGGAGACTCAGGGGCAACGTGAGGAAGTATCACAATATGGGGTTAGAGAGGGGAGACTCGGGCAACGTGAGGAAGTAGTCACAATATGAGGCTCGGGAGGAAGTATTTTTTCACAGAAAGGGTGGTGGATGCATGGAACAGCCTCCCTGCAGAGGTCATGGGGCAAAAACAGTAGAAGAATTCCGGAATGCATGGAATAGACAGAAGGCAACCATTGTGATAGGAAAGAGAAGGTAACCTACAGATCAATTAGGATCTGGAGTCTATACAGTAGGTAGGGAAATGGGCAGAATGGGTGGACCATGCGGTCCTTAGCTGCCGTCAAATTCTGTGTTTCTGTAGGCACACACAACTGCAGAACTTGCTTCACTGAGAAAGGGAATGTTCAGTTAGAAAGTGTCTTTGAATAGAGCCATGGGAACAGACATCACTCTAACGTATGAAAGATAAACATAGATGATAAACAGACCCTGCCCTAGGGCAAAACATCTGCTCTCCCACCACATCTTGTTGTGAAAACCAGGATGCCACAGTTACTCAGGAAACTGTTGTTATTACTGTGATATTGGTCTATGGAAATAGAAACTGTTGTTGTCGCAGTATTAAATGCTGGGCACTGCGCTGCCACATAGACTCTGTACAATATAACTGCTCGCACTGAGATCACCTTATACCTAGTTTGCCCAGTTCTGTACCTTTTTTTCATATCACTTAATTTGTATTGTAACTACAATACTTACTGTATTTTGTATCTCTTGTTCCCGTTTTCTTTTTTGCCATGTATGAGCCATCTTTATGGCCCGGGTCGTACCTGAAAAACATCCGTGAGATTAGTGCAGCCACCCAGTTAACAAACAAATCAATCAATAAATAAAATAAGAAACATAGAAACGTAGACAGTGTCCACAGAAAAGGACCAGTAGGCCCATCTAGTCTGCCCTATTCTCTGCCTAACACTACACCCTGGACCCTACTTGGTCACAGATGTCCCTCCCTCTTCCCTTACTTCCCTTTATAATACCCATGTGCCTGTTCCACACTTGTTTGAAGCTCCCCCGTCATCGTCCCTACCACCTCTTCTGGCAAGCTTTTCCAGCCATCTACCACCCTTCCTATGAAGAAGAATTTTCTCACATCCCTTTCAAACTTTCTTCCCTCAAGTTTCATAGCATGCCCCCATGTACTGGTGTTCCTCCACCTTTGAAAGAAGCCCCCCGCATTTTGTTCACCCCTACCAAGTGAGGTACATTCCCTCTCCTCTGCAAGATATTTATTCTGAATAAATGTCTTGGGGAGAAAGGGAACTTATTATGTGAAATTCTGCATTGCTGGTTGGTGCTGGGGCAGACAGTAGGTGTTTATACAGAAAAGAGAAGCTTGTTATTTTTGTCTGCACACTTGACCATCTGGGGCATAATCAATGCTAATTTGTCCAGATACAACTTATTTACATCAGGTAAAATGTCTTTTTTTGTGATCATGACACAGTATTTGCAATTTTCTGCTTATCGTTTTATAGTTTAGCAGGAACTGGAACGTAATAAGGCTCATCATCACAGTTGGATCTGTCAACTTTGAGGACAGGGTTTGATGGACTGAGTTGGGCTCTTTCATGTCAAATGAAAAATCTTGCAGTAATTTTTAGTTAGGACAAGTGTTCTTTTACAAAACTGACCAAGCATGGTACCTTCTCAGCCCTCAGATACTCTGCATAGGTAAACACTGATCTTCATCAGGGGTAGCCCAGTCGTCAAGTCACACATATGGAACTTCACCGGTGGTGAAGCAGTATCCACACGGAAGATTTTCAGCAGTACCACTGGGTCCACCCACACTGACATTGTCTACCAACATCATCAACCCTATAAAGGCATGAGCAGCCCCACTCCTTCCTCAGTTCTTTCCTACCATCGACTCTGTTCACATGGGTTTCCCCAGAAGCTCCGATGCAGTTTTGCACCATTTTTGCCTACGACTTTATTTCATTTAGTTTTTTAGAATCTCTTTTTTTTTTTTTGACTCTGTTTATCTCGCCTGAGTGCCAGAAATCTCTCAGGCAGCCCACTCACCTGCTGCTTCTACCACCCACCGTGACCATCTTCCCCCTCAAAGACATTAGTGCTCCCTGTGGGCCATGCCCCCAAACCCGCGGGGAGATCAAGGGGCAGAGGCCCAGTATTAGGCATGTGGCGGTCATGGCACTGGGATGCTGTCGCCTATCCAGCCCTCAGAGGTATTTTTTCCTTGTTGCTGTGGTTACCCCTCCTGTGCATGGGCATGCCCCAACGCTCTGGTGCACAGCATCCCTGCCAGCGTCGGCCACGTTATTACATGCTAGCCTGGCTTGCTGCAGTATCCCTGGTCTCCACCGGGGGTCACTGGCTCGCCGGGCTACCCCATTCCCTGTAAGCTGGGGAGGAGAGCTCCACACAGGCGCTCTGCCCTCAACTCTTTCCCCTGCTGACCCCAGGTGCCTGAGTCTGTTACCAAACCCGGGTCACTAGTGCAGCGCAAGGTGTGGCATCCAGCGTCTCAACCCTTAGAATCCCTTTTTTAAAAGAGATTCCATTACCTTGTTTATGTTGAGAGTTAATCCTTCTACTTGTCTCTTCCATTGCTGCTGCTGTGGAAAGAAGATTGCCTCTACAGATGAGCACTCTCTCTGTGTCTGCTTTCTAGGGCCTGACCATGATGTCTCAAACTGTGAGTTCTGCCATACGTTTAATCAAACCACCCTCAGGCAATGAAAAAAGGATCTCAAAAAATTCCTAATGCAGAAACAGGTAGCCAGTTCTGGGCAAAGGTGCTCCGGTGTTCCTCTTTCCCAGTTGCTGATGGGTTCATTGAGCTCCCAGGCCTCTAAGGCCCAACACAAGTCATCAGGGAAAAGTCATAAAAAAAGACTGAGATCAGGCTCCCCCCGGTGGTGTTTCCGTTCCTCGACAGCCTCCTCTTCTTCTCCTTCCTCGGCTGCAGCTGCACTGACACCTGTCACTGTCCAGGTCTCTATTCCTACCAGACCCCTACTGACAGCGCTGCCTGCTGTGCAGGGTGGCCAGTCATTGACCCTTGGGTCATTGGCCCCTAGTTTGTCGATGCTGTATTCATTGGTGACAGCCCTCTTGTTGAGGCTTGATACATCTCCAGGTCCTTGGGCTTCACCCTGTGCCATCGCGCCCCCCCCCATCGATGCAGCAGTCTACCATCATCGATCTTAATGATAGTTTGAACAAGTTCACCTCAGTCTTGTCCATCAGCTGGGTGCCTATGGGCCTAGGTCACCTGTGCCGTCGATGTCCGAGTCGTTGACAGCACCACTTTGACCTCCACTGGCTGTTCCCCCATGGGCCATCATCAGTCAATCATTCGTTGGACCCGAGCTAGAGCAGGTCAACGTCGAAGAGGAGTACCATCCTGACCACATCTTACCTGAAGAAGAGAAGGAAGAGGAAAAGCCTCTTTCCTCTGACAGGTCCACTGCCTCCTGAGTGTGTGAGGGCTTCATCAAACATACTCTCAGGTCTCCTCCAGAGGACCCTACTTTCTTCAATGTTATGAAGCAGCTGTCCAGAGCCATGGGCTTCCATACCGAAGAGGAGGATGCCACCAGAAGAGAGTTGATGGACATTCTGGAAATCCCAGAATCTCCTACCAAGGTCATTCCCCCTATCCTTCTAGCCCTGAGGAATGCCACTACTGCTGCCTGGCACAGACATAACATGGTGCCAGCCATGCCCCACAGGACAGATAAGTTGTAGCATGCCCCCCAGGGCCTTATCTATGCTACCCAACCAGAAACGGAACTGATTCTGTAGTTGTAAAGGCTGCCCATGAAAGGTCAAAGGTGCCCAAGAACCTCAGCTCCCTTTCCCCTGACAGGGAATCCTGTAGGATTGACCTCTGGGGCAAGAGGGTATATGCTTCCTCCACCTTGGGGCTGAGGATTGCCAACTATCTCTCTCACATGGTCAAGTACCAGAATGCCATTTGGAAGAAGGGCAAGGCTGTTGCCTAGGCCCTTCCTGATTGTTCCAAGAAACAGGAGGTTCTCAAATGCTTGCAGAGTGCAGAGGATATTAGCAAGCACCTCCTTAGTGCTCTTTACAATATTTTAGATATAGGTGCCAGGGATGCTGCCACAGGCTATTGCCTAGGCCCTTCCTGACTGTTCCAAGAAACAGGAGGTTCTCAAATGCTTGCAGCGTGCAGAGGATATTAGCAAGCATCTCCTTAGTGCCCCTTTTTGATATTTCAGATACAGGTGCCAGGGCTCCTGCCACAGGCATTTGCCTGTGTAGGCACTCCTGGCTGAGGGTCTTGGGCTTTCCAGCTGACGTCCAGCAAAAAGTGCTTAACACCCCTTTTTATGGCTCCAAGCTATCTGGGCCAGATGTTCAAGACATCATAAATGACCTACAGGCATCAGGCAGGGTTATCAGGTCTGTCCAGTCACTCTACCGTACTCAGTCTGAGAGTAGACAGTGCCCTTCCTTTCGCAAGGTATCCCACAAATCCAGAGCAGACATCTAGCTCTAGGGCAAGAGAAGAGCCTCCTCTGCCTTGCCTACCCCCCCCCTCCTCTGGCTCCACAGCAAAGCACCCTAGGGATGATGGATCAGCCCCAACAGCTGGATCTGCCTCCTCCTGACTCCTTGCTGGACCCCCCTCTTCTGGTCCCCGGCCAAGAGGTGGTGGTCAGAGGTCAGGTCTCCCTCCATCTCAGTTAATTGAGAACCATTACTTCAGTTGCCTGGATTCTTCAGATTATAGAGAGGAGTCACACTCTAGAACTCATAGAGCTGCCCCCAGAGACTCCTCCAGCACCCTCCACCTGCCCCCCCTGCCCATCTGTCCATTCTCTAGGAGGAGGCACAGTCCCTTCTGTGCAAACAGGCCATTGAGCCAGTGCCCAGACACCAAAGGAACAGGGGATTTTATTCCAGGTTCTTCCTGGTCCCCAAAAGAACTGGAGATCTAAGGCCCATACTAGATCTCAAGGACCTCAATCTATATGTCCAGTATGAAAACATCTGTATGGTAACCCTGTCATGCCTGATGCCTCTACTTAAGCAGGGTGACTGGCTCTGCTCCCTGGACATGCAGGATGCTTACCTGCATATCTCAATGTTTCCACTGCACAAGAGATTTTTCCAATTTCTTTTTCAGGGCGAGCACTACCATTTCAGAGTATTGCACTTTGGCTTATTCTCTGTGCCACGGATGTTTAGCAGCAATAGCTGCAGCTCTTAGAAGGGAATGACTGTATGTTTCCCCTATCTAGACAACTGGCTCCTAAAGACCCCATCCAGAGAACAGCTCCTTCTGACTCTGGAAAGTACCCTTCAGAAGTTTCTCTCCATGGGCATCACTGTCAACCTGCCCAAATCAGTCTTGAGCCTGTCCCAAAGGCTGCAATATATAGGGGTGGTTCTGGACTCAGAACAGGGCAAAGCCTTCCTGCCTCTCAACAGGGCAGAGTGCCTTATTGCCCAGGCTCAGGAGATCGTCCAGAGCCATTACATCCCTGCAAGGGTATATTTGAGGCTATTGGGTCTGATGTCTGTGGCCATTCCAATAGTTCCCTTGGCCAGGCTGCACATGCAAGTCCTCCAGTGGACACTCAAGGTGCAATGTGACCAATGCATGGACAAATTAGATTAGTTAGCATTGGTCTCCTCCCCAGTCCGCAAGGTGCTCCAGTAGTGGATGGACCCACAGAACCTGTTACAAGGGGCTCCATTCCAGATCTCCTTCCCCCCAGCAAATCCTCACCACAGATGCTTCCAGCTCAGGCTGGGGAGCAGATCTGGGTCCCTTTCAGACTAAAGGGACATGGTCCCTGGTCGAACTATCCCTGCATATCAATGTTTTGGAGAAGTGGGAAGTCTTGTATGCCATGCAGGCCTTTCCGAACCATCTCCTCCTGGGTCAGCTGTTGATCCAGTCCGACAATCTCAGTGTTGTCTACTACAGCAACAAGCGGGGGTGCATTCTAGTTTTTATTTTTTTATTCAAGTTTATTTTATTTTATACTGGAAAGGTATGTGAGCAAAAATGTCCTGTTTTCACAAACGTGTAGTTCCACAAATGGTTACAAAGATCAATCAATCAATCAATCAATAAATCAAAATCTTTATTTATCCAGGCGAACGTCGTTGAGTAAAGCTCATTTACAAGATGGATCTGGTTACTACCAGGTCAAAATAGAATTACATATAACAGTGACAATACATCATTATGACAACAAATAAATACAAAGCTCACTTACAAGATGGACCTGGTTAATACCGGGTCAAAATAGAATTACATACAACATGACACTATGAAAACAAATAAATACAAAGTAGGTGCGCAATGCAGCAACAGAGTAATACAGAGGCAGGCATACAAGCACTTCAGATGGTGACTTTATTACATATATGTGAGTTTTTGATGGCCTAGATAAGTACGAGATCTAAACAAGGGTGCAGGGTAAATAGCAGTGATGCACCGCTAGGTTCAGGAGGGAGTGTAAAATTCCCAGGAGATTGGGGCAGTGGAGCAGGGGGGCAGGGAAACAGTGAGGGTGAAGAGGTGGGAGGGCATGGTTGGTAAGGGAGTGCATAGGGGAAAGAGATTGGAGGCCGAAACCGGAATCCAGGTAGATAGCATGCAGATGTGACCTAATTGGGTGGAGAGAAGTTATAGGATTCCCTCACAAAATGAGGTGAATCCATTGGGAGCCAGCAGTAACTCTAGTCTACACTGTAGGCAGCTGACAGCTGGGAGCCTAGGACTTGGGATAAGTTAAGGGATGAGGGGAGCAGTTACAGTGTTCCCTCACAGTCAGAGCAAATAAGGTCTTGAAGTAATCCAAACCAATGGGGACGCTCAATTTCAATGACTTTTACAGTTTATTCCACAATGACGGCAGTACAAAGCTAAATGCCACTCCACCAAAGTGGGATGAGACCTTAGGAATACAACGTGTGAAAAATGAGGCACTTCTTAAGGCATATGTTCCTGGCGTGCTTAGTGGGAGACAATCAAAGATATATTGAGGAAGCTTTTTTGTGACAGCTCTAAGAGTCCAAAGTGCTGCATTTCTTTTTTGTCTAAACATGAGGGAGGTCCACCCTACGGTGGAATACAATGAGCAGTGGTGGGTGGAAAGAGGAGGGCCTGTTATAAATCTGATAGCTCTGTGGTAAAGCATATCCAGTTTAGCAAGAGAAGCTTTTGGGCACTGACTATATAAGAAGTCTGCATAGTCAACCAGGGATAAGAACATTGTTTGGACCAAGCACATTTTAGCATCTGTAGTAAGGAAACAAGATACAAGATACAAAATGTACATGATACTTAGCATATACAAGTAGCTATAGTATCATATACAACAGAAATAGACAACTAGTCATGAGCAAATTACATACATATTACATAAATACATACATGAGTACAAGCCGTTTTGGTAGTATCAGGTATACAAGAATTCCAAAGTAGACATTGGGGAACAAAGGTGCAAGGTACAGTAATGATTAGCAGTACAGGAACTACATAAGCGATCAGGATTCTTGAACAGTAGCAAGGTAAGTATAGCCTGTAATGGTTAGTAGGACAAACTGTAGCAAGGTGTAAAGTGTTAGGAGAGAGAGAGAGTATAGGGGAGGAAGAGGAAGGGCCAGATTGGGAAAGATGAAGAGTTATGGAGGAGTGGGTGGAGATCAGAAGTTAGGTATCACGGGGTGGTGGCACAAGTTAGAGAGCTTTGAAAGGAGGTGGCTCTTAAGGGATCTTTGAAAGGCGTGGGTAGTGTTGCAGGCAAGTAGTGTGGGAGGGAGCTGGTTATAAAGCTTTGTGCCCTTATAAGCGAGGGAATTTTGAGCAAGAGAAGTGTGGAAAAAGGGATGTGGAATATGTTGCTAGAGGCTCCTCTGGTCAGATGGGTACGAATACATTTGGGGAACAGAGAGGTCACCCAGGGTGGAAGTTTCTCCAGTTGAGTTTTGTGGAGGAAGGACAAACTTTTTTGGGTGAAAAGCCCTTCAAGGGGGAACCAGTCTAGTGCTTTGTATAGGGTGCAGTGGTGCGTTCTCCAGGGGAGACCAGTGACAAAGCAGATTATATTATTGTAACTGGATCTTAGTTTACTAAAGAGTTGAGAATTAATGAGTGGGGCATAAATGATGAATCCATAAGCCAATCGGGGTAGGAGAAAGGAGCTAGCTAGTCTGAGTCCCGAGCCAGGTATTAGGAACTTATGGATCCTGTAAAGAAGCCCTAGCATCATGTGGATCTTGCTGATCACATTAGAGACGTGGAGGCTAAAGGACAGATGGGGACTGAATAGAATATCAAGGTAGTCAAATTTGGATACCAGTTCTATGCTATTCCCAAGGTTGTCCAAGAGGATAAGATGGTGATTAAAGGTTTTCCTGGGGCAGGAGAAAACCATGTATTTAGCTTTTTTTTTTTTTTTTTTAGTTGATGACCATGCCTTTGTTGGAGAACCAAGAGTGAAGCTTCAGGAAGTCCAGTTGTAGGCATGAGAGCATAACTTCTGGGTTTTTATTGCTGCAATAAAGCATAGCATCATCTGTGTAGAGGACAATTTTGGTGGTGGAAAAGACTTCAGGAAGCTTGTTAATGAAGAGTGTGAACAGGAGGGTGCCCATGATGGAGCCTTGGGAATCACCATATTTAATAGGGCATTCTGAGGAGGCGTGCCGATCTATACTGGTTATCTGTTATCTACTGGTAAGATAGTTCCTGAACCATTTGACTGCATCAGTTGAGAAGTGGAGATCAGAAAGGGTGCTCAGGAGCAGTTCATGGTCAACAAGGTTGGAGGCCTTAGTCAGGTCCATGAATACCGAGTCCATGTACAGGCCGTTGTCTATGGCTCCATAAATGTACCCGGTGAACTTGACTAGGGTGGTCTCAGTACTTTGGGCAGCTCTGAAGCCATGGTGGGCATCAGAGAGAATGTTGTAGCTGTTGAGAAAGGAAGTGACTTGGGCATGGACTACTTTTTCCAAGATCTTGGAGGGGGGGGCAAGGAGAAAAGATTGGCCTGTAGTTACCAACCTCGGTCCTGGAGCCAGATTTGAACAGGGGCTTGACAATGGATGTTTTCCAGAAGTGGGGGAAAAAAGCCAGTGCAAAGGGAGAGGTTAAAGGAAAACTCTCCTTTGCAGGGTGTCCCTTCCCTGCAAAGCTTAACCTCCGGTTTAGCTTTTGTAAGAAAAGCGCCTTTTTTCCTCACGCCGCAAAGTAGTTTAATTTAATTATGAAAAGTCTGCTACCTGGAAGTATGGTGGATGCTGGGAGGCTCCATTAACTGTAAAGGTGTGGTGGTGCATCATGTGCTTCAATGCCTCCATGGTCTTAGGAAGTGTACCTCAGGACTGGAGGATGGCTCACGTGGTACCCCTACATAAGAGCAGTCCCAAAGACAAACTGGGAAACTACAGGCTGGTAAGCCTCACATCCATTGTGGGAAAACTGATGGAGACAATCCTGAAGGAGAGACTGGTGTCCCTTCTGGAGATCAATGGGCTGCAGGACGTTAGGCAGCATGGGTTTGTCATGGGCAGATCCTGTCAGACCAACCTGGTGGATTACTGTGACTGGGTAACTAGACAGTTGGACAAGGGCCATGCAGTGGATGTCCTGTTTCTGGACTTCAGTAAGGCATTCTACTTGGTGCCACATGGGTGGCTGGTTAGTAAACTGGCAGGTGCAGGGATAAAAATGGTGGGATGGATAGTAAACTGGGTACAGGGAAGGCAGCAGAACGTGGTAGTGGGAGAGGAGCTCTCATCTCTGAGGGCAGTGACCAGTGGAGTACCGCAGCTATCAGTGCTGGGACCGGTGTTGTTTGGGTTGTTCATATCAGACATCTCAATGGGCATCAAGAGCAAGATCGGTTTGTTTGCAGATGATACCAAGATGGGCACAGCAGTGGATGACCTAGGAGGGTGGCATGGGTTGCAGGATGATCTGTCAAAATTGGAGACCTGGTCGGACACTTGGCAGTTAGAGTTCAATGCCAAAAAGAGCAAGGTGCTACATTTTGGGCCAAAAAACCCAAAAAGGAGTTACCAGCTGGAGGGGGGGTCAACTAGCCAAGACAGAGGAGGAGAAGGATCTGGGGTGATTATAATGGGCTCAATGAACAACTCAGCACAATGCAGGAAGGCAGTTGCAAAGGCCAACAAAATGCTGGGTTGTATTGCCAGGGGTATATCTTCAAGGAGTGGGGAGGTGATCCTGCCATTGTATAGGTCACTGGTTAGGCCGCACCTGGAGTACTGCATGCAGTACTGGCACCCATACCTGAAGAGGGACATTAAGTTACTGGAGGGGGTGCAGTGCAGGGCAATAAAGATGATCCAGGGACTAGGGGACATACCCTACGTGAGCAGGTTGAGGGAGTTGAACATGTACTCACTGGAGGAGAAGAGAGGAGAGACGGGGGAAAATGACTGAAACCTTCAAGTACATGAAGGGAATAAACAAGACAGGCACGGAGGGCCTATTCAAGTTGGGGGGGTAGGGACACTCGAGGTCACGATCTCAGATTGGATGGGGGAAGGTTCAGGAGGGAAATGAGAAGACACTTTTTTATGGAGAGAATGGTGTCTGGGTGGAACACGTTGCCTGTGGAAGCGGTATCCTGTTGAACAGTGGACTGCTTCAAAAGGGGATGGGACAGGGTAAGAGGGAGGGGCAGGGGAGAGAGGGGCAGCTGTAGTATAAGGTTGATAGCTGCACACTCGAGCAGTCTCGATAGACCATAAGGCCTTTATTTGCTGGCAAATTCGTATGCCTTGTCTCTCTCCCTTATCAGTTTGAGGATGTCAGGGGTGATCCATTTGCAGATGTGGCCTCAGACCCGGATTTTTTTAGGGGAGCGAATTTTTCGTATACTTTGGTAAAGATACCTGAGAACCGGTCTATGACAGCATCAATATTGTCCATGGTTGAAGTGAAAGACCAGTTGACCTGCTAAAAAGGCCTGAGTAATTTCAGCGAGAATGTTGGCATTTAAACATCTCAAGCAGATGAATTTGGGAGGGGGCTTGGGGGAATGCACGGACCAGTGGCAATAGGTGGTGCAGTGGTCACTTAAACAGTCAGGAAGTGTCCCAGCTTCAAGGATTCTGGCAGGAATGGAGATAATGACCCAGTCTAAGACCAACTGGGAGCACGTTTTGTAGTTAGTTCTAGTACGGGAGGAAATCATTTGGTGTAGTCCAAAGTCTGAGATGGCAGATTTGACACGATCAGAGTGACAGGAGATCCAGTTTATGTTGAAATCCCCAAGTAAAATCCACTCTCTGTTAAGGGGGAGGGTATTTTTTGATGCCAAGAAAGGAATCAAAATCAGATGGCGGAGGTGCCAGGCAGGAGATAAACGGTGGTGATAGTAAGTGTTTTGTTTTCCCCCAAAAGAAGGTGGATGGAGAGGGACTTGAGCCTAGCTGATATTACTTTGGGACTGAATTCAGTGAAAGAAAACTCGAGCTTAGCAGATATTATTTCGGGACTGAATTCAGTGAAAGAAAACGTATTTGACACATAGAACATGCAGTCCCCTTCTTTCCTTCCAGGCCTGTCTTTACTGAAGGAAATGAAGCCATTAAGCTCGATTTCTCCACAGGAAATTTTATCCGAGAGTCAAGTCTCAGAGAGTGCAATAATGTCAGAATTATTAACTTTAACCGTGGCCTGAAAGGCATCTTTCTTGGCAAGGAGGCTTTGCACATTGAGGTGAACGTTGTTGATGTATTTATTACCCTTGGTAAGGTTACTCGTCCCATGGTTACCCAAGCCAATGTGGATGGTGGGGGGAAATAAGTTGGCAGGGCCGGGGTTCAGGTGTACCATTCCCGAGAGGAGTAGAAGGAGAAGGATGGTTCTGGTGCACCTGGTGCCAAGCAAGCAGGCTTTTTTCATGTGTAGGTGGGGGAATTTGATAGTGCAAATATTAAGACTACTCCAGCTCTGTGAGAAACAGAAGGGAAGGTGGAGGTGAAGGAGAAAATAGAATGGGGTAAGACTCAGTAAATAGGGGAAGGGGAGTAGTGAAGGTGTAGTGGGGAAGAGGAAGTGACAGTGGAGGTGGGGAGGAAGAGAAAGGGGAAGGGAGAAGTGTCTGGAAAATGAGGTCTGGAAAGGGGGGGGAGATGGAGGACTAAAGGGAGGCAGAGACCAGAAGTGGGGGGGGGGAGACAAGATTCCTGGGGAAGGAGGGATTGCATGAAGAGAGCAGAAAGAAGGAGAGGGGAAACAAGATGTACTGTAGTTAGCAGCCATGATAAGAGAAGCTTGGAAGGAGAGGTAAGAGGGATGAGTGACTAGAGTGGAGAAAGTGAGTTAAGTCTTACCAAATGACAAGAACAGAGAGCATGTGTGGTTGCAAGTGAGTGCAGAGAGCAGGGAGTGAGGAGAGAGGAAAAAGGAGAGCTGTATTTGGGAGTGGGTCACAGTCGGCATCCAGAGGAAGAGTGGAAGGTGGAGCAGAGCTGTGGCTGCAGTCGGCAGCGAGGTTGCAGTCGGCCGGCCAATCGCAGACCGTGGTGTTGGAGCAGGCCAATCATGCAGAGCAGCGCCAAGGTGGTCAGGGTTTAAAAAGCCCCAGACCACGGAGAGAGAGCTGTATTTGAGAGCTGGTCACAGTCAGCGACCGGAGGAAGAGTGGAGGGTGGAGCAGAGCTGTGACTGCAGTCTGCAACGAGGTCGCAGTCGGCAACCAAGGACTGCTGAGCAGAGCCATTTTCTTGCTGGAGCACAGCAGACATAGGGGCGCTGGTTGCAGTTTGGCTGGCCAACTGTAGACTGCGGTGTTGGAGTGGGCCAGTCAGGCAGAGGCGCCAAGGCAGTCAGGGTTTAAAAAGCCCCAGACCACGGAGAGAGAGCTGTAGAGAGCTGTATTTGGGCCCATCCACCCCCGACCCCAGCCTCTATTAAATACAGAGGGAGGAGGAGGAGCCATATGGAAGTGTAGGAACTGACAGGCTGGTCCAAAGGAGAGTGGCCAGGATTATGGAAGGACTGAAAGTGGGAGCAAGGAGGGACTCGAGCTAAACACTGTGAGGAGCTCGTTTTGCAACAAAGGGAGCTGGGCCCTGTATTTCTCCACAGGGGATTTGGGCTTCAACCTCGGTGGAAAACAAAAATTGACACAGACATTAAGAAATCCTACTGACACTGGAAGTGCTGGGGACTTGGACTTGGACTGTAATGTTGTGACTTGGACTTGAACTTGGTGACTATGGTTATAATTCATGAGTCTATGGACATTAATTCTTGAAGTCTATGGTTTAACATGCTTTATTATTTATACATAAGATGTGTTTTTAGGACTGTATCTGAGAGGGTCGGGGTCCAAAAAAAAAATACATAAGGTGTGATCTTTAGGGCTGTATCTGAGTATCACAGAAGTAATGGCAGGCAGCAGATATGGAGGGACGACCAAGGGAGGGAGATCTTTGGCAGGGTGGTGGGGTGCAGTGGCTGTGGAATGGCTATGATCCTTTTTTTTTTTTGCTATCTATTTTTCCTCCTTGAGCCACCAGACTGCCTACCTGACCACTTCTGGCATCCCCTTCAGGTCTCCGGCCGCCATCTCCAGGAATCCAATGCTCCTTTGTGGGTCCCGCTGCTACCCCCATGGCGGGGTGGAGAGGAGCTTCTCCCCTGAGCTCAACCCTCCTGACCAGGATCCAGTGCCGCGTAACCACTGAACTGACCAGTCTTCTTCACAAGGGATGGCCATCAAGCCGCCTCGTCTGGTGCCCATATTTCCTTGTTCTCCCTCCCCATCATCTATGGCATGCAATGACGCCCAAGGACCCGAGCGCATGTGCGTCTGCCTTCCCACTGATCCTGGCATTCTGCCACAGTATGAGCCCATACATCCTACCCCATGCTCAGTGATCCCCAGCCATCTCCATGGTCCGCCCAAGCACCGGCAGCAGTCCACCCCCTCCCTGAAGAAGGAGAGCAGTCCTATAGATGCTCAATCTTCTCCTCCCCTGCTGACCCCTGATGGCCCTGGCTCATTCCCAAACCCAGGTCACCAGCATGGAGTGAGGTGTGGCATCCAGCGACTCAACCCTCAGCTCCACCGGGCCGGCTGAACAGCTATGATCCTAAATTGGACTAGGAGGATAGGGGGATGTATGATGTGTAAGCAGCTCACTCAGCTGAGGGAGGAAGTGGAGAGGCTAAGGTGGGGGGGGGGAATGGGGGGAAGAGAGTCAGGGACGGTCTTTCTACCCCCGTTTAGCCCACTATAAGCCAAGGAAGGAGAGGGAAGGGCTGAGTGGATTCACTGGAGGATCAGATACACTGTCCCGGAAGTCAAGGGCTTGGGAGGGAGAGGATGAAAGGGGGATTCAGCAGGGATAGACCAGAGACAGTAACAGACAGCAGCAAGTCCAGAGTTAAGACAAAGATGCCTGAGACAGGAGGAAAGGGGTCAGCAGGAACGGACAGCAGGAAGCTTAGAGACAAAATAAGGACACCTGTAGCTAGAGAAAAGGGGTCAGCTGAAGATCAGGAGGAGTGGAAGACAGTAGGCTCAGGAAAGGGCAGGTGGATGCCCAGAATGAAGAACGACACAGGCATAGGTGAAATGGGCCAGTGGGTGGAAGTAACAAATAGTTTTGCCTCCCTAGGTAGCCTGGGCGAGGACTCTGGGGAGGGGGACACGGGGGAAGTATCTCAGGTGAAGTGGAAGGGGCAGAGGGGTGGGCATATCACATGCAGGAGAAGAGGTGGAGGAGTTGAAGGGCACATTAGGGACACACCAGAGGGTGGCAGTAGGGGAACTGGGGCATAAGAAAAGGGGCAGGAAGGAAGCACTGGAAGGGCTGGAGTTGAACTCCTGGGAGGCTGGGAATGAATGGGAGGAAATCCTGCTGGGCAGGAGCTGCAGTAGGAGGCTGGGGCATGCACCAGGCAGGGTGCAAGACAGGGGAAATATGCAGTCAGGGCAGGTGGTGAGAAGGAAGACTTCCCCAAGTGGGGTACGGTGCTCAAAATCTTCTGCAAAGATGGGCAGGACAGGAACAGTGGGAAGGGGATCAAGCACAAACTCATACAGTGATGAAGACGGGGGAAGGCCTGGAGCAGACAGAGTGGGGTCAGGTGGATTTGGTTCATGCTCAAGCAGTGAGGCAGAAGGAGTTTGCAGAGATGAAGGAAGTCAGGCGGAAGTGCAAATGATGAAGAGGTACGGGACGGGGAGTTCGGGGGAAAGGCAAAAGGGAGGGGGTAAGGAGGGAAAGGTATTGGGGGAAGGTAAGCATCAGGATAGGTTAAGTGACAGGGAACAAATGACAAGCAGGGGCAGAAACCAAGAACATGAGAAGGAGGCCAAAAGGAGCCAAACCCCGCGGCACATGGCTAGAGGACAAAAGGACACCCAGAAAGCATGGGGCAGTAGGGTGGCTCTTTTGGGGGACTCAATAATTAAGGGGCTAAAATGGGAAGGAAGGGAGCAAAAACAATGCAGTATGTGTACAGTGCATGCCAGGGATGACTGAGCTGGAGGTGAGGCATCACATTCCTTCCCAGGGTAAGCAGCAGGATGAAAGGACACATCTGGTGTTTCACCTGGGCACAAATGAATTGGAGGGGAAAAGCCTGAAGGAAGTACAGGCAAGGTTCGAGGAACTCGCTAGGTTCTGTAGGAGCAACACTGTTTTTCCTATCATCTCCTTCTCTGAGGTGTTGCCAGTACCAAGAGTGAGCACATCCAGGAAGGAAAAGATTAGGACTTTCAACAATTGGCTGCAAAGTTGGTGCAGTCGGATGGGGTTTGGCTGGACAGGCGACTGGGGCTTTACATGGGAGGAGATGGGGCTGTATGCCCAAGACAGGCTGCACCTGAGCTCTTCAGGGGCAGCTGTACTAAAAAGTAAACTGGGTGACTTCTTGGCAAGGGAGTTCAATTTAAACTAAATGGGGGGGCAAAGGACGGGGACATCCTTACAGGAGGCAGTGCAGAGAGGCGATCAGCCTCCCCCAAGTCACAACACCCATCGAGGAAACAGTTAGCGGAAGGGAAGGACGGTATGGGGCTGCATGTTGGAGGGCTTTGGTTGCAAGGAGCCTGGGGAACAAAGTGGGAGAACTGGAGGCCACCATGATGGAGGAGAACCTAGACATTGTAGCAGTGAGTGAGACTTGGTGGAATGAACACCACGCCTGGGAGATGGTGATCCCAGGGTATCATTTGTTTAGGAAGGATCAGAGCCGGCCCAGTGGTGCAGAGGGTTGAGGCGCTGGACGCCACACCTCGAACCACGCTGGCGACCCGGGTTCGGGAACGGACTCAGGTCACCGGGGACTGGCAGGGGAGGAGAGGATTGAGCATCCAGAGGATTGCTCTCCTCTCCTGGGGTGGGCTAGGTGGGTAGGCCCGTTATGTTAGTGACCCCCGGTGGAGACCGGGAGGGTACTGCAAGCAGCGGCGCACAAGAGGGACCAGAAAAGCGTGAAAAATGCACACATGCCGTCCGGATGAGAGCAGTCCGCCTCCCTGCATCTCCCAGTCAAGAAATCTCCAGGCTGCATTTCCGGGCCCCCAGTAAAGATGCAAGGGACTGCTACGTGCACTCTGATCTCTCCTCCTGAGGGTCCCGGCGGGATATGGGAGAGCCCTGCGGTGAAGGGATATGTCCAGGACAACCGGGGCCATCGGAGCAGCTGGATGGTGGATCAGATGAGGAGGCAATGGCAGGACTTGGCCGCCCGAAGGAGAGGATGACAGCGGGCGCATCGGAGGAGGTAGAGAAATAATGCAAAAAAAAAAAGGAAGGGTCAGGAGGGGAAGGGGAGGGGTGGCATTATATGTCAGGGAAGGGATTGAGGCCATGGAAGGGCGGGATGAGGAAGGTGAAACAGAAATAATGTGGGTCACCCTAGACAGGGGACAAGGGAAAAATCTGCACATTGGGGTAGTCTATAGGCCTCCTATGCAAGGGGAGAAGGGGGATAGACACTTTAAAAACTCCGTAGAGAGGATGGCATGGAAAGGGGAAATTGTGCTAGTTGGGGACTTAAACCTTCCGGTTATAAACTGGGAGGCCCAGACAGCAATCTCCACAAGGAGCAGGGGCATCTTAGAGGCTCTGCAGGGCATATTCCTGCAGCAAAGGGTCAGTGAACCCACTAGAGGTGTAAACCTGTTGGATGTGGTCCTCACAAATGGGGACAGTGTGAAGAACGTGGAGGTGGGGGAAGAGCTTGGTATCAGTGACCACAGGGCTGTCAAGTTCAGGGTGAGAGCGAGCAAGGAGAGGGTTAGGATGAGAACCAAGGTACTTGTCTTCAGGAAAGCTGACTTTCCTGGAATGAGAAAGGTAGTTAGGGAAGAAATGTTGAGGATAGGGGATGTGCAGGGGAGTGGAGGAATTATGGGCAGCCATCAAGGGAGGGGTATATAAAGCCATGGGCTTATGTATAATAAGGGTAAGAAAGAACAGAAGATGGAAGAAACCTCTGTGGTTCACTAGAGAGGTGGTGTTAGGGGTCAAGAAGAAGACTAGAGCATTCAAGAGGTACAGGAGAACACAAAAATAGGAGGACAGGGTAACTTACCAGGGAAAAAAGAAAGGAGGCAGGGCAAAAGATAAGGAGGGCTAAGGAAGCCACTGAGGAGAGGATAGCGAAGCAGGCAAAGAGAGGAACAAGTCCTTTTTTAGGGACGTTGGAGAAAGGAGGAGGGCACAGCATGGGATTGAAAGGATAAGAGAAGGAAGTGGAACAATACTGGAAGGGGATTTCGAAAAAGCAGAGGCATTGGATAGCGATTTCGCCTCAATCTTCACAGAGAAAAGGGAGGGCAGGGGACCAGGATGGGGTGGGGAGGAAGACAGCCACAGGCAGGTGGGTGTGGCAGTGTTCACAGCTGTAGGAGTAAGGGAAGAGCTGGGTAGACTTAGGGTGGACAAGGCAATGGGGCCTGATGGAATACACCCAAGGGTTCTCAAGGAGGTGAAGGATGAACTGGCGCTGCAGCTGGTGAGGCTATTTAACTTGTTTTTGGTCACAGGGGTGGTGCCAACAGACTGGAAGATGGCAGAGGTGGCCACACTGCATATGGTGGGGGGGGGAGGATGAGGTTGAAAACTACCATCCTGTTAGTCTTACCTCAGTGGTGGGGAAGGTAATGGAAACACTACTTAAAATCAGGTTGAAAGAATACTTGGAGATAAACGGCATGCAGGATGGCAGGCAGCATGGCTTCACCAAGGGAAGGTCCTCTCAGACCAACCCGATAGAGTTTTTCGATGGGGAGAGGAGCGGTGGACATGGCCTATTTGGATTTCAGTAAGGCCTTCAACACTGTTCCGCATGACGGAATGGTGCATAAGCTGGACAGACTAGGGGCCGGCCACAGGATCATCAGGTGGGTGGAAAACTGGTTGAAGGAAAGGAGTCAGATGGTGGTGGTAAATGGGACACATTCCAGGGAATGGGCAGTGACCAGTGGGGTGTCACAGGGATCAGTGCTAGGGCCAATACTCTTTAATATCTATGTTAGCTAGACCTAGCGGAGAGTCTGGAAGGACAGGTGTGCCTGTTCGCAGATGATACAAAGGTCTGCAACAGGGTGGATTCACTTAGTGGGGTGCAAGCCATGAGGCGGGACCTGGAGATGCTAGAGAGAGATGGTCTGACACCTGGAAATTGAAGTTTAATGCACAAAAGTGCTCGGTGATGCACCTGGGGAGGAGGAATAGGAGAGAACCTTACACCCTTGGGGTGGGGTGGTGATTATAGAGAAGGAAACAGAAAGAGACCTGGCGATTACGGTATCGTGGGACCTCAAGGTGGGCAGACAGTGAAGCAGGGCCATGGGAAAGGCGAATGGAATATTGACCTGCATTGCGAGGGGTTTTAATAGCAGGAAGAGGGAGGTGCTAACGCCGTGGTACAGAACCATGGTCAGGCCACATCTGGAGTATGGGGTGAAGTTCTGGAGGCCTCACCTACACAGAGATGTTGAGTTGATGGAGATGGAACAGAAAAGGGCAACTAAAATGGTATGAGGGATGCAGGATATACCCTATGAGAGAAGACTGAGAGGACTGAATTTGTACCCTCTGGAGACTAGGAGGGAGGGGGGACATGATTGAGACCTTTAAGTATCTGAAGGGAATAAATACGGTGGAGGGTGATAGCTTGTTCAAGTTGAAGAAGGGAGCAAACACGAGGGGACATAGCCTCAAACTGGAAGGTGGGCAATACAGAGGTAATGTCAGAGGGCAGATTTTCACAGAGAGGGTGGTGAAGACCTGGAATAAGCTGATGGAGAAGGTAGTGGTGGCTGAAACGGTGAAGGGGTTCAAGAGGGCTTGGGATAGATTTAAGGGGTTGGGAAAAGAGGGTGGAAGCGTAACAGAAGGAGGGGTAGGATGTTGGGCAGACTAGATGGGCCGTGGGACCTTTATCTGCGATCACGTTTCTGTGTATCTGTGTATAAGGAGAGGGAGGGAGGACTGACTAGAAACAAAGGCAGCAGTAACAAGATGAATGAGAGGAGCAGCACAGTAAGTAAAAGAGCATCAAATATACAGTAAATGCACCACTCAGTGATCAAAACAACAATTAAGGTGCAGGCAAAAACTCTGCAGAAACGCACACAAGTTGTACATTAACACAACAGAAAACAATCTGTAGCACTACGCCAACTAAAATAATATTAATTATCTTAACACAGAGCAGATTGTGCTCTCTAAAGAGGAATGCTGGTGATGCTCTACCTGTGGATTTTCAGGCCTCCTACGATACTTCAGGAGTAGTTAGGAGTGGGGAATGCAGCCTGTGGATTTTCAGGCTGCCCGTGATGCTTCAGGGGTTCTGGGGAGGTGAGAAATGGGGAATGCAGCCTTTGGATTTTCAGGCCACCCGCGATGCTTCAGGAGTGCTGGGGAGGTGAGGAGTGGTGAATGCAGCCTGTTGATTTTCAGGCAACCAGTGATGCTTCAGGAGTGCTGGGAAGGTGAGGATTGGGGAATGCAACCTGTGGATTTTCAGACTACCCGTGATTCGTATTCCCCTGTACAGGGAGGCCATGAGAATGTGGTACTGGAAGCTAGATCACAGTCTGGTTCTCTCGGCGGTCCATGTCCCAGGTGTGCTAAACACCCTGGTGGACAGCCTCAGCAGGATGCAATCAAGCATGCACAAATGAGAACTCTTCTCATCTGTCACAGATTTGTTTGCCAGGTGAGGTCATCCAGAGTTGGACCTTTTTGTATCCCCACTGAAAGCAAAACTGCCCAGTTTCTGCTTGCTAGATCCAGGGCCTGGAGTTTTCTGGTGAGATGCATTGCCCCTCTCCTGGAGCGGGAGGTTCCTTTACACCATCTCTTCATTTCCTTTGATTCAGAGGGTGCTAATCAAGCTGCAAATGGAGGAGGCCAGCATAATTCTGGTCACCTCATTCTGGTCACGGCACATATGGTTTCCATTACTACAACAGTTAGCGGAGGAATCTCTGGTCCCTCTGCAGGCATCAGTTGATGCAGGCTCAGGGGACCCTGGTCCATCCCAACCTCAGGTCCCTTTGTCTGCATGCCTGGCTCCTGAGGAGATAGCCATCACCTGGTTTGGGGAGTCCCAGAGTGTGGCGGGTGTCATCATGGCAACTCTGAAGCCCTCCACTAGAGCCACATATGCCATGAAATGGAAGACGTTTGTCATCTGGACTGCCAGGCATTATCTGAACCCTTTCACTTGTCCAGTGGACCAGATTCTGGACTAAATGGTATCTTTGTCTGACTCTGGTCTCCAGTACTCCTCCCTCAAGTTGCACCTTTTGGCTATTTTGGCCTTTCATGAGCCCGAGGGCCCATACTTTTCTCACGGGCATCCTGCGTATGAAACCTCCAATCTGTTCCCCTGTCCCAGCTTGGGAAGTTTGTTTTGGAGAAGTTGACCCTGTCTCCTTTTGAGCCAGCCATGACTTGTGAGCTACACTTTCTTTCCTGTAAAGTGTTATTTTTGGTTGCTATTACTGCTATTACTTTTGCTCGAAAGATTTCCGAGCTTCAGGCCCTCTGGTGTGAGGAGTCTTATTTGATATTTCAGAAAAACAAGGTGTCTTTACACACAAATCCTAAGTTTCTCCCCAAGGTGGTGTCTTGAGTTTATTCTGAACCAATTTATCCACCTGTCACAAGTCCACTCCCATGGAGCGGGATTCTCTACGTCACAGTGACTCCCTCTTGTGATGGGGGGGAGAATGAGATCAGAGATGCCCTTTCTTCGTGTGAGGGGATACTAAGACAGTCTCAAGTCTGTGATCCTGGGGTACAACTCCCTTGGTCACTGCAGCACGAACCAGAAAGCCACAGGTGTGTATAGACTTCCCGGGGCCCTATACACCCTATTACTGTGTCTTTACCCAGAAATGCAGCACTCAGTTCCAACCCCCACAGGCTCCTCTTGAGACCCTTTGTATTTCCTCCTCTCCTTTCATCACAAAGTCCTTAATGGTGCTTCACTTTTGGTAGTGTTTTGGCCCTTGAGCGATCACACAGGCGTAATATAGTCTGAACAATTCTTACCCAAGCAGCACACACAAATGACATAGGTAGAATTATTTTAAAATACACCAAAGGCTTTACTAATTAACTTAATTAGAAAACAGTAAATAACATAAAGGCAAAATTATTTGGAGATCGGTTACAGAATATTGAAAATAAAAGGAAAGTAGACATAAAAATCTGCACTTTAAACTCTGAGGTTAAACGTCTACCTTGAGTCCTTAGTTGGAATTTTGAAGTACAAAAGTGTCCTTAGAAGTGTGGTAGTTGGAAGTCTTGGCTCTCATTGATCCAGGAGAAACTGTCTCTGTCCTTCCAACAGACAGGCAGAGAGGGTCCCATAGGCTTCAAGCAAAAAGCCAACAAAAGGCTCAGATACTCCTATGCATCCTGGTTTTAAAGGGGTTCAAAAGGGCAGGTCCAGTGGATAGTGGCTGCCCTGTGATTGGCTAGCCTTTCAGTTTCTATGGTTACCCAACCAATCAAAGTTCAGTATTTAATTACAATAACACAGATACCCAGTTTTCTGAATATAGAAAAAAAAACATGAGGTTAACCAGCTCAAATCAGATTTCTGGGGGATAGTCCAGTCTCTCTGCTGGGAGATAACTCTAGTAACACTGCACTTAAATACAGTCAATTAACTAAATGCTAGCCTATTCATCTGGTAACAAGATTAAGTCACTACAGACCTCTCAATGCAAAGGATGCCCAGACATCCCGACTCCTCATGAAGTTCTGTCCTTTCACAAGCAAATATGCCTACCTGACTTCCCAGCTAGGTTTAATTATTATTTTGTCTTCTTTTACATAATTTAATCAACTCTAGCCTCTGCAAGCAGCAAAACAGTTTTCCTGCCCAGTAGCAAGAGTTCCAACATTATTCTAAGCCCCATGTACTTGTACCCATGATCCCTTGCACTTACACTGGCTACTATGGGCGTCTCTGATGCATTATATACATAAAGTTATATAAAACATGTCCCAAAGTAATAAAATAGGGTCTTGTCTTGTCACACTACCTACCTGTTTATTTTCCTGAGTGTGCTAATCCAGGGGAAGCCCTGCTCCTTATGTTAGACATGCACAGAATTTTGAAGTATTATCTGTTCCGAACTAAGGAATGCAGTAAGTCAAAGCAGCTTTTTGTTTCTTTCACCCCAGGTAGAGATGGCGTTCGGGTTTCTAAACAATATTTGTCCACATGGCTGGCACATTGCATTGTGTTCTGCTACAACAAGCATGGCAAAGAGTTGCCAGGGGTGGTGGAAGACCATTCCACATGGGGCATGGCTACCTCTGTGGCCTGTTTCAAAGGGGTCTCAGCCACTGACATTTGGCTGCTACCCCTTGGGGTACCATCTATACTTTCACCAAGCACTACAGTCTGGACATTGCTTCTAGAGCCCATGCAGGTTTTGGCAGGGCTGTCCTGAAAGGTCTCCTGTCATAAGCTTTGGCTGACCCTCCTCTCAGACCGTTCTGTTGCATCTGTAACTGCTTGGTACTTGTTCCATATGTGTGACCTTCTGACTGAGACACCCCCAATGAAGACAGAACAGTTATATAAGAACTTAACATAACAGTAGATCTTCGAGGGGATCTCAGTCATCAGGACTGCCTTCCCCCCATATCCACCTTTTATGGGACTCTTTCTTAGAACTGGCTATATGGAGTATTCAGCCTTTTATTTAGGCCTGGGCACTGCTCTCTCTCTCTCTCCTCAATCCCCCGTGGCAAGAGCTATGCTTCCTTAGTCTCTGGGGTAAAGAACTGAGGAGGGAGTGGAGCTGCTCATGCCTTTATGGGGTTGGTGACATTGGTAGACAATGCCGGCGTGGACGACCCCAGTGGTACTGCTGAAAATCTTCCATGTGTATCCTGGTTCACCAATGGTGAAGTTCCATGTGTGTGACCCGATGACTGAGATCCCCTCAAAGATCTACTGTTATGGTAAGTTCTTACATAACTGTTCTTTTCGTCAAGGCTCCAGGTCCTCTAATTTCTCTTTGAGCCACTTTTGCTTTTTATATACTGCAATTGAAATCAGCAACCTGACCTCCCACTTTACCCGAATCAGCATGGAACTCCTGTTAGAATGTCTGGACCTCCTCTATGAAAGTGCCCAATATACAGCAGGGTTAGATGTGGTTGTGGAGAGGTCATTGCAGATCTTCTTCAGGGATATCTCTTTCATCAGGTCTCTTCTTTGGGACAATAAGCCGGCAGGGTCTAGGACCACATGGGCCCTTTTGCTGGCAGTTCAGTAGGAGCTACCCACAGTGATATCTGACATCGCTGTCCCCATAAAAGTATGAACAGCCCCATCTCCCCCTCAGTTCTTTTCCTGCAGTTGATTTGTGCTTGTCAGATCCTCATGGAAACTCCATGCAGTCTTTTTTGTTTTTGGTAATAGTTTGTAAATTCTATGATTTCCCAATGCATTTTTCTACAAAGCATGCTTGCCACCTCCATCACCTGTCTCTCTGTTTCCTTCAGTGAGACTTCAGTGCCTTCACTCCAATCTTAGCCTCCGAGGTGGTAGCCAGGCAGACAGTTCCTTTCTGATGGGCTTTGTTTAGCACCTTCCCTGCCTGGTAGCAATGGGCCCCTTCTCCTGTAACCAGAGTGGCTGCAGTGGATCTCTCCAGCTGTCAGACATGTCTCACCTTTTGGTGGGCCCTTCGTAACTTTCCCATAGGCCCACTAGTCTGGGATCAAAGCCTCGGGAATTGGATTTCCTTGCTGCTGCCAGCCTGGGCTCCTCCGGGTGGGATCAAGCTGCTCAATCTTCTAACCAGGTACACTTCTCCTGCTTTCCAGTGGCCCTTTTGTTCCAGCAGGCCTTCCTTCCATGGTTCCTGTGGCACACAGAAGACACTTCCCCATCTTGGTAGCTTTGTTGCACTCAGCTCCACTGTCAGTGGCCCCTTTGTGCCTGTCAACAGCACAACCACTGGTGTCCCAGTGCGTCTTCCTTGTCCTGGTTATCACCGGGCAGGGCTCCATTGTGGCTGGGCCTCATCAATGATGCTTTGGGCCCTTGTCAGTGTAGCACCTTTGCTTTATGTTGGCACCTGGGGGTAGTCCTATCTTTAGCATTCCACCTCACGGCACCATATATAGTATCCTGGTGCACCAGGTGGCATGCATCTTCAGTCACCCTCCCACCCCGATCACGGGCAGTAACCATGGTCTCTGAGCTCATACTGAGTGCGAACTAGTGCTTACTTCCTGATCAGGCTCCCTTTCTGCCCATCGACAGTATCAGGGAAATACTTCCTCCCCCCTGTTGATTTTCTGCCCCACTGCTCCATGTATAGTCATGTCGATGGCCTTGGGGATCTACCTCCTCCCCTCCCATCAACTTTCCACCCCACTGCACCCTACTCTGGGTGCACAGGGTGACTTATATCACCAGCCACACATTTTCAACTTATGGATGGTGCCAGAGGTAGGTCCCTGAGTCCCTCTGTGCTTGAACTAGGGTTAAGTCATTGTGGAGAGCCTCCTTCCCAGTCCTCTGTTCCCCTTTGTCCTCCCAGAGATCAAGGAATTTCTTGGGCTATTTCAACTGTATGCCCCTCTCCCTCTCGTGGATGGTGCCTGGGGTGGGTATGCTTTTAGTGACATTTATTTATGGTGTGCAGCTGTGGCGTGCGTCCACCCAGGATGGACCCCTGGCCTAGAGATCAGGACTGTGGCTAATGCTGACCACTCTAACCCATCTACCCCACATCGAGGACATCAGCTCATTCAGCTCATTGGGGTTAGGATGCAGGGATCACTTACTGACCTGCGGATCCCAGAGATGTTCATACACCAGATCGGATTCAGGCCCCAAGGCTCTTGTAGTGCAGGGCCAGCCTAGCTGCTCCTCAACTTCTACCACAAATGCCCCCTCCACAAGCACTAATCATGGTAGGGCATCTCATTTGCCAGTTCTTTTCTTGCATGTCCCCCCCCCAATACTCCACCAAGCCCTGAGTTGGGAGGTGGTGTTAGGGGAGTTTTCTTTTCCGCCACTGAGCATGGTGGTGATCCTCCCTTTGGCCACTGGGGTCCAGCTATATTTAGAACAGAGCCAGGCTCCAGTTATCCTGTGCCCTGGCACTAAATGTACCCCGGGGTTTTGGTCTCATCTCTTTCCTAACCGCCACCCCCCTTCAGGATATGTGAGGCCCTTTTTGACGCTTTGGGTTTTGTCAAAAGACATATTTATTGGACCATACTCTGGACCTGTGGACACAGCCTCTGGTTCATCTTCCTGGTCCCTCAGTTTCCCCTCTTTGTATAAAAAAGTGATACAGCCAGCACCTCAACATCTGGGGAGTACAGGGTTTGATCCCTGATTTCTCCCCATTCCTGTAAGCTACAGGGTAGGTCTGAGATACATGACTCTCTACATCCACAACCAGCAATTCAGGATAGGGGCCCTACATGGCCTGCTACTACTACTGCTGCACCAGGGAGGCTGAATATGCTCCCTCAACATGCAGGCTGCATACCTGCATATCTAGGAGTGTTACCTCAGGTTCCAGTTCCTTGGGGAATATTACCATTTCTGAGCATTGCCGTTTGGCTTGCCCTTTGTGCCTCGGGTCTTTACCAAATGCTTGGCAATTGTGGCAGTTGCCTTCAGGAGGGAAGAGGCTGGTCTTCCCTTACCTGGCAGGCTGGTTACTCAAGGCTCAGTTCAGGGAGCAAGTGCTCCAGATCCTGAAATGTATGAGGTAGTTGTTCTATGTCCAGGGAATAACGGTCAATCTGCCCAAGTCAGTCTTAATCCTCTGCCAGCGCCTCCAGTACATTGGGGCAGTCCTGGTCATGGCTCAGGGTTTTATGTTCCTGCCACAGGACAGGGTGGAATGCCTGGTGGCTCAGGCCTCGCTGCTTTACAATGGTAGGTATGTAACAGCCAGATCCTTCTTGAGGCTCCAGGGCCTACTGGCTGCAGCTATTGTCACGTACCCATAGCCAGGCTGCACATACCGATTCTCCATTAGACACTGAGGGTCTAGTGGGACTGATGCACTGATAACATAGAACAGCAAGATCTTTGGCGGGGGTATCTCAGTCATCATGTCACACTGTAGGAACTTCACCGTCGATGAGGCAGGATCCACACAGAAGATTTTCAGCAGTACAGCTGGGGCCACCAATGCCATTGACATCCATCGATGACATCAACCCTGTAAAGGCGTGAGTGGCCCCACTCCCTGCTCAGTTCTTTCCCACCATCAACTTGTTCACACAGGTCTCAGCGGAAGCTCTGACGCAGTGTCATGCCATTTTCACCTACGGCTTTTTCTTAATTATTTCTTTTAAAATCTCTTTTTTATAAGAGATCAATTTATTTTGTGCATGTCGAGAGTTAATCCTTCAACCTCTCTCTTCCGTTGCTGTGGAAAGAAGACTGCCTCCACAGATGAACACTCTCTGTGTCTGCTGTCCTGGGCCTGATCATGAAGTCTCTGATTCTGAGCTCTGCCAGAAGTTTAATCAAACAACCATCAGGTGATGCAAAAAGGCTTTAAAAAATTTCCTAATGGAGCAACAGGTAGCCAATTCCAGGCAGAGGTCCTCGGGGTGCCAGCCTCTCAATCGTCAGCAGGGTCATCCAGCTCACAGGCCTCTAAGGCCTGAGACAAGTCCTCAAGGAAAAGTCATAAAAAGGACCAAGATCGGGACTGCTCCCCCCAGTGGCGGTCTTGTTCCCCGATGGCCTCTTCTCCTTCATCTGGGGGTTCCTCTTCAGCTGTGGTTGTGCCCTCCAGACCCATACTGACAGCAAATCTGCCCAATTCACAGGGCGGACGGTTGTTGACCTCTGGGTTGTCGGACCCTCCTTCATAGACAACGGGCTTATCGAGGCCTGACTCTTCTTCTACCCAGGCAACAGGCTCTTCAGGTTCGCAGAGCCCATCAAGTGGGTTGTCAATCCCTGCACCATCAAACCCCCCTCTGTCAACGCAGCCTTCTACAGTCATCAACCTGAATGAAATACTCACCAAGTTTACCTTGGTGATTGTTCATCAATTGGGCATATATAGGCCACATCACCTTTGCTGTTGACAGCAACTTCATCGTTGATGCCTCCTCATTGGCCACGGGAAGCTCCCTGCAAGCTGTCAGTGGCACATCTGATGTAGGACCCGGACTTAGAAGAGGTCAACATCGAGGAGGAGGAGGAGTACCACCCTGATCTCATTCTTCCTGATGAAGAAGATGAAGTCTCCACCTCAGATAAGTCCACATCCTCCTCTGTTAGTGAGGATTCTGTTAAGCACACCCCTAGGTCTCCTCCTGAGGACCCCACATTTTTCAGTGTGATGAAACAATTGTCCTCAGCCCTGGGTTTCCATACTGAGAAGGAGGATGTCACCAGGAAGGATCTGGTGGATTTTTTTTAGAGATCCCAGAGTCTCCCCCAAAAATCATTCCTCCCATTTTACCTGCCTTAAGGAATACTGCTACTGCAGTCTGGCATAGGTCAGACATGGTGCCAGCTATGCCCTGCAGGGTGTATAAGCTTTACCATGACCCCCAGGAGTTTCCTTATTATGCTGCCCAGCCAGAAACTGATTCAGCGGTCATTAAGGCAGCTCATGTCAGGTCCAGCATCTTAGCTCTCTTCCCCACTAATAAAGAGTCTCGTAGAACTGACCTTTAGAAAAGAGGGTTTATGCCTCCTCCACCCTTGGGTTGAGGGCTGCTAATTACCTGTCTCGTATGGTCACATACCAGCAGTCCAATTGGAAGAAGGGTTAAGCTGCTGCTCAGGCCCTCCCAGGTGGCACTCAGAAACAGAAGGTTCTCCAGTGCTTGCAGACTGCTGAGGATGTTAGCAAGCACCTCCTCAGGGCCCTCTATGATATCGCGGACACTATTGCCAGGGCTGCTGCCACCAGCATCTGCCTACGTAGGCACTCCTGGCTGAGGGTCTCTGGCTTTGCTGCTGATGTTCAGCTAATGCCCCTTTCAATGGCACTAAGCTCTTTGGGCCTGATGTGCAGGATATCATTAATGATTTGCAGGCATCCGGCAGGGCTATAACATCTGTCCACTCCCTCTACCACATGCAGCTGAAGGGTAGACAGCGCCTTCCTTTTTGCAAGGTGTCCAATAGACCTGGTACAGCCTCTTGGCCCAAAGGCAAATGAAGAGTCTCCACTGCCTTGCTTGCTCTCTCCAATGCAGGAGCCATGGCCAATCATCCAAGAAGTGATGGATAATCCCCAGTGGCTGGATCCACCTCTGCTTGGCTCCTTGCTAGACCCCCCCCCTTCAGGTCCCCAACCAAGAGGTGGTGGTCGGAGGTAAGTTCTTCCTCCATTTAAGTCAACAGAGAACCATAACTTTGGATGCCTGGATTCTACAAATCATAGAAAGAGGTCACATGCTGGAGCTCTCTGAGCAACCTTCTGAAACCCCTCCCTTGCCCTCCGCTTAACCCCCAGCTCACTTGTCTGTTCTCCAGTAGTGAGGTGCAAAGTTGGCAACATTCGTTCCATGAAATATTTCGTGAATTGCACTCAATTCACAAAGTGCAATTTGTGAAATTCACTAATTCCTGGAGCATGGATGGACTAAATTCCACACTTCGTGCAAAAACTACTGTTTGCCTACTAGTCTAGTAGTGGGTGCACCCCCCCAACTGATCGCCAGCCCAAATGTAAAAACCTATATAGTAAATCCCTGATGTCTAGTGGTCTGCTCCTCCCTCCCTGCCAATTGCCAGATCCATTGTAAAAAAATATATAGTAAATCCCTGGTGTCTAGTGGTCCCCCCCTCCCTTGCCGATCGCCGGCCCCAGTGTAAAAACATATATAGTACATCCCTGGGGCTCAATTCCAAAAGAGCCCTTAGACTGCGGCAAGGCAGTGATCTAGGGCTATGGTGCACTCCGGTTGCATCAGGGACCCTGCACCCAATTCTATAGCATCAAAGGTCCCTGTGCTGAAAACCCGAGAGTTGCCACACTCGCAGGCTAGTGCCAAACAATGGGCGCACCTGCGGGACTTGCTGCAGAGATCCAACCCCCCCAAACCCAGTGCAACAAAACACCAACACCAGGAGAGTCCAGGGACAAAACAGGCACAGGGGATGCTTTAGGGGGTGTTGGGGAATAAGTGGGTAAGCCGGGGGAGGGGTGATCAAGCACCCAGCAGGGGTGCTGTTGTTATAACTAGTATGGTAATGGCTCATGATTTGTTATAAAAATAGTACCCCTGCCGGGTGCCCAATCACCCCTCTGGCTTACCCTCTTGCTCCCCAACACCCCCTATGGCACTCCCCTGTCTCTTCATGCTCTATACCCCACATACAGAGCCCCTCCATCAATTCCCTGCCTTGTAGGGCAATGGCACAGGGGGCTTAGACCAACTTCTAGCAGGTCTAACTCTAGCCTTTTGGTGCGCCCATAGCGGGGCTTCCTGACTCTTAAAAAAGGGGATGTTGCAGCCCTGCCATGGCGCAAGCACCCTTGTGAACCTATCATACCCTGATGTAGATTGCAAGGGTGGCACAGTGCCCATTTGCCGCAGAGGCTTCCCATTCCAACGCAGATCACATTTTGGAATTGGGGTTGCTGCAGTTTATGATGCAAGGTGCAAACTGTGTCACTGATGTTTGACACAAGCACCTTCTGTCAGTCTAGTTTCTTTCAGAATCAGGCCCCTGGTGTCTAGTGGCCCCCCTGCCAATTGCAGGTTCCAATGTAAAAAAATATATAGTATATCCTTGGTGTGTAGTGGTCCCCCCTCCCCCGCCGATCGCCAGCCCCAAAGTAAAAAAAAAAATATATATTATCAATGAAATCCCTAGTGTCTAGTGAAATCGCCACCCCCCCACCCTGTCAGGTAGTTCCCCACCACCATGCTCCCCTACCCCGAGTGGGTGACCAGCACAGTCCTCAACTCTCCACCACAGCTGTCCACCTGACTGACCTTGAATAAATGAGCATGTGCTTGTACAAGTACGTGTTCATTCATCCCAGGTCAGTCGGGCGGCCAGCTGTGGTGGATAGTGGAGGGATGTGCTGGTCACTTGCTCCAGGTCAGGAGGGTGGGTGGGTGGGAGGAACTACTTTTTGTTTATATATACCATTTTATATTTTTGTGCTGTGTTTTTTCTCCCACCCCTGTCTCAGAGCGAACGCGCACATGTGCAGGCATGCACACATCGCACTCAAGATGTTCTCCCTTCATGTCACCCCCCCACCTGCGCCATCACCAGACCTCCATCCGGTGGTGATGAAACTATGGGGGGGGGGGCTGACAGTCTTCCTAGAAGAGGAGAGTTGCTATTAGGTGGCTTGATCCAGCTCCCACCTTCCCCGGCTCCTGGTGACCTGAGATCATTCCTGAAAAGGGGTCACCACTGTGGCGTGAGGTAAGGCATCCAATGCCTCAACCCTCAGTGCCAGCGAGCCTACTGTGAATGGGGGCACTACTTAACAGGGTGTGGTGGTGGGTGGGTCCAGTAAACACCAGTGATGTCATTGATGATTCTTTTTTTTTTTTTTACATTGGGGCCAGTGGGGGGGAGGGTACTAGACATCAGGTATTTACTATATATTTTTTTACATTGAGGCTGGTGGAGGGGACACTAGACACCAGGGATTTCATTGATGATATTTTTGTTTTTTTACATTGGGGCCAGCGATCGGCTGGGGAACCACTGGACACCAGGTATTTACTATATATTTTTTTTACATTGAGGCCAGTGATCAGTGGGGGAAGGGGAACACTAGACACCAGGGATTTTGGAGGGGGGACCACTAGACACCAAGTATTTACTACATATTTTTTACACTGGGTGGGTCTGGAGATCAGGGGGGACCACTAGACACCAGGGATCTACTATATATGTTTTTACATTTGGGCCGTCGATCGGCTGGAGAGGGGGCACTAGACATCAGGGATCTGCAATTTGTAACTTCTTCTTGCTTTGAGGTTTTTTTAAGTGCAATTCGCACTAAAAACAAAACAAAAGCAATGCGAAGTTACAAATGCTGATTTTATTAAGTACAAAAATGCTTAAAACAGTATTAAATGCTTATCATATATTGATACAATATGGAAGGTTTTTGCATTGTATGGATATTGTATCAATATATGATGTGCATTTGATGCTGTTTTAGACATTTTTGCACTTAATAAAATCAGTTTTTAACTCCTAATAATGTCGGAGTGTCTCACAGTAATGGTGCATGCATTGTGCAGGTGCAGGGTCTTTTGTTCTTTGTAATTAGGCTGCCTGTTTGACCCAATGCACTGCTAGAGACCAGGGTGATCAACCTTTTTGCTAGTGAAGTTACAAATAGTAAATTTTCATTTACTACGACAACTTCGCAAATTGATTCGCATAGGCAAATTTGTCGATTTAGCAGAAAATTTGCAGGCGATGTATAACTTCACTGCATCTCTATTCTCCAGGAGAAGATACAGTCTCTTCTGTGCAAGCAGGCCATCAAGCCAGTACACAGGTGCCAGAGAAACAAGGGGTTCTAGTTCAGGTTTTTCCTGGTCCCCAAAAATACTAGAGATCTGAGGCCCATCTTAGGTCTAAAGGACCTCAGTCTGTACGTGCAGTACCAAAAGTTCCAGATGGTAACTTTGCCAAGCCTGATGCCCCTTCTCAAGACAAGCAACTGGCTCTGTTCACTGGACATGCAGGATGCCTACCTGCACATCTTGGTCTTCCCTCCTCACATGAGGTTTCTCCACTTTCTGTTTCAGGGCAGGCATTACCAGTTCAAGGTGCTGCCCTCTGGCTTGTCCTTTGCATTGTGAGTCTTTACCAAGTGCTTAGCAGCAGCAGCTCTCAGAAGAGAGGGATTGTACGTTTTCCCTTACCTGGATGATTGGCTCCTAATGGCCCCATTCAGGGAGCCACTCCTGCGGACTCTGGAGAGAACTCTTCAGCTGTTTCTCTTCTTAGGCATTACTGTCAACCTGGCCAAGTCGGTCCTGGTACCGTCCCAAAGACTGCAATACATAGGGGCAGTCCTAGACTCAGCACAGAGGAAGGCATTCCTGCCCCAGAACAGGGTATAGTTCCTTCTAGCCCAGACTCAGAAGGTGGCCCAGAGACATTTTATTCCTGCCAGGGTGTATCTGAGACTGTTGGGTCTAATGGTGGCTTCCATTCCCACTGTTCCACTGGCCAGATGCCAGATGCGCATCCTCCAGTAGACTCTTTGAGTGCAATGAGACCAATGCATGGATGAGTTAGATCAGTTGGTACTGGTCTCCTCCCCAGTCCACAAAGCATTCCAGTGGTGGACTGACCCCTTAAACCTGCTGAAAGGAGTCCCATTCCAGTTCTCTTCTCCACAACAGATCCTCACCACAGATGCTTCCGGTTTGGGCTGGCGAGCTCACCTGGGTTCCTTTCAAACCCAGGGCTTCTGGTCTCAGGTTGAGACCTCCCTGCATGTCAATGTCCTGGAGATAAGGGCAGTGCTGTACACCATGCTGGCCTTTCAGAACCACCTTGCTCCGGGTCAGCTGCTGGTGCAATCAGATAATCTCAGTGCAGTGTACTACATTAACAAGTGGGGGGGTACTCATTTGAACCCCTTATGCAGAGAGGCCATGAGAGTGAGGTATTGGGCATTAGATCACGGTCTGACACTCTCTGCAGTCCATGTCCCAGGCATGCTAAACACTCTGGCAGACAGCCTTAGCAGGACTCAGTCCAGCATGCATGAGTGGGAGCATCACTCACCCATCACAGAAGAGTTGTTCAACAGATGGGGTTATCCTGAGTTGGACCTTTTTGTGTCCCGACACAACGCAAAACTGACCAATTTTTGCTCACTTGATCCAGGGACGGAGTTTTCAGGTGAGACGTGTTGTCTTTCTCTCCTGGAGTGGGAGGTTTTTCTACACATTTCCTCCATTCCCTCTAATTCAGGGGTCCTCATCAAATTGTAGATGGAGAAAGCCAGCATGATTCTGGTAGCTCCATTCTGGCCCCACCAGATATGTTTTCCCTGGTACAGCAGCTGGCAAAGAATCCTCCGGTTCTGTGCCCTTTTTGCACGAACCTGCTGACCCAGGCTCAGGGGACCCTGGTCCATTCCACCCTCAGATTCCTCCATGTGCATGCTTGGTTTCTGAGGACATAGCCATTGCCAAGTTTGGAATCTTCAACAGAGTGGCGGACGTCCTGGTGGCCGCCCAGAAGCCTTCCACTCAAGCCATGTATGCCATGAAAGGGGAAGCGGTTTGCCATCTGGGATGCCAAACATAATCTAGATCCTTTCACCTGTCTGGTGAGCCAGATCCTGGACTACCTGATTTCTCTGTCTGATTCAGGCTTCCAGTACTCTTCCCTCAAGGTGCACTTTTCGGCTATTTTGGCCTTTCTTGAGCCCATGGGTGACCATACTATAGTTCATCTGGATGTCTCCCATACCTTTTTAAGGGGCATCCTGCATCTGAAACCTCCAGTCCATTCTACTGCCCAGCTTGGGATTTGAATTTTGTTTTGGAGAAGTTGACCATGTCTCCTTTTGAGCCAGCTGCAACTTGCAAGCTATGTTTTCTCTCCTGGAAAGTGTTATTTTTAGTTACTATTACTTCTGCTTGAAGAAAGTTAGAGCTTCAGACCCTCTGGTGCAAGGAGTCTTATTTAATTTTTTTCACAAAGACAGGGTGTCTTTGCACAAAAATCATAAATTTCTCCCTAAGGTGGTTTCTGGGTTTACACTCAACTGATCTATCCACTTTCCTGTTTATTTGCCCGAGCGTGCAAATCCAGGGGAAGCACTGCTCCATATGTTAGATGTGCACAGAACTTTGAAGTACTACCTGCTTCACACCAAGGAATGTAGAAAGTCGAAGCAGTTGTTTGTTTCCTTCGACCCAGGTAGAGAGGGTGCTTCAGTTTCTAAGCAATGTTTATCCAAATGGTTGGCAAATTGCATTGTGTTCTGCTACAACAAGTACGGAAAAGAATTGCCTGGAGCAGTAAAAGCTCATTCCACAAGAGGCATGGCTACCTCTATGGCTTGTTTCCAAGGGGTCTCAGTCACTGGCATCTGTGCTGCTGCCACCTGGAGTACCGTCCATACTTTCACCAAGCATTACAGTCTGGACATTGCCTCAAGAGCCTGTGCAGATTTTGGCAGGGCTGTGCTGCAGGGCCTCCTGTCTTAAGTTTATGGTTGGCCATCCTCCCAGACTGTTTGCACCTGTAACTGCTTGGGACTTGTTCCTACGGTGTGACCTGATGACTGATATACCTCTGAAGAACATAGAACAGTTACATAAGAGCATACCGTAACAGTAGATCTTTGAGGGGATCTCAGTTATCAGGTCTGTTTTCCCTCCTACCATCCCCCTTCTTAGGTTCTTGTAATGGAACTGGCTGTCTGGTGTATCCACCCTTTCATATAGGCCTGGGCACCTCTCTCTCTCTCCTCGACCCCCCCCCCCATGGCTAGAGCTATGCTCCCTTTGTCTCTGGGGGAAAGAAATGAGGAGAGAACGGGGCCGTTCATGCCTTCATAGGGTTGATGGCATTAAGGGATGTCAATGACGTGGGGCGGCCACAGTTGTAAAGCTGAAAATCTTCTGTGTGGATCCTGCTTCACCGATGGTGAAGTTCCT
The DNA here is from genome assembly GCA_016271365.2 of Neoceratodus forsteri. NCBI lineage: Eukaryota > Metazoa > Chordata > Ceratodontiformes > Ceratodontidae > Neoceratodus > Neoceratodus forsteri. The sequence continues at coordinate 1,386,136,600 of CM028131.1, read as the reverse complement.
TTGGTGTGACTTGATGACTGAGATCCCCTCGAAGATCTGCTGTTATGGTAAGTTCTTATGTAACTTTTCTTTCTAGTCCCCTTTCCAGCCAAAAAGGTGCTGATATAGTGGATGGAACCCAGTCACCTGTTGAAAGGGGTTCCCTTCCTCATTCCTTCTGCTCAGCAGAGTCTCTCCACAGATGCTTCGGGGTTGGGCTGGGGGGCTCATCTGGGGCCCCATCAGACTCAAGGGACATGGTTCAGATGGGAGACTGCCCTCCACATCAGCATCCTAGAGATGCAGGCCATTCTGTATGCTTTACAAACCTTCTAGTTACATCTGTCCCCAGGCCATCTGCTGGTGCAGACAGACACCATCAATGTTGCACACTGCATCAATAAACAAGGGGGGGAGGGGGAACCCACGTGTATCCTCTATCTCTGGAAGCAATGAGAGTCTGGTACTGGGCTCTAGAACATGGCCTAGAACTGTCGCCCATCCATGTTCCAGGCATCCAAAATGCCCTGGAGGACAGGTTCGGCAGGTCACAATACATGAGTGGGAGCTGCTGACCTTGGTCATAGAAGATCTTTTTGACATGTGGGGTCACCCAGAGTGGGACCTTTTTGCATCTCCTCTCAATGCAAAACTGCTGTATTTCTGCTTGCTCGCTCTGGGGCCTGGAGTTTTCTGCAGAGACACGTTGCTTCTCTCTTGGAATGGGAGGTTTCTTTACACCTTTCCTCTGATTCAGAGGGTGCTCATCAAGCTCAAGATAGAAGAGGCCACTCTGATACTCATTGCCCCCTTCTGATTGCATCATATCTGGTTCCCTTTACTGCAGCAGCTGGCAGTGGAACCTCCTGTGCCTCTGCCCTCATCCAAGGGCTTGCTCTCCTGGAGGCATGGTGCTCTGGTCCATCCAAGCCTCAAGTGACTGCATCTCCATGCATGGCTCCTGAGGAAGTAGCCATAGTTAGGTTTTGGGTATCCCAAAAATGAATGATGTCCTGGTGGCGACTAGAAAGCCCTCCACCAGGGCCACTTATTCCATGAAGTGGCAGCGCTTTGCTCGATGGGCAACTTCTCATCATTTGGACCCTTTCTCTTGTCCAGCGAATCCAATTTTGGAGTATTTGCTGTTCTTATCAGATTCTAGCCTGCAATACTCCTCTGTTAAAGTGCCCCTGCGAGCCATTTCAGCTTTCCGTGTGCCTGTTGAAGGCCGTATGGTGGCACAACTGGAGGTACCCCATACATTTCTGGGAGGCATTCTTCATCTAAAGCCTCTCATCCACAATCCAGTCCCACCTTGGGACTTGCATTTTGTGCTTGAGAAACTTCCTTTGGCTCCTTCTCAGCTGACCGTGTAACGAGAGCTACGCTTTCTGTCATGGAAAGCATTATTTTCAGTTGCTATTACTTCTGCTCAAAGCATTTCCGAGTTTCAAGCTCACATGTGTTAGCCTCCTTATTTGATTTTCCTCAATGACAGGGTTCCTTTGCGTATAACTCCTAAGTTTCTTCCTAAGGTGGTGTCTACGTTTCCTTTCAGTCCAACCACCCACCTGTCAGTTTTCTTTCCTGAGCAAGCCAACCCAGGAGATGCCTTGCACTATACTGTAGATTTATATAGAATACTCAGACATTATGTTTCCTGGACAAAGGACTGCAGGAAATCATTGTGGCTGTTTGTTTCCTTCGCCCCTGGTAAAAAAGGCGCACTGGTTTCTAAACAGTGCCTGTCCAAATAGTTGGCCAACTGTATTACTTTTTGTTACAGGAAGTACAGTAAGAAACTTCCTGATGTTGTTCGTGGTCATTCAACCAGAGGCATGGCCACTTCAATCTCTTGTTTCAGGAATGTTTCAGCTGCAGAGATCAGTGCTACTGCAACTTGGAGTACCATCCACTAAACTCTACAGTCTGGAGCTTAACTTTCGAAGAAGGGCAGGCTTCAGCCTGGCTGTGCTTCAAGGTCTCCTGCCATAGGCCTATAACCTTCTGCCACCCAGACTGGTTCCCTGTCAGAACTGCTTAGGACTTGTTGCAAAGGTGTGACCTGATGAAAGAGATATCCCCGAAGAAGACAGAACAGTTATGTAAGAACTTACCATAACAGTAGATCTTTGAGTGAATCTCATCAGGTCATGCCAACCCACCCTCTGTCCCCCGTGAACATAAGAGTCTTTCTTAATGATACGGGCTTTTGCCAGGCACTTTCTCTAGATAGGTCTTCCTTCTGTTTCCAGTGGAGATGACTGCTTGACCTACTTCAGCCCTTTCCTGGTTTCCTTGGGAGGGCTTTCTGTGCCTGTCTTCTCTAGGGACCTTTGGGATGTACCGGAGTTACCTTTTATCTTGGAAGATGCTCTCCTTTTTTCTGCCTAGTCTGATGGGCAGATCCATTCTCCCCTCTCAGTTCCCTTCAGGGAGGTCCACTGAGCACGGTCTCTGGCAGGGAACTAAAGGGGGATAGGGACAGCGATGTTAGACATCACTGTGGGCGGCCCTATAGAACTGCTAGCAAAAGTTTCCATGTGGTTCTAGAGCCTGGTGGCTCATTGTTCCAAAGGTGTGACCTGATGAAAGAGATTCCCTCGAAGATCTACTGTTATGGTAAGTTCTTACATAACTATTCTTTATGGGCACCATATTGGAGGCCTGGAAACCCACTCTGTCACAGGTTCTGTCCTGTGAGAACACTGGCCAGTGCTTGTGAATTTCTGTGTGTACAATCTGGAGTCAGGGTTTTCTATATGCACATACAAAAGTCACCAAACCTTCTCACTAGGGCTGTGCGAATACCGAGTATTACTTTCCGAATACCATGAATAATGGGCTATCCGAATATTCAGAACCGAATACCGAATAGTCCACTCTTCGGCTGGTATTTGGTATTCAGCCGTATGCAAGAAAAAAAAGTCATTCCCATCCTCCCGGCCAACATTAAAAAAATATTTTAGCCCTGGTATCTAGTGGTCTAACCCCCCCAGCCAATCTCCAGTCCAAAATGAAGAATACCCCCTCTCCAAGACCCTCAGCAATACCCCCTAGTCCCCCGTCCCCAAATGTTTAAACATAAAAAAAATTCCCTAATTTACCTGGTGTCTAGTGGACCCCACACCCTGTCAGGAAGTGCCTCCCACCCCCCACCCCACAACCCCGAGTGGGCAACCGGCACAACCCTCCACTCCCCTCCACGGCCGGCAGCCTGACTGAGTTTTCAGTGAATGAGCGTGTACTTGTACAAGTGTGGGGGGGAGAGAAGTGGGAGGTATTTCCTGACAGGGTGGGGGGTCCACTAGACACCAGGGAAATTAGGGAATTTTTTTTATTTTTATACATTTGGGAATGGGGCTGGGGATAATGCTGAGAGTCTGGACAGGGGTGGAGGGATTCTTTATTTTGGACTGCTGATCAGCCGAGGGGTGGGGTGGGACCACTAGACACCAGGGATAAAAACATTCATTTAATGCTGGCCAGGAGTGAGGTGCTCTTTTAGTATTAAATACCCCCCTCCCAGCCATCCGAATAACGAATATTTTGGCACCGAATAATGAATATTCAGCCGAATAATCGAAAAAAGGTATTCACACAACCCTACTTCTCGCTCCAGTGTCCTTTTACAGTGGAGTCCTCCTCTCTCCCAGACATTTATTCTGTGCAATTCTATGCTGTTTTTTGGTGCTGGGGATGGGGGGGGGCAATTGTTGAGAAACGGTCTGCAGCAATAGAAAGAAGGATCACGGATAAATGTCTTGGCTTTTCAGTAGCCTTTTCCTTCTTTTCCAGAGATGTTTATTCTGAGCAATTCTTTATTGTTTTTTGGTGCTAAAAATACAAAAAAGACTTGGCTAACATTGATAAAAAAATAGTTAAGTGCCCGGTGATCTGGGTGTCACATCGGCTCTGACGGGCCTAGAAATATATTTTTTTGTTTTGTTCTGATACATTTTCATGTTCTTCCAATTGTTTTCAATAAAGTTTAACCCATGACCTGAGTTGCACATTGTCAAAAAAGTACACTGAAAGTTCACTGAAATGCACCCAAAACACTTAAAAAAACTACATGTTTGGGAGATCTGAATGGCCCAAGACCCCCCCAACCCCAACATTTGTTAAACATTTTTGCCCCCCTCCCATATTAAAGCCCCTTGATCGTTCCTGCTATTATTGGAATAAACCGGGTCACCTGCCATGTGTATGCATACTCATGTATGCAGAGTGCTTCATTTTCTAAGCCAAAGTTTTGAATAACAGGAAGTACTCCAAAAAGCAAATTTAACATGTATGCATTAATTTAAATAATTTATTGTAGCTGACTTTGTGTAAATAAGCCATACTTGTATTTTAAAACTATGCTGTCTAAGCTGGCTGGTGGCACTGAGGGCTTAGGCTCTGGATGCCTTACCTTGCACTGCGCTGGGCAATCGGGTTTGGAACAACCTCAGTTCACTGGGGTGCCAGCATTGGGGAGCAGGACTGAGCAACTGCCTCCTCTCCCGTGGGGGTTACTCTGCCCATAGTCCCGCCCCCTGCCACCGAATGAAGGTTCGGTGATGAGCGCAGGCAGTATCGGATGACCGGTAGGCTGGGGCATCCTACAAGATGTGTGTGTGTGTGTGTGGCTCCACATGCATAGGCCATGTCGGGGATGCGCAGGAGTAGGATGGGAGAAAACCTGGAAAAACACAGAAAATACTAATTAAAAAACCAAAATAAAACTGCTGTCAAAGAGAAATCACTCAAAAACAGTAGTTGAAATGAGGAACCAGGGGCTTGTGGTAGATTCATTTGTGATCTTTAGTAATAGTACTGACAAATGTTAGACTTGAGAAGGCAGGTCCAGTGGTTAGAGGATAGAAACGCGAATCAGAGTATCTCAGGTTAGACTTACTATCGCAGCCGTAGGCTCACTGTGCAAGTCACTTTACCTTCTTCTGCTTCAGCCTTCTGAGTTCTATAGTTAGGTAGTCACAGGATTTCACTGCAAATCAGCTGTTACCTTTCTGCTGGGCTAGCAAACGTAAATAAATCATGAGAATAAAATGTCAATTTGATTAGTTTATTGTGAAAAGGGCAAGGCATAAACATTGTGTAATGAAGAATTCAAGATAGCTGCACAGGTTCTAATTCACATGCTAGAGGCTGATTGTACTATCTATTGATTGTTCAGAGTGCTGGAGTTCTGTAAATTAATCAAAGTACATTATGTATGCATTTCACTATATAATGTATATATTTCACTATATGATGTATGTATTTCACTATATAGTGTATGTGTTTTACTGTATAGCCAGAGATTCTGAATTATGTCCCTAACAGCTTGCCATACATTTGTCCTAAACTCTGTTTTGCTTGCAGAACTAAACTGGCAGCCTTGGTCACGCCTCATTGCTTTGTTATGCTTGTTTTGCTATATTTTCGTGTCTGCTGGTGATATTGATTCAGCATTGTTGAAAAAAGCTGCCTGTTAAGGGACATACTGTATGCAGTTGCTGAACACATACCTTGTAAACACTACAGGATCAAATTATGTGGCAATAAGAATGATTACAGACAGACAGGAACATAATTACCAGGAAAGGGTGGAGGATCTAAACATGCAGGCGCTGGCGATGTGGAGACTAAAGGGTGCATGATATATAAGATTATAATGGTCAACATAAAATTAAAAAGAGCAGACATCTGGGAACTAATAAAGCATGGTAAGACCAGGGGCCATAATAAGGATGAAAGGGTTCAGATTAATAGGTAGGAGACAGTTCTTAACAAACCGAGTAATACATTTTGGAACACACTCCCTGAGGGTCTTGTAAAAATGGATAACATAACTGCATTCAAGAAGGGACTTGACATATGTTGAGGGAGAACTGTCAATGAACAAAGCAACAAGGATTGATGTTCACAGGACCTCCTTGTGAATGAGCTTGCTCAATGGAGTTTTCCTGCAATAAACTTGAACTTGAACTTATTGGTGCCACACTACTAAAAGCATAGTAACAGAGATGTTTATGGCAGAAAAAGACTTGCGTTCCATTTAGTCTACCCAGTTCCTATCGATCTCCATCAGTCTAGCACTAGCAGGCCTTATGCGGAGTTCTCATCCTGTAGCTCCACTTGTGTCTCAGTGCCCCATTTGTCCCCCCCCCCCATTCATCAATGCCATGTGTCTATCCCTCCCACTTTCTTTTGAAATGTATTACATTGACTAGCTCCTGAAGTTGATGGTTCCGCTTCACCACCCTGTCTGTGGAGAAAAGTTTGTCACATCCCTTCTAAATCCACCCCCACTGCTTGTAGTTATGGTCCTTGTAACAGACCCCTATTAAAGTTTAAACAGTTGTTGGCTAACCACCCTTATTTCCCTTCTGAAGGCTTAGATAATGTCCCACACTCCTGTCCACCAGGGAGTACATGTTGAGGCCAGTCAGTGTATGCTCACAGGCTCTCCCCTGCTGGCCAGGAATCAGTTTGGGTGCTGTCCTTTGGACTAACTCCAGGTGGTGCCTATTTTTAGTTAAGTGTTCCAGAAATGCATACAGTACTCCAGGTGCGGCCTCAGCAGGACCTGTAAAATGGATAGGATCACTTCTTCCATTCTACTTGAGAAGGACCTGCCTATGTACCCCAGCATCCTGCTAGCCTTCCCATATGTCTTGCTATGTTAGGCTGAAGTCTTGTCATTATTCATAACTCACAGGTTCCTTTCCTCAGAGTTCTGCTCTTGCCTTGCCACCTCCCTCCAATCCAGTATTCAGTTCTCAGATTCCCTTTCCAAAAGTGCATAACCTTGTGCTTTTTCACATTAAATTTCAGTTGCCAAATCTTGGACCATCTTTCTCCAGGTCCCTTTTCAATTTCCCTACATTGGACCTTACACCCTCCTCATTATCCATGCTGGATGCCACCTGTCTTAGTGTTGTCTGCAAAGAGGCGCATCTTGCCCCAAATCCCCTCTCCAACATCACAAATAAATGTATTGAGGTGTACCAGACCCAGGACCATCCCCTGTACCACCCAACTAATTACCTCACTGACCTCGGTGTACATACTTTTAGAATCACTGCAGCAAATCCTTTTATCTGTTACCCTTTCTCCTACATTATAAATGTCTCAATGTTTACAGCCATATTTCCTGGAGTCTAAAAACAGCAAGTCTTCCCCAGTTTTTGTATTTTTATTGTTTTGGTGCCTAGACCCTTGTGGCTCTGCCTCTGCTCCCCTGCACCCCCCCCTTCTTAGCACCCCCGGACTTGCCTCGAGTGATGATCCTCCTGGGCTTGCCTCCTAGGGCAGGGCCACCGAGGTGCGCTCCCCGATGGTGGATCAGGTTCCCAGCAGACCCTGGTAAATGGTGTGCCTCCCTGGCTTACCCCCCCCCCCACAGTGTGTGGCTGTGGGGTTGGGTCAGTCCCAATGGAACACTTGAACTAGGTCACCAGCCGAGTGCCACAGGTGAGCAGGGTGGGACCAGTGGCGGCGTGGAGCATCACTGAGGGGGTCATGCATGGGAGGCATGGCGTGCAGTGACATAATGGCACAAGGTGCCAACATCAAGCACGCCTCCTCACTATCCAGGCTCTGGCATCCACTCCCCCAGCCCACACCAGAGGTCAGCCATACACCAGGCACCCCCCCCCCGGAGGAGGAGAGCCGCCCTTCGGATGCTCAGTACTTCTCCTCCCCTCAGCCGACCCTCTGATTTCTTAGGTTTCCGTTTTTGAACCTGGGGTATCAGTGTCATGAGCGGAAGCCCTACTGCTGTGCAAGCAAGCTGGCAAGTCTCCACAAATTTTAAAGATAAGCCTTGCATCTACAGGTCAATATCAGTTCTACATATTAGCTCAAAGGCAAGTCTCAGAATCTATTCAGGAGTCTTTGGTCCCATGAATTCAAATGGAATCAAATAGTCCAATCAGCAGTGCATGTTACAGTGAAAAATGTGAACTTATACCTTTGTAATGCATAGCTAGCATGTGTTTTCTGTGATAGAAAAAGTTGCTCTCAAGTTGTTCTGTGTGTTGAGAACAATTTTTCCAGAACGTTTAGAACAGCTCTCCACAGCTGCTGCAATCAGCCTCATGCTCTCACCAAAGACAAGAGTTAACCAGAATGCAAGCTGAGCTGCAGTCACAGCTGATTGAATCACAGCTGTCCATGCTGAGTAAAACCATGGTTTTCACTTTTAAAAGCATTTGGTTTAAAAAGCATACATTTAAAAGAAACATGCTAATTCATGTATTATAAATAATAAAATTCCTGTAAGTGTTAAGAACTCGCTGGTTGCTGGCCCAGTAGTGCGGTGTGCTGAGGCACTGAGAGCCACACCACTCACCACACTAGTGATCCTGGTTCAGGAATGAACCAGGATCGCTTGGAGGCCAGCCCAATAAGGAGAATTGCATGTCCATAGATGGTTCTCCTTCAAGGAGGGGGACTGCATGTTCTGTTGCTTGCTTGACACTCAGCAGAGGCAGGGTGGTACACCAACAGTGACTGTTTCTCAAAGGGCTGGACACAGGTGAGAGTATGTATGGCATCAACACATCATACCTCCCTGCTGTTGCATGCACACCAACCTTAGGAATGGGGAGAAAACTGGAGGAAAAACCCCAGAGCAGCACGATGATGGCCAGTGGTCCCACAGGCTCTGCTCCACCACATGAGGCACCCACTGATCCATAGTAGTAAGTAAGTAGATGGGATAAGGCCTTGATTGGTGGGTGATATGGCAGGGGGTCGCCATTGGAAGTGGGGATGTTCAGGCGACAAGGAGAAGACAGCAACACAGTACAAAATAAAAATAATTTGCTGGTTCACACACCTTGTTTGTGTTGTGGCATCATTGAGACACTCGATCTTCACTCTTGGGCCAATGGTGACACAGCAACACTAAAGAGGTGTTGGGGGTGCTAGAGAACTGTCTTTGAAGCAGTACGCACTTTCCTTTAGCTCTCTACCAGTGAGATGCATAATATGCCGGTACAGTGGAACCTGCTTATAATGGACACATTGGTGTGACCCCAATCTGTCCATTATAATGGGTGTCCATTCGTATCCTACAGCACACATTTTCAGTGCTGTCTATCCTCTGTAATGCTGTACAGCCACCCTGAGCTGGTGCTAACATTAGCGAATAAATACAAGTCTATTAACAGGCTATGGTTGGCAGAAAAATTTTTGTTTTGTTTTGTTTTTGTTTGCTAACACAGTTTGCACTGTTCTGTACTTTTGCATACCTTGAACACAGCAGCACTACTTTCAGGAATCAAGATGGAGCTGAAGTGAGACTCCCACTGCCTGTGTGCTGAGATCGAGACTAAGGTGGTTTCAGTGTTAAGTGTAGCACAGATTAAGGATGAATGACAACTTCCCGTGCAGATTTGGGAAGCGAATTGGGGACCGTAGAGGTAAGTGGGTTTCTGCAAATAGCACAGCTGCCAAAATCCTGAGCTGTGCTGTTGGGAAGTTTAAAACTGACCAGGCTGGTCAGTTTAGGGCATGAGTTTGGTTTAGATTTTGAGAGAAGACAGAGAAAGATAGAAAATGAAAAAAAAAAAGTTTTGGCGGGTGAAGTATGTTTCCTGAATTAGGACTGGTGAAGATGGGTCAGCAGACAGCTGGAGTGAAGGAATCAGCAATGAGGGCAGGACTGAAGACTGAGACTGTAGGAGGACCAGGAACTTGGAAGTGACAAGAGTATAGGGGCTGAGCTCATCGCAGCACTATTAACAGGACCGGGACCACACACTAGACTAACCGGGATAGGGAACCAGGAAGCCAGAAGCCGTTACGTGGAGGCAACCGCAGAAAAGTTGCCAGACACCGATGTCATTTTTTTCAGTGTATGTGACACTATTAGGAGGTTGGGATCATTAGCACCTTATTTGAGAAGCTCCTGAGAACATTGATCTCTTCGAGGGTCATTGTTAGCACCTAGTTGTTGTTGACTATAGCAATATACAGTCCAATCCACTTAAATGAATTCACACCTCGGGAATCCGCTATACACAGATTCCCTAATCTGCTGTGAGTAGCATTAATTACATTAGAGTCTATTGGAATGCCTTTTGGCAAATTAAATCTGTCCACTAAAAGTGAATGTCTGGCTTAAGTTTGTCTAGCTTAAGTTGGTTGGACTGTACTGTATATCTTTTGCAAACTGAAAATGTTTATCTCTAAACCTGTTTAGTTGGATTTCTGAACTGATTTCGAGCTGGTAGACACTTTATTTTGCTATGATTCACCCAAAGGCTCAGCAGACAGGGGCTGCAAAACAAGTACCTCAGTACTCCAACAAGGCCGCAGATATTCTGCGTGTCACTGAAGTCTCACTCTCATGACAGAACTGCCATGGCTAACCATGCTGGTGTCCATGCAGGCCATGAACTCCAAAACTGAATGAATTCTGCAAACACGAGAGACTCGTAATGCATCAGTCAAGAAAATTTCAAGGACTGTTGCAGATGCAGACAAGTGATCAACCTCTGTCCAAGGTGTGGTCACTATCCTCACACAGGAAGAAACCTCAGCTCTGGAGGAGGATGGAAGCCCTTGAAAGCAACATCAGAGCTAAGAACCTGCATATAATAGGGGCCCCAGAGGGTGCAAAGGGGACGAACTTGTCGAGATTTCTGAAACAGTGGCTAAAAGACTCCATCATCCTTCCTGAGGATTGCAAGGTTAATCCCTCAAGAAGGCATACTGAATAACCCCACAAGTGCAGCCAGAGATACCAACCCATCCTCAGACTCTGCTGTTTAAAACCTCAGGGTCAGAACTGAGGAATCTTGTGCTGACTGTGGAAAGAGTGAATTAACCCATTGAAAGAAATGGGGCAGACATTAAAATCTTGCCAGGTGTATGCTTCCAAACTAGGGCCTGGAAAAATAAATTTGGTGCTCTCCATCAGGGCCTCTGAGCCCTGGGGATTACTCGTTCCTGCTGCCAGCCAGGCTTTGCATCATTTATGGTGGCAAGACATGGTAATATAGTGACCCAAAGGATGCTGGCAGATGGCTGGGAAAAACATAAGCAGAGTTTGCATCCAAAGTCACAGCCAGAGAAAAGCCACCAGTAGATAATTCTGAGGAGGATTGAATAGGACTTTTTACCATGTGAACCATTGTACCAGAGCTTAGTACTCTAATGAAACTGTATTTCTGGTTCCCTATTCATGTTTTTGTACGGGTGACAAGAGTATCTCTTTATATTGCCTTATTTAGGACTTTAAAATATGGCGGTAGGAGTACATTCACATTTTCTTAATTTAGCATTGGTCACATGGCCATGACAGTGGCTACCGCTACTGGTTTCTTTATACTGCTGTGTTATATTGAAATCAGCAGTCATAGTGATACTGAGGTACAAATGTAAGTATGCAATGGGGGACTTTCACTATTATTCCTCCCTTTTTTTTTTTTTTTAAAACTCTTTTTCCCTCCAGCCACCAACTTCTGGGACTCCCTCAGTTGACTCCCAGCTTTTTCCGACCCTGCCATGACCTCCCTACTATTTATTTATTGAAATCTTTCATCAGGAGGGCACACTGAACAACAAGTTGCTCATCTCACGGTGTGACCTGAGACCCTCCTAGCCCTCCAATCCTATCTCCTACCAATCCCTCCTATCCTATCTTCTACCTGGAAACCCTGGCCTCCGACCCACCCATGACACACCTACAGACCACCCCCCGGCTTTCACCCCCTGAAGGGGGGGCCCTTCTGCTCCTCGGTGCTTTCCTACCTGAAATCCAATGGCCTGTAGGTGGAGCTGAAGATCAGAGGTGGTCGGGACCCAGGAGGGCAGGGTCCAGCATTGGGTGTTTGGTTTCAGAGCAACGTCATCGCCCAAGATGTCGGGGTTTTTCCCTGTTCCTGGTTTCCAGCCCCCAATGTTAAATACAGACATGCAGTGACATCCAGGGAGTGTACACATTCCCGTGCGTGCCACACTGATGTCTGCTGCCTCTCACCACCCGCATATGCTGAGGGCTACTGGCACAATACCCCCTGGCTGCCACCAGGAGGTATACTATTACTGAAGCCCTCATCCCTCCATCCCAGAGAAGGTGAACTGTTGTCGGACGCTCAAGCCTTCTCCCTCTGACCTACCCTGGTGACTCAGGCTCATTCCCAAACCCAGGTCACCGGTGTTACACAAGGTATGGCATCCAGCACCTCAACCCTCAGTGCCACTGGGCTAGCTATTCCTCCCTCTTGACATTTTAAGTTCCTGGGTTTAGCTAGGAATCCATCAGTTTAATGTAGTTTAATACAGTTCTGTGTATGTTCATTGCAGTTTATGTGGCGTTAAGACTTATTTGAAGGTCTTGATTTCCTTTTTGGTCTACCTACTGTAAGTAAGGTTTAAATACAGCTGAAATCATTGATGATTGTGGTTAATTCTTCCTACATGTTCTCCCTTTTTGGACAATATCTACAGCCACTGAAAAGCCTTGCAACTTCTTGAAAGACTGTTTTTTTGATATTATTCTATGCTGACACTCCATAATTCCTTCTGTATGTGAATACAAGGTGACCTTTGGCAAGGTGATTGACTATCGTCTTTACTGTAAACAGCTATTATACTGTTTTGTAATACCTGGAGCCTTGTGTAATAAAATGAATATTAATTCAGGTTTAGACTTGCATGCCTGTAACTTTGTTAATTTCATTGTAATTCTCCCGGGGTGTTCCTGAAAATAGGCCTTTCTCTGTGTAATGTACTTACTCAGTCAACAAAATTGAAATTTGATTGACTTGATTTCAAAAGTGTTACCAGGAAAGACATACTGGGCTGATAACAGCTCATTTCCAGATGGATCCTGGGTGATGAGTTATAGGAGATAGTCCATGAAGAGATAAATAATAGTAAACAGCATTACAAAAACAATAGTCTTATACAAGCACTGTAGTAAGTCAAAAGGATAATATATTTAAAGACAACATGGCAAAATTGTACAAGGTACATGCAGTAGATAAAAACTGAGTTTGAATAAACAGAATAAACAAAAATTAAAAAATAAATACAAACAAGTTGCGTGAACCAGCTTGTTTTTAACACTTAGGGGTTAATTATTTTTTATTTATTCCATCTTATTTTGTCCTTTTTTCTCCTAAGATGCCCCTTTTTTCTTGTTTTGAGTCTGCTATAGCATTTTATTAGATTTGAAATAATTAAAAGGAACACTCCTTTTAATATGCTATCCCCAGGTTTTTATCAGTATGCTCAGCTATTTATGAACTCAAGACTGGAGAAATAGGGCAATCTAAAATAGAAGTCCATCTGTCCATGTTTGTAACTCAGTTTTTGGGTCATTCCTGTAAAAGGGACCCTGTCCAGGAAAGAAAGAAAAGCAACAAATTGGTCAAGATTTTCACTGTATGTCAAGACAACTCCAGCAGCTGGCATCTAACTCTTTCTGTCTTCTGCTCAAATAAGTAACCACAGATAATCAAACATCTGCCTAAAACGGGCCATAGGCTTCTCCCAGGTGTTAACACAGCCATGTGACTCCTTAGAAAGTGATTAAGAAATGAAGAGGTAGTCGTAACCACTTACAGATCATACCCATAAACCCTGGGAAAATATTCCAAAGTGTTATAGTTTTTATTTACCAACTAGGGAGTCAAATGCCCATTTTCAGGCACAACCTGGGAGATTACTGCAGAGTTAAAATTAAACAATACAATTAACAACAATACAACCAAATACATGCAGTACATGAGCATGATGGCAGTGACAGATTCAAGTAGAGACAAAAATGTTAGAAAAATAAAAGAGCAGTATCAGGAATCAACTCTTAACCTTTATTTTTGCACTAGCCAGCAGGACAAGCTGATTCAAAATTGCACTAGCCCACCAATGGTTGCCCTAGTCCACAACTGTACTAGTAGGCCCAGATATTCAAACTGCGCCAGGCTGTGGCACAAGCCTGGGCGCAGCGCTATTTCAGCTGCAAGGGGCGTGGATCTGCGATATTCAACAGAGCTGTGCCCATGCTCAGCAGCGTTGAATATCACACCCTGGCCACCTGCACTGCGCCAGCACCAGTGGCCAGAGTGGAGCATGGGGATGCACTAGCGTAAGTTCCATTGTGCAAGGCGCAGCAACCGCGACATTCAGAAGCTGACGTGCAAATGGGGCCATAATGTATGCAAGGTGCACATGGGTCCATTTGCATGTCATTATGGCCCCACTGGCATGCAGGTGCGCCGATCCCCGATGATTTGCGCCTGGCGCCCTGTCAGACACCAGTCATCAGGGACCGGCGCCCCCTGCAGCGTGGCAATGTGCCCCACAGCCCAATTGCAGGCTGAATTCAAATAAAATAAACCGCTATCTCTGGTGGTCCAGTGGACCTGACTGCCCGATCGCGGGCTGAATTAAAAATGAAGAAAGCACTATCCCTGGTGGTCCAGTGGACTGCTGCCCGCCCGATCGTGGGCTTCAGTGAATAAAAGATAATTCCTATTATCCCTGGTGGTCCAGTGGACCTGTCTGCCTGATCGCGAGCTGAAGTAGAATTAAAAGATCCCATCATCCCTGGTGGTCAGTGGACCCCTCCCCACCACCCACTGATCCCAACTGCCCGCTCCCACCCGGTCAGCGAGCGGGCGGCAACACCACCCGCCTGCCACCCGCCACCCACCAACTGACACCATCGGTGGGGCTGTATGCCTATTGGTCCACGGCGCATGAGCCAATGGGCATGCAGCCCATACCGTACTACACATTCAGATATGTGAATGGATCCCATTCACATATCTGGAATGTGTAGGTATGGCTGCATGCCCATTGGCTCTCGCTTTGGACCAATGAGTGTACAGCCCTACTGACGGTGTCAGTCAGCGGGCGGCGGGGCAGCAGGTGGGTGGGGTGCTGCCATCCGCTGCTGACTGGGGGATGGGGAGCAGGGTGGTTGGGATCAGTGGGGAGGTGGGGTCCACTGGACCACCAGGGATGATGGATTTCTTTTAATTCTACTTCAGCCCGCGATCAGGCAGACAGGTCCACTGGACCACCAGGGATAACAGGAATTATCTTTTATTCACTGAAGCCCGCGATCGGGCGGGCAGCAGTCCACTGGACCACCAGGGATATTGGAATTATCTTTTATTCACTGAAGCCCGCGATCGGGTGGGCAGCGGTCCACTGGACCACCAGGGATATTGGAATTATCTATTCTTCACTTAGCCCGCAATTGGGCAGGCAGCGGTCCACTGAACCACCAAGGATAGCGCTTTCTTCATTTTTAATTCAGCCCACAATCAGGCAGTCAGGTCCACTGGACCACCAGGGATAGCGCTTTCTTTATATTTACTACAGCCCACAATTGGGCAGTCAGGTCCACTGGACCACCAGGGATAGCGCTTTCTTTATATTTACTACAGCCCTCGATTGGGCAGTCAGGTCCACTGGACCACCAGGGATATTGGAGTTATATTTTATTTGCTTAGCCCGCGATCGGGTGGACAGCAGTCCACTGGACCACCAGGGATTTTGGATTACTCTTTTAGTACTGATGCCTGCAATCGGGCATGGGGGGGTGGACACCACAATGGAGGTGCAACTGGAGCTCAGGTGGCCACCCACAGGTGGCAGCAGCCATGTTGCGCCCTGCAATACGGCATCTCACCTGTGGGTGACCAGCCCTTGCTTCTTTTTTTTGGGGCTTAACTTTGTGCTGGCGCAGGTAGGGGTTGTGCATGCATGGCTCTGCACATCCCGGGCTGAATATCGGGCTGTGCAGAGTATGCATGGGCACGCCCCCCCACCTGCGCCTGCATACATTACTGATGCGTTCTGGCGCATCAGGATTTGTGCTGTCCACTTTCTCCTTTTGAATATCGACTGACTAAGATCAGTGGTAGCGATGGTGCAACACTGTTGTGCCATGTGCAACCCTTTTGAATATCTGGGCCGTACTGTAAATTTTGATTACTTATGGAGGAGAAAATGCAAGCCAAGAATTACTCTGATTATTGCACATTTATCCTGCTCCTACACTGCCTCCTTCCCCAGCAAAAAATATAAACAAAGACTGCCATGTCATCACACTTAGTGCCCCCCTCATTGTTTTCTACTGTGATCCCCCTCTTCCTTTTTTTCTTCCCCTCCCCAGTCTCTACCGAACCAAGGGATCCCACAGCAGCAAATTTTCAGTCAAGCTGCCCTAGCACTGAGCACATAATAGCTGACATCATCGTGCACCTCACCACACTGTCACCCCCACCCCAGAGCAATGAACACAGTCAGGCAGAGAAAGATGGAGAAAGACACTCTCAGCCCCCACCTTGTGATCAACCAGTGACCTGAACTTATGGATGTTTTCATACAGTGCCAAGTGAACCAGGAGCAGATCTAGGATTTCTTTGGGGAGGGGGCCAGAGAAACATAGGGTGCTTGGGGAATAGAAAACTTTGCAGTATTTTTATTTATATATTATACCAGAAGGCACAAACATATTAATTGTAACATGCCCTGTCCCACAATAATGGCATTTATTTAAACATTGTCCTTTTATCAGCCCAGGAGAAACAGTACCCAGCAATGAAAGTGCGTCACCTCTATTTCTATTAAGGAGGATCTATGCACCCCATAAATGCATATTTTAACCTTTCAAATTATATATTTTGTTAAGGTTTATATTTGTACCATATATGTTCCAAGGCATTGTTTTTAGAATAAAATGAACATGCTAGGTGGGATAAGACTGGGACTGCATGGATGGCACTGACTGACATGGTCCATAGGAAGAGCTGGGGACCCCTACATTTGCCAGTAATGGTAGTTATGTGTCTATAGGTGGTCATTTCAGTCTGGTCTGCAGATGTGTCGAGGGAAAGTATAGCATTGGGAGATTGGGAGAGGACAGGGAGCAGATACAGTGAGGCTGTGGTAAGATCCACCTCCTACAGGACAGACCCTGTATACTACTTAGGATTTTATCACTGGAATGATGGATGCAAACACTCAAAGTGTAGGGAAATAAGGGGCACTGGTCTTAATAATGTGGGACAAATCAGACACATAAAAACAAGTTCAGAGTACTGGAAATAGTGACTTAACATCACTGTATCCTTGATCACAGCCTGGATACTAGCTGAAAGCCCTAACAGTGCAGTGATAATGACTCACATTGTCTTTTTCGGGATCCTCTATTGCAGGGTTTTCAACCATTTTGTGTGCACAGACTCACAGAGCGAACGTGAGTAGTAGCAGGGACCCCTACCTGCAACAGCTGACAGAGGGTGCCCAGGGTGGGGGGTGCAGGTTAAGTTTCTTACACAAATAGTGATAGGGGTATGGAGTCTGAGCACAGAACTTCTGTCCAGAGACCAGATTTGAATCCCATATTCACTATGACTGAGACCCTGAGGAAATGGAGGTGTGGGAGGTGTTAAGAGTGGAGAGTTGTGAATAAAAGATCCAGATCTGGATCCTGCACAGACGATCGAAGATGGCCACTGGGAGGCTGTAGGTGCTAGTCTGGATGTCCCTGCAGATCAGGAATGTTCCCCTTTTGTACAATTTGGTGGAACAAGTCTGGATAATGTATTTCTACATGGGTTAAATACATTTTTATGACACCTTTTATACCTGTAACTGAGTGAAGGAGAGAAAGAAATGCAGTGAAAGATGCTGCTCTGCACACTGTTGATACATACTAGGTACTGTGAGTAAAATGCGGCTCAGATTAAAACAAACAACGGGTTTCGACTGGACTCTTTTCTTTACAACTGCTTGCCTGCAAGTACTTATTTTATGAAAAGGAGTATGACCACATCTGGGGCCGCTACAGCAGAGCATGGAAAGACTGTTCAAAACACTGAGATGGTATTAAACACCATTTCTATAGTTTCATATTTAATATTTTTCATACCAAGGACCCCCCCATGCCTTGCTCAGGGACCCCCAGAGGGTCTAGGACTCCTGGTTTAAAAACCCTGCCCTATTGTACAGCCAGATAACTGCAGCTCTTACAGAGCTGTTAATCACACCAGGCAATTTGGAACACTGAGGGAAATATGTATGAGGACTTCAGCCTGCTAAAGTAGGGACTTTTTTAACTTTATTGACAGCCATGGAAAATCTGCAGTAGTTGAGACAGACAAGTACAGGGTTACCTGCACTTGCCCCTGTCAATTTGCACTAGGCTCTGGACTAGTAAAACAGTGTTAAAATCGACCCAGAGTACTATGCATATGACATAAAAAAAATGTCTAAAAGAGTCTGATCAAACGTGCTGAAATGAAAAAAAATTTATATATTCTTTCTATAAATTGGGTAGGGAATCTCCTGAGCCCTGATTGGCTGAGAAGATCTGGAAGTCATGTAATTTAAAAGAGTAAATCCATGGATTCCCTCCTCTTTTGGAAAGCAGGACGAAGCACCTACACATATAGAAAAATAGAATTTGACAGCAGGGGACCAAAGGTCCATCGAGTCTGCTCTTACTATACTGTGTGTTATCTCACCCAACCAGCCTACTGTACTGGTGGGCTGTTACCCACTCTACATCCCTCAAACCCTTGTTGCAGCCCCTCCCAGACTAGGACTTCCCTTGCTCTATCACAACTGTATTTAAACCTGTTAAGGGTAGCTGCCTTCGCCATTTCCACTGACAATCTGTTTCTTGGTTCCATCACCTTCACAGTAAAGTAACCTCCTCACATTCCTCCTAAACTTGCCCCCCCCAACAACCTCCAGTCATGTCCCCTAGAGACCGCCAGTACCACCAAACTGCATCGACAATGAAGCTGTCGACATGTGGCACAGCGAAATCCACAATGCCGACAGGCGAAATTTCACCTGTTAGACATTCACAGTTTTTTTTTTTGTTGCAGGGAGCTGGGCACCCCGGACCCCACGACTTTTAAATAAGCAACTCCGAGGTCAGAGTTGACTTGGAAGGGGGCAAAACACTGGTGAAAGTAACAAAATTTCTACATTGGGACCCTTACAGTGACAATCTCAAATTTGTCACAGCAATGGTCTTCGATGTAGAAATTTCACTGTTGCTACAGTATATGGAGACTACATCTTTAGTTCTTACAATAAAGTTCTCCTTGTTTACCTTGTTTATACCCCCTGAGAAACTTAAATGTTTCAGTAGTGTTCCCTGCTCCCAACTGGCCTCCAGTGAATACATCTTTAGGGCCTCCAGCTGTTCCTTGTAAGATTGTCTCACCCAACCAGCCTACTGTACTGGTGGGCTGTTACCCACTCTACATCCCTCATTCACATAACTGGAATGTGTAGTATGGTAGGGGCTGCACACCCATTGGCTCACGCTGTGAACCAATGGGCGTGCAGCCCTACCGAGGTGTCAGTCGGCGGGCGGCAGGCAGGTGGGGTGCTGCCGCTTGCTGGCTGACTGGGAGGGAGTGGGGTGGTGGGACTCAGTGGGCAGGTGGGGAGGGGGGGTACCCTAGACCACCAGGTTAATAGGACGTTTTCTGTGAAACAGATGCCCGCGATCGGGCAGCATTTGGTCCACTGGACTACCAGGGATATTGGACAGTGGGGGGGGTTCATTTAAACAGATGCCTGCGATCGGGCAGCATTCGGTTCCCTGGACCACCAGGGATATTGGACGGGGGGGGTTAATTTCAACAGATGCCTGTGATCGGGCAGCATTCAGTCCACTGAACCTATGAGTGCCTGTTTTCATGTCCATTGTTTGCACATCTTTAAGTCCTGCAGCCTCTCCTTGTATGTCAAATCCTCAATGTCATGCACCATTTGCACTGTACTGCCTCCACCTTGTTACAGTCCTTCATCAGGTGTGGTCTGCAATACATTGCGCGGTATTCCAGGTGAGGCCACGCCAGTAATCTAAATTGAGGGAGGATCACTTCTCGCTTCTATTGTTTATCTCTGGCCTTATGCTTACCAGTATTCTGTTTGCTTTGTGAAGGGACCTGTGCACACCTCCCTTCCCCCCTTCTGTCCATGGTGCTGAGCTGTGGACCATGCCCTACCTTCTCTTCAGTAAATACTGAGTGGAAGTATCTATTTAGGATAGAGGCTTTTCCTTGGTCCTCCTCCACATTCTCCCCCTTATCCCTTTTGATCTTAGCAATACCCCCTCTGGACTTTCTCCTTTCACTAATGCATATATAGAAAGTCTTGTCCCCTTCTTTTACTGTTTGTGCTAGTGTTTCCTCGGTTTGGGCCTTTGCCTGCTTTACTGCCTTCCCTGCTTCCCTTAGGGAAGTTTAGTATGCCTCCCTATCTTCATCCTGCTGCATTCCCTTATATTTCCTGAAGGTAAACCTTTTGGCTCTGATATTTTCTGCTACTGTTTTTGAGAACCAAAGTGGTTTCCTCCTTCTTTTGTTCTTGCTTTTCCCCCTAACACAATGGGATGTTGCTTCAAATATTGCATCCTTAATGCTTACCCGCTTTACCTGTACCCCCTCAATTGTATTTCATCTTGCCAGGGCTAGCTTAACTCTGTTGGCCATCTTAGCAAAGTCAGCTCCTCTGAAGTCCCATATTTTTGCCTTGGAATGAGATGATTTAGTTCTAGTGGCCAAATTGAACCATACCATGTGATGGTCACTGGCCCCCAGGTGACCTTCTACCTAGAGATCTATGATCCTTTCCCCATTAGTCAGTACTAGATCCAGGATAGCCCTGTCTCTTGTGGGTTGTTGTACCAATTGTTTGAGGCCCTCCCCCTGAAGGGGAATCCACTATGTGTCTAGTTCTGACAGATGTTCCTGCTGGTATTGACCAATCTGTATTTGGCATGTTGAAGTCTCTGATTAGCAGAACCTCCCCTTTAGCTGTCATGTTTTGTATATCTTCTAACAGTAATGTGTGTATGTCGTCTCCCTGATCTGAAGGCCTGTAGACAACCCCAGTTCGTATGGTTGTCCCATTTCCTGTTTCCAGGGTGACCCACAGTTCTTCTTGCTCCTTATGTGTATTCTGAATTTCTGTAGCTTTGATATTTTCCTTGACATAAAGGGCCCTCTCCCCTCCTCCTTTTTGCACCTCGGTCTCTTTGTCTCTTCTGAACAGTACATAGCCAGGTACTGAAGTCTCCCAAGTGTGGTTACTGGTGAGCCATGTCTCGCTAATGGCTACTATGTCCAGTTAACCCTCTGACATTGTTGCCTCCAGGTCTGGGATCTTGTTTTCCAGAATGTGGGTATCTGTGAACATAATTTTCCATTGGTCAGATTTTGGTGCGTTAGTTGTTGGGTGAGGTCTGGCATTTCCCCTGTGTGTCGTTTGGAGAGCCAGACCTTTTTCCTTCCATCACCGGGTAAGGAAAAAGGTGGCAACCCAAGCATTATTTTAGTTACCCTCCTCTGGAATGACTCCACCCTATGTCCTTTCTGAGGTGCAGCCACCAAAAACTGGACAGAGTACACCAGTGAGTGATACAGTGGCAATACCACCTTCCTCCTCCTACTGGAAATCCCCCTCCCTATGCACCCCAGCATCCCAAAAGCCCTAACCACTACGTTGTCACACTTCCCTGCCAGATTGAGGTAGTCAGTTATGATCAAGGTCCCTAGAATTCTCGACAGCAGAATTTGCACAGAACTTGCACCACAGTAGAATCCAAAGGTACGAGAATTCACTCTTCTGATGATTTTTATTAATATTTCTGTTTATACATAGAATCTGGTTCCCTTCCCCTCTTTTTATATCCAAACCCCCCCATATGTTCAGAATGTGTTGTTATCATTGATATAACATTATACATTAGCTAATGAAATGGCTGCATTCTGCAACAGAAATGAACAGTCACTTATCTACCACAGCTCTCACTGCCAGAGATGGTGGCACAGCATATCATGCATGGTGATATTTGCTCAACCTGCACTATGGCCTAATACAATTTTCAGTCTTACATTATTGCACTAGGGCCAACTTAAACAAAGCCTTGTCAATAGGACAGACCTGTTAAAGTCCATACCTTACTTTGTACTAACCTATTTGTGCCTTTAAGGTATAGACACTATCTGAGATGAATAACTGGTAAAATGAATTTAACTGTCTAAATTTTTAAGAAAAATAAAGTAATTATGCCCAGAAAAGTGAAATATAATAATGTGTAGACCTGTTGGAAAAATAGACCTGTTAAATAAATAATTGCACTGTACACATTTTTGCCAGGGTTATTGATTACATATTGTCATTGGTTGATAGAATCACCTAAAAGTTATTGAGAACTGTTGTGTGCAGGGGCAGCTGTTGGGCCAGAGGGTAGCACGCTGCATTTCCGTGCCGGCAATTCAGGTTCAGAGATTAGCTCTGGGAGCTGGCTGGGCAGCACAAGGATTGGTGGAACACATCACTGCTCGGAGCCTGGGAAGGTATGGTGCAGTGTTCTGTCACATGGTGGACACATTGTGATGGGCTGGAGAGCTCTATCTCACAATTGGTTCACATGCATGTCATGGCCTGATGGTGTTATGCAGTGTATCAGGGAAAGCAGGTTGACATGAAAAATGAGTTTTGCAATAACTCCTCTATTCCATTTCCAATGGGACCTGTATGAATGAGGATGCAAGTTCATGGAAATTAAAAAAAATATATAAATATATAGAAACACACATATATACAGTATCTCTGTCTCTCTCACCACACACGCATATTTGTATGTATGTTACAGAGTGCATATAAATATATAAGTGATAGACAGTGGAAACCTCATTAGTGGTATAGATAGCATGCATATAGAAATACCTTATTTATTACATAAGATCCCCACTGCATATGTCATTTATGCAACAGGCTAGGACCTTTAAGAGAGAGACATTTGTTTCACTTTTTTAGGCATAAAATAATTTTTATAAGTCTGTTATTTTTTGAACCAGTGTTACTGTGCTTTCCACCATCCTGATTGCTATAACCACTGCCATGAAAGTGAAGTCAGGATGACAAGCTGACAGTGTGATGTGGTAGTTTGTTAGTGCCGCAGAACTTCCACAGAAATTACAAACCACCGCCGCAGAAGTTCTGCGGCAAATGGTAGTCTTGCCGCAGAACTTGGTCCCACTGTGCCGCAGAAAAGTAGGGGCCCTGGTTATGATAACCCCAAGGTCCCTTTCCTGCTTAGTGACTGTCAGTACCTGAGTGCGTTGGTCTGGGTTTCTGACTTTACAGGTTTCATCTTTGTCACAGTTTTTCCTGAGCTATAGAGAATCAGTTTTTATGCCATTGCCACCTGTTTAGGAACATGGCATCACTTATGAACACATCCACATTCTCCCTGCCCCAGAATACATCACCCAACTCCTCCTAGCTGGTGAAAGACTCCCCACCTCAGTATGCAGATCATTGCTCCCCCATACCATCTGTTTGCACCCACTTTGCCCCAGCAGTATTCACATTCCTGCTCCTGTGACACTCAGCCTACTATAGTATAGATTACACACACGCAGACCACCACCACCACTGCACTTCTAGTCCTCTAATCTGCTGACCCCTGGTCTTTCCCAATATGCTCACCTTTGCCCCCACACCACTTCAGCTGACACCCACCCTGCCCTGGACGTATACACCTACCCACCATCTCTATCTTCTGGTATCAACTCTGTTTCAAAAGAATACCCATACCACAGCACGCATACCCTAATCCCCACCCATCTGCCAGCCTCCATCTTACCCCATGTGAACACCCTTCCTCCAGTATTTAACCCCTACCCCTAGTCATATTTGCTGGCAACCACCTTGCACCGGTTTGAACATCCTACCCTTACCCAAGTGCTGACACCCACCCTCCCCAGTATAAACACCCCTGCCCCATCCCATCTACTGCACCCACCTTCCCCAGTATGAACCCCCTGTCCCAGTATACACAATGAAGAATAAACACTCCATATACAGTAGTGCACAGTACACCCGATCAAACCTAAAACCGAGAGAGCTGCAATGTATTTTGATGGGACTGCAAAACTCTCACTCTTTGCTTCTCTTTCTCTCTCAGTGTTTTCACCTCTGACCTAACCCTCTCAGCTCAGCCACCCTCCTGAATGGCAGTATGTGACACATGCAGTTAGTTCTTCTTACCTCCTTTTGAGTCCTCCTGGTGGTCTGTGACCGTCTTGGGCAGGCCATTCTTTCAAAGCCGCTACTCCCAGTTCAGTCAGTCCATTCATATGATTCCCTAACTCCTTACCGAGTGAGCACTACAGCAGGATAGTTGGGAAATCCTGAACTTTCAGGCTCAAATTACAACCGTGGCCCACGATGACACTCACGTCATGCTGAAAACCTGACTTCTTGTCACAGGCTATTATCACATGCATACAGACGTAAGGGTATCAAAGCTAAGCACAATGACGCAGCTGCAGGCTCACTCAGTTGGGCTTTGAAATACATCGCTTCTACTGTTGGCAAATCAGCGCTCATCATCTGTGGCAGATGGTCTCAATTCACACTATGGGTGTGAGGGAGCAGTGGCAGTGCTGAACAATTTTTCTTGCAGTTTCCATGGGATAGGATACATTTTTAAATATATGGGGTGATTTTATGCCATTTGTTAAAAAAAAACAAAAAAAAAACCAGCAAGGCTGACCCGGTACACTCAACAGCAGGGTCCTGATCTATTTGGGTCCATCGGATCCTGTGAGCTCTGGGGGGGGTTCTGATTTCAAGCAGACCAATCTGCCCATCCCTAGCACATACAGCTTGGCATGCAGTCACAGTTCAGAAGTACTGTACTCCAAAACATTCCAGGCTTACGGGTAGTGGTGTTGATTATGTCCTCCACCCCTTTAGGGCATAGCACCGGGGGGGGGACACACAAGTGGGTGAAGTCAATGTGCAGCTTAAGCCTCCCTGAACCCAGAACCAGTTTTAAGGTCACCATGTGTGCGGAGCTGGGAGCCAAGGGGACTAGGACACCAGCCCCATGAAGGGGGGGGCAAGGGAGTGACAAACAGGACCAGCCACGGTTCTTAAGCACAATAATCACTAGGTGTATCTCCAGTGACCTGATGGTGTCATTGGGCTCTTCTACGCTAGGAAGGAGAGGGCACAATTTTCAAAATTTAAGCTGTGGCCATGTTTGTAAAGTAAAAAGCAATAGTAGTTTGTAAAGTAAAAGCAATAGTATCGTAGCCTTTGTTTTACAAAATAACATACACGTGCATTTTGTAACTCCCCAGCTCCTACAGACACTTACCTCAAATAAAATTTAAATAGGACAGTCTAAATCTTTACTAGTCTTACATTCATAGCTTTCATTACCTTCTTGTCCAAGGCCTCAAGTTCCTCGCAGCATATTTCTCAATGGGTAGGGTATCGGCACTGTCAAATGTTCTCACAATTTCCTCTGCAGCCACTGGTGCCTGTCAGCCCAACTTGCCGGCTTGCCCAATCCAACAAAGGTGCTGGGTTTTTTGTTTTTACCTGGTTCAGGTGACCAGGGTGGGAGGGTGGGGAGGGGCAAGTGATGTGGTGTAGTCTGGTAAAATAAGAATAAAAAATGCACTGATGGTGTGACTCAGAGGGCAGGCACCGGAAGTACCAAGTTTTTGTCTGTCTGGCAGTGAGATACTGTACTTGGCCTACAACACTTTCACTTGGTCACCAGTATGAGTCACAGTAATGGCTGCAGCTCCCTCATGCTTCCTCACTGATCACTCACACCTACACACGCTGAATCAACACATTGTGTGTGTGTGTGTGTGTGTGTGTGTGTGTGTGTGTGTTTGTATGTGTGTGTGTGTAAGTGCAATAAGACACTTCAGGCTGTGTGTTTCTATTCGTAAACTGCACTTCAAGGTGGTTGAATGCACTTGCTGCAATACCTTGTACCTCACAACTTACTTGGGCATGTAGTTTATGAACTGAAACCCACAGCCTGTGCTGTCTTATTGCTTACTAATATCATGACTAAAGAAACAGATTAAAATGAACTGGATCCTGGCTCACTGGACATTTTTCAAATAAGTCTTCAATATAAGGTTGACTCAACCCTTATCTCCAAACCTGTAAATATGGACCCAAACTAAATGCAAACAGAAGAGAAATACTGCATCATATTTACCTACATAAGCATATCTCAGACTCATTTCAGGAAACTGAATCTGGTGGCAGAGATTTACCCTGACCTCCTCCATTTGGGATCTAATTGCCATCCCCATGACTTCATTCAGCATTGCTTGTCATTAAATCATGGTGAGCTGCACTGGAGTAGCACAGGGCAGGTATGGATTGGGGATGGGATATGACTAGGGATGTAAGTTTGTCATGGCAGTCATACACGTCATTGATTCCATGGCGTTTGATCTTTATTCAGGACTTCCATGACTTTCACTAGTGTCATCAGAATGTAGCAATGATGACAGTACCACATCATTTAATACTGTTTACTAATGAATTCATGAACAATGAGTCATTAAAACCTCATCCATGACAAACTTACATCCCTAGATATGACTGGCAACAAAGACAAACTTAAAAGGGGCCAGGACTGCCACCTCAGAACTCACAGAAGAGACAGCAACAATTAATGAAGATTCCACTAAATTGAGAAACCTATTAGGACCTAGATTGTAGCAAGAATATGCTTCTAATTTTAACAGAATTTAAGTTCTGTTGTTTTATGACTACATAGTTCTGTTTTTGAATTCATCTGGATGTGATGGTGGTAATGTGAGTGGGTAGGTGTTAAATGAAGGAAGAGGGATGGGAGTGTTTGGAATTTAATTTTTGTGTCTGGTGTTTTAGTTTGGTATAACATGTAAGTGTTGGGTATCGGTCTTTTCTGAATTGTTTTAGCACAGTCGTTGGGCTGTAGTGAGTGGCTGTGTGTATGTTTTTTGGGTGGTTATAAATAGAGAGGGTGCTGGCACTAAATGCAGGGTTTGTATTCTGTATATTTAGGAACTAGTGTATCATTTATGTCAGTATTATATTATTTTAAGTGTTCTTAGGAAGCATATAGGTATTTGAGCCTTGCTCCTTGACATCTAACCAGCTGAAGTAGTTCTGACATTTTTTAGGCTGTATGCCGAGCTGAAAGAGTTTTGTAAGGAGAGTGAGCAACATGGCACTGTATGGAAGAAGCACTAACATAAGCACTGGCATTGTAGGTGGATGTTCAGTGCTGGAAGTGGGGGAGGTAGAGCCAGGGTTGTGTCAAGACACAACACAGCCACTACTCAAGCAACACCTGGGGAGCAGAGCGGACAGTAGGAGCCTTAAAGGCTGTGGGACCCCACTCCCCAGTACACAGCACAGCCACCACTCAAGCAACACACCCAGGGAGCACAGCAGACTGTAGAAGCCTTAAAGGCAGTGGGACCCCACTCCCCAGTACACAGCAGAGCCACCACTCAAGCAACACACCCAGGGAGCAGAGCGGACCGTAGGAGTCTTAAAGGCTGTGGGATCCCACTCCCCAGTACACAGCATAGCCACCACTCAAACAACACACCTGGGGAGCACAGTGGACCGTAGGAGCCATAAAGACCATGGGACTCCACTCCCCAGTACACAGCACAGCCACCACTCAAGCAACACTCCCGAAGAGCAGAGCAGATCATTGGAGCCTTAAAGGCCGTGGGACCCCACTCCCCAGTACACAGCACAGTCACCACCCAAGCAACACACCCTGGGAGCAGAGCGGACTGTAGGAGACTTAAAGGTAATTGTGAGCTACCTCCTGGAGAGCTCCTTTCAGCAGGGTGTTTTCTTTTCTGTCCTCCGATTGTGACAGATAGATTCTGCAGCTTCTGTCTGCCTCTGTACATCGGGTGATATGCCTGCTTTCAGAGCGGAGCTTTAAGGGCCTGGAATCTGAACTCTGGACACTTGCCTTGCTGCATTTTACTTAGCAACTGCTTTACAGAGTGTAATCCAGCCTAATTTATCATTTCACTTTGCATCTGTACTGTGTTTTAATGATCTAGCATCGTTTCAGGCAGCATTTCAATCTACTCAGTGTTTGTGCTAGAGATATTAAGTTGTACTCACACTGGCATCTTTCTGAAGGCCTCAGGTCCATTGTTTTCTCTCCCAGTTGGCTACTAGCCCATGCATGTGCACTAGGACTGTCCCTACCCTCAGTCTGCACATTTGCACTAGCGACTGGCCTTCTCCTGTGCACAGCCAGGCTCCTGCTGCATACTAATGTTCACTTTATTTACTGTCCCGATTTTAGACCGAAGGACCCCACTCCCAGTACACAGCACAGCCACCATTCAAGCAACACAACGGGGGAGCAGAGCAGACCGTAGGAGCCTTAAGGGTAATTGTGAGCTACCTCCTGGAGAGCTCCTTTCAGCAGGGTTATAGCTCAACGACGCTGCATTTCGACTGCCCTGTCTGCCTCAGCCACCCTCCCACCCAGGGACATCCCTTAATTTAAGGACCTCCCCTGGTAACATGACTTCCTGCTTTTTTTCTAAGTACCCACTTTCTCAGTTGCAGTTTATACGACTCCACCTCTAGGTGGTAGCATACAACCTCTCTCTCCTACCTACTTCCTGCCTACTCCTCCCTCAAACTCCACTCCTCCTCTATTGCCATCACTCCCATCCACCTTGTCCCAGAGCGCCCACACTGTATATGTATCTCTTGGTTTCTCCTTCTTGCTTAGCTACAATCATGTATAGGCCTACCAGATGCAAAAGGAGTTTTCTCTCTCTCGCTACTATTGTTACATTTCTGTATATAATGTAAATAATGCATGTACATGCACTGTTGTCTGTTATTCCACTCACTGTCTGTTATACCTGCCCCGTCCTGTACTGTCTACAACGAGGGGCCTTTGCAAATGAGTCCTTGATTCAAAGGTTTGTAATTTCAAGAAAGAAAGAAAGAAGCCGGCCCACCGGTGCAGCGGTTGGATTTCCGCTCGCGACGCCGGCAACCCGGGTTCGGGAACGGACTAGAGTCATCGGAGGGCCGGCCAGGAGAGAAGGATGGAGCATCCCATGGATGGCTCTCCTTCTCCAGGGAGGAGGGGTAGGATAGCATCCGGTGCAAGGAGGACCCCTGGTGGAGGCCAGGAGTAACTCACGCTACCCGGCGCTCGACATACAGGGAGGCGGGGTGGACGATGGCATCATTGCATGTCCCTGCCTCTGAGAAAAAGTGGAAAAGAGAACAGGAGGGGTGAGCCCGCTGTCTCAGTGAAGCCTTCCCTGGGGCTTCGATTAGCCTGCCATCGGCGCACTCCCCGACCAGATACTAGCCCGCAGCTCGGACATGGGGGTCCAGTGCCACGGCCCCACCCTCCGGGGGGTAAGCTGGGGGTAACTGGGGAGATAGTGGCAGTGGATGGCAGGTGGAAGTCCCAGGGGCTGTGACCAAGGCTGAAGAACCGACAGGAAGGGATCACCAGGATAAAGAATAAAAAAAATAAAAAAAAAGAAAGAAAGAAAGAAGGCA
This sequence comes from Neoceratodus forsteri, assembly GCA_016271365.2. Taxonomy (NCBI): domain Eukaryota; kingdom Metazoa; phylum Chordata; order Ceratodontiformes; family Ceratodontidae; genus Neoceratodus; species Neoceratodus forsteri. The sequence continues at coordinate 1,386,107,236 of CM028131.1, read as the reverse complement.
AGCAAGCAGTGGTAGGGACTATAGCTGCCTCAGCCCTGTTCAGTGGGTAATGTTTGCTGAGTATAGCAAGGAAATGTTGGGTTCATGGGGTCTACTGTTTCAACAGTGTGGCACTTATGCCAGGTCAGTTGAAAACAAGGCATCTACCATTTAGGATTTGTCTCAAAAGGGAAACTGGGCCTGGCATGTATCATGGAATATAACACAGCAGGTGCCCCAGTGAAAGTAAACAAAGGCTGACAAAGTAATAAATCAAGGGATATTCAATCATAGAGACTGCAGACAGCTGGCACAACACAGAACTGATCAACTACCCCAGCATTTAGTGTCTAGCAGACTCTTCACCAGAGGACCTGGAATCATGCAAGTTGTTTTCTTAAATATGGTGCTCTTAAAAAGATTTACTGTACAGATATCAAAGTAAAATACAATAATTACAGTATGTCTAAATTTCTCATATGATTTATTTATTTATTTAGGAGATCGGAATTACAACCCTTTGAGTCATGGACTCATTTCCAGAGGCTCCACGTCAGAATAAAACATAGACATTCATACAATACATACATAGAATAAATGTAGGTGAGCAATCATACAGAGTATAAGTACAATGAGCATGGGTTAATGCCTATACACTTGTTAGCTAAAACAGGGCAGAGCTATCGACATATTTACCTAATGAGGGGTTAAGACCTATACAATTGGTAGCTAAAGCAATGCATGATATGAGTTGGTAGTAAGCCGCCTCAGGGAGGCCTTGTCTTATACACAATACAAAACAATGCATTCATAGTCCAGTGCAACTATATGGTAACTGAGGGAGGTGAGGAGCCTGTAGGCTAGAAATAGTGAGGGCTCTCCACTGCCTGGCCAAGGGCAGGTGTGTGGCCTAGCGGCATGGTGCAGGATCCACAGGTTACTGGTTACACTGGCATTGATGTAAGGACAGGATATGGGCCCTTAAGACAGCTTTAAAAGGTCCTAGATTGGTGATTGATGTGACAGCTGGAGGGTGGGCATTGTACCAGGATGGAGCTCTAAGGGGGAAGGATCGCTGGGCCAGGGTGGTCCTGATCCTAGGCACCTTCCAGTTTTTAGGCAGCCCGTGTGGATGCTGAGATGGTGGCTGCCTGAAGAGAAGCCATGATACCTATTGGGGTTAAACCCGGGTGGAATTTTTTGGTGAAGAGACAGGTCTGGTATAATAGTCTTTCCTCAAGGGAGAGGATATTGGTGAGCACGTATAGGGCGCAGGTATGTGTGTTTCTTTCGGCACCAGAGAGGAGCTGACAGACCTTATTGATGGCTACGTGTATTTGATGAAGCGCTGTAGGGTCAGCAGCAGCATAGATTGTGAGGCCATAGTCCACCAGCGATAAGACTGAGGAGATAATGGCTAGATGAAGTGCTTCAGGAGGCAGGCAGTCTTTATGTCTGTAAAGGGGACCAATGTGGCTGTTGGTGGCGAAGGTGAGGATTTTTATATGTTCGTGGAATGAGAGAGAACAGTCAAATATAATATCTAGACACTTATACTTTTGGACCTGTTCCAGTGGGATGAGAGAGGTGGAGAGTATTTCCAGGGGGAAATCCTTTTATCTGTTTTGGAGATGGGCACTGAGCATCGTCTTAGTTTTTTAATGTTGACCACCAATCTGTGTTCAGCAAACCAGTGTTCAATCTAAGAGAAGGAGTTTAGTAAGGTACACTGGAGAGAGAGAGGGGATCAGGATGTGCGGCATAAAGAACAGTGTCATCCACGTAGAGGAGAGGTTTGCCAGGGCAGGATTTAGGCAGGGCATTGCGGTAGATGCTGAATAGCAGGGGACCCAGGATAGATTCCTATGATGGATCTCTAGGATATGAAGAGTACATGCAAGCTTTCTGGCTCAGCACATAATCATTATGTAAGGTTAGTCATATCAAAAAGCACCATCTTATTTGAATAAATAGGGAAAATTCCCAAACTGATATAAATATAGGGAGGTCAGTGGAGGTCTACAATTCCAAGTTGTTGGATCATGGTGGTGATGATATAGAGGATTGTCTATGGGGAGTCATTCACAACAAGGATATTCTCGATCAAGAAGTCTCCATGGCAATGCTAGACCTCGAGAGCGAAGCTCGAGAGGTCGTCCATTGACCAGAGACCTCGAGATTGAGTATATCCTTGTCTGTGAATGACTCACCATAGACAATCTTTTATAGTGTATGGTGAGTTCAGGCAAGATTTTAAAAGTCTGCGAAGTACCTTCATGGTGTGGTTTATTCAAGCGCCGCTTCTTTCTTGTGTTCCTTGTCCATTTTCACTGCTGTGGCCCAACATAGACAGGCGTGAATGCGTTCGATCTTGTTGTGCTGCACTGGTGACGTACTCAGTGCAGTACAAGATCGAGTTCCATGCAGAACAGCATTCTATCATACACTATATAGGGGAAACTGTGATTTGTTTACAAACCCCAAAAAGTATCAAATAAATTATGGCAAAACTAAAAACACCATACCCAAGGAGAGAGATCAGTTCTTAGTTCTTAACTCACCTGTGAGAGACCAATAAGAATAATTCAGGAGACGTTAATCTCTAGCATACTGCATAACATTTTCTTTTTAAAATAGAAACTGGGAACATTGCCTCATAAAAATAGAGGTACAGCAGTGAAAAATCACTGACGAGTACTAAAGAACAGGGAATAAGGTTAAAGTCCCTAATTTTCATTCTGATCAAAAAAGCTGTTTAAAGGCTTTGTAGAATTTATAGAATTAAGCACTGAAGGGTAAGGAAAATCTATATAGTATATCAATGCCTGTACCGATGTTTATATAACAGAATACCCATATACAGTGGCAGGGTGATATCCCAGAGAGATGTGTGGAGATGACATCTGCTGGGGTAACGACAACCCCCCCAAAAAAAAGTTGTGTATTGGAATACATATATCAATTTAATTTAATCAAGCAATGGATCTAAACATATACTGCATGTTTTAGGTACATAGTGTACCATCAAACAATCAGATAAAAATGGTACTAAAATCAAAATGCTCAGTAAAGGCAATGGAATTTAGAGCCTTGACATTGTATATCCATTGTGCTTTCTTCTGAAGCAGGGTCTTCACCTGCTAAGCATGGACTAGCATGTTCGATCCCCACGAACTGAACAGAATTGGGACTATCAGTGTGGTGTTCTAGGCAGTGAATACCCAAAGGGGTGTCCAATCTGCTGTTTGTGATACTTCTAAAATGTTGCAAGGTCTTGACGTTAACCATTGGGTTTGTGCATGCCATGTAATTCATAGGACAATGGCAATACGATCAGATAAAGTACACATCGGCCCAGTTATTCAAAAGGGTTGCACATGGCGCAACAGTGTTGCGCCATGCACAACCCAGTGATGCGCCCCAGCGTAATATTCAAAAGGGAAAAGTGCGCTGCACAAATCCTGATGCGCCAGAGCACATCAGTAATGTATGCAGACACAGGTGGAGGGGCGTGCCCATGCATAACTTGGCCCAGCCTACAGCTACAAGTACCCCGTTTACCTGGAGTTCCTTTGAAAGACCGGATATTGACGATGTTATGAGGCTTGTTTAGGGCATGCGTACCACTAGCTGTAGTTTAGACCCGGGTCCCACTGGCCTGATTATGGGCTGTGGTGAGGTTATCATTCTGGTTCTAGCTAGGATAGTCTGGTGCTCCTTAGACTCTGGTGAATACCCCTGCTCCCTAAAAGAAGCGGCGGTGACACCAGTGTTGAAAAAGGCTTCTCTGGACCCAGATTCCCTAGCTAACTACAGACCCATCTCAAACCTCCCCCTTTGTGGGGAAGGTTATCGAGAAAGTGGTAGCAGCCCAGTTGGACAACCACTTATCCATCCATAACATCCATGGCCCTTTTCAATCAGGTTTTTGAAAGAGACATAGCACTGAGACTGTGCTGGTTTGGGTGCTTAATGATCTCCTGATGGCAAGAGACCAGAAAAAACGGTCCATTTTGGTCCTTTTGGATTTGTCAGCAGCATTTGACACCGTAGACCATGGGGTGCTGCTCGAGCGCCTGAGATCCATCTGTGGGCTGTCAGGTTTGGTACACAGATGGTTTTCCTCCTTCTTCACAGGTAGAACTCAGAGGGTTGTATCGGGGATATTTTCCTCTGATCCTACCGCTCTGTCCTGTGGGGTGCCTCAGGGCTCTATGCTGTCCCCCATGTTGTTTGAGGTGTACATGCTTCCCCTCGGAAACATTGTAAGATGATATGGGGTGGAGTTTCATTGTTATGCCGATGATACCCAGCTCTATCTGTCTTTTGCACCTGACCAGAATAGAGCACTCTCAGTGTTTAACAACTATCTCAATGAGATCCAAGGTTGGATGAGGTCTAGCTAGCTGAAGCTGAACTCTGGGAAGATGGAGGTGATGGTCGTGGATCCTGGCCGCCGGATTGAGGGGCCGGGGGCAAATCAAACCTCAGGTTTATACCTGGGGGATGTGGAGCTCCCTGTCTCTGAATGGGTGCGAGATCTGGGGGTGATCCTTGATGATCAGTTGACACTGCATGCGCAAGTGTCAGCGGTTGTGAAGGTTTCCTTTTACCATCTTAGGAACATCGCCAGAATCAAGCACCTGGTTCCATCCGGCGACCTGCCTACCTTGATCCATGCCTTTGTGACCTCCCGCTTGGACTACTGCAACTACCTCTACTTTGGGCTTCCTGGGGTTGATATCTGCCGCTTGCAGCTAGTGCAGAACTCAGCGGCCCGGGTGTTAATGGGGACTTCTCGTCTCTCCCACATTACACCAGTGCTGCGGGATCTTCACTGGATGCCAGTTCAGTGGCGGATCACCTTTAAAGTCAGTTTACTGACTTATAAAGCCCTACACGGTTTGGGCCCTGATTACCTGAAAGATCCTCTGGTGCCTTACCTTCCAATGTGAGCGCTCCGCTCAGCCAACGAGGGGTTGCTGGAGATTCCGAGAGTAGTTTTAAAATCTTCTGGCACCTGCGCTTTTAGTTTTGTGGTGCCAACTCTCTGGAATTCTCTACCTCATGGGATTAGAGAGTGCACGACGGTGGAGGGTTTTAAAAAAGGCCTAAAATCCTTTTTATGGACAAAGGCATTTGGTGATGATATGGATTTTAATTAAAGTTGTATATTTTAGTTTGGTTTTTAACCTGTTTTTATGATGTTTTTCTGTAATGCACCTTAGTTTCTGAACAGCGCAAAAGAAATAAAGTTTATTATTATTATTATTATTATTACGATCTGCACAGCCTGATATTCAGCCCAGGATGTGCAGAGTCATGCATGCACAACCCCTACCTGTGCCTGCACAAAGTTAAGCCAAAATAAAAAGGAACAAGTGATGGCCACCCACAGGTGAGCTGCCGCATTGCAGGGCGCAACACGGCAGCTGCCACCTGTGGGTCGCCACCAGTTCCTGCCACACCTGGCGGCGCCCCCATGCCCCATCGCAGGCATCCGTGTAGCTAAATCCCCTCCTATATCCCTGGTGGTCCAGTGGACTGCTATGCCCGATCGCGGGCATTTTGCCTATAAGAATAACCCCCAACATCCCTGGTGGTCCAGTGGACCGCTATGTATGTCAGCGGGCATCGGTATCCATACCCCCGTCCAACATCCCTGGTGGTCCAGTGGACGATAAGCTGCCTGATCGCGGGCATCTGTAAAGCATAAAATATTCCTATTACCCTGGTGGTCTAGTGCCCCTCCCCACCCACCCACTGAGCCCGCTGCCCGCTCCCCGGTCAGCCAGCGGGTGGCGCACTCATTCACATATCTGGACTGAGTAGTATGGTATGGGCTGCACGCCCATTACTCATGCTGTGAACCAATGGGCGTGCAGCCCTACCGAGCTGTCAGTCGGCGAGCGGCAGGCGGGTGGGGTGCCGCCGCCCGCCAGCTGACCTGGGGGGAGCGGGGCGGTGGGGCTCAGTGGGCAGGTGAGGAGGAGGTACACTAGACCACCAGGGTAATGGAATATTTTATGCTTTACATTTGCCCTGTAATTGGGCGGTGATCAATCACTGGACCACCAGGGATATTGGACGATGGGGAAGTGCCAATGCCGATACTTGATGAGGCACATAAGCGGTCCACTGGACTCTGGTATGTTGGGCGAGTTATTCACAGACAAATGCCCATGATGGACATCGCGGTCCACTGGACCACCAGGGATATAGGAGGATTGCTTTACACGGATGCTGCCGTGGGGCATGAAAGCGCCGCCATCATGTGTTCATTCACATATCTGGACTGGTAGTGCGGTATGGGCTGACGCGCCCATTGGCTCACTGTGAACCAATGGGCAGCATCTACTGTCAGTCAGCGGGCGGGGGGCGGCAGGCGGGTGGGGTGCTGCCGCCCGCCCGGCTGACGAGGCAGGGTGGTGGGGCTCAGGTGGGCAGGTGGGAGGTACACTAGACCACCAGGGTATAGGAATATTTTATGCTTTACAGATGCCCTTGATCGGGCAGCGGTTAGTCCACTGGACCACTAGGGATATGAGGGCGTTGGGGGGTTGTGAGTACTGATGCCGTGGTGGGCACACATGCGATCCACTGGACCTGAGGGATGTTGGAGGGGGGTTATTCTTATAGACAAATGCCCGCAATTGGGCTGCAGGGGGCGTCGGTCCCCGATGGCTGCTGCCTGGCATTGCGCCAGGAGCAAGTCGTCGGGGATTGGTGCACCTGCATGCTAATGGAATGCAAATGAGGCCATAATGACATGCAAATGGACCCATGTGCACCTTGCATAAATTATGGCCCCATTTGCATGTCCTCTTTTGAGTATCACAGGTGCTGTGCATGGCGCAATGGCACTTGCGCTAGTGCATCTCCATGTTCCACTCTGGCCACTTGCGCTGGTGCAGTGCCACTGCGCCATGCACAGTGGGGGTGGCCATGGTGCGATATTCAATGCTGCTGCGCCATAGCACAGCTCCGTTGATTATCGCCCAGGCCACATCCCTGCGCAATAAAGTTGAGCTGCGCCCAGGCTTGCGCCACAGCCTGGCGCAGTTTGAATATCTGGGCCATTGTGTTTTGTAATTAATGAATTGTCATACCTCAGCATTCCTGGTGCCTGAGGGGTGAGTAAAATTCCTCCTGGTGACAGTTACTTTGAAGGCTGCATAGCCTCCAGATTTAAAAAAAGCATATTTGCTTTTTAGTTAGCCTAAGGGGGATATTAGGTTTTGCAGCTACAAAAGGACTGCACATCACAATATCACAAGGCCTTGGCCAAGAATCTTAGGGAGGGCAGGGTCACTTTGTAAAATTAGCCACTTGTATTTCACAATTTGACCTATTCTGCCTGACACCCTGTTAAATTCAGTGACGAAGGTGACCATTTCGTTATTGGATTTGGTCACATTCTTCATTTTCAACAGACCTGTTCTGTTGGAGTCTCTGGCCTTTTACACTGACAATCCAAATTCTTTGCTGAATAATCTCTGTTGAGAAATCTTTGTTTCAGCTCGAGTGCTTGTTGACCAAAGGCTTAAAATGCGGAACACTTACTTCTGATGTGGAGGAACTGACCAGTTGGAATGTTAGATACCAGATTACTTGGGTGATTGCTGTCCACTCTCAGTGGTGTGTTACATGCTGTGACTTTCCTAGAACCCCATGTTTAAATACCAGTTACAGGAATGCAGGAAGTGTAAGGGTAAGGTCAAGGATGGCTGTTCTGTGTTTCTGTATATTACAAGTAAACTGCAGATTGAACTCATTCTTGTTTAAACATTCAACAAAAGCAAAAGCATTAGTTTCACTCCCTGGCCAAACACACAGAATGACACCTATAAATCAGCCCTAACATACACTGTTGTCAGGGGAATCATTTCTGTTCTTTTTAAAACAGGTATGCAGATGTCTTTATAAGAGACATTGCAGATGGACTGGAAGGAAAAGTATTTCTCTTTGCAGATGACACAAAGATCTGCAACATGGTTGATATACAAGAAACATAGAAACATAGAATTTGACGGTAGATAAGGACTGCTTGGCCCACCCAGTCTGCCCATTTCCCTACCTACTGGATAAGCTGCAGATCCTAGTTAACCAGCAGCCTACTTCTTCCTACCCCACCCCTAGAATGGCCTTATGACTCCCATGCATGCTTGAATTCCACCACTGTTTTGACTCCACAGCCTCCTCCGAACGCCGTTCCATGCATCCACAACCCTTTCTGAAAAAATACTTTTATGAGTACCTCTGGGCCGCCCCCATCTTCAAATTGTGCCCTCTTGTTCTTGCGCACTTTTTTTTGAAAGATGCTACCCTCTTGGACTTTGTTGATTCCTTGAGGTACTTGAAGTTTCTATCATGTCCCCCTCTCCCTCCTTTCCTCGAGGCTATACATATTAAGCTCCTTCGTCTCTCTTCATATATCTTCGGTGCAGACCCTGCACCATTTAATGCCCTCCTCTGGACAGCTTCCATCCTGTCTATGTCTTTGCAGAGACTGGGTCTCCAGAACTGCACGCAGTACTCCAGATGGGGTCTCACTAGCTGTCTGTACAGAGGGATAATAACTTCCTGTTTTCTACTGGTGATGCCTCTCCCTATGCATCCCAGTATCCCCCCAGCCCTCCTTGCTGCCCTCTCACATTGCTTGCCCACCTTTAGGTCATCTGATATGACTACCCCCAGGTCGAACGGATAAGAAGGGACTTGGCAAGGTTGGAGGACTTATCAAATGTATGGTAGCTTAGGTTCAGTGCTAAGAAGTGCAAAGTAATGCACCTGGGAAACAAAAACCCAGGGGAAGAGTACACTATGGGGGAGGGGGTGAGATACTAACAACAACAGAGATGGAAAGGGACCTGGGGGTTGTCATATCAGATGACCTAAAAGTGGGCAAGCAATGTGAGAGGGCAGTAAGGGGGGCTGGGGTGTATAGGAAGAAGCATCACCAGTAGAAAACAGGAAGTTGTTATCCCTCTGTACAGACAGCTGGTGAGACCCCATCTGGAGTACTGCATGCAGTTCTGGAGACCCAGTCTCCACAAGGACATAGACAGGATGGAGGCAGTCCAAAGGAGGGCAACTAAAATGGTGCAGGGTCTGCATCAGAAGACATATGAAGACAGACTTAAGGAGCTTAATATGTATACCCTCAAGGAAAGGAGGGACAAGGGGGACATGATAGAAACTTTTAAGTACCTCAAGGGAATCAACAAAGTCCAAGAGGGTATCATCTTTCAGAAAAAGAGATGTGCAAGAACAAGGGGGCACAATTTGAAGATAGAAGGGGACGGCTCACAGGTAACGTGAGGATGTATTTTTTCACAGAGAGGGTTATGGATGCATGGAATGGCCTTCCTGAGGAGGAGGATGTGGAGCCAAAAACAGTGGGGGAATTCATGAATGTATGGGACAGACATAAGGCACTTCTAGGGGTTGGGGGTAGGAGGAAGTAGGCTGTTGGTTAACTAGGATATGCAGCTTAACCATTAGGTAAGGAAATGGGCAGACTGGGTGGGCCAAGCAGTCCTTATCTGCCATCAAATTCTATGTTTCTGTGTTTCTAGATAGAATTTGCAGTCAAACGTGAAATACAGTAGTTGTGTGTCACAATAAATTCTTTCCTTAGTCGGCAGCCCAGTTTTGTGGTTTTTTTTTTCTGCAGGAGATCTCCGTGTTGTTACTTACCGCATATTCTGAGTGGCCATTTGGTGTCCCGGAGAAACAGAATGCGGCCAGCGGCAATGGTCTGAGAGGAAGAGCTATGACAGGCACATGCATAGAGCAAGGGAAACCATGCATGTGTTTGCTATAATAAACACTCCTTTATTACGGCAAATTATGCCATAGTTTCCCTATGAGAAAAAGGGAAAGCCAGTAATTATAGGAATTTAATGCACTTCCTAGAGGCGTAAGGACACTTGACTTGTGGCCTCTTGTCTTACTACACCCCTAAGATGTGTATTAAAATTCTTTAATGCACACCCCGTCATGGCTTATCACTTACATATACACTAAAAAAACCAAAAGGAAAAATAACTCAGTATCTTCTATTAAAAATCCTCCTGTACAACTAAAATTCCATGGTCAAGAAATTGCTTCCATTTTTTTTAAACTATTTTCCTTCCATATATTATAGGAATTTTAATCCAAATTTATCTGACATTAGTAACTATTTAGACAAAATGTTGTCCTGTTCTACTATAAATTAGTAATTGAAGGGCATAGCCCATAGTTATGTGAGGGAAGTGCTCCTCCCCCACATACTACTTAATTCAAGCAGCAGACTCCCGCTCTGCTGAGAGTGAGTCGCACTCACTGTTACATCGTCGCTGGTCCATGGCTGCCCATTTGCTTGTTTTTACCTATCCGTCCTGCCGTTTGTTTAGTTTCCTCGTCCCCCCTGTTTGTTCTCTTCCCTGATTTGCATGTTCTTTTCTCACTGCTTCACTTTTCTCCTGCATTTCCTCGCCCCCCGTTTGTTCTCCTTCCTAACTGTTCTTTGGGGCTCTGTCCCATTCTGCCTGCTACCATTCATTTCTCCCTGCTTCTGTTTCGCCTGTGTTCCTTCTTTTACTGTCTCCCCTCGGGCAGCCCGGCTCCAGGCCTAGTCCTTTGCTGCTTTACTTTGCCTTCGGTTCGCTGGGTTTTCGTTTCCTCGCCGCCGCGCTGTCTGCCCGCTCCTCGGCAGTACAACCTCTGCTGCCTTCCCTTCAGATGCTGCCTGCTCGACTAGCTGCCTGTTTGAATTTCCGAGAAGCTCCTCACTTATCCTAATTTGCACCTGCCTGTTAATTCTATGCTGCTCAGCTCACCTTCAGATCCTGCTCCACCTGTGCAGCCTGCACGCTCCTGCGGGGCGCTCTTCTTTGGCTCGTTCTGCTTCTACCTCTCAGCCTTTGCCTCTGCACTATGGACATGCCAGTTGGTCGCTCATACTGGGAAGCACTGTGGACTCAGATCGAGTGAGGGACATCGCAACATGAAACTGCTAGCTCTGCCTACTGCACGATACGTACTGTTTCCTCGTGCTGGTTTGCTTTTGTGCTTATTTCTCCATTATTTATAACTACGGTTCGTCATGAGTCGGCTCAGCCGCTGACTTTCCTTCTCTGCCTTTACGGCGATTTAACCTTTAGTCCTGGACTTTCCATCCCAAGCCTCCATACCTATCCACCCTGCCTGATGAATTCCAGGGACACGGCATCCGCATGTCAGGGATGAAGGATCATACTCGGGGACTTTTACAAACATGGTGCTATCCATTCAGCTAGCAGGTTGCCTATGCTGCTTAGTATGCTATGCATTCCAATGTGGACCGGCTATGTGACCTTATAGTTTGGCATTATTTGCTTGCATTTCCCACTGTTTACCTGTGGCCATATCCGATTTAGGAGGGACAGGGTGCACTTGGGTAGCACAGTCTAGCAGTCCCTGATCACCAGAGACAGTTGAGTGGTATGCATGCTTCTCGCCTGTCCTCCCTGTGCTTGGCGCTCTGTATTTAGCTCACTTTACCTTCCCTCACTTGTTTGCTGGTTCTTCATCATGCTACATTCTGGTTTACGGACTGTTTCCATTGGTGGACCCTTTCCCGTCCATACCTATATGGGGCACGCTTCGTGGTCATGTTCTGTTTTCACATCAGGCTTCTCTCTCATTCTGGCCATTCCTATGAATTGCAGGCTATGTTCTGGCTCATGCTGAGAACTCAGGAGGTGTGCTTCATCCCTTCATGGCTGTTTCAATGCCCTATGGCCCTCTGCTCCTGCGCCACTCCTTCCTGCCTTAGCCTCCATCTGTTCTTCCCTATATGGCTTCTGCAGGGCTTGTACGGTTCCTCAGGCCTTTCCTTAAGTGTGCTTCTGGATGTTCCATTCAGCTCCTCGACCACGCCTGCTGCACTGCTTATGTGATTGCACCTTTGTCTCACTCATAGCCTCTCAGATTCAGGTTGTTATTGCCTCATCAGGTTGCTTACTCTTCTGCCAAGATCTCCGCTGCGATACCTACCATCCTTGATCTACATGATAAATCAGTCTACAGCATCGTATTACTTTCCTACGTCTGCTAGACAATTGCAGTCCTACTTCACACTTCACTGGCTCATGCTACTGCCTCCATTACGATACCTGTTTCTCCTCTACACCCGCCTTGCCTGACTCAGGGCCTGAGATTCTCAGATTCAACGACCTGCCTTCGCCCTTCAGGCTGGAAGGTTTACCTATTTCTGCTCTTGCCTGCCTCACTTGGCTCTGGGCCTGGAAATTCACAACTTTCATGACCTTCCTTCACCCATCGGGCTGGGAGGTTTCCTACTACTCGTCTGCTTCTATGAGCTGCCTTCGCCCATCGAGCTGGGAGGATTACTTACTGCTCACCTGCTTCTATGACCTGCCTTCGCCCATCGGGCTGGGAGGTTTCCCTACTTCTGCTCTATTTCTGCCTCACCCAGCTCGGGGCCTGGAGATTCCCATTCTACTTTATGCCTACTTGCTGCCGTGTCAGCCAACCGGATGCTCCTTTTCTATGGATTTGCATCTGGATGTTTCTTCGTTCCTCATCTGTTCTTGGATACTTGCCCTGCTGCCTCAGCCATGGATTTACTGCTGCTTCACCTTCTCAGGATGCTTAGTTAGTGTCTCCTGCAGACCTTCGAGATCTTGATTTGCGCTACCGTTTCTCGGACCCTGTGACAACGCTGCCTCATTTGATTCAGCCTCTTCAGGTATCGTCTGGTTTCCTGCCTCGAACTTTGCATACTTTATGCATACTTGCTGCCATGTCAGCCAGCCGGAAGCTCCTTTTCTATGGATTCGCATCTGTATATTGCTTCGTTCATCATCTGTTCTTGGATACTTGGCCTGCTGCCTCAGCCATGGAATTACTGCTGCTTCACCTTCTCAGGACACTTAGTTAGCATCTCCTGCAGACCTTCAAGTTCTTGATTTGCGCTACCGCTTCTCGGACCCTGTGACAATGCTGCCTCATTTGATTCAGCCTCTTCAGGTATCGTCTGGTTTCCTGCCTCGAACTTTGCATATCTACAGTTTCGGATGTTATTCCTCTCGTCCAATTGCTGTGTTTCTGCCATGGTCTCTCCAATGCAATCCCTGTCGTCCTTGATCTACTCGATACCTCAGTCCTCAGCACCATTCCATTCTCTGGGTCTGCCTTCCAAATGCAGTGTTACTCTGATCTGGACTGATTCAAGATACATCTCCTGGAGGCTCTATGCCGCACTTATTCTTACCGGCTGACCTCCATAGGTCTGACTGCATTTCCTGTTACCTGGAGTTAGTCACCTCTCTACTTACCTCATCAGCTGCTGGATTTGCTGTGCATCTCGTCAAGGGATTACCTGCCACCGTCTATTTCTACAACAGACCTCCATAAGTCTGGCTATGTTTCCCATAACTGGAATCAGCCACCTCTTTCCTACCTCACCAGCTGTCGGTTAAGCTGCGCTTTCACCAGGAGCTGGTTGCCACGTCCCATTCCTTCTCATCTGCCTAAGTTGGTTCATTCCTTGCTACCTCCTTCTTTCTCTTTGGATTCGCAGTCCACCTGCCTTGCTTCTTTTTGGGCTTGCCATATTCTACTACTTGGATGCTTCCTAACCTCGCACCAGCATCTCTGATTATCCTCTACAGCCTGCCATTATTCCAGCTCAGCTTTACAGCTGTTGCCTTTATATCTATTCCTAAGACTATACTCTACTCTTATCGTACTTACCAGAACTGGATTCGTCAGTCGGTAGTCTGGCTCCAAACCTTCTTTCATTCCACGTGCTATACAAGCTCTCTATTAGTAGAAACCTGGAAGTCATACTACTTCTATTCATCCTGCCTCATTTAAGTCAAAGCCTGGATGCAACTATCTTTGTCTGGTCACCTGTATTGAGTTCGTCAGTCATCAACTTCATCTCCCCTATCATACAATTCCCTGGATTCTTATGCCTTCTATCAACTGAAGTCCGGAAGACGGTCCTTTAATATATCCACTCTCCATCATTCCGAATTGTACATGGATTCTCGGACTCGGAGTTTACTAGGAGGAGATTGCTTCACTGGTCATGTTACAATTCAGTACTTTCTTAAGCTCCATTTATCTGGATTACATTCTACAATTTAGAATTCAGATTAACTGGTTAAATTAGTTGTTAATTAGGATCTCTCTCCTTTAGTATGCCCAGAAGGACGGGCAGGTCAGTAGCCATGCGTCCTCAGAGGTTCTCCCCCGAAGGGTTTTTTTCCTCTCCTGCGTGCTACTGGTCACACTCTCCAGAGTTAGAGGAGATCGTCTATTCTTACCATTATTAGGGGTGTAGTGCTGCTCAATTCCTTTATCAGTCAGTACAGAACAATCATTGATATTATGTTCTTTTGGGGTCTCGTAATACTAAACCAAACTTCCTCCCTACAGGTGGGATACAGAGAAAAGCCAAAACAATCGAATAATTTCAAAAGACTCAATTCAAGCATCCAAGTACATTGCTCAGAATATCAGATTCATATGTACTATATTCATTGACTCTACTATGCTTATGCTGAAGTACCTAAGCACAAATCATATTCTACTAGTACCTAATAAACAATGTCCTATCATCTGCTGGCCTCTGTATCCAACTACCATCTTCATCACATAGCTACAATATGTTGCATAAGCACTGAGCTATGAACCACACATAATTGAAGGGCGTAGCCTGTAGTTATGTGAGGGAAGAGCTCCTCCCCCATGTACTACTTAATTCAAGCAGCAGACTTCCACTCTGCTTAGAGCGAGTCACACTCACCCACCATCCTCCCCGACACCTCCTCCTTTTGTAGCACTCTTATCCCACTGGGGGGGGTCTCATAATACTAAACCAAACTTCCTTCCTACAGGAAGGATACAGAGAAAAGCCAAAACCATCAAATAATATCAAATGACTCAATTCAAGCATTCAAGTACATTGCTCAGAATATTCAATTCATATGTACTATATTCATTGACTTTACTATGCTTATGCTGAAGTACCTAAGCACAAATCATATTCTACTAGTACCTAATAAACATTGTCCTATTATCTGCTAGCCTCTGTATCCAACTACCACCTTCATCATACAGCTACAATATGTTACATAAGCACTGAGCTATGAACCATACATAATACTAATTTCACACAGGAGAAAATTTGAGTGGCCATATCATCATTGAAGAAAATCTCCTGTCCTGGTCCAGATAGCCTCACATCTGAATTTTTCATCTTTTTTTCTGGGTGACATACTTTGCTGGTTCTCTTTCTTTTATTTAGGGAAATGATTATTGTGGAAACTGTTCCTGAATCACTTCTCCAGTCTCATGTAATCCTAGTTCTTAAAGACAACAAAGGTTAACTTATTCCAGATAGTTACAAACCCATTACCTTATTAAACTCTAATTATAAATCATTACCAAACTGATATGTTTGAAACTACAAACCTCCATTACAGATATTATTTATGTGAATCAATATGGATTTACAAAAGGTATTCTACTATTTGATGCGCTGGAGGGAGCCCAGGTGATCATTTCCTTACCAACTCATTTGAGTGAGGAAAGAATAGCAACAGCCTTAGTCACCAGTGTGGCATTCGATCTTCTCTCATGGCAGTGTATGTTACCCTGTCTATCTAAATGTGGAATTCCACATTATATTCTTACTTTTATTAAATTAATTTACAGTGCCGGCCCACTGGCACAGTGGTTGGATTTCCGCATGCGACGCTGGCGACCCGGGTTCAGGAACAGACTTGGGTCACTGGAGGCCCGGCCGGGGGGAGAAGGATGGAGAATATCTAGACGGCTCTCTTTCCCGGGGAGGAGGGTGGGGTGGGGTGTGAATGTTCGGTGCCTAGTGACACCCAGCGGAAGCTGGGAAAGCCACTAGCAACACTGACGTCTAAACCTTGAAGGGGCAGGGCGGATGCTGGCGTCATTGCATGTCCCCACCCCTCACACACAAAAAGGGAAGAAAATAACCAGGCTCGGTCCGTCTCCATGATGCCCTCCCCCTAGGGTCTCCACTAGCCTCCAATGTCAGCTCCCCAACCAGATACTAGTCTTGTGGCGACCTTGGGGAAGTCGCCGCAACCCCACTCTCTGGGGGGTAAGCCAGGGGTGACCAAGGAGCGCTGGCAATGATCGGAGGGGGAGGCATGGGGGGCCATGACTAGGGTGGAATATTGACGGACCGACCCAGAATAAAGCATAGTAAATACTTCTACAGTTCATTGCCTCTGAAGCTTATTGCAAATCTCCCCTTACTCTTTCTATTTTACACCCACTGCAAGTGTTCACACAGTTGAAATGTTTGTGCTTAATTACAACAAATAACTTAGACTGTACCATTCAAGTAAATTCCCAAAGGATTTATGTTTTGTCATCAAGTCTGGGTTGCTAGGAGTATTTATTTTGTTTCATAGTGGAGTGAAACTGAAGCCCAAAATATGATGTCCATGCCTCATGTATTATTTTTATACTAAGCTGTGACTGGCCAGATCACTCAATAGTGGTTTGACCCTGCTAAGAGAGTTTTAGTTACATTTTTGTGTCAAGGTACTTCTCCAAGGGTTCCTTGGAAAAATTATTTTCTTAAGACATTCAGGAGGTATGGGCTGTCCAGGCCCCTTCCTATATTCCACGGCTGATAAAATTAAAACAGCCTCACATTGGTCCACTCCCATGGATAAAATAATAAATTTAGATGGCCTATACAACACACTGATTCAGTATTTGGTAAATCTAGAAGTTAGAATTCTACCTATTCAAAATATAATAGCTTTTCCCTCTTCTTTTTCAAAGGGGTTTTATCAGCTATTGATAAGTGGTGGAGCTCTTTTAAATTCCAACATTTTGGATTACCTTCATCTGTTTTCTGTAATGACAGTTTATGGATGAATAAGTATAGTTATTTAACAATCCGTAATATTTTCAAACAACTGGCAGATTTGAATTGGGTGGACCTAATTGAGCAGCATTCCTTTATTTCTTGGCAACATTTTCAAACTCTAATAATGGGAGATATTTTCAAAATTCGGCTTTCTTACTTAATTCGTTTTATGAGTTAAAAATTAATATTGCTGGGGTGAATCTAAAACCTGGGGTCTACTATCCAGAAATAGCTTAGAGTCTATTATGTGGAATAAAAACACAATTTCTGTCTCACAATATTACCGATATTTAATTTTAGGTCTGTTTAATAATAAATTAGATCTTTTTACAAATACCAGAGACAAATGGATTACGTCATTGGGAAAAGATATTCCAAAACTAACATGGTTGTCCTTTACAAAATATTACATTAAAATGATTAGCTATGCAGAAACAGCTCCATTCAATTTAAAATATGTTATAGCACTTACTATACACCCACAAATATATTTCATACTGATGACAAACTAAACAGATTATGTTGGCATTTGTGAGGGGAAGAAGGTAGTCTTTGCCATATGTTATGGAGATGCCCTCTGATTTCCACTTGGTAAGAAACCACTAGAAAAAAATTACAACATTTTCTGAAATTGCAAATCCCAAGTTCATTCATACTTTTTGTCTTTAATGACTTTACAGAGACAAACCTTAACCATCATATTCTGTACAATGAATTATTATTTTGGCAACTAAAAGAATTATTCTAAGTAATTGAAACTCCCCTTCATTATTGGTGTTCAAGAGATGGTGATGGCTGCATGAATTTAGATGAATCCTAATTCTGGAAAGATTAATAGAAAATTCTTCTACTACCCAAAAGTTTTATGATACACCCTGGACATAAATATTATATGTATTACCCCCTCTTTTAATAACACCTTAGACAATTGTGCAGTATGTTAGGATCCGATGAATTACTAATTATAGTCCTTGTTTTTGATTTCTTGTCATGTATTTTTTCTTTCCTTCTTTATCATTATTATTATCTTTTATCTCAGCAGACTTCTTTTTTCTGTACCTATTTAAAGGAAAATGTTTTTGTATATTGTTTTTATTCTCCATGTGACATAAATTCAATACAAATTACATGAAAAATGAATAATCATAGTACTAATAATAGCAATGATAACATAAATATACAGGTACAAAATAAGTAAATAAACAGTGAGATAAACTCACGAACTGGAGTTAGATGCCTGCTGTGGTGGGATGCAGCCACAGGAAGGTCCAGCCAGTTGCCTGACTAGTTTCTTGAAAGAAGAGCCAGGATGCAGAGGCCTGAACCTGAAAAGGGAGGGAGTTCCAGTGGGAAAGGAGTCTCTTGGAGAATGCAGTTTGTTTAACAGTCAGGCAGTGCCTAGTATGGAATGAGCAAGCACAGCGTGGAAGAAGGAGAAGTTGGCAAGAGAAGGGGAGCAGTAGTCCAGGCAAGTGTTGGACTAGCATTTGAAGATCATCAGGGTATCCTGCATGAGCAGACATCCCTACAAGGAAGGCCATCTTATGCTGGAGTATATTTTATGGTGGTGAATTGGGGGGGAGTGCAGTTGAGGGTGAAATGACAGAAGGCATAGTAAGGTGTGTCCGGTCTGTCTAGGAAAGACTGTGGTGCTGCTCCATAGACAGTTTTACCATAGTCAAAAACAAGGTGGATCATTTTATCGACAATCTCCCATCTGGCAACAATGGTGAGGCATGATTTGCTTAGCTGGAATACATGAGCTCAGGCAGGGCTTTACTGGAGATGAAGTCAATGTGGATGGAGATGTCAAGGGACTGGTTCAATCAGACTGCAGAGTATTTAAAGAGCTAGTGTACTGCCTGAAATTAATAGTAACCTTCAGGTGCAGTCAGCAATCACTTCTTATATCTCAAGTATTTTTTCTTTGCTGTTTGCTAATTAGAAGATTTTCCACCTCGCATTGCTAGGGTGATGTGTGGAGCAGCACTCTGTCTGGAGGATAAAGAAGTCAGTTCTGTTCCTCCCACTACATCAACAGTGAGACAATACAGACTTTGACATCACTAGTAACCAATAAGAACCATTTCTCACTGCCAGATTATTCTCTTTCACATGACACAGCAGGGGCTGGCTCTTCCTGGTTACTAGTGATGTCACAATTTCCTGCATTTTGATTGATAACTTTTGAAAGTCACTGCTCAGGCTGCAGGGACTGTGGTGCCTCAAGGTGTTTGGTCACATTTCTGGTGATGTAATGGGAGGAGCAGAACTGACTTTTTTAGCCTCCAAACAGAGTGCTGCTCCACAAATCAGCCCAGTACTGCCAGGTGGAAAATCTAATTAGCAAACAGAAAATAAAAAACAAACTTCAGATATTGGAAGTGATAGCTGGCTGCATCTGAAAATTACTATTAATTTCAGGCAGTACACTAACTCTGTTAGCAACAATACATGTTAGTAGTGAAAATGTTGAACTATGCTTTTTTGTTATTTTAGATTGCCCCATACCTCCTTGTGACAGGGTTGTATATGACCCAGTCCCATTTGTTATACAGAGAGACTTAAAAGCAAGGATCCATTTTTCTGTCCTCTCCTATTCTATCATTTGTCTATCTCTTGTCTGTTTGCACAATCAGATTTTCCTTGTTGAACCTTGGAACTGGCCACTCAGATGGTCCCACAATTTGCCCCTGCTCTCTCCCTTCCTTCACTTGCTGTTTCTGTTCTTTCTCCACCCACCCACCCCCGCACTTCTCTGTGGTTAAAAAGTATACTGTATATATGAATCTATATGTGAAACTCAGATCTCTTGGTTTGTAAATGTATATAGTTATATTGCTGGAAAGAATTGCAGAAAGCTGTTTGGAGTTTGTTAAAAAGATAGCAAGGTAGAACACAGGGGGTTGACCTTGAGAAAACTTTTTGACCTTCCACAAGCTTTTTGCAGAGCTGTCAGCAGGAAAACCAGTTCAGGCCAGAATGTCTTAATTGGCTGCACCTGTTGAGAAGACTAGATGCACTGGTCACAGGAAAGAAATTGACATGGATTGGTACATTGTGTGAAAACAGGAGATGTAGCTTAAAGAGAACAGGATGCAGAATTTAATTGGCAGGCGAAAACATCTTATAAAAGAGAGCAATGCTTGTTTATAGAGAGTGAGATTGAGATTTAGATTTAGAGATACCCTAACATGAAGGACTTCGTTTTGTTTCAAATGCCAAAGTGCTATCCTGCACAGTTTTAACTTTTTTATTTTGTTATTGATAATAAAATGCTACTTGTGACTTTTATGACTTCTCCTGGTATGCCTATGCTTCCTGACCTATGCCTCAATGATACTCCTGTCTTGCACAATACTATTTCTACACCATTTTGGGTCTGTTTTAGCATACCATTCCCCCATCAGCAATAGGTCCATGTAACACACAACCCAGGATCCACCTGGAAACACACTATCTCAGCTTAGTGTGCCTTTCCTGGTTGAAAAGTGTAAGTAAATAAAATAAAACTGTTTTCTCTGCATTTAGGGTCAGTTGGTTAGACCAGAACCAACACTGAATGGTATTGAAATTAGGCTGTAATTTGCTTTTGAATGTGACAGTAACTGAGCCAGTGGTTATGAGTACTTTATAACAAGCATGTTGATGTGGGAGAAGATGCAGAAAAATGGCTGGTTATTTATGAAAATGGAGAATAGTATGGCAACAGAAACTGAACCTTGAGGAACTTCCCAGTTGATGGGGGGGGGGTTGTCTCTCCTATGTGAGCATATCGCTGTCAGATTGGTAGGAACTGAACTAGAAGATTGTTCACTTTGACAGTCCAGTTCTAGCTACCTTGCTGAGGGGGAGGGGATGGATCACCATGTCAAAAGCTTTGGAGAGATCAACAAACATAGTAAATATGAGGAATCCCTAATACATCCCAGTAAGGGCGGGGTCAGTAAGCCTAAAGAGGGAGGTGATAGTGGATTGATTGGTATGGAATACAGACTGGAAGGGGCAGAGGATGAGTCAGATATTAAAGTAGTGAGCTAAAAGTGGACAAATTGCTCCTCAGTCTTGGGGATGGTGGGGAGGACGGAAATTGGTTGTTAATTTCCTGGGATACAGGTGTCACCTCATTGTGCAGAGGGATGACTTTAGCTAACTTCCAGGCCTAAGTCACTGCCTGGAAGAGGAAGGATCAGTTCAAAAGGGTACAGATAGGTCTTGTACTGACTGGGGCAGCAAGAAATATAAGTGACTGGGTCTGTTTATCAGGGTTGCTCCTTTTATCGGACTCAAGGGAACAAAGGGCCTTGATGATATTAAAATAAAATACTGTGGAGAAAATAAAAGATCCAGAGGGGAAGGGGAAATTGGGCTGTGTGGAGGGGAGGTCAGTAAGACTGAACTTATGAACAACTAGTGATTTATTTGTTGACACTAACAACTTTAGGGGGTGTAGAGCAGAGGGTGTCAACAACTGTCAGTGTGGAAGTGGTATATTGGGGTGGGTGGGTGAAAAGATTATGAATCACCCTGCAGAACTTAGATGGGCTATTCACATTGTTTTGAAAGTTAGTTACAAAGTAGCTGGTCTTAGAAGCACACAGCTGTTTAGTGCAAACATTTTAGAGCTGCTTGTATTTTAAGAGTTTTTTGAAGAAGCCTGGAATTTTGTGAGCTCTCCAGGCAGCATCAAATGCATTTCCAAAGGCAACAATGTAAGCCAACTCAGGGGAGTTGGCAATGCTTCAGTTTGGTTCAGTGGAGGGAGGCATGTTTATATAATACCCTAAAGATTTGGGTGGGGAAGTCATTGTGCCATGATGTGATAAAGGCATGGATCAGGGTAGATACTTTGGCTACAGGAAGCAATGATAAAGTTTTACGTTATTCTTGAGGTGATAAAACTCCTTTTTGACCACAGGCAATGCCTGAGATTCAACTGTCAGGCTGCGATTCAGCAGAACACCTAATTTTTTTCTCAGTGAGTCAGCCTCAGGTTGGCAAGCTTCCAGATGACCACTATATCCTACCCTGTCACAACCTGTCCTCACCTAGGAGTGAATGTGCAATAGGTTGTCAAATTTCTCAACCATGAACACTTGTAAGGGTAGCTCAGTAGCTGCTACCACTCAGAAGTAATTTTCTTACCTGGCGACTTTCTTGGCTGAATCCCACCATAGCCACTGTCTGCAGAGTACAGTCCTCTTTCGGCTAAAGGCAAACAGCCTTCCCAGTCACTCTCTCTCTGGAGAAAATACTTTACTTCTTAGAATATGATAACCATAGCCTTCTTCTCACCCCTCTCAGAGATGGATTGTGGATTTGTCAATACCAACAGTTATCTATTCCACCAAAAGATTCAGTCACAGAGGCATGAAGTACATAAAAATTATATTTACTGCTTCACAATATTTACACTTTCTACTGGATATCACACACACACACACAAGACTATGGGAATTACAAAGAAATGGCTTGCACACAGCAGAAGAAACATATAGAAAAACTTCCCTAAACAGGATTCTTACCACACAGGATATCTTAGTGAGCCATGGCAAACTTCATCTCTTAAATGGTATAAGTCTAGGGTCCCAGCAGACTGACTTACAGTGCCTTACATGTAGACTTAAGCCTGCTTGCAAGTCTGGCTCCTCCCACCCCCGTCACCCCTGCTCAGTGACATCATTAACAGGACTAGTACTTTTGTTCTCTCACAACATGCCCACTCGAGGAACCAGTTGGAATTGGACCCATGGATTTTGTGTACTCCAGGACACCTGTCACTGTTTTACTTGCTTTTTGATGTCTGAGTACTCAAGGCAGTTTCCTGACATGAAGAGACTTCTCTGCTTTGAAGTTCTGCCATTAACCAACCAGGGGGTCCTGTCATTTACAGGGAAAAGAGACTGAAATTACCCTCAGAGACAGCTGATCTGTCTTTTGATAAAAAAATGTTCCTTTCTTAGATGCTGAGCCAAGCATCACTTTCACTATTATCATCAATTCCTAAATGAAAATGGTATGCTGCCCTTCCAGGTGCTGAGGGATACTTACCATCTCCCATCAACTGACCATTTTAGACATCTTCAGTTTTGGGCATATGTTAACTCACTTCTGGAGCACCTACGTAAACTTCACCAGCCCCCCAGCTTTTCCTGCTCTGATGATGCACTATCAATGGGAAGAGGTGGGTGCACACTTGATAGGGCAAATATATGCTATCCTATGAGATCTTTCACCAAATTTTACACTTTCAGTCTTACACAAATGGAACGAGGAACTTCTAGCTAACTGTTCCACTGAACAATGGCATAAATATACTATTCATAACTAAAAGCTTTCATGGTGCCCTATATGAAAGAATTCACATGAAAGTGCAGAATGTGTTACTTGATGAATGAATAAAGATGGCTGCTAGGCTGTGTGTGCTGTTTAAGTTTTTTGAGTTTTTCAAATGTTTTGTGGGTAAGAAATTTTTTGTGGGTAAGTCTGAGTAGATTGGCTAAATTTTATTCATTTTAGTTATTTTTGGAGAAGAACCTAAGCTAAATTTAAACTTAGTTATCCACTGTGTTTTTTATTTTGTTGTGAGAGTGGTTTTAGTGTATTAGTGGAGTACTAGTTTAGGGAGCCAAGTGAGATACTATCAGGAGTGTTAGGTTTTTTTTATTTTCATTGCTGAAGTCAAATCCATAGCTGATGTAATACTACACTCTATTTTAAATAAAATCTTTATTAAATTAAGGCCAGTTATAACTCAATGTCATCTGCTATGTTATGGAGTGGAACAGAGTTTTAACTCAGGAGCGAATAGCTATGAGCAGTACAGAGCTTTGCTTAAAGACATTTTCCTTGGCTTTCATCAGTTTCTATGTTAAAGAAACCATCTATAGAACAGAAGTTGTGCTGGTGTGGAATGCTTTCTGGTAGTGCCGCACTGCAGAGTGGGAATACATCTGTTAAGCAGGAATGCTGAGGTTCCGGGCTGACAGTTGTTGAGCCGACTGCTGAACCCTAACAGTTTGAATCCAGGCTAGTTTTTGGGGCTGAAGGAGAGTAGGGATTCACCTGCCTGAGTCTGGTAAGACATTGTAAACTTCCAGTTGGCAGTATTTGAACTGCGGTCATCAGTTAAAGCTGTGATTACTAAGGACACTTACAGACACCGCTCTGTCCAGTTTTTTGTTGGTTTTTTTTTTTTTGGTATTTCGTTTTCCAATCACTTTTGCCCATAGTGTATTTTATTATTTAATACATGCTGACTAATTTGGACTTGGACTAGTTCTGCAGTGAGAGAGTGGAGCCTGCACCTGCACTTTATGGATTTGAGCTTGTAGTTATCTTGGTGAGAGCAAGGATAGCTACACAATCTCTGAAAACTCAACTTTCAGCTTATATTCTCATTGGTGTTCTTGGCTTGGACTTGATCTTCTTATGAATTAAAAACTGTGTAGTTGGAACTGGACTTATTTATGTGACTATGTTCTTAAAATTTAAGACATTACTAGACTCTTGGCTTGGGTTCTCCTATATTGTTACTATATTGTTAGTATTATAATTTTATTGGGGTGGGTTGGGTTGTATGTGTGATCAGGTTAGTTTGTGTGTATGCAATGTACTGTAGTTCCATTATTTGTTAAGTGTGCTTTGCCTTTGTGTGAGTATGTTTTAGGATTAAGGTGAATGAGGGGTAGTGGGTGGGGTTTTTAGCTCTGGTGTGATATTGTTATTATTTTACTTTTATAATGTGTTTGCCTAAGCCTCTGGGTAGAGCCAGTTACTCCCCATCCCAGCTATATGCTCTGTGCCCCATTCTGGGATACTCCCCTACCTGCAGAAATTTATAACCGATGCAGGGAGTTGGGGAAACTCCAGGAGGTGCTGCAAGAGGATTAAGATTAGGGATGATAGGAAGGTTGTGGAGGAAGTGATTGGGATAGTGCTGAATAGGAGCCAGCCTGGGGTTAGATGGGGATTGGAAAAGAGTAGTAGATATTTGATCACTGTCCCCTGAGTATCCACCAATCCAACTGGACAGGTGGCTGAGAGAACAGCCGCCAGTATTTGTCCTCTTTGGGCAGTGCTTTGCAATGCCAGGTTGATGAGGAATAAGACTACGATTATTGTGGATTTTGTTTCTTGCTCCTCAGTCAACCTGGCATGCTTCATAAACCTGGCTTGGCAATGACGCTGGTCCAGTCTTGGAGGAGGTGGTACCGGCCAGTTTCTCTGTAGTGCACAGCCCTAGGAAGGATCGCAGGGGGAAGGGGAGATATCTTGTTTAGAACTGAAATGGGAATGGTGGTGCACCCTGAAGGGGGCACCTCATCCACTGAGTGCATATACATTCATTGTGGTCCAGGTGTTGGGTGCAGAGTCCTCCTCACATATGTTCCATCTGGGCATGAGGGGGACTTTTTGTGGGAGACTGTGGAGTTTGTCGTGACTAGCTGTTTGAATTACCATGGTGGATTATCCTTGGCAATTTCAATGCATGATTCGATAACAAACTATCACATTTTGGGCAGGAGTTCCCCAGAACATGTTTGCTCTGGGCCTAGCATAAGCAGGTGCTGCTGGAACTCACCAACATGGACACGTATTGGACTTGGTGTTCCACACAGGGCTTGAGGTTGAGAACCTCAGGATCAACCCAATCAGTTGGTTGGATCATTGCACCATCAGGTTTGAGTTCAGGGCACCCCTCTGTAGCCCCTCCCCTGTGGATTAGTCAGATACTGCCCCTTGGGAGGGTTGAACCCTGAGAGTCTTGTGACAGTACTGGACATCCCGGGTATATAGGCAGTTTGTGCTATGGGTATGGGGGAAGCAGTGACAGCCTCTAATAGGGCTGTCACTGCAGGCTTTGACCTGATAACTGCAGTCTGTGTCCATCCTTTGCATTTGCGTTTTGGCTTGCCCTGGTTTGATGGTGAGCTGAGGTCGATTAAGGTTGTGGGACAGAGGTTAGAAAGGCATTGGAGGAGGTCCAGGGCTTGGGAGGACAAATGAGCTTTGATTACTCACTATGGTGAGTATTAAAGGGCAATCTCTCATAAGAAGGCAGAATTCCTGTCCAGGGAAATTGCGCTGTGAAAAATTGAGCAGCTCACCTTTTTCAGGCTGTAAATAGGCTTTTACGCCTGGCCAGTCTGGAACCCTTGAAAATTGCATCATCTGCAACATGCGAGGAGTTTGATTGTTTTTCTCAGACAGGGTGTCCTCTGTTAGGGCTGGGATCTTCTCTTCTGGACAGTTACTGTCCAGCAGTGGGTTGTGGGGGGACAGAATATCACGGTGGCTGTCAGTAGTGGTGGAGTGAGTTTTGGCCAGTAATGATGGAGGAGGTCATTAGAGTGATCTAGGAGCTACGACCTATCTACTGTGAACTGGTCTCAGGCCCAAAATGGCTCTTAGTGGGCTGTGCAGAGCAGCAAGGTCCAGTATTCACTAGGATTGTCAGACGTTCCTTGTTGGAGAGGGTCTTCCTGGCTGAATTAAAAAGCGTGCTGGTAAGATCCCATTTGAAAAAACTGACTTTGAACATAGATGTCCTAGTGAATTACAGACCTGTCTCTAACCTGCCATTTCTAGGTAAAGTTTTTGAGAAGGTGGTTGCATTGCAGCTTGAGGCTCACCTGGAGACCATTGATATTTATGATCCTCTGGAGTCAAGGTTTCGATCGAGATTCAGCACTGAAACCACTTTGATCAGGGTGCAAAATGATTTGCTCATGGCGAGGGATACAGGAGAGAGATCAATTCTCATGCTCCTAGATCTCTCCTCTGCATTTGGCACTGTTGACCATGGACTGCTTCTGGACCATCTCAGGGAATATGTGGGACTCACCACCACAGTTTTAAGCTGGTTCAAGTGCCTCATTCAGGGCAGGTCTCAAAGGGTGGTAATGGTTAATTTCTTGTCCCGCCCAAAGGACTTGCACTGCAGGGTACCCCAGGGATCAGTCCTTTCACCCATGATGTTTTTGGTCTACATACTACCTCTGGGCAAGATCATCAGGCAAAATGGAGCTGGGTTTCACTGCTATTCAAATGATATTCAGCTCTATCAGTCTTTTGCACCCCAGGATCAAGGTGGGGTTGGGGGCGGTGGACGTGCTGAACAAATGTCTGGCTGAGATCCAGGGTTGGAGGTCCTCGAGCTGGCTGAGACTCAATCTCGATAAGACTGAAGTACTGGTGCTTGAGCTGGGCAGGAAAGGGGATGGACAGTGTCTGGGGGATTATTGAACCTCTGTCTCAGCTACCTCTCGTCTTGACACTTTCTAACAGGTGAAGATTCTAGGCTTCATTCTGGATGAAGGGCTGACATTGGAGGCTCAGGTGTCAGGTGTTGTCTGAAGTGTTTTCTACCATCTTAGAAGTATTAGCCAGATTGGTTCCTTTGTTTCCCCAGCAGACCTGCCTTTGCTAGTGCATGCTTTTGTGACTTCTCATCTCGACTACTGCAACACCCTCTACCTTGAAGTCAGTGGAAGTGCACTGTGATGCCTGTGGCTGATGCAGAATGTGGCTGCGAGATTGACAGGCCTCTCCAAGTCAAGCCACATTACTCCTGCTCTGTGAGATTTGCACTGGCTGCCAATCAAGTGGTGCATCTCCTATAAGATCGGGATGTTAACCTATAAGGCCCTGCATGGTCTGGGTCCTGGTTACCTGCGTAATCTCTTGCATTCATACTGTTCCTCTCGTTGTGTTCATTCTTCCAATGAGGGCCTCCTGGTGGTTCCCAAAACTCGAGTAATAACATCCAGGGACAGAGCCTTCAGGTTGCTGGACTGATAATATGAAAGTCACTACCGAGGGCTCTGAGGGAGGCCCCCTCGGTTGAAATATTTAAAAAAATATCTTAAAACTTAACTTTTTGCCCAGGTGTTTGGCTCTGCTGTGGATTTCAACTGATTCTAGTTGATTAATTTATTAGTGTTTTGAATTTGTTTGTCATGTTTATGTTGCGCTATGTAATATGTGACTGCTGATGTTATTACTCTGTAATGGCACCCTGTGCCTTCGAGAAAGGGGAGGAGATATACATAGAACTACTACTAGTACTACTACTACTACTACTTATGAACACCTGCAGTTCTCAGTAAATGCATGGGACCCCAGGCAGGGCGCTGTTGGAGAAATTGTGGGGAGGGTACCACAGATCAGGCCCACATATTCTGGAGTTGTCCCATTATCATGCAATTCTGTTCCAATATCTCCAGTGTCTTAGGATCCCTATTTGACATCCCAAACCCCCTTCCTTCATCCTTAATCCTGATGAACATCCACCCAGAAGTGACTAGCATACGAGGCAGACAGCCAAAATTACTACTAATGTTAGTAGCTGGTGCTAAAAAGATAATTACAGGACTTTTGTTAAACCCTACTCCCCTACTATCCAACAATGGCTAGAATTTATTGATTCTCTCTATCACTTGGAAAAGTGAATCTATCTCAATCATATGCCTGCTTTTGAAGAAACATGGTGAAAACAGACATTATATAGATTACATGCAGATACATCATTTGTTCCATAAAAGGTATCATAACAACTAGTTCAGAATCTTCATCATTATGCATCGTTAAAAATGTAGCGTATTGTAAATAACTATAGTGAGGCTTCAATAGGTGTCATAATCATTAACCTGCAACTGTGTTCAATTTATAGTATAACTAACCTATGGAAAGTACACTGCCTGTAACATACTATTAACATTTTTCTTGCTTTCCATTGTATATTCTTTTAAGTGGAAAGTTTTTTCTTAATAAAAAAGAAATTACAAAAAAAAGTCCATTTATTTTCAGGTAGCCCACTTCATTCTTTCGGCTGAGTCTAACTGATATTAGTACAGACAGAACTAAGATTAAAAAGTACAAAATTGTTGTTGCACACCTATAGAACCTCAGCATTTTTTTTTTCCTTAATTGGCATGAATTCAGTCCACAACCTCTCTCAGAGTCAGGCAGTCACACTTAGTGCCAGCCACCCATCATTGGCTGAGATGGAACAATACAATTGGCCACTTCATACAGTACTGGAGCAAATACCTCCACAGACTCTTGTACACGCCTGGAGGAGCATGATCTAAACCACAGGTGGTGGGAAGAACTACCAAAACAAGCTCCATCATCTCTGAATGTCATACTGTCTTGAACTCACACCAAAGAACTGGAACAGTTTTCACATCAAGGCTCTCTAATCCAATAATGGTGGGGAGAATACTACCTCCAATCAGACAGATTTTCTCTTCAAACAAAACTGGAAAATATTCAAAACATTATTGTGATATGACCCCACTGAGAACAAGACAGCTAGTCAAGGAACCCACTGGGGACGGGGCAATGCTAGATCTGGTACTTACAAACAGGGACAGCATTGCAGACATCACAGTGGGTAGTCCCCTATGTACCAATGATACTGGGAGGTATAACTTACTTATTTATTTAATATTTTTTGTAGCCAGGGAAGGCACATTGAGCCAAGGCTCATTTTCAGGTGCAATCCAGGGGTAAGAGGGAGACAAATAAGAAGAAATGTACAAAGCTTATAAGTTACAGACATTGTGAGCATAATGTGTAAACAAATATATAGATTCAGCAAACATAACAGCTAATGTTTGTAGGGTTACAGACACTGTGAACTTAATGTGTAAACAAATACATAGATTCTGCAGAGACAACAGCAAGCAATCCAATGAATTACAGTAACAGTGCCCAGTTGAATACGGGAGGCAAGGAATGAGCAAATGGGAGTGGTATTAAGATGGGAACAGCGGCAAACCACATAAGGATGAAGGTCCTGTACTTTAGGAGGGTGGAGTTTAAGGAAATGGGAGACTGTCTTAGAAACTGCCTCATGGAGGGGAGGGATTGCAAGGGAGGGGTAAAGGCACATTGGGGAAAAATAAGGGAGGGTATAATTAAGATGACCAACCTTGGTGTAAAGGACGTGAGCAAAAGTAGAAGGAAGAAGAGACCTTTATGGTTCTCTAGGGAAGTGTAAAAGATGGTGAGAGGAAAAAAGGTGGCATTCCTGAAGTAAAATGAAACACAGAAGGGGGAAGACAGGGAGGTATACCAAGTAAAACAGAGGAAAGATGGAAAGGCAGATAGGGAAGTAACTGCACAGACAGAGAAAAGAACAGCAAAGGTGTAATTAAAAGGGCTAAGACTTTCTTCAGGTATGTAAGTGGGAAGAGGAAGGCAAGGGGAGGATAGTGAGGATTAGAGGGTGGCAGGGGGAGACTGTGCAGAAGAGGAGCAAAAAAAAGCAGACATCCTGAACAGCTACTTCTGCTCAGTCTTCGGGGGGTTGGGGGGCAGACTACCAGAGAGCAGTAGGAACAAAGGGGGGAAGGTGGACATAAGTCCAATTTAGAGGAAGAGTCTTGAAAGGACTTGCAGCTCTAAAAGTGGACAAGGCTATGGGACTGGAAGGGATATACCCAAGAGTACTAAAGAAACTCAGGGAGGTGCTAGCTGCCACACTTAACAGCCTTATTCAATAGCTCACTCAAAACAGGAGTAGTTTAGAAGGACTGGATGGGAGCAGACATGATCCCCCCTCCATAAGATCAGCAGGAAGGAGGCTAGCTACTATAAGCTGGTCAGTCTCACATCAGTGATGTGGAAATTCAACTGGGTGACCAGAGAAATAGATAAGGAGAGAGCAATAGACATGGCCTGTCTGGACATTTGCAAGGCCTTCAACACTGTGCTGCACAGGAAACTGGTAATGAAATTAAGCAGTCTAGGGGTGGGATCCAAAGTGGTGAGTTGGGCAAGGAACTAGTTATCCAATGGCGATGGAAGGTGATGGTTAGCAGCACTCACTCTGATGAGGGGAGAGTGACCAGCGGAGCACCACAGGGCTCAGTACTGGGACCGGTCCCCTGCAATGTCTTCATAAGTGACATTGCAGAAGAACTGGAAGGGAAGGTATGCCTTTTTGCAGATGACACTAAAATCTGTTGTAAGGTGGACATTCAAGAGGGGGGTGGAGAGAATGCAAAGAGGCCTTGGGAAACTAGAGGAGTGGTGAAAAGCATGGCATTTGGGATTCAATGCCAGAAAGTGCATAATCATGCAGCTAGGGCATATGAACCAAGGATCTGAGTATAGGATGTTGTGGGAGAGGCAGAACTGACAGTTACTATGCAAGAAAGGGACCAGGGGGTTATCATATTTAATCAATCAATCAAACTTTGTTTAACCAGGCATCAGCACCTTTGAGCAAGCTCATTTTCAAGGTAGTCCTGGACAAGGAACAATACAAATACATAGACATGATAATACAATGAATGTAACATCAGCAGATGTGGTAAAAGGTTGGATGCCACAATACCAGAGTCCGTCACAGGAACTCACAATTAGACATATGCAAAAGAAACAATATCAAAATAGGTAAAGGGAGAGGAAGGTAGAAACTGAAAATAGACAGGGGCCTACAAGTGGATATGTGAAGGTGGAGAAAGGAAGTGATAGCCATGGAATGGGGGAGGAAGTGTGTGTACTGGAGTCCCTAGGGGAGAAGGAGGACGACATACTAACAATTATTAGAGCAACTTATTTAATGACCTCAAAGTTGCAGGACAGTGTGACAAAGCAGTGGGTATGGTCAGGGTGATGCTGGGATGCATAGGGAGAGATATCTCCAGCAGGAGATGGGAGGTAGTGTTGCCACTGTATCATTCACTTGTGAGACCCTACCTGGAGTATTGTGTCCAGTCCTGGAGGCTGCAGCTCAGAAAGGATAGAGACAGGGTGGATGCAGTCCAGAAGAGGGCAACTAAAATGGTACAGAGGTTGCATCAAAAGACCTACGAGGACAGTATTATGTAAGAACTTCAATAACATCATCATAATACCATTATTTGTTTTAAACACTGATAAGTTTAGGATTAATTTGTTAATGGCTGTTAGTGTTATTTACAGCATACAAACCTTGTTGGGTATTTTTAGGATAGGTTATAGGCAATATAGTTACTGATGTATTTACTGATGCAATTTTTTTTATGGATTACTTTTAGCATTTACAAAAAGCATTTATCCTTAGTGTTGTATCTCCAAGGGGAAATATCCCCCGCCAGTCATCCTTTAACGACTGGAGTTGTATATTAATGATTGAAACTCTCATAACATTTTACTTACAAAAAAAAAAAAGCCCTACAAGGAGAGTCTCAGAGATCTCAGAATGTACACATTGGAAAAGAGGAGAGTGAGAGAGGACATGAGAGAGAGACCTACAAGTACCTTACAGAGGTGAACAGGGTGCAGGAGGGGAGTTTCTTTCAAATGAAAAAGAGCACCGGAACCAGAGGGCATGCAATGAAGCTTGAAGGGGTGAAGTTTAAGAGGGATGTGAGGAAGTGCTACTTCACTGAAGAGTGATGGATGCCTGGAACAGACTGCCAGAGGAAGTGGTAGAAATGAAAACAGTAGGGCGCTTCAAGCATGCATGGGACAGACATAGGGGAATACTAATAGACAGGCAGAGAGGAAGGTAGGTTGCCAGAAACCAGTTAGGGTCTATATAAATGGACTAGGCAGGGACCATCTGGGCAGACTGGGTGGGCCAAGTGGTCCTTTTCTGCCAACAAATTATATTTTTCTAAGTTTCTACGGATGAAGGAGCTATTTTTGATAGAGCACACTCCAGAAAAGCTAGAAGTAGTATGAATGGCAATGTATACATCCCTACTGTTAGAACTACTTATGGCAAAGCATCATTTCTTTATGCTGGTGCTATACGGTATGGTATTTTTTTATTTATTTCAAATTCGGATTAATACCTTTGAGCCAGGGGCTCGTTTACAAAGGTTCCAAGTCAACAAAGAATACAAGACATTTACAGGTGATGAAACACTGCAGAACAGAAAGACATCAACTAACAAGTGGTATTAGTGTGCAGTTACAACATTAAGCAGGGTACAAGAAGTAAGGAGAAACAGGACCACACTTCCAGAGAAACATATTAATGCAGCACTACTTAAGTGCAGTACAGTGTTTAACAATCATGTTACAGTTCAGACGGGGTGCTCCCAGTCTGCAGAAATACATGTTTTAACAGCCAAGGTGAGGCTTTGTCAAGGGGAGGTAGTAGGTGGTGGGAGGTAGGAGGGGGAAGTGGGCAGTTGTGGAACAGGAGGGTGGGAGTGAGAGAGGGTAGCATTTGATGGGTGTGAGAACCACCTTCAGAGGCCATGGGTTAACAGAAACACTGGCAGTCCGATTTGCTGGCAAGAAGAGATCGAAGCCCGTTTTTAAAGTAGCCAAGTCTGAGAGAGTTGGCAAGGTCTGCAGGCAGATCACTGAACCATTTAGGCCCACAGTAGGAGAGGGGTCTTTGGCCAAGGGTGGTTCGTTTGAAGGGAACAGTTAGAACAGTCCTGGAGGCACTCCTTGTGCATTTAGATGGTTGTGCAGGCTCAAAGAGGGCTGAAGTAGCCGTAGGCATGGACCCCATCAGGGACTTTTTCGCAAGGAGGCAGGCCTGGTATTGGAGTCTGTGGTGGAGTGGGAGCCAGCCAGTTTCCTTGTATATGTCACAAGAGTGAGTCATTTTGTGTACTCCCAGGACCAGGCGGCAGGCCTTGTTGAAGATGGTTTTGAACCTTTTAAGCACTGTGTCTGTGCCTGCCCCATATATGACAAGACCATAATCCACAGATGAAAGAACTGAACTGCACATAACAAGTTTCAGGGCAGCCTGTGTCATTGAGGTGCGATGTCTGTACAGGATGCCAAGCTTCATGTTGGTGGACTTTACCAGTTGCTCAGCATGGGCAGTGAAGGTGAGGGTGTCATCAAGGTGAATCCCTAAGTACTTGAATGTATTGACTTGGTCTAGTACTTCTCCTTCGCTACTAAGTATATGCAGTGAGGACCCTCGAATCTTGCTCTGTGGGGTGCTGAAGAGCATGCTCTTTGTCTTTTTGTAGTTGAGTAGCAGTTTATTTCAGGTGAACCAGGATTCCAATGCATGAAAATTGTGCTGAAGTTCAGAGCTAATTGATACCAGGTCTTTCCCTGGGACGGAGATAACAGCATTGTCTGCATAGAGTACAGAGTGTGCAGAACAGGTAGAAGGCATGTCATTTATGAAGAGGCTGAACAAGACAGGACCGAGAATAGAACCTTGTGGGACCCCTAGGTTTACTTCCGTGG
Source organism: Neoceratodus forsteri (assembly GCA_016271365.2). Classification (NCBI taxonomy): domain Eukaryota; kingdom Metazoa; phylum Chordata; order Ceratodontiformes; family Ceratodontidae; genus Neoceratodus; species Neoceratodus forsteri. The sequence goes on along the minus strand of CM028131.1, from coordinate 1,386,073,161 downwards.
GTTCAGAGATTATATTGCCAATCCTGACCCGTTGAGATCTATGGGTTAGGTAGCTATGGAACCAGGCCACAGATTCCACTGACAATCCTGTAGAGAGGAGACATTTCAGTAGCAGTTGGTGATTGATTGTGTCAAAGGCTTTGGTGAGGTCTATGAAGATAGACCCCACCGCCATCCCTTTATCCAGGGCCCCATAAAGCTGACTGGTGTACTCTAGTAGCGCGGTGACAGTGGAGTGGTTTTGTCGGAATCCGTGTTGTTGCAAGCAGAGAAGGCTATGCTTTTCTAGGTACTCAGTTAGTTGTTCTGAGCCCACCCTTTCAAGTGCTTTGGAGAGGGGGGTAAAATCGAGATGGGCTGGAAGTTTACTAAATTAGCTTGGTCTCCTGATTTAAAAGAGCCTCTTTCCACCTGTCAGGGAAGATGCCAGATCTTAGAGAGGCCAGATCTTAGAGAGGCATTGAATACCTTGGTGAGTGGTGCCACAAGTTCGTTTAATGTGAGTGCTGCCATCTTCATATCTTCATATCTTCATATCGATCGTGTCACTTCCCATCCTGGTCTTATCAAGGACCCGTTTGATATATTTGATGGTCTCACCTGTGGAGATTTGCCTGAAGTAGAATGGTGGAGTAACATTATTTATTTATTTTTATTTTATTTAAACAGCAGTTTCGAAAACCTTTGAGCCATAGGCTCATTTACAAAGGTACCTTGTCACAGTAAGACAAACCAAAATACACAGTATAGCAGTACAACACATAAGTATAACAGTAAAATTAAGACATAGATACAAACAAGCTGGTACAGGTAGGATGGATGCAAACAATACCAGAGTTATGTCATCCTTAGCAGCTTAGTAATAAGCTTTGTCATAAGTATTGAGTACGGCTTTGACTAGTGGCAGTTACAGCATCGGGTGTTAATAAGGTGGTTACGTAAGGAAGTTTTGAAGCACGATATAGTTGGAGCTTCGGAGATGGAGGGGGGCAGTGTGTTGAACCAGGAGGGGGCCCTAAAGCTGAAGGCTCTTTGGCCGTGAGAGGTCCTAGCTCTAGGGATAACAAGAGAGGTTTTCCCAGAGGTCTGAGTATGAACTAGTGGGACAGAGCGGCGTATGGTGGTGGTCAATCCTGGTGGGGAAAGCCCAAGGAGGGTCTTTTTTGTAAGGGTACAGGTAAGATATTTGAGGCGCCCATCGAGATCAAGTACCAGCGCTTTAGCATACAGTAGACAGGTGTGTGTCATCCTAGGTGCTCCAGTAATTAACCTGCAGGCCTTATTCAGAGAAAAGGAATTTTATGGAGGCGGTCTGATCAGCAGCACCATACACCGGCAGTCCATAGTCCACTAGGGACAGGATAGAGAGGTGACTATGAAGTCAAGAGCCTCCGGGAGGCAGTGTTTGTACCGATGTAAGATGCCCAATCGATATTAGTGGCAGTGGCTAGGGCAGCGATGTGTCCATGGAAGGAGAGGGAGGGGTCAAAATGGATCCCTAGGTATTTATAGGAGCAAACTTGTTCGAGTGGGAATGAGGACCCAGAGTGAATGAGGAGTTTGAAGTTGCAGGACTTGTTTTGGGGATGAGTGAAGAACATGGTTTTTGTTTTTTTAAGATTTATCACCTTGGTGATGGAGTGTTGAGGTTGTGCTGCTGGCCTGCAAGGGTGTGATTCAGATATTCAGGGGGCAACACATTGCTGAGGTCCGTGAATGCAACGTTAAAAGCATCAGTGATTTCCTTTGGGTCTTGCAATGTACCAGAGGTGGTAACTATAAGGTCCAGTGGGGCCCTTGAGGCTGTACCCATGAGAGATTTTACAGAGTCCCAGAACTCCCTCCATCTACCCCAGGTCTTTCCTAGGAGGTCATTGTAGTAAGCTGCTTTCACCAGACATATGAGTTTTGTGCAGGTATTCCTAGCTGTCTTATACGCTTGGGAGTCAGCTAGATTCCCGGTGGCTTTGGCCCTATGCCACAGGTGATCTCTGAGTCGCATGCGTTCAATTAGAGGGCTGGACAGCCAGGGGTTGGGGATTCCTCTGACTTTCTTTGTTTTGTAAGGAGCAAAGACACAGGCTTTTAGTAAAATACTGCAGAAGTAATCCAGTGCTTGGTTTCCGTCCTTGACTCTATCCAGTGGGGACCAGTCAACCTTTTAGGTAGTGCCTGAAGGAGTCTAGTTGACCAGGCCTTAGTGATTTGTTCCTGGTGGTCTTAGGCTTACTCTTGGTGAACTTGTTTGTCCAGGTAAGTAGTACAGGGGAGTGGTCACTGATGATGTCAGGTAGGCCTGTTACTTCTGCGATATGTTCAGGACAGGAGGAGAGTAGCCAGTCGATTAGGGTGCTGATTCCTGTACGGTAGTTTCGTCTGGTGGGATGTGTGACCATTTGGGTCAGGTACAGTCCGGCTATTTGGTCTCTAGCTGTCGCTGCATCCTGTGCTTGCCAATTAATGTTGAAGTCCCTAGGATTATATGTTCCGTTTAGTTTGTTCTGTTCGAGGTGGCTTATGAGCTGTGGGAAGCTAGTGAGTAGTGTCCCAGAGGCAGGTATACGGTTAATAGTAGCACTTTGTTTTGTTGGCCAATATTAAGTTTTAGTGTTAGAACCTGTGCTTCCTTGGTGTGGAAGCTAATTGGTGGTATTTGCCCTTAGATGTCACTCTTGAGGTAAACCAGACAACCCCCCCCCCCCGTCTTTTTGAGGTACGGTCCTGCCGGAACAGGTTATATCCAGGAAGGGCAATTGCTGTGTCTGGGATCTTTGGCGATAGCCATGTTTCTGTTAGGGAGATGACATCAGGATCAATCTGAGCCACCCAGGCCTGAAATTGTGGCAGTCTGGAGAGAAGGCTGCAGATATTCAGAGATACAATTTTTAGATGTCCTGGGCTATTGGTACAATTCATGATACATTTCACCCATGGTCACAGCTAGGCAAGGATTTGACAAGAGGCTTTGGCTATGCAAGAGTTTGCAGGCATGCACTCCCCTGCCCCATTACATTGATAGCCTGGGGCACACTTACTCAAGTACAAGAGCAGGATGTGAAATGCTTTTGTCCTTATGCTTCCTTTTGTTATTTAAAGAGGTTGTTTAAAAGCCCACATATAGATCCCTCAGGAGAAGGTCAGACAGAAATGTGGATTCAAGCAGAACCCAGAGTCACTGAATTTGTCAGACTTAGTTGTTTGACTTCTGCTTTGCTTTGGATAGCTTCCAAAAAATTGATTTTAAACTGAAAATGCAAATACCTGGTGGTGATGTTTTGCAGAAATCCAGTCCAGGAGACCTTCACAGATGTCATGAGCAAGAATGGTGTAGTTACTCCAGGTAGAAAATCTTGTAAATCCCAAAAAACTAAGCTACAGACACACACAAACAGCCACCCACACAGATATAGGTATAGGTCTATACTTTGTGCTTCTTACGGACGCTAGAACAGTTACTAGCCTTGTTACTTTTAAAACAATGATCACAAAAAATTTTCAAGCACACCATATGCTGTATGTTTAACTGGGAAACGAGCAGTGTTTCCTTTCAAGATACACTTGTGTAATATTTACTGTAATCTGCAATACTGTATCATTGGGTAAATATTAACAATCTAGGGCAGGGTGCTAGTGTAAACAAGCCCCCAAGCTTAATAGTCCACCCTGTAAAAATATCTTCAAATCAAATTTATTTACGTAGTTAAAAGAAACATAAACAAGCAGGTTGAGGCTGCAGCGGAGAGCGGGAAGGATACAGTACAAATCAACAGGTCCTCCCCCCCCCACCAAAAAAAAAAAAAGGCAGCATAAACCACAGACCCTAGGTTTAGGTAAGCCTGATCAGCCATGGCAGTTTCAGAGGCACATCGAATGAAGTTGTGGCTTGTAAAGTTTGATGCCATATAATTTTTAGAAAACAGGCATAGAGTGAGCCGAGACTGGAATGGCAATTAAACCATTCTGGCAGGGTGAACTGCCTTTCATTAAGATACACAGAAGACATCCCACAAAACATAAGGACACTGATCTAGAAATTATATACGAGACCAAGACACAGGAGTACATTATAAATCATGATTTAACTGGATTGCGGGGGCAGCAAATGGGTGGCCATGTCATTCATACAGCAATTCAGCAATTCGTCTGTATCAGCTATGCTGTGAGAGTGAAGTGAGATTTTGTCAAATAGATACACGGAATTTAGAATCTTGTATCCGAAATAGTACTACACTTACAAGCTGTTGAACATGAAGACCTCTTTGTTGTATAACAGATCTTCACATGCAGAGCCTTATCTTAAAGGGAAGAAAAAGTATTACTTTACAATATATGTTTATATATACAGTTACTGTGTCTTGTATGGCTAGAGTACCTGGAATGTTTAGAACCAAACAGTCCTGACTGGCCAAAAATGATGTCATGATTTAAAATAACCATTGTAATATATTACAGTGCTTCTCTTTGAATACAGATTGCTCTCCAGTATTTATCACAGAGATGCCAGGTTCTTGTTTGGGAGAGTTCGAAAGTATTTGGAAAATGTTGTTACTAAGAATCGTCTGTCTCAGTGGGTTGTGGCTCAAGGAGGATGGGTAAGTGTGTTTGCAAAAATCCAAGCACCAGCCTTATATGGTTAAACTGTACTGTAGAATACTGCATCTCAGTGATGCTAAATCTTGAGCCTCTGGATGTGGTGTATTTTGATTTTCTAAAAGAACAGATCAAGCGTTTTTTGACAGATATGAAACCTCTATTAGGCTAATGGTTTAACTGTACAAAAACTTAAATGCCTTCCCTATTTTGCACCCATCGTGACACAAATAATTATCAGTTGTCTGGTGGTGTCCCCTCTCACTGGGCTGAGACAGAAATGTGTCACACTGATCATTCCTAATACCATGGGAGAAACACGCCTGTTGCTTTCAGCCTTTGCAAATTGTTTGTGAGGCCTGTTGGCACCATTCAGTCCAGCTTAGACTGAAGCAGCTGAAGTTCTGTTTTAAGCAATAAGGTACAAGAGGGGTTATGTTAATGTCCTGTTAATTATCCCCTGTGGGCGTGATGTGGCATGAGGTGAAGCAGAGTGCTACATGCCCAAAGGGGATGATTAACTGGACATTAACATAACCCCTGGAGTACCTTATTGCTATTATTATAATTTCATACAAACATTCTTGATCGTTGACATATTTTTAAAAACAATTTCTGTCATTTTAGGTGTTTTAACATAAAATAGTCCTTCTGCCTTAGATTTTTTTATTTGGATCTATGTATACATTAGTTGGTTGACAAGTGAAGGGTTACACATCAGCATCCAAGTAATGAATCATTCCAGCCCATCCAGTACCGACAGTATCATGTAGAAGATACTGCTCATGGTGCCCGATGCTGATGTTCAGGTCAGTATCAGTTATCTGCTGCTGCTGTTTACAGGCTATGAGTTAGGATCGAGCAGCAGTCAGACAAGACGGACAAAAACAGAAAAGAAAAAAGTTGACTCATTAGTGTTCCAACCACTGCTGTTCACTAAGGAAAAAGAGACAACAGGGACAGCTACTTTTGCTTGGACAGATCTTGTAATGTGTTGTGGGGGGGATCTTTCTTGCACAGAACCTGCATGGGGAAGACAGTGGCTAGAACCATGCAGAGGTCACATTAAATGACAGTCATTAAATGTAATTTTAATCGCCTGAGACACATTATGGGTCTGTCGAGTCCAGCTGCACACAGTAACAAGTTTAGGCATCCACATTACATGTATTTGTGTGCCTCATGTTATGTGATGAGGTCCTACATGTATGTAGAATGTGACAGAGCAATCATATTGCAAGATTTTACTCACCATTACAATAATTGTGTGTTGCATGTAGATTTCATAATCCTTTTCATTGGGATGGCATGTGTAGTTTGATATTTCTTACTTATTTAACTTGCAACATCTCTGAACTCATTTGTTATCTTAGATATACCCAATAAAGAGATTTCAGAGGTCTAGAAAACGGGTGCATCTGTCTTTTTTTGGTTTTACAATCTGTTTATCTAAGATAGCCTAGCTAAAAAACTGTCTCTTTTAAGTGGGGTCCTACTTTTACTGCTAGCTGAAGTGAAACAAAGAGAGGTTAAATGCCTTGCTCATGGTCACAAACATAATGGGTTTTGATGGGATTTGAACCTGGGACTACCAGTTCCTAAGCCAGTTTCTTTGTCTGCTTTCCGACCTGGTAAGCCATGCCTATCAACGCTTGAGCAGCCAATCCACAGCCTCCTAGTATGGAGCAAGACAGGATGAAACCATCAAAGCTGATTAGCTCTGTTCTTGCCCCAAATGCCAGGCAGATTGCCATGAGGATGCCACGAGAATAGACTTTGGGGTAGTGAGTGGCTTCTGCTGCTGATTCCAGCCCTTCCCCCATTCATCAAATGCTGTACAGGAGAGGCAAATACTGAACTTGAACCACTAATTTCTTTGTTTGCTTCCTGACCTGGGAAGCTGTGCCTCTCAACTCTTGAGCAGCCAATAAACAAGCTCCAATCATGGAGCGAGGTGGGATGAAACCGCAGGGGCTGATTACCTTTGTTCTTGCCTGTGCACCAGCCAGATTGCTATGAAGATGCTGTGGGACTGGACTCTGGGGTAGTGAGTGACTTCTGCTGCTGATTTCAGCCCTCCACCAATTTATCAGATTCTGCACAGGGGAGGCAAAAACTGAATTTGCACCACTAATTTGTCTGCTTCCCGACCTGGGAAGCCATGCCTCTCAGATCTTGAGCAGCCAGTCCACAAGCTCCTAGTATGGAGCAAGGTGAGATGAAACTGCAGGGGCTGATTACCTTTGTTCTCACCCCGAACGACAACCAAATTGCCACGAGGATGCTGCAGGACTAGATTTTGGGATAGGGAGTGGCTTCTGCTGCTGATTCCAGCCCTCCTCCCCCCATTCATCAGATACTGCACAGGAGAGGCAAATACTGAACTTGAACCACTAATTTCTTTGTCTGCTTCCTGACCTGGGAAGCTGTGACTCTAAACTCTTGAGCAGCCAATCCACAGGCTCCAAGCATGAAGCAAGGTGGGACGATGCCCTATTTTAACAGATTTACTTTCAAGCGGTCTGTTTGCGTAGTGGCCCATTCACGCGAAAGACCATAAGTGTTAAGGACTTTTGCCTGCCTTGAGTCTGCCAGAGTCCACCAGTCAGCCAGCCACTCTGCTCCTCACAGGTCAGACTACAGACTAATCCCACTGCACACCGCTGATGTGCCATAGCTATGTAAGTGACTACACAGCTACAGTCTTTGCCTTGATTGACAATGGTGAATGCTACCCCCAGCTGCTTACAGATAATGTAGCTATTATACTTTACTGCTGATCTGCTCTAATAGTGCTACTATAGTGAACCCTGTTTATCACAGTGTTTCCATTGTTCACTTTCACTATCCTGCTGCTTGCCCCCCTCCCCAGCTCATGCAATAGTACTGTAACTAATTGCTCCTGACAATACTTCACTAAGGCTCCTGCTTGCTCTCTCCTTACTTTCGGTCTTCACTACATCTGTGCAGTAGCACCCTTCTCCTTCTCTTGTCTGCTGGGCTGCTTGTCATACTCCCTACATAGGGTCCCTCAATGTATTACTTTCTAAACAGTATTTCCTGGGCTGTTTCTCCAACTCCCTATTTAGAGTCCCCCTACTTTTTATGTCTTGAGCAGTATTTCCTAAAGCTGCTTATGCTTGGCCACCAAGGGTTTATACAGGGTTAACACAGTAAATCTCTCCTTATTTATTTATCCTTGTCAACAAAGATACCTAAACTCAGCTTGTTATGCTGCAACCTGAGTGGTTCACAGCTTACCTATCATGGCCCTGAAAGGCTTCGCTGCTGCCAGCTCCTATATATTGTTTATACTGTGCATTGATCAACTACTAACTGCCACTGCAGTGCCCCCACCAAAAAAAACAGGAGCATGGACAGCAACACTACCCCTATATTGCATCCTCTCCTGCTCATGGCTGTAATCTGTTTTTACTCCTCTTGCATGGTTTGAATAGAAATGGAAACTTCTACAAAATCCTGTCTGCTTCAATGCTTGTCAGGAGGCCCTGTCTCTCACTGAAGGTCAACATATCCTGGGTCTTACTGGCCCCTCAGAATCACTTTATCTGGTGATATTGAGACCAATCTTGGCCCCTCTCCTGCTAACCTCAGAATCAGCTCCTCTACTGACACCTGATGGGCTGAGGTCAGGGGTTTGAATCTAGTACACCTAAATGTTAATAGCCTGAGATCTAAGATGCAAGAGTTGGAATGCTGGGTACAAAACTACAGACCTGACATCCTGGCACTATCTGAGACTTGGCTAAAACCTCAGGTAATGGCCAATGAGGTTGATCTCACAAATTATATTACCTTTAGGAGAGGCAGAGTTGGCAAAAAAGGGAGTAGTGTGCTAATCTATGCCGAGTGCCCCCAAATGTCTCCCTTGCAGATGTTATCAAACTGGATACATCAGGGAGTGAGGCCCTATTTATCAAAGTTCTGCTTGGGGATGCTAAGCCACACTATGTGGGCTGTGTCTATAGCCTGCCCCGGGTGGCCTCAGGAGCCTTTGCAGAACTCACTAAGTCAATCAATCAATCAATCAATCAAATCAATCAAAATCTTTATTTATCCAGGCGACCACCATTGAGCAAGCTCATTTACAAGGTGGACCTGCTGTGTTCAAGGACAAATATACATACATACAATTAGGTGCAGTATACAAAATGATAAACAGGATACAAACAAACAAAAAAAGACAATCTTACAGCAACATGTTAGGCGCAATATGTACATTCCAATTGTTCACAGAGAACCTACATGTGTTACATAATATTATTGCAGTATTTACAACCTTCATATACATAGAAGTTGAGGTATCATGTTTATTATTGCCTACATGGAAGGGTACAAATATTTTCATTTCAGCTCTTGTCTCTAAGTCTCTTGCAAATCAGCCTATCAGCGAAGTAATTATTCTCAGTGACTTAAACCTTATCAGGGCTCAATGATACAGCACCCGGTCTTAAAGCCCAGTTACTTGAGGCTAACCTCACACAAATTATTAGGGAACATACCAGGCTTAACAATAGGACTGGGAACGACTCTCTGTTGGACTGGGTAGTCGTTTCCAAACCAGACAGGATTCAGGCAGCAAGTGTCACAAGTCTACTCCCGTGGGGCAGGATTCTCTGCATCACAGCGAATCCCTCTTGTGACAGGAGAGGGATGGGGTCAGGGTTACCCTTCCTCATTCTGTTTAGCACGCTCGCTGTTTCACAACTAAACGTATGCCAGAGGATCCCTGGGCACCCTCTTTCTGTGAAAGGGGGGTACAAATACAGCCTCAAGTCTGTGTTTCTGGGATAGAACCCTGTTAGCTACAGCACACAAACCAGAAAGCCACAGGTATGTATAGGCTTCGGGGGGCCCTATACACCCTATTATGTGTCTTTTCCCCAGAAATGCAGAGCTTGGTTTAACCCCCACCAAGACTCCTCCTGAGACACTTCATATTTCCTCCCCTCCTTTCATCACGAAGTCCCTAGTGGTACTTCATTTTGATAGTGTTTGGCCTTAAAACAGTCACACAGGCATAGTACAGTTTGAATAACTCTTTACAAGGCAACACCCACACAAATGACATGGGCATAATTATTTTAAAATAAGCCAAAAAGCTTTATTATTTAATTAATAAATGCAGTAAATAACATAAAGACAAATAATTTTAGACATTGGTTACAGGACAGTGAAAGAAAAATGGAAAATATACATAACCTGCACTTTATAACTTTGAGATTAAAGTCTACCACAAGTCCTTAGTTGATTAAGTTTGAAGTGCAAACTCTTTACAAAGGCAGTTGAAAATCTTGGTTGTTGGTAGTGCAGAAGAATCCTTTTTTTTAATTTACTATACTTTATTGAGTTTTAAAAGTTACAAAGACAAAGCAACATAAATTACAATGCAATACAACAAAATATCCCACACTACTTCCCCTTCCCTCCTCCCACCCTGGAGGCAACAAAGAAAACAGTATCGCAGTCCTTCTAGCATATACATAAATATGAAAAACCAGATCAGTAATAAAAATACTATTAGAACTTATGTTTAGGAGACCTATAAATGCCAGCATGTTAATATGTCATAGGGTGGGTAACTATACATAAAACTCAGAGTAGCTCTTTGTTAACTGTGTACAATCGTTCTTGCCAGGAGTACCTCGATCCCTTATCCCTCACTCTCTGAACCACCTTAATTGGAGGTGGGGACCGAGTACAGGGTATGCAGTTTACTCCATTTTTTGCTATATGATTCTAGGCGATTGTGGATACTAGCTATCGTCTTCTCCAGTCATAAGTTAGATAATAACTCATTTAGCCATTTGGGGTAGGTAATCTCAGTGCCATCTTTCCAGGGGCAAAGTACCACTCTTTTCACTGATAGGGAGATCATTGCTAAGTAATATGTCTTTTCTTTATAGGGAACTGCCGAGTAATTCCCAATAAGGCATATTTCTGGGATAAAGTATTCATTCAATCCTAATAGGGGGTGTACACATTGCCTAATCTTGTCCCGGGGGGGGGGGCAACTTTCAGACATTCCCACATCACATGTAGGAGAGATCCGTTCTCTTGGCTGTGCAGAAGAATCCTTGAAGAAAATGTCTCTACTCTCCTAAGCAGGCAGACAGAGTCCCTAAATGAAAAAGGCTAAAAGGCTAAAGGCTCAGATACAGTCTTTCTCCCCTTGTTTTATGGGATTTCTCAAAGGGCAGGTCCAGTGGACAGTGGCTTGCCCTGTAATTGGCTAGCATTCTGTTTTTATGACTAAGCAACCAATCAGTTTTTAGTATTTTATTAAAAACACAAATATGCAGTTCTGAATATGAGAGAAAAAAGTCTCAGAGGTCAGCTAATTTAAACCAGAATTCTGGGAGAAAATCCATCCTCCCTCCTGGGAAATGGCAGTAATTAAGCTACACTCAGTATAGCTATTTACTTAAATAGTAGCCCATTCAGCTGGTAAGAAGATTAAGTCAGTGTAGACCTCTCAAAACAAAGGGGGTCCAGACATCATGGCTCCTCATGAGATCCTGCCGTTTTCACAAGCAAATTGTGCTACTTGGTCTACCAGCTAGGCTTAATTATTCTTTTGTCTCCTTCTAAAATGCTTTAAGTAACTCTAGTGTCTGCCTAGCAGCTGACAGATTCTCTGTCCAGCAACAAGAGTTACAACATCATTCAAGGGTCCATGGCTTTTCCTTGTACCCATGATCCCTTGCACTTATGCTGGCCACCATGGGCGTCTCTCTGATGCATTATATACATAAAATTATACAAAACATGACCAAAACAATAAGATATGGCCTTATCTCACCACACTCCCTCCTTAACGGAACTGGAGGGGATCATGCCTCACCAGTTCTGTGCCTTACTTCGACTGGTGGGATAGGTCATCTGCATTGGCATTAGCAGATCTATTTATTTATTTATGTTTTTGGTAACCGGGTAAGCAGACTGATCCAAGGGGCCATTCTCAGTTGCGACCTGGGCCATACAGTGGCGCAGACAAACTAGGTGAAAGTTAAAATACAGTGGATAAACATAACACAGTGAGTGCAGAGGTGTCAGAAATAGTGATACATAAACTTCACATCTTAAGATTGGGTTTTAACATAAAAAACAAGTTTATGACAAAATAAACAATGTTTCTCTGCATGCAGAGAACTAGGACATACACTTACAGCAGTCCAAGACATTCTTCAGTCAGTCAAGGGTTATAATACAGTGCATTAGAGATAATATTATTGCAAACAACATCTTCACAAATGAGTAAAACATGTCAATTGTTTATGTACATGTCCCACATATGATACCTCATCCATGGCCACCTGGCACTTTTTGGCCTTTACAGTAAGTCTTGCCTTCTGCATCCTGCCCAACACTTCCTTCAGATGGGGAGGTGTTCCTTCTAGCTGGTACTGAAGATGGCAATATTGTCCAGATAAGCCACTGCGTACTCTTCTGTACCCTGTAACACCTGGTTGACTAACCTTTGGAATGTGGCAGGTGTGTTCTTCATCCCAAAAGGCATCACCTTAACTTCAAAGAGGCCCACTGGGGTGATGAAGGCTGACCATTCCCTAGCACTGGCAGTCAACTCCACCTGTCAGTACCACTTTCTCAGGTCTCTGGTTGTTAGGTAGGTCGCCCCCCCCAACTTATCCAACAACTCGTCTGTCTGGGGCATTGGGTGAGCGTTGGACTTCGTGACTGCACTGAGTCCACTACAGTCCACACAAAAGTGGGTAGATCTATCTAGCTTGGGGACAAGGACTACGGGCAAGGCCCATGAACTGTGGGATTTCTGGATTACCCCTAACTCCAGCATTTCCTCTGACTCCCTCCTAATGTCCTTTAAGATGGCCTCAGATACCTGGTAAGCTGTCTGTTGTATGGGCACATGCGTCCCCGTGTTCACATCATAGGTCGCTAAGGGGGTCTGTCCTAGCTTGGCCATAAATAAAGGGGCAAAGTCCTCTAAAACCTCCCTCACTTCCTGAGTCTGTTCTGGGAACAACAGCTTGATTGCCTCCACTGATGACTCCTGCTTGCTTTCCTCTAGCAAGTTCAGGTGGGGGTCTTCTTCATCCATCCCCTTCCCAGAATTACAAACAGCAAACACAATGTCAGCCCTATTTACATATGGCTTCATCATACTGACATGGTACATTCAATGGGTATGTCTCCTGTCAGGCAGTCCTACAATATAGTTCACATCATTCACCTGTCAGACTACCTTGTAGGGTCCCAACCCACTCAGCCTGCAGCTTGTCCTTCTAGACTGGAATGAGGACCATTACTTCCTGACCTGTGCTGTATAAGCAAGCTCTGACTCCATGGTCATACCAGACTTTTTACTTCTGCTGGGCAGCTGACAGATTGTTTTGGGCCACCACCGATAAGCTCCTTCAGCTTCTCCCTAAACTTAAGGACATACTCCACTATGGGAGTTCCCTGGGTGGCGTGCTTGCTTTCCCAGTCCTCACGGATCAAGTCTAGGGTCCCAAGCGCCCTACGTCTGTATAAGAGTTCGAAGGGAGAGAACCCTGTCGACTCTTGGGGAACCTCCCTATATGGGAACAACAAATGGGGAAGGTATTTCTCCCAGTCTCTCCCATGCTGTTCAGAAAATACTTGGAGCACCATTTTTAGGGTACTGTTAAAATGTTCCACCCCACACTTCTCCCACAAACACTTCATCAGGTCTGACATGAAGGTACCCCCTTGATCAGAGATAACCTCCTGTGGAAACCCGACGTGGGAGAAAATTTCTAGCAAGGTGTCTGCCATTTTGGGTGCCTTAATGGGGAAGAGGGTGACTGCCTCTGGGTATTGGGTGGCATAATTGACCACCATCAGGATAAACCTTTTTCCCAGAGCTTGGAGTATTCAAGGGTCCCACAATATCCATTCCTACCCTCTGGAATGACTCCTCCACAATGGACAAGGGAAGTAGGACAGCTTTTGTTTTACTACCTGCATTCCCTATCTTTTGGCACTGGCGACAAGACCTGCAATATTCCTTCACCTGCTGGGTGACGCTGTGCCAATAGAAGTTTTGGGCCAATCACTGCATGGTCCAAGTGATGCCCAGATGTCCAAACATGGGGATACCATGGGCGACCTTGAGCAACTGGTCATGAAACCCCTGGGGAATGACAAGCTGCCTGCCCATCACCCCTTCTTCTGTCCTCACATCCTGTGTATACAACAGTCCGTTGTCCCAAAATACCCTATCTCTCATGTCATCTCATTGTGTCCCTTCAGATTATGCACAAGCCTTGAGCCTCTCCAAACTAGGGTCAGTCCTCCGAGCAGCTGCAAAATCTTCACATTTTCCCAAAGCAAGGGACATGTCCCCCTCAGTTCCTAAACTGGGGTACACAGCTCTAGCGTCAGGGTGTTCAGAGTCACTGCCATCCCTAACCTTCTGACCATTTGTTACCCCCCTCCTCAGAGTAACCTTCTGTAGCTGTTTTGTGAACGGCTACTTGGGGAAGTCCTACCTCCCTTTCACTATTCTCCATTTCAAGAGACACAGGCTGGGGAACCAGCCTCTTATTGTTTTCCACAGGGGCTTTTGTGGGGTTCAGGGAATTACAATCAGCCATTGCTGTCTGACTGTGGATAACCACACACACCACACCCTGCTGTAGATTATTCCCTGTAATCACATCCAGAGCGAGGTTGTCTGCCACTGCCAATTTTTGTACCCTCTCTCCTGTCTCACCCCAATCCAGGAGAACACTAACTAGTGGCAGGGTTTTCTCCTCCCCTGTGACTCACCTCACAGTGACAAACTAATTAGGTATAAGCTGTTCAGGCTCAACCAAATCTCCTTTTACCAGGGTAAGAGACGCACCTGTATCCCTTAACCCTTGGGTCTGCACCCCATTTACAGTTAGAAGAAGAATCAGCATTTATATAGCACTTTTCCTACACAGTATCCCAAAGCACTTTACAAGCAATGCTAGACTGGTAGTGAAGTGACTGAATGTGTGTGGTGGCGGCCATATCGCACATCGTCACCCACACACAGCCTGGATAATTGCATGAACCGTTTATGGGAAGGGGAATATTGGCCAGGACACTGGGAGTGTTCCCTGCTCTTTACGAAGAGTACCCTGGGTTCTTTTACTTCCACCTGGACACCCTCCAGGACAGCACCAGGGTGGGCAGAAGGAACCTCGGTTTAACGTCTCATCCGAAGGATGGCACACCCCAGCAGTACAACACCCCCCAATACTGCACTCAGATGCCAGCAATTTTTTAGGTGCAAGTCCAACCCAGTATGGGACAAGAACCCACGACCTTCTGGTCCAGAGGCAGATGTGCTACCAACTGAGCCACGCTGACACCTTACTGGGTGTATGTGCTCCCTAATGTTCACAGGCATAATCTCAGGGATACACAGTGCACTCACCTCCTTTTGAGGAATACTTTGTCCACTCTTTGCCTTTTTAGGACACTGCCTAGCAAGATACCCTGGCTGTTTATAAAACCAACATTCATCATTCTTTTTTTCAAGACATCCTTTCTTCATAATTGGGGCTTTCCTCTTTCTGCAGAGACAATGAGGGTTTTAGCTGCCCCGAAAGCGTGCTTTTCCCTTTTTGACCTGCAGCATCTGCTCCCCCAATTCCTTTCACAGCAGGCTTGCTCCTGGCACAGTGATCAGACAGCTCAGCAGCTTGCTGTGCAGTTTTTGGATCCCGGTCCTCCAGCCAGGTTTTCAGCTCCACTGGGCAAGTGCAAAAGAACTGTTCTAAAAGTGTAACCTCCTCAGTTTTCCCCACAGAGTTTGCTTCCATCCCCTACCACCATTTTCAAAACTGATGTTGCTTTGTGGCTAGTTCTTCAAAGCTCATGTCAGGGCATTTTCAGAGTTTACAAAATTTAACCCTGTAGGCCTCAGGAGTTAGTTCATACTTTTTAAGTAAAGCAGCTTTAAGTTTCTCCTAGTCTTTGCAGTCCTCATTATCCATTTGGCCTAGCACCTCACGCCCTTTACCAGTAAGCAGCGGAGATAGCTGAAAGCTCAAGGCCTCCCTGGGTACCTTTGCCGGGATACAGACCTTTTCAAATGAATTAAAAAATGCATCCATATCCTCCACCTCTTTAAATTCAGCTATTAATTTTGAATTTAATTTATACCCCAGCCCTGGAGTTTCAGGTTCACCCCTGCCACTTACTTCCTCTGGCGCTGGTCGTTGCAGTCTAGCCTCTCAAGTTCAAACTGTCTTTGGCGCTGCTTCTCCCCGTTGTCAGCCTCTCATTGGCACTGCTTTTTCTCCCTCTCAGCCTCTTGTTGGTGTTGCTTTTCCTCTGCCTTTCTCTGGTGCTGCTTTTTCTGCAACTCCAGTTTGAACTCTCTCTGCTCGAATTCCCTCTGCTGCTGGGCTTCGAACTTTCTCTGCCTGAACTCCAGTTTCCTCAGCTCAAATTGTAGCCTGATCCCTTCCACCTCCAGCTCAGTGGTGACTTTCCCCTGCTGCTGTGGCTCTGGGTTCCCTATTGTTTCACTGTCCTCCTCCCTGGGACTAGACTGTGATGGCCCTTGGCACCCCCACACCCAAGGTCTGATCTCTTTCAGTCACTGGCTGTGACTCGGTGCCCTGGGCTGCTGCTTGTTCTTCAGCTGCCTTGAGGACTTCAATGAGGTGCTTCTTACTGCGCCCCTCATACTGGACCCTTCTCTCCTGGCACAGCTGCTTCAGCTCTTCCACACTGTAGTCATTGTACTTGGAAGTCATCTTTCTTCCCTACACTACCACTAGTCTGCCTTTTACTTGCAGTAAAAAAAAAAAATAGGATTGGGAACTATATCTTGTAACCAATTTTCCCTTTTTCCAATTTCTGCCCTCTTTGTATGCGGTTGTTCAAACAGCTCACTAATTGTACTGCTGCTCACCAAATCTATCACAAGTCCACTCCCATGGGGCTGGGTTCTCTGCATCACAGTGAATCCCTCTTGTGATGGGGAGATGGGGTCAGGGATACTTTTCCTCAGTCCATTTAGTACACTCACTGTTTTCACAACTAAGTGTATGCCAGAACATCCCAGGGTACCCTCTCTCTGTGAGGGGGTACAAATACAGCCTCGAGTCTGCATTCTTGGGGTAGAACCCTCTCGGTCACTGCACATGAACCAGAAAGCCACAGGCGTGTATAGGCTTTGGGGGGCCCTATTCACCCTATTATGTGTCTTTCCCCAGAAATGCAGAGCTTGGTTCAAACTCCCACAGACTCCTCCTCCTGAAACCCTTCATATTTCCTCCCCTCCTTAAGTCATGAAGTCCCTAGTGGTACTTCACTTTGGTAGAGTTTGGGCTTTAAAACAGTCACACAGGTGTAGTATAGTTTGAACGACTCTTCACAAGGCAACACACACAAACAACATGGGCAGAATTATTTTATAATAAGTCAAAAAACTTTACTAATTAATTAAGAAATGCAGTAACTAACATACATACACATACTTTTAGACATTGGTTACAGGACATTGAAAGAAAAATAGAATATATACACAAAAACCTACACTTTAAAACTCTGAGATTAAAGTCTACCTCAGGTCCTTAGTTGATGAAGTTTGAAGTGCAAAGTCTTTACAAAGGCAGCTGAAAATCTTGGTTCTTGGTAGTGCAAAAGAATCCTTGATGAAAATGTGTCTGCTCTCCTAAGCAGGCAGACAGGGTCCTCAAATGAAAAAGGCCTAAGGCTCAGATACAGTCATTCTGACTTGTTTTATAGGATTTCTCAAAGGGCAGGTCCAGTGGATAGTGGCTTTCCCTGCAACTGGTTGTGTAGCCATAGAAACAGAATGCTAGCCAATCAGTTTTTAGTATTTTATTACAAAACACAAATATGCAGTTCTGAATATGAGAGGAAAAAAGTCTCAGAGGTCAGCCAGTTTAAACCAGAATTCTGGAGGAAAATCCAGCCTCCCTCCTGGGAAATGGCAGTAATTAAGCTACACTAAATATAGCTATTTACTTACTTGATTACCCATTCAGCTGGTAACAAGATTAAGTCAGCGTAGACCTCTCAAAACAAAGGGATCCAGACATCATGGCTCCTCATGAGGGCCTGCCCTTTTCACAAGCAAATTGGTCTACCTGGCCTCCGAGCTAGGTTTAATTATTCTTTTGTCTCCTTCTAAAATGCTTTAAGTAACTCTAGTCCCTGCCTAGCAGCTGACAGATTCTCTGCCCAGCAACAAGAGTTACAACATTATTCTAGGACCCATGGCTTTTCCTTGAACCCATGATCCCTTGTACTTACACTGGCCACCGTGGACATCTCTGATGCATCATATACATAAAATTATTTAAAACATGACCAAAACAATAAGATATGGCCTTATCTTGCCACAGTTGGTTTTTTCTTAGACTCCATTAGCAACCACTTCCCCATCTTTTGTATATAGAAAAACACTTCCCCAAAAACTCAGCCTAAAATCTTCATCTCTTGGGTTTACTCCAGATTTGATGAGGAGGTATTCAGGGCCTCCTTAAGCTGACTGGAGTCAAATCAAGGTGCTCCCTACAATAGATGATGCCCTTGATTTCTTTATCAATAATTTCCTCTTGACTGTTAATAGATGTGCCCCTCTTCAAAAACTCAGGGTTAAAGGCAGTTGTTATAAGTGGATTTCCTCCAAGTTAAAAAAGCTAATGATCTCAAGGGACAAGGCTTGGAGGCTCTTTAAAGAAACAGGCCTCAAAGCAGACTGGGATAAGTACAGAGAACTAAGAAATTGCTGCAAGAAGGATGTAAAAATAGCAAAGAAGGACTATATTAGAAGGTTCCAGAGTAATGACCTGGCTGACCCTAAACGCTTCTGGTCACAGGTCAAATTGTTACTGAAACGGCGCACCTGCTGCTCGGAAGGGAATATTGCAGCTGATGGTCAGTGAGTCAGTAAACCCCTCGCTATAGCCAATGCATTAAACACTTTTTTTACCGCTCTCAGTAGGTTCTAATCTGCTTGCACTGAAGCCCCCCCCCCCAGAATGGCATGACACAGGAGACCAGCAACCATGTCTCCACTTCAGGTTAGTCCGGAAACAGGAAGTCTATAGCTTATTAAGGACACTTAAAACTGATGGCTCGCCTGGATATGACAAACTAGAACCCAAGCTACTTAAAACTGCAGCCCCTGTGAGTGCCCTACCTGTCACCCTGCTCATCAATACATCCCTCACTGAGGGAAAGTACCAAATAAATGGAAAGTGGCTGTGGTGGTCCCAGTCCACACAAGTGGGCTAATACAGCCTGTGGAAAATTACTGCCCTATCTCTCTTCTTAGCCCTCTGGCTAAGGTGCAGGAAATTCCAAACTCAAAAGTCCGGCTGGCTCATGCAAATTAAATTGCAAACACCTACAAACAATATTGTTAATATTACATATCAAAATAATGTTTTTACAAATTTTAAATTAATACCAAACAACCAACTATCTCATTTTTCGGTTGAGCTATTATCTCCAACTTCTCAATAATAATGAAATAGTGTTATTTGCATGCTGTAAAATTTGGTGGCTGGTGTAGGGTGAAACAATTATCACATAAAATGATTTGGTTGCGATTTTATTTTATTTTGAGTATAATTTGTTTATTATTAAATTTTATAAAATGGGCTAAAAAATCCCAAGGCACTGATTGGCTACAACATCATCTGAGCCGTGTCCTTATCAGATGATATTGTAGCCAACCGGCACTACCACCCAGAAACATGCCGCATGACAACAGCAAATCAGTGAGCTCTGCCAACTGAAAACAAGAACGCTGACTGGCAGAGCTCACTGATGGCACAGCGGGAAACGTATTCGCCTCAGACGGCGCACTGAATACCACTATCGGAGGTCCGAGAAATGTAACACACCATAAAAAAACTAAATACACCTACACAAAGAACCAAAATAGTACAAAATCATAAAAAAATACTAAGAAAAGAAAACCTGTCACTGACGGCAAACAATGCTATTAAACACACGCCAGACTGTCATCGGTTTAAAAGCGAATCAAAGAAATCCTGCACAGCACCCGTCGCATGATAGCTTACAGCAGTCCAGCTATTTTCCACATCGATTTCGAAGAAATAATTATCAGTTTTGAAGAATATCAGCAACAGCGCAGTCCTGAAGTTACAGCGCCACAGACCGCTCCACTTGAAGCATCCACCTCGACGACTGGCACAGCTGCAGATTCCGTCACCCCCGCTGCACAGACTGCCACGATCTGTGGCGCTGTAACTTCAGGACTGCGCTGTTCCTCATATTCTTCAAAACTGATAATTATTTCTTCGAAACTATGTGTAAAATAGCTGATTCGGCAGGTCATGATGCGACAGGTCCTCTGCAGTTGATTTCTTCGCTCGCTTTTTAAACAGCATGATACCTCCTGATTTATGTTTAAATAACGGTCTGTGGCGCTGTAACTTCAGGACTGCGCTGTTCCTCATATTCTTCAAAACTGATAATTATTTCTTGAAATCCATGTGTAAAATAGCTGGACTGGCATAAGCTATGATGCGACAGGTCCTCTGCAGTTGATTTCTTTTGTTCGCTTTTAAACAGCATGACACTTCCGATTTATGTTTAAATAGCGCTTGCGTCAGTGACAGGTTTTCTTTCTTAGTATTTTTTATCATTCTGAAGTATTTTCGTTCTTCTGTAGGTGTATTTTCCTAAAACAAAGAACTTCTCTGCACCTGACATCTGCAATTAAATCAACAGCAATCGCAAGAAAGAAATCAACTGAACTTCTTGCACCTGACATCTACAATAAAATGAACTGCAATATTTACAATAACACACTCTTTCCTGTTTAATCCCCAAAATTTTCCTTAATTCAAAATGTTTAAAATTGAATAAAAATAATACATTTAAAAAGCTTCAACTACTCATTTTAACCAACTAAGCATATTACTATCCTAATGGCAATAATACAACGCAAAAGGGACTATTTTTTCCCACAATCTGTTCTTCTATTATTTATTAAAATATCAATAAAAAACTTTAAAAACTACAAATGTCTATTCACTTTACTGTTGCCCATTTTATAAGTGCAATAACACACTCTGAGGTGTGAGTTACGTGCTGATAAGAGCACGCCGGGGCAAGCGCCCGTGCCTTAGTACACCCCTAGGCTGCGTTTTATCAGCACGTAACCCACACCTCGTCGCAGGTTATTGCTTACATAGGCACTATTTCATTATTATTGAAAAGTTGGAGATAATAGCTCAACCGAAAAATGAGACTGTTGGTTGTTGGGTATTGTAAACACATTATTTTGATATGTAATATTAAAAATATTATTTGTATACCTTTACAGTTCCCCAGAAGAAGCCTGATTGCCAGGTGAAACTTTGGGACTCTATAATAAAAGAAAATTGAATGTTTCAAGGACTTAGGTGTTTGCAATTTCATTTGCATGAGCCAGCTGGACTTTGGAGTTTGGAATTTACTAGCCATTTTTTGGCCAGCTCCACCACAATGAATAAACTAACAAGAGGCAATTTCCCAGAGTCAACGGCATGTGTCTTTTAAGGTACAGGAAAAGCTGATATTTATTCAAATCCTGGACTACCTGGAGTTGCACCACCTGCTATCAGACAGGCAGCATGGTTTTCAGACATGACATGGTACCGAAACTGCTCTAATCAGATATTCTACTGATGTCCTGGGGGTGCTGGATGGAGGGATGCTGTTGGGAGCTGTTTTTATTGACCTAACAAAAGCCTTTGACTTAGTTGATCATGGTCTGCTCCTTCATACGCTGAAATGTCTGGGCTTTGATGAACTCACAAGTTGGTAGCTCTCATACTACCTAACAGGCTCCAGGAGGTCAAATGGAAGGGTACCCGATCTGATCTGAAGCCCGTCCCTGACAGTGTTCCCCAGGAATCTATCCTGGGACCCTTGCTATTCTCTACATTTATTAATGATCCACCTAAAAATTGTGGTGAGGGAAACCTACTACTTTATGCAGACAATGCAGTCCTTGTAGGAGCTCTCCCAATGTAAATGCAATCAATGCCCAACTATCCTCTGATTTCTACACATTAGAAAAATGGCTCCACGACAACAAACTTGTCTTGAAAGGGAAAAAACAAAAGTGATTCACTTTGGCCACAAACATATTGCTACTGTCAGGCAGCACCTTCTATCACTAACCAGCTCCTCTGGCACACGTACTGAGGTGGCTGTCAACTTCAAGTACCTCGGGGTCTATCTAGACCAAGAATTCACTCTCAGACCCCAAGAAGATCATATCACCAAAGTTCTGCATCCAAATAATTGGTCTATGTCAACTAGGCAATGTCTTTATCCCTGAGACGAGGTCTGCCATTGCAAGCAGTATCCTGCTTCCCACACTAATGTATGGTGCACCATTGTTTCAGTTCCTCAGGAAGTCAGAGCCCAGTAGGCTTCAGGTCCTATACAACAGAATTAGTCATTTTGCATCCGGTGCCGCCCCCCCCCCCCAAATCAAACCACTGTGAAGTCAACCCCTCTCTTTGCTGGCCCTCCCTGGAGGGAAGGTTGCTGTACTCCCTGCTATGCCTCACTATGAAACTCACCAAAGTCTATACCCCCTGAATCTAGTAGGTACACTAGTCCTCAAACCAGAATGGTACTTACTCTAGTCTTCTTGCTGTTGCTTGCCAGAACTCCCTGGGGTTAAATCAAATTCTGGTAAGCAGCCCTTTGCTTACTCTATGCATTCCCTCTGGAATGCACTCCCTGTTGAGTTGCAGAACTTCTCTTTTCTTGGGGGATTTAAATCTCTACTACTAGAAAGGTGTTGTTGCTCCTGTTATCGCTGAATGTTGGTCCTACAGTAATCTTTGCTTCATCCTACCTTAATGACTGCAGAGATGTTTCTATTGCCTCTCTCTGCACTTTTCCACTCTCCTTCCAGTGTGCCTTAAATCTTTATGACACTGTATGAACCTTGTATGCAATATGGTCATAGATTTAGATTTGTGATTGTTGTTTAAATACTATGTAATATTAAGTATTTATGGTCATTGCCTGGCTCTCTGTATGCCCTTCCTGTACCCAATAGCATTACTGTTTGTTAACTGTCTGACTATTTTGTTTGAAACGAATTCTGGGATGTCTCTGTGAAGGGATCTGTACTTTTTGTCTGCAATCAATGCTGTTGCTGTGGCTGACATTTGCATGTATATATTGCCTATGATTAATTCTGGGTCACCCCTGAAAAAGTGACATCTGGTTCCAGTGGGCTCACCCGGTGGAAGGAAGGAAGGAAGGAAGGAAGGAAGGAAGGAAGGAAGGAAAGGTCACTGTTTCTAAATAATCTGTTAGCATAATAAAGGCATCTTGACTTCCCAACAAATTATTTTCAGTCTTTTGCCAACTAACGTGGCACTCTCCAAACGTTTGTTTGCTTTTTTTAATTTGAGCATATTGTGCATGACCAGCATGTTCTGAAAAACAGTGCATAAAGTCAAATGTGGAGTTTTCAGCTCTGCTGTCCCTCTTCCTCCAACACGAAGTGTAAGTTGTTTGTTACATACATACCATATATACTCACCTATAATTTCACTTTGTATGTAAGTCATCCCTTCCCCCTTTTACTAAGATAATTTATGTTAAAAAGTATACCTCATTTATAAGTCAGCACCCTCCAATCACAAGTTAAAAGACAGCAGTCCTATGTTCTGGTGTTGCTTAAATATTTAAAATGTACTTACTGGCAGGATCTTTTGTAGATTCAGGGAACCAACAGTGGTACCAAGTCCTTAGGTACAGATTTTGACTGATTTCTCATTTTCAGTGGGGTCCTACTTTTACCCAATTTTACAGCAGGCTGAACAGAAGCAGTGGAAGCTAAGTGATTTACTCAGGGTCGCACAATATGCAGTCAACTTTGGCAAGTCAAGGCAAATTTTATTTTTAGAGTGCCCAATCCCTGAGGCTGTGGGCACCTAACAAAAACATGAGAAATAAAAACAGCAATTCAGATAAAAAAATTACAAAATAAATCAAATTCAAATTCCAGTTTTACAGTCATCTATAATAATTAAAACAGTCAGACGTAAAATCATTCTATAAAAGCCAGGCTACAGAGGTGGGCTTTTAGTACCAATCAAAGGGGGGCATCCTGGACTGCAGGTGGAAGCGTGTTCCACAGGGTCAGCCCAGAGACACTGAATGCTCGGTCACCGGATGTCTTGAGCCGAACCCTGGGAACATCCAGGAGGCCCCTTGAAGAGGAGCAGAGGGAGTGAACAGAGGCTGCAGGTATCAGGAGTTCTGACAAGTAGCCAGGACCCAGTCCATATTGGGCCCTATAGGTGAGCAAGCTCACCTTGAAAAGGACCCTCCACCTGACTAGCAGCCAGTGCAGGACACGCAGGACCGGGGTCACATGACAGGACCTGGGCAGGCCTGTGTTCTGCACCAGCTGCAGTCTGCTGAGGGTCCCTCCTGTGACCCCAACATAAAGAGCATTACAGAAGTCAAGCCTAGCGGTAACAAAGGCATGAACTAGTATCGGAAGATCCTTGGGTGGAATGAGGGGCTTGATCCTGGCGATGTTCCGCAAGTGGTAAAAAACACTCTTAACTACAGATGAGACCTGATCTTCAAAGGTCAGCCTGCTGTCCAGGATCACGCCTTGATTATGCACCCTTGGGGAAGCCACCAATGAGGCAGACCTCAGGAAAAGACTTGTGTCTGCTCCAGGCTGCAACCCATCATGCCCACTGCCCAGCTTGATCACTAGCACCTCTGTCTTATCTGGGTTTAGTCTCAGCAAGCTGGAAGACATCCAGTCATTGATTTCAGCCAGACAGATGTTAAGCACATCAACAGCACCAGATGTGCCAGGTGTAAATGACAAATACAGCTGGGTGTCATCTGCATACCAGTGAAACTCCACGCTGTACTGCCGAATGATCTCACCCAGGGGCAGCATGTACACCGCAAACAGTATTGGCAACAAGCTCAAACCCTGTGGAACTCCACATGACAGAGGCATTGGGGAGGAGGGGAATTTCCCCATCACTATCTGCTGCACCCTATCAGAGAGATAAGACTCAAATCATCTGATGACAACACCGGTGAGTTCACAAAACTCACAGAGCCAATCAAGAAGCACAATGTGGTCCACGGTGTCAAATGCTGATGAGAGATCAAGGAGTACAAGAACTGACCTGTCTCCTCTATCTCTAGCCCTGAGTAGGTTATTATGTACCCTAACTAGAGCCATTTCTGTGCTGTGTCTAGCCCAAAAACCCGACTGAAATGGTTCATAGATGTCGAAGGACATGAGGCGATCCTCAACTGTGCCA
Source organism: Neoceratodus forsteri (assembly GCA_016271365.2). NCBI lineage: Eukaryota > Metazoa > Chordata > Ceratodontiformes > Ceratodontidae > Neoceratodus > Neoceratodus forsteri. The sequence continues at coordinate 1,386,048,238 of CM028131.1, read as the reverse complement.
CCAATTTCTCAACAACCCTGCTCAAAAATGGCAAGTTGGAGATTGGACGGTAATTCACCAGGACGTCTGGGTCAAGGGAAGGTTTCTTAAGGAGGGGTTTCACCAGTGCTTCTTTCAGAGCCACTGGGAACACCCCTTCCACCATCAAGCACCTGGTAATCCTGGTGAACACCAGGCCAACAGCCGCGGTGCATCCCATTAAGAAATGTGTTGGGGCTGCGTCCAATTTGCAAAATGTGTGCTTCCACTCTAAGACCACCCCAGTCACTTCAGACACCTCCACTAGCCTAAACTCCTCCCAGACAGGCAGAGTGCCTCTGCTCCCACCAGTCTAGCCACTGCGAGGCGTGAGCCTCCCTCCCAGAATCCCGACCAGATAGACGACACTCTGTCAGAGAAGAACAGAGCAAACTCTTCACACAAAGTGAATGAAAAAGTTTTCTGCTGTAGACAGGCATGATGGAGAAGCCTGTCCACAGTCCAAAAAAGCTGAGAAGGTCTGTTCTTCCATGCGGCAATCTCCCTGGACAGGAATTCTGCCTTCTTATAGGAGATTGCCTCCTGGTACTCACCGCAGTGGGCAAGTAGGACCAGTTTGTCAGCCTCCAACCGAGTCTTCCACCAGTAATGCTCCATCTTCCGACCCTTGATCTTCATCGCCTTGAGATCCCCACCAAACCAGAGGGATCTCAAGTGAGAGGATATGGGTTGTATACTAAATGGAGCGATTACATCCAGTGCTTCAGACACCACCTTGTTATAGGTGGCCACCACCTCTCCAGTGCTAATCGCACAAGCCGGCTCAACTCTAGATAGGTCAGCAAATGCCAATAGTCCCTCCAGGCGTAAACCCCTTGAAGGGCAGTCGCTGACCATATCCACAGGGGAAGGATTATCAGGGGGTGCTCCAAACGAGAACCCCATGGTACAATTATCGGACCAAGAGACCCGATGAGTCTTGAGGCTATCAACTCCAAGTCCCAGCTGGAACACTAGATCGAGTGTGTGACCATGCTGATGGATCGCAGAAGCAACTGCTTATGTCAGGCCCAGTGATAACATCAACTGGAGGAGGTCGTAACCAAACTGGAAGGATTCACTGTCGACCCAGGCACCGAAGTCCCCCAGGATTAAACACCTGGGGGACTCCAACAACTGGTCGATGGCAAAGTCTGCTACCTCCTGCAGGAATTCTCCTCCCGGCCCTGGAGGGCAGTAAATAAGAAGAATCCTGCAGCCTGCACCTGGACCTCCACACACGGCAATGCACTCAAAAGGACCTGGTGCTGCCAACCGAATGCACTGTGAAGCCCAGGTTGGTTCTGAAAATTATGGCCACACCCCCCCCCCCCCTGCAATCCTTCCTTGGGGGTGCACTACAGAGTACCTGGAGGGGATGGCAACCTCTAAAACTGAACCAGCATCGTCACCCAGCCAGGTCTCCATTATGCAAGCCAGGTTGACAGAAGAAATCAAGTCCTCATAAATAGTGGTCTTGTTTCTCATTGACCTGGCATTGCAAAGCACCACCTGAAGAGGATTAAAGAATGCGTCCAGCCCTCTAGCTACTTGCCCACTCGGTCCAGTGGGACCCCTGGATACGGGAACCACACATGTCTGGCATCTCCCTCAGCCCTGTTTAAACCCATGGCATCTCCTGTACCCTACAATCTCAATGTCCCTCACCCCCCCCCTCCTCAGCTACTCTCCGCCAACAACAACCCACCCACCTCCTTGTAATCCCATTCTCCCTGCGGTGCCTGGCAGCAGTAGATCAAACCTGGAGATCAGTAAAGGGGTGGAAGACATGAAGCAGAGAAGCAACGTTAGGTAATTCGCACCTGGCCAAACCCCAACACATCACTGCCTGGTATGTTTGCCTAAACCAGGAGAACACAATTAAAACAATTGAAACTAAACAAACACAGCCATTAATAGTCAAAATACAATTCTAACTACTCATTTATCCACCATTCACATAGCTAAAGATAATAAAAATTCTCCTACACAGATACTCAGTAATCACAAATTATGTAAACCTCCAAAATACACCCACCAAAATCACCCTCCCTAAGATTCAGAGTTATTTATTGTGCAGGAGCAGAATCGAGTGCAATTAAAGGGGAAAACCAAAATTCAATGCAACAATGTAAAAAAGTCCAACGATGTTAGACAGGTGTCCTGAAACAAACTTGTCAGTTCCAAAACAGCTTGGTCTCACTGAGCTACACGTACTTCCAATTCCCAACAGGAAAATATTAAGCTGATAATGGATGTTGAGAGGAAATCATCCCAGGAGGGTCAGAATTTGGTGCAATTTGAACCTGGGCCGCACAGTTCCCAATCCTGTTCTCTAACCATGAAACCACCAATTTGTTTGCATAATATAGGCATCTTCTTAATTCTCAACAGAATCCATGTTTTTTTTTACTTTCCTCCTTACCTCTCCATCCTTCAAATGAATAGAAATTTCAAAGATCACTCATGGGTGTCACAGTGTCCCTCATACTGAAATGTAAGCACTGTAGCTTTGGAAAGGACATATTCTCAGACTGACATAAAAAACATTAACTAAAGATATCTTTAGCTTCAGTACCACGGTAACAGCAATGTCATAAATTACTGTAAGCCTGGTTTGGGAGGGAGGAAGGGAGAGGGAGATGGAGAGGGAAGGAGGGAGAGAGATTTAAAGATAAGCACTTGGTTTCCTACTGGTTGGGACACTGAGGGCCAGATATTCAAAGCTTAGTGCAGGGCGCAAATCTGTTTTGCAGGACTAGCGCCGAATTTGCTCCCGACTGCTATATTTAAAAGGACATTTAGCGCCAGCGCTGGGTGTTAGCGCCCATGCTAAATAATAATGTATGCCAGGGAGGGACTGAGGGAGGGGCCCTGAATGCCAGCGCACTGGCATATTCAAAGGTATAGCACCACGCTACAGGTATTAGCGCAACCTGTAGCACGGTGCTGAATACCACTGAGAAAAAAACGGCAATATGCCGGCAGTAATGTGGTGGCAGTGCCCCCCCAAAGCACAATTCCCAACCCTGGTGCACACATTAAATATACATTTTCCCTGGTAGTCTAGTGGTCCCCACCCCTCCGCAAAGCACGATTCCCAATCCCCGGTGCACACATTCAATATACATTTTCCCTGGTAGCCTAGTGGTCCCCCCCCCAAAGCATGATTCCCGATCCCCAGTGCACACATTCAATATACATTTTCCCTGGTAGTCTAGTGACCCCCACCCCACACATGTATCCCAATCCCGTGCACATATTGAAAATAACATCTTCCCTGGTAGTCTAATGGCTCCTCACCCCATGCATGTATCCCGACCCCGGTACAAAATACATTACATATCCTTTCCTGGTAGTCTGCAGTCCCCCCCCCACCAGCAGTGACACCCCGCTCATCCAAAGAATTTCTGAGAACAGAGCCAGTGACTGGCTCAGCCCTCCTCTCACCACCAAGGCCGGCCGCCGACTGAGGTAGGAAGGTAGGTAGGTACAATTTGTCCATCTGGCCCCACAGCACTGCATGGGGCCATCATTTGCTATCCCCCAGAAGCCCCTCCCTTCAAGTATGTAGCAGTGCAGAGGAGAAGTAGGGTGGTCTGGGGGGCAGAGTCACCGAGAACACTGGATTTCCAATCAGAAGCCCCGCTTGGCTCCAAAGTGGGTCCTCTGCAGGAGATTCTGGGATATGACAGCCTTGTCTAGGACTGTTGCATCATGTTTGGGAACATTTTTTAATTTTTTATTTAAACTTTATAATCCTGTGAACGCTGAGCCTATTGCACCCAGCCCCAAATGGAAGGGGGATAGGCAAGAGTGTGTTTTGGGGCAGGTGGACCCAGTGATGATAATATCCTGTTGTGCGGGGGGTTTAGGAAAGCCTGTTGGCTGTCCACCCTAATACATGCACGAAGCCTGTTGTAGCAGATATCATGCATGCATGAATTGGGCTGGCTTGCTTGGTGATGCCTCATAGCACCACCAACTGGGCATGTGGATCAGTAGAATCCAGCCTGGTTGGGGGAAGATTAGAAATGTGCTGCTGAACATCTGTATTAGTGCATCCATCTGGGATGCAAGGAACTTGGTTCTACAGGCTAAGTAATGCAGTGTGTAGGGCACATTTGGCTTGCGTATAGAACCCAAAGAATGGAACTGACTGAACTGCATTTTCTGAAAGGTTGTGCAGCTGGGGCTTGCAATGCCAGATGAGATTTATTTGCTACAAAATACTGTATGCATTTAAAGTAACAACATCTGTTACCGGAAAACATTTTATCATATTGTGTATCTTTTAGTAACAGGCCGAGATATTCAGAAATGCGCCAAAGGCCGGCGCAAGTCTGGTGCAGCGCAAATCCGATGTGCCGTGGAGCAACAGGGGCCATATTCAAAGGTTGTGCAGGCCGAACTGCGGCAGCGTAATCTGGCTGAATATGGCAGAATTGCGCCATGGCGCTAAAAGAGATGCTCCAGTGCAACTGTGGGAGCAAAGCAACAGAGGGGGGCACGGCACAGAGAACACACCCAGGGAAGCACAGTGACAGGCCACAGGAGGCCTCCACCAGCAGGACACACACAGGCACCCTGACACCTGACTAGAGAACACAACAGTGGTACAGATAGCAGGCAACAGGAGGTGTCAATGGAGGGCCACCAAGGGAACCCCCCCTCTCTGCAGGCACTGGCCGTGCCACCCCCAGACCATAGCAGGCCACATCCAGGACTATGCAGCCAAGCACACACATGCCACACAGGAAGCCCATGCAGTAGGCACTGAATGTGCCAGGAGAAAGGTAGCATGGCAGACCACATGGGACAGACCACACAATGCCAAGCAGGGGCCCCAACACAGTATGCAACCAGTACCCGACCAATGACCATGGCAGTGTGCCACCACCACGCAACCGCCACACATCGCTGACAGATGCCCCATGGGCACCCCAAGGTACAGCCACTGACCCAGGAGATGGACACCACCACAGTGGGACACACCACAGCACACAGTGGTGAACCACAGAAGCACAACACACACCCCTTCAAATGCACACCATATGGACAGACACTGGGCCACTGCAGCATGGATTCTCACGCCACCTGCAAAGCAGACACAGACACAGGCAGGTACATCAGAAAAATAGATATATTTTGAACAAAACTATTTACAAGAACCAGGGGCTGGGAAAGGGTAGGTATAGTGAGGGAAGGGGACAGGGAACAGGGACTGTACAGTGGGAGGGAGAGGTACATCAGGGGAAAACAAGATCTAAACTAACGGCAGCCCTGTCCAGCTGCCCATGCATTGATATGTTACCGCTGCTCGGCCACCAGCATCCATCTGATCTGGATCATGACCTCCAGCATCACTGAGGCCACAAGGAGGGTCTGGCGTACCAGCCTGGAGATGATTGACCTCGGTGGTCTTCGCCGCTGGACACCTAGAACAAGGGACAGGACAGGTGATCAGTGCAATGTCCCAAAAAAACATGGCCACCCACAGTGTGCAATGGGCAGCGGGAACACACACCCTTAGAGGGCCTGTAACGGCCACCTGCAAGGGGGTGGGCCAATGCCAGCCAGCAACTTGGTGTACCGCGACACTGTACAGAGGTGGTCCCCGCCGCACAGTGGCCACCTGACTGCGCAATGACAGTCACATGGCAGCACCACAGCAACAACATTGGCAGCCGGGCACATGCCAACCCCACCAACAGCTGGCACACATCCAATGGATGTGCCACAGTGGCATGCACCATGCACAGTGCAACACACACAGCTGCCACGGCACATGGTACAGGCGGACATGCCTGCACCCACTCCCCACCTGCCACCATCCATGTACAGTGCAAAGGACCATGACAGTGCCTACCTGTCCTCTGCGGCTCTGCTGGTGCCGGTGCTGCTCCACCATGTCCCGCTGCAGCCTGCTGCGCTGCTGCAGCCTGGGCCCTCCGACGGTCCTCAGGTCCTGGGATTTGAAAGGAGACAGGTGCACATCAAGAATCGACCACAGCAGCTGCCCCCCCGACCCACCCCTGTGCACAGGGTGTGCCCTGCCTGACATGTCCAACACGGCTGCATCGCAACGCAAGCAGAAGCTGGCAATGCCACCCCACCATGTGCACGATGACAGTGTACCCCTCTGCGTCTTGCCTGCACCATGGTCAGCTCAACGCGTTCGGCAGTGAAAATGGCGTCAGGAGGTGCATGTGCCCACACCATGCGCCCACCACACAATGCGTGGAAGCATGCACAGTGCACATCCATCACACAGTGCTGGAGATGCATGGAATGGGCATGGCAATGTGGGGTCACAGGGTCAGAGGTCCAACCCAGGGGTCAGGGGTCGACCGGCACTGCGCACATGCGTGGTACAGCATGGCACCCCAAGAGTGGCCATGCGCAGAGCTGGCCCATGCACAGCATGTGCAATGCCACTGCGTCATGCTGTCCGTGCACAGTGCATGATTGACGCCATGATGCCGTGATGCAGTTGCGCATTGCAGGCCTGCATACCATGCATGCGTGCACATTGCGCCATTGAGACTTGCTCCGGCACAATCCCATTGTGGGTGGCGCAGTATCGCAATATTCAGACACCACATGCAAATGAGCTCATCCGCCAATGCATGGTGCAATGGCTGCATTAGCATGTCATTACTGTTGCGCCCAACCTCATTTGCATGCGTTGCAACTCATAAGCATCATCGAACAGCACAGGCCATGGACCGGCATTGCAACCTTGATAGGTAAGTTGTGCATGCCGCTGCAGCTCACTGGGAACTGACACCACTGCATGGTGGGACGGACTGGGGAGATGCTGCCACTGTTACACTGTGCTGCCCATGTCCACAGGCAGCAACATGTCTGCACATGAGGAGGGCGAGGAGAGGGGGTCTGCACGGAAGCACAGGCCCAACTTCACAAAGGCCAAGACTGATGCCCTGTTTGAGACCCACTTGAACAGGAAGTCCCTGCTGAGTGGTGCCACGGGCACACAACTGGCCAGGGCTGGTGTGTGGGAGGAGGTGGCAGCCTACATTAACCAGCATGGCAGCCACCAGCGGTCAGCACAGGAGTGCCAAAAGATGGTGGGAATGGACAAGCGGTGGATAAAGGAGAAGGTGGTGGCCATCCGGGCATCCCGTACCGCCACTGGAGGAGGGCCTGTGGATGCACCCACACTAACGCCACAGGAAGAGTTGGTGGCAGCCACCATGTGCTGCACCACAGTGGAGGGTGTGCCTGGAGGAGGATTCCAGACGGGTGGCAGCCCATCACTGCATGGTAAGTATGTTAGCCACGCACAGCCAGTGGCATGGAGGGTGTGTACACGGGCATGCTGGCGTACACGTGGCCAGCATGCACGTCATGTGCATGTGTGCACACCCAAGCGCATGCCATGCTGCAGGACACATGCTGCGGCAGTGTACGGGGGGGCGCATGTGAGCATTGCATCACTGACATGCCTTTTTCTCTTGCAGCAGCAGCACGCCTCCATGCAGATGATGGGGCACTAGCAGCGGCAGCATCCGTGGATGCTGATATGGCCCCAGAGGACCAACCATCCACCTCCATTGGCATCTGGGGGCTCGACAGGCTGTAGCTCAGCACCACAGTGCAGGCAGTTGTCCTGGACCTGGGGTCGGACGAGGCCCTGGATGTGTTCCTGCAGGATGCCAGCCTTGGTGTCCTCTGCGCAGAGACACAGATCAGGGTGGGGTCCGACTCCGATGATGACATCACACTGATCCTGGACAGAATGGGCAGCATTGTAGGTGAGATGCCCCTGGTGGCATCTGACACAGGCACCACACCCAGCACTCTGCCAGCGGCAGAACAGCTGCCCGCCACCACTGCGGGTGCAGCAATGTGCGCTGCTCTGGCTGTGCCCTGCGGTGGTGGTGGTGCAGCCGCGCAGGTGCTGGGTGGTGTATAGTGGCTGGACAGGTGAAAGCAGCAGGGTCTCCCACCAGCACCTGCTGTGCCCATTCCCCCTGCAGACCCCACTGTGCAGCGTCCATCAGAGATGGGGGTTGTGCAGCACGGCTAGTCATGACAAGAGGATCGGCATCCTGCCTGGGAGCCCCAGGACGCGGACTGGCTGGCTGAGCACACCGGTCTGCTGCGGGCGTCTGTTTAGCAATAGGTGTTGCTTGCCACTGGGGTGCATGCACTGTGTGCAGAGGTGCGGCAGTTACAGTGAGCAGCAGGAACAGGGCACTGCGCAGATCCTCGTGGGTATGCAGTGCATGCAGGAGGCCACAAATTCTTGGATTGCACTGCCACTGCAATGAAGGATGGCTTTCCATTGCTGGCTGCCACAGGGCGTGGCTGAGCACAGGTGACCCGCCACTGTGTGCTGTCCACCCCATGAACCCAGCGTCGGGTGACCACAACACAGTCAATGCCAGGCTCTGATGTAGGCATCACAGGCATGCCCAGGGCTGGCCTGTTTGGGTGCCTGCACACCCTTGTGTAGACACGGGTTGCAATCCCGCGGTTCAACCCCTGGGGAGCTGCTGCAACCAGCCGCCATGGCTGACGTGCAACCTGTGGCCACTGATCGGCCCGTGGCCATGGTGACCATGGTTCCGTACAGCGGCCCTGATATGCGGGCTGCCCTGACCGCAGTCTGCAGCTGCTGCCTTGTGCACACATGTGTGTGTGCCTACCACTGGTGTTGCACCTGTGTGTCGCGCCGCACGCTGCCTACGTGCGTGCTTGCCCAGCTGCTGGACCATGTGGCGTGGGCATGATGAGGGCAGTCTAGCACCGGTTGCACCTGTGCAATGCATCTGATCCACACCACATACCAATGCCTGTGTGTGTGTTGCTGTGTGTGGCTGTGTGCCACTGACTCCCCTACCCCTGCCTCATGCACGTGTGTGCATGCCCATTGCCATGCACACCCCTGCGTGTGTGCTGTACCTGTCTGTGTGGCTCATACATGTGTACCACACCACCTACCTGTGTGCACCACAGTGTTCCTGTGCGATGGTGTCCTGGTGACATCGCACCTGCTGGAGCAGCTGGGGGTCCCTCCGCTCAGGGGGTGGCTGTCCATCTCCCTCCAGCCCATTGCCTCCATCATCCCCACCACTGTGGCCTTCAGCCTTGACAGCTATCCCATGGTCAATGGCCATGTTGAGCAGTATGCAGCAGGCCAGGAATAGGCCACATGCTTTAGAGGGGCTGTACTGTAGGGCACAACCTGACCAGTCTAGGCAATGGAACCATGCTTTCAGCATGCCAGAGATATGCTCAATAATGTTGCGCGTGCCTTGTTGTACCATTCCTCTGCTGGGGACGACGGCGCTGGTAGGGGGAGAGCAGCCAGGGCCTCAGTGGATAGGCGCTGTCACCTGTGTGGAGATTGACATGGTTAGCCATCTGCTGTTATCTGCTGCACCCCTTGCCTGTCCCTGGTGCCCATGCCACCATGCACACCCTGCCCACCCCCATCCCCAGGTCTGCTCTGTCCATTGCCCCTTGTCCATGCCATACTCACCCACTAGGTGGCCTGTGGGGATGTTCCCATGTTCAAACCTGTGGCACAGTGCAGAGCTGTGCCAGATGAATGTGTCATGTGCACTCCCAGGGTGTGTGGTGCAGACATTGGTGATGCGCCCCGTGGCATCGCACACCACCTGGCAGTTGACACTCAGGCTGCCCTTCCGGTTGATGTATGCCACACCCTCAGGGCCAGGAGGCATGCGAATGACCATGTGGGTATAGTCAATGGCCCCAATCATGCCAGGCATACATGCCACCCTGTGGAAGTCCTGCATGGTTGCTGTACGCTCCACCTGTGTACTGGAGAAACAGATGAATTCTGAAACACATTGCAGCAGAGCACTGAGGAACTGTGTGAGTAGGCAGGACGTGGCCGACTTTGTGATTCCTGTGTTGTTCCCTGTTGGCCTCTGGAATGTGCCCGTGGTGAGCAGGCACATGACAGCGGTCACCTTTGTCTCCACGGACATGGCGTGGCTCCATCTGGTGGGTGCCTGCATCTCCTCACTGCACAGATCGCAGAGCTGCCTCAGAATGGCCCTGTTCAAGTGGTACCGGCCCACGATCTCAGTGTCACTGTAGTTCTCAAAGGTGATGCGGGCACGGTACCACCTGAGTCAGGCGCACCGCTGACGGGTCCTTCCTCAGCCACGTTGCTGTTCCTCCAGCCCCCTCAAACCCCTCATTACTGTCTCCATCATGAAAGATGCACTGTCCATGGCTCTTGCTGTCCACTGTTCCCCTGGGTGGTTGGCTGCTGGCTGTGTGCCACTCTGGTGCAGTGTGTGTGTGTGTGTGTGTGTGTGTGTGTGTGTGTGTCTCTCTCCCTCTCTCCCTCTCTAATGCCACCTCTGTCCCTCTCCCTCTCCCTCCATGTGTGGACTTTGGTCTATCTGTCTGTCTGCTTGTGTGTGTCTCTCTCTATCTCTGTCTCTCTCACTCACTCCCTCTCACTCACACCCCTGGCTCAAGTGCTATCTGTGTGTTTGCACCCTGTATTTATAGGAACAAGTCTACTTGGAGTAACTTCGATTTGCTCCACACTTGCGCCATGGATTCATGGTTGAATATGCCACTGCACTGGATGTTCATGGGAACACCCCCTGCTCTTGCACCTGCATTCATTATGGTTGTGCATTGGAGCAATGGATTTTGCATTGCATACTGGCTCCCACTGAATATAGCTCCTTTGTGCAATACTGCACTTGCTCAGCTGCTCTGAATATCTTGGCCATAGTGTATTTCTGACTAAAAATGTCAGCATATCCATTTTTCTTCTCATTGTGTTTAATTCTGAGCTGAGATCATTAAGTTTCTGCTTTCCTGACACAACCATTATGAAAAAAATTTAACACTTGTGTTGCGTTTACTATTAGAAAAGTGTGTTAGTACCATCCAAATACATCCTGAGTATGAATCCCATGGCCCAGATATTCAAAAGGATTGCGCATGGCGCAACAGTATTGCAGCAAGCACAACCCACTGATGCGCCCCCGGTGCGATATTTAAAAGGGAAAAGTGAGCCTGCACAAATCCCGATGCGCCGGGGCACATCTGTAATGTATGCAGGCACAGGTGTGGGGTGCCCATGCACAACCGTAATAGTCCGATATTCAGCCCGGCCGTGCAGAGTTATGCAGATGCAACCCCTACCTGCGCCTGCACAAAGTTACACTGAAAAAAGGAACAAGTCGAGGGCCACCCACAGGTGAGCTGCCGCGTTGCAAGGTGCAACACAGCAGCTGCCACCTATGGGTGGCCCTGAACTATTCCACCACCTAGCAGTGCCACCCTTCTCCAATCAGGGGCTGAAGTGCCCCCTTGCCAGCCCGATCGCGGGCATAATGGCGGTCATTCATTCATTCACACATCTGGACTGCCTTTCAGGGGTATGGGTTGCCACCCATTGGCTCATGCTCTGAACCAATGGGTGTGCAGCCTACTGAGCTAATCAGTCGGTCGGGCGACGGAGGCGGGTGGGGTACTGCTGCCGCCCGGCTGGCGAGGAGGCGGGGTGGTGAGGATCCGTGGGTGGGTGGGGTGGGGGCCACTAGATCACCAGGATTTCCGGCGTGGGGTGAAGATGCCTCTGTGATTGGGCTCTCATGTCCACTGGACCACCAGGGATATTGGACTTTGAGGGGGAGGTCTGATGCCTGTGATCGGCTACTCGGGGTGGGAGGACCATAACCCGTTATGCCCTTGTCGAGCTACTCGGGGAACTTTCGGTTATGCCCGTGATCGGGCTGCTCGGGGGCTTTCCGGTTATGCCCATGATCGGGCTGCTCGGGGACTATTCAGTTATGCCCTATGATCAGGCTAATGGGGATACTATTATGCCCGCAATCGGGCTAATGGGGATTATTGTTATGCCCGCGATTGGGCTAATGGGGGGAATACTATTATGCCCACGATCAGGCTAATGGGGGGGAGTTTACTATTATTCCTGCGATCGAGCTAATGGGGGGGAGTTTACTATTATTCCCGTGATCAGGCTTCAGGGGGCGTTGGTCCCCAGCGGCTGCTGCCTGGCAGGACGCCAGGCGCAAGTCATCGGGGATCGGCGCACCTGCATGCTAATGGCATGCAAATGGGTCCGTAATTAGATGCAAATGGCCCCCCCTGCGCCTTGCATAAATTATGGCCCCATTTGCATGTCACCCTTTGAATATCGCAGGTGCTGTGCATGGCACAATGGAACTTGCGCCACCGCATCTCAATGCTCCACTCTGACCACTTGCGCTGGCACAGTTACACTGCACCATGCACAGTGGGTGTGGCCAGGGGGCGATATTCAAAGAAGTTGCACCATAGCGCAACTCCGTTGAATATCGCCCTGGCCACACCCCAGTGCAACTATTTTGAGCGGCGCAAGGGCTTGCGCCACAAAATGGCGCAGTTTGAATATCTGGGCCCATATGTAAAGTCAAAAAGTAACCTCAACAACAGAGAGTTTTTAAATTTGCTAGTGGCAGCCAGCTTTATTTACCTGAGACATTAATTAAGAAATTAGTAATAAAAGTCATTTAAAAATATCTGAAGGATGCAAAAAAAAAATACTGTGATAGTGACTCTAAGTATGTCAGAAATACATTATTGTTAAAAAAAAAAAAAAAAAATTATGAGCCAGACATGCAAAGATTTATGCCACACCAAAAGACTGTGCAATGCACAAACTGAGGTTAGCGCCATGAGTCTGGATTTAGCATGGGATTTTCTGTATTCAAAGCCTCAGTTTGCACAGCTTAAAGTCATTTGTGCAGCAGCAGCACAAAATTAGGGATTGTGCACATGTAAATGAGTCAGGAGTATCTGCATATAATGCACTAAGCTATATTTGAAACACTGAGAAAGTGCTAAGGGGATTTTTGTGCAGCACAAAAAATTACCTGTTTTGAAAGGCACGTTTAAACTATATGCTTATTAGGGAGGACACTTTTGTGCAGGCCAGAAATTACATCAGAGGCTCAAAATGCGAGGAAAAGCACAGATGTACTATGTGTCTGTGTGTGGCAGTCCTTACTGTAAGTAGGATGTTTGCAAGAAGGGGTGTCAAAAAATATATTTTCTATGTGCTGATGGGCACCAGTCATGAGGATACTGTACCACAAAACACAGTTAGCCTGTACCTCAATGACAACAGTAAATGAGTCAAAGATATGAACTGAACCCTGAACACTGCACAGTAGCACATCTGCCATAGTACTAAGTGCAGTGTTTTACTGCAGCTTTAAAATACATCAGTTTATATTGGGCTCTGCGTGGGTGGTTGACACTGGTGTGTCCAGCCTTCTTGCAATTCAAGGAACAAAGTCCTGATAATGACATTCAGGTGGTTGCATAATGAGTTGGTAATGGCTCTTTATTGCTTCATGCATGGGACAGACATAAGGTAATCTTAGCAAGGGGGGGTGTATGGGCTGGAGATCAAGTAGGATCTGCGGAGATATGATACTATAGGCAGGGAAAAATGGGTAGACTAGGTGGGCCAAGCGGTCCTTATCTGTTGGCAAATTCTATGTTTCTATTTACTGCGGAATGATCTAATTTGGGAGGAAGGGGAAATTGTTTAACCAGGAGAGACGCATTAAGCTAAAGCTTGATTTTAGGTGTGACCTGGGAGCACAAGGAAGTTAATTGACTTGTTCAGGGTCACACAGTATGCAAGTGAGGCTGTGGGATTCAAACCCAGGTCTCCAGATTTGCAGCTCAGAGCCTTAAACCACTGTGCTATACTGCCTCCTCATTTGTATAGAGATGTTCAATATAGCAACTAGTCCAGCAGTGCTAACATGTTTGGAAAGCTTCGACAGATGCTTTGTTTCTAACTGATACTTTGCTGCCTAATATAGAAACAAAGGGGTCCCTGCTAATGCAAAGGGAGGCCACAGGGAATGATGTCCCAACAGAAATAGAAATCATTGCTACCAAACCCCAGGATGCCAGTCCATGAGAAGTCAGAAGGGAGGGAGGGCACACAACCAAAGTCCCCAAAGTACAGTCAGAGTTTCAGAAAGAGAAGTAATTTATTTTCTTTCAATTCATGCAGGCTGAAAATCACTCTCAGCATTTCACCTATTAAATTATAGGCTTCCTCAGGAGATTGCTTAAAGCACTTATGACAATATATAAAATTAGTGACAATCTAATGACTGCAAAATTAATTTTCATTACCCAATATGTATGGCTTAAGAAAAAAGCAGTCTGGACATTCCTCACAGTTTGCTGTCATGTTAAATGCATTCCTTTTGTTTTCATATAGAGAATAATGCATATGTAGGTGTGTGTGATATGCAGTTTTGTTACATACCCAAGGTTTATATATTGTCATGCACCAAGGGTGTGTAAAACAAATGCAGATAACACATCTTCATATGTGTTATTTTTTATAATATCTGGTGCTAAGTAAACAAAGCTCAGAGTCTTAGCATTACGTGCTTCCTCCATTGTTGATTCATCCTCTGTATGGGCTCCACTGCATGCTGGTTGTTATAAAGTCAAGATGAAATTTCCATTGTTAAAAGTTAAAAAAAACCAGAACAGTTCAATTTTCTAAGTCAGTTAAGTACCTTAGCGTAGTACACAGTCTGGCACAAGACAGTAAAAGTTGTATCAACCTGCAAGTTGATGTGACTTTGCCATATCAACTTGCAGGTTGCTATGACTACCATATCAGCTTGCAGATTGATATGACTTTTTACTTGTCTCAAAAACAAATTGATATCAGGGGTCACCAGTTATTATAACACATTAAGTCACATTAATGTTTGTTGCTTTTAATACTGATAAGGTGAGGTGCGGCCCTCCACCACACCACTACACTGCGTGTTGCTAATGTAAGAAGGTAATTAAACAACCAAAATCAGTTTCAAGGATGATGTCTTTGTCACATTAGCAACACGTGGTGTAGTACTCAACTCTGGGTTGTCTCTACCCACAGAATTTACATGTACCTGTACTATTTTCTCTTCTGTAATCCTTATGTACGATACTAATTTGATTGTTTTAAAAGCACCTTTGTTAATTCTCTTTGTAATGCTTGTATACTACTTTGACAAGGAGCCTTTGCAAAAGAGTCTATGACTCAAAGGGCTGCAATTCTGATTTCTCAATGAATAAATAAAAAATAGTGTTCTGGTGGAGGGGAACACCTGACCTGATCAGTATTAAAAACAGCAATCTCTGATAGTTAATGTGATTTAACATACGTTCTCAGACATTTGTGATATTTTCTTGTGGTATGAAAACAAAGGGAATGCATTTAACATGACAGCAAACTGTAAGTGTTGTGCAGAATGCTTTTTCTTAAACCGTACATATTGGCTAATAAATATTAATTTTGCAGTCTCAAGTGCAGTGTCGCAAATTTTATATATTATTACTGCTTTAGGAAATCTCCTGAGGAAGCCTATAATTTCATAGATGAAAAAACATTGAGGATGATTTTCAGCCTGTATGAATTGACAGAAAATAAATTACTTCTCATTCTGAAGATTCAACTGCACTTTGGTTGCACCCCTTCTGCCTAATATATAACTAGTGCCATACTCTTCTATAGTCGGCAGAGTGTTACGATTTGTGACTGCACAAGCCAGTTAGTGTCTTGCTTTGCATTGTGCACTCAGGGGGGTAATTCTTAATACTATGCATACTCACAGGGTTGTCTATTTAGTGCATATATGGGGCTCAATATGAGGACATTTTTTGCCAAATAAATACTGCTGTTGTATGTCAAGCTTTAAAAATATTTTTTCTCTTTTGACACTCATAAATCTGTATTTTTGTTTGTTTTTTCATCATCAGATTACAGAGTTGTTCATCGAGAATGTCTGCATGAAGTGGAAATTGGCAGCATTGGCTATCATCATGCTTGGAGTGACAGCTCATCTTAATATTTACAGTTAATGAGAAGGGCAGTGACAAAAAGCCAATGCTGGTCTTTGGTCTATAAGCACCCTGGTGGTGGAATTTACATTTTCTAACTAAACACTATCTATAAATTGATTTCCTTTTACATGTAATGAATAGTGCTGGGACACTGTGTTTTCTACCTTTTACATTTAATGAATAGTGCTGGGACACTGTCAATGTTGTCTACCTTTTTAAACAAAAATACTACTTATATAGAGTAAATGTTGATGGTACAATGTTTGGAGAGATGTAATCATGAATATTAAAAAAATCCATTTGTTACTAATGGTCATTTATACCAACTGTCACAAATGCACTCCATGGGTCAGGCCCTCTGCTCCCACAGTGCCCAACCTCGAAGTGGAATATGTGAACAGGAGACAAACAAGGACACCCTCCTGTCTGTTTTGGGTCCGAGCAACTACCAGTCTCAAGTCCTGGGATCAAATATGAATCCTTTTTCGCTAGCATGCCCAGGTAACGGGTCCAAATATCACACCCTCTTCAGGGAAATTACTTCAATACTTAACCCAGCGGGCACACAACCTGGTTTACAATCCCCCTTCTGACTTAATTGAGACCTAGGTATTTCCTTACCTTGCTGCATATGGTGACACACTATAAGCACTTTAACAGTCATGTCAGAATTAGCAACACTGTTTCAGCATTCACACTCGAAATGAGAAAATGTCACAGACAGGATTGAGGAAACCACAAAGTTTACTAAAATGAAAAATAGTAACTAAAATACAAAACACAGAACATATAACATTAATGGTACAGTCAAAAAAAATGGAAATTACAAAATAAAATGCCTTTTTGCTGAATTAACTAGTTCTACTCAGTTTTCAGTTGTGTTTACCCATCTTGAATGAAGTGCCATTAAGTCCAGAACACAAGTGTGTGTGTGTTCTTTCAAAGCTGGAATAAGAGTGAGCCTCAGTCCCCTCAGACTGCTTGGCAATATTCAAAGTTAAAAAGTCCCAACCTCCTTGTGATGTCAAAGCACATGAGGTCGCTGTTAATCTTGTAATTAATTTGTAACATGACCAAGTATACCCAAAATGATTTCATCTTACTGCTTCTTGAAATCCGCAAAGATAGCCATATGAAGTTATACACACAGTCTCTCTTCATCAAAGCATAAGTTTATAACAGGATTCCCCCTAATATAGAAACAAAGGGGTCCCTGCTAATGCAAAGAGAGGCCACAGGGAATGATGTCCCACGGAAAACATCCTGCAAAATACCTCTTTTAGCTGCGAGGATTTTCACAGGTATCTGTCAGAGTTGGCTTACCTCCTGATGTCATAAAAATGCAGTCTTTTATGGCTAGTTTTCCAGGTTCAAAGCAGTTGTCATTTACAACCTTTTATAGCAGTTAACACAGGCCCTGACAGGTAGGTGTCAAAAAAGGAAGCTCTTAATTATTTTATCCACTGGGTCAGTGAGAGTGCAGACCCCTCTTTCCTCTGTTTTAAAAGCCCACGTTCCATGAGACTTTGCTGCTTGGCCTGTTTCTTAAGCAGAAGTCTAAAACATGTATTTATATCAAAATTATACGCACATAACTAGTAGATGGTTATCACATTACATTCCTCCCTCCTAGACTGAACTTGGGGGAATCTATTCCTAGGCATGGGATGAGTTCCCCAAATTCAGTTCACTGCTCCATCGGGATAACCCATCTGCACTCGTGTTTTCTGCCCCTGCCCTGTGAGTGACAGTCATGTCGTAACCCTGCAAGGCAAGACTCCATCTTAAAAGCCTACCATTGGCCTTACCCATTTGTGCCAGCCAAACCAGGGGATTATTTTATTTTTAGTTTAGCTTTTGTTGACCGGGTAAGTGCACTAGACAAATCCTGCCTATTTTCAGGCATGACCTGGGGGAGGGGGAAACAGATGAATGCCAACTGACCTTGAACCAGATTAAGCTGTTGGTGGTATTTTTTTTTAGCGAATGAGGGAAATTTGGCCAGGACACCGGGGAAATTCCCCTACTCTTTTTCGATAAGTGCCATGGGATCTTTAACATCCACCTGAACTACCACCAATCCAGGCAGATGGGACCTCGGTTTAACGTCTCATCCGAAAGACGGCACCTCAGAAATGCAGCACCCCTCTCATGCTGCATTACAGTGTCAGTACTGGGATATTAACCCAAGTGCCAGATGTGGGAACTGAACCCACAGCCCTCTGATCTCCCGGCCTCAGAGGCGAGTGTGCTACCTACTGAGCCACTGACACTGCTTTATGATCTGTTTGTACCTCAAAGTGCCGCCTATATAGGTATGGTTCTAATTTCTTCAGTGCCCACACCACTGCAAGGCATTCTTTCTCCACTGTAGAATAAGCCTGCTCCCTGCGAAGTAATTTCTTACTGAGGTACACTATTGGGTGACCTTTCCCTTGGTTAGAAGTCTGGCTAAGTACTGCCCCAATCCCCACATCTGAGGTATCTGTCAGGACTACAAATGGTTTACTGTAGTCTGGACTGGCTAACAAAGGAGCACCGCACACTACCTCCTTTAGCCGTGTAATGGCTCATTCACAGGCTGGTTCCCATTTTACCTTTTTAGGCATTCATTTTTTTAGCAGACCAGATAGGGGAGCTGGCAGAGCACTGTAGTTTGATACAAATTTTTTATAGTAGCCTGCGGTCCCTAGAAAACTCTGAATCTGCTTCTGTGTTTCAGGTCTGGGGCATGCCTTGATTGCCTCAATCTTTGCTTCATTAGGATGGAACTGTCCCCACCCTACTACATGCCCTAGATATGCCACCTCAGCTATGGCCACCTGGCACTTTTCTACTTTCCCCGTGAGCCCAGCCCTCTGAATCCTGCCCAACACTCCCTTGAGGTGGGACAGATGTTCCTTCCAGCTGGCACTGAAGATGGCAATATCATCCAGGTAAGTCATGGCATACTCTTCAGTACCATGTAACACCTGGTTCACCAACCTTTGGAAGGTGGCATGGGCGTTCTTCATTCCAAAAGGCATTACCTTAAACTCAAATAACCCTATTGGAGTGATGAAGACTGACCTCTCCCTAGCTCAGGCAGTTAACTCCACCTGCCAATACTCTTTCATCAGGCCAATAGTGGTAAGGTATGTCACCCCTCCCCGCTTGTCCAGTAGTTCATCCATCCATCCATGGTATTGGGTGGGTGTCCAACTTCGTGAATGTGTTGAGTTCACAATAGTTCACACAAAAATTAGTAGAGCCATCCAGCTTGGGAACGAGGACAACGGGTGAGGCCCAGGGGCTGTGGGAGTCCTGGATTATCCCTAAATCCAACATTTCCTCCACCTCCCTCCTAATGTCCTTTTGGATGGCCTCTGACACCAGATATGTGTCCCCATATCTACATCATGTGTTGCTAAGGGGGTTAGTACAGGCTTGGCATTAAACAATGGGCCAAAGTCTGTTGAAACCTCCAGTACTTCCTAGATTTGGTCCAGGGTCAACTGGGGCAACATTTTGATTGCCTCCACAGAGGATTCCCGCTTGCTTTCTTCCAGCAAGTCCAGAATGGGGTCTACCTCATCCGTCCCTCCCCCAGGATCACACACTGCAAAGACCATGTCAGCCCTATTTGCATATGGCTTCATCATGTTGACATGGTACATCCTTTGGGTATGCCTCCTGTCAGGCAGTTCTACAATGTAATTTACATCATTCACCTGTCTGACTACTTTCTACTATCCTGCCCACTTGGCCTACAGTTTATCTTTCTGGACTGGGATTAGGACCATGACCTCCTGACCCACAGTGTATGAGAGCTCTACCTCTGCGGCCGTACCATACCTTTTGTTTCTGCTGGGCAGCTGCCAGGTTGCTCTGGGCTGTTCCCATAAGCACCCTCAGCTTTTCCATAAACTTAAGGACATAGTCCACTATGGGAGTTCCCTGGGTGACATACTTACCTTCCCAGTCCTCCTGGATCAAGGCTAAGGGCCCATGCACCCTGCATCCATATAAGAGCTTGAAGGGGAAAACCCTGTCGACTCTTGGGGCACCTCCCTGTATGTGAATAGGTATTTCTCCCAGTCCCTCCCATGCTGTTCAGCAAACGCTTGAAGCATCGATTTAAGGGTACCATTAAACCTTTCCACAAGCTTGCAGGTGATAAGGTATCGTGCGTCTCTGCACCACCCCACATTTGAACACTTCATCAGGTCCAACATGAAGGAACCCTCTCGATTGGTGATAACCTCCTGTGGAAACCCGACATGGGAGAAAATCCCTAGAAAGGCATCTGCCACTTTGTCCTCAATGAGGATAAAGTGACTGCCTCTGGGTACATGGTGGTATAATCCACCACTGTTAGGATATACCTCTTCCCGGAGGAAGATGGGGATATTCAAAGGCCCCATAATATCCATTCCTACCCTCTGGAATGGCTCCTCCACTATGGTCAAGGGAATTAGGGTGGCTTGGGTTTTTACTACCTGCCTTCCCTATTTCTTGGCACTGGTGACAAGACCTGCAATATTCCTACACCTGTTGAGTGAAGTTGGGCCAACAGAAATTCTGGGCCAATCACTGCATAGTGCACATGATTGCCAGATGCCCAGACATGGGTATATGAGCAATCTTAAGCAACCACTCACAGTACCCCTGGGGAATGACAAGCTGCCTGCCCATCACCTGTCCTTACATCCTGTGTATACAGCAGTCCATTCTCCCAATACACTCTATGTCTCCCATCACCTCCCTGTGTCCTGTCAGATTCTGCCCAAGCCCTCAGCCTTTCTAAACTAGGGTCATTTTTCTGAGCAGTTGCAATATCTTTACACATTCTCAAGGCATGGGACAGGTTCCCTTCAGTTCCTAAACTAGGGTCCCTAGCTCTCTGACAACTGGCTACCCCTCCCTCCTCAGAGTAACCTTCTTTAGCTGTTCTATTAACTGCTACCTGTGGAGTTTTTACCCCCCTTTCACTACTCTCCATATCAGGAGACACAGGCTGGGGAACCAGTCTCCCAGTGTTTTACTCAGTGGCTTCTATGGGTCCAGGGAACTACAATCTGCTTTTGCCGCTTGACTGCGGGTAACTGCACACACCACCTCCTTTTGGAGATTGTTCCCTATAATCACTTCCAGGACAAGATTTTCTGCCACTGCCACCTTTTGCACTCTCTCTCCTGTCTCACCCCAGTCCAGGAGAACACTAGAAAATGGCAGTTTTCTCTTTCCCAGTGAATCCCCGTACTGTAACAAACTGATTAGGCATGAGCTGTTCAGGCTCCTTAACCCATGGGTTTGCACCCCATTCACAGTAACTGGGTATATGTGCTCCCTCATATTTACTGACATGCTTTCAGGGATACACAAAAAAAACACCTCTTTCCCAGCACCACTTTCTGAACTCTGTGCTTTTTTGGAACACCATCTTGCAATATGTCCAGGTTGTTTACAAAACCAACAATCATTTCTTTTATCAGACAAATCCTTTCTTTGTAACCTGGGGCTGCCCGATTTCTGGGGAGGCAGTGAGGGCTTTAGCTGCCCTGAAGGCACGCTTTTCCCTTTCTGTGCTGTCATGCCTGTCCCACTCCCTTTCAGAGCAGGTCTGCTCCTGGCATAGCGGTCCAAGAGCTCAGCAGCCTCCTACACTGTTTTTGGATCTTGGTCCTCTAGCTAGCTTTTCAGCTTTGCTGGGCAAGCCCAAAAGAATTGCTCCAAAAGTACAACATCCTCAATTTTCTCTACAGAGTCTGCTTTTACCCCTTCCCACCGTTTCAAAAACTGACGTTTTGTGGCTAGCTCCTCGTAGCTCATGTTAGGGCTTCTCCTGAGCTTACGGAACTTAACTCTAAACACTTCAGCTATCGAGTCATACTTTTTTAACAATGCAGCTTTAAGTTTGCCATAATCACTACTGTCCTGATTATCCATTTGACCCAATGTGTCACAAGCTTTACCGGTAAGCAGCAGGGATAGCTGGAAGCTCCAGGACTCTGGGAATTTTTGCCTGAATACATACCTTTTCAAATTAATTTAAAAATGCATCCATATCCTCCCCCTCTTTAAATTCAGTTATCAATTTAGAATTTAACTTGTAAGCTAGTCCTGGAGTTCCAGGTTCACCCATGTCACTTACCTGCTCTGGCACTGGTCTTTGGAGTTGTAGCTTTTCCAGTTCAAATTTTCCTCTGACATGCTCTCTCCTCTCACTTGGCCTCTCTCTGAAGCTGTCGCTCTCTTTCCTCTGCCTCTCTCCAAAGCTGGTTTTCTTTTTCCTGCTTCTCCAGCTCAAACCCCCTCTGTTGCTGGACTTCAAACATTTTCTGCTTGAATTCCAGCTCCATTCTGCTCAACTCTAGCTGTAGCCTGATCCCTTCTGACCCTAGCATTGTGGTGACCCTCCCTGGTGCTGTGGCTCTCGGTTCTCACTGGTCTTTCTGCCCTCCTCCCTGGGACTGGACACTGCGATAGACTCTGGCACCACCACGTCCAAGGTCTGGTCCCTTTAAGTCACTGACTCTGATCCGAGGTCCTGGGCAGTCATTTGTCCATCAGCTGCCACAACAGCCTCCACAAAGTGCTGTTTTTTTTTGCCCCTCACTCTGGACTCCTCTTTTCTGGCACAACTGCCTCAGGTATTCTGCAGTGTACTCGCTGTAGGTGGAAGCCATCTTCTTCCCTAATCTACGGTTATACTAGCTTGCACATGGAAAAAAAAATAAAACAGGCAGGAAACTTAAACTGTAACCACAAGGATATATATCTATATATTTTTTTCAAATCTCTGTTTTGTTTGTGAACTGTTACAGTTTATCAATCCGACATACTGGACTGTTAATGCTCATGTCACCAAATAATTTCACAGTATGCAAAAACATATATTTATATCAAAATTATATGCACATAACTAGTAGAAGGTTATCACATTACACCAATTAGTTGGCAGTTATTTATAAAAGGAGTGCTGGTCATCCTTTACAGTACAAATATGTATTTCTCATGCTGTCAAGGCCATGAAATTCTTAATAAAAGGCAATCATTTTTTTATATACTACTCCTGTGTGGTCTGTCTTCATGTTGTGTTTACTTTGTTCAGAGTCTTAACTGTATGCAACTTTATTCCACAAATAAAGAGAACTAAAAGGGAAATTTGCCACCAGCCCACCAGTGTTTTCTCCCCAGATACTAACCATGCCTAAGAATGGGTTGCAGAAAGACCTCACTACCAAAGCAGATTATGGAGGAAATCAAGTGGAAACAGTTACCACATGTGTGCATCAGGTCACTGCACACTGTCATCCTCAGAAGAAAGCATGGTTGAAAGAGCCCCGGTCTACCACTGTTGATGCTGACAACCCATTCAGGCCAGCACATGGCCGATGAGGCAGGTCATTCACCACCTCAGTGATCCTGGGTAAAATAATTCAACCTGTAAGTCCACCAGAAGGTCAGTTACAGGGTTGGTGGTGCTGTCAGGAGGAGGGGGAGTGAAACAAGGTCTAAGAAGAAGAAAAGGGAGGATAGAAAAAAGAGTTTAAAGGAGAATGGTCACTTTCAGATTTAGTGATGATCTGCGTAGAAAAGAACCCAATCAAGATGAAAAGGAGTGCATATGACCTAATCGATAACGGATGATCCATTTGAGAATAAATAGGTTTGTGCACTAGCCAAATATCCTCTGGCTCTACCACTGAGAACTAGCACATCTTTCTTAGGGTCTGTTTAACTATAAGATGGAGAAATACTGTCCAAATCATGAGGGAAACCTGAAGAAATATCAACAAAGTAATCATGTGGGTCTATCCTAGAATTGAAATCTACCAGATAAATGTGACAAGGTTGAAACTGGTCATTTAATTCAGTTCTTTGTAGTTAAAACTTTTTATTCAGAAGTTTTCACATTAATACAACATATACAAGCATAGCTAGGATATGTATACAGGCCAGTAGTAACAAGTAGGCATAACATGCAGTCATATGATGGTGCACATAAACAGTAACCTTGACAGTTAAAGAAGATAACTAGGAGACAGGGTACAAGAGCAAACAGAATAATGAATAATAAGTGTCTGGCTGAGAACTAAAAAAGGTCTCAAAAAGTCTAACACAGCAGATGTAGCTTAGTACACCAAAAATGTATGCTAGTTAAGTAGGCAAGTACAATAGAGATACATATTTTTAACATGAGAAACCATATACAAACAACTAGAGCGCTATTCAAAATACCTGAAACTCTGTAGCACAGAAAAGTGATACAATGAATAGAAGGTAGAAGACAGTCCAATGGAGAAGGCCTCTAGATGCAGGGAGATCAAAGGAGGTTGCCCAGAAGGAACCAAATCATCCAACGCTCTGTCTAGGTAGAGACAGTTGGGAGGAGGTCCCGCAGAGGTGGTCCTGGAGAAGGAGTGCAAGTAGGAGCAGAATGGCACCCAGATGGCAGGGTGCCAATATAATGTAAGATCTGACTGGCGATGTGTGATAGTCAGTCGTAAGTAGCAAGTTGAGAGAAGTCAGCTATAAAATCAGAGGTGGAGGGCACACTAGTAGAACACAATATGCACAATAGAAAGTGTTTAGCAACTACACTGGAGTGAATCAAGAAATCTCTTTGCTCCCTATTAAGGTGGGAAGCAGCCTTTGTAAGGCCGATAAGGAGAAGTTCAGGTGAATGGGGAGAGGGTTATAAAGTATCCAAGCTATAAGTTTCTGAATGGAACACCAGTAATTAGCTAGGGTTGGGCAGGTCCACAAAATATGGAAGAGATACTCATCAGGGTGGTGACATCTCCAGCAATGGTTGGAGGGGAGATGATGGGTGGCATACAGGACAGAAAGCGTATGATACTTGCAGTGAAGAGCTTTGTTTTGAATGAGTCAACTTTTGGAGTTTGATTGGGTTACTAGCTATTTTCCAACATTGTAACCCTGAGAGCAAGAGAGCAGATCTGGGCAGAGGGGTTGAGGACATCAGGTTACCAGATCTGCTGCGGACACTCCAGAGTTACCAGGATCATCTTTGCCTTGTGCCTCCAAATGCTGAGCAACACCACGTGGATCAGGGGAAAGGGAGGGAAGGTGTACATACGGCTCGGAGTCCAGGGCCTCATGAAGGTATCCCCCAGCAGTGTCCCGCACTGAGGGGGGTGAGCACAAAACAGCCTCAGCTTTGCATTCTCCTGGGAGGCAAACAGATTGACCAGGGGAATGCTTCACTGGGACAGCAGGTGATTGACTACCTCCTGGTGAAGAAACCACTCGTGAGACACCTTACTTACTCGGCTGAGGGCATCCGCCAGCTGGCTGGAGACACTGGCCACATGGATCACCAGAAGATCGGTGTCCAGATGGCATACGAGGAACTGGTGTGTAGAACTTCCCAGCAAAAAGGAAGAGAGCGCATCCCACCCTGTTTGTGGAGGTAGCACGTGGTCATCATGTTGTCCCTCTGAACTGGAGCAACCTGACCCAGCACAACTGGAGCGAAGGCTGTCTGAGCTAGATGCACTGCATGGTGTTTCAACAGGTTGATGTGACATTGGGAATCCTTGGGGGTCCAGAGCATGTGGGTCCTGATGTTCCCAGGTGGGCTCCCCATCCCATCAGAGAGGTGTCGGTCATGGGAGTTACCTCTGGCTCCAGGCGGACGAATGGGACTCCTACCTCCAGATGTTCTGGGACAAGCTACCAGTGGATGGCATCCCACACTGGCTGCATTACTGTGACTGGCTGCTCTAAGTGACCGAGGCACTGAGACCATCAATGGACCAGCTCCCACTGCAGGGGGTGCATTCACCAGTGGGTCCACAGGACCATGCTGGTGTAAGACACCATGTACCCCCCGCAGGAAGTTCTGGGCAGGGTACATTTTCCCAACCCAAAATGATCAGGCAAAGGAGAAAAGATCCTCTACCCTGTCTGCTGGGAGTTGGGCTTTGGCCCAAAGAGAGTCGAGCTCTGCCCCGATGAAGTGGATGACCTGTGAGGGACTGAGTTCCAACTTGGCTGACCAAGGCTGAGCAGGTCTGAAGGGACAGATCCCTGGACTGCTCCACCTCCACCCTGAAGGAACTGGCAATCAGCCAGCCATCCAGGTAGGGGTACAGTTGGACTCCTCAGTGCTGCAGAAATGCTGCCACCACTGCTATGCACTTGGTGAAGACCCTGGGGGCCGAGGAAAGGCTGAACGGCATGGCCAGGAACTCAAAGCATCCTCTCCAAAAGGAACCGTCAGTGGGATGGATGGATTAGGATGTGGAAGGTGTCCTGAAGATCCAGAGAGCAGAACCACATGTCCCGCTCTAAGGATGGAATTATCCAGTTCAGAGCAACCAGCCAGAACTGGTGTGGTTGCAAAAACTGATTGAGGTTGTGAAGATACAGAACGGGGCGCCAACACCCCCCCATCCATTTCTGAACCAGAAAACATCTGGAGATTAACCTGGCACAGCTTTCTTTTGAAGAAGCTGGGCAATATCCTCCTGAAGGGCAGACAACATCCTTGGATGCCACATCTTCCCATGGGGCATGGGCTGGTCAGCAGAGCCTTGAATTCCAGAGGTAAACCTCAATCCACCACTTCAAGCACCCATTTGTCTGAAGTAATGATGGACTAGACAGGCACAAAATTGCAAAGCCAGGCCCCCAAGGGAGATTCTGGGCAGGTGGGAGAATGACACCCCATGACCCATCACTGGGGAGGATTGGAGGCGATTCCGGAGCTGGCTGTCAAGGGAGCTCCAACCTCCAGATTGCTTAGGGCCAGAGGAGGTTGGTTTAGGTTTGGGTCACCAGGCCTGATGTTGCACAGCTTGGGGCTGCAGTAGTCTGTATGAAGGCACAGAGTAGGGCCAAAACTGAAAGGGCTTCTTCCATTATTTCTGGCCCTTCAGGCCCTTCTGGAAATATGTGACTGAGTCCAGGGTGGCATTGGACTTCTCAGTGTGGGTGAGATGACCATTGACACCAGGCCCCAACAGGTCAGTACCCAAGAAGGGGACATTCTCTAACTTGTGCTGAGTATTGGCTGTAACATTTGAGATCCTCAGCCATGCCCTGTACCTCTGGCCATGGACTTGGGCCAGGAGTCACCAAAGTCCAGGGCCGCTTAAAGTTGTTTCTTGGCCACAGCGTGTCCCAGGTCCTGGACCAGCTTAACCGTGAGCTGCAAATTGGCAGGAAGGCAAGGAATAACCTGATCCAACATTCCCAAGAGAGCATGGGAAAAGTTGGTCATCATGACAGCTGAACTGGCCTGCTGAAGGCCCAGAGATGAAGCAGCGCAGACCTTCTTGGCCGCATGGTCTGACTTTTTAGACTCCTTGTCCAGGGGTTTGTCAATGTCCCTGTCGTTGCCTGTGCATTGAAACACTGAGTCGGTGACCAAACCTTCAGCTGAAGGATGGTAGGTGAACTCAGGCAAAGACCCAGTAGGGACAGCATAATGCAGATCATACAGGTCAACGGTGCCGGACAGAAGACAGGGCACTGCCACAGCCTCAGAGCAGGACCAAGAATGACTTCTGCTAGAGGGAAGGCAACCCCAGAGGAGTCATCCCTGTCCAAAATCTCAGTTAAGGAGTACTTAGCCAACTTCTATACTGGTTCCAGCAGGATCCCCACAGAATCTGAGATTACTTGGAGCAGAGCAGTGAAGGAAGTGGCCCTTGCTCTGAAGAGAGCTCCTCAAAGGCCGAGGTCTGAAGGGACTGCATGGAGGTGTCCTTCAAGTTTGAGGACTCCTCAAACACCACCTATGACCCCGGCTCCCCAATGATAATCAAGGCTTGTCGGAGTGCAAAATCTGCAAGGAGAGTCTACCGGGAAGCCTGGAAGTGGGGTGCACTGTCTTGGCCGGGGCCTCGTGCAAGGGCTGTGAAGGCTCCATCCAAATGGGTGGGGAAGCTGATGTTGGCTTGCCTGGAGGAACCGGCACAGGCCCTGGCACCGGTGACCAGGGGAGAGCTGGGACCTGCTGTGCAGCACGGCCATGGCTGAGAATCCACTGCTGCCAGACAAGCTCCTCATACTGGCATCACAATTTATGATGTAGCTGTTACTTGCCAGAAGACAAGGAAGAAGTGGATGAGGAAAAATAGCAGGACAAGAGGACACAGCATGAGATTAGAGGGAGGCCGGTTAAGGGATAATGTGAGGAAGTTACTTTTCACGGAAGGGGTGGTGAATGCATGTAACGGCCTACCTCAGGAAGTGGTGGATATGAATACAGTGCAGGGCTTCAAACATGCATGGGATAGGCATAAGGGAGCAATACAAATGAGTATGAATAGATAGGCCATTGACAGAGTAAAGGCCTATGGCATATTCATAATGTAGAAAAAATGGGCAGACTAGATGGGCCTTGCGGTCCTTATCTGCCATCAATGTCTATGTTTCTATGAGGAGCGCCAACAGTGCCTATTGGCTGAAGATCGAGAGTGGGAACATCGAGAATCCTGAGGCCTCAACGACAACCTGATCAGGAACTTGACCGTGACCTCAACCGATGATGGACTGGTCGCTGGGGAAGAGAGATGGTGGAAGGCTTAGTATGCCATGGAACCCCCGAAGGGTCACTCCTCCAAGGTAAGACAGCCGGAACGACTGGCTTATCTGGACCCTCTTCTGAGAGGGCTGTAAGGACTGGCATCCTTGAAAGGGGATCATCCCCATCGTCCTCCGATAATGGGTCAATTGGGTTGAGAAGGATCTTGGCCGGCTAGTCAACTCACATCTTGGCTGGCAAGCCCGATGGGGTCACCGTGGGGCCAGTGGCCTGGACTGGAATCATAGAAGTGTCGGCTGAAGTTGACGGCTTGATGGCCATTGAGCCAGAAGCAGAGGCGCGGAAACGGAAGGAGCGAGCCAACTCCCGATCCCACGACCTGAGATGGGACTTCTTGGATTTGGAGTCCTGTAAAGCTTTGAACCCTTGGTAAGGGCCCTCCCTGAGAATAGGTAGGGACTGGCACAAGTTCCTGAACGCCCCAGTAGATGAGGCTCCCAAGCCTGCCAGAACCAAGGCGGATGAAGCAGCAAAGGCCATGGCCTCCTCGAAGGTGGCAAGCTGCACAGTCAAACTGGCCACCATAGAAACCGCCTTGCGGGTGTCCTTGGACCCAGTAAGTGGGTGTGTCCCATGGGTTTGGGCAGCCCATAAGAATGCGGGCGTAACGGTCCTCCAACATGGAGGGCTGAAGGGACCAGCACAGACCGCAAGCCTGCGGATCATGCTGGGCTTCCAAGTAGTAGAAGCACGTGGAATGTGGGTTAGTGCACGATATCTTCTGGGAGCATGCTTTGCATTGTTTAAATCCAGGACCCGATTTAGCTTCTTCGTAATTCATGTAGAATGGAGCATGGGTAAAGAAACCCCAAAAAGTAGAGTTAAATGGCTTGAAGACCAGAAATGTTTTTTAAGCCCACACCTAACACACAGCAATGAAAGAGGGAACCTGATGCTTTCAGCAGAAAGGAAAATCTGATGTCATGGGGTGGTGCCCAGGGGAATACCACCCAGGTGAGTAAGAGGAGCTAGCTTGTAGACCTTCCGACAAGTCTTACAGGGAAATGAAGTACTGCTAGATGTGTGGATAGTGCACCATATCCACGTCGCTAGAAAGACTGTTTTCTTAGCACTGAGGGATAACTGATTTTCTATGAACTAGAGCTGATGTTGATAAAGTCCAGCTGTTGCTGGTTCATAAGCTCAGAGGCAGATGAGCTAGAGGAAAACAGTACAGTATCATCTGCATACGGATGAATGGACACAGAGGAGCAGACATTGAGGAGGTCATTTAGAAAAATTTACAAAAGAATTAGGATATAGACAGACCCTTGGGGGGTTCCTGAACTAATAGGGAGGGGGTGGAAAGGGAGTCTCCAATACAGATAGCTTGCAACCTACCCTCAAGGTAGCAGCGGAACTCTTAAACTGAGGAAACAGACAGTCCAGCTACCTTAAGCTTGTCAAGAATAGGATGGGGTACACTGTAGAAAGCTTTGGCTAAATCAATAAAAATGGCAGAGGTGACAAGGCCCCTATCCTTGCCAGACAGTATAGTATCCGTGAGCCTGAGGAGAGAGGTGTAAGCAGGAGTGTGACTTTCTAATACCAGACTAGAAAGGAGTGAAGAAGGAAGATGAGTCAAGAAAAGGTGAGAGGACAGAACAAGATGTTCCTGGAGTTTAGCCACAGTGAGAAGGAGAGAGGATGGAAATTACTAGGGGAAGAGTGATCCTGCCTTTTGGGAAGGGGAATGACAGTAACCAACTTCCAAGAGTTAGGGACACAGGATAAGGAGAAAGAGAGGTTGAGGAAGTATGCCACAGGGAGGGCAATGGCATGAGCAGAGAGAAACAGGAGTCTAGGATCAAGACCATCAGGGCCATCACCCTTGTGAGGATTTAGAACCAAGATGGCCTTAAGAGCAACAGCAGGGGTAATTGGGGGGGGTGAAAAACAGAAGAGGGAGGAGTGGGGCAGTAGGACAGCTGGAGAAGAAGAGTGAGAGAGAATTGAGGAGAGAGGGAGAAGAGGGGGAGGAAGACAGGAGAGAATGGGTATTGGAGGTGAAATAAGAACTTAAAGATGAGGTGACTGCAGCATGGTCAGAGATAGGAGTACCTCCCATCTTGAGTACAGGGAGCGAGGACTGGGTCAGACAGGAGAAAAGTACATGAATTAACTTCCAGAACTTAGAGGGTGATTAAGATTGTTCTGGAGACTGGATGCCAAGTGTTCGGACTTTGCAAGCCTAGCAGCTTTAGTACAGACATTATGAAGGATATGATAATTAGTAAAATCAGAGGTGGAGCCAGAGGATTTGTAGGTCCCCCAGGCAAGGTCATGCACATGGTGACAAGCCAACAACTCAGCTGAGATCCATGGGAGGAACCTTGGGTCTTAGTTTTTCTAAGGTGCGAGGGGGGTGTCATGATCCCAGAAAGACATAAATTTAGAGGTGAAGCAACTGGGGGAATTGTTTATGTTAACAGATGTGAAAATAGGGGACTAATCAGTGGCTATAAGGTTAACATGAAGATGGGACAAGTCCAGCGAATGAAGCGACCTGATCTGGTTGAGTTTGTGGGGAGCACTGGGACAATGAATCTTGCACACAATAAACCATATGGTGGTCGCTGATGGCATGGGAGAGGATGCTTGCATCCACAATACAATGGGGATGGGAGGAGAGGACCCAGCCCAAGAGGCAGTGATTTAAAGAATTGAAATTAAAGTGAGTAGAGACAGAAATCAGCTGAGTTAAAAGGAGAGGTTTGACATTGAAACAAAAATTCATGAAGAGAGGGGAAAGCCAATTTAGATTGAAATTACGCAGTATGACTAACTCACCAGAGGTGGCATGGGTGGAGATGGAGTTGAATAATTTGATTACTGAAGGTGGGGATGTGCCGAGGCAGCAGTAGACACAGCAATATAGGACCAGAGAAGGGAAGTGAGAGTTTGAGAAGAAGCAACTCATAGTCAGAGACAAGTGCGATGGACAGCACAGACTTGAATATTTGAGAAGTAAATGGCTATACCACTTCCTCTCCTTGCTTGATCCTGATGAATAATGTGGAAATGAGGGACTGCAACAGAGGAATCAGGGATCTTGGAGGATAGCCAAGATTCCGAGACCACCAACACATCAGATTTAAGGTTAACCATAAGTGGTTGCAACAGGTCGATCTTAGGAAGAAGACTGCAGATGTTGATATGGGCCACTCTCAAACCTTTGAGAAGAAGAGAACATACAGATGGGCCAGGGTTGAGATCAGTATCTCCTGCAACTAAAAGCAGCATGGAAATGATGAGCTTTAGAGAACCCATGTAACACTTACAGGAAGAGGAATGAGGCTTACAGTAGGAAGAAAGTACAGTTACGTAAGAATGTACAATAACAGCAGATGTTCGAGAGTGGCTCTTGCAGTAGGTAATCACCTTAAGGACTGAGCACCCCAGACATCAGGACCACATGGAAACTTTAGCCAGCAGTATCTGATGGGGAACCGCCCACCAGATGTCACGTGGCTGATGTCAGCGTGACCCTATATAGTGGGTGGTCCCCTCACCTGCCTTCCAGTTCTCCCGCCGGAGACCTCCAAGGAGCTGCAACAGGAGAAGGGATAAGAGGCTCCATGAGCTCAGAATGAGCCCATAAAGAAAGATTAGAAATAAATATATTAGGGGGATGGAGGGAGGGAAAAGGTTACCTAACTGCAAGAGCCTCTCTCGAAGATCTACCGTTATGGTAAGTTCTTACGTAACTATACTATCTTACTTTGAAAGGGCTCTTACAGTATGTAATTACCTTGAGGACTGAGTCCCAAGCAGTGTGAATCAGAAGAAAAGACTGAAACATGGGAGGCAGGCGCTAAGAACCTGCTATAGGCACAGAAGATTTATGACAGGAGGCCCTGAAGTACAGTTAGGCCAAAACCAGCCCTGTGCCTACAAGCAATGTCCAGACTGTAATGCTTTGTGAAAGCGTGGACTGAACTCTAGGTAGCCGCAGCACAGATGTTAGTGGCAGACACATTCCTGAAATAAGCCATGGAGGCAGCCACTCCCCTAGTGGAATGCCTCTTGACTTCCCCCGGGAGGGTTTTACCATACTTCTGGTAACAAAAAGTAATGCAGTTTGCCAACCATTTGGATAAACACCATTTGGTAACTGCCACACCTTCTCTCTTGGGTGCAAAAGAAACGAAAAGCTCATCTGTTTTTTGGACAGACGTTGTCTTGTTTGTGTAATAGTGCAAGATTCTGTGAACATCTAAAGTGTGAAGAAGTGCTTCTCCCTGATTAGAATACTCAGGGTAGTACACTGGTAATTGAATCGACTGATTCAACGTAAACTCAGAAACTACTTTAGGTAAAAATGTAGGGTTGGTACGAAGATCTACCGGGTCGTTGTGGAAAATTAAATAAGGCTTCTTACAAATCAGGGCCTGAAGCTCTGAAATCCTTCGAGCTGAAGTGACTGCCACTAAGAAAAGTGCTTTGCAAGATAAATAGCGCATGTCACAAGAACCAGCTGGTTCAAAAGGAGGCAGGGTCAACTTTCCAAAATAAAATTAAGATCCCACAGTGGTGCGGGGCTACGCACCAAGGGTTTCAAGTGTAAAATCCCTTTAAGGAAAGTCTTTGAGACCTCTAACTGGGCTAGTGTCCGGCCGTCAGCCAAGATATGGTCGGCAGAGACAGCCGACAAATGGACCTTCAGCGATGAGTAGCTTAGGCCCAACTCACAGAGGTGCAGCAGATATTCCATGAGAGATGGAGGGGGACATGAGAAAGGATCCCAATCCTTAGCAGTGGCCCAAATTGAAAAATGCTTCCACTTCATGGCATAAGTGGTCCTTGTGGACGACTTTCTGGCCTCCATGAGAACCTGAGCCACTTTGGAAGAAACTCCAAAGCATGAAGCAGCTATGTCCTGAGGTGCCACACATGAAGGTGAAGGGACTTCAGTCCTGGATGGACTAGCATGCCTGCCATCTGGGTCAGGAAGTCATTGCAGAGAGGCAGGGGAACCGGAGGTTCCACTGCAAGCTGCTGAAGCAGTGGAAACCAAATCTGATGGGGCCAAAAAGGAGTAATTAAAATCATGTGGGCCCCTTCCACCCATAGCTTGAGCAGCACCCTCTGGAGAACCGGAAAGGAAGGGAAGGTGTACAAGAACCTCCCTGTCCAGCAAAGAGATAGCATGTCTTGTCAGAAAACACCATGCCCTGGAGCGAGCAAGCAAAATTTGGGAAGTTTAGCATTGTATGGAGAGGTGAACAGATCCATTTCCATCCGACCCTACAGGTCGAAGATGGAGTCAACCACCTCTTGTTTTAGTTCCCACTCATGGGCTCTGACTATGGTATGGCTGAGACTGTCTGCTAGGACATTTTGCATGCCCAGAACGTGTACAAATGTGAAGTGAATCCAATACAGAACAGCCCAGTTCCATACCCACATCATCTCCCTGCATAGGGGGTACAAATGGGTACCCCCTTGCTTGTTGAGATACCAGACCATGCACACATTGTCCAACTGGACTAGCAGAGTACCCTGGAGAAGCCAGTGCTGAAAAGTTTGAAGTGCTTACAACACTGCTCTCATCTCCAACACACTGATATGTAGAGAAGACTCCACTAGGGACCACGTGCCTTGAGTCCTGAGGTCTCCCAGATGAGTGCCCCATCCCGACTCTGACACATCAGTTGTCAGGGTCTGAGAGGGAGGAGAGGAATGAAAAACGACCCACTTGGTGATATTGGAAAGATCCTGCCACCATGAGAGATCCCTCTGCATGGAACTAGAGACCATGATCTCACTATGCCCTGAGTGTCCACTGCAAGATACGCATGTGAAACCTGGCTAAAGGTACTGTGGGGATGGCTGCTGCCATCAGGCCTAACAGTCGAAGAATCAACCTGGCCGAAACCTTCCTGCTGGAGGCCATCAAATGAGCCTGCCTCTGCAGGGTTTCTGCCCTGTCCTGAGGGAGGAAAGCCATACCCTGGACCACGTCCAACACCGCCCCAATAAATTGCAGGTGCTAGGAAGGAACAAGCTGGGACTTGGGAAAGTTTACAGCGATCCCAACCTGATGAAAATGGTTCAGGGTTGCAGATAGGGAGAGTTTCAATTGTTCCCTCAATGGGGCTGACAGAAGCCAGTCATCAAAGTAAGGGAACACACCATGGCCTGATGCTTCAGGGCTGCCACCAGTACTGCCAAGCACTTTGTGAAAATACGAGGTGCCAAGGAAAGGCCAAAGGGCAGGGCCTTGAATTGTTACTGTTCCCCCAGAAGGAGAACTGTAGGTAGCGATGATGAGCCCTGAATATAGGGATGTGCAGGCAAGCATCCTGCATATCCAGAGTACATAACCACTGACCCTTGCGCAGGATGGGCAGCAGACCTGAGAGGGCCAACATCTGAATCTTTTGTACTCTAGGTACAGGTTTCGACTGCTGAGATCTAGAATGGGATGCAAATCCCCCAGACTTTTTGGGGACCAGGAAGAAGTGGGAGTAGTACCCCTTTCCTATCTGGTACACAGGGACAGGTTCTATTACTCTCTTCTGTAAGAGCCTGAATTTCCTCTCTTAGGAGAGGGACATGCACCTTCAGGTACTGAGAATGGGCCGGAGGCCTGTCTGGAGGTTTTGTGAGAAAATTCCAGAGTGTTGCCATGCTCTGTCTGCTGAAAGACCCATGAATCGGTTGCCACTGCCCGCCACCTTGGCAGATGACAAGTAAATCTTTCACCCACCTGCTCCCCTGTGAGACACTGAGGGGGGAGGGTGGATAGCAATTCGTGCGAGGGGGGGGGTTGGGGAGAGTTGCACCTGAAGCTCTCTGGGACTTGGCCTTGGGAGCGGCTGAGGCTGACTGCGCCCTATGATGGTTTTGACATCAGGCCATGTGCTGTTGCTTTGGTTGCTGCTTGACTTGGTGCTGAAAGAGCTTCTTTGCCTGAAATTTTGAACAGTACATTGTTTAAACTGACCAAAGTGCTGTGCGTTTATCCTGCAGGGTGGTAATGATGTCTTGTGCATCACCCCCGAAGAGGACAGATCCCTGGAAAGGGGCATCCTGGATGGCATTCTGTACATCCTGTGCCAAACCTGACACCCACAGTCAGGAGAAATGATGGAGGCTGACGGCTGTGGCAGCCCCCCGTGACGGAACAGTCTACTGCATCATAGGTGCCTCTAAGTGATTGCCTGCAGGCCACTTTTGCCGAATGGACTGAATCCACCAACAGGGTTTTCGATTCTGAATCTGGGAGTGCCTGAATGGCTGGCTCTAGCTGGGCAAACAAGATTTCTGGTATATCAGCATGTGCCTGACGTAGTTGAGGGCCCTCATGGCCAGAGTGGAGGAAGAATAACATTTTCTACCAAACTGGTCCAGCTGCTGAAACTCCTTGTCTGGAGGCGAGGTACTCATATGCTGTGGCTTAGAAGACCGGTTATGAGTGGCTGCTATAATGATCGAATCGGCTTCTGGCTGCATGCTGAGGTGGTCCTTTCCCTCTGGCATATGGTAGGTGCGGTCTGCCTTCTTGGCCACCACTGGAATGGAGGAGGGCATCATCCAGATTGTTGATGACAGATCCTCATGGGTCTCGAGCCAGGGTGTGGTAAGAATCAGGGCCGCCTCCTGCATGTCCAGGTGTTCTGCAAGACGTTGCCTTTTTAGATCCTGGACATTCGACTTCCAGTTGTACACCTTCGCTATTTTCCTGAGGAGGTCCGTGAAAGAAGGATTCTCTGGAGGTGACTTGAGGGATTCTTTGGGCTGGGGTTCCCCTATAGGCGGGATTTCGCAACCCAACCCTAACGACTCAGAAGAATCGGAGTCAGAATCCTGGCCTAAGTTGGAAGAATTCCGGGGTCTGGCGTTGGTTTGCCCAAGGTCCCAGCCAGCATTGGAGGCTTCAAAGGGGCCGGCGTCGGCTGAGGCGAAGAGGCTGGAAACTTGCCTTGGTAGCTGAACGTCAGGGCTCCTAGGAGATTCTCTGAGAGGCTGATGGTTGTCCAACTCCATTACCAGTTGAGCCTTGGTCTCTGACCATCAAGACTGTAAAATGGACCTAAAGTCCACTGGAGGTTGAGCAGAAGCAGGAGGCTGGTAAACCTGGGGATAGCCCTTAGCAAAGCCTGGTTGTGAGAAACACATCGTATGAAAATGTGCTGGTGGGTAGCCCGACGGAGGGTAGGTTTGAGTGTACCCTGGCATATGAAACCCTGATGGAGGGCAGTCCAGTGGGTTATACGCCGGTGCCTGAGGCATCGGATATCCTAACGGCGGGAACCTGAATGAGGTCCTGGAGGGCCCGATGGAGGGTATTCTGACAGAAGGCCTGACAGGAGAAACACTGACGGAGGGCCCGATGGTGGGGCTGAAGGCCCTGATGGAGGCCCCTGCAACACACTAAATTCTGATGGCCCTGGTAGGGTTAGGTATGGTGGAGGGCGTGCCAGTGGCACGATAGCCTCTGATGGCAGGGGAGGTGGCTGGGAACCATCCTGTACAGTGCCAGCTCCCATCACCAGATCTGGAGGTGTGCCTGGAAGGTCACCTGATGGAAGCTCCT
This sequence comes from Neoceratodus forsteri, assembly GCA_016271365.2. Classification (NCBI taxonomy): domain Eukaryota; kingdom Metazoa; phylum Chordata; order Ceratodontiformes; family Ceratodontidae; genus Neoceratodus; species Neoceratodus forsteri. The sequence goes on along the minus strand of CM028131.1, from coordinate 1,386,011,213 downwards.
CAATCCCCGTCCCTTGATAGACAGGCGAGTTGGGGGAGGACCATACCCCGTGGCATGGGAGAGGCCCGATAGCGAGAACCCTCCAAGAAAAACAGGCAAATCTGGCAGCTGGAAATCACTGGGGCCATCGTCTGATCCTGATGCCAAGTTGGTCGGGCAGGCATTGGCAGAGCAGAGTGTCTGACTTATCGGCCAAGACGAGCGTGCGAACATCGGACTGGTAGACATTCTATGTAGCAGTCAAAGTCAGGCAGACTTCAGAACCTCCGGAGCCAGACACCACAGCCGGGTGCTCATTGGAGGGCCCAATGAGTGACTTAGTGGCTCCCTTCAGTGCGACAGACACCCCCCATGGAGATGTGTCTAAGCACGGCCGAGGCTTCAGCTGAGGTTTCTGTGGCCACTAGGATCAGTGACGGTGGGGGCCCCTCCCCCCAAGGACTGCTCTTTGGGGGGAGCAGGCTGGGATGTGGCAGCCGACTTCCCGGAGGAAATCATCCGTCGCTTGTACGAAAAGCCCACAGGCCACTTTGGACATGATGGGGACCGGTCCTGATCCTAATGCTTCTCCTTCTTTTCTCATGACGAGATGGGTGAGGTTGCGTGACTTTTGGAGCTCTTTCTCCATGGTGGACATTCTCTTTTTGAGTAAATGGGCCTCTAGGGCCTGCTGGCGGTGCCTCCATGTGGCTGGATTGAAGCTGGTATAGGCTTCACAGTCCTCAACCTTGTGCTCCGGGCCTAAGCAGAAGAGGCCGAGGGAATGTGAATCCTTGTGTGGTAGTTGTGCACCGCATGAAGCACACTTATTCTTGTGCTCAACGTTGGAAGATGACATGCACAACTAAACTAAACTTAATTTTGAAGGAAAGGAAAGAAAAATAAATACTCATCTGAACAACGACCGAACTGCAGTGTACGATTTCTGCAAGGTCTGACTCTTCAGTTCGACAGCAGGAAAGAACTGGAAGGGGGGCATGGGGCCCGTCCACTATATAGGGTCACGCTGATGTCAGTCATGTGATGTCTGGTGGGCGGTCCCCCATCCAATACTGCTGGCTAAAGTTTCTGTGTGGTCCTGATTCCAGGGGGCGCTAAGTCCTCAAGATGATTACCTACTGCAAGAGCCTTCTCGAAGTAAGAAAAGGAGTTATTTTTTTTATTTTTTTTTTACTGAAAATATCGGAATTACAAACCTTTGAGTCAGAAACTCCTTTACAAAGGCTCCACATCAGAGAAGTGCAAACAATTTATGGGTTAAACAAACAATACAGAGAAACAGACATACAATAAATTAACGATACACACAGTTGTTCAGGGATAGGACCTAGCCTGTTTACTACAAGTTAAACAATACACTCCTAAATGTTACTCCGGTTACAATACAGGCCATGCAAGGCCTGGCACAAACTTTTGTCATTATATAGTATCAAGCAGCAAACAGAAAGTGAGAAGAGTAGTGGGGAGGAGGGAAATGGGAGAGGCAGAGAGGGTGGGGCTAAATGCATGTCAGAGAAGACACTGTATAAGCCAAGCGATGGGGGTTAGAGAGAGAGAGAAAGGGCTAGAAGCAGTCACAAAGACAGGAAGAAAGGAGATGCTCCCTGAGGTTTACTTTGAAAGGGCCTAGTTTCATTTCTGAGGAAATACCGGCAGGCAGGGCATTCAACCAGAGGGGTGCCCTGTACGAAAACGCCCTCTGCCCCAGTGATGTCCTACAGTGAGGGACTAGGAGGGATGCTTTGGTGGAGCTTCTAGTTGCCCAATTTAAAGGGGCAGGAGTAATAAGGTGTAGGAGCACCGGGGGAAGGGCAGAAGCAATTCGTTTTGGCTAGAAGGCAAGTTTGATATTTGAGCCTGCCATCAAAGTTAAGCCAGCTGGTTAGACAGTAGAGGTCGCAGGTGTGAGTGCGCCCATCACACCCAGCCACAAGTTGGTACACTTTGTTCATGGCAACCATAATCCTGTGGAGGGGAGTACTGGCTGCTGACCCATAGAAGACAATCCCGTAATCGACTACAGATAGGATCGGGCAAGTGATGGCTAGGCGGAAAACAGCAGGGGGCATACACCATCTGTGCCTATATAGTAGGCCAATTCTAGTATTTCTGGCAGTGCTGACTAGGTTTATATGTTCGTGATAAGAGAGGGAGGAGTCAAGAGAAATACCCAGGTATTTAAAACTGTCAACTTGTTCCGGGGGGGACAGCAGACCCCCCTGGAGACTCAGAGGTCGTGAGGGCTCGCAATCAGCCCTCCCCCAGCAGCCCTGAAGGAACCGTTTGCCCAGCAGACCCCCCCAGAGACTCGGAGGTCGCGAGGGCTCAAAATCAGCCTTCCCCCAGCAGCCCTGAAGGAACCATTTGCCCAGGTAAAGAGCCATCTTGCCTATCAAGCCCAGCCCAGCCCTGCAGATCTTTCTGTGTTTTAAAAACTGCTCCTTTGGTGCCTTACTGCTGGTCTTCGGCTCCGTGGCGCATTCTACTCCTGAAACGGACTACGGACTGGTTTAATTGCTTGGCGCCTTTTATTTAAACCTGGAATATCTCTCTGGTCGGCGTGGACGTGGAGATAGCATTTGTTTCTATGTTAAATTGTGAAAACTGCCATGTGTTATCATTTCCCCAGCTTGTCTCCTTAATCTACTCCCCTTTAAATACAAAAGCTACAGTCTGTTTTAACTGCACCAGAATTTAGAATTTCTCCCCTTGTTAGTTTTGCCTGTGATAGCTTTAGGTGTGTTACAAGATAGTTTAATTCTGTTGCAAGTAGTCTGCTTTGCCCCAGCACTGAGCGTCTGCCTGTATCTGCGCACCTCTGCTGCCTCAACCCCCCAGCTCGACACCATGCAACCCCATTCTTTTGTTCTGTATCCTCCCTCCTCCCCCCACCCTTTGCCTTATTTAATTCTGCTGTTTTCTGTCCTCCACAGTAGACCCCCCGGAGACTCGGAGGTCGCGAGGGCTCGCAATCAGCCCTCCCCCAGCAGCCCTGAAGGAACTGTTTGCCCAGGTAAAGAGCCGCCTTGCCTATCAAGCCCAGCCCAGCCCTGCAGAGCTTTTTGTGTTTTAAAAACTGCTCCTTTGGTGCCTTACTGCTGGTTTTTGGCTCCGTGGCGCATTCTACTCCTAAAATGGACTACAGACTGGTTTAACTGCTTGGCGCCTTTTATTTAAACCTGAAGCATCTTTCCAGTCAGTGTGGACGTTCTAGGCCCACCGAATGCTGCGCGTTCGGCTCTCCACCACCCCCACCACCACCCTTGGTCGACTCTCCCTTAAATAGGCTGCAGAACATCACGTGGGGCTGAAAATAACCTATCAGCCCTGTTTCCCATTTGCAGGTTATTTTCCCTCACCACTAGTGGCCACCCTTACAGCCTAGCTCATTACACTCCCTCTTGCTGCCTTCTATTATCAATCTCTGCACTTCCCATTCACAAAATATCCTTAGCTGACACTCGGCGTTTAGCACACAGGGCCCCTGTGCTGTCACTAGGGGGAGGATAGTTCGACCAAGCTGCTGGCTCACTTTTATTTGGTATTACCTCCTACTTCCCAGTTGCTAATTTTCTAGTCTTCCCCTCACTCCCTGTCCTCTGGCAGGTTCTCATCCCCCGACTGCCTTTTTCCAGCTAACGTACTGTTACCAGCAGCCAATATGACAGTCCCCCCCCCACGGACCTACCAGGGCACAGCCACCCTACTTAGTCAGCAAGCCACCTTGCCTTCTCTCAAGTCCCCCCCCCCATGGCTCTCTTCTAAAGGGCTTAAAATTGCCCACCTGAACGTGCGTAGCCTCTTACACAACCTAGCTGAGCTTACTGCCTGGGTCGCCCACCACAAGCCGGATATCTTGGGTCTTTCTGAAACTTGGCTTAAGCCTCACATTTCTGATGCTATGTGCACCCTCCTGGGCTACAACCACATAAGATGAGATAGAGCGGGGAATAAGAGAGTTGGCGGGGTGCTCCTCTATTATAAGGCGCACCTAAACGTGTCTCCCATCGATCACTTACCAACTACCCCCTCTGCCTGCGAGTTCTTGCATGCCCTTCTTCTGCTAGGTCACACGAAGAAAATATCCTGGTCTGTGCCTACAACCCCCCTAAGGGGTGGTCTGCTTGGACTCTCCTCCCTGCTTGACTGCATTGGTGATAAAACGGGCCCCAACGAGCTCCTAGTTATAGGTGACTTCAACCTTAACTGGATGGGTTCCAATTGTAAACAATATGAGCCGCTACTCTCGGGCCTTGCCCTAAGCCAAATTATAACTGAAACCACAAGGCTCTCCTCATGGGGGGATAAAGGGTCACTAATTGACTGGCTCCTCTCCAACAGACCTGACAGAATCACATCCTCAGGAATTCTCCCAGATGTTATCTCCAACCACTCACCTATCTATTGCATATGGGGCACCTCACAACCTAAAATCGCCAGTAAGGTGATTGAGCTGAGGGATTATTCTAAATTTAACATTCATGACTTCCTTTCCGACCTCCTATTAATTGACTGGTCGAGGGTCACTGCCACCAACGACCTGGCACAAGCCCTGGACTCATTCTTAGCTGAGTTTGTCCCCCTGCAGAATAAACATGCCCCCCTCACTAGGAGGAGGGTGAGGGGCACCGTTACTAAATGGCTTCATGGGGGCCAATTCTCCCTCATGAAGTTCAGGGACAAATGCTGGGAGACCTATAAGGCCTCCCAAAGCAACAATGACCTGTTAGCATACAGGCACCTCAGAAACTCCTGTAAAACAGCAATCCGCTCAGTAAAAAGCGAGTTCTGCCAATCTACCCTACTTTCCTCTGCTAGCAACCCAAGGAGCTTCTGGCAAAATATCAACAATGCGGTTGGTGGGTCCGCTAGAGTGCAGGTCACTGACCTACTCATTGGTGGGGTCAGCTGCAATAACCCCCATACCATTGCAAATGCCTTTAACTCCATGTTTTCTGAATTGCCTGCCCCCCTTTCCCAATCCTCCGTCCCTAAGTCCCCCAGCACCCCCCGTATGGTCTCAACCCCCGGCCCCCTTTCCACCTTCAACAAATCTCAGCAATCGAGACCCAGAAGCTGCTTGCTGGCCTCTCCCCTCACAGCGGGGCAGGGCATGATAGTCTTGAGCCGAAACTGCTCAGACTAGGGGCCCACCTTCTTGCCAGGCCCGTCACACACATCTTCAATACCTCCCTTGAGACCAGGCTCATCCCAGACTTATGGAAAATGACAAAGGTCGTCCCTGTCTTAAAACACGGTAACCCCAAAGATCCCATTAACTACCATCCTACCGCCATTCTGTCCACCACCTGCAAACTTCTGGAGAAAGTTGTCACCTCTCAGCTGTCCCAATATATCCTGAACTACAGCATCCTCTCTCCTGCACAACATGGCTTCAGGAAAGGACACAGCACATCCACTGCCCTTGCTGTAGTCACCTCGAAGATTAGGACTGCTGCTGACCAAGGCAATCTTACCAGAGCTATCTTTGTGGATCTCTCCAAAGCCTTTGATAGGGTCGATCACTCCCTCCTCTGCTCCACATTTCTATCCCTTGGGTTCTCCACCCCCTGCCCATGCTTGGTTCCTAAACTACCTCTCCAGCAGGCAGCAGTATACTAACTTCAATCGGATCCTCTCCAACCCCTCATCAGTCCTCTGCGGGGTACCCCAGGGATCCGTTCTTGGTCCCACCCTATTCTCACTTTTCATTAACGAACTGCTGTCCGTCACTGCCCACGGACATGCCACCCTGTATGCGGATGACCTCGTCATCCTGGCCAGCTCCCAGAACATCTCCGCAATAAACTCCCAATTAAATTCTGACTTCAAGCGCATCCAAACCTGGCTAGGTGACCACAGGCTTACCCTCAATCTCAAGAAAACCCAAGCCATGCTTTTTGGTTCCTCGAACAAAATAAAATCCTGCCCTGCTCTCCTGCAAATCTACGGGGCCGATGGCTCTCCCCTACAGATGGTAGCCACCGTCAAGTATCTGGGCATCACTCTGGACCCGAAGTTGGACCTTACCCTTCACATCCTGAATGTTTGTAAGGCAACCAATGGAAAGCTTGGCCTAGCCTATCGAGCCAAACTGCCTCCCCGGCTGCTCGTATGGCCTAACCAGGGGGGGTCCTCCTCCTCCCTACACTCTGCTACGGGCTCATAACCTTTGCCCCAGTAACTAAATCCAGCCTCTCAAAATGGCCTACAATACCTGCTGCTTTGTGCTCCCCACCCCTCCCCTCACTCACCACTGCGATCTCTACATGCATCTGGAGTGGCTCCCCCCAGAGAAGCACCGTACCTTCATACATGGAAACTTCATCGATAACATTATCCAATTGGCCACCCCTTCTGCCCTCGCCCTTCCCCTCAAACCCGGCACCCCTTCCTATCACCTAAGAGCCAGGGTGTCGCTGGATCACCTGGTTCCTAGAACCCGCACCCTTGCGGGTGATCGGGCCTTCCACACCTATGCCCCAAAAATGTGGAACTCGCTCCCTGCACTAACTCAGTCCTCCTCCTCCCATCCCAGCTTTAAAGCCTCCCTTTGGAATAAGATCTTCCTCTGCATGTCCCTGCACCTCATAGCACACTAGCGGAGCCCCACTTCCCCCCCAGGCTGGTAGGGTGGGGGCCTCAGCGTAAATTGCACTTATCCTCCTGTAATTTGTCGAGTAACTAGTACTTGACTACCTGCCTTGTGTACCTTCCCCCCGCTGGCACTTATTCTTAGTCCTGTTTACTCTGATCAAACCTGCTATGTATACTCTAAACCACCCTGTATGTACCATTACTGTACTGATCATGTCCCATATAGTTCTTAAATGCTGTTAGCTACCTAGTGTAATCCCTGTGATGCTTGTTATTCTCTGTATGCTTAACTTGACTTCTTTACTGTACTTGTACGCATTTACCTTGTAACACTCCCGGGTCGCACCTGAAAATAGGCACTTGGCTGTCTAGTGTGCTTACTCCGTTAACAAAAGCAAATAAATAAATAAGAATGTTTATGGGTGTGCCCGTGTTTATTTTGGTGATGCGAGAAGACCATTACCTTTGTTTTTTTTATAATTTAAGACGAGTTTATAGGAGGCAAACCAGACTTCAGATTCAGAGAAAAATCTTTGGAGGGCATGCTGCAAATGGGGAGGGGGTCAGGGTGGTTGCAGAAAATTACAGCATCATCAGTATATAACAGCATCCATCCAGAACAGGCCTTGGGAAGGGTGTTAAGAAATAGAGTAAAGAGAAGAGGCCTCAGGATAGAACCATGGGGTACCCCTGACCTGACAGGAAGACTAGCAAATAGGGTGGTATTGATTTTTACTTGTTGAGATCTTCCACATAGATAGTTGGCAAACCAGGAAGAGGCATCCTGCGATAGTCCCAGGGATGGTAGGGAATCAGCAAGGAGGGCATGATTCACCATATTGAACGCTTTAGTTAGGTCTATGTAAACAGACCCAACTAAGTGTCCACAGTCTAGAGCTTTGTGGATAAAGTCAGTGTATTCCAAAAGGGCAGTAGTTGTGCTGTGGTCTTTCCTGAAGCCATGTTGTTCCTGGCAAAGTAAGCTATGTTTTGAGAGATATTTGAGAAATTAGGGAGGTTGGAGATACTGAAGGGCTTCAAGATGAAGCCAAGAAGATGAGAGGAGCCTGCTACCATGATACCAGGGAGAATAAGGTAAAGAAGGGATACAAGAGGATGGGAGAGTGGGAGTTTGTGAAGAAGGGATGATAAAGGGGAGGGCAGGTTATGAAAGATGGAAAGGCAGAGGGAGGAGAGGACAAACAAGAAAGCGAAAAGAGAAAGTGATAAGAACAGCATAGAGCAAGTGTAAAGAAGACAAAACAAACACATTGCAGTGTACTAGTTGTGAGGGGGGAAGGTTAAGTTCACTCCAAGGAGAGAATGCAGTGAGTGCAGTCTAGCAAGAGGGAGACAAAATTAAAATAAACCCAAGGAGGCCTAGCATAAGCGATTTAATCTAGGAGGGAAGCAATTAAATAATCCTGTGAGGAGAAAAACAAGCAGCACAAAAATGGGGAAAATATGATCGAACAGGATAATCCTCATTAGGGTAACCAAATTTAAACCTGGTAGTATGAAAATACAAATTAAATAATTGTACACATTAGGCAACCCTGGTAAAATCAATTGAGAATCTGGGACCCTAGCAGTTAAGTAATTTAATTAACAAACATAACAGAATACCCGAAGGGTGGGCTATGATAAACTAAAACTATAAGGCATTTTAAACAAATGTGAAAACTAAGGAGATTAACAGGAATAAATGCAGTTTAAGTAACAATAAACCAGGTATAAGGCTCCTAAACTAAGCCATACTATAAAGAAGAGAGGAACACTCTTCAGACCACTTGCAGTTCACTTACTTAGAATGAGGTTAAACAACAGAAACGATAAATAAGACATTAGTCCAGAGTAAGGGATGTAGAATAGAAATCCTGGGGAACAGCATGGTCAGCCAATAGCAGTGGGTCCCACAGTGGCAGTGGTTCACACACCAGAGGGGGCAGTTGATTCAGGCCTTTGAAAAAGCACCCCGTATGTAGAGATGGCTGCCAGGTGCAACTTAAGCATCATCGTTTGCAGTCCCAACTTTGAAAAGGGCCAGAGGTAGTTGAGGCTGTGTGCCAGTGGGGGTGGGAGGGTGGGATCCAGCTCTACTCTGGCACCAGATTGAGAACCTCTTCCACTTAAATGCATAGCATTTACGAGTCGACTCCTTACGGGACACCTCCGTGACATGGAGGATGTCTTCCAAAAGGCCAAAAGCCTGTAACTCTAGCTACTCAGGAACAAGGCTCAGAGGTGCAGGGACCAAAGGTCCAGGTGCCGGTCCATCCCATTTTCTGGTCGGCAGATCGGGGCAGAAAGGCAACTTCCATGGAGTCCTGCTACTGACACTGAAGAGATGATGGGTACCAGAACTGCCTGAGCCAGTCTGCAGCTAGCAGGATCATCCACGCCTTGTTCTTCCAGGCCTTGATCCCAACCTTGTGAACTAAGGAGAAGGAAGGGAAGGCATGCAGTAGCCCCATGGTCCAGGGCTTTGAAAAGGCATCCCCCTACAGTGTATCGAACTGAGGCGGCAGGCAAAGAACAGTTCTGGTTCTTCTGTTTGCCACAAGGCAAACAGATCCACCAGAGGGGTGCCCCACTGGCAGAACAGGTGGTCTATTACCTCCTGATTCAGGGAGCACTTGTACGAAGTCTCTCTGACACAGTTGAGAGAGCATCTGTCAGCTGGATATTTTCCCCATGACATGAATCACCAGGAAATCTCTTTCTAGGTTGCGCATGAGGGTCTAGGTGTGGAGAGCCTCCTAACACAAGGGAAAGGAGTACATCCCACCCTGCCTGTTCAGGTAGAACATGGTGGTTGTATTGTCTGTCTGGACCTGGGTGACCTGATCCGGAATCAACAGAGTGAATTCCGTCAGAACCGGATGCACTGCACTGAGCTCCAGTAGGATGATGGGGTATCGGGACTCCCAAAGTGACCAGAAACCGTGGCCTCTGTGGTCTTCCAGATGAGCTCCCTGCTGCACCAGAGACGTGTCTGTTGTGACTGTAATGGACACTTCTGGGCAAACAAATGGGATTTCCTTTTCCATGTTCTGTGGGGGCAGCCACCACTGGATGGCTTCCCACATCACCTGGGTCACCAAGACCAGTTGACCTGGGTGACCTAGGCATTGAAACCACTGCCTGCCCAACTCCCAATACAGGGGGTGCATCCTCCAGCATGCTGATAACACCACATTGGTAGAAGCTGCCATCATTCCCAGCAGCCACAGGAAATGACAGATTGGGTGCCAGTTCCCAACTGGAAATGATTGGGCAAAGGAGGTTAGGTCTGATGTCCAGTACGCCAGGAGACAGACCTTGGCCTGCAGAAAGTCTAGTTCTGCCCCAATTAACTTGTTCTCCTTTGAGGGGATCAGCTCTGACTTGACCAGGCTGAACATAAGGCTCAAATCTTGACAGGTCTGAATGGACAGATCCCTGGACCTCTCCACAGCCTCCTTGGATGGCCCAGCTAACATCAGCTGTCCAGAGATACACCCTGATGCCCTTGCACAACAGAAAGGCCAACATCACTGCCATGCATTTGGTGAAGACACTGGGTGCTGAGGAGAGACTGAAAGGCATGACCTTGAACTGGTCCAGTATCCCCTCTGCACGGAACTCAAGGTACCAGTTATGGGATGGAAGGAGTGGGATGTAGAAGAATGTGTCCTGGAGGTCCACAAAGCAGAAACACATTCTCTGCTCCAGGGATGGTAATCAGAGCAGAACCACATTCTCTGCTCCAGGGATTGTATTATCTGATTCAGAGTGACCATCCAGAAATGAGGGTTACTCAACTGCAACCGTAGTTCTAGGAGTGGTATATGGTTCACATCCACACTGCTGGCAGTCTCCTTTTAAAGAGGCTGATTTGCCGGATCATCTTTAAGAAAAGCTCCTCCCACCACCTGGGTGGCATACCCCTTGGCTCTGCCCCGTGACATCAGATCTTACACACTGGAAGCAGGGATCTACATGCCACTTGCCAAGGGAGGTCTAGTGGGCTGTGTGGATGTGAACCATACAACACTCCTAGAACTATGGTTACAAGGGAGTAACCCTCATTTCTAGGGGCATGGATATGATTCACTTATCCACACTACGGGGAGACTTCCAGCAGTTCTCCAAGAGAAGGGGGAAAGGTGCATACTCATATTTGGCAAAACAGAGATTGGAGAACTGAGGCCCCAAAAGCAGCAACCTGGCATGACTCGAGGTCGATGCTGTAATGGGAGATGAAGGTATGTGCAGACTTCCAGGAAGCTGCTCTACAGATGTCCTGTATGGGAATGTCCCTGGAAGCAGTCACTGAGGCAGTGGTATGTCTGGTGGAATGAGCCCTGAGCCCTACAGGAGGCTCCCTACCAGCCAACCTATAGTAGAAGTCGATGCAGGAGGTAATACACCTGCCAATCGTCCTCTTAGCTGCCAGTCTGCCAGGTGCAACTTCAGCATATGTTACAAAGAGCTGATGAGCCTCACCCGAACACTGGCTGTGTGCTCCCTATAGTAAGAGAGTGCCCACTGCAGGCCCAAAGTATGGTGTCTGCAGTCAGCCTCTGAAGATCCATTTGTAAAGTATACTGGAAAGTTAATCATCTTGTTAAGGTGAAACTCCGATATCACCTTCGTGAGGACTCCCAGTGGGAGCAAAGAAAGTACAGTTAAGTAAGAACTTACCGAAACAGTAGATCTTCAAGAGAGGTTCCTGCAGTAGGTCATCACTGATAGGACAGCGCCCCCTGGCATCAGGAGTACACAGCAAACTTTTCCAGCAATACCTGGCGGGGGATCACCCACCAAACGTCATGTGATGGACGTCAGCATGACCCTATATAGTGGGTGATCCCCATGCCCGCCTTCCAGTTGTCCCGCCGGAGATCCAAGTAGGATGAAACAGGCGAAAGGATGAAATCCTGGAGCCCAGGTTAGAAAAAACTGAAATAAATGCAAAAACTGGGGGAAGGTGGGAGGGAAAATGTGACCTACTGCAAGAACCTCTCTCGTAGATCTACCATTACAGTAAGTTCTTACGTAACTGTACTATCTTACTTCAAGAGGGTTCCTGCAGTAGGTCATCACAGATGGGACTGAATCCCAAGCAGTTACTCACAGAAAGACCGAGAGAGTCACAGGAGGAGGAGGAACAACTGAAAGGACAGAACAGGACTGGGCTTAGGACAGTAGGCCCTGCAGAACGGCGAGGCCAAACCCGGCCCTACGCCTAGAGGCAATGTACAGACTGTAATGCTTCGTGAAGGTATGGACTGAACTCCAAGTAGCTGCTACACAAATCTCCACTGCAGAAACGTTTCTTTAAGAAGGCTGTGGATGCAGCCATTCCTCTAGTGGAATGACCTCTGACCTCCCCCGGCAGAGGCTTGTCATACTTCTGATAACAGCAGCGAATGCAGTTAGCCAGCCATTTGGATAAGCACTTCTTAGACACCGCTGAACCTAAGGACTTAGGGGCAAAGGAGACAAAAAGCTGATCACACTTTCTGGAGCCTTTAGTCCGGTGGACGTAACATCTCAGGATTCTATGTACGTCCAGCGTATGAAGAGCCTTACCTTTGTTAGAATGGGTAGGGTAGTACACTGGAAGTTCTACCATCTGATTGAGGGTGAACTTGGAAACCACCTTGGGAAGGAACCTAGAATTTGTTCGCAAGACCACCCAGTCCTTATGAAAAATCAAGTAAGGCTCCTTATACAACAGGGCCTGAAGCTTGGAAATCCTATGAGCAGAAGCAATGGCAACCAAAAATAGCGCTTTCCAAGAGAGGTAGCACATGTCACCTCATATCACAGGCTCAAAGGGAGGGAGCGTAAGCTTCTCTAACACAAAATTGAAATCCCATGGTGGGGTGGGGTTATGGATGGGGAGGTTTCAGGTGAAGAATCCCTTTCAGAAAGGTTTTTGAGATCTCCAACTGTGTCCAGGTTTCCCCCCTACCACATCATGATAGGCCGAGATGGCCGACAGGTGAATCTTGAGGGAGGAGTAAGATAGACCCGAATCAGACAGGTACAACAGATACTCCATAATCTGTAGAGCCGAGCACGTAAAGGAGTCCCAGATTTTAGACACTGCCCAAATGGAAAAACGCTTCCATTTCATAGCATAGGTTGATCTGGTAGAGGGTTTTCTGGCCTCTACCAGGACCTGAACGACCTTGTAGGAGACTGCGAAGCGACACTTAATTATGTCTGCAGGAGCCACCCATGAAGATGCAGGGTTCTGAGCCCAGGATGCACTAACCTGCCTTGATCCTGGGTCAACAGATTTTGTCTGAGAGGAAGAAGAACTGGGGGTTCTGGTGAGAGCTGATGCAGGAGCGGAAACCAGATTTGCCTCGGCCAGAGGGAAGAAATTAGGATCATCCGGGCTCCCTCTGCCTGGAGCTTTAGAAGAACTCTCTGCAGAATGGGAAAGGGAGGAAAGGCATACAAGAACCTCCTTGTCCAATAAAGTGACAACGCGTCATGCCAGAAAGCATTAGGCTCTGGAACAAGCGAGCAAAAGCTGGGAAGCTTTGCGTTGAATGGGGAGGCAAACAGATCTAGGTCTGGGCGACTCCATGTCTGAAAGAGAGAATCTACTACTTCCTGACTCAGTTCCCTTTAGTGAGCGAGGGATGAGGTCTGACTGAAGTTGTTTGCTAGGACGTTTTGAACCCCTGCAACGTGCACAGCAGTGAGGAACAGACTGTGCAGAATTGCCCAGTTCCACACCCACATCGCCTCCCTGCATAGGGGGTATGACCGAGTGCCTCCCTGTTTGTTGATGTACCACACTACAGACATATTGTCCGTCTGGATCAGCAGTGTTCTGACTTACAGAATGGACTGAAAGGCCTGGGGGGAATAAAGAACTGCCCTCATCTCTAGAATATTGATGTGGAGCACCATCTCCAACTATGACCATGAACCCTGGGTCCAGTGGTCTCCCAAGCTGGCCCCCAACCCAGACAGGAGGCATCTGTTTGTGTGAATCCCAAGCAGTGGGGAACTTCTGAATGGAAGGCCCCACGAAAGAGTCAAAGGATATAACCACCAAAGAAGATCTTTCTCTATCGCACCAGAGACTAGAACCAGATGGGCCAGGTCATCCAAACACTGATCCCATTGGACACGCAAGATCCACTGGGTGATCCTCATATGCAACCTGGCAAATGGGACCATGGAGATGAAGGCCACCATCAGGCCCAAGAGACGTAGCCATGCTCTGGCCGGAAGGTGTCTGGAAGAGATCAGCAAACTGGCCTGCTCTCGAATGGCCTCTGCCCTTTCCAAGGGGGAGGAAGACTTGCACTAGATCATGTCCAAGATGGCCCCAATGAACTGAAGGTTCTGGGAAGGGGTAAGAGTCGACTTGGGAAAGTTGACTGTGATACCCAGGCAAGAAAAAAAGGTCCAATGTGCATGAGAGGGCTTACAGAAGACTGTCTCTGGACAAGGCTGTCAAAAGCTAGTCATCCAGGTAAGGGAAAACTGCTATACCCCGATGGTGCGCTGCCACCACCGCAAGGCACTTGGTAAAAACCTGATGTGCCAAGAAAAGGCCAAAGGGGAGGGCTGTAAACTGATACTTCTCCCCTTGGAAACAGAAATGCAGGAAGGGGCGGTGGCACGGAAACACCGGAATATGCAGGTAAGCATCCTGCATGTCCAGCGCACAAAGCCAATGGTCCTTCTGCAGAAGAGGCAAGAGGCCCTGCAGTGTCAGCATGTGAAACCTTTTGTACTCCGAATAAAGCTTTAGACTGCTGAGATCCAAGATGGGTCTGAGGTCATCCGTCTTTTTCGGGACCAGGAAAAAGTGGGAGTAAAATCCCTTCCCCCTTTGGAGGAGAGGGACTGGCTCTATGGCTGCCTTCTGACTTAAGGATCTGATTTCCTTCTGGACTAGAGGGACCTGGTGTGACGAGTAAGACGAGTGACTTGGAGGGGAATTTGGAGGAAACTCCAGAAACTCCAAGGTGTGCCCTTCTGAAACGAGCTGCAGTACCCATGCATCTGAGATCACATCCCTCCACTCCTGCGCATGTAGGGCGAACCTTCCTCGCATCGGCTACATGCCCGGAAGCAGAGGAGGGGGAGGGGTAGCCAGTCAGCAAGTGGAGGGTCGAGGGGGAGGGGGTCCTCTGGACCCTCACTGAAATTTGGAGGTGGAGGGGATGAAAAGGTGGGGCCCGTGGACTATCTTTTTCCATGTTGCCTAATGAAGGGCTGTTTACCCTGCCTTTTGGTCTCTTTTGAAAGAGCTGTTTTCTCTGAAATTCCGATCAGTACATGGACCTCAAGGCCTGTCCGCTGTTCTGAAGGTCTGTGACAATATCTTTGGTGTCCCCTCTAAAAAGAAACAAGACCCTTAAAGGGGCATACTGGATCGCAGCCTGGACATCGTTAGAGAGGCCAGAAATGCAAAGCCAAGCATGTCGTCTAAGGGACACTGCTGTGGCGGAGGAGTGGGCTACCATGTTTACAGAGTCATACGTAGCCCTAAGTACATGCCGACATGATATTTTAGACAGACGTAAGTCTCTGATCAACTCCTCCTTGAGCTCCGAAGATTCCATGGCCTAGATATGGACTCAAGTTTGGCCATGGTTGCTTTTTGGGATGAGACCATGTGCGCTACGTAGTTAAGGGAGCGAAGAGCGGAAGAATACATTTTTTTGCCAAACTAGTCCAGCTGCCGAGATTCCTTGTCTGAGGGAGAGGTCCTCATGTCTTTCGGAGTGGCTGAGCGATCGTGGGCCACAGCAATAATGATCGAATCGGCTTTGGGTGGGAGTCCAAGAAGGAAACCCCCTCCGGAGTATGGTAGATCCAGTTTGTCTTCTTAGGGACGGCCGGAATGGAATGTGGCAGCTGACAGATGGTACTGGTAAGGTCTTTGTGTGGGGCTGTCCATGGGGGGACAGGGATAGGAGAAGCCATCTCGAAATCTAAATGCTCAGTGAGGCGCTTCCTCTTAGTTTCCTGGTAAGAGAATCCTTCCATCTAGCCATGGAGGAATGCCCGTCCAAAGAATCCTCCGAGGAATCTCCCCCAGAAAGAGATGATTAGTCATCAGGAGGCTCAAAATCAGGAAAAGTGACCTCCTTAGGAGTGGACCCCGATACATGCACCGAACATACTGAGCTGATGGCAATAAAGAACGTGGGGGAAGGGTAACCACGGGAGCTGGCAGGCATTTTTCTAAGTCAGACACCAGCTCAGACTAACCTCCTTCCATAGAAACATAGAAGTTGGTGGCAGATAAGGACTGCAAGGCCCATCCAGTCTGCCCATTTCTTTTTCTACCTTATAAATGTGCCATCAACCTTTGCTCTGTCAATGGCCTATCTATTCATACTCATCTGTATTACTCCCTTGTGCCTATCCCATGCCTGTTTGAAGCCCTGCACTGTATTCATATCCACCACTTCCTGAGGTAGGCCATTCCATGCATCCACCACCCTTTCGGTGAAAAAGAACTTCCTCACATTAACCCTTAATTGGCCTCCCTCTAATCTCATGCTGTGTCCTCTTGTCCTGCTATGTTTCTTATATTGAAACATGTTAGACTCTTTCACCTTGTTAATGTCCTTAAGGTGTTTGAATATTTAGATCATATCACCTCTCTCCCTCCTTTGCTCTAGGGTATACATATTGAGCTCTGTTAATCTGTCCTCATATGTTTTCTGATGCAGTCCCTGCACCATTTTGGTTGCCCTTCTCTGGACTTCCTTAATTTGGTTAATGTCCTTGAGAAGGTGTGGCCTCCAGTACTGCATGCAGTACTCCAGATGGGGCCTAACCAGTGTCTTGTAAAGCGGAATTATTACCTCGCTCTTATGATTTGTGATATCCCTACTAATACACCCTGACATCCCCCTAGCCTTACCTACTGCTTTAGTGGTCTGCTTGGATGATTTCAGGTCATCGGTGATGACGACACTCAAGTCTCTTTCTTCCTTTGTGACTGCCAGCAACTCCCCTCCCAGCCTATAGGAGGCTTCAGGGTTTCTCTTCCCTACGTGCATGATCTTGCACTTCTTTGCATTAAACTCCAGTTGCCACTCTTCCGACCATTTTGCTAGTTTATCCAGATCTCTTCTCATTCTGCCCACCCCATCTCTGTTGCAGATCTTGGTGTCATCTGCAAACAGACAAACCTTACCCTCCAGTCCATTTGCAATGTCACTGATGAAGAT
Organism: Neoceratodus forsteri; assembly: GCA_016271365.2. Taxonomy (NCBI): domain Eukaryota; kingdom Metazoa; phylum Chordata; order Ceratodontiformes; family Ceratodontidae; genus Neoceratodus; species Neoceratodus forsteri. Next base: position 1,385,994,405 of record CM028131.1, on the reverse strand, counting down.
ATTGAAGAGGACTGGCCCCAGGACTGATCCCTGAGGTACCACACTTGTGACTTGCATCTCTTCTGACTGTATACTGTTTACCATCACTCTCTGTTTTCTGCCCGTCAACTTCTGACCCACCCTGAGCCTACCCAGCTTATTAATCAATCTTCTATGTGGAACAGTATCGAAAGCTTTGCTGAAGTCAAGGTAGGCGACATCAACTACTCCCCCTTGGTCCACCACTCTGGTTACCCAGTCAAAGAAATCTGTGAGATTAGTTTGACAGGACCTTCCTTTTGTAAACCCATGCTGTCTTGGATCCTGCGCTCCTATGGATTCCAGATTTTGCACTATCCTTTCCTTAAGGAATGCCTCCATAATCTTGTCCACTACTGAGGTAAGATTGACTGGTCTGTAGTTCACTGCCTCTTCCCTGCTACCACTCTTGTGGTAGCAGGGGGGGTGAAAGTTTGAAAATCCTGCTGTGCAGTTGCAGGAGGAGGAGGCAGAGGAAAACCATGGGTGGTGGACAGTGGTAGCTAGGGGCACCTGGACCATGGAAATGAGGATGATGGGGATAACCCTGATAAGAGGGATACTCCAGATACTGGTACCCCGAATAGAGGTAGTCTGACGAAGAGCCCGACGGAGGAAAAGCCGACATCAGCCCATGTGGGAAGAAGCCTGGAACATGAGGCCGGGAGGGTCCAGGTGTGAATCCCTGCAAAAGGATACCTGACATCAGAGGAGGTGACATCGGGGGGAATTGTCGTCAGACCAGCTGTCATGTAGGTAGACAGTGTCAGACCCGACGAAACTATGATTGGCGTTGGGATTGGAAGTGAGGGCACTGATGGAGGAACCAACCAAATGCATGTCGAAGCCTCTGACGACGGGTAAGGTGGAGTTGATATAAGAAGGCCTAACGGAGGCTCCGACGGCCCAGAGAGTGGAACAGAGACACTGGGGGTCACTGTTGGAGCCTCTGGCCTGGGGCCTTCTAGAGGCATTTGGGGGATCAACGCTGGAACTGGCGAAGAGAGAACCACCTCCAGGGATCCTGTTCCCTCCTCCAAACCGGTAATAACCACTGGGGCCAGAGAAACCACCTGGGGAGGTGGGAGGGAAGGTTCCCACCCTGAAGAAGTCTGGGAAGAACGATGGCTGTCAGCCAATGTGGTGCTTGACCAGATGTCGGGTGAGATAGCGTGAGCCCCCGGTGGGTGAGCAAGGTCCTGGTAGATGTCAGAGATGGCCAACTGACCCGATGACAGCGTTACCGGGTGGTGGAGGGAAGAACCCTCGACCAACTTACCAGTAGAGGCCGGGCAAGTCCCAACTGAATCCTTGGAACTCGGCTTAACAGCTGCCGGGCAGGCCCTGAAGGAGACGGGGCCGACTTATTGGCAACAACCAGGCATTCACCAGAGGAGCCGGCGGACAACTTACAGGTGGAGATAGGAAGAAACACAGCAGAAGTACCTGGAGAAGCCCTGGGTGCGGCCTGGAGAACCACTAGGACAGGCAGCGGGGGAACGGCCTTACTGGTCGAGGGTCTGCTGGAGTCCCCCAAGTCCTGATCCTCCGAGCACTCCTTCTCCTGATGCTTTTCTTTTTCGTTTTTCTTCTTTTTTGATTCTGAAGAAGGGGAAGATGCGGTGTCCCACAGCATCTGCATCTTTTTCTTAAGTGAAGCCTTTCTTGACTCCAAAAGATGGGCTTCCAGAGCCTGCTGTCTCCTCTTATGGGTGGTATGGTTGAAGGGCTGGCAGTCTGAGCAGGACATGGTGTCGTGGTCTGGGCCCAAGCAAAAGAGGGATCGAAGGTGGCCGTCCCTATGAGGAATCTGGGCACCGCACTTCTCACACTTCTTCGACTTACTAGGCAGTGGAGATACATAAAAGAAATTACAGCTGGTAGATTAAAGTGAAAAAATGGGTCGGAAAATGGCGATCGGCTGAGCAAGTGTAACCATGAGGTACTATGTGCAGGACAACGGCAGGAAAGAACTGGAGGGTGGGCGTGGGGAACACCCACTATACAGGGTCACACTTACGTCTGTCACATGACATTTGGTGAGCGATGCCACGCCAGGCATTTCTGGAAAAGTTTGCCGTGTGGTACTGACGCCAGGGGCGCAGTCCTATCTATGATGATCTCCTGCAGGAACCCTCTTGAAGTAAGATCTACCTTGTCCTTGTGAAAGACTAGATATGGAGACTCCATTGAGAGCACCTGGAGCTCACTGATCCTTCTGGAAGAGGTGACAGCCACCTTGAAGGCAGTTTTCCAGGACAGGTGTGACATCTCACACCTGTGCATAGGCTTGAAAGACTTGCCATGAGCACTGCCAGAACCAGCAACAAGTCCCAAGGTGGTGGTTCACATACTGGAGGGTTCTAGTGGTCATGGCCCTTGATAAAGCCCCTGATCACCTTCTCCTGTGCAGCTGGCATACCAGCCCGTGCCAGGTATGCAGAGATAGCTGCCAGGTGCACCTTGAGGGTTGTCAATCTCAGCCCCAGCTGGGAAAGGAACCATAGGTATTCCAAGATGCTAGCCAAGGGGCAGGCAAGAGAATCAAGCCTCTTGCCGTGACACAAGAGGCAACAATTTCTTCCACCTGAAGGCATAGACTAGTAACTCAACTATTTTTGGGAAACCTCAACCACATGGAGCACATTTTCAGAGAGACCCAGATCCTGGAACTCTAGCCACTCAGGAACCAGGCAGTGAGGTGCAGGGACTGAAGATCTGGGTGCAGGATCATCCCCTGTTGACAAGGGGCTCCTTACTCTAGATGTTCTGGGATGAGCAACCACTGGATGGCAACCTACATCAGCTGGGTTACAGTGACCAGTTGGTCGAGGTGATTGAGGCGCTGGGACCACTGATGGCCCAACTCCCACTGCAGATGCCACATACGCCAGCAGACCTATTCAGCTATGCTGATGCAGGATGCTATGTACCCCAGCAGCCACAGGAAATCCCAGGCAGGGTGCAAGTGCTCAACCTGAGCTAATCAGGCAAAGGAGGTACGATCCAGTGCCAGGTCAACCTCTGCCCCGATGAAGTGAATCACCTGCCAGGGGTTCCGTTCGGTTTTGGCCAGATTGACCAGAAGTCCCAAGTCTCTGCAGGTCTGGAAGGCCAGGTCCCTTGACCATTCTACAACCTCCTTGGACAGCACAATGTTCAGCCAGTCATTCTGGTAGGGGTATACCCTGATCACCTTGGTGCTGCAGGAATGCTGCTACCACTGGCATGCACTTGGTGAAGAGCCTGGGCGCCACCGAAAAGTCAAATGGCATGACTTGGAACTGTTACAGAACCCCTTCTGTGCAGAATCAGAGGTACCGCCAATGGGATGGACAGAATGGAATGTGGCAGAATGTGTCCTGGAGGTCCAGGGAGCAGAACAACACGCCCTGCTCCAGATAAAGTATTATCTGGTTCATCATGACTATCTTGCACTTGTGCTTACTGAGAAACTGGTTCAGATCATGAAGATCCAATGATCCAGTATGGGTGACAACCCTCTGTCCATTTTGGGACCAGTAAGTACCTGGACATGAAGCCCTGGCTTGTCATAGAGTCTGGGCCACAGGCTATGGCTTTCTTGAGGAGCTGAGCTATGTCCTCCCTGAGGTGGGACAGTATGTCTTGTGACACCATGGACTCCCTTGGCATGTGAGGTTGGTAAGGCAGCAGAGCCTCAAAGTTGAGAGGCAACCCTCTGCCCACTACTTCTAGGACCCACTTGTTCAAGGTAATTACAGAGCAATTGTGCCAGAAGTGGTGAAGCCAACCTCTCATGGGGAGCTGGGGCAGGGACTGGATGGGCAGGAGGTAAACAATCCAACCCATCACTGAGCAGCTTTGGAGTGAGCACCAGTGACTGCTGCCATAGAGGCACCACTACCCCTATAACCACCCTTTTTTGGGGCTCTGACTAGGGAACCTGGTCTTGGGACTCCAAGCCTGAGACTTCCACAGCTGGTGCTACTGCTGCCTAGATTACTGTGACAGAAAGGGCCCGAACTGAAAAGACTTCTGTTTCTGCCCATTCTGATCCTTCTGAGATGAAATCACAGAATCCAGGGTGTCACTGAATTTCTCAATCCTAGTGAGAAGTGCTTCCACCCCTGGGCCAAAGAGGTCAGTGCACAAGAAAGAGACACTGGCCAACTTGTGCTGAGTGTCTGCTGCAAAGGTGGAAATCTGTAGCTAGGTCCTGCGCTGTATTGTGAAGGCTGCTGCCAAGGCACAGGCACAAGAATCGCCAATGTCCACGGCCATCTGAAGATGGTGTTTGGCCAGTGCTTAACCCTGGTCTTGGACACTTGCACCACCAGCTATTTGTTGGCTGTGAGGTATATGACATGATCCAGCACCCCCAACAGGGAGTGACCAAAATGGGCCATCATCAGTATGTATCTTGCCTGATGGCGACCTAGGGAAGATGCATTGTTGACCTTCTTTGATATATGATCAAGTTTCTTAGACTCCTTGTCAGGGGGCTTGTCCACATCTCCACTATTGCCAGACTTATGAATGACCAAATCAGGGACCATACCCTTGGCTGAGGGGTGGTCTGAAAATCCAGAAAAGGTTCCGGTGGGGGTCATGTGCTTGCAGGCCATACGGCCAGAGGGTGCTGATCATAGGATGGCCTCAGCCACTAGGAAGCAACCCCCGGGGAGTCATCCCTATCCAGGAACTCGGTGAAAGGATGTTTAGACCATTTCTGGACTGGAGCCGAGGGAACCTCCATGGACTCAGACATAAGCCTGTGGGGAGCCTGAAAGACACCAACCCGTGGTCGGTAGTAAACTGTTTGAATCAGCTGAACACAGTAGTTCCTGAGGACCGATTGGAGTTATCTGAGGAATCCTTGAAAATGATTCGAGACCTTCTGCCACCGTACACAACTTGTGACTTGTCGTTTGTGATTTACATAGACAACAGTCCTGGCAAGTCGATAGCCAGAGAGAAGTCCTCAGAAGGAGCTCCCTGCAAGGGCTGTCATGGAGGTGGTTCCACTGGAGTTGGCGGCGAGACTTGTGTTACGGACAGCTATCTTGGCTGGCAGGATAGGTATGAGCTGGACTGGTGATGAACAGGTGACTGTGGGAGTTTATGGCACAGCCCTATCCTACCCTGCCCAGTCAAGGCCTACTGCTGTCAACAGAGCTCTTCATAGCACTACCGCATACGCCAAAAGCGCCTCCCACTGTCTGAAGATGAGGAGGAAGAAAAGTGCCAATGGTGATGCCTCCCAGTCGAGCAAGACTGAGAGTGTGAGGAATCCCTCAAACTCGACCTGGACCTCTAATGTCGACATGGCCATTGATGACAAGGAGATACAGCTGGAAGGGAAGTATTCAGTGCCAGTACTGGAGTCGGCTGTTCGACTCCAGAAGGAGGCAACTCCTGAGAGGAGACAGTAAGGTTCGTCAACTGTTTCTGACCCTCGGCAGTGAGGCCTGACAGGACTGGGGTTCTGGACATTGAATCATTTTCAATCGCCTCCAACAATGGGATGGCAGGGTCAAGAAAAATCTCGGCCATCTGTTTGACCTGTGTTGAAGCAGACAAGTCTGATGGGTGCACTGTGGAGCTAGTGGCCTATTCCTTAACCAAAGTGGTCTTGGCCGCAGCTGGGCGTTCAGATGCTCTAGCAGTCAGCGGAGTCGAGGGAGCAGGAAGAGTGCATGATGGTGGGACTTCTTCGACTTACCATAGCAGCAGGACTCTCCTCAAAGGTCTGGAGGGTCCTGCACATTTCACAGAAATTACCTAAGAAGGGCATTCTGACACTGGCCCCATAACGGGGACAGTGCCAAGACTGACGAGGTGCCTGCTGCGGCCTTGGCCGCTAACTCTTCCATTGCTGCCAGCTGGGCCGTGGACCCTGCAGCCATGGAGACCACCTAGCAAGCATCTATAGATTTTACCACTGGATCCTGCTTGGCCGACCGAGAAGAGGAGTGTAGCAGTCTTTGTGGGAAGTAGGAAACATCACCTGACATAGGCCGCAGGCAATGAAGTTGTGTTTTTCACTCAAGTAGTAAAAGCATGATATGTGTGGATCCGTCTGAGACATTTTCTGATTGCACTGCTTGAAGCCAGAAACTGGTTCAGAATCCCCACCTTCCATGTATGCATCAATAGACAAGAGTGGAACTAACGAACAAATCCTGAGAAGATGTTTGAAAACAAGAAAATTTGTCAAATGGTGCATTAAGAGTTTTGGGCTTACATTGCGCACAAAGCTGCTAAGGAGGAGACCTGACTCTTTCAGCAGGAATGAAGATCTGGCATCATGGGATGGAGCTGAGGGATGTACCACCTGGGTGGTGAAGGAGCCTATCTTAAAGACAGTCCAGCAAATCAGCCTTCTAAAGACAAACTGCCAGTAGAGTAGATAAGTGAATCATATCCACTTCCCTACAACTTACACTTTCGCATGAACTTGTTCAGATGATGACAGTCCAGTATGGTGCACCAGCCCCACCCCCCCAAATGACTGTTTCAGAACCAGGAAGTACCTGGACATGTATCCTTGACTGGCTATGGTGTCTGGAATATGGGCAATTGCACCATGCTTTAGGAGCAGAGCAATGTCAACTAACAGCACAGATGAGTCCTTTGGCACCATGGACACCAGAAGAGCTTGAGAACGGTAAGGCATAAAGTCCAGAGGCAAACACTTGCCCACCACTTCCACAGCCCACCTGCCCAAAGTAATGGACTGTGGCAAGAAGTGGCACTACTGACCCTCGACTGGGAGGTGGGACAGAGACTGGATGGGTCAGGGGATGACACCCTGCAACCTGTTACTGAGCAGCCTTGGAGGGGGCTCTAGCTGCAGGGGAACTGGATACACCACCACTCCTGTGCCCTCCTCTTTTTTGCCCCTGGCTGCCGAGCCATGGTTTTGGATACCAGTGCTGAAACTGCTCATTTGGACTGCTGCTGTTGTGGCTGAAAGGACCTGAATGAAAAACCTTTTTTGTAGGCTTGGAGCCTCGGAGTCCTTCTGGGACAAACTTAATACGTGCGAGATGTCTTTCCACCACCGAGCCAAAGAGGTCAGTGCTTAGGAATGGGACATCAGCCAACTTATGCTCTGTGTCTGCCGTGAAGGTGGACAATCTCAGTTAGGCCCTATGATGCATGGCAATGGCGTAGCCTTGCCATGGGTATGGGGTCATCCACGTTCAGAGCAGTCTGAAGCTGATGCTTGGACAGTGATTGACCCTGGTCCCTGATACATTGTACTGGCAGCTGCTTGTCAGCCAGAAGCCTGGGGAGGAGTTGCCCCACAATCCCAAAAGGGGAATGGCCAAAAGTCACCATCATGATGGAATAACTGACCTAAGACCCTCCCGGGGCCCTCGTAGTGGCGGTCAGGCTTGTTCTGCCCCCCACACATTCTTCCCACAGTATGTTGATTTAGACTCAGGTACATGACATGGGGGACCCTAAGCTTCTCATGAGGGGGGCTAAGCCCATCCCACTCACCAGTTCCCTTACCATTGGTCTGCTCACTGTACTATGCCTCCTTCTGCTTATTGCTGACTGTGATCCTCCCATGGGGAGCCCCTTGGTCGCACCTGGACAGCTCAAGGAGCCAGACTTCACCTTCGCCAGTCTAACAGCCTGTGACAGACAGCCCCTCTGGCCTATCTGCTGTCTTGATCTCAGGTGCATCCTGTGTCCTGTCATCATGGTCAGGCGATATGGTCGCAAGCTGCCTGTTAGGGGTGGCTCCCTTCTCTAAGGCATCTTCTATGGCTCTTATTGGTGACCCTAGCCCTCACAAAGAACACTGAGCTCAACCCTTGTCCTCCCTATCAAGCCTCCTCCTCACCTGTGGGCTGGCTGTCTGGCAATGGGCTGAAAATAGCCCACCTCAATATCCGCAGCCTCCTGCCCAACCTGGCTGAACTCCTTGCTTGGGTCACTACCACAAGCCCGACATCCTTGGTATAACAAACTTGTTTAAAGCCTTCAACCCCTGACTTGGTATGTGTGCTTCCTGGCTTTGATCTCATCAGGCAGGACTGCCCGGGAAAAAGCGGGGGGGGGGGGCATCTTGGTCTACTACCAGAGTCACCTTAACCTGATGGTTCTGTCCTGCCAACAGCCTTTGCAGTCTCCCTGTGAACTGCTGCACACAGTACTGTTACTCGGGAACACCAAAAAGCTACACATTATCTGTATTTACAATCCCCCTATGGGGGGTATATTGGGGTTGTCCTACCTCCGTGATACTATTGGCTCAATGACTGGAAATAATGAACTGGTGATCTTAACTTAAACTGGCTTGGTGGAAATACTAAGATGTAGGAGCCTCTGCTTGCTGGTCTCTCATTATCACAACTTATCAAGGAACCCACTAGGTGGTCTTCCACTGGGGATATGAGCTCCCTCCTGGATTGGGTCCTGTCCAATAGACCAAAAAGGATTAGCTCTTCTGGCACCCTTCCCGACTCTATCTCTGACCACTCCCCTGTGTACTGTGTATGGAAGATCTCCTCCCTGAAAATTCCTCATAAAATCATCCAAGTTAGGGACTTCTCCAGGTTCGACCTGGGGTCATTCCATAACGATCTACGGGTACTGACTGGTCTGCGGTTTGGAATGCCCAGGACTCCTCCACTGCAGTCAGCCATTTTCTCAGCGCCTTCGGGGCGCTGCAGGATAAACATGCCTCTCTCATTAGATGGAGGGTAATGGAGTCTGCTACCAAGTGGTTGCATGGTAGCCTCCTTGCCCTCATGAGGACTAGAGACAAGTGCTGGGCCAAATTCAAGGTCACAATGGACCAGGCCATATTCCAGCAATATAGAAGGCTCAAAAATGAGTGTAAAAAAGCAATTATGGCTGCCAAAGGTGAATTCTGCAAAGCTGCATTGCTAAATTCAGCTAAGGATCCTAGGAGTTTTTGGAGGAACATTAAAAACATAGTAAGTGGTTCCTCCTATTGTGAGACCACTAACATGCCCATCAATAGTTCTAGTTGCAACAATCCACTAACCATTGCCAATGCGTTTAACTTGCATTTCTCAGACCCGGCAGCCTTCACCTCCCAATTCTCCTCTAGTGGATGTGATATAGTTATGTCCAGGACCCTGCTCCATAATCGGCCCTTATCTCCCGCCCATTATTCTACTTCAAGGCTGTGATGGCACAAGAGATGCAGAGACTGCTCTCTGGTCTCTCCCCCTTTTCCAGTGCTGGCTATGATTGCATGGAACCTAAACTCCTCCATCTTGGTGCCTTTTATATTGCCTCCCCGGTGGCCTATATCTTCAACTTGTCCCTAGCTTCTGGGATTATCCCTGACATATGGAAGGTAGCTAGGGTTGTCCCTGTCCTCAAACAGGGCAGCCCTAAAATTCTTGACAACTACCAACCGATAGCCATACTGTCTGCTGTCAGTAAACTTTTCGAGAAAGTTGAGGCTGGGCAACTCTTGGAGTAGATCCAGTCTCATAAGCTGCTGTCTCCCACACAGCATGACTTTTGTAAAGGGCACAGTGCATCCTCTCCCCTTATCACTGTCTCTTCTGGGATCAGAGCAGCTATGGACCAGGGTAAACTTTCATGTGTCATCTTCATAGACCTATCCAAGGCCTTTGACCTAGTTGACCATGTCCTACTTTGCTCTCAGCTCAGGTCCTTTGGCTTGTCCCCTCCTGTATTCAATTGGTTCTCCAATTACCTACAGGGCAGACAGCAGCTTATCAAATACAGTAAGGTGCTCTCAGGCACCACTATTGTGTCCTCAGGAGTCCCCCAGGGTTCAGTCCTGGGGCCTCAGCTCTTCTCCATTTTTGTCCACAATCTACCCTCTACCTCTTCCTACTGCAGGTCCATCCTGTATGCTGATGATCTGGTCATCCTCACTCATTCTTGGGACACTGGGGTCATAAACCACCAACTGAGTATGGATTTTAGGAGTATCCAATCCTAGATCACATCCCACAAGCTGGTCCTCAACCTTAAAAAAACTCAGGCCATGCTCTTTGGGTCTCTGGCCAAGATAAAGGCCTCCCCTGTCCCTTTGTGCAACACTGGTCTTGAGGGTGCTTCTGTCCTCATCACTGACTCCATCAAATACCTTGAGGTGACACTTGACCCTCACCTTGACCTTGGACACGATATCCAGAATGTATGCAAAGCTGTTAACTGCAAACTGGGTCTGGCTTATACACCAAAGAGTAATCTCATTTCAGCTGCTCGCCTTGCACTGTCTAGAGGTGTGTTTCTTCCCTCTCTCTGCTATGGGCTCCTCCTGTTTGGTCGTACCTCCAAAGCCCACCTTTCTAGGTGGACCATAGCCTACAACAACATTTGCAGTTTTGCTTTTGCTGCCCTTCGTCTCACCCACCACTGTGATCTGTATAGCAAGCTTAACTGGCTCTCCCAGCCCAATTACTTAAATTTTGTCCTGGGCTGTTTCACGGGCAAGGTCCTTGGCACTGGCACCCCCCCCCCCCGGATTGGCGGAGCTCCTCGTACTGGCTGTCTTATCTTCTTACTCCCTTAGGTCTCTGGGCCCGGCTGTTCTGAAGATTCCTGCCACTCGTACTCAAATGGGGGACAGAGATTTTGCCTCATGTACCCTCAGATTATGGAACTCCCTTCCTGTCCAGGTCCGCTCTTGCCCCTCCCATGCATGCCTCCGAACCTCCCTGTGGAATCACTTGAAGCTCTCCTCAGCGTGTGGTTATCTCAAACCTCCATAATTTCACCTGGTCCCTGGCACTGAACCACACTTTCTCAAAGTGTAGCCATCTGCTTGGGTTTGGCCCTGCATATAATGTTTCCACCCTATGTATTCAGGCATGGCTCTGACTGTGGCTCCACTTTTTAGGGTCCTAAACTGTATATAATTGTATATAATGCACTGCTTACAGCCTTGGTGACTCTATGTATGTTCTGTCCATTTCTTAACTGTGTGTAACTACTGAATATGTTATGCTTTCCCTGACTCTGTGAAACTGCTTAAATTGTATCATGTTGTCTTATGTATTTGAACTCGTATTTCCTTGTACTCTCCCGGGTTGTACCTGAAAATAGGCAGGGACACTGGTTTACTGGGATTGAGAAAGGGCATATTCCATTTTGCACATTGTAAAAAATGGTATTGTCACCGGTGTCTGCTAAGCCAAAATCCAGTTTTACCAGTATTTGGTTCTTTGTACTTTATTTAACAATTTTTAACTCTGCTAACATGCATTTTAGCAAATTTGACCTCCACTGTTGCACATCCTTCCATCCTTGTACCAATTTAAAGTTATTTTAGGTACAAGATGTGATGGCAGCAGCAGCAGCACTACTGCCCCATCCCTAAGGTGTGATGGAAGCAGCACTACGGCCCCATCCTTCAGGTGAGATGGCAGCATCAACAGCACTACGGCCCCCATCCCTCTGGTGTGATGGCAGCAGCAACAGCACTATGACTTCCCTCCCTTAGGTGTGACAGAAGCAGCAGCACTGTGGCCCCCATCCCTTAGGTGTGAAGGCAGCAGTACTACATTCCCCATCCACCAGTGGTGATGGCAGAATCACTACAGCCCCCACCCCTTCGGGGTGATGGCAGTAACAACAATGCAGTCCACATCCCTCTGGGGTGATGGCAGTAGTGACAGCACTATGATCCACTTTCTTCAACACCCACACCCCACATGCACAAGTTACAAATGACTTGGTCTCTTTGCTTGTTAGAACTCAGATGTGAATTAATGTGAACCATCACCGCTAACGTGGACTACCTTTGTTTTTTCCTATCTATAATTTAACTGCCTGAATTGGATTTCTGCCTGTGACACCGCTGACCAGGGTTAGGGAACAGACTTGGGTGTTGGAGGGCCAGCTGGTGGGTGAAGGCTTGATTGTCCAACGACCACTCACCTTCTCCTGGGTAGGAGGGTGGGTTCATGGCTCAGCATTTGTTGGCCCCTGGTGGAGGCCAGAGGCATGACAACATGTCAGCCCTCACTGCAGGAGGGAGCGTGACGGATGTTGGCTTGTGCCTTGACAGTATGTGGCCTGTCGAGGAAATGGGAAAATACCCACTGGCCAACCAAAGGATGGCTGTTGGTCTCTCCATAAGCTGGAAGCCCAAGAAATGTGCCTGTTCTGACCCTTGCCATGCTCAGGATACATAGGAAGCTCTCTGCGGCAATTCTTCTCCCCTGGTAGCCTCCCACAGGGGTAGGGGCCACTCAATGAAGGGTTACTTTGGGTTACCTGGTAGCACAGCAGTAAGGGGCAGCGGATGGTGGTCAGGACTCAGCAGTGGTGGTAAGGGGGCCATGGCAGGCCTGAAGGAGTGGATGGCCAGGGCGTAGGAGGAGAAAAAAAAACTGCTTGAATTTGCTTCACTGAAATAGTGTCTTCACCTAAAAAATCCACAAGTGATTAGTGGAGGACCTGCAAATGCATCTCCCAGACATGTGGATGCTTTTTTTTTACTTGGTGTCCATGAAAAGCATGTCCCCCAGTTTTCACGTCTTTGTTTAGATGTGAATTGAGCACCATTCTGCCCAACAGCATCATACAGCCCCTGGGGTCTTACCTTCTGTATGTCATTGACTGTGCTTTTAAAATCCACTGGCCAAACATAAGTGCACTTAAATACTTAAGATTTGCTTTTTGTTGAAGCCATCTATCAGAAAACTTTTTGTTGTCACAGAGACTGAAACAGCAGGTGGGAGAAAAGGTGCAAATGATCCAATTCACCTAAATGGGGTGTTAACTGTGAAGTCTTTTCATAAGTTGTAAGGCAGTTTCTTCTTTGTGAACATACTTTCATTCAGACTAGTTTTCATTCAAACAACTGAGGATTTTGGATGACCCTACTAATTACAGTATAAACTTGAATAAGCTAGTTGGTAACAGTGATCCTGCGTTTAGCAGTCTACAACCTAGATGCTCATATGCAAAGAATACAATGAAAACCTGACTAAAATCTAAAAAACAAGCTTATAAAACACATAAAATGTATCTGCACATTTATCTTTACCTATACAAAATCATTGCAGCCCAAGTAAAATTCAGCCAAGTTACATGGTACCCTGACTACTATTCTATGATGTAGTAAACATATATTGGTATTTTTTTTTATATTCTTTGTAAAGCAGGTAAGGTCCACTAAGCAGAACTGTCTGTTTTTAGGAGTGACCTAGAAGCACTGGGGAGGTTAAGAGTGACTTGCTTGGAGTCACACAGTAAGAAAGTGGAGGTGGTGGGAATCAAACCCAAGTCTGCTGGATGCACCCAGTTCAATCACTGTTTGTTACTCTAACCACTAGGCATGGGTGGTTAAACTGAATGGTTGATTACAACAAAGCAGTGCAGGTGATTTCCTTACTGACTCTACATGCAGCAAAGCAGAAAGAATGCAAAGCACATCAGCATTCATTTTAAGATGCTGAAATCTGGGTCAACCCGCTGGCGCTGCAGTAGCACTATTGCTTGCAATGCCAGTGACCCTGGGTCAGAAGTGAACTCAGGTCACTGGAGGTCTGGCCAGGGGAGTAAGATCAAGCACCCGGGGGACTGCTTTCCTCCTCTGGAGAGGGTGGGCTGCATGTTCTGCTGCTTCACCACCACCTGTGTGACCTTGGGTGGTGATGCAATCATGCAATGGTGCTGCAGAGTGATCAGAAGGGGAGGACGCTAGCCAGGATCTGGAGTAGTGACATGTCTCTATGTGACCTACCTTCTTGGATCTTCTCTATGTGACCTACCTCCTTGGATCTCCTCTAGTGCAGATGCCTTCAGGGATAGAGACCAGAAAACCAGGAACAATCACCCCACATTGGCCACTGGCAGAAGTGACCCAGGTGCCCCAGACTTCATAACCAGGCTCCATGAGGGACCCACTGAGGTGCCTGACACACACTAAGGGAGTGTGGAGGGGTGGCCTGGGGTCCCCTCCCCTCCCACCTGAGGGGGTACAATTCAGGCAGGATAGCAGCAGACCCACAGGAGCTCCTGAGCATTACCTGAGGGTGAAGCTATGGGATACCCAGCCTACGGATCTCTGAAAAGTGGAGCCTGATGCTGTGAGAAGGGGACATAGAGAAAATAAAAAAAATTAAAAAAGATGCTGAAATCTTAGAGATTATGTGCAGTGACATGCAATTTTCGTGTGGCACCAGTGCAAGAATTCAAAATCCTCAAACCAAGCATGATTCCGTGATTGTTACCCGTGTTACCGGTAAAAATGGAAAACCAGGGTCCCTGAAAATAGGCAAGTGTCTTGTCTAGGGTACTTACCTGGTTACAAAAGCTAAATAAAAAAATAAATAAAAAGTCTTTGTGCACGTTTTTAGTTGCATGGTCAATCATTCTGGACTCCCTGTCTGGAGGTTTGTCCATGTTCCCCTTGGCCTTTTAACTTGTGGAAGGCTGAGCATGATGCATCTCCTCACTTGTGGAAGAGGAGACCGACAGTGCCAGCGGCACCTTGACCTCAACCTGATATAGACAGAAGTCCTCCAGAGGGTTGGAATAGACCACCTGCTTATGCAGAGGGACCACGACAGGTTTCAGAGCCATAACCACTGGTGGAGGCAGCTCCTGAGCAACTTGGGGCTCTGACCAAGCCTCTTCCTCCTGGGTGATGAAGGGAGCACCAGGCTCTGAGAGACTGAATCTTTCTTGATCTCATCCAACAACTGGTTGACCAGCTCGAGAAATATCTTGACCACTTGGTCGACCAGAGTCGAGGCTGACAGACCCAACAGGAATACCGTGGAGCCTTCGACCAAACCCTTGATTCATTTATTGAATTTTGTTGACCCAGTAGGCCCACTGAGACTAGAAGTCCCTTTTCAGGGGCGACCGGGAGAGGGGATACAGATGATAACCAACTGAAATTGAACCAGCTTAAGCTGTTTTTGGTATTTTTAGTGACCGGAAGAAGCTCAACCAATTTGGAGCTGTTGGGGGGAGTAGAAGGAGCAGGATCCATCTTGGTCCCATGACCTGCAGCAACACTGCTTCATGTACTTCTTGCTGTGGTGAGAAAGACCTTCCCCGATGGTCTGAAGGGCCCTACACATTTCTCTGAAATCATCAGAGAATGACCCACTGACACTGGCAATAACCAGGAGCAGTGCCAAAACTGATGAAGAACTTACTGCAGCTGCTTCTTCCATGAATGCAAGTGCAGCTGATCAGGCAGCCAACAAGGCCGACTTGCAGTCTCTGGGCCTTCCAAAGGCCAGTCTCACCTTCCGTTCTTCAATGGATGCTGATAGTATGGCATGGAACATACTGCAATTGGAGACATCATGTTGAGCACCCAGGCAGTAGACAAACGTGTTGTGCAGATCCATGGTGGACATATTCTGCCTCCACCGAGTGAAGAATTTGCACCCTGGTTTGTTGCCTTTCATAGATGATCAGGAAGCAGAGTAGCAAGATGCAGGAGCAACTTCAATGCTGAACATGGACACAAAAAGTTGAAGATTCACCTACATAAGACACTTGAAATCCTTAACCGAATGGAGAGTTGTAAAGGAGAACTGTCCCTTTCAGTGAAAAGAAATCTCTGACATCACAGGGTACAGTCGGAGTAAGCACCACCTGGGTGGTGGGAGGAGCTTACCTTGAAGACATTCCAATGACTTAGCTGTCATTGTGTGGATAGTGGACTGTATCCACAGCTTTAGTATTTATAGTTCTTACAAGTAAACCATTCCTTAGCTGTTAAATCAGCTGGAGTACTATCTGGGTGACCGTTGTCTTCAAAACATTTGAGGGAGGAATAATGTCCCCTCCCTTGGGGAAGGCCTTTCTCACCACAATTCCCCCTCATCTATCTTCTCAACTGCTCCCTCTGCCTTGGACAGTTCCCCTCTGTCTGGAAGACTGCTGTCATCACCCCCATTCACAAAAGCAGAGACCGCACGTCCCCTGGGAACTATCATCCCATCTCCATACTCCCCCCTCCCCAAAAGCCCTGGAAAAAATAGTTTCGGAACAGCTCATCGACTATCTCACTAAATATAATCTCCTCTGTGGGGAGCAACATGGGTTCAGACAAGGTCACAGCACTACCACCATCCTCCTGGAATTCTCCAGCTTCATCCACTTCACTCTTGACAACAGGCGCCTGGTCAGCATGGTCCTCTTAGATCTGTCAAAGGCCTTTGACACTGTCACTCACCCCCTCCTCCTGTCTGTCCTCTCCCACCTAGGCTTCTCCCAGGAAGTCACCGCCTGGTTTACAGACGACCTATCCTCTTGCTCCCAATGTATCAAAATAAATGGCACTCTCTCTAGTTGCCTGCTGGTCCACTTGGGTGTACCCCAGGGATCCATCCTGGGACCCATCCTGTTTAGTCTTTTCTTCAATACCCTACCCAAGGTCTGCCCTGACAGAGTCCTCTTATACCCCGATGATGCGGTCCTCTTCACCTCCCACACTGACCCCAGCCCCCTTCAACTTGCTCTCCAGAACTCCTTTAACCAGGGTGAAACCTGGTTTGTCAGCCACGGGCTGGTGCCAAATCAAAAAAAGACCAAGGTCATGCTGTTTTCCCATAACCAAAGCAAACACAAAGGGACGCCCCTACATATCCTTATTAACAGACTCTTCCCCCTCGACCAGGTGACTTCCTTCAAGTACCTCGGGATAACTTTCAACTCCGCTCTCTCCTTCCATGAACACATTCACCTCCTCAGCACCACAGTCAACACTAGGATTGGTCTGCTTTATCGCACAGGAGTTGCCCCCCCCCCCCCGACACCCTCCGGCTCGCAATCTCATCCTCTGTCCTATCCCTTATTGACTACGGTCTCCTGGTATATGGAGGCAGCTGACAACACTGCCTTACACAGAATTAAAGTCTCTCTAAATAAAGCCTGCCACCTAGTGATGGGCAGTGCCAGGCTCACCCACACCTGCACACTATATAACCTAGCCAGCTGGCTTAACTTTGATGAGTGACTTCTGTACCAGACATGTCTATTTGCTTGGAAGATTACCTGTGGTCTTGCCCCACCTGGTCTATCCACTCTTCTCCAACCTGCTCCTATGACCATAGCCACCCGCAGCTCCTCCAAATCTACCCTCCTAGTACCTCGCATCAGGACCACCTTAGCACAGAGGTCATTCTGCTACAGAGCCCCCACATGGCTAAACTCCCTATCAAGCCCCATTCCATGGAAAGCAGGCTTGGTCACTTCAAATTCCTCCTCAGGGGCCATCTCTTGCCTCCCACAACTGTAACGGCCCCTAATCTGATTTGCCCGTTTCACCTGCCTATCATGTCTACCACTGGCCAACCCACCACTATCTCTCGACAAGGGACTCCTGTCCTGCCTGTTCACCTAGCTCTGACATCCCACTCTGCTGAGCCTGGGTAGCAGCTGCCATTGTTTAAAATGAAAACCCTCTTTTAGTAACAACCTAGTATGTTTGCTCAACTTCTTGTACTACACTCTGTACGTAAAGAATGTTCACTACCTATTGTATATCTACTATATAATGTATACTGTATATTTCTGTACTACTTTGACGTGGAGCCTTTGTAAAGGAGTCTCTGACTCAAAGGTTTGTAATTCCAATACTGTCAAATAAAGAAAAAATAAAATAAAAATGGCAGCATCAAGCCCAGAACAAAGGACAGCATTTCTGAAAAAACATTCATGCAAAAAACATGCAGTGTCAGTGGCTCAGTAGGTAGTACACTCACCTCTGAGGCTGGGAGATCAGGGGGTTGTGGGTTCAGTTCCCATATCTGGCACCTGGGTTAAAATCCCAATACTGACACTGTAGTGCAGCACTTCTGAGGTGCCATCTTTCAGATGAGACGTTAAAACCAGGTCCCATCTGCCTAGATTAGGGGTAGTTCATGTGGATGCTAAAGATCCATGGCACTTATCGAAAAAGAGTAGGAGAATTTCCCTGGTGTTCTGGTCAAATTTCTCCCACTTACTAAAAATACCACCAACAGCTTAATCTGGTTCAATTTCAGTTGCTTACCATCTGTATCCCCTGTCACTCCTGAAAAATGGACTTCTAGGCCCAGTGAGCTTACTGGGTCAACAAAATTCAATAAATTAATAAATTCTAACTTCCAGAGCAGTATTCCTCATGTCGAGATGATGCACAATGTTGGACTAGGTTGTTCTAATTACTGAAGTTAGAATGTAAAGTCAAAGCATCCAGCTAGCAGCCACTAAATACGTGTTTCTCATTTTCATTTGATTCTACCACCTCCATTTTTATAATTAGGGGTTTGGTTATGAATAAGGGAAGACAAGACTGAATCTGGACTAAGCATTTAGCTTATTATGTCTCATATGGATATCCTAATGTATAATTTTATTAGAACCCTGCTGCCCTCTGCTGTAACTAAAAGTTATAACTTTTATTCTGTGCTCTCTGACTCGGGTCTTCCTTGCTTATTTTATCTGCACTGATCCAAATTATCCACCTGCCCCATACTGTACAACTGTTTAAGGATATATTTAACCCCTGCTGACTACTGTTTTTCCAGTTTCTGTCACTTCAGGTGCACAAATTACTGTATAATTCAGCCAGAAATCTTTTAGTTCATGAAAATCCAATGTTTTGAGATCTCATGGATCTCTTCATCAGCGGCTGGCTGTAATTAATATAATAAAATATATTAATATAAATAATTACTATAATACATTGTAATACAGAGTGGATAATGTCTCCACATTACCTTAAAGATTTTTATTTTATTTTTTGTTTATTTATACATATCGGAATTACAATCCTTTGAGTCATAGACTCATTTCCAAAGGCTCCTCATCAAGTATACAGAGACAAACTCAGGGTTACAAAAGTTACATAGTTGCATCGTACACTGTTATGGAGATAAACACAGTGGTAAATTGAGTGCAACACTAATAGGGTATACAAAAGTTGAATGGCAATCGCAGCTAAACACATGGCAATATTTTGGCCTATACAAGTTGGTAGCTGAGCAATTAGAGAGTTATCATGTCCAGTGGACTGGTGTGGTGGTGAGTTCGCTGTCCCAAGGAGGATGTTGTCACAGTCGAAAGTTGGCTGACTTTGGACCCTGCCAGGTTGGTGGGGCCTGCCAGACAAGGGGACCAAGGCGGTTATGCACATCTACAGTTACGGGTGGCAAATATGTGGTTCCTGAGTGCAATTTTGAAAGGATCGATTTTAGGGAGGTTGGTGATGGTGTCAGGGAGGGAGGTGAACCAGCAAAGGGCCTTGTAGCAGAAGGATCTCTGTGCAAGTGAGGTCCTGACCCTAAGGACAAAAGGGGAGGACTTGCAGGCACTGCGGGTGCAGACAGCGGGGGTGGCAGGGTGGAGATCACCCCAGGAGGGGAAAGACCAAGTAGAATGTTTTGGGTAAGTAGACATGATTGATAGAGGGGCCTCTCCTCAAAATTGAACACATTGGCAGAGGAGTAGAGTGAGCAAGTGTATGTGCATCTATCAGCACCAGTCAGGATCTTACAGGCCTTACGATGGACAGGCTAGAAGGAGGGGTAAAGCAACAATGGGGAAATATCAAAACTGCCATCACAAAGGCAACAAGCCTTTGTGTGAAGCAAATAAACAAATCAAAACAGAAGAAAAAGCCACTATGTTTCTCAAAAGAAGTGGTGGTGAAGGTTAAGGAGAAAAAGATAGCATTTAGGAAGTACAAGGAAACACAGAAGGAGCAGGACAGAGAACTATACCAGTTAAGGCAGAAGGAAGCAGGGAGGGTAGTCAGAATTGCAAAGGCACAAACTGAGGAAAAGATAGCCAACTCGGTTAAGAAGGGGGATAAAACCTTTCATAGGTATATCAAGGAGCATATAAAGACAAAGGGAGGGATAGAGAGACTGAATAGAATGGATGGTGGGTGGGCAGAGAGTGACAGTGAAAAAGCAGGGATACTGAATGAATACTTCAGTATTCACACAAGAGGAAGTGGGGGAGGTGCCTAATCCAATTAACAGAAGCACTCTGGAGAGGGGGGTCGATCCCAGTCCTTTCACAGAAGAAAGGGTTCTGAAAGAACTTCTAAAACTGAAGGTGGACCAAGCAATGGGGCCAGATGGAATTCACCCCAGAATTCTAAAAGAATAAGGCAGAGAACTTGTGACACCACTGACTACCCTTTTTTAACAAATCATGGGAGGATGGTGTGGTACCTGAGGACTGAAAGAAGACTGATGTGATTCCCCTTCACAAAAGTGGGACCAAGACAGAGGAAGAAAACTACAGACCTGTCAGTTTGACCTCTGTGGTAGGGAAAGTAATGGAATCACTTCTGAAGGAAAGACTTGTTGAGTACGTAGAGGCCAGTGGGGCACAGGACCCAAGGCAGCATGGGTTCACAGCGGGAAAGTCATGTCAGATGAATCTAACTGATTTCTTTGACTGGGTGACCAAAGTAGTAGACCAGGGAGGGGCTGTGGACATGGCCTACCTAGACTTTAGCAAGGCATTTGAAACAGTCCCACACAACAGATTAGTAGTCACATTAACCAGTCTTGGAGTGGGTCCCAGGGTGGTAGCCTGGGTAAAACATTGGCTGAACAACAGGACACAGAAGGTAATTGTAAATGGAGTCCACTCTGAAGAAAGAGGGGTTACCAGTGGGGTACCACAGGGTTCAGTACTGGGTCCAGTCCTTTTTAATGTCTTTATAAGTGACATTGCAGAGGGACTGGAAGGAAAAGTATGCCTCTTTGCAGATGACACATAGATCTGCAACAGGGCTGATACACAAGGAGGCATGGAAAGGATGAGAAGGGATTTGGCAAGGTTGGAGGAATGGTCAAAAGTATGGAAGCTTGGATTCAATGCAAAGTAATGCACCTGGGAAACAAAAACCCAGAGGAAGATTACACAATTGGGGTGGGGGGGAGGTAGTAACAACAATAAAAATGGAAAGGGAACTGGGGGTAATCATATCAGATGATCTTAAGGTTGGCAAGCAACGTGAGAAGGTGGTAGGGAGGACTGGGGGGATACTGGGATGTATAAGGAGAGGCATCACCAGCAGAAAACAGGAAGTTGTTATCCCCCTGTACAGACAGTTGGTGAGACCTCATCTGGAGTACTGCATCCAGTTCTGGAGACCCCATCTCTACAAGGACATAGACAGGATGGAGCAGTTTGAGGAGGGCAGCTAAATGGTGCAGGGTCTGCAAGAGAAGCCTACACGAGGAGAGGCTAAAGGAGCTTAATATGTATACCCTTGAGGAAAGGAGGGAGAGAGGGGACAAGATAGAAACATTTAAGTACCTCAGTGGAATCAACAAAGTCCAAGAGGGTAGCATCTTTCAGACAAAGAGATGTGCAAGAACAAGGGGACACAATTTGAAGATAGAGGGAGGGATGGCTCAGGGGCAATGTGAGGAAGTATTTTTTCACAAAGAGGGTGGTGGATGCATGTAACAGCCTTCCTGAGGAGGTTGTGGGGTCTAAAACTGTGGGAGAATTCAAGAATGCATGGGACAGACATAAGGTATTTTTTGTGGTGGGTAGGAAGAACTAGGCTGTTGGTTAAATACAGTAGGATCTGCAGCTTATCTTCTGGGTAGGGAAATGGGCAGACTAGGTGGGCCAAGCTGTCCTTATCTGCTGTCAAAGTCTATGTTTCTATGACATAGGGATCTTGCTGAGCACTGTGTTATCTGCGGTTGCATATACTGGAAGGCCATAGTCCACAAGGGACAGCACTGAGGAGGTAACAGCCAGCCAGAGCGCTATGGGGGGTAGGCAGTCCCTATGGCGGTAGAGGAGGCTGATCCATGCATTAGTGGCAGAGGAGAGGACACTGTTGTGGGAGTGGAAGGTGAGGACAGGATTGAAGGTGATGCCTAGGTATTTGTATGAGAACACTTGTTCAAGGGGGTGTTGAGCACTGGAAAGTATCAGGAGGGGGGAGTTTCTGGCCCTGCTTTGGTGGAGGGCGACAAGCATGGATTTTGTTTTTTTTACAATGATGACTAGTCTGAGGTCCAAGAGCCAGTGCTCTGTCTGGCTGAAGGAGTGCTGGAGGGAGACCTGTAGGGAGGCAGGGTTCAGGTGAGAAGCGAACAGGACTGCATTGTCCCCATAAAGAAGAACCCCACCCACACAGTAGCTGGGGAGCGCATTAAGGTTCAGGCTAAATGTAATCCCTACACCCCTGCCTTTTTTGCAAACGACAGGTAGTATGCTGTTGAAGCTGACAGCAGTACCAGGTGGGGGACAGGGTTCGGGGAGGACTAGGTTACTCGGCACAAGGGCTAGGTTTGGCTACTCTGTACAGGGGCACCCAAATAAATCCGAACACACAAAGCAATAACTGTAATGTCCAATTCCAGGAATGGCATTCTAAAGTGTGGCTTTTATTCACATCCAAACTGAACAAACAAAGCATAGCTGGACCCCAATGGGGCTACATTCCTGGTACTGCAGATAAGAGAAAAAGAACACTTCAACACTTCAGCCCTCAGGCTCTGGACCCACCAGGCACACAGCCTGGACTGGCACGCTGCTTTGGGTACACAGCCTGACTTGTACACTATTTGGGTTTTTCCTGGCCCGGCTCCCCTGCCGGCCACTTGAACCCTGTCCATATGGCAGTGGACACATTTTTCGGTGGCTCCCTAAACCACTTTAGAGCCTTCGACTCCATAAGGGAAATTTCCTTTCAATCCCACATCTGGGTACTTGCCTCAGCACTGGCCAAGTGCCTGACGCAAAGCAAAAGGGCAACAGAGCAAATCTGTAGAGGTGAACCTGGTTACTAAAGATGGGGGGGGTTCCCACTTCTAGCTTCCACAATCCATACCCAGCCATTTCTCTGGACATTAAACAACTCTTTTTGAAAAGCTTGGCAATGTAGTTTAAAGGGTAAATGTATACCACATTTCCTCTACATGTCTTGACTTTCCCCTTGTACTAGACTTGAACATACTTAAACATCTCTTTCTGAAAAGCTTGACAGTGTAGATTAAAGGGTAAATGTATAGCACATTTCCTCTACATGTCTTGGCTTTCCCCTTGTGCTGGACTTGAACATACTTTTACTTTGGCTTAGCCTATTCCTCTAGGCCTCCCACTAATTAAGCAGTCCAATCCCCACTTTAACAACAGTTCAGGTGAAACACAGGTCCCATGGAAAGAGCAGAGCTCACCCTTTGGTTGTAGGTGCCCCACAGGCGAATCTTGACAGCTTCTGGTGCTACAACACAACTTACAAAATAAGGCAGCTTCTTCCCTAGCCGGAACCAGGAGGTTGCCCCTGGAATAACAGGTAAACCTTTACCCCCATCCCCTCAGGGATGGGGCACAGAGACCAGTAACAGCGGTCTCCACCACTTCATGAACAGCTTACTGTGTTCCTCTTTTGGCGGAAACACACACCTTTCCCTTAAGTAGCTCTATATCAGAGCTTTAGGCTCCAAGAGCCCGTGCACAGACTGCTGTGCTCCTCTCTTCAAGACTGCTCACACACAACTGCTGCTCACTGTTCAAAAACTCCCAACATTCTAACCTAACTCCCACTGCAGATTCCAATGTGGCTCATGCAGCTGCAACAGTTCTATGGTGATGTCATCCCTCAGTCTCAGTTGAGACTGAGAACAGAGTGAGACAGTATGAAATCCATTTAACTGGAGTTTCACAAGCTGCCTTCCCTGCCTACCACTAGGTCCTACTGGGATTCTAGTAACCCTGGGTAGCAGGGGGGTTACATAAAGATTAGTGGGCCCAGTATGGAACCCTGGGAAACACCAGAGAGGACAGGACGAGTTTTGACAGGGTGCTATGTATTTTTATGCACGGAGGACAGGCAGCTAGTGAACCAGGAGAGGGGCCCTTGGAAGAAGCCGAGTTGACCAAGGGCGTCAAGCAGGAGGGGGTGGCAGACCATGTCAAAGGCCTTGGAGAGGTCGATAAAGACAGCTCCAGCAAGGTGGCCTGAGTCTAGGACAGCGTGCAAGAAGTTGGAGAACTCCAGGAGAGCTGTGGTGGTGCTGTGGCCCGAACGGAAGCCACGCTGCTCCATGCACACGAGATTGTATATGCCCAGGTATTCTATGAGCTGAACTGCCACTATTTTAACTAATGCTTTGGAGAGCGGGGGGAGGATGGAAATCGGCCGGTAATTACTGGGGGAGGAGCTGTCCCCACCTTTGAGTATTAGTGTGATGACAGCCGTTTTCCAGGCTAGGGGGAACTGACCAAGACACAGTGAGTGACTGAGCAGGTCAGAGAGTGGGGCAAGCAATGCGTCAAGGACCTGGCGAAGGAGCCTGGTATCTAATGGGTCATTACAGGGACTGGTACTGTTGAGGGCTTTTGTTAGGTATGACCTGGCTTCTTGTGGGAATATAGTGCGAAGGTAGAAAAGTGGTCGTTGGTGGGTGGGCAGCTGAGGGGGGATTGGGTTAAAGAAGTTACTTGGGAGGACTGAGCTGAACTCGAGAAGGCGGTGTTAAAGCAGTCCGCAATGCTTTGGGGGGCCCATGGAGATAGAGCCATTGATGGAGAGCTGGGAGGGGGGAGCGCAATTTCCTATTCAGTTCTTTTATATTGTCCCAGAACTTCCGGACGGTCCCCCAGGAGGAGGCAAGGGCTGATTTGTAATATTAAGCCTTGGCCTTGCAAATGGCCCAGGTGTACCTGTTGCATTCGGCAATATATGCTTGTCTATCTGCAGGTGTACCAGATTCGACTGCTATGTGCCATAGGTTGTCCCCAAGTCTCAGATGTTGATTGAGAGATGGGGTGACCCACGGTGTATTTTGTTTCTTGGTATGGGTCTTGGTAAGAGGGGCGAAGATGTTGCAGGCTATATTAAAGGAGTGAGTGAACTAGTCAAGCACCAGGTCAATATTTGGGCTGAGATTTATGGGGGACCAGTCCCATTGGGCGAGATACAGCCTGAGTTTTTTTCAGGTTACTGGGGTGAAGGTGCCGCCGGAGGATCACCCTGGGCACTGGTTTGGGTAGGAGCGCAGACCATGTGAAGAGTACTGGGGAATGGTCACTGAGAGAGTTAGGGAGGACAGTGATATCCACAATTTTAAGGGAGCGGTTGGTGAGGACTATGTCCAGCCGGGTGCGGGTTCCATTGGAGGGGTTGCACCTGGTTGGTTGAGAGACTAGTTGAGTCAAGCCTAGGGCAGCAAAGGTGTCCTTGGCGTGAGATGCCAAGTTGGCGAGCCAGTTTGTGTTGAGATCTCCCAGAAGGATCTGCTCCACCTTATGAGGGAGATTGGTGAGGTAATCAGCGAGAGAGAGAATGGCTGGGGTTTGGTTCCGTGGGGTAACATAGGCCATAGTGCTGATAATCGGGGCCCTTGAAGGGTCAGGAGTGAGTTTGAGGGAGATGGCTTGTGCCCCATGGTCCAACTTGGGAACCGGGAGGGACTGGCACAACAGGGTGTTGTGCATATAGATGGCGCACCTACCCCCATGTTTGCCCACTCGATTCTCTCTGAATAAAGTATACCCGTGGAAGGTAATGAAGGAGTCAGAGGTCAATTTCGAGAGCCAGGTTTCCACCAGTGCTAGGACAGATTCCACAAAATACGCACTTTTCTGGTTTCTCTCTTTAACCATTGAATCATTTTTCATAGTTCAGTATATACATAAATACATTAAACTAATAAAGCAATCTATGTGAGCTAATTTTGATGAATTCAGAATCTAAGCACAAAGCTTATAATCCATATTGCTAACATATGTATTTTTTTTGTTACCAAGTCTTATTTTACCATCAAAACATTTACTTTAAAATGCTTTTTAAAGTCCTCACTATTCAGTATCCAAATATTCAATACATAAAACATTCTATTTCAGCATGTTAGTTCAGTTTCCTTTTGCTAAATGCATTTTTTGCCTGCAAAGACAAAGAAATAAGTGCTTCTGTGTTCATTAATAAAATATTCATGCAATGAAACAACCTACTAAACATATTTGTTAGGAGTGTTTGTGCTGAATGCGTTTTTAGCACTCAAAATTCAAACACACTGTTCACAGTCCTTCAAACACCTCACAGTTAAGAGACTTG
Source organism: Neoceratodus forsteri (assembly GCA_016271365.2). Classification (NCBI taxonomy): domain Eukaryota; kingdom Metazoa; phylum Chordata; order Ceratodontiformes; family Ceratodontidae; genus Neoceratodus; species Neoceratodus forsteri. The sequence continues at coordinate 1,385,968,370 of CM028131.1, read as the reverse complement.
GTTATTCCCTACACGTACTTCTTATGCATCTAGCTATGAAGAATTTGTAACCATGACCCATGTTTGCTGATGTTGTTTCATGTCATTGTTTCTTGGGGACTTGTAACTGTAGACCATGATTTTGCCAAATTGCCAATGTTTTGTTTTATGTCACTATTTCTCCCTATGTAACCCCTTTTCCCTGGATAGCATCTGGAAACGAGCCTCGGCTCACTGGTGCAGAAAGAAAGTGAGAAAGAGAAAAAGAAATAATTTTGTAGAGAAAACAAGATCTCTGACCATAAAATATTTAAAGGAATTTGATATATGTGACTGAATTTCGAATTGTGAGTGCTAAAAACGCATACATGGGACCTTTGCATTCTGCTAAGAAGTATGTGTAGAGAATAACTACAGGAGAATGGGGTGAAGCATGGGGCTGAAGAGTGCAAGGCACACCTAGATGCCTGTCACTGGCTTCGGGGTGGGGGTTGGATGGCATAAGCATTACAGCCAGTGATCCACAGTTACACCTCTGATGCCTGTCAGTCGATACAGGGTGGGACGTTATGGTTAGAATCCCTAACGCCCTGGGTGTTTGTTGATATTTGCACTACAAATTTTCAACATGGCCTTTTTGTGACCCCCACCTCATGAATGCATTTGGGACCTCTTCTCCTGAACAGTAGCAGTGTGATTTTGTTAATGTGTCCCTAACTTCGAGTTCCCACAGTGACCGTGCCATTCTGCGCCAAATGTGCAGAAACACAGATCAGGTAGGATGTGAAGAATGACAGCTGCACCATCCATAGGGAGGTATGAAGAGGTGGCAATGTTGAAAATCTGCAGTGAAAATATTAAAAATGCTTGAAGTTCCGAGTGTACGTGGAAACTGCGCAACACGTGCTTGTACAGCAGTCATTTAGTGTAATTATTTCACCAAATTTTCAACATACGCATTTTGTGACCTCTGCTCATAAACACTGTCACTATGATTTTTTTAATCTGTCCGAAACATTAATTTCCCACAGCGACCGCGCCATTATGAGCCAGATGTGCAAACGCATATTTCAGGCAAGATATAAAAATGACAGCTGTACTGTTCATAAGGAGGTGTGGCAAAATGCCAATGTTGAAAATCTAGAGTGAAAATATTACAAATTTGCGCACTTCCTGGCATACGTGGAAACTGCGCAACACACGCTTGTAACACAGTCATTTTATGGACTTTTGTCACTAAATTTTCAACATAGGCATTTTAGGATCTCTGCTCATGAACAGTGTCACTGTGACTTTCTTAATGTGTCCCAAATGCTGATTTCCCACAGTGACTGCGCTATTCTGCGCCGGAAGTGGAAAACACATTTTGGCCAGGATATGAAAAATGACAGCTGTACTGTTCATGAGGAGGTATGGAAAAATGCCAATATTGAAAATCTGGAGTGAAAATATTACAAATTTGCAAAAGTACGAACATGCGTGGAAACTGCGCAATGCACGCTCGTAAAACAGCCATTTTTTGGATTTTTTCCACCAAATTTGCAATGCAGGCTGAGAGCCCACCTCATGAACAATGGCACTGCCATTTCATTAATTGGTCCCGAAAGGGGATTCCATGCAGTGACAGCGAAATCACCTTTCGGGATGGAATAACGCCACGACAGTGGCTGAATTCATGAGGAGGGGTCCCAATAACCCCATGTTGAAAATTTGGTGCCAAAATTCCCAAAAATGCCTGAGATATGTACCAAAGTTGGAAAAACCCCTATTTATGCCCTTATACAGCCTCCCGACACTTCTTCAGTTTGCAGTCAGCTTTGAAGAGTGCAGACGTGTTCCTGGTTCATCGAAGATCATCGCGTGGGCCCGGAGGTAAGTATGGGGTGAGGTGTGTGTGTGGGGAGACAGAGTGCGAGAGGGTGGTGTGGGTTGGGGGAAGGCCACGGACTCAATGAGGGACCGCTTTTTTTAAAGGGTTACAAAAATATATATATCGAGGGACTTTTTTTTCAGGGTAATTGGATGCTGGGGTGGGCTCTAGCGTGCCACCTGAGTGTTTTGGGGGCTGTAGCCACGGGATTGGGCACCCCATCAGCACATACTGAGTGGGGAGGCAAGAGCTGAGGGGGACTGGGCACCCCCCTCGGCAGACAACAAACTGGGGGGGGGGACATTATACCAATGGGGAGTGGGCTCCCCGTCAGCAAACTGAACTGGGAAGGGGGGACTGAAGCAGACAGTGATTGGGCGACCCATTGGCAAAGAAAGACTGTTGGGGGGAGCATGATGCCGAAGGGGATTGGGCACCCCCTCAGCACACAACACAAACTTGGGGGTGGCGACATTATGCCAATGAGGACTGGGCTCCCTGTCGGCAAATGAACTGGATCAGGGGCATGCAGAGGGCAAGGTACCGCCCTGCAATGACGGGTCGCTCCCTCATTGCAGCAGAATGGCTGATGCTGCAAAGATGAGGAGGCCCCTGATTGCAGCAGTGAAAACGTTTCAAGGTGGTGACATGCTGGCTGAACTAGTGTCAGCAGCAGGATGCCACCACATTGAGGAAAGCCTCGAAAAGCACTCTTCTCTCCTAAGCTGTGCCGAAATGTTTCTTGTGCATGCGCAAGCAAACATAAAAATGTACATATGTTAGATAGCAATACTTATTATAAGCTTTGTGCTTAGATTCTGAATATATCAAAATTAGCTCACATAGATTGTTTATTAATTTAATGTATTTCTATACATACACAACTTTGAAAAATGATTGAATGGTTAGAGAGAAACCAGAATAGTGCATATTTTGTGAAATCTTTAATGTAATGTAGAGACATTATTCATTCCATATAACATAGAAACATAGAATTTGACGGCAGATAAGGACTGCTTGGCCCACCTAGTCTGCCCATTTCCCCTACCTAATGGATAAGCTGCAGATCCTAGTTAACCAACACCCTACTTCCTCCTACCCCCCCCCAACTAGAAATTACCTTATGTCTGTCCCATGCATTCTTGAATTCCCCCACTGTTTTTGACTTTACGACCTCCTCAGGAAGGCTGTTCCATGTATCCACAATCTTCTCTGTGAAGAAATACTTCCTCACATTACCTCTGAGCCGTCTCCCTCTATCTTCAAATTGTGGCCCCTTGTTTTTGCACATCTTTTTTTCTGAAAGATGCTACCCTTTTGGACTTTGTTGATTCCCTTGAGGTATTTGAAAGTTTCTATTATGTCCCCCCCTCTCCCTCCTTTCTTCGAGGCTATACATCTTTAGTTCCTTTAGTCTTTCTTCATATGTCTTCTGATGTAGATCCTGCATCATTTTGGTTGCCCTCCTCTGGACAGCCTCCACCCTATGTCTTTGTGGAGATGGGGTCTCCAGAATTGTACACAGTACTCCAGATGTGAGCTTACCAACTGTCTGTACAGAGGGCCAACTTCCTGTTTTCTACTGGTGATGCCTCTCCCTATGCATCCCAGTATCCCCCCAGCCCTCCTTACTGCCTTCTCACATTGATGGCCCACCTTTAGGTCATCTGATATGACTACTCCCAGGTCACTTTCCATTTCCGTTGTTGTCAGCATCTCACCCCCCATTGTGTACTCTTCCCCTGGGTTTTTGTTTCCCAGGTGCATTACTTTGCATTGAATCTAAGCTGCCATACATTTGACCATTCCTCCAGCCTTGCCAAGTCCCTTTTCATCCTTTCCATGCCACCTTGTGTATCAACCCTGTTGAGATCTTTGTGCCATCTGCAAAGAGACATACTTTCCCTTCCAGTCCCTCTGCAATGTCACTTATAAAGACATTAAAAAGGACCGGCCCCAGTACTGAACCCTGCGGTACCCCACTAGTAACCCTCCATTCTTCACTGTGGACTCCATTTACTATTACCCACTGTGTCCTGTTGTCCAACCAGTGTTTTACCCAGGCTACCACCCTGGGACCCACTCCCAGGCTGGCTAATTTGTTTATTAATCTTTTGTGCGGGACTGTGTTAAATGCCTTGCCAAAGTCTAGGTAGGACATGTCCACAGCCCCTCCCTGGTCTACTGCTTTGGTCATCCAGTCAAAGAAATCAATTAGATTTGTCTGACATGACCTTCCCGCTGTGAATCCAGGCTGCCTTTGGTCCTCTGCCCCACTGGCCTCTAGGTACTCAACAATTCTTTCCTTCAGAAGTGATTCCATCATTTTCCCTACCACTGAGGTCAAACTGACAGGTCTGTAGTTTCCTGCCTCTGTCTTTTTCCCACTTTTGTGAAGGGGAATCACATCCGCCCTCCTCCAGTCCTCAGGTACCACACCATCCTCCCATGCTTTATTAAAAAGGGTAGTCAGTGGTGTTACTAGTTCTTCCCATAGTTCTTTTAGAATTCTGGGGTGAATCCCATCAGGCCCCATTGCTTTGTCCACCTTCAGTTTTAAGAGTTCTTTCAGAACCCTTTCTTCTGTGAAAGGACTAATATCAATCCCCCTGTCCAGAGTGCTTCTATTGACCGGATTAGGTATTTCCCCCTGCTTTTCCATTGTGAATACTGAGTAGAAGTATTCGGTCAGTATCCCTGTTTTTTTTCACTGTCACACTCTGCCCAACCACCTTCCTCTTTGTTCAGCCTCAGTATCCCTGCCTTAGTCTTTCTTTGCTCCCTAATGTGCCTATAAAAGGTTTTATCCCCCTTAACTGAGTTGGCTATCCTTTCCTCGATTTGGGCCTTTGCTATTCTGACTGCCTTACCCGCTTCCTTCTGTTTTAACTGGTACAGTTCTCTGTCCTGTTCCTTCCGTGTTTCCTTATACTTCTGAATGCTACCTTTTTCTCCCTTACCTTCCCCGCCTCTTCTTTTGAGAACCATAGTGTTTTTTTCTTTCATTTTGATTTATTTGCTTCCCACAAAGGCTTGTTGCCTCTGTGATGGCGGTTTTGATGTTTCCCCATTGTTGCTCCACCCCACCTTCTTGCCTGTTTGCTAGTGCTTTTCTGAGGCACTCTCCCATTTTAACAAAATCCGCCCTTCTTAAGTCCAGTACCTTCACTTTTGTGTGGCTTGACTCTACAGCTAAGTTTATCGTGAACCACACTGGTGGTCGCTTGTTCCCAGATGGCTACCCACTTCAAGATCAGAGATCCTCTCTCCGTCCCCATTTGACAGTACCAGGTCTAAGATTGCTCTCTCCCGAGTGGGTTCCAAAACTAGCTGTCTGAGGCATGCCCCCTGTAGGGCATTAAGAATGGCCCTGCTTTTGGATGTGGCTGCAGCAAAGGTGCTCCAGTCAACATCTGGCATATTCAGGTCCCCAATCAGCAATATCTCCCCCTTCTCTGCCATCCCAAGGATGCCTTCTATTATTTCCTTGTCCATTTCCTCCCCCTGAGATGGGGGTCTGTATATAACCCTGTGCGGACTGTGGAGCCATTTCCAGTCTCCAGGGTGACCCACAGTGCCTCCTCTCCTCCCTGTTTACCCTTTAGCTCTGTTGCTTTGATCCCTTCCCTTACATAGACAGCTACTCCTCCTCCTCCTCCTCTTCTTCCCTCCCTGTCTCTCCGATAGACTGTGTACCCTGGTATGTTGACATCCCAGTCATGGTTCTCTGTGTACCATGTTTCTGTGACTGCCACAATATCCAGGCATCCCTCTTTCATCAAAGCCACCATTTCAGGGAGCTTTTTACCTAGACTATGGGCATTGGTACTCATTACCTTCCATTTTTTTATGGCTTTATTTCTTTTTGCCCCATCCCTGTCCCTACTGCCTTTGTCTTCTTCTCCATATGTATTTTACTGATTATCTGACAACATTGGAAGAGTTTATATTAGCATATTTTATTATTACATTAATTTTAACCAGTCTTTGATGAAGAGCTCCATGAGATCTCGAAAATGAAAACTATGTACCTACTGTAATTCTTGATCTTCTTGGGCTAAGTCTCCAACACTCATTCACACTACTGGGACTATACCAGAGGTGCTAGGACCCAGTGGGAGCCAAAAATCTTCAGGAGGGCCAATGCTGGGGTAGGATCATGCATGCAAAGCACCACGAGGCTGGCTTGTGCTGTATAGGCTATCTCGGCGTCAACCCTCCATCCACCTCAGTACCTTTTTTGCCGAGGAGGTGCACCGTAAACTAATCTAGGAAACTAAGATAACCTGGACATAAGATAGTCCGTATGACCCACATAAGAAGGGTCAACTCAATAGTGTCTTCACAGCCCAGCCAACAAGGGGGTGAAGACCAGAAACAGGATGAGTGAGCACAGGGGATGGTGGGTGGGTGTGTGAATGAGTGGTGGAGGCTTTGTCCAAGAAGATTAAGAATTACGGCAGGTAAGTCATTTTCATATCTTCCTGGACTAAAAATCTCCACCACTCATTCACACTAGTGGGAGAGTACCAAGCTGAAAACAATCCCTCAAGCAGGGCAGCAGAAAAAAGGAACTCACTTAGGACAGAAGTCCATTAAGGATTGACCTGCCAAAAGAAGGATACTGACTGGTACGGACATAAAGGGCATAGTGCGTCACGAAAGTGTGCACTGACCTCCAAGTGGCCGTATTACAGATGTCTGCAATGGGCATGTTCTGAATCTCTGCCAGGGATGCCGCGACTGCTCTGGTAGAGTGGGCGTACACCCTGCCTTCTAGCTGGACCTGCGCCATCGAGTAGCAATGGCGAAGACACGCAACAAACCATGCTGAAATGCATCTGATAGCAACAGGCTGACCGAGCTGGGCCATGCTGAACGATACAAAGAGTTGTTCGGATTTGCGAATCTTCTTCATTCTGTCGATACAGAATTGCAAAACCCTTTTGACATCCAGAGAGTAAAGGGTGCATTCCCCTTCATTCTGCAAATTTGCAAAGTAGGTCAGAAGGGCCAAGGGCTGGTTAAGGTGAAATTCTGAGACCAGTTTGACTAGAAATTTAGGGCAAGTTCTGAGAACCACCTTCCTTGTGAAATACTGTGTAAGGGAGGTCTGTGACCAGGGCATGTATGTCAGATACTCTGCAAGCAGAGGTAATGCCCATTAGGAAGGCTGTCTTCCAGGTCAGAAACCTCTAGTCGCAGGTTGCTAGAAGCTCAAAAGGTTTATGGGTGAGCATGACTAGCATAAGATTGATTATCCCACGCAGCCACCGGTCTCTACACTGGCGGTTCTCGTGTGCAGGATACCTGTAAGGAATCTCTTGACTAAAGATAACCGAGCCACCAACATATTTTGTACTGGCTTGAGACAGGCTGAAATCATGCAAAGGTGGACCTTTACTGTCGGGTATTGCAATCTTGCATTCAACAGGTCTAAGAGGTACACTAACACCTTACTTGGTGGGCCAACAAAGGGGTCCAGGGTGGATGTTGCGCACTAAATGGAAAACCATTTCCACTTTGCCGTGTAAGTCTTCCTAGTGCATGGGTTGCATGTGGCTAAGAGGATTTCTGAGCTTCTCTGAGAGACATTAAACCTACCCCTTTCTATCTCCTCAGGAGCCGGGCATGGAGATGAAGGGATCGAAGGTTGGGATGGACCACCGGATCTTGTGTCAGGAGGTCCGTCTGTGTGGGAAGTTGTCTCAGAGGGACTTCCGATAATCCGTTGAATAACAGAAACCATATCTGATGAGGCTAGTATGGGGCGATGAGAATCATGCCGCTCCCTGCGCCTCTAACTTGAGCAGCACCCTCTGAATTAAGGGAAGAGGAGGAAATGCGTACAGAAAGCATCCTGTCCAACGCAGTCTGAATGCATCCTGACAGAAGGCGCCAGGTTCTGGTTTTCTGAACCAGAAGAGGGGCAGTTTTGCACTGAGTGGGGACACAAAAAGGTCCAGGTCCAGAGTGCCCCACTCTTCGAATAGCGACCGCATGAAGTTTGAGTCGAGCGACCACTTGTGTGGATCCGCCTCCGTCCTGTTGAGGCGGTCCATTAGATCAGTCTGGATTCCTGGCAGGTAGACTGCCTATTTCAGGGACTTGTGTTCAAGACACCATTCCCACACTCTCATGGCTTCTCTGCACAGAGGGTAAGAGTGCGTTCCACCCTGCTTGTTGATGTAGTACATCACAGCCTTGTTGTCTATCTGAAGGAGAATTACTTTGTGAAAGAGGACATCCTTCAGGGCTTGGACAGCATATAGAACAGCTCTCATCTCAAAGACATTTATGTGAAGATGGGACTCCTCCCCGCTCCACAGACCCTGGGTGTGGAAGTCCTGACAATGTGCTCCCCAATCAGTTAGAGATGCATCCATGATGATGGAGATCTGCGTTTTCAGTGGGGCAAAGGGGAAACTCTGGAGAAGGTTGTCCTCCTGAGTCCACCAGGTGAGAGATCTCATCAGAGGCTCTGTCACCCTGATGTGAAAGGATTGCGGATACGTGGTTGGAGACCACTGAGTGCTCAGCATCCACTGAGTGGTCCTCATGTGTAAGCGGATTCGACAATGCCATGAGGCCTAGCATCCACTGCACCGAGAGAGCTCAAACTGAGTTGTTCTCCTTGATGAAGCGAGCCATCTGGAGAGTGTTGTTCCTCCTGTCTTCTGGAAGAAAAGCTTTTGCTCTTGAGGTGTCCAGAAAAGCTCCTATGAAGAAGGTTGTTTGGAGGGCTGAAGCTGCGATTTTTCCAGGTTCAGTAGTACCCCCATGGATGTGAGGAACTTGGAAGCTGTGGAGACTGCTTCCTGTGTCCCCTGCCTGGAAGGGCTCGCCAAAAGCCAATCGTCCAGGTATGGGAACACCTGAACCCTGAGTTTTCTGAGATGTGTCACGAGTACTGCAAAACACTTTATAAAGACTTGTGCCGCCGAGGAGAGCCCAAAGGGCAGGACTCCGAATTGGTAGTGCTGACCCAGAGCCGCAAAGCGTAGGTATTTGTGGTGGCTCTGGTGTACCAGAAGGTACTGGTAGGCATCCTGCATGTCCAGAGATGCCAACCAGTCATTCTGATGAATGAGAGGTAGTAGTGTTTCCAGTGAGATCATCTTGAATTTTTCCCTGAACAAATCTTTATTCAGCTTCCTTAGGTCTAGACTAGGGTGCATGCCACCTGTTTTCTTTGGAACTAGGAAGTAATGGGACTAGAAACCTGTGTTCCGTTCTGCCTGCGGAACTACTTCTACTGCTCTGTTGTTCAGAAGGCCCTGAATCTCGGAAGCACGGAGGTCTGGCTGAGTGGTAGACAGCTTGGGCTGTCACTTGGGTGGAAGATCTGAGGTAGTCTCTGTGAAATTAAGAGAGTATCCCTCTCGAATTATCCTGAGAACCCATTTGTCCATTGTCACGGATTATTACTGGTTGTAAAATCGAGAAACGACCACCTACTTCTGAAGAGGAGTCTACAATCAGGCAGCTAAGGTGGGACATGGGCCGGGTCTTCAGAGGATGGCAATGGGCACTTTCGGGGCCTGTGCCTTCTACTGCATTTTTTTTGTGGCTGAGGGGTTTAGTTCTTGTTAAAAGCTCCTTGGCCTTTACCTCAAAAGAACTGCTGGTTATGGAACTGTCGGCAGCCTCCGCCCCTCTGATGGGCATCACGAGCCGGTCTGGCAGTCTTAAAAGCAGTCTTGGTCTTTTGAGTGACCTCCAGTGCCTGCTCCACTTGTGGGCCAAACAGATAAACACCGTCAAAGGGGAAATACATGACTCTCTGCTGAGCATCATTTGTGAAGCTTGAAGTCTTTAGCCAGGAGTGTCGCTGGGTACAAATCCTGGCCGCTGCTTCCCTAGAGGCAGTGTCACAGGTGTCCATAGCAGCTTTCAGTTGCTGATTGTTGGAGTCTATGCCTCTGGGGAATTGCGGGCGCAAAAGCTTCCCAGGGTCCACCGCAGAAAGCTGGAGAGCCAGGGTGGAATTCATATTCTTCAACAGAGATTTAAATGAAAGGTCTTCAGCCACAGGCTCAGGTGAAGTAGAGGGCTTACTCTCTAGCTCATAAAACAAGTCCTTGTCCACATCACCTGTTAGGCACAGATCAGGATCAGACTCACCAAAGTCCCCCTCTACCCCAGAAGGGATAACAAAGGTAGGAAAAGGAAGGGGAAGAGCCGGAGGTGTCACCCCTGGAATCGGAGTTGAGAACTCCAACACCCAGGTTGGAGCCAAAAATGGCGCCACACACAGCACTGGTAATGGCACCATCACCACAGCCGGAGCCACATGTGGCGCTGTAGTCGGGGCCAAATGATCACCTGGAGTCCCTGACCCCAACACTGGGACACCTGATGGTCATAACACCACCGGAGACCTGAAAGAGTGAAGAGGAGTAGGGGGAGAATGCAGTACCTGTGCCGGCCCCTGTGCCACAGCCATGAGAGAGGGAAAGGCACAAGGGAGTGGTGTCGATGGCACCGAAGACGCCGCACGATCAAGCTGACCCAACCACTCCAACTGTGGACCAATGGCCACTAGGCCCCGGGATCGAGTCCACAGGCAGGGGTAATGTGTAGAACCGCCGAACCTACTGCTCCATAAGAGTGGCCCAATGATGAAACTGCTCCTCAGAAGGGAGTGACTCCAGAGCCGAGGACTGCAGCTGCAGGCGACCCTGATGAAACTGGGTCGGCCTACCACCTCCTGCTACCGACGACCTCCGTGCAGACATACCAGAGGATGACCTCTAGCGGTACCGCTTCTTCTTTAACCAGTGAGAGGAAGAAGAGCTCGAGCAGTGCTGAGCCCCTGACTGAAATCGGGAATGGGCCAGCTTCATTTTGTGCTTTCGGGAGGACCGCCCTTCCTCATGAGCACCGGACTGGCCATGGTCAGACCCCTTCCCCACCGAAGAAGGTGGCAGACTGGACCAAGCCCCGCTGCCAGCACAGCTTTCAAGCAAAGTCTCCCTACCATCACCTGTCACCATTCATAGTCAACTCAGGTTGATGGCAGGCTGAAGAAGACTTCTCTTTGTTACTTCACTTAAAATTTTTTTTTTTTTTAATAAATACTAGTAAAACACAAAGTAAATCAAATACTGAATGACTAAAGCTGGTGTCGTATAGATGTGAAGATTTGACTTCTGGCGGGCGAGCGACATCGTCATTGAAGCATACTCAACGGCATGAAAAAGGAACTGAGAAGGTTGGAGGGTCGACGCCGAGATAGTCGGAACGGTGCAAGCCAGCCTCGTGGTGCCGTACATGTGCAGTGCTACCTCGGCACCGGCCCTCCTGAAGATGTTTGGCTCCCGCTAGGTCCTAGCACCTCTGGCATAGTCCCACTAGTGTAAAGAGTGGTAGAGACTTTTAGTCCAGGAAGATCAGTTAATTTTCATGAATTAAAAGATTTCTGGCTGAACTATGCAATAAACAGTGCACTTGAAGTGAAACAGATCCATGGTCCAGCATATGGACTTTACTTACTGATTATTATCCGCTGTTTTAGATATTTTGCTGTATTTGTTGCTACCTGCCATTGTAACTCTTCTGGGTTGTGCCTGAAACTAGGCATTTTTTTGTCTAGTGCACGTACCTGGTGAACAAAAGCTAAACAAATAAATTAATTTGGCTTCCTCTTATGACTCAGAGCATGTGCATCCTGTAACATACATACATAAACACCAGCAATAAACAGATATTTAAAATAACAATACATAACATATAATGTAAATGTAATATTTCTGTAGCTTGCAGTATCACAATTAAGATTTTAATATTAGAAGCAAAGCACACAGGATGCACTTTACAGTGTCACTTTGATTTACTGTGCCAATTTTGTTCTAATTTATAGCTGTTTTTAAAATTTCTTCCCTTGTATGGGGCAGTGTCTTGGGCAAGTAGCGCACTCTGTTACCTTCTCGGTGGTTCTACCTGTCTATGGCAAGGGAGAGGGTCGAGATATCCGCACCATGGAATTCAACACATGGCTGAAGAAATGGTGCGCGAGGGGGGGGGGGCAAGGTAGCCCCTCCCTACATAACATATCTGAAATAAGGGAGAATCCAATTAGTACAAGGGCACTATCAAACCTAATAAATAAATTAGATCCATTTTTGGGGAGGACAGAAGATGGAACCCAAAAACTTCACAGGGCCGGGAAAAGGAGGGTGGGCGCACAAGCTGGAAAGTAATGTGCACAAATGCCCACAGTCTGAGGAAAAAAATCCCAGGCCTAATGGCATTAATGGAAGACACAAACCTGGACATAGTAGCTATTACAGAATCATGGTACATAGGTAACCATGACTGGGATATAGCCATGCCAGGATACACTCCTTTTAGGAAGGATGGGAATGGAGAAGGGGAAGGGGGTAGCTATGTATGTGAAGGAGGGGATTAAAGCAACAGAGCCTCAAGGGTTACAAGAGGGAGCAGAGGCACTGTGGGTCACCCCGGGAGGTAAGAAAAAGGACAGCCACTCGCACTGGAGTGATTTACAGGCCTCCGGCACGAGAAGGAATCAGATGAAGCTCTTGTGGAAACCATCCACAAAATGGCAGCCAAAGGGGAACTGCTACTAATGAACGACTTCAACCTGCCTGAGGTAGACTGGAGCACTCAGACTGCGAGTACAACAAGGGGCAGGGACTTCATAACTGCCCAGAATGGGGCAAACTTAAAACAGCTTGTAGCAGGACCAACCCGCAAGAGGGCTATACTGGATTTGGTCCTGACCAATGGGGACAGGATCACAGATGTGGAGGTGGGTAGTCCCCTTGGTACCAGTGACCACAGGACAGTATGGCTTACGGTAACCACAGTGGAGGAGGCAAGCCATACAAGGATAAAGTTCCTAGATTTCAGGAAGGCTAACTTTAGGAGATAGGTAGAAAACTCACAAGAGCCCTAGCAGTGGAAGGTACAGGGGGAGATGTGGAAAAACAGTGGTCTAGACTCAAGAGAGTCGTAACAGAAGTAACAGGTCACTGTGTCAAAATGAATAGCAAGAGTACAAGAAAGAACAGGCCATTATGGTTCTCGATGGCAGTGGTTGAGAAAGTAAGGGAAAAGAGCCTTCAGGAGATACAAGGAAACAAAAGGATGAGGACAGAGAACAATATAGATACATAGACAGTGTCGGCAGATAAGGGGAAACACATGACTCTCTGCTGAGCATCATTTGTGAAGCTTGAAGTTTTTAGCCAGGAGTGTTGCCTGGGTACAAATCCTGGCCGCTGCTGCCCTAGAGGTAGTGTCACAGGCATCCATAGCAGCTTTCAGTTGCACATTTGAGCTTGTAAATTCAGTTTATGTTTCCCTAGAAGTCTGTTGCCCCTTACCCCTGACCTCCAGAATTCCTTTATGTCTATCCCATGCATATCTGGAGAAGCAGAGGGAATCTGGAAAAGTAATCAGAAGGGCTAAAGCACAGAGGAAGGTATAGCCCAGGCTATTAAGAAAGGCGACAAGACCTTCTTCAGACACATTAGTGAGAGGAAAAAGACCAGAAATGGGATTGTTAAGCTGAAGAAGGAAGGAGGAGAAAGGGTGGAGGATGACCTAGCAAAGGCTGAGATACTAAACAAGTACTTTTGCTTAGTATTCACCAGGGAAGGGGAAAGTGAGGGACTGAGACTCATTAAGAGGGGTATTTAGGGGATGGAGGTACACACCAGCCCATTTTTGTTGGAAAGAGTCCTAGAAGAGCTCGGGGGGGGGGGGGATAAAAGCAAACTGGGCAATGGGGCCAGATGGGATCCATCAGAGAGTACTACAGGAACTCAAGGTAGTGCTGGCGGAACTACTGGCTGCCCATTTCAATGCATCTCTAACGACGGGGGAGGTACCTGAGGACTGAAGAAGGGCAGATGTGGTCCCTCTCCACAAGAGTGGAAGCAGAGAGGAGGCAGGCAATTACAGGCATATAAGCCTGACCTCAGTAGTGGGGAAACTAATGGAGTCCTTACTTAAGAAAAGGGTTGTGAAGTTTCTGGAGGATAACGGGGCACAGGATCCAAGGCAGCATGGATTCTCAGTGGGAAGGCCCTGTCAGACGAATCTTATAAATTTCTTTGACTGAGTGACAAGGGTAGTAGATTAGGGAGGAGCGGTGGATGTGACCTACCTGGATTTCAGCAAGGCCTTTGACACCCTCCAGCACAGGAGATTGCTAAATAAATTGGGGAGCCTGGGAGTGGGTCCTACGGTGGTAAAGTGGGTTAGGGTCTGGCTAAGGGACAGGACTCAGAAAGTGGTAGTAAATGGCAAGAAATCTGAGTACAGGGAGATGATCAGCGGGGTGCCACAGGGGCTGGTGCTGGGGCCAGTCCTATTCAATGTCTTCATTAGTGACACTGCAAAGCATCTGGAGGGAAAAGTGCGTCTCTTTGCGGATGACACCAAAATCTACACCGGAGGGGGGTGGAAAAAATGAGAAAGGACCGAGGCCTATTAGAGGAGTGGTTGGGTGTCTGGCAGTCGAGTTTCAATGCTAAAAAGTACAAGATCATGCACCTAGGTCACAGGATCCAAGGGAGGAGTACAGGATGGGTGGGGAAATTCTGGCCTTTACAAGTCAGGAGAGAGACCTGGGGGTTATCATATATGATGACCTGAAGGTGACCACCCAGTGTGAAAAGGCAGTGGGAAGAGCAAACAGAATCGTAGGGTGCACTGGGGGGGAGGGGCATAACAAGCAAGAGGAAAGAGGTGGTGATGCCACTGTACAGATCACTGGTAATGCCTCAGCTGGAGTACTGTATCCATTTCTGGAGACCACATCTCCAGAAGAACATTGACAAAATAGAGGCAGTCCAGAGAAGGGCAACGAAGATGGTACATGAACTGCACCAGAAGCCCTATGAAGAAAGACTTAAGGACCTTAATATCTATTCACTGGAGGAAAGAAGGGAGAGGGGAGATGTGACTTTCAAGTACCTTAGGGAAATAAACAGGGTACAGGTGGAAAGCATATTTCAGAGAAAACTCTGCAAAAGAACAAGGGAGCATGATACGAGGCTGAAGGGTGGAAGGCTCAGGGGTAATGTTAGGAAGTACTTTTTTACTGAAAGGGTGGTTGAGCCGTGGAACAGCCTCCAGAAGAAGTGGTGGGGATGAAAACAATACGGGGGTTCAAGACTGCATGGGATAGACATAAGGGTAGGCTGCAACAACTGCGGTGCACCAATCTTTCTAAAAATTGCCTGGAGTGTGGGAGGATGTTTAGTGTGCAACCACAAAGAAAAACTTAGAAAAGAGATTGAGGGTCTGCAGGAGGAACTAAGACAGGCAAGGCAGATTGGGGGTAGGTTTAGCCCAATACTGGAGGGAGGAAGAAGGGGAGATGAGGGAGGGCGATTTAAGCCAACAGTGGTGAGGAGAGGGTCAGAAGAAGGGAAGCAGAGACAAAGGGGCCCAGGCCAGGAAGAACAATTGCCGGGGAAACCAGGTCAGGAGACAAAAGACAAATGGAAGGAGGCGATAGGGACTTGTGAGGGGAGGCGAAGAAGTGGCAAAAGTCATGGAGTGGAAAGAAGAGAACAGGTTACTATGAAGAGAGAGGGAGCAGGCATTTGTGAAGGGCCTTCAGAAAATAGTTGCGCACTGCTAGAGAGGAAGAAGGTGGAGCAGGGAAATGATGAAATTAGAGGAGTAACTGATAAATGTCTGGACCAAATTGGAGCCGGGGGAAGTTCTGCTGGGAGAATTGCAACAGGGGTAAAAGGGGGAAATAATGTGCAGGAGGAAGAAGAGGAGCTGGAAATGAGAGAGGGAGATGAATGGAAGCAAGCAGGGAGTAAGAGGGGTGGAATCTTAGTGCTGGGGGACTCAATACTAACAGGAGTTAGGTGGGGTAGCAGAGGGGAGAGGCATAGTCGCATTTGGGTGGAGGCCATGCCAGGAATGACAGCGGAAAGGGTGGGACAGTCTGTTCTGAAATATGCTAGAAGGGGTAGGGACAAGCCTCATTTAATTATACATCTCGGGACAAACGACCTGGCTGACAAGACAGTAGATACAGTCCAGAGGAGGTTTGAGGAACTAGCACAATTATGCGAGGGGGCAGGAAGATCAGTAACTTTTTCAGAGATACTTCCCGTGCCAAAGGCAAGCACAAGAAAGCTGAGAACAGAGGAATTTAACGGATGGCTAAGGTGTTGTGCTAAAGGGTATGGGCTGTTGGGGGTGGGAGGAACCTGGGAGGACACTAGTCTCTATGCCAAGGACAGACTACACTTGAGTAAGGAGGGAAAGAAAGTGTTGAAACAGAGGATGGAGGAAGTTGGGACTTTAAACTAGGAGTGGGGGGTGGCAGTTGGGGAAGAGATATGCAGAGACCACAGGTTAGGAAACCATATGAGCTATCCCCCCATAACAGTGACAAAGGACAAATGGCAAGTACTGTTGGTGATGCTAGGAAAGGAGGGCAGGATGGGAGGGGGGAAAAGGGTGGAAGGTGGTTACCCTTAATGCTAGGAGCCTTGGGAGGAAAACTGCAGAGTTACAGGTTCTCATAGCAGAGGGAGAGGTGGACATTGCAGCTATCACGAAACATGGGCACCCAATACAATGACTGGGACCCGCCTGTACCAGGGTACAGGTTATTTCAGAGGACAGAGTGATTGGGAAAGGAGGGGGTGGACTATATGTGAATGAAGGACTGAAGTGTGTAAGGGAGGAAGGGAGGAGGGTAGTACAGAGTCACTTTGGATGCAACCAGGATTCCAAGAATAGGATTCTTAGAATGGGAGTGGTGTCAGGCCACCATCTCAGGACGGAGGAGTTAGACAGGGAACTAGTGGGACAGATCAGGAGGACCTGCGAGAAGGGTAGTGGTGATTGTGGGGACTTCAACATGCCAGGAGTGGACTGGAGCACCCCAACAACCAGGAACAGAAAGGAGCAGGTACTGCCGGATGCCTTCCAGGACAGCTTCCTGCTGCAAATAGTCAGTGAACCAACCAGGTTAGGGAAGACCCTTGACCTTGTGCTGGCAAATGGGGACTTTGTGAGAGAATTTACAGTGGAGGAACCGCTGTCAGGGAGTGACCACCACTCAGTATGGCTCACATTGGATACGGGCAAGGAAGGAGTGGAATCTGGCACAATAGTGCTGGACTTCAGGAGGGCCAACTTTGGGAGGATGGGGGAAGTGGTAAAAGGGTACCTGGCCAGAATTCAGTCTAGTATGGACACTAACCAGAGGTGGGAGCTCATAAAGCTGGGGATAGTGGAGGCAACCAAAACCTGCTGCAAAGCCCAGAGCAAGAAGGCTAGGGCTAAGAAACCGATCTGGTTGAGCAAGGAGGTCATGGAAAAGGTAAGGAGGAAAAGAGCTGCCTTTGGGAAGTACAAGAAAACAGAGAGGGGGAGGACAGGGAGGAGTACTTGACAGAATTGAAGGAAGTGACAAAGGCAGTAAGGGGAGCCAAAGCATCTACGGAACTCAGGCTGGCACAAGGCATTAAGAAGGAGGAGAAGGACCTCTTTAAGTACATCAGGGAGAAAAGGAGCTGTAAGGACCACACAGTAAAAATTAGGAAGGAGGAGGGGTTGGGTGGAAGCAGGGTGCGATAAGGCGGAAGCACTAAATGAGTACTTCTGCTCAGTATTTACTAAAGAGAAGAGGGTGGTGACACCCAAGGTGGGAGAAATGGCGAGCGGGGAAGTGGCGACAGATGGGGAAACCATGGAGAACAGAGTTCGAGAGGGTTTGAAGGCACTGAGGGTGGACAAGGCGCCAGGCCCAGATGGCATCCACCCCAGGGTACTGAAGGAGCTGGAAGAGGTCCTTGCAGGACCTTTGGCAGACCTATTTAATGCCTCACTACATTCTGGGTGTGTACCTCAGGACTGGCGGATGGCTCATGTGGTGCCCCTCCACAAGAGTGGCCCCAAGGATGAACCAGGAAACTACAGACCAGTGAGCCTCACATCCATCGTGGGTAAGCTAATGGAGACTATCCTGAAGGAGAGGCTGGTGGCCCTCCTAGAGGCCAAAGAACTACAGGACAGCAGACAGCATGGCTTCATACGTGGCAGATCCTGCCAAACCAACCTGGTCGAGTTCTATGACTGGGTAACTAGGCAACTGGATAGGGGCCATGCAGTGGATGTCCTGTATCTGGACTTCAGTAAGGCATTCGACTCAGTGCCACATGGAAGGCTGGGAAGGAAGTTAGTAGGCACAGGGGCGGGTGCAAAGCTGGTGAGATGGGTAGGAAACTGGCTGCAGGGAAGGCAACAGAGGGTGGTGGTGGGTGGGAGCTCTCACACCCAAGGGCAGGACGAGCGGTGTTCCACAGGGCTTGGTGTTGGGACCAGTGTTGTTTGGGATATTCATTGCAGACATATCATGGAACATCAAGAGCAAGATCAGTCTGTTTGCTGATGATACCAAGGTACGCGTGGTGGTGGATGACCCAGGGGGATGGCAGGGGTTGCAGGATGATTTGGCAAAGCTTGAAACCTGGTCAGACACCTGGCAACTAGGCTTTAATGCCAAAAAGTGCAAGGTGCTACATTTTGGGATGAAGAACCCAAGGACGAGTTACCAGCTAGGGGGAGTGCAGCCAGCCCAGACAGGTCTGGGTATGCTCATTACAGGGTCAATGAACAACTCGGCACAATGTAGGAAGGCAGCTGCAAAGGCCAACAAAATGCTGGGTTGTATTGCAAGGGGTTTATATCCTCGAGGAGGGAGGAGGTGATTCTGCCACTGTATAGGTCATTAGTTAGACCACACCTGGAGTACTGCGTGCAGTACTGGCGTCCGTATCTGAAGAGGGACATTAAGTTACTGGAGGGGGTGCAGCGCAGAGCGACAAAGATGATCAAGGGGCTGGGGGACTTATACGAGAGGAGGTTGAAGGAGTTGAACATGAACTCACTGGAGGAGAGGAGAGACAGGGGTGACATGATTGAAACCTTTAAATACATTAAATGAATAAACAAGACGGGTACAGAGGGGCTGTTCAAAGTAAGGGAGGGGAGGGCCACCAGGGACCATATGAGACTGGAGCGAGGAAGGTTCAGGAGGGAGATGAGGAGACACTTTTTTACAGAGAGGGTGGTGACTGGGTGGAATGCGTTACCTGCTGAAGTGGTATGCAGTAGAACAGTGGACTGCTTCAAACGAGGATGGGACAGGACAAGGGGGAGGGTTAATGAAGGGGAAGGGTGGAAGGGAGGGGCAGCTGCAGAATAAGGGGTGCTAGCTGCACATTTGAGCAGACTTGATAGACCTCTAGGCCTTTATCTGCTGGCAAATTTCGTATGTTCGTAAGGGTACCCTGGAGATGTGCAGAGCAGGAGAGATGCAGATCAAATAGGATCTGGGACTGCAGCAGTGAGTAGGGAAATGGGCAGACTGGGTGGGCCGTATGGTCCTTATCTGCCGAAAGTCTCTATATTTCTATGTATCCTTTTCCCATCAAGCCTTTGAAAACCTGCTCTTCTCAGCTCAGTAGGCCCTTCCTAGTTAAAACTTTCAAATAAATTAAAAAAAAGTATCCATCTTAGAATTCAGTGCCTCAATAGCTAGATTTATACAACGGGGTGAGACAAATGAGTAGTGGATAAATCCAACTGTAACATGGCAAGAATAAGCAAGCCAGAATAACAGAAAGGGATTGGCGGAAACACAGCAAATGACTAAAGTTGGAGCGGGGATTAATTGCCCAATAAGGCCCGCTCCAACACGATAATCACCGTTAGGAAGCAGGAGCATGCATAGGAAAACAGTGTGTGCTGTGTGCAGCAGTGCTCCCTATAGGTGGCGCATGAAAATGTATCAGTGTGTGAACCTCGGCATTGTACCTGGAATTACCAGCAAGTGCACGCACATGTATCGCGGAAGTCCCTCAATGCAGTGAGCAATCTCGACGCATAGAGTAACACAAGGCAGAAGCGGGCAATAATCAGAATCCATGTGAACAAAGTTGTGCATTTCAGTAATGATAACTTAAGAGTGGTCAGAGGCAGGAGAAAAGTAAATATGCAAAGCCAGTAATGCATCGTGGAGAGAGTACGAATATTTGCAGAGATTAATATGCAAATATTCACACTTTACCCATGATGCATTAGAGACACAGAATGCACAGAAAATGAAGGAAATGAGGGAACACAGTGCTCCTTAAGTAGCCAGAGTTAAATCTTCACTAATGTCTATCTGGTCTCCAGTCGAAAAAAAGCACGCCAAAAAGTGTGTGAAAACAGTGGTCACAATACAAATAGATGTGGAGAAGTGAAAGTGCACATGCCTGCCCATACAATAACATAGGGATAGTTTCAGTCAAAAGTGCTCACATATTATGGTTAGTCAAGCAATCTTTTGTCTTTCTAATAATACGCTACCCACATGTAATGAAATGTTAACACTACTGATTTATTTATTTATTTTTTTTATTTTAGCTTTTTGTTGACCGGGTAAGTGCACTAGACCAACAGTTCTTAGACTTTGTCACAGTGAGCCTCCCCAAATCCATGGAAAAGATTTTGAGCCTCCCCAAAAACTGAAATAATCTTGGGCCTCCTCAAAGAAAATTAACATACTTTACTTTGCACAGTACACCATGAATAAATTGAAACCCCTCTGAGTACTTGGCTCTCATTCAGTTCTTTGTCTTTCACTGATGTGGAACCTTTGAAAAAGAGTACCTATGCTCAAAGGTGTTAACTGACTAACAAATAAAACAAATGTTATTCAGCTTACTGTAACCCCACCCACACACACACACACACACACACATATACACAAACAGGCCAGCCTACTTGCTCCACTATTTTGATTCTTGAACTGTTACCCCTTGTTGCAGTACCTTCATGGGGTCAGACTACTTTCTCTGTTTCCTCTCTATCTGGAATAACCTTCCTACATACCTCACCCCCCTTCCCTGCTCTTATGCAACTTCTTAGGGATTACTTTGCTCCTTCCTACTATTGTTCTTAGCACTTCTATGCTCAACCCTTGTATTTGGGCTGTTCTGCCATCACTCTACAAATTGATCAATTACCACCACTCATTATTAATTTATTCTTCATATTTGTTTGCACTATTGTTCATTTTGTATTGCTTGACTGCTTTGCAGTTACCTTTTGAATTGTATTCACTCCCTACCCTTCTCCGGGTAATCCTGAGTAAGTCTTGACTCCTTCACCTTCTCTTGTCAATGATTTGTAAATAAATACATAAATGTCACCTACTATTATCCTCTTTCAGTTTGCTTCCTCCTTTCAAACAAAATATAAAAACTCAAAATTTAAATACAGTACTTTTTCAGAATTGCTTGAGCCTCCCTGAACAGGTTGGGGCCTCCCCAAGGAGGCTGGCCTCACCATTTGAGAACCCCTGCACTAGACAAATCCTGCCTATTTTCAGGCACGACCGGGAGGGGGATACAGATGAATGCCAACTGACCTTGAACCAGATTAAGCTGTTGGTGGTATTTTTGTGAATGAGGGAAATTTGGCCAGGACACCGGGAAATTCCCCTACTCTTTTCGATAAGTGCCATGGGATCTTTAACATCCACCTGAACTACCACCAATCCAGGCAGATGGGACCTCGGTTTAACGTCTCATCCGAAAGACGGCACCTCAGAAGTGCAGCACCCCTCTCATGCTGCACTACAGTGTCAGTACTGGGATATTAACCCAAGTGCCAGATGTGGGAACTGAACCCACAGCCCTCTGATCTCCTGGCCTCAGAGGCGAGTGTGCTACCTACTGAGCCACTGACACTAATACTACTGATGTTGTGCTTCCCATATTACAAGCATATTAATCCCTTCTGAAGAAGGCTTCTACTGGGGAATTAATGCATGATTGGGTGGTTGTGGGCACTCTGCCTTCGGCCTCAAGCTACAACCCCTCCTCGAGCCACAACCCCTTCCCCACCCAAAAACCATGCATTAATTCCCCAGTAGAAGCCTCCTTCATCGGGGATTAATGCTTACGTAATTTACACACAGTGATGTAAATCCTGGTAGAAAAATCACACCAAGAATATTATCACACTGTAATAATATTTTACATTCAGTGGTGGAGCTGGGGGGGTGGGGCAGTCGCCCCTCCTGGCTGCCCCAGTGTGAGTAGTGGTGCCCCACCACCATCTTTATTCAATGTTTAGTGCCCATTGTGGGGCCCATGACTGACTGAATGGCACCCCCGGCTCCCAAATTCTCCCAAACCTGGCTCCGCCACTGTTTACATTTATACATACAGTACTGTGCTTACCTCACAGGTCGATATCATCACTGTGCTGATGCCAGGCTGAAACCCTGCCTAAAACAATCACTATTCTGATCTCTTAATTACATCCTGACCAATCAGAAAACTCAGCTGGACTCTGCTGAAGTAGATATCATCACTCTAGGCAGATTTCCCTAACACAGCAATTAGGAAGGAACGCCACCAAACCCTCAGTAGCCTAGGAAACTGATCAGTACATCAGTTCCACCTGCAACTCGCCTGCTAGCCCTAGAAAAGAATGTTGTGTTCCTGCAGAGAACCAAAGCAAGCTAACAGCAGCCAGTTTCATACTGACAAGAAGCCAAAAAAAGAGCAAAGCCTTTCACATCCATGAATGCCTCAACTACCAATGAATATAGCCTTCTTCATCCCAAATGGCAAATTAGTGTTTCAGCTTGTTTTAGCAGAATTTTCTGTTTTTTTGTCCTGTGTGGTCTTTGTTTATTTCACAAGATAAAGTGAAAAAAAAAAAAAGTCCTGGAAACCCCTATTGTATAAATCACACATATGATGTGCAGTTGTGCGCTATGGAAAATGTTTTTACTCCTGCATTGTGACCTCTGGATACTCTCACTCGTACTTTCGGCACTCGTTAAGTATCCAGAGGTCACTCTGCAGGAGTGAAAATATTTTCCATATCGCACTCCTGCCCATCGTGTATCCCCTATATACTGTTCATTTAATGCAAAGATAATGTATATTTATTATGTAAACATACAATGAGCCGTAAACATAATTCATCATAAAAGGGACAAAAAGCAATTTGGACCAGTTACACTCTTTTAGTTAGAACAACTTTTTATTACAGAACAACTATAAAACTGACCATAAGGGCTATGTGCTCATTATTATTTATTTAAATTCTGCAAATACTGTAAATATAAAAAAAATCATTTAAGAACTATAAGGAGATTTTGTGTTTCAGAAGAAAGCATGATTCTGCTTGTTTTATCCTTCAGCTGATTTACAGTTTTTTTATTCTTCCTGTGACACATCTCGTTTTTAAACAGCTACAGGTCTGTAGGAGTGCCAAGCCTTCAAGTTGCAATTTTTAAGCATCACTCCA
Source organism: Neoceratodus forsteri (assembly GCA_016271365.2). Classification (NCBI taxonomy): domain Eukaryota; kingdom Metazoa; phylum Chordata; order Ceratodontiformes; family Ceratodontidae; genus Neoceratodus; species Neoceratodus forsteri. The sequence goes on along the minus strand of CM028131.1, from coordinate 1,385,945,194 downwards.
AGTTGACTTCCTGGTCCAACTTCATAGGTTTTGGGAAATTCTGCCCCTTTTTTTCGTTCAAATATAGCATGCATCGTCTGTTCCCATTTTACAGGGGAAACGAGCTGTTTTAGAAGGTGATGCCGTATTTCCTTAGAATGTACGTAAATACTGGCTTCGACATTAGAATACACTGCTATAGATGGACTTTGAATATCGATTTTCTCCAAGGCATCTGCTAAGTCTTCTTTTGCAGGCTCCATAAGGCTTGTGTGAAAAGCACCACTCACTGGCAGCATTTTCGTACGCCTGAAGTAAAACTTCCGTGAATTTTTCTGTAGATATTCTAAAGCCTACAACAAATAAACATATTGTTTTACAACTTTTTGAGAATAGTACCACAAAGTAACATTATAAAGATTACTTGCTCCTAATTTCTATCTCTTTATCCCTGTCTCCCTTTGTGCTATTACCGTAGCTCCTTCTTACCTGTGCTAATAGGATGTACACAATGGCCTGACTCAAAATATGCAATTTATCTTCTTGAGTAAGGAGGCAGGCCCATAACTCGAATGGCAGAACCACAAGTCAGTTATGAACATCCTGTGCCCTCACAAATGGAGACAAATTATATATTTTGAGTCAAGCTATTGCATATTCAGTTTTACACCAGTTTATAAGTTGCACCTTTTAAATTAACAGTTTATGTAAATATTTAACTGCTGTTGAATATAGCAGCTGGCTTCAGTGTAGGAGACGGCTAATGTAACGTCAGCAGCATTTGTGAAAGCTGGTCACTGGTTCTTAGGCTCTTCGGTTGAGGACAGACATTGTGACATATCTAGCCTTCATCTGCAGGTTAGACAGTGCATTAAAATATGTATCAGGGAAAATGTACAATTCCTGGTATTGTATAAATAGAGGATATTCCAAAGGACATGCAGAAGTAAGCTTTGTATTCACTTGGGAATGTCACCAAGAATGCTGCCTAGCTACAAGTGATGTCTCAGACTTGGGGTGAGCCAAAACCGAAGAGAACTTCCAAAAGAATGGCCCAAATGTCCACTTTTGTGCTGGCAAAGGGACCTCAAAGTTTTCAGTGCTCCTTCAGCAGAATGATGCAGTATTTTTCAAAGTAATCATTCAGTAAACTGAGAGCTGTACAGGTCACATGACACACAGAAGCCAAGCAGCAACGCTGAAGATAATGATCTGCTTGAACTGCATAGGTCTCGGAGGCATTTCAAGCTAGAACTTGGCAGAGGAGAATCTATGTGGGATAGCAGTTACAGTTCATCCATAAACTCTCTCTTATTAAAATAAATAAATTACAGAACTGGTCCATACAAGTTAATACCCCCCTTTGCAGGGCATCTCTTGTAATATGAGCGTAAGCGCAAGGTTTGGGCAGGAGGAGATAGAAGTGAAGCGGCGCAGTTCTAGCTGCCCAAACCTCACATATGGACTTTCTTTTACCATAAGAGATGCCCTGCCCAGGACATATTAACCAATTATAAATTACTTACGTTAGCTAGAGTGATTTATACTGGGTTTTAAGTCACTTTTTTTATCTTTAATTTGAATCTAGCTGGTACTCACTTTCCATTTCTAGACTGTAATGCGGTTGGGCTGCTAAGCCCATTGGCTCACGTTGATTGGACCAATGGGCGTACAATCCACCGTCAGGAGTCAGTCGGCGGGCGGCAAGCGGTGGGGAGATGCTGACCGCCACTGACTGGGGGACAGTGGGCGGGTGGGGAGGTGGGTGCCGCTGGACCACCAGGGTTGGATTGGTGCGACATATTTATTATTGACGCCCGCAATCGGGCTGCGAGCGGTCCACCATCAGGGATACTGGACTATTATAATACAACATATGCCCGCAATTGGGCTGCGAGTGGTCCACTGGACCACCAAGGATATTGGACTATTATAATACAACATATGCCCGCGATCAGGCTGCGAGCGGTCCACTGGACCACCAGGGATATTGGACTATTATAATACAACATATGCCCGCGATCAGGCTGCGAGCATGTTGCCGCTTCTGCAGGGGGCGTCGGTCCCCGATGGCTGCAGCCTGGCAGGGCGCCAGGTGCAAGTCGACTGGGACCGGCGCACCTGCATGCAAATGGGGCCATAATGTCATGCAAATGGCCCCATTTGCACCTTGCATACATTATGGCCCCATCTGCATGTGCACTTTTGAATATCGCGGTGGTTGCGCCTATCGCAACGGCACTTGCGGTAGCGCATCCCACTGCTCCACTCTGGCCACTTGCACTGGCGCATGTGGGTGGCCAAGGAGTGATATTCAATTATGCTAATTATGCTGTGGTATGGCGCAGCTCCGTTAAATATCACCCTGTCCACGCCTCTGCGCATCCAAGTTGTGCTGCACCTAGGCTTGTGCCACAGCCTGGCACAGTCTGAATATCCCGCCCTCTGTGTTCTACCATTCAACCAATTATAAACCCATGAAACTAGATGTGCTGAAAATTCCAGTTTAATAAGTTTGGTCACTAGTATGTTGTGTTAGACTTTATCAAACGCTTTACTATAATCCAGTAAAATAACATCGATTGGAATGTTGGAATCAAGATTTTTACTCATGGTATTATAAAATGAAATCGAGTGGGTTGTACAGGAATAACCTGTTTTAAACCCATGCTGTGTTTTGTCTATGATGTCTAATGATTTCATTTTGGCTTCGATTAGTAATTTAATTTTCTTCTCCATTAGTTTACAGGGTATTGAAGTAAGGCTAATTGGTCTATAGTTTTCAGTTTTAGAGTGAGAACCTTGTTTGAAAAATAGTGTGACTGTAGCTGTTAGCCAGTCAGATGGTGTTTTGGATTCTTGAAGGGATTTATTAAAGATAATAGTACGTGGAAGGGCAATGGTGTCAAGTGTACCCAATATGAACCTGGGTTTAATATTGTCTGGACCTGGACTAGTTGTTTTTTCAAAGTGCCTAGTAGTTCCTTAATTTCCTGAAGTGAGAAGAAGTAGCTGGAAGTGTTAAGTAAATGTAATGTAGATGGGCTATGGTCATCTTGTACAAATACAGGGCAGAAGTATCTGTTCAATTCATTGGCTGTCTCAATGTCGGAGGTTATAGCAATATTATTTTTAATCAAACGGCCCACTGATCGTGAATTCCCCTTTTTTCCATTCAGATAGGAGAAAAAGGATTTGTGAGAGTCCTTAGTATGAGCAATACGGAATTCAAGGTTCCGTTTGGCTAAGATGATTTGTTTCTTTAACTCCATAACTGTGGCCCTGTATTTCTTAAGAATGTCACCTTTCTGAGCTGTAGGACATGTCTTTAATTGTGTAAAAAGTTTCTGTTTAGTAGCCCTCTGCTTTTTGATAGATTGGTTATACCAAGCTGGAATTTTTCCTTTGTTATTGTATTTTCTTTTTTCTGGGATGTACTGATGTTCTAAATCATGTATTATCTGCTTAAATGTTGTTGTCCAAGAATCTTCAATACTGAGGGGAAGAAGAATGTGGTCCCATGGAGTTGTTCCAAGATGATTATTAATCCGTAGAAAATCTGCTTTATCATATTGTCTAAGTGGACAGTTGTTTTTTAAGGAATGGGCTTTTGGGGTAATGAAAATAGGATAGACATGTGGTCACTATTGCCTAGAAGTTCAGTGATACATAAATTAGTTATAGGAGTATCCATATTAGTTATTACGAAATCGAGTAGATTTACACCACAAGTTGAATCCTTAACTAACTAGGTGAGACCAAGATCGATTATTGTTGTGAGTAACTGTGTATCATGCTGATTGGATCCGGTTAGGGTCTCCCAGTTAATCGATGGATGTTCACCAAAGGAATCACAGCACACCTTGGGTAGCAGAGTGGGTGAGAAACCCCTACAAATTCAAGGCATAGATTTAGTTTTGGAAAGCTGAATTAGCCAAATCCTGAATCCAACAAATAAAATCAATCAGTAGTTAGTCGGTTTTGACGAACAATTCCTAAAAATGGTTATTTTTAGCTGTTGCATATATAAAAACTCATATATTTGATATACCAAAATAAGAACATGTGAATTGTCCTCAAGTCCAGCTCAGCTGTTCTGTACATTGCCACTGCTATTTCATACTACTGAAAAAAAATATGTTTTACACAACTCTGGCTTTAGTGTTCACATCTCCTATACTGCACACCAACAAGCTGCACATTCCAGCACACTGACCAACTATATCATCCCCACTCTAAGTAACCCACCAACGAACACATGGACTTCCAAACATGTTACATCTCCCAGGCCTTAGCTGTAAACTAAGATGAATGTCACATATAGTACCATGCCTCAAAGTCTTCTTCACTCATGGCAGAAAAGGGCTACATTTTAGACAGGTGCTGCTCAGACCATCAGGCTCACTGCACATGTCATTTACTTAACTGTGCAGACTGTTGCAAGCACTTTCCTGGGCTCACGGGCTCAGTGGCTCACTGGACCTTACTTCACATATCCTGATGACTATGCTACGCCACTGGCTCCGGTCTCTCCCTCATGCTCTATTATTATCTGCCTATCTGATGGGTAAGGGATGGATGTTTGGAGCGCTGGTTACTTTCCAACTGGCTAAAAAAAAATGTCAGTCAATGGCACAACAGGAGGGACAGCCAACCAGCCTCCCAGTCAGTCAAACAAAAGAAAACTCATGTGACTTAAACATAGCCCAGCCTAGCAAACTGAGTAGCAAAATGCAGTTAATCAAGTCTAACACTGATTTGCATTTGCTGGGTTTTGGGTCGCAAATTGTGATGCAAACCCACTTATTTTATGCCTTGAAATTAGTGCTATACATATTTGCACAGCATATGTGTTGGTCTCTGCTTATGAGGTGGGGGACAGACCTAATGGAACTTGTGCACCTTCTGACCTTAAATTACTATGTATGCATGGATACGTAAATACTAGATGTATGACCTAAGGAAAGTCACTCAATTGCACAGTGATTCAGTCCAAACAAAGTACAGTTATGTAAGAACTTACTGTAGTAGTAGATCTTTGAGGGAATCTCTTTCATCAGGTCACACCTATGGAACTTAGCCACCTGGCACCAGGATTCCACAGAAGCCTTTTTCTGTAGTAGTCTATTAGGGTCTCCCACGCCGACGCTGCCCGCCAACGTCATCTTCCCTATATAGGCGTAGGCAGCCCTGCTCCCTCCTCAGCTCTTTCCCGCTGGGGACATCTGCCCCCTGGCTATCTCTGAGGAACCAAGGAGAGAGACAGAATGCCTAGCCCTATATAAGGCTGGAACACTACTAACCAGTCTAGTAACAGAAGAGACCCCCAAAGGAGATGGAAAGTGGGATGGCATGACATGATAAAAGAGATTCCTTCAAAGCTCTACTGTTATGGTAAGTTCTTACATAACTGTACTACTTCATCGGGGATATCTCTTTTATCAGGTCACACCTATAGAACAAGTCCCAAGCAGTACTGAGAGCAAGGACAGTATGGGTGGCAGGAGGCCAAGATCCTAACAAAGAAGGCCCTGAAGCACAGCTAGGCCAAAGCCTTCCCGTCTCCTGGAAGCAATGTCCTGGCTGTAGTGCTTGGAGAAGGTGTGGACAGTACTCCAAGTGGCAGCAGCACAGATCTCGACTGACAACACACCCCTGAAACAGACAAAAGAAGTGGCCATACCCCTGGTTAAATGACCCTTAATCGTCCCAGGAGTTTTTTACTGTACTTCTAGTAACAAAAAGTAATACAGCTGGGCAACCATTTGGACATACACTGTTTTGAAACTGGGATGCCCTCTTTCCCAGGGGCCAAAGAAACAAACAACTGCTTGGACTTCCTGCAGTCCTTTGTGCAGTGTGTACAGTAACACAGAATTCTATGCACATCCAAAGTATGGCACAATACTTCCCCTGGATTGGCATGCTCTGGATAATAAACAGATAGGTGGACTGATTGATTTAAGGTAAACTCAGACACCACCTTAGGAAGAAACTTAGGGTTAGTACGCAAAGAGACTCATTGTGGAAAATCAAACACGGCAGCTCACACGTGAGAGCCTGTAGCTCCGAAATTCTTTGAGTACAAGTCATGGCAACTAAAAATAACACTTTCCATGACAGAAAGCATAGCTCACAGGACGTGGCTGGTTCAAAAGGAGTCAGGGTCATCTTTTTCAACACAAAATTCAAGTCCCACGCTGGGACAGGACTATGAATAGGGGGCTTCAGGTGAAGTATGCCCCTCAAAAATGTACGAGTCGCCTCTAATTGGGCAACCATCCACTGGCACATGGAAGGCAGAGATGGCAGACATGTGCACATTAATGGACAAGTATTTAAGCCCAGAGTCAGACAGGGACAACAGGTACTCCAAAACCTGGTTCACCGGGCAGGAGAAAGGGTCTAAATGGAGTGTGGATGCCCAAATGGCAAAGTGCTTCCACTTCATGGAGTACATGGCTCTGGTGGAGGGTTTCCTGGCAGCCACCAGGACATCGGCTACCCTCTGAGAAATCCCAAAATGGGCTATGGCTATGTCCCCAGGTGCCAAGCATGCAGCCAAAGAGGCTTGAGATCTGGATGGACCAAAGTTCCCTGATCGGGTCCCGGCAGAATGGGAGAGGAACTGGAGATTCCACCGACAGATTTTGTAACAAGAGAAACCAGATTTGCCAAGGCCAGTATGAGGGAGGCTCCCTCCATCTGCAATTTGAGCAGCACCCTCTGAATCAACAGAAAGGGAGGAAAGGCGTAGAGGAACCTCCCTTTCCAGGTGAGGGACAATGTCTCTCACCAGAAAACTCTAGGCCCTGGATCTGGCAAGCAGAAAAGCATCAGTTTTGCATTGAGTGGGGATGCAAACAGGTCCAAGTCTGGGCATCCCCACCTTTCGAACAGATCCTCTTCACAGATGACAGTAGTTCTCATTCATGTTTCCGGGACTGCGACCTGCTTAGGCTGCCTGCTAAGACGTTTTGGTGTCCTGGGACATGGTTGGCAGACAACTTGAGGCTGTGGTTCAGAGCCCAGTACCAGACTCTCACTGCCTCCCAGAACAGGGGGTATGAATGCGTCCCCCCCGTTTGCTGATACAGTACACCACACTGAGCCTGTTCGACTGCACCAGCAGGTGGCCTGGGGACAAGTGACTCTAAAGGCCTGGAGGGCATACAGGACCACTCTAATCTTGAGCACATTTATGTGGAGAGTGGTCTCCACTGGGGACCAGGACTCCTGCGTCCCGAGAGGACCCAAGTGGGCACCTAACCTGGTGCCCGAGGCATCCATAGTCAAGACTTGCTCGGGAGAAGGTATGAGGAATGAGATTCTCCGCAACAGATTGAGAGGGTCCTGCCACCACTGCAGTACCTTGCAAACCAGAAAGGAGATGAGGATCATTTGATCCAAGTTGTCAGAGCACTGGTCCCATTGAACAAGCAGTTCCACTGGGGCACTCGCATACAGAGTCTGGCCAACGGCACCGTGGCTATGGCCGCTACCATGAGGCTTAGGAACCGGAGATAGGACCTGGACATAACATACCTGTCTCAGGCTACAAGGGAGACATTGCCATGAGGCAGTCTGCCCTATCGTGGGGCAGAAAGGCCTTGTCCTCGGAACAGTCCAGAACTGCGCCTATATACTGAAGGCGCCGAGACAGAGAGACAGTGGATGGGTAACTTCACCGTGACATCCATGGAGTGGAACAGCTGCAGGGTCCTGTGCAGAGTGGTCAGCAAGAGCTTTTGGGACAGGGCATTCAATAGCCAGACATCCAGATATGGGAACACATACAGGTCCTTGTGATGGAGGGCTGCATTCACTACCGCTAAGCACTTGGTAAAGACCTGTGGCACAGAAGACAAGCCAAAGGGCAAGACTCTAAACCGAAAATGGTCCCCCTGGAATGAGAACCTGAGGTACCTTAGGATATGTAGGTACATGTCCTGCATGTCCAGAGAACAAAGTCAGTAGCCTAGTCTGACTTGGGCCCTCTCGGGGCACAGGGGTCCTGGTCCCCAGTGAAGACCAATCTCCACATAAATGTGCTCAAGATTAAAGCGGTCCTGTATGTCCTCCAGGCCTTTCAAAGCCACTTGTCCCCAGGGCACCTGCAGAGTGACCATGCGAAACTGCTTGTACTGGTTTGGCCCCCTTAGGTCCAGGATGGGACGAAGGTCTCCCATCTGCCTGGGCACCAGGAAAAACCTGGAACAGAAACCCCAGTTTTTCCATCTGTGAGGAACAGGCTCTATGGTCTGTTTGCATAGTAGAGTGAATTTCCTCCCTTAAGACCAAAACGTGGTCTGGAGGAAAACCAACAGGCCCCGGGGGAACTGTGGGGGGCTGTTCGAGAAGCTTCAGAGGGTGACCTCTTTGTACAAGTTGCAAAATCCAAGAATCCAAGGTGATTGCCCTCCACTGGTCTAGATGGAGGGAAAAACAACCTCCAACTGTATCCTCCTGGCTTGAAACAAGAGTGCTGGGGTCAAGCAAGGAGTCAGGCTGAAGCGGCGCCAGAAGCCTGTCCAGCACCTCTGACCCTGGGGACTTTGGCAATGGTACCAGAGATGGAGGAAGGGGTGGGCAGAGAAGTACTGGCTCTGCACCTGCCCTGTGGATTGGGGCCAGAGCCAGTTTTCTGAGGGACTTTCCGAAAAGAAGACCTTGGGCGGCTTCTGGACTGAATATAATACCGGGACTGCACAGACCTAAGAGCCCTCCCTGAGGCCTGCAATTCATTAATAATGTCCTGAACGTCAAAGCCAAACAACGAGGAGCACACAAAAGGGGCATCCAAGATTTTCTGCTGTACATCGGCAGAGAACCCATAAACCTGAAGCTTGGAGTGCTTCCTAATGCAAATACTGGAGGCAGCAGCCCTAGATGTAGTGTTAGACATATCATAAATGGCATGGAGAAGATGTTTACTAACATCTTCAGCAACCTGAAGAGTCTTGAGGATTTCTTGCCTCTGTCATCCCTCTGGGAGAGCTTGAGCTGCTGCCTTGCTCTTTTTCCAGAGGGTATTCTGGTATTTTACCAAGTAGGACAGATAGTTTGAAATCCTAAGACCCAGGATGGCCGAAGCAAATATCCTCTTATCCCATAAATACAACCCCCTGGACTCTTTGTCAGAAGGAAGAGAACTAAGATGCTTAGGTGCCTTGAAGCGGTCATGAGCAGCCTTAACGACCACAGAATCCGTCTCAGGCTAGGCAGACTAATATGGCTTATGGAGTGGGGCATGGTAAAGCTTGTCTGCCTTCTTGGGCATAGCAGGCACTGAGTGAAGCCTGTGCCAGACCGACTGGGCAGCATCATCCAGAGCTGGGAACAAGGGTGGGATGACTTTAGGAGGAGATTCCAGGATCTCCTGGAAGTCTACCAGATTCCTTCTGGTGACATCCTCTTCCTCAGTCTGGAACTCCTTAGCAGCCTGGAGCTACTTCATGATGCTATAAAAACTGGGGCCTTCGGGGCAGGGGAGTCTGATGCTCCAAGCCCCTGCTCCTAGAGGAAACTGTGGACCTGAGGAGTAGGCCCCTTCTTCCTCTGCCTCCTCTTCAGGAAGGAGAAGATCAGAGTGATATTCACCTTCGATGTCTACCTTGTCTGAGCCACAGGCCGACAGAATGGATGCCGACGATGCCCGGGAGGGTGACAGATGAAGGGACTGAGATGGCGAAGAAGCCGCTGAGCCCTCCTGTTCCAAATTGGCTAGTTGCTGCTCCATGAGGAAAACTCTGAGGACTTTCTTACATAGCCAAAGAGTTATGAGGTTAAACTTCTGGCAGAGGGTACGGGCTTAAGGTTTGTGAGTAGGCCCTGGGCAGTAAACACAGAAACTGTTGTCGTCCTCCCGAAAAATCATCTTTCCGCAGTGACAGCGACAGAAAAGAGTGGACAAATTGACAGTTCTAGACACACAAAGCAGAGAAAATAAATAAATATAAAGTTTTGGCAGCTGACTGAATGATGAGGCTTTCGAGGTGACCGTGCGGTAAAGTCAATGGTGGAAAAGAACTGAGGAGGGAGCAGGGCCACCTACGCCTATATAGGGATGATGATGTTGTCAGCAGGTGACGTTGGCGTGTGCGACCCTAACAGACTGCTACAGAAAAAGGCTTCCGTGGGATCCTAGTGCCTGGCAGCTAAGTTCCATAGGTGTGACCTAATGAAAGATATACTGTATCCCTAATGAAGATCACCAAGAACAACAGGGTCGGTGAAGCTGCACAGGTAGTTCAAGGGTCAGATCTTGAAATTCATGATGCCAAGCATCTGCTTTGGTAATACAAAACCTAAGCATTGGCTGCCCACTGGATTCATGTAGTTTCTGGTACACCAATCACATCACTGAACTGGAGGTTTCTCTGATGAGGAATTGATTCCAATGTGCAGAGATTGATCATAATGTGTCCTGGAATTTTTGAGCTGCAGCTCTATTCAGGAGTGACGGTCTGTTACCTATCAAAGGCAAGAATGAAGGTGTCTTCTCTTTGCAGGTGTATCGTCTGTCTAGAACTAAAAACAAACATAATCCAACGCCCCGGTTCCGCTTTGCTCATGGTCCCCTCACCCACACTTCATGAGATGACACTTCTTCTGTAACAGATATCTCTTACATCACAGCACATGTAAACTAGCCCACTGGCCAAAGAAATTTGGTATCCAGGTAGAAACAAATCTCCTTGAAAGAAAATTCTTAGCAGAAGCTAGTTTTCATATGAACTTTATGTAAAAAAAAAAATCAGTGAGTGAAGAAAACGGCCGAAGGGAAGATACATGCTTGAAGAAGACCATGTGTGATTTACTCAATTTTTCTGACCATCATTGAAACAACAGTGCAACAGGGCTTGCGTTAACCTCCTACCTGAAGTTCCCAAGTGGGATTTTTGAGGATTTTGAAGCACAAAAATAAAAACAGTGTTTCAGCACTGACACCGTATATTGCAAGGTTTGCACTGATATCCTTAGCAGAAAAAGTATCGGATAGTATACAAAGCCACTCTAGACATTTCTGACCCCAAGATTTTCTGGTCTGACCCCCAACATTTGAAGCAGAGGGTCAAACTGACTCCCATTTTACTTGTGCTAATGCAAGCCCTGGCAATACACTCCACAGCCAAGCTCATCAGTAGCACACATTATAACCATGTTTGGACAGGCAGAGGAACAGGAGAGAGAAACTGCTCCGGATGTACAGGGCAAGAACTTTTTTGTAGTAAACTCAAGAGTATGGGTTTCTATCCATCTTTTCCTGATAGAAATGACTTCACATGACCTGTAAACATCAGTTAAAAGAATGTTTACTTGCCGACTTTAAATGCATGTTTCTAATAATATTGGATTATACTACTTGTATGTACTGCTTTGCTTTTATTTAGATTTATATTAGCTATTTGCTTGTGTGACCCTACTGCAGCTTTCTTTGTACTCGTGATGGTTATTCATCTATTCTTATCCATGATGCTTACCTACAGTACAGGTGAACCTATTCCGGGTCATTCTCCTGTAAATGCAGTAGGGCCAATGATTTTCCATTTTCAATGGAAAACACTGCTAAAAACAGAATCTGTCATTTTTAAACCAGTACTTGGGAGTCAATACTTTATGAACACACTATATGCACTGTTTTATCATATAAACAACTGCACACTGCACCAGCTTTTTGCCGCCCCCAATTCAGAGTCAGATTTTTGGTAGAAAACATGCCAATTTGCTCTCAATTTTGAATAAAAAAAAAATGTATTTTAAGTTGTTTTTTTTTTTTTTTAAGATGAACCGATCATTTTTAAAAATGGAAAATCACTGGCCCTAAATGAGTCTCACACTCCAGTGAACTTAGGCAGTAAACAAAAAACAACCACCACCATACATTACTAAACAAATATCTTTTCTCTGTAGAGGGTCAAAACAAAGTTTTTTTTGTAACTGATTTTGTGACTAGTGTTCATATAAGTAATGCAACACCTTTTAAAGAGCAGCCGACACCTTCAGGAGAACTTTAACAAAACATAATATTTAGACACAGTTGGGCTCATATTTCACATTAGTTCTGTATTCCTCTTTCCCATTATTACCAGTGTAATTTGCATGAAAACAGGATTTTTGCTCCTGAAGAGTTTATCTATTCCTGTTGCTTTCTCCCTACCTGAGGTTATAATCAAGGCCACTGTTTCTCCGGGATTCCGTGAATGCGGACGGAATCCTGATTGGCCGGCAGAATTCAAACAGCACCCGGAAGTATCGCAGAAGTCACAATGCTTGCATGCATGTGGGAACTGGGCAGCATAAAAGCCACTGTGCAGCAAGCCATCCCCCCTACTGAAAACCGCCGAAAAGAAGGAAGAACAAGAAGAACACAGCAGATGCCCAGAGAAACCACGAGAGGACGCTGAGGACACCACTTGTAATTTTACTCCGGTGACCTGCTCCTCTTGACCCTCTGTGCACTGTGCGATTTGGTTGTGGTCTACCCCATTACTGAGACTGAGCTCTTGGCCACAGTAAATTAAAAAAAAAAAAAAACAACTTATTTAAAAAAACGAGCACTGCTGCCACCGGGACAAGATTCATCACCCTAGAAGGCATCGGACCCTTGAAATCTCCAGCAACCCTTCAGCACACTTCAGGCAAACTAAATTCCCCTAGTTTGCCTGAAATATATTTATTTGATGCTGCTGTGTTCTTAGGGGGAAAACGAAAATGCTCTTGGCCACAGTACCGCCCATGAATAATGCAGTCGGTCAGTCAGTCGAATAATAGGGGTAAATCTGTTACCATTTACCCCATTCTCATTCATCCCTTCATAAAATTCAGTGATATTGTTAAGGTTATTGGCCGCCGTACATAGCGGGCGATTTGCAGGGCAAATAAGTAGCGTGGCAGTACGCTTTTGCATCCGATTCCCTGACCACCCCGTTTTGCCATTCTGAGGGCTCCTCTGCACTTGCTGTGACTGCGCAACCACTTGCCCTTTCGCTGACTAAACTGGCAGGACGGGTGTGTTACAGTTGAGAGTTTAACTCCTGTAGCCCAGCCAGAGGAGCTGCGGAGCGCTATGTTGTTGCAATTACCAGCGGGTCACCAGTCTAGTCACCACTCTCACCGGCGCCGCCGCCCAAGAGTCTTCAACACTGTGTGGAGTCAAGATCGAGGAGTGGAGTCAGTGTCATTGAAGGCGGTGCAGTGAACATCAGGTTCTCCCGACAGATCGGCATCTCTGCAGGTCGGTGACAGGATGGGGTGAAATGATTTGGGATTAGTTGCTCAGACAGTCTGGCTGGAAAGTTCTTGATGTCAAGGGGGGGGCAGTCATGACAGTCACTGAAATTCATCTGTGTGCTCACAGCTGCAGTAATAGTACAGTGGGATTCCAGGGTTTAATTCATTTTTATTCCAGATCTGTCTTTTACTCTCTGTCTCCCTGCTCTCCCTTGGGTTCCTGCCCCTGGCTGTTTTTTTTTTTTCTCCCCTTCCACTCTCCTTTTGGAAACCAGGTCTTTTATCAGAGGAAAATCAACAAGGTGTGCAAAAAAAAAACAGCCAAGTCAAAACTGAGACAAGAAAAAGTGCTGTTTATTAGATCCGAGTAGGATTGCAAACAAGAACTCCCCAGCATTTAATTGAATCTCACTGTGTCTTCTGGGGAGATGGGACCCCTTTCTTCTCAGTGAGCGGGGGCTGCAGCACAGAAGTCTACCTATTTTGATCTGTGAAATGTTGGACGGTCTGCTGAGGCATTCATGTTACATTCAAGCACAGTGATGTGATGTGGGAGAGAAACATTTCAGTACAGGTGAGGAGAGAACACTAATTTTCAATACTGTAGTTCAGTACTGTCTCTTCTTACCCATGACTGTGCTGTGCTGTTTTTGCTGTCTCTTGATATGCGGTCTGGTGTTACAGTAGCAGGTGTTCCGCTTCCGTCTTTCTCCCCTTACTCTTGCAGACCCAAACATTTAATTTTTAACACTCCACAGCTCAGTATCCTCTCTGTACCCTATCTCTTAACGTCAGAGATGCATTTTGAAAGTAAAAAATGGTTAAGTGACCGCTGTCTTTACCGGGCAAAACTACCATACACAAATGTCCCCTTTCTAAGCGGCTTTGACTGTATTTAAAAAAAACAAGCATTGCTGCCACCGGGACAATCGCCATAGAGGCATCAGACCCCTGAAATCTCCAGCAACCCTGCCTTGTCTCTGCACACTTCAGGTAAACTAAATTCCCTTGTTTGCCTTGTGCTTTGGATATTGGTGCAGTGAAATCAGGGAACCGAGGGTCAGTATAGGGGGTTGTATTTCTCTGGTAGCTGTATTTGTAATACGTTTATTTGCTGCTGCTATGTTCTTTTGGGGGGACAACAAAATGCCAGGGGAATAAACAGTGAGTGAGGACACCACTTTAGTTTGTTGGTGCAGTGAAATCAGGAACCAAGGGCCAGGTTGTATTCTTTGCTAGCTGTATTTGTAATATATATTTATTTGCTGCTGCTGTGTTCTTTGTGGGTGGGGGTGTGAAGATGCAGGGTATAGTGAGTGAGGACACCACTTTAATTTGTTGGTGCAGTGAAATCAGGGAACCGAGGCCAGTATACAGGGTTGTATTTCCTTGCTAGCTCTATTTGTAATATGTTTATTTGCTGCTGCTGTGTTCTTTTGGGGGGGGGGGGTGCAATGCCAGAGGAATAAACAGTGAGTGAGGACACCACTTTAATTTGTTGGTGCAGTGAAATCAGGGAACCAAGAGCCAGTATAGGGGGTTGTATTTTCTATATTTCTAACATGAGCTGCTGTGTTCTTTGGGAAAGACAGGGGTACAAACAGTCAGTGTTGCTCAGCTGAGTCGGGTGTGTGTGTGTGTGTGTGTATATATAAATATATATCTACAGTATGTATGTACATATGTGTGTGTGTGTATTTAATATAAAATCTGAGTATTGAGGTACTTAAGTTGTAAAAAAACGCAATTCCTTGTTTGCTTTGCTTCTTTGAATCTTTTTACAGGGATTGCTATATCTATATCATGATACTGGGTTCTCTGGGAGGGGGAAAAGTGGAAAAACCCAGGAGTACAAACAGTCTTGTAAGAGGTGGGGCAAACCAGCACTCCAGCTATGCAGGGCATTGCCCCGGGGAGGAGTGTTTGTATCGGAGAATTGCTATATATTTATTTGTACAAGACTACAGTGGATGTTTGCCCTGGATTTTTCTGAAGCCTGGAGTACTGGTTTGCTTGACTTCTTATTTGTTCCAGCATCCACCTCATTTGGAGTGTACCCTGCTTTTTTGAAAACTGTACAAAGTCTTGCTTGGTTGCTCGGCTGAGTCGTATCAGGTGTGTGGCCGTCTAAGTATGTGATGTGTGTGGGGGCAGGGAGGCCTCGGGAGGGGAATGAGTAACTTTTATCTTCTGTATGCCTCAGAGTGGTGGTGTGTGTGGTCTAGCATGGAGCCCTTTCATGGGGGGGGGGGTCTGAGTATTGTGACCAACTGTGCCCAACAGTCAGTACGTGTGTGTGGGAGGGTGTCATCTGGGCGATGGGGTTCTGAGTATTGTCAAGGGCTGTTTCTGTGAGAAAAGCAAGCTCACCACTTCCAACCTAGTCGGAGGCACCCAGAGAGAAACACAGCCCCTTGGACTTCACAGAAGATGGCTAGCACACTGACTCCTCTGGCAAGTCCGAATGGCTGTGGTTCTTGCTGTGTGCCCCAGAGTAAGTGTGGCGAGGTGATTGGTGGCACAGCACACTAACAGAGGCATGTTTCATGGCTGGATGAGATTTGTCAGTGCCACATCCCTGAGCATGTCTGCAGGGGCAATGTTGGTTGAAAGCATCTGACCCAACTCCTCCCCTTCTGCAGCATGGTGCCCCAGCCTCCAAGTAGGCAAGTGCTAACCACTAAGGATCCCCCCTCCCAGAGAAGGAGAGTAGTTCATCGGATGTTCAGTCCTTTTCCTCCCCAGCTGACCCCTGGCAGCCCATGCACATTGCCTAACATGGGTCACCTGTGTAGAGTGTGGTAAGATGACCAGCGCCTGAGCCCCTTTGTGCCACCAGACCAGCACCAATGTGTGCCCTGGAGTGTAGTGGTGTGGGGGCCTGAGTAGTTGAGGGGATGTCTTGTTATTTCTGAGCTTTTGTGTCCATGTGGTCCAGGCGCCTGATGGCTGTAGTTCTAAGGTGTGCCCTGTTGCAAGAGATTCTCTTGAAGATCTTCTGTTAACGGTAAGTTCTTACAGAAGTGTCTTTTTTTTTCTTGGGCGGGGAGCTGAAAAGGCCCCTGAATCCCCACTGTGACTCTGCACTCACATCTGCCTACCATGCTTCTGAGACCAACCTACAGTAGGTGCAGTGGTTTTTTCATCTTACAGTATGCAGGTGCAAGTTATTTCTGCTGGGAACATGTGGAAATACCCCCACTTCCCACTGCAACACTTGCCTTGCCATACTTGCCTACAGTGTCTCTTTTTTGAGAGGAGATTGGTGCTAAGTTTTCATTAAGTGCAGTTAAAGTCACCAGATTTGGCAACAAATACCAAAGGACGCTTGGAGACGCACAACAACCTTGCCTTTATGGTCAGGTACTGTGTACATGGGGGAAAAAACATCTTTGTTTGATCAATGCAGTGATACGGGGCGGCGGGGGGAGTTCAAGGATAGTAGTATTATTTTCAGACCAGTCTGCAGTGTGGTTTTGGGCAAGTCATGTTGGGTATATCCATGTGGCTGTGCAAAAAGCTCTGTAGCACCAGTTAAGTCTGAATGTTACTTGTGTGGTTGACAGTTGAGAAGAAGGTTAATTGCCATGTAGTTGTGGGCAAGTAGGAGGATGTTTATTTGCTGCTGCCATTATACCTGGAGGATGGGAGTTGTACACTACTGCTGCCGTTTAACCTGGAGGATGGGAGTCGTAGATTACTGCTGCCATTGTACCTGGAGGATGGGAGTTGTAGACTGATGCTGCCATTGTACCTGGAGGATGGGAGTTGTAGACTGCTGCTGCCATCTCACCCAGTGAATGGTGGTTGTTGGTTGCTGCTGTCACTGTATCAGGCGGATGGAAGTCGTAGGCTGCTGCTGCTGTTGTACCTGGAGGATGGGAGTCGTAGGCTGCTGCTGCTGTCGTACCTGGAGGATGGGAGTCGTAGGCTGCTGCTGTCATACACAGAGAATGCAAGTCATAGATTGCTGCTGCCTTCACACCTGGAGGATGGGAGTCATAGAATGCTGCTGCCATTTTACTTGGAGGATGGGAGTCGTAGATTACTGCTGCCATTGTACCTGGAGGATGGGAGTTGTAGACTGCTGCTGCCATCTCACCCAGTGAACGGTGGTTGTGGCTGCTGCTGTCATTGTATCAGGCGTATGGAAGTCGTAGGCTGCTGCTGCTGTCGTACCTGAAGGATAGGAGTCGTAGGCTGCTGCTGCTGTCGTACCTGGAGGATGGGAGTCATAGGCTGCTGCTGCTGTCGTACATGGAGGATGGCGGATGTAGGCGGTGGCAGCTGCCACATAGCCAGTGGATAAAAGCCATGGACTGCACTATCTAGGGGATCTAATTCTCCCATTTTGTTACTTGAATTATCTCATCAAGCAGATTGGTAGACCACACTAATATTTTTTTTTTTATTGTGATTTCAGTATTCATACTTTCTGCCTGCACGATGTCTGCTGCACCACTGAATAAGAAAGCCAAGCTCTGCTACACTCAGCTAATGAGCAGGCCCTTCAGTTTAAATCTGAAGGCCTCATGAGGATGGAGGAAAACTTTTCTGTCCATCCTGCAACCATGTCCTGGACCATACCAGAAAAGATACAGTCAAAGATCATCTGCTTAGCAAGAAACATGCTAGGAATAAGGAAAGAGCTGCTAGTGAAGGAAGACCAGCAAGGGAGGTGACCCTGACCAGCAGTTTCAGAGCTGCAGCGGAATCATCGATAGTAAGAAATGAGATGGTCATGGACACAGTTAAGGCATGGGGGGCTGCGAATATTCCACTGGAGGAGCTGGATCATCCACAACTAAGGGAATGGATGTGCAAGTATGTGAAGGGGAGTGGAGCGGTGCCAAAAGCAGACACCCTGAGGCAGCTCTATCTACCCAAGTTAAGAGAGCAGATTGATGCAGACCATAAAGCAGCTCTGACTGGGAAATCATTGTCGGTGATATGCGATGAGAGCACAGATGCACAGTCAAGGTGCATTCTTCATGTCATCTTTGTGTTGGAAGGGGGCAAGACATATCTCGGAAACAGCACAGAACTAGACTCTGTCAACCATTCCACAGTGGCTGAAGCCGTCTTAAAGACTCTCCAGAGCTGTGACACTGAATTTATGAATATAGTTTTGTTTGTCAGCGACAGTGCTCTTATATGATTAAATGTTTTAATGACGCACTTCGCGGGGTTCTTGGGGACCATGTTGTGCATGTGTGTTGCTGGGCACATGTCTTGTCCCTTGTTGGGGATACATGGCTGCACCATTTCAAAAAAGTTAATGAACTGGTTTAATTGATAAAATATGCCTTTCAGCAATCACCAAAACGCAAACGAGAATTTATCACATTTTTGCAGGATCTGGAAGCTCCAGGAGAAATGACTGCTTTACCACTGGTTCCTGTTTTAACTAGATGGAACACACAGTTTGCAGCAGTGGCATACCACTTGACACACCTACAATACCTGAGTGACTTTTTCAGGGCAGATTCTAGTGATGCCACCTCAATAAACAATCTATGGGCATTACTGGACAACTGGTACGATGAGCTACAAGCACAAATGGCATTTATTACAGATAATTCAGGTGACATTATTGCTGCGATAGAACTTTTGTAGTCAAAGGAGAAACCTCTTGTGACGTCCACGTATGACATGCTAATGCCAATTAAGAGTCGCTTTGAGGCTGGCACAACTAAAAATGATGGCTTTGGTGAGAAGGCAGAGCTGTACCTCTCTAAACTGAGGAATAAAGTAAGGGATGAGAACATCAAACTGTTCAAAAATGCTTTCAAGGTCAGTTTAGAGAAACTGACAAAACACCTGCAGTCAAATCCATCTGTACACTTTCTCATGGCCTGTCGAATTCTAAACCCACTCAACCTACCCAAACTCAGTAAGGACTTCCAACTGTACTTGCCTTATATCCCAATGTTCACATTACACAATAAGAATGCACTGTTAAGGGACTGGGAGATCTACGTATGGCAGGATGTGCGTGAACTACCAGAGATTGAATCATTTGATCTTCACCAGTACTGGATCTCTATGTCCTCACAGGTACCAACTGTGGGAAAGGCAGCCCTTCAGGCCATCTGGGTCCCTGTTTCTAGTGCAGATGTAGAGGGGTCATTTTCAGCACATGGACAAACCTGACCGACCAACGGAGAAGCCTGACTGTGGACAATTTAAAATTATTTTCAATGCTGCTGTTCAATAAGTACACTCTCCCACCCTCTTGTGTAATTGCAATTCTGATGCACTATTTGCAGAAAAATGGTGCTCCCCTGTGCAATAAAGTGTAGAAATGCAATATAGTAGTATCTCTGCATTATATATAGCTATGGTTAGATTCTACTGTCCTTCACATAGTATGCTTTAGTTCATGTAGTCTGGGTAGCATATTTGTCTGGGTAGTGTTTGTTGACCCATGTTCAGTAGTCAGTACTTGTGTTTTTTGCACATATTTATCTTTGTAAGTCTTTTTAAAATAAAACACATTAATTGCATTTTAGCTTTGAGAAGTTTGTATTCTACATGTCACAGAACACATTGTCAACATTAAAACAAAGTCAAGATTTTGGTGTTTATTTAGTATTGCACAGACTTCAGAATCGGTTAATCCCTGTGAGAAAAATGTTACTGTTACACGAGACCATTTATTTTCACCGGCTGCACTGATCTGAGAAGGGAATATTTTAATAATTATGCTAGTTTAGCCAATGGAGTTCCACAGTCATTAGCCTTGATAGCTGGTAGATGCACAACTTGGATAGCTAATATAACATGCAATGAGATTAAATGTTCTTGTTTTCTGCTAATGTGACTTAAATCTGCATAAAAACATGATAAAACACTGACAGACAAATTTATTACTTAAAATGAGTGAATAATATAAAGTTTTGGATTACCGGAAAACTCCCAGAAATTGAATTCCCAAACACCGGTAAAATCCCGGAGTCCAGGATGGTCAAAACAGAATTTGCTTTTTCCAAGCACCGAAAAACAGTGGCCTTGGTTATGATGCACTCCTTGTGACATCATAGTCACTCCCATGGCAACAGATTGTGATGTTACAACACAGGATTATGACTTGAAGTAGGAAGTAGTAAGCTAAAGTGGCAGATGAACTCTAAGGGATAAAGATCATGCATTCATGCAGATTTCCTTAGTAATAAATAATGGGGATGAGAAATCTATATAATACATATGGAATGCAAGCTGAATTGTACCTAAACATGTTTTTCAAAGTTTTCTTTGAGATGTCAGCAGCTCTTTAAGTTGGCCATATGTTCAGTGCAGTGTTTCCAAATTAGTACAATATCTGCTGAATCCTCCTCCTCCCCATCCCCCACAGTATACATGTGTAAACCAGCTACATCAGCTCAGAATGCTCTTCCTGGAGAAATAACTTTTTTAATACATTAAATAAATGGTGCCAGCAATCCAGATTTTTGTCAAAGAAAAACAAATGACTTTCCTATGGAAGATTCTGTAGTCCCCCTCCACAGATTGACATAGCCCTGTACATGCACTTCAGGATTCATGCTGTAGTAAGACTGGGCTTGGTACCTGGCACTGTTCCACCTCCTGGGTCACCCCTCGCCTTTCTGATGAGCTGGACAGGGGTCATCTCGGCCACCAAAAATGGAAGTATTTTTACAATAATGTTATGACTAGTGTATGCATTACAAATATAAAAACAGCAACACATTTTAAGATGAAAATCGTATTTAAATGTTATCATTTAGTAGCTGTACCTGTATATGTCCTGCTATTACTCTGCCATCTGGGAAGAGGTAGCTGGCAACCTGGCACACAGGATCCTGTATTCCTAGTGAGATGCAGTGCTCACAGGCTTCAAGGCAAGCAAGCCTGTAATCTGACTTTGGCTGGCCAACAACTGATAACATTCCACTCTGGACAGCATCTGATGCACGCTGCATAGCCTCTGCACGAACCTTCACTGCATATAAAGCTAAAACAAAAAACAAAACATACTCAAATGTTACACATGTATTACAGTGCTGGTACTATTCTAGAAAGAAACACTGTTTCAGGTGTTATCTTTGTAATGGTCAAATATACTATAGGATAAAACAGAAAAGGCTTGAATAGGGAATATGGTTTTATTTAACCTTTCAAATGTACTGTATGTGCTAAAAGCTTTAAAGCAAGCACCAAAAGATAAGCCTGAAAAAGGAGTTTCAGTGTAGAATGTATACAATTATTATAAAGTTAGTATAGAGTATTAAACTTATCTGCGACACTGCAGTTTTTGTTCAGATACATTTAACAGTTCCTGGTGTTTTTTTCCCCCTAATGTAAACATCACAGTGACAGCTTGTGTGAGCATGTAAGAATAAGGCAGGGGAAATGTAGGTTAAGGGTAGGAAAGGAATTTGGTTTCATTTAACACATTTCATACACACAGTATACAAAAAACAATAGCTCTTTACAAACATACACACTGCATCAGCCATTAGATGAGCTGAGGGAGGTTAAGCACAGAGAGAAATGAGATAAAGTTGTAACCCGGAACCAGTGCTGCAGATGAGTCCTGGCCTATTTTACATGCCAATTTTCAAAAAATACTCTTTAAAAATGCTTTTGATAAGTAACGATACTCATTCCAAACCTTGGAATGCTCCACAGGTACTTCAAAAGGAGCTGGTTTTCAAAGTTTAAAGTGCTTTTTACTCATCAAAATTATATTTTACTCGCCTAATGTCAAAAATGGTTAGTACATTACTCTTGAATGCCAACACTATCTGGAGCACTACCCAGAGTATATGGAAATTTTATTGCCATTAATATAACAATGATTATACAATGGCATTAAAAAATCTTGCTTCCTGATTGGTCAGCATGCCCAAGACACAGTGATGTTATCTGGCAATAACATCACTGTATCCTAGGGCAGGCATCGCATGACCACATAACATAGTAAGAAATTCCTACCCACTCAGTCCCTTCCACAGCCGGGTTCACATTCCCTCGTTGCCAGCCACCACAACCAATTCACCAACTAGAAGGCATCAATGCTACCATCCCCCTGCATGAACTGTGCTGGTGGTAAAATATACATTTCTTAATGTTTCATTCACTTCTCAGTGTTAATAAAATAAAAAATGAACCGTTTCTACAAAGGGCTTCAGCAGTCTCCGCTCACTCAGTCTCCTGTCTCCCGCTCTGACCACAGTAAATTCCGTTTCTAAAGGAACACAATTTTATTTCCCTGTTTCACTTTTTCTTCTGGTACTATATCGGGAGAATCAAAAGCACACAGGAATGGTTACCATTTTTTGAAATCGAGTCATGCTGGTGCAAAAGGGAAATGGGCGGCATTGATAGATTCACTGGCGGTTATTTTCACACTTGCTAACTGCATTACGGCGCGCTCACTCCTCCACGTGGCACATTCCCATAAATCGCGGTCTTAAAACTTAAACACAGAATCTTCACCAGGTATAAGGGCAGGCAGTAGAGCACAGTTAAAAACAAAAATAAGCAATGGGTGTGGGGTGAGGGTTGGGGCAGGCAGTGAAGTGGTGGAAACAGTCCAACAATAAGGAAGCTACTGTACATGTACTAGCAGCACCAACAGTCTTCATCGCTCCCAGCTGCACTTCCCAATCAGCTCCGTGGCCACACTCCCTACAGTTGCATTTTACAGAAAAAACAAAACTTCATATACAGCTTGGTTAAATAGTGTGGGGTGGGGGGGTACTGATATGAGACACAGCACTTACACAAAGAATAACCTTAGGAAACTGCATAGTCAGCACCACTGACATAGTGGCTCCACCTACTGGACGAAAAATATATTGGACTTTTTTTTTTTTTTTTTAAACATATATATCCACACACCAAAAATGTGGGGGAAAAGTCATAAAATCATTTTTTCTTTTTTTTAAAACGGAGCCATTGTATAATAGCAATAAAGCATTCCAGGGTGTGTGTTACTGTGTAATAACGTCACTCCTGGAGTGGTGGAAGCATTCTGCTTCGCCTCATGCTTCAACCCACCCCAGGAGTGACGTTATTACACAATAACACACACCCTGTCATGCCTTATTGCTAAATTAACAAATTATACTGTCATGTGTTCCAGGTTCAGGTCTTGGTCTTGAAACAATGCAGCAGGAGGATTAAACATCCCACTGAATGCTCTCTCAGAGAATATGCAGAGGCCCTCACTACTGCACTGCCTCCTGGTGACTCCATGGAGCACGGTGTATGTAAGTGGAACGAGTGCTGACAACATTTATTTATTTATTGAAATGTTTCACCAGGAAGGCACACCGAACAACAAGTCGCTCATCTCCCGGTGCGACCTAGGGGGTGGAAGAGAGTACAACTGGATGAAGAATTAAGACATACAGTTTAACATTTAAAATATACAAGAAATTAAACATTTAATTACATTTGTAACAAGACATATTGTTGAAAAATATAAAATAATCATACAGTCACATTTGTAACATAACATACAATTAAATATACCTGTGAAATATGCATTTAATTACAAGTGGCATACCTGAGGAACATAGTACATAGTGGCAAAGGGAGGGGAGAGTGTGCTAAGATGCAGGCTGGGGTGGTGGAAGGTTAATAGGTGATGTGAGTCATGGAGAGTAGCAAAGGCATAGGAGGACAGTTAAGGAGGGTTGAAGCAGGAGCAGTTAGATGAGGGAAAGTTATGTAAGGCAGAGGTGAGGGAGTGGAGGAGGAGGAGGAGGAGGAGGAGGAGGAGTGTTGTTTTTTTTTTGGGGAGTTCCAGATTTCCGAAACGATTGGTAAAACCTGACTGACCGACAAGAGTGTTACGACGGGGGACCAACAAACTGCAAGTGTCAGAGGATCTGAGGGAGTGAAAGCGGGGAGGTGGGGAAGACAGTGAGCATGAGAGGTAGGAGGGAAGTTCCCCTAACCAAAATTTAGAAGCGGGTTTGGCACAATGAGTGAGGTGCCTATTGGCAAGCAGGGGAAGGGAAATGGTGTGGTAGAGGTCACAGTAATGAGTGCATGATTGAGCACTGAGGGCAAATCGACAGAAGGAGTTAAATAGAGTGACCAGTCTGATTAGGGAGGATTTGGGAGCGACACCACAGACTACATCACAGTAGTCCAAAATGGGGAGGATCATCTTCTGGACTAGTTCATGTCGCGATGAAGGAGGGATGCAACTACGATTCCTGAATAAAACACCAAGCTTGGGCGCAATTTTTTCAGGATGGCATCAATGTGGCCAGAGAAGTTGAGGTGTTGGTACAACCAAACCCCAAGGTATCTGAATGAAGAGGTGTCCTCTAATATTGTCCCATCAAGGGTATGGAAAGACAGTAAGGGGTGGAGCCTTGACAGTCTCTGCCTAGTGCCAAAGGTCATGGAGTCAGTCTTTTTGGCATTTAGGAATAGTTGATGTGAGGCAAACCATAACTGAACCTGGTGGAAGTCAAGCTGAAGGGTGGTTGCAATATCAGCAGGGCATTTACCAGACGAGAATAGGACAGTGTCATCAGCATACATATGGATAGAGGTGGAGAGGAATCATACTGAGGAAAAGTCATTTAGGAAGTTAGAGAAGAGAATGGGTCCAAGCACCGAACCCTGTGGTACTCCAACTGAACTAGAGAGGGGGGAAAGATTGTACCCTGGATCTTGACTGATTGTGTTCTGCCTAAGAGGCAAGCTCTGAACCAGTTTTGGGCAGAAGTAGACAACCTAACAGATGTAAGGGAGTCAAGAAGAAGGGCATGGGAGACTGTGCTGAAAGTCTTGGCGAGGTTGACAAAGATGGCAGAGCTAATGAGGCCATTATCTATCCCAGTGAGGATGGAGTCAGTGAGCCTGAGTAGGGAAGTGGCAGTGGAGTGGTTCTTCCGAAAACCAGACTGGAATAGGGTAAAAAAGGAAGTCACTGAGGAAGGAGGTTAGCCGAGAGAGGACCAGATGTTCTTGGAGTTTAGCAAGGGCAGGGAGTACGGAGATTGGGCAAAACTTTGCAGGGGAGGAGGGGTCACCACCCTTTGGGAGAGGGAGGACCACTGCATGTTTCCAGGATGAAGGGACAGTTGAGGATGAAAAGGAAATATTTAAGATCAAGGAGCGAGGGTAAGCTATAGCAGAAGCTGAAAGGTAGAGGAGTTTAGAGTCAAGATCATCCAGCGATGAGCCTTTGGAAGGATTAACAGACAGAAGAGCCATTTGAGTTTCTTCTGGAGAGATCGCAGAAAAACAGAAGGAAGGATGGACATGCAGGGGCCGAGTACTGGGTGTGGGAGGATGAGGAGTGGGGAGGTTAGAGCGGAGTGACTTTAGAAGTGCAGTGGCGCAGGAGGTATAATAGGAGTTAAACTCTTGAGCCACTGCACATGGTTCAGAGACCAATGAGTTGTTTATTTTAAGCACAGGCAGAGGAGGATGTGAAGAGGGTAAGAATAGGGCGTGGACCACTTTCCAGAATTTGGAGGGGGAATTGATGTTATTGAGAAAAGATTATTTAAAATATTCAGACTTGGCAAGTCTGGTACCTTTTGTACAAGTATTTCTTAACATACAATACCTGGCATGGTCTAAGGGAAGCTGGGATTCCTTATGTTTCCTCCAAGCTTTGTCCTGTTCCCTGAGACAGGTCAGTAACTCAGGGAAGACCCAGGGGTGATGGTTGCCACGAGCTCTAGTGCATCTGAATGGAACGTAGGAGTTCCATGTAGTTAGAAATTTATCTTTGAAATAAGCGACGGCATGGTCAATGGAATGGGCAAAGGCAATAGGGGACCAATCGGAGCTAGCCAGTTCATTAAGAAGGGGGTTAAGGTCTAAGGAGCTGAAACAGAGGAGTTGTAGAATTTTGTGAGGTGGCTTAAGTCTATGGATTTTCCTGACTACAAAGACTGGGTGATGATCACTGAGGGCATCTGGGAGGATGCCTGATTTAATGACTCTGTGGGGGTAAGAGGTGAGAGCCCAGTCTATCAGGGAGTGGTTAAGAATTTTATGATTTAGGCGGGTGGGTTCCCGGATGAGTTGGGAGAGATTGAGGGCTGTGATGTCATTACGTGTCTTGGCAGTTGTTGGTGACAGCCAGTTTTGGTTTACATCACCCAGTATCTATAGTTCGTCTTTATGTGAGAGGGAGGTTATGGAGGTAAAGAGATCCAAAGTATCGGATGCCTTGGAGCCAGGTCAACAGTAGATGCCAGCTATGAAGACTGGAAGGAAAAAGATAGTAATGTTTATTACAAGTGCTTCGTAGGTGGAGGGTAATGAGGATGATAGAATGGTTGAGAACTGAAGTGAGGACAGGATATACATGGCTACTCCACCACCCCTGCCAGCCCTATCCTGCCCGATTATGGAATATCCTGGGATACTAATGGTGATATCAGGTATTTTAGCGTCTAATCAAGTTTACGTTAAAATTAGTATATCAGGTGTGAGAGAGATTACCATAGGATGTAAAAGATCAATTTTTGACACAAGACTGCAGATGTTTTAAGTGAAGGATTTTCAGGCCCTTGGGGAGGGCCATCAGCCATCTGCAAGACCTGTGGTGAGAACAAGGTTTCTAGCTCCCTCCAAGGAGGGGTGGGAATAAGTCTAGAGAGGAATCGAAGAAAACTGGTGGATGCTGGGGGCTGCCTGGCTAGATGACACTGCCCTCTCCCCATACCCACTACAGGACCTCTCAACCTCTAGTAAGGGATGTCCATTTCTCTCCCACACCTAATATGGGCACTCAGCCTGTTGATCAGGTGGACTAGTCATGTCCTACCATGCGGCAATTCCACAGAATCTTAGAAAAGAGTCCAGTGGTCACATGATGCTGAGAACAGCTACGCTTCTGTTGCTCTGCCACACAATTGCTTTATTTGTATAATTTTACCCCTTTCTGGTGGTGTTTAGCGATTTGAATGGTATATTGTTGGCCAACACGGCAGCAAATCAAGATTCTGAGAAATCTGCTCTTTTGGCGAAGAAGAAATATAAATTGTCTGCTTCTCCTCCGACGACGGATGAAGGTGCAATACCAGGCCTTGATACGCAGATAGAAAAAGAATCAGAGTCTAGCCTGGTAGCTCGGGAACCAAGTGAAATTAAGGCGTTCTTGGGTGGAATCCGTACAGACTTAAACAATATTACGGTAACCCGTACTGCTCTTTGGTATCAGTGGAGGCTCTTGGTCATAGGGTTGAGCAAATGGAGACCCAAATTAGTCACCTTGAGGACTGGACACACCCTGTGAATAGGCGGATTGGCCAGGCAGAAAGAGAAATACGGGGCCTTTGGGAAAAGTTGGATGACCTGCAGACCCGAAGCCGAAGAAGCAGTGTGTGAATTTTTGGACTCCTGGAGCAGTCGGAGAGCAATGACATGCTTACATTTTTGCAGACTCTGCTACCTGAATGGCTTAAATGAAAAATAGGAACAGAGGTGGAGACAGAGTGGGCCCACAGAGCCCCAACAAGACCCTCTCTTAGGAGATTCTTCAGTGCATCCTCAGCCAGTAGTTTTCAAGCTCCTTCAATATATGGACTGGGAGAATATCCTGAGAAGTGCACAATCTAGTAAAGAAATCATTTGGCAAGCAGCACGGCTGAGTTTCAGACCAGATTTCTGGAAGAGAATGGTAGAACGTCGAAAGACATTTGATTGGGTCCAGGACTTGGCCAGACACAAGGGACTTCCTTGTTTTCTAGTACCCCCATCAGTACTGAAAATTTAGGTGAACAATTGGCTTGAAACTTTTGACACCCCAGAGGCTGCCTGGCAGTTCATCCTGGATTTACCTTGTCTAGCAGTAGAGGAGATCGACACAGGCACAAGAATAAGTCAGACCCTAAAACCACAGCGATTTGCTTCCAGTCATGCTTCTACCTCATCAAGCAATGTAGTTCGTCAGAACTCGCTACCCCGTCCCCTAGTGCATGATGAAAATACCATGGACTGAATGACTTTGACAGTGGCTTGGATATTTTTTCTCCTGCCTATGGAACAGCGCTAATTATCTTTTGTATAGCCTATTAATAGGGTATATGCCTTACTGTAGATAGAGTAAGGCCACTGGGTGCTGGGTGGGGAGGTGCAGGATAGAATTTCGTTTTGGTTAATACATGTCAGCAATCCTATTTTACTTTGATTTTGGCACCTAGCACAATATTTCAGGCAAAGTGTGGCAGCTCTTTGGCTTGCTGGGGAATAATATATAAGTACTTATCTCTGTAGATGGGGCGGGATGCGGGAATTATAAGGCTCATAATGGTCCTTTAGGTTGGCGGGTAGCTGCGCATGGGAGGGTCTAGTTATATCTTGAAGAGAGACAGGGTTGCCAACTGCAAATAATATTGTTGTCAGAGGGAGTGCTTTTCTACTGCTTGAGCTGGGTGGGAGTTAGAGAAGGGTTGCTATATGCATGGACGAATCGATGGGGGAGGGGGGAGATGGTTTCTTACGAGCAGTCTAGTGTTCAGCTCCTTATCTGATTTTGGTGTTACACTTTGCCCAGCATATAGGACAGTGTGGCAGGCTATTCTGAGTTCTTAACAAGAATTTAAAAAAGTATCGCTTGTAGATGTAAGGTGGGATGGGGAGTTTTGGGGGGCTCTACAGACTTGAACACTGTTTGGGGGTAGCAAACACTAAGATTTCTGTTTCATTCTCGGTAGTGGTAGACGCAGATTCTTATAAATAATTTGGATGCTGGTGTGAGCGTATTCTTTTCGCGTCGGTTGAGCGAGATCGGGGAAATAGCTATACCATCTGCCCTAATCAGATTATTCGGGGAATCTTTCCTGATCGTTTTATTTTTTTATCAGGATTATATGAGTATTTTTAAAGGATTCTATATAGTGAGGCTTCCTCAGGATTCCTTAGTTTGGAGTGGGAAGTGCCCTTTCATCCCTGAAGAGGGCATACGCTGACTGTTTACAGCATGTATGAGCTTTTATTTCTGCAGCTGTCATTCAGTGGATAGTGAGCCCCACAATAAAGGGCACAGACCAAGTTAGTGGCTTTACATAGGGATTAATCACTTCTTTTAGGGTCATGGGCAATCTTGTCTGCTCTAGTATGTGCCTCGCACAGAAAAGTATTTACAATCTATGACATAATGCTGATTCTCATAGTGGGCTCTTGCTTGGGTCCTAAGTGTGTGAATATAGAGGGGAGTGGAGTAGATTTTTTCGTTTTGCTACAGCTGCAGAGTAGGAATTAACTTATGTTAACTATGGAGGCTGCCCTATTATTTTAACTTTTATTTATTTTCTCTCAGACTAGGGAATCGTCTGCCTTCTGGATAAGGCTTATTTAAAGAACAAATGCACATATTTAAGAAAAGCTTGAATTCACCTGGATTCAAGTCCCTGTGTCATGATTAGTGTTTCCTGAAAATATCATGCTATTTGGCTTTGTGGTTTTATCTGAATCAACATATGTTAATGTGCTCTTCAGTAACTGACAACAGTGAAGATTTTGCTGTCCCCATCAGTGAGTGATGACATCATTCTTGTCTAGTCTGCTGCTTCAGCAATTAAGTCCCTGATTGACTGAAGAAGCTGTTGCAGTTCCCAGTCAAAGCGGTCTGTAGAGCTAATTGGTTTCACTCAAAGTTTATTACTAACCCATCTGGTTTGTATTTAGACAGATTAGCTTAAAATCTATCATTCTGTTCTCATAAATCGTTCATCATTTGAGTTTCAGTGCTGAACTGTAGTGGTATGAATGAAAGTCTGTCTGTGACAGATTACCTTGTCTGCATCACAACTGTGAGATCTTTCTCAACAAAACTCTGCATTGTTTTCTGGCTATATAATACAGGGTTGTTTAAAGGATATAAAATAAATCTAAAGTTTTTTTAATTCCTAGAAGCAGTGTGTCTTTGATAGCCTCTATACATAGGTTCATGTGAGAACAATTTTGTTTTTTATGTCAGACTCACAAACAGGTGTCTGCCACACTCTGCTGTTTCAGGAACATGTACTGTATGAACTCATAAAATTTAGTTCTTTCAGGGTTTCTGTGTGAAAATATATCATGTATGTGTATAACTAGAAATACTATATGGCGCCCTGATGACCCTGTCTCCTGCTCCTCGGTTGAGGCTGCTGCACCCTGCTTCCCCCTTTCCGCTGCCCCACAGACCAGGTGAGTCTGGTGCAGCAGTCTTGCCCTAAAAACCTGGTTAAGGACCGAGACCCCAAAACAATGCAGCAGGCTGTTGAGCTCTCAGACCGCAATGACAGGAGCGGTCCTGCTCTGAAAGGAAGTGAAGCGGATGTGGCAGCACAAAAAGGGAAAAGCGCGCCTTCAGGGCAGCTAAAGCCCTCAATGCCTCTACAGAAAGGGGGAAGCCCCAAGTTACAAACAAGCATTTGTCAATGCTGAATGTTTGCTAGCTGGTATTGGCATTGGTACTGCATGAGTTAGAGAGATGCATAACAGGAATGGCAGTGAAGTACTGAACAAACGCCCACCCCCACTCTGCAGAAACTGACAGGCGTTGGGGTGTGCCTTTGGGTCGTTGGCTATAACGCTCATACCATTCCACCTCACCCCACCCTGCAGACACTGACAGGTATCACTGTGTGCCTTGGGGTCTTCGGCCCTTACACCCACTCCATTCCATAAGGAAATAAGCTGAGTTGGGTGCAGTATAGGACAATGGGGTGAACGTTAAGGTCGAAGACCTCAAGACACACCTCAATGCCTGTCAGTGGCTACAGGGTGGGGATGGAATGGCATGAGCATTACGTCAGACAACCTCAAGCCACACCCCCGACACCTGTCAATCTGTATAGGGTGGGGCTGTTACAGTTGGAAACCCTAACGCCCTGGGCGTCTGTTAGTATTTTCGCTCCAAATTTTCAACATGGGCTTTTTGGGACCCACCTCAAGAACAGCGGCACTATCCTTTTGTTACTCAATCCTGAAAGGTGATTTTGCACAGCAAATGCGCCATTCGGCGCAACAGGCGAGAAAAGACATTTTGGGCAGGATGTGAAAAACGACACCTGTACTGTTTATGAGGAGGTGTGAAAAAATTGCAATGCTGAAAATCTGGAGTGAAAATATGAAAAAGTGGCAAAGATACGAGCATGCACAGAAATTGCGTAACGTAGTCATTTTTTTGTAATTTTTTTCACCAAATTTTCAACATCACCTTTTTGGGACCTCCCCTCATAAACAGTTGCACTGTGATTTCATTAATCTGTCTCAAACGTGGATTTCGCACAGCAACTGCGCCATTCTGCCCCACAGGTGCGAAAACATGTTTTAGGCAGGATGCAAAAAGTGACAGCTGTACTATTCATAAGGAGGTGTGAAAACACTGGCAATGTTGGAAATCTGGAGTGAAAATATTAACAAGTGGCGAAGTTATGAGTCTGTGTACAAACTGCGCAATGCATGCTCACAACGCAGTCATTTTCTTGAATTTTTTCACCAAACTTGCAACATGGGCTTTTTGGGATCCCACCTCATGAACAATGGCACGGTCATTTCATTAATCGGTCCCAAAAGGTGATTCCGCGCAGTGACCGTGAAATCACCTTTTGGGACCAAGAAACAAAATGACAGTGCCAGTCTTCATGACGTGGGGTCCCAAGAACCCCATGTTGAAAATTTGGCACCAATACTCCCAAAAATGGCTGCGATATCAACCTAAGTTGAAACTCCCCACTGATTGCCATTATAGGGTTTACCGTGATTTTCTTCAGTTTGCGGTCAGCTTTTGAAGAGTGCAAACGTGTTCCCATTCCACAGAAGCATGGGTGGGTGGGGGGGCAGGCTGGGTGTGCAGAGGAGGGTCGGGATGGAGGAGGGGAGGCGAGGGCGACAGACAGTTTTCTTTCTGCAGGCTTAAAAAAAAGATCTCGGGGACAGTCTTCACTTTTACAGGTGAAATACTCAGAAAAATAAACTACGATACACTGGGTGGGCTCCCAGTGTGCCAGACATAGTGGAGGGGGGGGGTCATTGCCAACCGAGGGATTGGGAACCCTGTGGTCGGCTCACAAAAGGGGGCGCTGTTGGGGGGGGCACATCCGACACTGGGAGAGGGCATCCCAGTGTCGGAAAAATACAGGTTACTCACCTGTAACAGGAGTTCTAGGAATGGTATATGTTGTTCATCCACACTTATTGGCAGGTTCCTTGCCGCTTTAAATCTTGCCGGAAGGTCTTCAAGCTGGCTCCTCCCACCCACCTGGGTGGTAAAACTCTCGGCTCCGCCCCATGACACCAGATCTGGCCCACTGGAAGCTCAGGTTGTGCGTCGAAGCCGGGGAGGTCGGGTGGGTCGTGTGGATGAACAACATATACCATTCCTAGAACTCCTGTTACAGGTGAGTAACCTGTATTTCTAGGGACATGGATATGTTGCTCATCCACACTTACTGGCAGACTCCTAGCAGTTCTCTGGGAGAAGGGAGGCAAGGCGCACACCCCCGATACTTACTTAGGAAATAAAGACTGGAGAACCGAGGCCCCAAAACCAGCATCCCGGCATGACTCAAGGTCGATGTGGTAATGGGTGATGAAGGTGTGTGCTGACTTCCAGGTAGCAGCCCTGCAGATTTCCTGGATAGGGGCGTCCCTGGAAGCAGCCACCGATGCAGCAGTATGGCGGGTAGAATGAGCTCTTATCCCTCTGGGAGGCTCCATGCCCGCCAACTTAACAGAGATCTATGCAGGAGGTGACCCACCTGCTTATCATCCGCTTGGCTGCAGGTCTGCCAGGTGCGGCTTCAGCGTGAGTGACAAACAGCTGGCAAACCTCTCCTGAATTTCAGCCGTCAGCTCCTTATAATAAGCGGCGCCTTCTAGGTCCAAGTATGGAGACCTGTACGCCCTCGAGGTGTGATTGGGGTAGAACACCGGCAGAGTCAACACCTGGTTCAGGTGAAACTCCGACACCACCTTCAGAAGGAATTTCGGGTGGGGGCGCAGGATAACCTTGCCCCTGTGGAAGACCAGGTAAGGAGACTCTATGCAGAGCGCCTGGAGCTCTCCCATCCTTCTGGCTGACGTGATAGCCACCAAGAAGGCGGTCTTCCACGACAGGTGAGAGAGTTCACACCTGTGCATTGGTTCGAATGGCTTGCCCATGAGCTTTGCCAGTACCAGCAGTAGATCCCATGGAGGTGGAGGTTCTCACACCGGAGGGGAAATGTGATCAAGGCCTTTGAAAAAGCCCAGACCACCTTCTCCTGCGCCACCGACTGCTCCCCGGCCCGCGCCCGTAAGCAGAGATGGCTGCCAGGTGCACCCTTGGGTCCGACCCAAGCCCTGCCGAGAAAGGGACCATAAATAGTCCAAGATGCTTGCCAAGGAACAGGAGGAAGGGTCCAAGCCCTTGCCCTGACACCAAATGGAAACCTCTTCCATTTAAAGGCATAGCATTTCCTGGTCGACTCCTTACGGGACGCCTCAACTACATTGAGGACCTCGTCGGAAAGACCCAAGGCCTGGAACTCTAGCCGCTCAGGAACCAGGCCGTCAGGTGCAGGGATTGAAGGTCCGGATGGAACACCTTCCCCTGACTGACTGAGAGCAGGTCCGGGTGAGCTGGAAGCTGCCTCGGGAGCCTGGAGCTGAGGCTGAGGAGATCTGGGTACCAGAACTGGCGGGGCCAGACTGGGGCTATCAGAATCACCTGCGCCTTGTCCCTCCTTGCTTTGAGAAGCACCTTGTGTATCAAGGGAAATGGGGGAAAGGCGTAGAAGAGGCCCGGGGTCCACGGCCTCGAGAAGGCATCCCCCTGCTGAGGGGGGCAGGCATGGAACAGCCTCAGCTTCGCGTTCTCCCTGGAGGCAAACAGGTCCACCTGAGGTGTGTCCCAATGGGAGAACAGATCTTGTACTACCTCCGGCAGGAGAGACCACTTGTGGGACGCAGCCGCTATCCAGCTTAGGGCATCGGCCAGGGTGTTGGAGGCTCCTGCCACATGAATGGCTAGGAGATCCGCCTCCAGGCTGCGTACGAGTGACCAAATGCGGGGAGCTTCCTTGCACAGAAGCATGGAGCGCGTCCCACCATGGCGGTTTAGATAGTACATGGTCGTGGTATTGTCCGTCTGGACTCGGACCACTTGACCCCAGAGAAACGGAGCAAAGGCGGTGAGAGCTAGGCGGACCGCTCGGAGCTCCAGCAGGTTGATGTGGCATCGGGACTCCCACGAGGACCAGAGGCCGTGCGCCCGGTGTTCCCCCAGATGGGCACCCCAACCCATCAGAGAGGCATCGGTCGATAGAGAGACCGTCGGCTCAGGGCGGACAAACGGGATGCCCTCCTGCAGATGAACTGGAATGGTCCACCACCGGAGAGCGTTCCACATCCCCTGGGTCACTGTCACTAGCTGGTCCAATGGATTGCAGCATTGTGACCACTGGCTGGCCAGTCCCCACTGAAGAGGCGCATGTGCCAGCGGGCCCAATGGACCACGCTGGTGCAGGCCGCCATGAGACCCAGGAGGCGCAGGAAGTCCCGGGCAGGGCGCGATTGCCCAACCAGAAATGATTGGGCAAAGGAGGAAAGAACCTCGGCCCTGTCGGCCGGGAGCCGTGCTCTGGCTCAAGAGAGTCGAGCTCTGCCCCGATGAAAAGAATCACCTGCTGCCTCGAGTTCACTTGGCCTCGCTTGATGAGAAGGCCGACTTGAGAGCAAACCTGGAGGGCCAGATCTCTGGACCACTCCACCTCCTGTCTGGAGGGGGCTGCTATCAGCCAATCGTCCAGGTAAGGGTACACCCGGACCCCTCGGCGCCGCAGAAATGCTGTCACCACTGCTATGCATTTGGTGAAGACCCTGGGAGCTGGAGACAGGCCAAAGGGCATGGCTAGGAACTCGAAAAGGGATCCCTCCGCTCGAAAGCGAAGGAATCTCTGATGTGACGGACGGATAGGGACGTGAAAGAACGCATCCTGCAGGTCCAGAGAGCAGAACCACATGCCGAGTTCCAAGGATGGTATTATCTGAGCCAGAGAGACCATCCTGAAGGTTGAGACCTTAGGAACTTGTTTAGGTCGTGTAGGTCGAGAATGGGGCGCCAGCCCCCCCGTCTGTTTCGGAACCAGGAAGTACCTGGACACAAACCCCGGGTCTGAGGGAGGGTCCGCCACCTCCCTTATCACCTCTTTCTGGAGGAGGAGAGTGATGTCGGCTCGGTGAGCCGACAGTGAGGCTGCGGACCCCGATGTCCCCCGAGGTGCGACGGCTCTGAAGGGCGGGGCCTGCTCGAATTCCAAGGGCAGGACTTTTCCCACCACCTCCAACACACACCTGTCCGTGGTAATAACGGACCAGGCGGAAAGGAAGTGACGGAGCCGTCCCCCCACGGGGGGAACCTGGGGTGAGGTGATGGGGTTGGGGGCGACACCCCTCAACCCGTCACTGGGCAGGCTTGGAGGAGGGACCGGCCGAGGGACCTCCTGGGCCTTTACCTCCCTGCTTCTTGTTGGAGGAAGTCCTGGGCTTGGGTTTGGGATGCCAAGCACGAGCCTGCTGGCCCTGACGTTGCTGGGCCGGACGTGCCGAGGGCGCAGAGGGACGAAAGGGCTTAGGCTGTGGTTTGCGGCCTTTGTCCTTCTGAGCGGATGAGACAGAGTCCAAGGTAGCACTGGACTTCTCGATCCTCTGAAGGTGACCTTCCACCCAGGGCCGAAGAGGTCGGTCCCCAAGAGGACATCTGCCAACTTGTGCTGGTATCCAGTGAAGGTGGATATCCTCAGCCAAGCCCGACGACGCATAGCCACTGCGGCTGCCACCGACCTGGCACATGAGTCCCCGATGTCCAGAGCAGTCTGACGCTGCTGTTTGGCCACTGCCCTGGTCCCGCACCTGCTTAACCATGGTCTGCAGGTCCGCGGGAAGATGAGGGACAACTTCGTCCAGGGAGCCCAACAGGGCATGAGAGAAATGTGCCATGAGGACGGCCGAACTGGCCTGGCGAAGGCCGAGGGAGGACGCAGCGTAGACTTTTAGCCCGGCATAGTCCAATTTTGGACTCCTTGTTGGGAGATTTGTCCCGTCCTAGCGCTCCGCACGCGGAAAACGCTGTGTGTAACTAACCCCTCGGCCGAGGGTGTTCCAAAACCGGACAAGGAACGGTAGGGATCGCATACTTCCTGGCCATCCTGGCGAAGGAGCAGGACAGGAAGCAGGGCGCTGCCAGAGCTCCAAGGCCGGGCCCACTATGGCCTCGGCCACCGGAAAGGCCTCTGTAGGGGAATCCCCTCGGTCCAGAATCTCCGTGAGGGGATACCTGGCCCGCTTAGAGATGGGTTCGAGCTTCATCCCGGTGGACTCCGAGATGAGCAAGCAATCCTAGGTAGAGACGAAGGCTATAGTCCACCGACTGTCCTCCTGAGGACCCAAGTCCATTCGCCTGGAGAAAAGGGAGGAATCTCCTTCGGACTCGGAAGAGTCCTCGAAGAGCTGCCTTGGGCCTGAGCCACCCTCCACCTGCCGAGGTTGATCGGGAGTGAGGGTGACAGACAGCCTATGGGGCAGTCCCTGAGCCGACTGAGAATTCTTGGTCGGAGCCCCAAATAACGGCTATGGAGGCGGAGGTTCCACTGGGATCGGTGGAGCAGCTGGTTTTGGCCGAACAACCAGCCTGGGAACAGGCTCCTCGGATAAATCGAGGGGTTGTTTCGGCCGCTCTGGTGACAGCCACGTAACGGCCGGGGAAGGCGACGGCTTGGTCCCGGTCAGAAGGAGCTGTTGCCACATGAGGATCCTCATATCGTCGGCGTAACTTCGTCGAAGCCTCCCCTAAATCCGAGGAGGGCGGCGAGCAGCCCGGCGACAGCGCACGCAGTGCCGGGGCCGAGACCGCCTATGGCGGGCGGGATCGGCTGGACCAGAAGAAGTCAGAGGCTGAGACCGAGAACCTCGGCTTTCCCCGAGGACGGTGCGGGGAGGTGTCGGGGGAACCGGCACTCCCCTCGGTTCGGAGGGTTCATCTGAAGGCTCCGGAACCGGAGGCACAGACAAGCCCACGGGGTCCTCAACTCCCCACTGGGGAACCGGGAGAGAGGATTTCGGCTTCTCCTGCACGCAACCCATCCAACGGGTCAAGAAAAATCTCGGCAGCGTGAGCGCGGAGTCTCGGTCAACTGGCCTGACGGGGACACCGTGAGACCAGTGGCGAGCTGAGGTCGACTGAAGTCGACGGCCGACAACCGGGGAGAGGGATCTTCCGGCCCCAAGAGCCGCCGACGGAGGGACTTACCCTTGTCTCTTTTGGACCAGAAAACGGTCCAGCAGAAGTTGGTCCCTCTCCTTTAGTAGAGAGGGTCAGACAAAGCTCCTTAAAAGAAGCTGAAAAGAGGCACCCAAAGAAGCGGGACAAATGCAGCAGCCGAGGGTAAAATCGGCCCGGCGCCGCCTCCTCTTCAAGAGGCGATCATCTGCTCAAGCTGATCCGCCCGAGCCACCGCCCTTGGACACCGCCCGACCGGGCCTCTTTTGACTTCACCGGAAGGAAACGCTTCTCGGGACGCCCCAGTTGTAAACGGGCAGCGCGGTCTTTGAGGACGTAGGCCGAGAAGGAAGAGCACAGGTCGCAAGACTGCGGGTCGTGCTCAAGGCCTAGACAGTAGACGCACGTGGAGTGCAGATCCATCTGAGACATCTTC
This sequence comes from Neoceratodus forsteri, assembly GCA_016271365.2. Taxonomy (NCBI): domain Eukaryota; kingdom Metazoa; phylum Chordata; order Ceratodontiformes; family Ceratodontidae; genus Neoceratodus; species Neoceratodus forsteri. The sequence goes on along the minus strand of CM028131.1, from coordinate 1,385,907,344 downwards.
TGCCCGCAAGGGCATCTCCGGAAACCGGGAGTCGATTTGTCCATCGCAGCCACGAGGGATAGAAGACCGAAGATTATTTTAGTGAAAAACTTTTAATTCACAAAAGCCAAAGAATTAGGAACCAGTCTTATATGCAGAGCGTTAAGGAGGGAACCTGAGCTTCCAAGCGGTAAGGAAGATCTGGCGTCATGGGGCGGAGCCGAGAGTTTTACCACTCGGGTGGGTGGGAGGAGCCAGCTTGAAGACCTTCCGGCAAGATTTAAAGCGGCAAAGGATACCTGCCAGACAGTGTGGATGAACAACATATCCATGTCCCTAGAAAGATAATTACATTGGCACACTGGGGTGGGCTCCCAGTGTGCCACAATACTGAGGGGGAGCATGCTGGCATGGGGAGTGTGCACCCCACTGTCCTCAAAAGATATGTTCGGACTTGGGAGGGCATGCCGACACGGGGGTTAGGCATCCCGATGTCAGCTTTGGGAGGAGTGTGTGGTGGGTGGCAGAAGCAGCCAATTATGCAAAGCCACAGTGGCGGGGCTCATTTATTTCACAGGGAAAAGCACACTGAGCAAACAAGTTGCTCGTAAGTCCAGCCATGTGCATTACTGTGCACTGTAATGCGCATGGCTGGAATGTGCCTGGTTGCCAGGAAAGACGGGGGGAAGAGATCTGCCGCTGCAATGACGAAACTGTCCATGATTGGCGTAGCAAATTTCGTTCAAGTCCGACACTCGCTCTGAAACTGCCATCATCAGCAGCTTCCCTGTTGATTGGTGGCTGAGGGACGCCATCTCTGAAAGAGTTCGCTGGACTGGCCAAACACTGCCACACCTCTGCAATGCTCTACTCACCTCAAAATGTTTCTTGTGTGCTGCATGCACAAGCAAACATAAAAAGGGATTTCTCAGATAAAACAAATGATGACTGTTGGTTTTGTAAACAGCCAGGGCATCTTGCTAGACAGTGTCCTAAAAAGGCACAGGGTGGACAAGGTGGTGCTCGAAAGAGTTGGGTGCATTGTGTATCCCTGAAAGCATGCCTATAAACATGAGGGATCACAAACACCCGGTCAATGTAAATGGGGTGCAGACCCATGGGTTAAGGACACAGGGGCACACGGGTGTCTCTTACCTTAGTAAAAGGGGATTTGGTTGGGCCTGAACAGCTTATACCTAATCGGTTTGTAACAGTGAGGGGATTCACTGGGGAGGAGAAAACTGCCACTAGCTATTGTTCTCCTGGACTGGGGTGAGACAGGAGAGAGGGTGCAAAAGGTGGCAGTGGCAGACAACCTTACCCTAGATTTGATTATAGGGTACAATCTCCAGAAGGGGGTAGTGTGTGCAGTTACCTGCAGTCAGACGGCAAAGGTAGACTGTTGTCAGGAAGTCTAAACCTCACTCTCAGGTTCTTGGCAATATTGGGAATGCAAGGAATCATAGACACAATGCATAAGAGTAATAAACTTGTTATTACTACCAAAGGGATAAATCACAGTTGCCCTAAGCAGTTCTTACCAATATGAACCTGGACCCAATGCTAAGCGTTCCCTATACCTCGAGGTTTCTTCATGTCTCTTGGGGTCTCCAAGGTATAAGGCTGTGTCTCACTTTATATACCTATGATAATTACTATGGTTACTGTAAGATAGAAACATTTCTAGTTACAGAGATGAGCCCTACTGTCTAAATTAGAGGTGGCTCCACGGTCCAAGATAACATTATACAATTTTGTAGTAGTCATCACTTTGTGAAACAAAAAAGTACAGTTCTTACACAAATCAGTGTAATAGTACAACTCACCAAAGGGTGGCAATGCCGACTTACATATCATAATCATTACAAGGACACAGATGTCCTAACATCTTATAAGTAAGAAATACAAATAATATATATATTTATTACAAAACAAAGTGTATAACAATAATATGCATATATATCCTGACATCTACTCTTATACAGTAGAGGCCCTTAGCCCCTATATGTTAGTATAACATATACTTAAATACTAGCCGTCTACAGTGTACCTCTGGGGGTACCAATAAGGGCGCAGGGACCTTGTGTAACACTGTAGTTCCCTGGACCCACAGAAGCCCCATCCTGTGTCTCCTGAAATGGACAGTAGTGAAAAGGAAGTAGGACTTCCCCCAAGTAGCAGTTCACAAAACAGCAACAGAAGGTTACTCTGAGGAGGGAAGGGTATCCAATGGTCAGAAGGTTAGGGATGGCAGAGACCTTGAATGCCCTAATGCTACAGCAATGGACCCCAGTTTAGGAACTGAAGGGGACATGTCTCATGCCTTGGGAAAGTGTGAAGAATTTACAGCTGCTCAGAGGACTGATCCTAGTTTGGGGAGGCTGAGGGCTTGTGCAGAACTGGACGGAACACATGGAGGTGATGTGAGACAGAGTATTTTGAGACAGTGGTCTGTTGTATACACAGGACATAAGGACAGAGGGAGGGGTGACGGGCAGGCAGCTTGTCATTCCCCAGGGGTACCTTGAGCAGTTGCTGAAGATCGCTCATGATATTCCCATGCCCGGTCATCTTGGAACTGCATGCACCATGTATTAATTGGCCCAAAATTTCTATTGGCCAAACTTCACCCAGCAGGTGAAGGAATACTGCATGACTTGTCACTGGTGCCAACAAATAGGGAAGGCAGGTAGTAAAACCAAAGCTACCCCAATTCCCTTGCCCATTGTGGAGGAGCCATTCCAGAGGGTGAATGGATATTGTGGGACCACTGAATACCCGAAGCTCCTCCGGGAAGAGGTTTATCCTGACGGTGGTAGATTATGCCGCCCGATACTGAGGCGGTTGCCCTCTCCTTATGTAGAACAAAGTGGCAGATGTCTTGCTAGGAATTTTCTCCTGTGTCGGCTTTCTGCAGGAGGTTATCACGGATTGAGGGGGTACCTTCATGTTGGACCTGATGAAGTGTTTGTGGGAAACGTGGGGGGTGGTGCAGAGACGCACACCTTATCACCCACAATCCAATGGGCTAGTGGAAAGGTTTAATCGTACCCTAAAATCGATGCTCCCAGGCATTTGCTGAACAGCATGAGAGGGACTGGGAGAAATACCGTCCCTGCCTGTTGTTCGCATACATGGAGGTGCCCCGAGTCTCGACAGGGTTCTCCCCTTCGAACTCTTATATGGACGTAGGGTGCGTGGGCCCCTAGACATGATCCGGGAAGACTGGGAAGGCAAGCACGCCACCCAGGGAACTCCCATAGTGGAGTATGTCCTAAAGTTTAGGGAAAAGCTGAAGGAGCTTATGGGAGCAGCCCACAGCAACCTGTCAGTCGCCCAGCAGAAGCAAAAGGTCTGGTACGACCGCAGAGCCAGAGCTCACTCGTACAGTGTAGGTCAGGAAGTCATGGTCCTAATTCTGGTCTGGAAGGACAAGTTGCAGGCTGAGTGGGTGGGACCATACAGGGTAGTCAGACAGGTAAATAACATGAACTGTATTGTAGAACTGCCTGACAAGAGACATATCCATAGAATGTACCATGTCAACATGATGAAGTCATATTCAAACAGGGCTGACATGGTATTTGCAGTGTGCAGTCCTGGGAAGGGAACAAATGAAGAAGACCCCCTACTGGACTTGCTAGGGGAAAGCAAGCAGGAGTCCTCTGTGGAGGCAATCAAACTGTCACCCCAGCTGACCCCGGAACAGTCCCAGGAAGTGAGGGAGGTTTTAGCGGACTTAGCCCTTTTGTTTATGGCCATGTCGGGATGTACCACCTTAGGGACACATGATGTAGATACCGGATGCAAGTGCCCATCTGGACAGACTACTAGGTGTCTGAGGCCATCCTAAAGGACATCAGGAGAGAGGTGGGAGAAATGCTGGTTTATGGGGTAATCCTGAAATCCCACAGCCCCTGTGCCTCAACCGTAGTCCTCGTTCCCAAGCCAGAAGGCCCTACTCGCTTTTGTGTGGACTATCATGGACTCAATGCAGTCATAAAGTCTGACACCCCCCCAGTGCTATGGATGGACGAACTAGGGGACAAGTTGGGAGGGGCAACATACCTTACCACCACTGACTTGACAAAAGGGTCCTGGCAGGTGGAGTTACTGTCAGAGCTAGGGAGAGATTGGCCTTCATCACTCCAATAGGATTATTTGAGTTCAGGGTAATGCCAGGGTTTTATTTAACTCTAAAAATTGATTAGCGTTTTGCTCATAAAAGTGCTAAAACATTGTGAAAATGCAAAGCACTTGCCTCACTGTGTTTAACAAACATAACACTTCTAGAAAACCTATATAAATACTTTCTGTACAGTTAGTATGGTCCCAAGAAAAAAAAAACTGCTAATCAATTATTTAAAACCCTGTAATGCCTTTTGGAATGAAGAACACCCCTGCCACTTTCCAAACGCTGGTCAATCAGGAGTTACATGGTACTGAAGAGTACACAGCAGCGTATCTGGATGATGTTGCCATCTTCAGTACCAGTTGGAAGGAACACCTATCCCACCTGAAAGAAATGTTGGGCCGGATACAGAGGGCAAGGCTCACTGTCAAGGCTGAAAAGTGCCAGGTGGCCATGGCGGAGGTGGTATACCTAGGACATGTAGTAGGACGGGGGCAGCTTCATCCCAATCAAGCAAAGATTGCAGCAATAGAGGCATGGCCCAGGCCTGAAACCCAGAAGCAGGTCAGGAATTTTCTAGGGACCGCCAGGTACTATTGAAAGTTTGTACCGAATTACAGTACCCTGGCAGCTCCCCTATCTGGCCTGCTAAAGAAAAGAATGCCCAGAAAGGTAAAGTGGGAGCCAGCCTGTGTATGAGCCTTCGCACGACTAAAGGAGGCACTGTGCAGTGCCCCTGTGTTGGCCAGCCCAGATTACAGTAAGCCATCTGTAGTCCAGATAGATGCCTCAGATGTGGAGAGTGGAGCAGTCCTCAGTCTAATCAGGGAAAGGATCACCCAATAGTGTACCTTAGCAAAATATTACTTCCCCAGGAGCAGGCATATTCCACAGCTGAAAAGAAATGCCTTGCGCTGGTATGGGCCCTAAAGAAATTAGAGCCGTACCTCTATAGGAGGCACTTTGAGGTACAGACAGATCATAACCCCCCGGTGTGGCTAACTCAGATGGGTAAAACGAATGGGCGTCTGTTAAGATGGAGTATTGCCCTACAGGCCTACAATATGACCATTACCCACTGGGCCGGAATGGCCAATACAGATGGGATATCTCGCCACTCAGAACAGTAGCTGGATTTGTGAAAACCTTACCATGCATTAGGGGGCATGTTCCCACAAATTTAGTCTAGGAGGGAGGGAGGGAGGAATGTTACGAGCTACCCAACTGCCAGTCCTTATCTGTAGATATAATTCTGTTGTATATATATATTTTGATGTAATTCTGTGTATATGTATATGCCACAAAATACCAGTGTTAATACAAAGGCACCTGGGGCGAGAGATACTGGATCTCTGTTAAAAGGGATTTGACCTTCCTTTGACCTGAAGGCCATCTTGCTTGCCAGGAAACTGACACGCTATTGTCAAAGGCTTGGGGATAGCTGATCAAAGGGTATTCCCTAAATTAACTAACCAAGGGAAACAGAGGTAATAGAAATCAGCTTGTATAGTCATAAACCTTACAGGATCTTCCTTGGAACTAATTGAAGGAAGCCAGTCCAAAAGCCCAGGATGTTTTAGCCAGGATTTGAGCAGCAAATGACCATTCTGACAGGATATTGTGAATTTTATCTTACAGGTGCCAACTGTCTACAGGGGACTTCAAAAGACAAACTCTGAATGTCATATCCATGTTAATTATGTGTCTCAGGATTTTGATATTCTTGGGATTTGGGGAAACAGCAGAACAGTGACATTTCCTGGTCAAATGTAGTGGCTCCGGGGAAACTTTAGAACTGGTAATATCTGAAGACACTGCAAGTTACAGAAAATATTTAAAGCTCCAGCTTAGTGCATTTGAACACACTGTTCATTTGGACTCCACCTGACACATAAGGAAACAAAACTGCTGCGAAGACCAACAAAACTGAACTTTCATTTATTGTTCTGGACTTCAAGTTTCTACGAATTTCAGGTAGACTTCAGCTAACAGCGACAGTGCATTTTCATGTATATTTTTCCATTTTTTTATTTCTGTATTCTGTGACCAAATTAATGTTTTATTTGTTGTAACTATAAGATGATCATTTAAGTATTTTACTAAAAACTTTTGTTTTTCTAAAGAAAATCTGCCTGACTGAGATTTCTATAATTGTGTGTGAAATGTGGGACAGTATTAATAATCTGTGACAAGCTGTTATTGCTAAGAGGATTGTTACCATCAGCAACCAAATCAAAAAAGGGGTCTGTAAGGAATCTGGAAGGACAGGGAGAATACCAGAGTCTGTAGGGATTTTGAAACAGGCAGTTGCGTGTCCTGTAGGGAGAAGGCCAAATCAGGTTTTACGCTGCTACCCCTTAAAAGTGTGTGATGCCTGGGTCTTCTCCCTTTGTGCACTAGCCAAGGAAGGGTTCATATTTGGCTACAAGTCTGAATACTGGTATTGTGACCTTACCTAGAGTTTAGAGGTACACTCTGGGTCCTTGTGGCAGAGGTGCATTCGTGACCTCGGCAAGCAGTCTCAAAAGACACAAGCAGGGTAGCCCTGTTCTCCCTCATCACGGATTGCACTTAGGGGTGGGCACTGTGAGCTCAGTGGATCTTATCCACCAGGACTGGATTTGTGACAGCTGCAACCTGCGGAATAGAATCATTATGATATGTTATCCTACAAGATAGTATCTTGGAAAGTGTGTGTGTGGGGGATAAAAGGTCCCATTAAGCAGGAGCAAGTGCTAACACATGTCTAGAAGTTTGGGGGGAAGGTGCAAATACATTTGTAGCAGGAAACCCATTTATTATGGAAAGAGGTGAACAGGTTTAAAGCTAGCTGGAAAGGACAGGTCTTTGCAGCATAGGTGTCTTCCAAAAAGAGGGGGGTCATGACTGCATTGACCAGGGAAGTGAACTGGGTCATCTTCTCATCTCGAGGGATCCTCAAGGGAGATGGGTGCTAGTTACAGGCATTCTGGATAGCAAGGTATGTACACTAGTATCGGTGTATGGACCAAATGCAGATAGTGTCTAATTTTTTTCATTTATTCTTGCAGATTATTCAGGATAAGAATACTGGGGATATTATTTTTTTTTTTTTTTGGAGGGGGCGATATGAATAAGGTCATGGACCCTGGATGTGACAGAAGTGGAAACTTCGCTAGACTGGTTACAGCTGTCTCTGGTCCACTTTCTAAGCTCAGGGATGATCTTGGGCTTTGGGATGCATGGCATATTGCCAATCCTACTGTAAGAGACTATACACATTACTCACTTGTACAACAAACTTATAGTAAGATTGATTTGTTTTTGGTATCCCATTCAATGTTACAAAATACTTTGTCAGTTTCTATTGAGCCCATGGTCATTTCCGACCACTAAAACTTTCATTTTTGCACTGGATCAGAGATGACTTCTGGATTCCAGGTGACGATGTAATGCCATTTTTTTTTTTTTACGAGCCTGCAATTTCAAGCATGGCTTAGGCAAAAGATAAGGGATTACCTATCGGTTAATTGTATGGGAAATACAACTATTAATACAACTACTAAAATCAGTATGGGAGGGCTTGAAGGCATACCTTCGAGGACATATTATCCCCTACGCAGTTGGGCCAGTTGGAAAAGCAGCACAAATCCGGTTCAGGGGGTTTATATCTTTGTTGCAACAGGTGCGAGACCTAAGGATTCAAATCAATGTATTAAATACTCAGCAGGCAGATTTTGCATTGTTCAGGACTTGCCAGACCTACTGGGAGGGGGGAGAAAAAGCTGGATGGTTGTTAGCATACCGGTTAAAACAGATGGAGGCAATTAAGAAGGTTCCTGGAAGAAGAAAGGGAGATAGTACCATCTTTGACACTAAAGGAATTAACAATGCGTTCCGGAAGCTTTACTCATCTAAAAGAGACTCAGGATTTTACGGGAGATATTTGGGAGTTTTTGCACTCGTTATACCTTACCTAAATTATCTGAGGACCACCATTGGGAGTTGGACTGGCCTATTTCACTAGGGGAAGTTCAGTTAGTGGTGCAACAGTTAAAAGGAGGTAAGAGTCCAGGACCAGATGGCTTCCCTGCCGAATTTTATAAAGTAGCAGACCTGGTTGAGCCTCTGTTAGAAGATGTTTTCAAGTAGTCCTGGAAGTTGGGAGAACTCCCTAAAACAATGTCCGAAGCGATGATCAAAGTGTTACCGAAACCAGGGAAGGACACATACCATTGTGCTAACTACTACCCAGTCTCTCTTCTCAATGTTGATTATAAGACTTCAGTGGAAGTTTTGACTAGTCGTTTGACTAAGATTTTTCTGGGGTTGATACATCCCGATCAAGCTGGTTTTGTAAGAAGAAGGGATGGAGTGGACCATATTCATAGTCTGGTAGATTTCATTTGGTATTCGGGTTCAGTCCAGGGGGAAATCTGCAGTCATCACTTTGGACACAGAAAAGTCACTCGACTTGGTAGAATGGCCTATTGTTAATGCAGTTTTGAAGAAGTTTGGCTTTAGCTCCAACTTTCTCCAATGGATACAGACCGTTTATTCATCCACCCAGGCAATGCTTCTTACTAATGGGAAAACCTTCTCCTCCTTTCAGCTAAGACAGGGCACTCGACATGGATGCCCATTGTCCCCTGCATTATTTGTTTTGGCTATTGAGCCATTGGCTCACCAAATGAGACTGCCCTGAGATATCAGGTTTTCTCGTTAGAGAAGTTAAAAAAAAAACATGTTGTTCACCGATGACACCCTCTTGACTTTAACGGATGTGACTTCCTCCTTACCAAAACCTGTAGAGCTTTTGAATTGTTTCTCTACTCTACTGGGGCTGAGAAAAAATTGGGGCAAGAAGGTAGTAAGCCCTATGACTCCCTCTTTGGCAAAGTTATCCTTGCCGGTCCAAGAGCTCTCTTGGTCATCCTGTCCTATGCGATATTTGGGCATGCATATATCCCCTCGGTTGCTGGACTGGTCCTCTCTGAACTTGCAACCTTTACTCACTGTTTAAAGGCAGATGTGGCTCGTTGGCGTTATCTTCGACTTTCAATTTGGGTTAAGGTCCAGCAGGTAAGGATGATGTTCCTCCCTAAGTTATTATATGTTAACATAGAATTTGATGGCAGATAAGGACCACTTGGCCCTCCTAGTCTGCCTATTTCCCTACCTAACGGATAAGTTGCAGATCCTAGTTAACCAACAGCCTACTTCCTCCTACCCCCCACTGGAATTGCCTTATGTCTGTCCCATGCATTCTTAAATTCCCCCCACTGTTTTTGACTCTACAACCTTCTCAGGAAGGCTGTTCCATGTATCCACAACCCTCTCTGTGAAGAAATACTTCCTCATATTACCTCTGAGCCATCCCCCCTCTATCTTCAAATTGTGCCTTTTGTTGTTGCACATCTCTTTTTCTGAAAGATGCTACCCTCTTGGACTCTGTTGATTCCCTTGAGGTATTTGAAAATTTCCATCATGTCTCCCGTCTCCCTCCCTTCCTCGAGGCTATACATCTTTAGTTCCTTTAGTCTTTCTTCATATGTCTTCTGATGCAGATCCTGCAACATTTTGGTTGCCCTCCTCTGGACAGCCTCCACCCTGTCTTTGCGGAGATGGGGTCCCCAGAACTGTACACAGTACTCCAGATGTGGTCTTACTAACGTACTAAAATGCCAGCAGAATAGGCCTAACAGTCTTACGAGTCTGCTCAATTGGTCAGCCCCCACCCTGGGTGCTGACCTTGCTGCCCCCCTCGCCTTCTCTGGCTTCTCCCTTCCCAGTTCCGGATATTCTTGCTGCATTGGATTTTGCTTCCAGAACCCTTCCCCTGTACCTGTACCAGCCCCTCTTGAACCCCTCCACCATCTCTGCCTCCACCAGCCTCTCAGTGAAGTAGCACCTCCTCCTTTCTCCCCTGAATCTTCCCCCCTCCAGCTTCCACCCACACCCTCTAGTCGCCCCCTCCTCCTTCCTTCGAAGCACCCTGACTGTTCCTCCCCTATTTACCCTCTTCATGTACTTGAAGACCTCTATCATGTCCCCCCGGTCCCTTCTCTCTTCCAATGTGTACATATTTAGCTCTTCAAGCCTCTCCTCATAGGTCCTGTCCCCCAAGCCCCAAATCATTTTGGTTGCCCTCCTCTGGACCCTCTCCAGGAGTTTAATGTCCCTCTTTCAGTGTGGCCTCCAAAACTGCATGCAGTACTCAAGGTGTGGCCTCACCAAGCAGTTATACAGAGGGAGCATCACTTCCCTCCTTCTGGAGGTGATCCCCATAGTGATCATCCCAGCATCCTGTTGGCCTTGACTGCTGCCCTCCTACAAGTCTCAGAGTTGTTCATTCTGACATCCACCACCACCCCCAGGTCCCTCTCAGCCATCGAGACTTGTAGCATTCCCCCCCCCAGGGTGTACACTAGGCCCGGGTTTCTGGCCCCCAGGTGGAGTACCCTGTATTTCCCTGCATTGAACCTCAGCTTCCACTTTCTAGACCATCTTTCCAGAGCCTCCAGGTCCCCCTGTAGGGCCACCTTCCCATCCTCCCCATCCACCACCGGCCCCAGTTTTGAGTCGTCCGCAAAGAGACTCATCTCACTCCTGATTCCTGTCCTTATGTCAGAGACGTAGGCGTTGAACAGTAGGGGCCCAAGGACTGATCCCTGTGGGACCCTACTAATGACCCTCTTTGGAGATGAGACTATCTCGCCAACTACGACCCTCTGGATCCGCTCCTGGAGCCAATTGCCTATCCATCTGATCATCTGGTTCCCCACCCCCATTTCTCCCAGCTTATCCAACAGGCCCATGTGAGGAACAGAGTCAAATGCCTTGCTGAAATCTAGAAAGAGGACGTCCACTGGTCTACCAAGGTCCAAGGCACTCGTCACCCAGTCATAGAACTCCACAAGGTTTGTCTGACACGATTTCCCCGAGACGAATCCATGCTGTCTATCGTCCAGGCACCCTGACTTTTCCAGGTCCTCCCAAGCCTCTCCTTGACAATGCCCTCCATCACCCTGCCCACCACCGATGTCAGGCTGACAGGCCTGTAGTTCTCTGCCACCTCCCTTGATCCCCCCTTGTGGATAGGCACTATATGTGCCACCTTCCAGTCCTGGGGCACCCACCCTGTCCTCAGAGAGATGGTGAAAAGCTCCGTCAGGGGTTTCGCCAGGACATCCGCAAGTTCCTTCAGCACTCTGGGATGTAATTTATCCAGCCCCAGTGCTTTCTCCATCTTAAGGGAGCTGAGGGTTTCCCTCACTCTCTCTGTTGTGATTTCCACTTCCAGTACCTCATCTCCCTGCTTAGCCCTCCTCACTCCTGCCAGTGATGCCTCCCCCTCTCCCCAGACCCGCCGACTGGTAAGGGTCCCCCCCTCCTCAGTATCTCTGTCTCCTCCCATGTCTGATGCAGCACCCCCATTTTCCTTGGTGAAACTGAGGTGAAGTACTCATTTAGTACCTCAGCCTGCTCCCCCCGGTCTTGTGCCCATCTCTCCCCTGATTTAATCCTGCTAATCTGCCCCTTCACCCTTCGTTTTTCCCCAATGTATCTAAAGAACCCCTTGTTCCCTCTCCTGATTTCCCTGGCCAGGTTCTGCTCCTTCCTTGCCTTAGCCACCCTCACCACCCTAGTGGCCTTTAGCAAGGCATTTGACACAGTCCCGCACTAAAGATTAGTAAACAAATTAGCCAGCCTGACAGTGGGTCCTAGGGTGGTAGCCTAGGTAAAACACTAGTTGGACAACAGGACACAGTGGGTAATGGTAAATGGTAAAACCAGTTTTCTACTGGTGATGCCTCTCCCTATGCATCCCAGTATCCCCCAGCCCTCCATACTGCCTTCTCACATTGCTGGCCCACCTTTAGGTCATCTGATACGACTACCCCCAGGTCCATTTCCATTTTTGTTGCTGTCAGTATCTCACCCCCCAATGTGCACTCTTCCCCTAGATTTCTGTTTCCCAGGTGCATTACTTTGAACTTTTTTGCACTGAATCTAAGCTGCCATAAATCTGACCATTCCTCCAACCTTGCCAAGTCCCTTTTCATCCTTTTCACCCCACCTTATGTATCAACCTTGCTGCAGATCTTTATGTCATCTGCAAAGAGACATACTTTCCTTTCCAGTCCCTCTGGAATGTCACTTATAAAGACATTAAAAAGGACCGGCCCCAATACTGAACCCTGCTGTACCCCCGAGTAACCCTCCTTTCTTCACTGTGAACTCCATTTACCATTACCCACTGTGTCCTGTTGTCCAACCAGTGTTTTACTCAGACTACCACCCTAGGACCCACTGTCAGGCTGGCTAATTTGTTTACTAATCTTTTGTGCGGGACTGTGTCAAATGCCTTGCTAAAGTCTAGGTAGGCCATGTCCACAGCCCCTCCCTGGTCTACTGCTTTGGTCACCCAGTCAAAGAAATCAATTAGATTTGTCTGACATGACCTTCCTGCTGTGAATCCATGCTGCCTTGGGTCCTGTGCTCCACTGGCCTCTAGGTACATAACAGTTCTTTCCTTCAGAAGTGATTCCATCATTTTCCCTACCACTAAGGTCAAAGTGACAGGTCTGTAGTTTCCTGCCTCTGTCTTGCTCCCACTTTTGTGAAGGGGAATCACATCTGCCCTCCTCCAGTCCTCAGGTACCACCCCATCCTCCCATGATTTATTAAAAAAGGTAGTCATTGGTGTTACTAGTTCTTCCCTTAGTTCTTTTAAAATTCAGGGGTGAATCCCATCAGGCCCCATTGCTTTATCCACCTTCAGTTTTAAGAGTTCTTTCAGAACCCTTTCTTCTGTGAAAGGACTAATATTAACTCCCCCATCTAGAGTGCTTCTATTGACAAGATTAGGTATTTCCCCCTGCTTTTCCATTGTGAATACTGAGCAGAAGTATTCGTTCAGTATCCCTGCCTTTTCACTGTCTCTCTCTGCCCAATCACCTTCCTCTTTGTTCAGCCTCAGTATCCCTGCCTTAGTCTTTCTTTGCTCCCTAATGTACCTATAAAAGGTTTTATCCCCCTTCTTAACCAAGTTGGCTATCTTTTCCTCGGTTTGGGCCTTTGCTATTCTGACTGTCTTACCCGCTTACTTCTGCTTTAACTTGTACAGTTCTCTGTCCTGCTCCTTCTGTGTTTCCTTATACTTCTTGAATGCTATATTTTTTCCCTTACCTTCCCCGCTACTTCTTTTGAGAACCAAAGTGTTTTTTTTCTTTCATTTTGATTTATTTGCTTCACATAAAGACTTGTTGCCTCTGTGATGGTGGTTTTGATGGGGGGGCACCTCCATCTTAGAGAGTAAAACAAAACTGCAGTAGGAAAACAGAGAAGTGGTAAGGACCAAGTGAATCGGATACTAGTAGTATGGCAACAGATAAAACAATAGCACTTACTGTCCCTGGATGGCCACTAAAACTTCAATAGTTTAATTACTGTAGCCTCAGCTCTAATCTACAGGTCCCGCTGTTCACAATGGACACACCAGACATGCACAGATGTGCATTTCTCTGTGCACGTCACCACGCGCTCGTCCTGTTCGAAGAGGAGCGAGTAATATATGCCACGTGACCCGGAAGGGAAATCCCACACAATAAGGCTTTAAAACTCAAAATACACTGATGGGATGATAGTGTAGTTTACTTGGCAACACTGAACAAACTATAGCCTAGATAAGCACTTCCTGGTTCGCCTCAGAAAGAGCATATGAACCCAAAGATTTCAAAACGTTGTTTAAATGTTACACTTCACTTGTCCTGCACTGTCTCACACCAAATAAAGTGTCTCACAGCATAGGGACATAGAAAATGATTGTAGCAATAATCTCCACGCTCACAGAGGGGCGAGTACTATATACCACGTGACCCGGAAGGGAAATCCCGGGTCACGGCTCACAAACTGAGAAGTTCAGCAGACTAAAGTACATAAATAGCTAAAATACACTGTGCTTAAGCAGTGAGTGCCCTGGGTGATTACAAGCATACACAATAAGGCTTTAAAACTCAAAATACACTGATATGGATGATAGTGTAGTTTATTTGGCAACACTGAATGAACCACAGCTCAGATAAGCACTTCCTGGTTCACTTCAGACAGAGCATACGAACCCTGATATTTCAAAATGTGGTTTAAATGCTACACTTCACTTGTCCTGTACGGTCTCACACCAAATAAAGTGTCTCACAGCATAGGGACATAGAAAATGGATGTAGCCTACTTCAGAAAAGTGGTAGTGAGGAGGAGACTGGCGATTATGGACCAATCAGGATGAAATTAATTTTGCCCAGGAATTCTTGGTTTTGCCACTGTGATGTTATATTTGTATCAATGAAATCACTCCCTTTGCTCTCTTTCAATATACAGCCTACAAGTTCTTCATCACAAAGGTTCAAAAGCGTAAATTTTTTTCTGTAAATTATTGTTGATCCAATAAAAGGTATCAAATCACCTATTTTGTGCATCCTGTTGTACAAGAACCAATACAGCAACAGGCAATTTTCAGATTTAGAAAGTAATAGTTCATTACGTTTGAAACTTGAGATTAATTTCTATCATTACAATAGCTCTTTAACATAGATTGGTTAACAAAATATACCTGTGTTAGATCTGCACGCACATTTTACATGATTCTGTCAGGATACTGGTTTATATTTGAAAAAAGGATAAAAATATGTACCTGTAGTGTGGACTTAGTGATGCATCACAGGGAACTAGTAATACACATAATACGTGAACATTATTTTCAGGCATTGATACACTTCAGTCAAATATATTCAAAACCAAATAAATATACTGTAGCATTATTAAAACAAACTCAACAGCATTAGATACAAGGAGGGGAGGATTGTATCAAATCAAAGGCCCAGATATGACTGACGTTGTCCTTATCTTCTTAACATTGTGATTAGGAGTGGCCACAATTTGGAAGATTTTCACAATTTTCCTTCATGTGGAATACATAGAATTCTGCTGATTTCTATGCAAGAAATGCTTTAACTCTAAAATTACTACATTATTGAGTTGCTCAGAAAAGGGAAAATTCACAGTTTAAACTGACTTAGCCATAAACTGTGAAAACAACAGTAGTTCTCAAGTTTATATTGACCGGTTCCGAACTGTGGAAAATAGGATTTTAAAGGCTGAATTAAGCTGAGCAATAACAATTAACTGCTACAGACACAACTGTGGAAAATAATTCTGCAGTTCACTTTTTGGCAAAATTTCCTTATGTTTTCTGCACCATTATCCTGAATTTCACAAAATAGAATTGATAATTTTATGGCATTTACAATGGAAACGTTTTAATTTCACCTAGCTCTTATTATGGAGATCTGTTTTACATTTAAATATCTGTGTGTGTGTGAGCGATGTGACATGGAATATGCAAGCAATTATACCTGACAGAGTGAGTGGTATTGGGCAATACCAGACCGCCCAGGGGCGTAATGAGGCCCAACACCTATTCTACTTACTGGCCATCAGCATCCCACCTAGATTTCTTTGCCATATTTAATGTATTCCATTATCATCTCATTCATGCAGAAAAAAAAAGGCATGCAATACTCATAGTAAAAGGTATAAATGTGAACTGAGCTAAAGCAGACAGTACACACAAAGTCTAGTCAAACTGGCTTAAGTTATTAGATTAACACAACTTTTTATATGTAGCTTCTACTATCCAAAGGACACACCTGCCTCATTAATTCTTGATCTCATATTAATGGCATGCTCTATAGGCTATCAGTGGAACTTACTGATTCAAGTAATTCACAAAGAGAGAGAAAACAGGCACAGGTTGTGTTAGAAGCGCGAGTGAGAAAGACAGGAGCACACATGACCCACTCAGCTCCAGTGCTCGCTACAAAGTAACCCACCCATGCTCTGCTGCTGTGGATAATGCCAACCACACTCTGGGCAAAGCCATTTGGTAGCTTCTATTATCCAAAGGACACATCTGCCTTATTTATTCTTGATCTCATATTTCCTTCACGGCCTGCCTCTATAGGCTATCAGTGCAACTTATCAATGTAAATAATACACAAAAAGAGAGAAAACAGGCACAGGTTAACATACTAAAATGCCAGCAGAATAGGCCTAATGGTCTTTCGCGTCTGCTCGTTTGGTCAGCCCCCACCCTGGAAGCTGACCTTGCTGCCCCCCTCGTCTTCTCTGGCTTCTTCCCTTCCCAGTCCCAGATATTCCCACTGCACAGGACTTTGCGTCCAGAACCCTTCCCCTGTACCTGTCCTACCCCCTCTTGAACCCCTCCACCATCTCTGCCCCCACTAGTCCCCTGGGCAGCACATTCCATGGCTCCACAACCCTCTCAGTGAAGTAGCACCTCCTCCTTTCTCTCCTGAATCCTCCTCCAGCTTCCACCCATGCCCTAGTTGCCCCCCCCTCGAACACCTTGACTGCTTCTCCCTATTTAACCCTTCATGTACTTGAAGACTCTATCATGTCCCCTGGTCCCTTCTCTCTTCCAATGTGTACATATTTAGCTCTTTGAGCCTCTCCCCATAGGTCCTGTCCCCAAGCCCCACATAATTTTGTCCTCCTCTGGACCCTCTCCAGGAGTTCAATGTCCCTCTTTAAGTGTGGCCTCCAAAACTGCACGAGAAATGGCACGAGGCACTACCAAGTAGTTATACAGGGGGAGTATCACTTCCCTCCTTCTGGAGGTGATCCCCCTAGCGATGCATCTCAGCATAGAAACATAGAATTTGATGGCAGATAAGGACCGCTTGGCCCACCTAGTCTGCCCATTTTCCTACCTAACAGATAAGCTGCAAATCCTAGTTAACCAACAGCTTACTTCCTCCTACCCCCCACTAGGACTGCCTTATGCCTATCCCATACATTCTTGAAGTCCCCCACTGTTCTTGACTCCACAACTTCCTCAGGGAGGCTGTTCCATGCATCCACAACCCTCTCAGCAAAAAAATACTTCCTCACATTACCTCTGAGCCGTCCCTCCTCTATCTTCAAATTGTGCCCCCTTGTTCTTGTACATCGCTTTTTCTGGAAGATGCTACCTTCTTGGACTTTGTTAATTCCCTTGAGGTACTTGAAAGTTTCTATCACGTCCCCTCTCTCCCTCCTTTCCTCCAGGGCATACATATTAAGCTCCTTTAGTCTTTCTTCGTATGTCTTCTGGTGCAGACCCTGCACCATTTTGGTTGCCCTCCTCTGGACAGCTTCCACTCTATGTCTTTGCGGAGATGGGGTCTCCAGAACTGCACACAGTACACCAGATGGGGTCTCACCAACTGTCTGTACAGAGGGATACCAACTTCCTGTTTTCTACTATTGAAGCCTCTTCCTATGCATCCCAGTATTCCCCCTGCCTTCCTTACTGCCTTCTCACATTGCTTGCCCACCTTTAGGTCATCTGATATAATTACCCCCAGGTCCCTTTCTATTTTTACTGTTGTCAGTATCTCACCCCCCATTGAGTACACTTCCCCTGGGTTTTGTTTCCATGTGCATTACCTTGCACTTCTTTGCACTGAATCTGAGCTGCCATACATTTGACCATTCCTCCAACCTTGCCAAGTCCCTTCTCATCCTTTCCACTCCATCTTGTGTATCAACCCTGTTGCAGATCTTTGTGTCATCTGCAAAGAGACATACTTTTCCATCCAGTTCCTCTGCAATGTCACTTATAAAGACATTAAAAAGGACCGGTCTCAGTACTGAACCCTGCGGTACCCCACTAGTAACCCTCCTTTCTTCACTGTGGACTCCATTTACTACTACCCTTTGCGTCCTGTTGTCTAGCCAATTTTTTATCCAGGCTACCACCTTGGGACCCACTCCAAGGCTGGCTATCTTGTGAATTAATCTTTTGTGTGGGATTGTATCAAATGCCTTGTTAAAATCTAGGTAGGCCATGTCCACAGCCCCTTCCTGGTCTACTACTTTGGTCACCCAGTCAAAGAAATCTATTAGATTAGTCTGACACGACCTTCTCATCGTGAATCCATGCTGCCTTGGGTCCTCTGCCCCACTGGCCTCTGGGTACTCAACAATTCTTTCCTTCAGAAATGATTCCATCATTTTCCCTACCACTGAGGTCAAACTAACTGGTCTGTAGTTTCCTGCCTCTGTCTTGCTCCCACTTTTGTGAAGAGGAATCACATCTGCCCTCCTCCAGTCCTCGGGTACCACCTCATCCTCCCATGATTTGTTAAAGAGAGTAGTCAACGGTGTCACTAGTTCTATCCTTAGTTCTTTTAGAATTCTTGGGTGAATCCCATCAGGCCCCATTGCTTTGTCCACCTTCAATTTTATCAGTTCTTTCAGAACCCATTCTTCTGTAAATGGACTGGTATCAACCCCCTGCCTTCAGAGTGTTTCTGTTTGGTTTAGGTACCTTCCCTGCCTCTTCCTTTGTGAATACTGAGCAGAAATATTCATTCAGTATCCCTGCTTTTTCACTGTCACCCTCTACCCACATTCCCTCCCCTTTATTAAGCTTCAGTATTCCTCCTTTGGTCTTTCTTCGCTCCCTAAAGTACCTATAAAAGGTCATATCCCCCTTCTTAACAGAACTGGCTATCCTTTCCTCGGTTTGGGCCTTTGCTATTCTGTCTGCCTTCCAGCCTCTTTCTGCTTTAACTGATAAAGTTCTCTGTCCTGCTCCTTCTGTGTTTCCTTATATTCCCTGAATGCTATCCTTTTCTCCTTAACCTTCCCTGCCACCTCTTGAGAACCATAGCGTTTTTTTCCCTCATTGTGTTTTATTGATTTGCTTTACACAAAGGCTTGTTGCCTCTGTGATGGCTGTTTTGATCACTCCCCATTGTTCCTCCACCCCTCCTTCTTGCCTGTTTGCTACTGCTTTTCTGAGGCACACTCTCATTTTCCCAAAGTCGGCTCTCCTAAAGTCCAGTACTCTTGCTTTTGTATGGCGTGATTGTATGGCTGTGTTTACTGTGAACCACACTGTTTGGTGGTCGCTTGTTCCCAGATGGCTACCCACTTCTAAATCTGAGATTCTTTCTCCATCCCCATTTGAGAGTACCAGGTCTAAGATTGCTCCCTCCCGAGTGGGTTCCGATACTAGCTGTCTGAGGCATGCCCCCTGCAGGACATCAAGAATGACCCTGCTCTTGGATGTGCCTGCAGCAAAGGTGCTCCAGTTAACATCTGGCATACACAGGTGCCCCATCAACAATATCTCCCCTTTTTCTGCCATTCTAAGAAAGCCTTCTATCATTTCCTTGCCCATTCCCTTCCCCGGAGATGGGGGTCTGTATACAACCCCCATACGGATTGTGGTGCCATTTCCTGTCTCCAGGGTGACTCAAAGTGCCTCATCTGCTCCCTGTTTACTCTTTAGTTCTGTTGCTTTGATCCCTTCCTTTACATAGAGAGCTACCCCTCCTCCTCTTTTACCCTCCCTGTCCCTCCTGTAGATTGTGTATCCTGACATCCCAGTCATGGTTCTCTGTGTACCATGTTTCTGTGACTGCCACAATATCCAGGCAACCCTCTTCCATCAAGGCCACTAGTTCAGGGAGCTTGTTACGAATCCTGTTGGCCTTGGCCGCTGCCCTCCTACAAGTCTCAGAGTTGTTCATCTTGACATCCACCACCACCCCCAGGTCCCTCTCAGCCACTGAGACTTGTAGTATCCCCCCCCCCCAGGTGTACTCGGCCCAGGTTTCTGGCTCCCAGATGCAGTACCTTGCATTTCCCTGCATTAAACTTCAGCTTCCACTTTCTAGACCACCTTTCCAGAGCCTCCAGATCCACCTGCAGGGCCACCCTCCCCTCCTCCCCATCCACCACCACCCCCAGTTTTGAGTCATCCGCAAAGAGACTCATCTCACTCCTGATACCCTTCCTTATGTCAGAGACACAGGCATTGAACAGGTGGGGCCCAAGAACTGATCCCTGAGGGACCCCACTGATGACCCTCCTTGGGGATGAGACTATCCCGCCAACCACGACCCTCTGGGTCTGGTCCTGGAGCCAACTGCCTATCCATCTGATCATCTGGTTCCCCATTCCCATTTCTCCTAGCTTATTCAACAGGCCCCCATCAAGAAGAGAGTCAAATGCCTTGCTGAAGTCAAGATAGAGGACGTCCACCGGTCTACCCAGGTCCAAGGCTCTCGTCACCCAGTCACAGAACTCCACAAGGTTTGTCTGACACGATTTCCCTGGGATGAATCCATGCTGTCTATCGTCTAGGCACCCCGACTTTTCCAGGTCCCTACCTAGCCTCTTCTTGACAATGCCCTCCATCACCTTGTCCACCACGGATGTCACGCTGACGGGCCTGTAGTTCCCTGCCACCTGCCTTGATCCCCCCCCCCTTTGTGGATAGGCACTATATGCGCCACCTTCCAGTCTTGGGGCACCCACCCTGACCTAAGAGAGATGCTGAAAAGCTCCGCCAGGGGGTTCGCTAGGACATCCGCCAGCTCCTTCAGCACTCTGAGATGTAATTTATCTGGCCCTGGTGCTTTCTCCGTCTTAAGTGACCTGAGGGCTTCCCTCACTGTCTCTGCTGTGATTTCCACCTCCACTATCTTGATCCCCTGCCTTGCCTTCCTCCCTTCTGCCAGTGATGGCCCATCCTCTCCCCAGACCAGACGATCGGCAAGGGTCCCCCCCTTAGTTTCACCATCTCCTCCCATGTATGATGCAGACCGCCATTTTCCTTGGTGAAAACTGAGACGAAGTACTCATTTAGTACCTCAGCCTGCTCCCCCAGATCGTGCCCATCCCTCCCCTGTTTTAATCCTGCTAATCTGCCCCTTCACCCTTTGTTTTTCCCCAGTGTATCTAAAGAACCTCTACTTCCCTCTCCTAATTTCTCTGGCCAGGTTCTGCTCCTTCCTTGCCTTAGCTGCCCCCACCACCCTAGTGGCCTTTCTGGCCATCCACTCGTACTCCCCTCTATCCCTTTCACTCTTTGAGAACTTGAAATGCCTACAAGCTGCCTTCTTTCCCCTCACCACCTCCTGAACCTCCCTGGTCCACCAGCAGAGTTTACGGGCCCTACCACATTTTCGTCTTACTCTTGCACAGGTGCTAGTAGCATCCTGCACCCCCTCCTGATGATTTTCCACCTACTGTCAGCGTCCATGTCTGGCCCAATCCCATCCAAATGCTTAAGGATCCTTCCCATTTCCTTGAAATCCCATTCCCTGAAGTCGGTTACCTCCGTCTTTGTGCAGTCTTCTACCCCTCCTAGGTCCAGGCAGAACCAGACCGTGGCATGGTCGCTCCCCGCCAAAGGGTCCCTTACCTCCAGGCCCCCAATCTGGTCACTATCTGCCAGGACCATATGCAGTATCTGTGCCTCCCTGGTCTGTTCCCCCATCTGCTGAGTTAGGAACACATCCTGAAAGACATCCAACAACCTCTGTTCCCTGGCCACCGAGGATGTCATAATCTCCCAATCCGTTCCTGGCATGTTTAAGTCCCCCAACACCACCACCCTTCCCCTGCCCAATTTGCAGTGTCTTCCAACATCTGCCACCAGACTCTCCTCCAGCTCCTCCGCCAGCGCAGGGGGTCTATACACTACTCCTATTTTTACTCTCTTGCTCCCATTTGTTATTGAGGTTACCCAAATCGCCTCCACAGTTCCCTCCACCTCCTCGACTCCTCCTATGCCAATGCAGCAATGCAGTTTTTGACTATTATTGCTACCCCTCCTCCCCTTCCATCCCCCTTGTCCTTCCTGAACATGGTGTAACCCTCCAGGTTCAGGTCCCAGTCATGCCCTGTGGTGGCCCTGGTCTCAGTGACTGCTGCCACATCCACCTCTCCCTCAGTTAGCATCACCTGGAGCTCAGGCATTTTATTTCCCAAGCTCCTGGCATTTAGCAGGACTACATTCCACCCTTTCTGTATACTTCAATTTCCCCTGCTCGCGTTCCCATGGGGATTCCATCTTCTCTTGGTCAGCACCTTACCAGTCGGCCTTTTCCCGCATTCCTCCAGCTCCCCGGGAGGGGGGGGAGACCGAGTCCCTCCTTTATCGGACCCCCTCGACAGTCTTCTCTCCCATCCCTCCCCTAAATGTGACAACAAAGCAGCAACTAGGAAAATGGAGAAAGTTAGGTAAGTGAGTAGGACTGCAACACAGAGACTAGATGTTAGAACTAAATAAGGAGGGGCTACCTAGAAAGGGAGCACACACACAGATTATTAACACCAAAACATTATAAAGCCAATAAATAGGGCAAACGAGAACGGGAGCACAAATGGGTTAAACTTACACAGCAAGTAGGATATAAACATGGAACCAGTTTCTATGCAGCTATGAAGGGACTACCTAGATAAGAAGTTCAAATAAAGTACAGTTACGTAAGAACTTACCGTAACAGTATATCTTCAAGAGAAGCTCTTGCAGCAGGTAACCCTTGTAGGACTGACACCACCTGGCGGCAGATCTCAGCAATTCTCTTCTCGAGCAGTACTGACGCAGGACCGCCCACCCGATATCAGCTCCACCCCCGAAGTCACCCGGTATAAAGGCAGGAGGCGGTCCCCACATGTTCCAGTTCTTGCACACCTAAGGCAGACCAGCACGAAGCTAATCTGCGGATTACTAGAGACATCCACAGCCCTAGGCAAACCTATGCCCTTGCAGCTGGAAACAACTAGGCCCCAGCAGGAGAAACCTGGTCCCGGGGGAAGGGTGGGTGGGAAATAATATCTGCGGCAAGAGCTTCTCTCAAAGATCTACTGTTATGGTAAGTTCTTTGTAACTGTACTATCTTACTTCGAGAGTAAGCTATTGCAGCAGGTAACACTTTTAGGACCGACTCCCAAGCAATATAAAACTAAAGAAAACGCTCGGTAGGAGGAAGGAAAGGCAAACACACCAGGAACAGACAGATCTCTAAGAGATCAGGCCCTGAAGGACAGCAAGGCCAAAACCTGCTCGACACCTAGAAATAATATCCAGGTTGCAGTGCCTGACAAAAGTATGGACTGAATGCCAGGTAGCGGCAGCGCAGATGTCTGCCGCTGACACCCTTTTAAAGCCGCAAAGGAAGTAGCAACAGCCCTAGTGGAATGTGCCCTGACATCACCCGGAAGGGTTTTTCCACCCTTCTGATAACAGAAAGAAATACAATTTACCAACCAATGCAAAAGCATCTGTTTGGTAACAGGGCGCCCCAAGGACCTATCCGCAAAGGACACAAAGAGTTGATCTGATTGCCTGACCTCCTTGGTTCTGGATAAGTAATACCACAAGGCTCTGTGCACATCCAAAGTGTGCAGAAGCACTTCACCCTTATTGGAGTACTCCAAATAGTAAACCGGGAGTTGAACCGACTGATTAAGCATAAGCTCCGAAACCACCTTCGGCAGAAACTTAGGATTGCTGCG
The DNA here is from genome assembly GCA_016271365.2 of Neoceratodus forsteri. Lineage (NCBI taxonomy): Eukaryota > Metazoa > Chordata > Ceratodontiformes > Ceratodontidae > Neoceratodus > Neoceratodus forsteri. The sequence continues at coordinate 1,385,883,874 of CM028131.1, read as the reverse complement.
AAGATCTACCATATCCTTATGAAAAATAAAATAGGATTCCCTGCACATCAAGGCATGGAGTTCTGAGATGCATCTTGCCGAAGTGACCGCAACCAAAAGGAGCGTTTTCCAGGAAAGAAAACAGAGCTCACAGCTCATTGCCGGGTCAAAGGGAGGAACCGTAAGCCTCTCCAGAAAAAAAAGCAAATCCCAAGGAGGGACAGGATCCCGAATAGGGGGATGGATGTGAAGAATTCCCTAAAGGAAGGCTTTAACTACCTCCAGTTGAGCCATGTCCTGCTCCAGACGAGCTGGTGATAGGCAGAAACAGCGGCCAGGTGCACCTTAATGGAGGAGTAACTGAGACCTGACTCCAATAGGGACAACAGGTATTCCAATACAGTATTCAGTGGACAGATCAGAGGGTCCAATCTCCTGGCTGTAGCCCAAAGACAGAAATGCTTCCACTTCATGGCGTAAGTGGCTCTGGTGGTGGGCTTCAACGCCTTAACCAGTATTTGTGCTACTTTATCTGAAACTCCGAATAATACAGTTATGTAAGAACTTACCGTAACAGTAGATCTTCGAGAACAGCTCTTGCAGCAGGTTACACCGAAAAGACTGAAGCCAGCAGGCAGCAGGACCCCATGGAAAACTTCTAGGTAGCTTACATAGCGGGGGACTGCCCCCAATGTCGGCCATGCTCCCTACGCCAGATACATCAAGGTAAAGGGGCGCGTCCCTCACATACCTCAGTTCTCCCGACGGAGACTCCCAGCATAATGACGTGATTCAGAGGGGAGACTGAGGATCCAGAGGAAGACTAATAATTCTGATGTGTCCGAGACGCTATGAAGTAGGACCAAGCCTCCTGAGGGGAAGGTGGGAGGGAAACTACCTGCTGCAAGAGCTGTTCTCAAAGATCTACTGTTACGGTAAGTGCTTACGTAACCGTACTATCTTACTTCGAGATACAGCTCTTGCAGCAGGTTACACCATAATGACTGATTCCAAAGCAGTAAAGGTGTATTGTTAACCCCGTCAGGAGGAGGATAGGAGAGATCAAAGGGAGCGGGACCACTCAAGACAAAAGTCCCTGGAGGACTGCCAAATTGAAGCCTGCTCTAAGCCTGGAGGCGATGTCCAAACTGTAGCGTTTAACAAAAGTGTGCAGTGAACTCGAACTGGAAGCTGCGCAAATGGCAGACGTCACTACATTTTTCAAGGCAGTGAAGGAGGTAGCCACCCCCTCATAGAATGGCCCTTCACCAGTCCCAGTAAGGGCTTGTTGCGTTTCCGATAACAGAAAACAATGCAGTTAACAAGCCACCAGGAGAGAGTTTGTTTCGATATGGGTGTACCCATCATCCTTTAAGCGAAGGATAAAAACAGCTGGTTGGACTGTCTGCGTGAATGGGTTCTGGCCAAGTAAAACCTCAAAATCCTGTGCGCATCTAGAGTGTGCAATAGGGCTTTCCCCTTGTTCAAATGGCTGGGTAAGTACACTGGAAGGTCGATGTCCTGCTTTTAAGGTTAAGGCTGAAACCACCCTGGGGAGGAACTTAGGATTGGTCCTTAAGGACACCCTGTCCTTATGGAAAATCAAGTAAGGCTCTTTCCATATGAGCGTCTAGAGTTCGGAAATTCTCCTTGCCAAAGTAACAGCAACTAAAAATAATGCCTTCCACGATAGGAGGCAAAGCTCACAATCTGAAGCTGGTTCAAAAGGAGGCAGCATGAGCTGCTCTAAGATAAAAAGAAGGTCCCAAGGAGGAATCGAAGCCTTTATAGGGGGGCTCAGATTTACGACACTGCACAGAAAAGCGTAGCAAGCCTCTAATTGGGCTAATGAACGCTGACCAACCAGTGTGTGGTATGTCGAAATGGCACAGAGGTGTACTTTCAGAGAGGAATATGCCAATCCTGACTGGAAAAGGGATAGGAGGCAGTCCAAAATAGACTTCTCAGGGCATCGAAGTGGATCGAGGTTGTAAGCCTGAGCCCAGAGACAAAACTTCTGCCATTTCACAGCGTAAGTGGCATGAGAAAACGGTTTCCTAGCTGCCACCAGGATAATAGAAACCCCTTGCTAGACCCTGTGCCTAAGAATGGCTATGTCTTTCGGAGCCAGGAGTGCAGGTTCAGGCATTTGAGGTTTGGATAGACCAGGGAGCTGGCCTCCTGGGACAGCAAATGTGAGCTGACCGGTAAGGGTAAGGGAGGCTCCAGAGCTAGCTGGTGAGGCAGCGGAAACCAAATCTGCCTGGGCCAAAGGGGCGCTACCAAGATCATTGACCCTCGTTCTGACTGGAGCTTGAGAAGAACCCTCTGGATAAAAGGGAAGGCTGTGAAAGCGTAGAGGAACCAGCCTGTCCAAGAGAGGGACAACGTGTCTCCCAAGAAAACACCAGGCCCTAGATCTAGCGAGCAGAAATTGGGCAGTTTTGCGTTGTATGGGGACGCGAATAAGTCTACATCTGGTGTTCCCCATCGCAGGAACAGGTCCTCGACGACCTCTTACAGCAATCACCATCCGTGAGCTCTGGCTTTTGACCGGCTCAGGAGATCTGCGACAGTGTTGTCCACACCGGGAACATGCACTGCAGCAAGTGTGGCGCCTGCTGTAGTACCCAGTCCCACACCCGCTTTGCCTCTCTGCAAAGGGGGTAGGAGTGAGTGCTTCCTTATTTGTTTATGTAATACACCACCGAGGTGTTGTCTGTTTGGACCAACACGTGACCCGATAGGATCTCTGACTGTAAGGCCTGTAAGTTGTACAGGACCACCCTCATCTCCAGAACACTGATATGGAGGTGAATCTCCAGGGGCAACCAGGTTCCCTGGGTCCTGGTTCCTTCCAAGTGAGCTCCCCAACCAGACCCTGAAGCGTCAGTGGTGAGAGTAAGGGATGGGGCAGACACCATGAAGGGGACTCCCACGAAAAGATGTTCCTGGACAAGTCACCACTGCAAGCCCTGAATGACTGGTCGTGTGATTCTGACTAGGTGGTCTAAGTGATCCTGCCTCTGGTCCCATTGGGCTCTCAGCATCCAGTGAGTAACTCATGTGAAAGTGAGCGAGGGAGACCATGGCGATGGCAGCCACCATATGTCCGAGCAGGCAAAGTATGGTCTGAGTGAGAACCAGATTTCATACCGTGACAGTCCTCATTAGTGTCGTGATGCGTTCCGCCCTGTCTTTGGGCAGGAAGGCTCTCCCTTGATGGGTATCCAGAACTGCACCAATGAACTGTAGCCTCTGTGAGGGAATGAGAGACAACTTCTCTTGATTGATGGTGATCCTTAGAGACTGGAATAGGGATCAGGTGTCGTGAATGACCTTCTCTAGCACTTCTTGGGAGGAGGCCATCAGGAGCCAGTCGTCCAGATAAGGGAAGACATAATGGCCTTGTCTGCTGAGGGCTGCTGCTATGACTGTCATGCACTTGGTAAAGACACGTGGCGCCAAAGACAGGCTGAATGGGAGTACTCGGAAATGATAATGGCGTCCCAAAAAGTCAAACGCGCAGCAATTTCCCATGCGACCGGGTGATGAGAAGATGAAGATACGTGTCCTGCATGTCCAGAGACGCTAGCCATGCACCTTGCTTGAGCATGGGAATGAGACCCAGTAGGGTAACCATGCGAAAGCGTTTGTACATCACATAGATGTTTAGATCACCGTAGTTTAGAATCGGGCACAAGTCCCCAGTTTTCTTTGGAAATAGGAGAAGTGGGAAAAGTATCCTCTTTCTCTCTGGTTCTTTGGTACAACCGCGATGGTGTCCTTGGAAAGGAGTGCCGAGATCTCCTGCTGGATGAGCAGGGCATACTGTCCCGAGTAATGGGAATGCAGAGGAGGTCTTGACGGTGGGCAGTTGAGGAACTCTATAGAGTGTCCTTGACTGATAAGCTGAAGAACCCACTGGTCGGAGGTGATCCTCTGCCACCCTGACAGGTGGTAAGCGACTCGACCCCTGACCTTCTCTTCCATTTGATATTGGGAGGGGGAAGGAGTCATGCTGTGGTGGTGGTGGCTCTGGCAGGTTGGGTAGACTTAGTGTTTCTATGGCCCTGACCTCCAGAGAATCTTTGCTGGTTCTTACGGCCAAAACTGCCCCGTGTTGCTGTTGACCTGACTGAGGTTGTTGCCTACTCTGTCGGCCATGAAAACAGTTCTGTGGTCTGTGAAAGGAACCAGGTCTGAACTTATACATGGCCTGAACTATTCTAACCGCCTTCCTGGCATCTTGAAGTCTGGTGATGACCCTCTCAGAGTCTTCACCGAACAACACCGATCCATTGTAGAGGACATCCAGGATTCCCTTCTGGACATCTGGAGTAAATCCAGAGACCCACTACCAGGAGTGTCTCCGGAGGCAAACGCCTGTTGAGGCAGCTCTCGCTGCAGAGTCTACCGAGTTGTATGTGGCCCAGAGGACTTGGGTCCCAACATTAGAGCCCATGTGAAGGAGGTTTAAGAGCTCCTCCTTCTTCTCACCATCTGGGAAGTCCTGAAGTAGGTCTTGTCCCTGGTCCCACAGTGCATTTTGAAATTGCACCATGTGTGTCAAATAGTTGAGGGACCTGAGAAAGCATGTAGTAGAGGCATAGATAAGACGACCCAGTAAGTCCAATTGTTTGGATTCCTGATCTGGGGGCTGTGTACTGAGGAGCTGGGGCCACTGGGAGTGGTCGTGCAAAGCTGTGATGACTACCAAGTCAGTCACGGGTTGCTGAGATAAGTAAGGAGCCTCCAGCGGGTCCCGGTAAAGCCTGTCAGCCTTCTTGGGGACTGCTGGGGTTGAATGAGGATGCTTCCACGCAGCCTTGGTAGCGTCCTGGAAAGTGTCCACCGGGGTGGAACCACCACAGGCTTGGGGTCTTTTTGGCCCAAAAAGCGTGCCAGGCGTTGCCGTTCCAGGTCTAACTCTCTGTCTCCCATCCCATGTTCTCCTGAATGTGGCACACAATAATCAGAGAATGATGGGTTATCCGGTGATGACCTAGGGAGGTCGTGAGGATCTGGAGAAGGAGGCTCAAAGGGAGAGAGTGACCGAGGGGTACCTGAAGAATCAGGATGTGAGTTGTTGCCTGACGAAGAGGGGGATCTTCGCTGGTGCCTTTTTCTTCTGTGGTCACTAGGAGACTTTGAAGGGGTCCTGGAGCATGGAGGTCTCCTAGAACTTCAAGACCTACAGTGTCTGGCCTTGGACCTACCCCTAGACAGCAGTGTAGGGTCCCGAGGCTCAGGTGTCAATGCCCTGGGAGGTGCCATGGGAGGTGGTGTCTCACCAGGGGGTTTTGTGGGAACAACATCATTTTTTAATGGTGTCCCACCCAAAAAAAATGAACAGCTCCTTGACCTCTTGGATATTCAGACTGGACGAAGGACCTGGTGCCGGTGTCTGTCTGGTGTTAGGGTCAGGCGTCGGTGGCTGAGGGGTCATCGGGTCTGGCTTCGCGTCTTTTGGCAGACCAACGCCTTCAACATCTCCCGATGTCTGGTCGTCGGTGGTGTGTGAGCATCAGCGTCCTCCTCTGACATCCCCGTGACCGGTGTCGGGAGTGGCATTTTATGGACAATGGCTCTGGCACCCGCTTAGCCTCTGTCGTCCATTTGAGCAATGTGAGCTCTAAAGTTTTTCTTGGAGGGACGTCCGAGTCCCTGGGTGGCTGGGGGAACGAATGATTGGTGTCCTGGCGTCGGTGCTAGATGTAGTCGCCAACTTGGTCTGAGACCTGTGGTGGTCGGAAGCCTCCGACATGGTGGCCAACCCCGAAGGATGGCTATCCTTAGTCTTGGTTTCAGTGGCTGTAACAACACTGAGCTAGATCCCCTTGAAGTTCTGACCTTGACCGGGGAGGGCTGAATCTCTAGCCCCGGACGGAGTGGTCCCACTGGGTGGAGCTGGACTGGCCCGGGAGTCCGAGGCCGATTCAGGGATTGAGTCCTATTCTTGTCCCGGTGCTTATCTTTGTGTTTCCCAGATTTGTGCTAAGGTTCCCCTCGAGAGGATGGATCTTTCTCCATGGCCTTCAGTTTTACTTCAAGGAGAAAACTCTGTAGTGCTTTCTGGTGGCAGATCCTAGTTCTGCTGTTAAACTGCTGGCAGATGGAACAGGCCTTGATATTGTGGTCCAGGCCTAGGCACCACACACAGGCTGAGTGCCTATTTTTGAAGGGGATCTGTTTGCCGCAAGCACACTTTGAGGGGTGTCCTATGGAAGGAGTCGGGAAGGAAGACATGTACTTGTCGAATAGAGATAAAATCTTGATGAAAAATATGGCAAATTCTTCCTGGCATCGTTTGTCTGCTGAAGGCGTCCATGGAGCTGATGTGCACGAGTCGATGGCGGGAAAAGAACTGAGGTATGCTGGGGGACCGCCCCTTTTATGATGTACCTGACGTCAGGGGCGAGGCCAATGTCAGGGGCAGTCCCCCGTTATGTATAGCTAGCTAAAAGTTTTCTGTGGGGTCCTGCTGCCTGCCGGCTTCAGTCCTTATGGTGTAACCTGCTGCAAGAGCTGTATCTCGAAGAAAGATCTGAGCTTTGCCAAGTCCTGAGAAGCCAAGCATGCAGGTGAAGGGAGCGCAGGTTGGGATAAACCAAGGCCCCGTTGTCCTGGGAAAGTAGCTGAGCTGAGACTGGAAGAGGAAACAGAGGCTCTACCACCAAACATCTAAGTAAGGGGAACCAAATCTGTCTGGGCCACAGAGGGGCTATCAGGATCATGACTACCCTCTCTGATTGGGCTTTGAGGAATACCCACTGTATGAGGGGGAAGGGTGGAAAGGCATAGAGGAACCTTCCCCTACAAGATAGAGACAATGCATCTTGCCAAAAAGCTCCAGTCTCTGGATCAAGCAAGCAAAAATTGGGCAGTTCTGCGTTTGATAGAGACGCAAATAGGTCTAATTCTGGTGTCCCCCACCTGTCGAAAAAGCTGTCCGCCACGCTTTGTAGCAATGCCCACTCGTGAGTAGGAGGTCTTGCTCGGCTGAGAGTATCCACAATCCCATTCAGAGAACCTGGAATATGGACTGCAGAAAGACTGAGCTGGTGTTTTGTCGCCCAGTCCCACACTCTCACTGCCTCCCGGCACAGAGGATAAGAGTGTGTATCTCCCTGTTTATTGATGTAAAACACCACAGAGGTGTTTTCCATCTACACCCGGAGATGGCCGGTTATTAAAAATGGGCTCAGTGCTTGTAGAGAGTACAGAACTGCTCTCAGTTCTAGAACACTGATGTGCAGGTTCTCCTCTGAAAGGGACCACAGTCCTTGAGTCCTGTGACTCCCCAAATGTGCACCCATCCGGTTCCTGAAGCACCTGTAGTAAAAATCTGGATGGGAGACTCGAGTCAGAAGGGGAGACCTAAGAGAAGGTTCTGTGGCAACCCCCATCAACGAACTGACTCTGTGATCCATATGAGCAGGTCCAGATCATCCCAGGTCTGATCCCACTGGACACGAAGCGTCCACTGGATGCTCTGCATGCGCAACCAGGCGAAGGGGACAGAGACAATAGCTGTGGCCATGTGTCCCAGCAGCTGAAGAATAGACCTGGCCAGAACAGCGGATGTTGAACAAATTTGAATGCCCAGAGCCATGAGACGCTCCACTCTATCGGAGGGAAGAAATGCCCTTCCAACTGAGGTAACCAGTAGAGCTCCTACGAACTGGAGCCTTTGGGAGGGAAACAGCTGTGACTTCTCTGAATTCACATTGAGCCCCAGATGCTGACAGAGTGCCAGAGAGTCATGTATTGTCTCCCAGAGGAGAGGCCAGGAAGGAGCCAAAGGAAGCCAATCATCCAGACAGGGGAACAGGGTGTGCCCCTCTCTGCACAAGGCCGCGGCGACCACTGCAAGGCACTTTGTAATGACCCTGGGGGTAAAGGAAAGACTGAAATGAAGGACCTTGAACTGGAAGGACCGACCTTCGAACCTGAATCTCGGGAACGTCCGGTGACCTGGGGCGATAGGAATATGCAGGTAAGTATCCTGCATGTCCAAGGAAACCATCCAGTCTCCGACCAAAATGAGTGGAAGGAGGTTGGGCAGGGAGACCATGCAGTATCTCTTGTACGAAACCCACTGGTTCAGTTCGCTGAGATCCAGGATGGTCCCATCTTCTTTGGAACCAGAAAGACGTGGGAGTAAAACCCTGAATCTACCTCTGCTGCCGCAATGCTCTCTATGGCGTCCTTGGCTAGAAGAGACTGAATCTCCTGTCTGATAGGAGCTCTGTGGTCAATTCGGTAATGGGATGGGGGCGGAGGTCTGTCCGGTGGTGAGGAGTCGAACTCTATGGAGTGCCCGAACTCCACGAGGCCAAGGACCCACTGGTTGGAGGTCACTTCTCTCCAAGCCTCGGTGTAGCGAGAAAAGCGATCTCCCACCTGCTCTCCTGACAAGTCTTGGAAAGGGGGAGCCGCCCGGATAGTCAGGCTGTAGGAGGGAGAGGGAGGGTGGCGTCAGTAGGTCTAGCCTGTCTAGAGGTGGCGGAGGCAGAACGTCTGGCACCACCTCTATGACCAAAGCCTCCCCACTGATGCTGGGGCTGAAAGCGGGGCTGCTGAGGCTGTTGACCCCCATGGCCACTAAAATAGAGCCAGCAAAAAAGCTCCCGTTTCGGGCTGTACATGGACTGCACGGTATGAATAGCCTTACCAGAGTCCTGTAGTCTAGCAATGACCTTCTCCGTGTCTTCATCGAAGAGCACAGAGCCCTTGAATGGGGCATCCTGAAGATTCATCTGAACATCTGGGTCGAACCCCGAGACCCGGAGCCAGGAGCGACGCTGAAGAAAAACACCAGTTGCAGCCACCCTCGCCAAAGTGTCCGCAGAGTCATACGATGCTCTCAGGACGTGCGTACCCTTGTCTGAGCCAATTTGTAAAAGATTAGCAAGTTATGTCTTTTGCAGACAGTTGCACATGCCTTGCAGAATGTCCAGCCCTTGGTCCCAAAGGGAGTTCTGGAACTGGACCATGTGCGTCAAAATATTGAGGCTACGAATACTGCAAGTGGCAGATGAGTACACCTTGCGACCCAAGGAATCCAGCTGCTTCGACTCCCTGTCAGGCGGCTGGGTGCTCAGGTGCTTCGGACTCTGCGAATGATCTTGTGCAGCCGAGCTTACCACTAAGTCAGCTATGGGGCGCTCGGCCAAAAAGGAGTAGTCCTTGGGAGCCCGATATAGTCTATGTGCCTTCTTGAGCGCAGCAGAGGATACATGTGGATGCTTCCAAGTAGCATATGTGACATCTTGGAATGTGTCCACAAGGGGAGGAATAACCACCTGCTTGGGATCCTTCTGGCATAAGATATTTTGTCAGGCACAAGCGTTTGGGGTCCAGGGCCTCCGTATCCCATCCCATATTCTCCTGGATATGCCTCATGACGTCCATGAATCTGGTGTCGAGAGGAGACTTGGGTTGATCTTCTGTATCCCCAGGAAGTGGTTCAGGGTCAGAGTCGGGAGATGTGGGGTCAGACTCACCATAATCATCAGGAGATGGAGAGGAGGAAGGAGAATAATGTCTCCTCCTCTTGTGCTTGGGTCTCCTAGGAGAAGGAGAGTGGGAGGAACTGGAATATCTAGCCCTCCTGCTTTGGATTTTTGGATGGTTTGGATGGGGAGAGGCTTAAGAGTGGGAGCAAGGGTGGGTGCCAAGTCCTGTTTCACTGTCTCCCTCCAGCAAGAAAAACAGTTCCTTTACCTGGGACATGCCCAGCTTAGGCAACTCCGGCCTGGGGGGAGGCGTCGGTAGGCCTTCGCCTGTACCAGTGTCAGGCTGATCCAGCGTCGGTCTGATGGGTGATGACAGTGGTATTTCCTCAGTATTGTTGTCAGGTTCCGACATCGGGTGAACCGGTGTCAGGTCTTTGAGTGGTGTGACATCGGGGCTATCGTCAGCCGGAGTCAGAGGGGCCAGCGGCAGAGGAGGAGCAGCCGATGGCTTGGCTGGCACCAGAGTGGTGGTGGCAGGTTGCTGCTCCAGCATCGGGCCTACGCTTGAATCAGACAGATGTCCCTTGGCCGATGAGGGCTGAGGATGGTCGGATCGCTTGTGAGATTTGGACAGCTTTTCTGCAGATTTGTCTGAAGACTTAGGCTGCCTATTAGCAGATTTGTCCAAAGGCTTGTCTAAGTGGCATCTGTCGGAAGCCAGAGGCTGACGCCGGTCAGACTTAGACTTAAACGGGAGGGACGAGGCCCTACCCAAAGAATGCTCTGAAGTCTTCTTTGCTTCCCGTGGGTCAGCCGAGGAGAGGAAGGCCGAGTGGGAAGTAGACTTAACTTGTGCCGCTGCGGATCTGGCGACCGAGGGCCTGATTTTGATGGGCTGAAGGGTGCAGCCCGTAGAGAGACAGAAGCTGAGGCAGGAGGCTTGAGGGAGGTGAGCCGGGCCTCATGCCCAGATGGGCCGGGACGGCCTGCTGACCGAGAGCTGGAAGACCTGGGCCTGGAACGGGACCTCTCCCGGTACCGGTGATGGTGCTTCTCTTTCCTATGCTTCTTTTTGGTGGGGAAAGAAGAATGAGATTCCCTCCTGGACGATGACTCCGGCTGCATTTGGGCCAACTGCAGCTGGGCAAGATAAGCCTGAACAGATTTTTGGTGCCTTATGCTGTTGAAGGCCTGACAGTTGGAACAGGCGCAGGAGTCGAGGTCTGGCCCCAAACAGTAAAGGCAAGTGCAGTGGCCGTCTCTGGAAGGGATCTGCCTCCTACAAGAGCACTTGTTATGGTGCCCAGTTGATAAAGTTGACATACGTCAAATTTTGGAAAATCGAATGTGGAGAAGTTCTAAGGAGCGGACGGAACCAGCCAGACAGCAGAGAGCTTACTAACGCGTGCCGCAGCGGGAAAGAACTGAAGCACGTGGGGATCGCCTCCTGCCTTTATACCGGGTGACATCGGGGGGTGGAGCTGACATCGGGTGGGTGGTCCCACGTCGGTACTGCTGGAGAAAAGAACTGCCAAGATCTGCAGCCAGGTGGCATCAGTCCTACAAGTGTTACCTGCTGTAAGATCTTACTCTCGAAGTAAGATCTAGTTGTTATATAGCTAAGTAAGAATTACCTAGATAGGGAGTACATTAAACTAGTTATTATGCAGCTATGTAGGGGCTACCTAGCTAGGGAGTACAAATAACTAGCTACTGAATTTTTATTTATTTAGTTTTTGTTGACTAAGGAAGAAGGACTAGGCAATTCTGCCTATTTTTTATCCTGAGGAGGGGGGATACAGATGGAAACCAACTGACAATGAGCCAGATTAAGCGGTTGGTAGTATTTTTTAGTAAATGGAGGAAATCTGGACAGGATTATCAGGGAACTTCCCCTAAAATATTTATGAAAGGAACTCAGCACTCTTCGAAAGGCCCCTGACTTTGAAAAGATCTTTGATAATTTAGTCTACTGCTTTTTTACAGGGTCTTGCAAATCGAGGGACTGTAAGTGCTTTGTGTATAATAATGGCACTTTTAAAACAGTGCATCTGGCATGCCAGATGCTACTTTTTGGTCTAGAAGAAGGCAGTTCCTCTGCATTTATTAGTAACATGGGCTGTTCACGAACTTTGGATGGTGCATGATAAGAAAATGAAGCACTTACCAGTGCACTGCGTTAGAGCGCTTTGGAAAAATGCAGGCTGAATTTAATTTGCGATTTCTTTTATACCCACTCCTTATGTCTCTTTATTCCTTTAGACCTGTGGTGCGTAACTTTTGGGTTTTTTTTGGGGGGTGGGGGCAGACTGAGAACACCAGTCAAGACTGAGGGCCGGAGTACATGTATATAGGCGTCGCATCTAAAATTATAAAATTTGCAGACACCACTAAATTGGCCAATGAAATCACAACCTATTCTCAATATGAATCACTTCATAACAGCTTCAACATTATTTCTAAATGGTGTGAAAATAACAGAATGGAGCTTAATCTAAACAAATGCGCTGTCATTCACTTGGGGAAAAATAACCCTCTCTACATGTATTCACTGAACTATACACCTCTACTTGTAGCTGACAATGAGAAAGATCTTGGCATAGTAATTGACAGGACACTCAAGTATAAACTCCACATTAGGTCGATAGTTCAAAAGACCAATAAAATAATTAACATTATCAAAAGATCCTTCATAATGCGCGATGAGCATACCATTCAAAATCTATACAGAAATTATGTTCACCCTCACTTGGACTATGCTTCTCCCTTTTGGTCATTATACTGCACACAAGAGAAAGATCTCATAGAAAAAGTTCAGAAAAGGGCAACCAAGCTCATCCCCACTCTCTCTAGATTGTCCTACCCTGCTAGACTACAGCATTTAAATCTCATGCTACTTGACGTAAGGAGACTGAGAGGGGATTGTCTTCTTTTTCACAACATTCTTATAGATCAATCGATAATGATCGATTGTGGAATCACCCGTAAATAATAGACATTTGAATTTACGATCTCATAATTACCAGTTTGTATTACCTAAGGCCAATACCAACAGCGTGATACTTTTTTTTTTTACACTAAGGACAATAGCTGTTTGGAACACTCCCAGAACATACTGTTAATATTAATCAGCACAAAATACGTAAAACAGCATTGGACAATTATTTGGGTTATTGTTATCCAACGCGTGTGGGGGGATGGACTTGACAAAGTACATTTAGCCTCTTGCAGTTTTCTTGCTTTTTGTCACTTCACAGTGATGTCAGCCTGGCATCAGTCAAGCTTTCTTGTTTATGCAGTGGGGCCGGTAACTGGGGTATCAGCGAATGGCGACACTGCTGAGCAGACAACAAACATGAACTAAAGCACAACTGCCAAGAGTCATTCTTTCTGGTGTACTGCAGTTGGACTGACAGAGGAGCAGGGCTTTTGCCTGTGACTGCATTGGCATTCTCCATATTAGGAGAGAGAATGACTAGTTACGCAGTCAAATGAGCTGCTCTTGGGTTGGCAGTGGCATGCTCAACAACACAAAATGCTGAAAGGGTGGACGCCGTCACAGGTAACAATGCTGATTTCTGACCTGTCATTCAATAGCAACACCGGACTTGTTTGCCCCGCCGTGATTCTGTAACAAACACAAGCTTAACTTGCACTTCCTACAGGAAAGAGCAGCTATGCAAGAACTCACCATAACAGTAGATCTTCGAGGGGATCTCGATCACCAGGTTACCCCATTCGAACTTCACCGTCAATTAAATCAACACACGGAAGATTTTCAGCAGTACAACTGGGGCCACCCACGCTGATGTCATGCATCGATGTCACCAACCCTATATGGGCATGAGCAGCCCCGTTCCCTCCTCAGTTCTTTCCCCTGGAGACAAAGGGAGCAGAGCCCTAACCATTGGGAACTGAGAAGACATAGAGGTGCCCAGACCCAAGCAAAATTGGCTGGATACACCAGACTGCCAGATCCTAGACAGGAGTGCCAAAGAGGGGGATGGTGGGAGAGAAAGCAGACCTGAAGACTGAGATCCCCTCGAAGATCTACTGTTACAGTAAGTTCTTATGTAACTGCTCTGTCTTCATCGGGGTTATCTCAGTAATCAGGTTACACTGTAGGAACAAGTCCCAAGCAGTTACAGGTAAAAACACTCTGGGAAGAGGGCTCTCCCTAAACTCAAGACAGGAGTCCCCAAAGCACAGCCCTGCCAAAACCTGCATGGGCCCTTGAGGTAACGTCCAGACTGTAGTGCTTAGTGAAAGTGTAGACTGTACTCCAGGTGGCAGCTGCACAGATGTCAGTGGCGAGACCCCTCAGAAACAAGCCACAGAGGTAGCCATTGCTCTGGTGGAATGAGCTTTGACAGCATTTGGCAAATCTTTGCCATACTTGTTGTAACAAACACAATGTAATTAGCCAACCATTTGGATAAATATTGCTGGAAACTGAAGCGCCCTCTCTACCCGGGGTGAAAGAAACAAACAAATGCTTAGATTTCCCTATTTTCCTTGGTCCGAAGCAAGTAGTATTTCAAAGTTCTGCGCACATCTAACGTATGGAGCAGTGCTTCCCCTGGATTGATATGCTCTGGAAAATAAACAGGAAGGTGGATAGGGTGATTGAGTGTAAACTCTGAGACCACCTTAGGGAGAAACTTAAGTGTTGGTGTGCAACTCTGTCTTTGTGAACAATCAGATAAGGCTCCTCGCACCTGAGGGCCTGAAGCTCTGAAATTATGTGAGCAGAACTCATGGCAACTACAAATAACGCTTTCCAAGAGAGAAAGCACAGATTGCAAGTTGCAATGGGCTCAAAAGGAGACAAGAGTCAGTTTCTCCAAAATAAAATTCAAATCCCAAGCCAGGACAAGAAACCGGATGGGGGGGGGGGGGTTTCAGATACAGGATGCCCCTGAGAAAGGTACGGGACACATACAGCTGAGCAATTGTGCAGTCACCCACAGGCTCATGAAAAGCAGAAATGGCCGAAAGGTGCACCTTGAGGGAGGAGTACTGGAGACCAGAGTCGGACAAAGAGATCAGGTAGTCCAGGATGTGGTTCTCTGGGCAGGTGAAAGGGTCTAAACTATGTTTGGCAGCCCAGATGGCAAACTGCTTCCACTTCATGGCATATGTGGCTCGAGTGGAAGGCTTCCGGGCTGCTACTAGGATGTCCACCACTCTGTTTGAAACCCCAGACCTGGCAATGGCTATGCCCTCAGGAGCCAAGCATGCAAGCAGAGGGACCCAAGGGTGGGATGGACCAGGAACCCCTTATCCTGGGTCAGCAGGTTCCTGCATAAAGGGACCAGATGCTCCATTGTCAGCTACTGTAGAAGAGGAAACCATAATCTGCTGCCAAGGTCAGAATGGAGCCACCAGGATTGTGCTGGCCCCCCTCCATCTGCAAGCTGATTAGCATCCTCTGGATCAGTGGCAAAGGAGGGAATGCACAAAGAAACCTCCCATTCCCAGAGAGGGACAACACGTCTTGCCAGAAAACTCCAGGCCCTGGATCAAGCGAGCAGAAATTGGGTGGTTTTGAGCTGAGTGGGGACGCAAAAAGTTCCAATTCTAGAACACCCCATCTGTCGAACACGTTTTCTGCAACGGATGATAGCAGCTCCCATTCATGCATGCTGGACTGAGTCCTGCTGAGGCTGTCCACCAAAGTGTTTAATTCGCCTGGCATGTAGACTGCAGAGAATATCAAGACTGTGATCCAGTGCCCAGTATCATACACTCATGGCCTCCCTGCATGGGGGCACGAATGAGTCCCCCCCTTCTTGCTGATGCAGTAGACTACACTTAAATTGTCAGACTGCACTAGCAGTTGGCCCGGAGCAAGGTGGTCTTGAAATGCCTGCATGGTGTACAGCACTGCCCTCATCTCCAGGACATAGATATGCAGGGAGGTTTCCAGCTGGGACCAAGAGCCCTGGGTCTGGAAGGAACCCAGGTGTGCTCCACAGCCCAGATCAGAGGCACCCATTGTTCTGATCTAATGCCGAGAGAAGATCTGGAATGGGACACCCTGAAACATGATGAAGGGATCTATCCACCACTGCAGTACCTTACATACTGGAGAAGAGACCAGAACTGGTTGATCTAACTTGTCTGTGTGCTGGTCCCACTGAACCCAGAAGGTCCACTGGAGAGTGCGTATATGAAGTCTTGCCAGTGGAACATTGGGTATGGCAGCTGCCACCAGGCCCAGCAATCTGAGGTACACCCTGGCAGGAATGTAGTTACTTTGGGTGACTTCCTGAGCTTGGGTTATAAGATACTCCACCCTGTTTTGGGGCAGGAAGGCTTTCCCCTGTGCAGAGTCCAGAACCGCTCCTATGTACTGTAGGCTTTGGGATGGTACCAGGATCGACTTGCGCAGACTGATGGTGATGCCCAGGGAGTGGAAGCACTGGAGAGTTCACTCCAGAGTCAGCAAAAGCTACTCCCTGGACGAAGCCTTTAAGAGCAAGTCATCCGGATAAGGGAAAAGATACAGTCACTCCCTTCTGTAAGCTGCTGCAACTGCTGCTAAGCACTTGGTAAAGACTCACGGTGCAGAGGACAAGCCAAAGGGCAGTACCTTGAACTGATAAAATGCTCGCACTGAAAGGCAAGACAGAGAAATTTCCTGTGAGAAGGGAAGACCAATATGTGCAAGTAGGCATCCTGCATGTCCAGTGAGCAGGGCCGGTCCCTCGTTTTGAGGAGGGGCATCAAGCCTGGTAAAGTTACCATCCAGAACTTTCTGTACTGGACATACAGATTGAGGTCCTTTAGGTTCAGAATGGGCCTCAACGGTCTTTTTTGGTACCAGGAAAAACCTGGAACAGAATCCCTCGTTTCTCTGGCACTGGGAAACTGGCTTGATGGCCTGCTTGTGTAGAAGAGACTGCACCTCCTCTTGAAGAATGGACAACTGAGCCAGAGGGTAACTGGAGGGTGGGAGGTCTGGAGGTTGCTCAATGAGTTCCAGGGTGTGCTCCCACTCAATGATTTGTAGAATCCATGCATCTGAAGTTATGGTTCTCCACTTGTTAAAATGGAGAGAGAACAAACCTCTGACCACCACCTCCTGGTTTGGGATCAGAAGAGGGATGGTCTGGCAAGGAGTCAAGTGGAGGCAGAGCCAGCTGCTTGGGCTGGTCCATCATTTCTGGGGCGCTTCGCCAAAAACCCACCTCTGGTGGGGGCAGGAAAAGCAGCCTGGGCCCTGCATTTCCGTGGTGTCAGGGACCCAAACCGAGCCTAATGAGCGCTCCACAAAAGGGAGGGCATCCTCTGCCTCTCAGGTGGTTAGTATGGTAGAGGGAGTCGACAGACTTGAGGCCCCTGAAAGAGGCTTGCAGGTCATTAATAATATCCTAGACATCAGGACTAAACAGCTTAGTGCCATTAAAAGGGGCATTAAGCACCTTTTGCTGAACATCAGCAGCAAAACCAGACACTCTCAGCCATGAGTGCCTGTGTAGACAGATGACCCTGAGGAGGTGTTTATTGATAGCCTAGAGGTGCTGAAGCAGTTCTTGCTTTTGTGTGCCATCTGGAAGGGTCCGTGCCGCAGCCCTACCCTTTTTCCAACAGGCATTCTGGTACTTCACCATATGGGACTGGTAGTTTACAATCCTCAAACTCAGAGTGGAGGAAGCATATACCCACTTCCCCAGGGGTCTATTCTGTGAGACTCCTTTTTCTGGAGAAAGGGAGCTAAGGTTCTTAGGTGCCTCAGACCTGTCACGAGCTGCATGGTTGACCACGGAGTCTGTCTCGGGCTGGGCAGCATAACACGGAAGGCCCTGAGGGGCATGATAAAGGTTTATTAGCTCTGTGGGGCATAGCTGGCACCAAAGCTGGTCTGTGCCAGGCTGCCATGGCCACATTTCTCAGAGATGGGAAGACTGAAGGAATGATATCTGGTGGAGATTCAGGGATCTCCAGGAAGTCCATCAGCTCCTTTCTGGTGGCATCCTCTTCTTCAGTGTGGAAGCCCATAGCTGTAGACAACTGCTTCATTATATTAAAAAAGGTGGGGTCCTCCGGAGGGGACCTAGAAGTGTGTTTTATGGAATCCTCACTGACAGAAAAAGCGGTAGACCTGTCAGAGATCAGGATTTCCTCCTCTTCCCCCTCCTCCTCAGGAAGGATATGGTCTGACTGGTACTCATTCTCAGCATTGACATCATCGACTTCTGGGTCTGGCATCGGATGCGTCGATGATGGCTCATGAGGGACTTCCTGTGGCCGGAAAACATGCATTGACAATGAAGCTGCCGTCAATGGTGTCAGCGAGGGGGGCCTGTAAGCACCCAGCTGCTCTACCAGCACATTTGTGAATCAGATCAGGACTTCATTCAAGTTGATGGTGGTCATCAATGGGGGGGGGGACGCAAGTGGAACAGGCACGATGTCTACCCACTATTTAGGTCCTGAGAACCTGAAGAGCCCGTGGCCATGGAGAAAGGGCAGGCTTTGACAGGAGAGTTGTCGACGACGAGCCTGTCATGGACGAAGGAGGGGTCAACAATCTGGAGGTCGACAGCCTGGCATCCTGAGAACTGGGTGGAGCAGCTGTCAGCATTGGTCTGGTGGGCACAGAGACCTGGACAGCAGTTTTTTCTCACTGGGGCAGCTGCCGTTGAGAATCCCCCAGATGAAGTAGAAGAGGACATCGGGGAGCGGTCATGATCTTGGTCTTTCTTGTCCCAGGGCCTGAGGCTCACAGGCTGGTCAGCGACTGGGGAGGCTGGGGCGGAGCTGGCTACCTGCTGATCCATCAGGAGATTTTTTGAGAGCTCTTTGCATCGTCGAACGATTGGTTGTTTGATTAAACTTTTGGCAGAGCTCACAGTCAGAAACTTCATGTTCAGGCCCAAGACAGCAGACACAGAGGAACTGTTCATCTGTGGAGGCAATCTTCTTTCTGCAGTGGCAGTGATGGAAGAGAGAGGTAGAAGGATTAACTCTCAACATAAATGAGAAGTAGGAATCTCTTTATAAAAAGAGATTTAAAGGGATATACAAAAAAAAAGCTGTAGGCAAAAAATGGCGCGAATACTGCGACGGAGCTTCCACAGAGACCCATGCGAGCGAGTCGACAGCAGGAAAGAACTAAGGAGGGAGCAGGGCCACTCACGCTTATATAGGGCTGGTGACATCGACGCATGATGTCGACATGGGCAGCCCCAGCTGTACTGCTGAAAATCTTCCATGTGGACTCCCCTTCACGGACGGTTCCCGTGGTGTAACTTGATGACTGAGATAACCTCAATGAAGATCTGCTGATTCTCCAATATCTGTTGTAACGTCGTAGCAGGTGCAGGTATTGATTTGCTTGCTCCCTGAGACAGCAAAAATTAAAAATACATGCTTAACTTACGTTGAAAATTGTCAGTGTGCGTAAGTCTGTGTAGGCCTTAGACAGCCTCTACGCAGATTGTTTGTGGCCCATGTGCCATATGTTGTGCATCAGTGCTTTAGACACAATGTATGACGAATCACAAGAGGGGACTAGTTTATTATTTTTTTTTCTGACTTACATAACACAGATTCATTTACCTGAAAAAAAAAAAAAAAATATATATATATATATACATACATACACACACACACACACACACACACACACACATATATATACAGTTTTGTGTCTAAAAGACAAAGTTTTTGTTTTGTTCCCTTTATATACTCTTGTATCAAAAAAAAAAAAAACACCCCCATTCTTTTTTGGGATTTAACCCAAGTTCCTGGTGTGGCGATGGAACACACAGTCTTCCGATCTTCCAGCATCAGAAGAAAGTTTGCAACCTGCTGAGCCACCGACACTCCTGTATACAGTAGCCATGTAAGGACTCCCTAGATAGGGAGTACAAAGAACTAGTTACTTTGCAGCTTTATAAGGGACTACCCAGATAGCAAGCAAACACAGTTTAAAGTTACTGAACTGAATGCAATGTAGCTAAACAGGGGCTACCTAGACAGAGAGTGCAGAGCAGGTAAATACAGCCTTGGAATTAGTTAAACTACAACTAAGTAAGGGCCACCCAGAAAGGGATCATGAGCAGGGTTCTAACACAAACTAGTTGTTAAAACACATAAGTAAGGACAATTTGGTAATAGCTAGGCAGAACAGAGACATAATCAGTAGCTAGTGCCAGCAGGTAGGAAATGGTAAAGCAGCACAATAGGATGGAAGCAATAATTCAATAAGCATCTGACCAGACAGAGGCAGAAAACAGCAGTAAAGCCAAGTAGATAACTGTAGAGTACTTACAGGGGAGCTGTGCAGGTGTACACTGAATGGACAAAGTGGACAGCTGATGGCTGATTCCACAGCTGACGTCCGCAGTGCAATACCCTGCTTTGACTCTGGACCACAGTGGAGGACAGTTTGAAAATGTGTGGTTAAATACAGCAGCTCAACTCTGCCTACAAACCCATTCCTTCCTCCCGGTCAGAGAAATAGATAGGCCTGTACAGGCACAGGCAGGAAATGTGAGCAGCCTGCTTCAGCAGACACTAGGGAAAACAAGGGGCACCAAGCATAGTTCACAAAGAGACCAACTGGTTCTGAACAATTTCTGCTACTGCACACCACAGACTTTCCTCCAAAACAGCAAGTCCTTTCTTGAGTAGCATTTCAAAAACTGCCTGGAATGAGTATCTTAACTCCACCTCAAACCCAATCCTTCCTCCCAACTGGAGGAATAGGCAGCACTGTGCAGGCACAGACAGGAAAGTCTTTAAAGTGAGAAGCCTGCTTCAACAGGAGCTGGGGAAAACAAGGGACACCAGACAAAGTTCACGAAGAGCTTGACTGGCTCTGAACAATTTCCCCTGCAGCACAGCACAAACATTCCACCAAACAGCTGATTAGTCCCTTTTCAAGCGGTGTTTCAAAAGTCACCTGAAATGAGCAGCTCAACTCTGCCCTCAAGCCCAATCCTTCCTCCCAACTGGAGGAACAGGCAGCACTGTGCAGGCACAGACAGGAAAGTCTCTAAAGGACTTCTGGCGATGTCGTCACTGGGTATACAGCCCTAAACAGCTAGTTCCAGCTCCCGACCTCGAAAGTGCTCCAAAACAGATGATAATCTAATTGAAAGTTACCTTTATCAATAGCTCAGAACAGTAACTTTATCAATAGCTCAGAACACGCGGAATGGATGGGAAGTCGTAGAAAGAAGAAAGCTGGCACTCCAACAATAGATCCTGATGCACTGCAAATCTCAACTCCATACAGCTCCATGCCAGCAGACAAGATGATGGTGGAGGCTCCGCTCCGCTCCCTCCCAACCTACCAATACAGTAATTGTGGCTAAATTAATGGATTTTTGAATAGAAATCTGCACAATTCACATGGAACTACAGGAAGGACTTGCAAAAGTCGAGCAAAATGTACAAAATTTGGAAGCCAATGCAGGAGAAAACAGGCACTTGTAAAGACCGGCTTGAGCAAGTTGTGATGCACATTCTTACTGAGAATCAGCGCCCCTCTGAGAAATATGACAACCTTGAAAACAGGTCCCATTACAATAGCCTAAGAACAGGGGTGTAGCCAGGCATTTCAGATTTGTACACCAACCTGCCACACTGCTACCCCCTCTCCCACTGTTGTTCATGCATGCCCCTTCACAACTTGAGTCCAAGGTTCCTGGTTCTACTCAGATGATTCCTACACTAGACTTGCTGTCTGTCTGCGCTGCTAGTGTGGTGCTCGCTGCTCACTGGTAAACGCCACTGACTGCACCACGAGTCCAAGACCACAGCAGAAATTTCTTCTTTCTCCCCTGCAGGTAGGCAGACTTGCTCCACTTGCCATGCCACATGATGTCTTCATTCTTTTCGCTGGCTCTGAGTTTGTTTTCCGTCTGCTGCTTCTCGGTTCTTCTGCTGCGTCTCTCACTCCCAGTACAACTGAACTAATAATATGGTTTCTAACTTTGCTGGGGCATTTAAACTCACTGCCCCAGACTTGCCACACCCCTACCAGATGCCGCAGCCAATCACTATGCAGGTGGACCATGTGGACCTAATTGAGACTTTCAGCTTAAACATCCCGGTTCACTTGCCAACCCCCCACCCCAAAACAAAGCTGAAAGAGAAAAGAAAAAGCCTGTGAAGCCAAACAAAGTAATTTAAACGCAATGGACTAAAGAGGGCAGAGCAATGCTGGCCAGTTTGTTTGCTACCCCCTGCTACTAAACTTGGTACACCGTGGCTTACTTGGAGTATCAGTAGCTACGCCCTTGCCTAAGAATTTATGGCATACCTGAATATAAAGAAGTCTGAGGTCTGAGGTTTCTTGCTTCTAAGGGGCTAGCAGGGTATTGTTCTGGGGGATCCTGGATGTTTGTAAACTGATTTAGTGGCTGTAAGTGGGGCTCTTTTTGTGGATGTTTCACTTTGTAACAGGCTGCACTGGTAGAGGCCTATTTCTTCTGATTTAAAACCTGTTTGGTGGGATTTGCTTGGAGATGGTTATTTGAATTGAAGACCTATATCTGTTAATTTCAAGCCTAGTTTGATTTGGTGTTAGTGAAGCTGATTAAATTGGAGAACTGTTTCCTTTGGCAGCAAACATATTTTGGGGGCTTTGACTTGAATTTTGATTCCTTGTGCTGACTCCATTAGCTGTAAAGGTTAGTTCATAGTGGGGAGGGGTGTTAATGGTCTGGCCAGGTCTCACTCAGCCAATTGAGTGGAGGCAGGGCTGAATCAGGTTGAGTGCTAGCTGCTTTGTCTTCTCAGAAAGAACTGGAAGGGGCAGGATCAGTTGTGTTCCAGGACAGTAGCTGCTGCTGTTTTCACAGGGTTCTTGTGGATTTTACTTGGTAGGTTGGTTAGTTTTTTTCTTGCTTCTAAGGGCTAGTAGGGTATTGTTCTGGGGATCCTGGATGTTTGTAAACTGATTTAGTGGCTGTAAGTGGGGCTCTTTTGTGGATGTTTCACTTTGTAACAGGCTGCGCTGGTAGAGGCCTATTTCTTCTGATTTAAAACCTGTTTGGTGGGATTTGCTTGGGCCTGGTTCTTTAGCTGCAGGGCTTGGAGGGGAGACACAGGGCTGATACACTCTCTTGTCAGGTGTCTGCCAAAACCCACCTCCCTCCCCTGAAGTCTGCAAATTTATAGGGAAGACCTGCCCTGCAATTGGAGGAAAAAGGCTGCTGGTGCAGCTCATGTAGTTCTAGCCACTGGGGTTGAATTTAAAGGCGGGAGAGAGGAGCTTGAGGAGTTGTTAATTTTCCTTACATGTTTAATGTGTTGTACTGCACCTAGTAACAGAGTTACTGGTGTACAGTGGGACTGTCTCTAGGATTAGTGGGTGACCTGATTAGGCAGTAGGGGTATCTTGGAATGGGGAACCTGGTGGCTCACCCAAGGAAACCTATTTGAAAGGGGATGGAACCACACATCATTAGGGCCGGCATCTTTGGGAGGGTGGTGGGGTGCACAGGGTGTGGAGCAGCCATGATACTGGACTGGGCTTGGAAGTTTGGTGGTTGCCCAGTGTGCCACCAGCTAGAACAGCTTAGGGAGGAGGTTGCGGGGATGAGGAGAAAGCTGGGGAAGGGGGTGGTATGGTTGGGGAAGGGGGCTGGAAATCTCCCACAGGGTTGCACCAAGCACTGGGGGTGGGGGTATAGGGAAAGGAGTGCAGGAGAATACTCAGGGGTCACACAGGGACCCTGGCAGAGGGGGCCCAAAAGGACACTACCAAGGAAGCAGGCAGGTAACTGGGGACCCTCACAAAGGGGGACAGAGGGACAACATTCTCAGGAAGTAGGCGGATAGCCAGTGCTGGACAGAAGGAAGCAAGGCAGGGAGGTGGATCAGACCTTATGCTAGTAACCGCTTCAATTCTCTTCTTCTGCTCAAGGATGGGGGGATGTAGCCACGACAGAGGTGGTTAGAGAGACGGAAAGGGTGGGAGTGGGGGGCAGGAGGCAGGGCCAGATAGCAGGAAGAACAGGTGGGACCTGGAATGCAGGAGAATGGGGAGCAGTGAATCGGAGCAGGAGGGGCAGGGGAAGAGGGAGGAAAGCGCAGGAGAAGGACCAGTTGGGAGGAAAGGTAAAGAAGGACCAGAAGTACAAGGAGGATTCAGTAAAGAGCTGAGGGGTAGGCCAGGGAGCACGACGAGCAAGGAGGAACTAAATGGAGACAGGAAGGAAGGGAGGATGAGCCAGGCTAGTTTAGCAGATGGGGAGAAGGACCAGTTGTGAGCAGTGAGGGGGAATTAACAAGGTACAGAAGGATACTCAGGAGGAGGAGAGGCATAGGATTGGAGGGAGGGAGTGGCCATGGTAAATAAGGAGCGGTGGCATGTGGCACACAGATAGGGGAGGAACAAGGAGCCAGCTGGGTGGAAGGGCCGGTAGAAAGGATGAGGGACATGGAAGGGGGAATGGAGGAAAAGGAGTGGTCAGAGTGCTCCTGCTGGGGGATTCTATGATCAGGGGTATCAAATGGGATAGGGAGGGAGAAGCCTGGCCAGTTAGAACAAGATGCTTCCCTGGACTAACGGTGCACAGGGCTAAGCACGAGGTATATCAGCTGGCAAAGGACTGTGGGGGTTCCCCAGACATACTGGTCCACCTGGGCACAAATGACATTGAGGAAATAGCGAGCTAGAGATACAGGCAAGATTCAGGGAGCTTCGCCGGGGTCCCGTCATGACATAGGATGCACAGTTTCTTCTCCAGAAATCCTGCCAGTGCCAAGGGATGATGGAGAACACAAAAGAAAAATTAGGGAGATAAACCAGTGGCTCAGGGAGTGGTGTGAGGCCAGAGGGTATGGGTTGATGGGGGATTGGGGGAGACCTGGGAGGATAAGGAGGCTGTATGCTAGAGATAGACTACATCTCAATTTGGAGGGAGAATCCTAAGTTGAAAATAGGGAGTTCATTGGTGAAAAGTGGGGTTTAAACTTGTGAAGGGGGTGGGATGGGAGAAAAGGCAGTCAAGGGATGCCGATAAAGGAGGACTCTGTCTCCACCCCCTGGGGACCAGGAGGATTGCAGGAAAAGACCAACTGGCAAAGTGCAGACCAGCAGAAAACAGAACCCCAAGGAACACGAGCAGGGAAATGGAACCATAGGAAAGGGTGGAAGGTAGTCTGCTAAATGCCAGGAGCTTGGGCAATAAATGCCTGAGCTCCAGGCGATGTTAACTGAGGGAGCAGTGGATGTGGCAGCGGTCACTGAGACTTGGGCCACTGCAAGACATGACTGGGACCTGAACCTGGAGGTTACACTATGTTCAGGAAGGACAGGGGAGGGAAGGGAGGAGGGTAGCAATGATAGTAAAAACTGCATTGGCATAGGGGGAGTAGAGGAGGCGGAGGGAACCGTGGAGGCGATTGGGTCACCTTGATAACAAGGGGGCAAGAGAGTAAAATGGGAGTGGTGTATAGACCCCTGCCCATGGCGGAGGAGCTGGAGGACAGTCTGGTGGCAGATGTTAGGAGACACTGCAGACTGGGCAGAGGAAAAAGGTGGTGTTAGGGGACTTAAACATGCCAGGAACAGACTGGGAGACTATGACATCCTCTGTGACCAGGGAACAGAGGTTGTTGGATGTCTTTCAAGGCACGTTCCTAACTCAGCAGGTGAGGGAACCGACCAGGGAAAGCACAGGTACTGGATGTGGTCCTGGCAGACAGTGACCAGATTGGGCCTGGAGGTAAAGGGACCCATTGGCGGGAGTGACCATGCCACGGTCTGGTTCTGCCTGGACCTAGGAGGGTAGAGGCTGCACAAAGACGGCAGTAACCGACTTCAGGGGGTGGATTTGAAGGAAATGGGAAGGATCCTAAGGAGCATTTGGATGGGATTGGGTCAGACATGGATGCTGATAGTAGGTGGGAAATCATCAGGAGAGGGTGCAGGATGCTACCAGCACCTGTGCAAAATGATAAGAGAGAAAATGCGGTGGGGCCCCAAAACCCTGTTGGTGGACCAGGGAGGTCAGGAGGTGAGATGCGGGGAAGAAAGCAGCCTATAAGAAATTCAAGTGCTCAAGGAGGAAAGGGATCGAGGGAGTTGAGCTGATGGCTAGAAGGGCCACTAGAGTGGTGGGGTGGCTAAGGCAAGGAAGGAGCAGAACCTGGCCAGGGAAATTAGGAGAGGGAAAAAGGGTCTTTAGATACATTGGGGAAAGACGAAGGGTGAAGGGCAGATTAGCAGGATTAAATCAGGGAAGAGATGGGCACAAGACCCAGAGGAGCAGACTGAGGTACTAAATGAGTACTTCACCTCAGTTTTCACCAGGGAAAATGGGGATGCTGCATCATACATGGGAGAGACAGAGATAATGAGGAGGGGCCTCACCAATCGTCAGGTCTGGGGAGAGGGGGGCACTCACTGGCAGGTGGGGGAGGCTAAGCAGGGAGAAGAGGTACTGGAAGTGAAAATCACAGCAGAGAGAGTGAGAAGCCCTCAGCTCCCTTAAAACGGAGAAAGCACCGGGGCCGGATAAGTACATCCTAGAGTGCTGAAGGAACTTGCAGATGTCCTGGTGAAACCCTGGCAGAGCTTTTTCACCATCTCTCGAGGACGGTGGGTGCCCCAAGACTGGAAGGTGGCGCATGTAGTGCCCTGCTCACAAGGGGGATCAAGGGGTGGTAGGGGAACTACAGGCCTGTCAGCCTGACATCAGTGGTGGGCAAGGTGATGGAGGGCATTGTCAGAGAGAGGCTAGGGGGACCTGGATAAGTCAGGTGCCTGGGCGATGAGACAGCATGGATTCATCCAGGAAATCGTGTCAGACAAACCTGGTGGAGTTCTATGACTGGGTGACAAGTGCCTTGGACCTGGGTAGACCAGTGGATGTCCTCTTTCTAGACTCAGCAAGGCATTTGACTCTGTTCCTCCGTGGGCCTGTTGGATAAACTAGGAGAAATGGGGTTGGGAAACCAGATGATCCGATGGATGAGACAATTGGATCAGGACTTGGACCCAGAGGGTCGTAGTTGGTGGATAGTCTCTTCCCAAGGAGGGGTCATGGTGGGGTCCCACAGGGATCAGTCCTTGGGCCCTTCTGTTCAACGCCTACGATCTGACATAAGGACAGGAATCAGGAGTGAGATGAGTCTCTTTGCAGATTACTCGAAACTGGGGAGGTGGTGGATGGGGAGGAGGGAGGTGGCCCTGGGGGCCTGGAGGCTCTGGAAAGATGGTCTAGAAAGTGAAGCTAAGGTTTAATGCAGGGAAATGCAAGGTACTCACCTGGGGGCCAGAAACCCAGGCCAAGTGTACACCCTGGGGGAAATACTACAAGTCTCAATGGCTGAGAGGGACCTGGGGTGGTAGTGGATGTCAAGATGAACAACTCTGAGACTTGTAGGAGGGCAGCAGCCAAGGCCAACAGGATGCTGGGATGCATCGTAGGGGGGATCACCTCAGAAGGAGGGAAGTGATACTCCCTCTGTATAACTGCTTGGTGAGGCCGCACCTGGGTACTGCGTGCAGTTTTGGGCCGCACTTAAAGAGGGACATTAGCCTCTGGAGAGGGTCAGGGGAGACACAGCAAAATGATTTGGGGCTTGGGGGACAGGACCTGAGGGAGAGGCTCGAAGAGCTAAATATGTACACTTTGGAAGAGAGAAGGACCAGGGGACATGATAGAGGTCCTCAGGTACATGAAGAGGGTAAATAGGGAGGAACAGTGAGGGTGCTTAGAAGGAGAGGAGGGGCCACTAGAGGGCATGGGTGGAAGCTGGAGAGGGGAAGATTCAGGGGAGAAAGGAGGAGGTGCTACTTCACTGAGAGGGTGGTAGAGCCATGGAATGCACTACCTAGGGGGCTGGTGGAGGCAGAGACAGTGGAGGGGTTCAAGAGGGGGTGGGACAGGTACAGGGGAAGGGTTCAGGAAGCAAAATCCAATGCAGTAAGAATATCCGGAACTGGGAAGGGAGAAGCCAGAGAAGGCGAGGGGGACAGCAAGGTCAGCACCCAGGGTGGGGGCTGACCAAACGAGCAGACACGAAAGACCATTAGGCCTATTCTGCTGGCATTTTAGTATGTTAGTATGTTAGTATGTCTGGTGGTGTTCCTAGACATGTTTCTCTGTTAACACCCTGCAGCTTGACCCTGAGATCCTGCTTGATACTGAAAGAACACATTGGGCCCTTACTGCTGAGCCAAATGGTACACAGGACAGGCCGCACTCAATAGTCCTGAAGTTCCTGAGTTTTCTTACTAAACAGGATGTTTTACTCAGAGCATGGTGCATGAAGCAAGTGATGTATAAAAACAAACACAGATATTCTGACAGTGATTACTCATCAATGCTTACGGCCCACCAGGACGAATATGCCCCAATTCAGAGAGTCTTCAAGGCTCAGCAACTGAAATTCCAAATGCTGTACCCCTCGAAATTAATGGTTATGCACCCTGCTGGACCAAAAAGCTTTGCAACTCTGGAGGTAGGGCAGAAGGGCCTGACTGCCAAAGGAATCAAGGTACCACCACTGAGATAAGACCCCAGACACAAGGACACACGAGACCTCCACAGCACCTCATGGTCAACAGTCTCAGCCTGCCCAGAGAGGAAGCAGCAAAGTCTTTCTGCACTAAAATACAGAAACAGTAATCAAGCCTTTATAGAGATCTGTTCCAACCCAAGCACATGCCATCTGATTGTATTTGCACTAATTTCCAGGTACTTGGGGGAAGACAGAGATGGAAAGTTGGACACAGCGGCTAACCCGTTGAGGAGATGGGGGATTTTGTGCTGGTGGTATGGCCATTGGCTCAATACAGAGGTCCCCAGAAAGCTCATCTACAGCAATAGAAGGGTCAATATGTGCTCGGGACATTGACTGCCTGCAGTATCTGCAATATAAACTGGTTATACTGCTTCTTCAACTGCTTAATCAGAGTCTAAAGGCCTTCAAATACAGCCTCCGGAAAGTACAAGGTGAAGCAGACACCCTCCCCACCTCACCGTGTATGGCAAATATTTAACAGGGACTGCAGCTGTAAACAGTTCACTTTCTACTGCACTTGACTTTCAATGTGTTATTTTATCTTGGCAGCAATGTAACATCCACAGCTCTTATCGGGTACCTGAGCTGTAGTTAAAGGTTTATTTCAGCCCTGAAGTGAAAACCATCCCCCTGCCTCAAAATCATCACCCCAGGGCATACAGGAAACATATTTATACCAACAAGGTGAGGTGGCCCACTCCGACCCGATTCGTCTCTGTCATTCTGCCCCCCCCACCCCACAGAGGTGGGCCAATTCTGCAAAGGGGCTGTGCAGCCAAAACAAGTTTTAGTAGCTCATACCAGTTCCTGCTTGGGGGAGAATTTACCCTCGTCCATAGCCATTGCACCGATATGCACCATGGTACATTCAGGGGAGGCGACTTCCTGGGCCTGGACCTCGAGTACAAGTCTGCATTTGCAGCTCAGCATCTGCGGACGCCAAGAGTGGGAGGTTAGGTCCTCCCTCTCAGGTTAGCAAGCAGGGTACCATATAAGCTGAACTGTGCAGCAGTAACCACAAAGTCAGCTTGAGACACGGGCCACTGGATCCCACCTCCTGAGATTGTGGGGGGGAGCCAGATGCCCCAGATCCATAATAAGCTGCAGTAAGCACAGAGCATAACTTCAGGCTGCACTCCATTAGTATCCCTCTACCCAGCACGTTATTACTCCTACCTGCGTGTAGGTACCAGCCTCCACATAAATCAGGCTGTGGAGGTCCACCTTGAGCAGGACACTGCCCTAGAACATACTGACCCTTCTCCACCCTTGATGTATCATTTCAGAATGTATGGGAGCCAACTGCTGACTCCTAGCTGCCTCTGCACCCCAACTTTGATGTCAGTCTACCAGCAGGAGAGTGCGGTGAGAAATGGGACTTCCCCTTCACTCTCCTTTAATGTAACAGATACTCTGTTATGGAGGCCTGCAACTTCACTGTGACTTTCCCCATCTTGGAGCTTCTACCAACTTCCATATAGCAAGGCATAAATTAGTGTCGGAGACTTGATTAGCGGCCTTTGCTAATCAAAGTGAAAAATGATTAGCAACTGGCTGAAGCTGATTAGTAGTGAGGGTTCCAGAATGTGGGGAAACAGGGCTAAAAATAGTGAAAAATAGTGCCACTCGCACATTCCAAGTTCTGCAGTCCTGGAGAAATTCGATTAGCACCTACCATGAATCAAAACCAAAACTGATTCGCATATGCCATTTTCTGGTTCGCAAACTGCGATGCAAACCCATTTATTTTATGCCTTGTATAGAAGAGGACTCACCTCTCCATACCTTGGAAGCATACCAGGAGGGATATCCCTCCGCCCATAGTTTAGTGAGTGGGAGCCTCGATGGCACCTATCCACTCAACGAGTTGATGAAATTGTTGTTCGTTTCTGAATGCCCTATTGAGCATGATGTGTTTGTTATTTCTGGTTATCCAGGGTGTTTTATACTTTGCCTTGCTATCTTGTACTGTCTATCCTTTCCTTAACTGTTTTTCTTCTTTCCTAGCCCTCTATTCTACTCTAGCCCTAATCTTTCTTTCTCAGGGAGGGTAGCCCTGACCTCATTACAGCTGCTAGATCCCCATAACACCATAAATGGCTAATCCTATTCTCTACTAATCCCTCAAATGTAATTTCTTTTAATATTAGATATACAGCCCTGTGAAGAAATACAGACTCCTCCAGCAACTTCAACAGGACAAACCAGAAGCAGTGTTTCTCCAGGAGACATATCTCTCAGCTGTACTACATGCTAAATTCCAGGCCTGTTTTTTTCAATGGGGGTAGCTTCGCTGCACCGATCAGGCCATAAACGAGGAGCTGCAAGACTCTTTCCCAAGGGAGTCCCATTTGTCGTGCAGGACTAGGTCACTGACTCTGAAGGACATTTTGCCATAGCCATGGGAACTTTATATGATGCCCAGGTCACCCTAGCATATGTACATTGTCCGCCTGGCTTGGACATATCGGAAGCATACATATTTTTTTAAACAAACTTAGACCCCTTATGCAAAGCTAACTCATCATGGCACAGTCCTTCAGAAGGAAAGCTTGGGAGGCAAATGTGTCTAGGACAGCATCTATGTACTGCAGGCACTGACACAGAGTCAGAACCAGTTTGGATTTGTTGACAAGGATGCCAAGCTGATTGGACATCAAATGTAAATGATTATGTCCTGGGAAGGGATTTACAAAAGGCAGTCATTCAGATGTGGGAACCCATACAGACCTTCCTTTCAGAGCCCTGCAGCCACCACTGCAAAGCATTTGATGCAGACACGTGGCCCCAAAGATGAGTCAAATGGTAAGACACAAAACTGGTTGTGAGAGCCACCCAGCATAAAAAGGACACACGATCAATGACTGTAAAGTACCTTGACATGGAGGTAAGCATCCTTCATATCCAGGGTGACCATACAAGCTCCTTGTAGAAGCAGAGGGAGCATGGACTGAAGAAGACACCATACAAACCCATTTGTATATGTTTATCTTTATAGTTACAGCGCCTTATAGGTATAAGAGTGCATTCTGCTGAGCAGTGTTGGTACACAAAGGACTTGAGAAGAAACTCTTATAACATTAAGAAACACATGAACTGTAAATGTAAGTCTTGTTACAGACATATGATTAAAAAAATCACATTTGAATTGAAAATCAAAATGTTTTACTTTGCAGAATATTAAAGAATCCCTTTGTGGAAAAAGGAATGTGCCAAATGAACACAGAACTTCAGAATGTTAGAACTATATGAATGAGACACCCTCTTGTGGTTATAAGAGTACCTGGAATGTTTAGAAATAGAAAATCCTGACTGGCTAAGAATAATGTCATGATTTATAATATTCAAATGGCCAGGTTCAACCCCCTGAGGTCTAGGACAGGATGAAGCTGGCATGTCTGCAAATGAGGATTCCACAGTGGTACCTCCATGCCCAATGGGCTCAGCATTCAGATGATCTGGAGTATCTCATATAAGTGACTCCTTCATTCCGCCACTCCCTGCTCTGGTGGTTGGGCTGCTGCAATCAGTAGACAGGTCCACATAAGAAAATACTGTAAGCCCTGGTTAAGTGCCACAGCAGGGACAGGTTCTATGGCCCGTTTATTCTGTAATATCTGAACGTCATCTAACAGGAAAGATGGGTGACCTAGAGAGAGTAACAGTTGGGAGGGGGAGGATGCACAGGACAGGCAGACAGAAACTCCAGGGCACACCACTGTCAAACAATGTCCAGAATCCATGTATCCGTGGAGATCTCCCTCCACTCTGGCAGACACAGTGAGATGCGGCCTCCCACAAGGAACCCAGGATCTTACTTCGAGATAGTGCTTTTACAGCAAGTAACACCATTAGGACCAAGTCGCCAGGCAGCCATTACGGAAGAATTCTAGCTAGAGAAGTCTAAGGTGGGGGACAGCCTGACATCCTTGAGATGTTGCCCATGGTATAAAGAGGTGGCCCCCCAGCACCACCACGGTTTTTTTCCCCGTCGACCTGTGCATACTGGCTCCATGGATGCCTCCTGCTTCCAGCTGACTGCCATTTTCGTGCAGTTATAGTTTTTACACCTGTTTTACAAGTCTGTCGTTTACGTGTTCCCAGCCATCTTCATAGCAGCAGAAATCGAAGTGTCTGTGCGGCAAACAGACCCCTGCAAAGACAGTAATTTGGCCTGCCTAATCTGCCTAGGCCCTGACCATAGGCTGGATGACTGCCCGCACTGCCAAGGCTACAACCGGAGAACCAGGATTCACCACCTAAACACCTTGAAGGCCTGTCTTCTCGAACAGATAGTGGCTGCAATGCTGAAGACCCAGTCGGAGCACATTTTGTCTTCATCCTCAGTGAAGAACTCCTCCCCAAGAGAGAAGCTGAGTGGGAAACACCATCATAGGGGACAAGGACAGGTCCAGGTCAGAATCCTGTCCGAGGCTTTGACCTCTGGTGCGAGACTGGACTCAACCCTCCCCCGGTTTCTCTTGCTCCCCCGGGGTCACACTTGATGAAGCCCCGCACTACTTGTCAAGTGCAAAGCGGGGAGTTTTCCGGGCTCAGGCTGTTGCAGACCCCCATGTCCCTGCCTATCCAACCCCACAAGCTTGTGCTAGGGTCTCAGTCAGTTGGACAGGCGCACTCTTCGTTGGGTGGCAGGTTGGAGCCTGTTGTCTGAAAGACTGCGGTCTCCTGATCGTCAGACTGGGTGTCAGGGTCAGACGACTCCAGTTAAGTGCTAGAAGAAGCAGCATCACTCACTTTCCAGGAGGTCATCGGCAGAGGGTTCGGACCGATGTTGGGCCTCAACGCCTTCTGACTCCACCACGGAGCAGGACCAGATGCCATCCCCTAGGCCGCCATCTGCTCCTCAGGGCCATATTGAGAGCCTGACTCCAGTCCAGATGTCAGGGGACCCAATACCTGCCTCCGGGGACATCTGAGACCAGGTGCCAACCCCACCTCGGAAGACTGACAACCAGATGTCAAGAGTACCAGACGCTGGAGGACACTGTCCTGCAAAGGCTGATGCCAGAGAAAAAGGTGCTGTCGAGTCTGACGCCAAAGGACACTGTGCCGCAAGGGCCGGTGCCATGGGCATCTAACGCCCATAACCCAACGCCAGCACCCCAGCCAAGCCCAGACGTCACTTTGGCTAAGGTTAGGGCTTTGTTTACCAGGTGGTGGAACACAATAAAAGGGGACCTTCCGCCTAGGTCACCGGAGCCAGATCCTAGCCCCACAGGGATCCCTGCACCAGCTCCACCTAGACAGCCTTACCCCCAGCATCTGCCTACCCCACCTCCAACGCCAGACCATCTGACATCAGGGGACGAGAAGCATGGGTCACCTGTACAACAGCAGCATGGTCGCCACCCGTCATCCAGGTCCTCCCTCCAGGGCACACCATTATATTTCCTCAGAAAATTAGACAGGGAGCGCCTCCTCCTACAAGTCTTCAGAGGTTTACCGGTCCCTACTGTCTCCAGACCATAAGAAGGACTCCCCGAGATCCCCCTTGACAACGTTTCCTTCCTGGAGATCATGAGGCATATCTAGTTTTTGAATCAGTGGGAGACGGAGGAATTGGACCCCGAAAGGCACCGCTTGGTAAACTTCTTGGGTCCAATCACCCAAGACCCTTGTTCATCCCACCCCTAGTAGAACCCTTCCAGGATGTTACCAAGATAGCCTGGAGGCATCCATCTACGACCTCAGCGGTCCCCAAAAAGGCCAACTGACTGTATAGGACACCAAGGGGAGAACCACATCTGAGAGAACAGCTGAAGGCGGATTCAGTAATTCTCATGGCGGCCTATGGGAGAATTCAGCAGCCAAAGCATATGAGCCGTCAACCACCAGATAAGGAGTCAAAAAAACTGGACCATCTAGGCAGTAAAGTATATTCCTTGGCCACCTGTGCGGTCAAGTCACTTAATTTCTTGGCACACATGATGATGTACCAAAAATCATTGTGGAATAGGGCCACAGACCAGGCCAAAACTCAATCAGATTCAGACACTTCAGGCTGACCTGTTAGTAGTCCCCAAATCCATGGCTGATGTCAGCAACCATGTCCTTAGGTGCTCTTACGATTCAGCAAACACTGCTGCCAGGGCTGCGGCTACTGGAATATGCCTCAGGCGCCACTCCTGGCTGAAGGTCTCAGGATTACGCCAGGACCTACAGGACGCTATCCTGGATATACAGGTTACTCACTTGTAGCAGGAGTTCTAGGAATGGTATATGTTGTTCATCCACACTGTCTGGCAGGTATCCTTGCCGCTTTAAATCTTGCTGGAAGGTCTTCAAGCTGGCTCCTCCCACCCACCCAGGTGTAAAACTCTCGGCTCCGCCCCATGACGCCAGATCTGGCCCACTGGAAGCTCAGGTTGTGCGTCGAAGCTGGGGAGGTCGGGTGGGTCATGTGGATGAACAACATATACCATTCCTAGAACTCCTGTTACAGGTGAGTAACCTGTATTTCTAGGGACATGGATATGTTGTTCATCCACACTGTCTGGCAGACTCCTAGAAGTTCTCCGGGAGGAGGGAGGCAAGGCGCACACCCCTACTTAGGAAAAAGACTGGAGAACGGGCCCCAAAACCAGCATCCCGGTGACTCAAGGTCGATGTGGTAATGGGTGATGAAGGTGCGTGCTGACTTCCAGGTAGCAGCCCTGCAGATTTCCTGGATAGGGACGTCCCTGGAAGCAGCCACCGATGCAGCAGTATGGCGGGTAGAATGAGCTCTTATCCCTCTGGGAGGCTCCATGCCCGCCAACTTATAGCAGAGATCTAAGCAGGAGGTGGCCCACCTGCCTATAGTCCACTTGGCTGCAGGTCTGCCAGGTGCAGCTTCAGCATAGGTGACAAACAGCTGGCGAACCTCTCCCCGAATTCCAGCCGTGCGCTCCTTATAGTAGGTGAGCGCCCTTCTATGGTCCAGAGTATGGAGCCTATATTTGGCCTCCGAGGTGTGATTGGGGTAGAACACCGGCAGAGTCAACACCTGGTTACGGTGAAACTCCGACACCACCTTCGGAAGGAATTTCGGGTGGCAGCGCAGAACAACCTTGTCCCTGTGGAAGACCAGTTAAGGAGACTCGATGCAGAGCGCCTGGAGCTCTCCCCCATCCTTCTGGCTGACGTGATAGCCACCAAGAAGGCGGTCTTCCACGACAGGTGAGAGAGATCATACCTGCATTGGTTAGAATGGCTTTGCCCATGAGCTTACAAGTACCAGCAGTAGATCCAACGGAGGTGGAGGTTCTCACACCGGAGAGGAAATGTGATCAAGGCCTTTGAAAAAGCGCCAGACCACCTTCTCCTGCGCCGACTGCTTCCCGGCCCACGCCCGGTAAGCAGAGATGGCTGCCAGGTGCACCTTAAGGGTCGTCGACCTAAGCCCTTGCTGAGAAAGGGACCAAAGGTAGTCCAATATGCTCGCCAAGGAACAGGAGGAAGGGTCTTTTCCATTTGAAGGCGTAGCA
This sequence comes from Neoceratodus forsteri, assembly GCA_016271365.2. Lineage (NCBI taxonomy): Eukaryota > Metazoa > Chordata > Ceratodontiformes > Ceratodontidae > Neoceratodus > Neoceratodus forsteri. Next base: position 1,385,848,446 of record CM028131.1, on the reverse strand, counting down.
TTTTCTGGTCGACTCCTTACGGGATGCCACAACTACGTTGAGGACCGCGTCGGAAAGACCCAAGGCCTGGAACTCTAGCCGCTCAGGAACCAGGCCATCAGGTGCAGGGATTGAAGGTCAGGATGGAATACCTTCCCCTGATTGACTGAGAGCAGGTCCAGGCGAGCTGGAAGCTGCTTCGGGAGCCTGGAGCTGAAGCTGAGGAGATCTGGGTACCAGTACTGGCGGGGCCAGTCTGGGGCTATCAGAATCACCTGCGCCTTGTCCCTCCTTGCTTTGAGCAGCACCTTGTGCATCAAGGGGAATGGGGGAAAGGCACAGAAGAGGCCCGGGGTCCATGGCCTCGAGAAGGCATCCCCCTGCAGCAAGCCCTGCTGAGGGGGGCGGGCTTGGAACAGCTTCAGCTTCGCATTCTCCATGGAGGCAAACAGGTCCACCTGAGGTGTGCCCCAATGGGAGAATAGATCTTGTACTACCTCCGGCAGGAGAGACCACTCGTGGGATGCAGCCCCTATCTGGCTTAGGGCATCAGCCAGGGTGTTGGAGGCTCCTGCCACATGAATGGCTAGGAGATCCGCCTCCAAGCTGCGTACGAGTGACCAGATGCAGAGAGCTTCCTTGCATAGAATCATGGAGCACGACCCGCCCTGGCAGTTTAGATAGTACATGGTCGTGGTATTGTCCGTCTGGAACCAGACCACTTGACCCCGAAGAAATGGAGCAAAGGCCGTGAGAGCTAGGCGGACCGCTCGGAGCTCCAGCAGGTTGATGTGGCATCAGGACTCCCGCAGGGACCAGAGGCCGTGTGCTAGGTGTTCCCCCAGATGAGCACCCCAACCCATCAGAGAGGCATCGGTCGACAGAGAGACCGTCGGCTCAGGGCGGACAAATGGGATGCCCTCCTGCAGATGAACTGGAACGGTCCATCACTGGAGAGCGTTCCACATCCCCTGGGTCACCGTCACTAGCTGGTCCAATGGATCGCAGCACTGGGACCACTGGCTGGCCAGCCCCAACTGAAGGGGGCGCATGTTCCAGCGGGCCCAACGGACCATGCTGGTACAGGCTGCCATGAGACCCAGGAGGCGAGGAAGTCCCGGCAAGAATTGCCCAACCGAAATGATTGGGCAAAGGAGGAAAGAACTGCCCTGTCCGCCGGAGCCGTGGTTTGGCTTGAAGAGAGTCGAGCTCTGCCCTGATGAAAGAATCACCTGCTTCGGCTCGAGTTCCGACTTGGCCTCATTGATGAGGAGGCCGATCTGAGAGCAAACCTGGAGGGCCAGATCTCTGGACCGCTCCACCTCCTGTCTGGAGGGGGCTGCTATCAGCCAATCGTCCAGGTAAGGGTGAACTCGGATCCCTCGGCGCTGCAGGAACGCTGCCACCACTGCCATGCATTTGGTGAAGACACTGGGAGCTGGAGATAAGCCAAAGGGCATGACTTGGAACTCGAAAAGGGATCCCTCTGCTTGAAAGCGAAGGAACCTCTGATGTGACGGATGGATAGGGACGTGAAAGAACGCATCCTGCAGGTCCACGGAGCAGAACCACACGCCGTGTTCCAAGGATGGTATTATCTGAGCCAGACTGACCACCCTGAAGGTTCGAGACCTTAGGAACTTGTTTAAGTCGTGTAGGTCGAGAATGGGGGCCCAGCCCCCCCCGTCCGTTTCGGAACCAGGAAGTACCTGGACACGAACCCCGGGTCTGAGGGAGGGTCCGCCACCTCTCTGATCACCTCCTTCTCGAGGAGGACAGCGATGTCGTCTCGGCGGGCTGACAGCGAGGCTTCGGACCCCGAGGCCCCCCCAAGATGCCACGGCTCTGAAGGGTGGGGCCTGCTCGAACTCCAGAGGCAGGCCCTTTCCCACCACCACCAACACCCACCGGTCTGTGGTGATAACGAACCAGGCAGAAAGAAAGTGGCGAAGCTGTCCCCCCATGGGGGGTACCTGGGTGAGGCAACGGGGTTGGGGCAACACTCCTCAACCCGTCACTGGGCAGGCTTGGAGGAAGGACCGGCTGAGGGACCTCCAGGGCCTTTACCTCCCTGCTTCCTGGAGGAGGAAGTCGAGGGCTTGGGTTTGGGATGCCAAGCTCGAGCCTGCTGGCCCTGACATTGCTGGGCCGGACGTGCCGCGGGCACAAAGGGACGAAAGGGCTTAGGCTGTGGTCTGCGTCCTTTGTCCTTTTGTGCGGATGAGACCGCGTCCAAGGTAGCATTGGACTTCTCGATCCTCTGCAGGTGACCTTCCACCCCAGGGCCGAAAAGGTCGGTCCCCAGGAAGGGGACATCCGCCAACTTGTGCTGGGTATCCGAAGTGAAGGTGGATATCCTCAGCCAAGCCCGACGGCGCATAGCCACTGCAGCCGCTACTGACCTGGCACACGAATCTCCAATGTCCAGAGCAGTCTGAAGCTGCTGTTTGGCCATTGCCCTGCCCTGGTCCTGCACCTGCCTAACCATGGTCTGCAGGTCTGCCGGAAGATGAGGAACTACCTCGTCCTGGGAGCCCAACAGGGCATGAGAGATATGTGCCATGAGTACGGCTGAACTGGCCTGACGAAGGCCGAGGGAGGACGCAGCACAGACTTTGCGCCCGGCATAGTCCAATTTCTTGGACTCCTTGTCGGGAGGTTTACATCCATCCCTAAGCGTTCTGGCCCGGGCTTGTGTCTGTAGCTAGACCCTCGGCTGAGGGGTGTTCTGAAAAACGGACAAGGAACCAGTAGGGACCGCATACTTCCTGGCCATCCTGGCCAAAGGCGCAACAGGAAGCTGGGCGCCAGAGCTCCAAGGCCGGGCCCACTATGGCCTCGGCCACCGGAAAAGCCTCCATAGGGGAATCCCCTCGGTCCAGTATCTCCGAGAGGGGGTACCTGGCCTGCTTCGATACGGGTTTGAGCTTCATCCCGGTGGACTCCAAGAGGAGCCGAAGCAATCCCAGAAAGGATGAAGGGCTATCGTCCATCGACTGACCTCCAGAGGACTCCAAGTCTACTTGCCTGGAGAAAAGGGAGGAATCGTCGTCGGACTCCGAAGAGTCCGCAGAGAGCCGCCTTGGGCTTGAGCCACCCTCCACCTGCCGAGGCCGATCAAGAGTGAGGGTGACAGACAGCCTATGGGGCAGTCCCTGAGCCAACCGAGAATTCTTGGTCGGAGACCCAAATAACGGCTGTGGAGGCGGGGGTTCCACTGGGATCGGTGGAGCAGCTGGTTTTGGCAGAACAACCGACCTGGGAACAGGCTCTCGGTAAGTCAAGGGGTTGTTTCGACCCTCGGTGACAGCCACTTAATGCCGGGAAGGCGATGGCGTCGGCTTGTTCAGTCAGAAAACTGTTGCCACATGAGGTCTCGTGACTGGCCGACACAGCTTATTCCGAGCCGCGGTCCGAGGACGATGGAACCGGCGGTGCCGCTACCGCAGTGCCAAGACCGAGATATCTGTGTCGGGCGGGATCGGCTGGACCGCGAAGAAGTCAGAGACAGAGAACCTCGACTTTTCCGAGGCGGTGTGGGGAGGAGGCAGGTGGAACGGCTCTCCCTCGGCTCAGTAGGATCACCTGAGGGCTCCGAACCGGAAGCACTGGCAAGCCACAGGATCCTCAACTCACCCAGGGAACCGGGAGAGGATTCCCGGCTTCAGCCTGGCAACCCGACCAGCAGTCGAGAAAAATCTTGACTGCGTCAACAGGAGTCTCGGTCAACTGGCCTGATGGGGACACCGTGAGACCAGTGGCCAAAGCTGAACGACAACCTAAGTCGAGCACAACAACTCGGGAGAGGGACCTTCCTCAGCCCCACGAAATGCCGGCTGGCAGAGGGACCTACCCTGTCTTTCTTTTGGACCGAGAAGAAGGTCCAGCAGACGCTAGTCCCTCTCCCTTAGTTGAGAGGGACAGGAAAGCTCATAAAAGAAGCTGTATAAGAGGAACCCAGGGAGAGCGAGGATAAATGCCGCTGCCGAGGAAGATGTGGCCTGCACTGCCTCCTCTTCGAGGGCGATCATCTGCTCTAGCTGATCCACCGAGCCCACCGCCGTGGAGACCGCTGACCGGGCCTCTTTTGACTTCACCAGAGGAAAACATTTCTCAGGATGCCCCAGTTGTAAATGGGCAGCACGGTCTTTGAGGACATAGGCTAAGAAGGAAGAGCACAGGTCGCAAGCCTGCGAGTCGTGTTCAAGGCCTAAACAGTAGACACACATGGAGTGCGGATCTGTCCGAGACATCTTCTGCCTGCAAGGGCATCTCCGAAAACCGCGAGTCGATTTGTCCATTGCAGCCGCAAGGGATACAAGACCGAAGTCTAGAAGTGCAAAAACTTCTAATTCACAAAACCGAAGAATTAGGAACCAGTCTTATACGCTGAGCGTTAAGGAGAGAACCCGAGCTTCCAAGCGGTAAGGAAGATCTGGCATCATGGGGCGGAGCCAAGAGTTTTACCACCCGGGTGGGTGGGAGGAGCCAACTTAAAGACCTTCCGGTTAGATTTAAAGCGGCAAGGATACCTGCCAGACAGTGTGGAGGAACAACATATCCATGTCCCTCGAAACTCCTTTCCAGGGCCCAGTCCTATTTGGCCAGTAGGCTGAAAAGCTGATTACTGGTCTACAGGACTCGGGCAAAGCATGTGTCAGAGGTATACAAAATGTACAATTCCAAACCAGCCATGTCTAAGCATTGTTCCTTTCGTAAGCAGCAGGGCCATCAAGGAAGGAGGCAGCAACAAAGAGGGGGCTACAAGAGAAAAGGTGCCCCCCTCTCCGAAGGGGCACAGGGACCTAAAGGTGCTAAGAATGCCAGGGCTCCTTTGACCACTCCCACAACTTCCTCATGACTTCATGCCTGCCCCCCCTCCTCTGGCAGAGTTGCGGTGGAGGCAGTAGGTGGGAGATTATCCCTTTTCCTCAATGGCTGGTCCATCATCACCACTGCAGGTCAATGGGTACTCCAAATCATAGAACGGGGTAATGCTCTGGAATTCAACCAAATCCCTCAAGACTACCTACCTGTTCCCTCCCATTGCTCCCTATCCAACACAGGCTTTATCAGGGCAGAGATCCAGGTCCTTCTGAGCAAGAAGGCAACCCAAGCAGTACCAACATCTCAGAGAGGAACGGGATATTATCCCACTTTTTCCTTGTCCCGAAAAAGACAGGGGACCTAAGTCCCATCCTGGACCTCAGTCAATTGAATGCTTTCATCGAATATAAAAGGTTCAGGATGGTGACATTGCAGGGATTACTGTCCATGCTGTGCCAAGGAGACTGGCTATGCTCCCTGGACATGCAGGATGCCTACATGCATATAAAGATCTTGCCATCCCACAGGAAATACCTCTGCTTTACCTTCCAAGAAGAGCATTACCAGTTCAGGGTACTGTCATTCAGCCTTTCATCGGCACCCAGGGTCATCACCAAGTTTCTGGTAGTACTAGTAGCAGCTCTCAGGAAGCTGGGGAATTATGTCTACCCCTTCCTTGACGACTGGCTATTGACCGCTACTACAGAAGTTTAGCTATGTTGCTCTCTGGAAGACACCCTTCTTCTGTCCAACATCTGGGGATTACCTTGAACCTTCACAAGTCATCCTCCCTGCCTACTCAGCGGTTACAGTACATAGGGGCACAGTTTTGGACACTGTCAAATAAACAGCCTTCCTTCCCTCAGACAGGGCAGATCGACTAAGGGTGCTGGCTCAGAGAGTTGTCTCCATAAAACAAGTTCCAGCCAGAATGGCACTGCAGCTGCTGGGCCACACGGCAGACGCCACAGTAACAGTCCCCTTAGCTTGTCTGCACATGAGGGTTCTCCAGTGGAACCTCAGGGTTCAATGGGACCAGCACTTGGACAACCATGAGCAGCCAGTCCGGGTCTCCAAAGCAGTGTGTCAGGACTCTGGAATGGTGGCTCACCCCTCATCGGTTAGAATCTGGGGATCCATTCCCAAATCCCAATCCTCAGCAGATCCTGACCATGGATACCTCGGGACTAGGGTGGGGGGCACATTTCAGAGATCTTCAGACAAGAGGGACTTGGAACTCTGTTGAATTCAATCTCCACATAAACGTGTTGGAGATCAGAGCCATCCTGCATGCCTTACAGGCGTTTCAGACAATTCTCCTGCCAGGAGATCCTATAGATCCAGTCGGACAACATGTCAGTGGTCTTTTACATCAACAAGCAAGGGGGCACTCACTCTTAACCCCTTTGCAGAGAAGCCATAAAAGTCTGGTACTGGGCAGTGGAGCACAACCAGAAACTCACAGTGGTTCACGTTCCAGGAGTTCAAAACACCCTAGCTGACAGCCTCAGCCGCTCTCGGTCTCAGGCTCACGAATGGGAGCTACTACATAACTTAGTAGAAGACCTTTTCGAAAGGTGGGACCTTCCAGAACTGAACCTCTTTGCGTCCCCACCCAACACCAAACTGCCCAATTTCTGATCGCTAGATCCAGAGCCTGGTGTTTTCTGGCGAGACACACTGTCCCTCTCTTGGGCAGGGAGGTTCCTGTATGCTTTCCCTACCTTCTCACTACTTCAGAAAGTGTAGCGCAAGCTACAAGTGGAGCAAACTTTCATGATCCTTATAGTGCTGTTCTGGCCATGACGTATCTGGTCTCTGTTGCTCTAACAGTTGGCATCGGAAAGTACAGTGACATAAGAACTTACTGTAACAGCAGGTCTGCGTGACAGGCTCTTGCAGTAGGTACTCACATATAGGACTAAGCTGCCAGGCACCAGGACCACACGGAAAACTTCTAGCTAGCAGTGTCTGGCAGGGACTGCCCCCACCCCACCCCCGTTACATGACCGACATCAGTGTGGCACTATAAAGGGAGTGGTCCCCACGCCCGGCCTCCAGTTCTCCCGCCAGAGACCTAAAAAGGTGCAACAGGAGAGTAAGAATGGGCTCCTGGAGCTAAAAGCTATTACAGGAGAAATAGAAGAAACCCAGGGAGTAGGTGGGAGGAAAGCAGTACCTACTGCAAGAAAATACAAAATCACACATGACCCCACAATGCAAAGCATCATGGGCTGCATATGCAAATCACCACAGAATGTTATGCTGGTCCAACTTTACTACTGTTAAGGTAAATTCTTACATAACTGTACTATCTTACTTTGAGAGGGCTCCTGCAGTAAGTACTCACATACAGTCAGGGCCCTGATTTTTCTGCAGCACATTGAAGCACAGTTCTGCAGCATGGTTCCCATTTGCCGCAGAACTTCTGCGGCACTCAACACCAATTTCTACGGCAATTCTGCGGCACATTTTTACCCTTAATTTTTTCCCTTTTTTTGCCATATCTGACACAATGCACGCTCATAACACAATCATTTTATGGGCGTTTGTCACCAAATTTTCAACATAGCCAGTTTAAGACCTCTGCTCATCAACAGTATCACTGTGATTTTATTAATCTGTCGGGAACATTCATTTTGCACACCGACCATGCCACTGTGCGCTACATGTGCGAAAACACATTTCGGGTGAGATGTGAAAAATGACAGTTTCACTGTTCATAAGGAGGTGTGGTAAAATGGCAATACTGAAAATCTGTGGGAAAATATTAAAAATGCTCGAAGTTACGAGCGTGTGTAGGAACTGCGTAACGCATGCTCGTAAAACAGTCGTTTTGGGGAATATTTTCACCAAATTTTCAACACAGGGTTTTTAGGAGCCTACCTCATGAACCGTGACACTGTCATTTCGTTAATCATTCTAGAAAGGTGGTTCCACACAGTGACTGCGAAGCCACCTTTTCGGGACCGATTAACGAAATAACAGTGTCACCGTTCATGAAGTGGGGCCCCAAAAACCCCATGTTGAAAATTTGGTGAAATAATTCCCAGAAATGGCTGAGATATGCACTAAAGTTGAAAAAAATCCCTGTAGTCCATTATACAGCTTACAGGCATTTCTTCAGTTCGCGGTCAGCTTTGAAGACGGCAGATGTGTTCCCAGTCCACAGAAGATCATTGCGCTGGGCTCCGGAGGTAAGTATGTGTTGAGATGAGGGTGGGGTGTGGGGAGGTGATGCATGCAGAGGGTGGAGTGCGGGTTGCGGAGGGAGCAAAAGTAACAACAAGTTGGTTTTTGTATATTTGGATTCCACACAAGGAGGAACTTTTGCCATGCTGGGTGGGCTCCCAGCATGGCACCAGGCTGCTTGGGGGCTGGTGAAGCCTATGGGGACTAGGCACCCCAGCGGCAAGGAAGTTTTGCCATGCTGCGGTGGGCTCCCAGCATGGCATAGAAACATTTAGGGGTAATGAATCCGATGGGGATTGGGCACCCCATCCATAAATAAACATTTACCACGCTGGGGTGGGCTCCCAGCGTGACATACTAACATTTGAGAGGGGACACGTTTGTTCCACAGGCGGCCGTGAATTCCATGGGTGACGGCAAATTCTGTGGATATTTCCACAGTTTGACGCACCTGCAGAATCGCAGACATATAGTACCGAGTCCCGGGCAGTAACATGAGACAAGTCTGAGACATAGGAGGTAGGAATGGATTTGCAGAAAAAACAGGGTACTCATGATAAGAGTCCCTGCAGAACAACAAGACCAAAGCCCGCTCTGCGCCTTGAAGCAATGTCCAAACTGTAATGTTTGGTAAAGGTATGGACAGAACTCCAAGCTGCAGCCATGTAAATGTTTGTGGCTGAAACATTCCTGAAACAAGCAGTAGAAGCAGCCATGCCTCTCGTTGAATTTCCTTTGACCTCCCCTGGAAGGGGTTTGTTGTACTTCTTGTAACAGAAGGTCATGCAGTTTTCCAACCATTTGGACAAACACGATTTTGAAACAGCAGCGTCCTCTCTTTTGAGTGCAAAGGAAACAAACAATTGGTGAGTTTTATGGGCAGACTTCATCCTGTTCGTGTAGTACCGAAGAATTCTGTGTACACCCAAAGTGAGCAGAAGTGCTTCACCCAGGTTGGAGTGCTCCAGGTAGTACACTGGTAAGTCAAGTGACTAATTCAAGGTGGATTTCATTACCACCTTAGACAAAGACTTCAGATTGGTTCGTAGAGCCACCCTGTCTCTTTGAAAAATCAAGTAAGGTATCTTACACATTATGACTTGAAGCTCAGAAATCCTTCAAGCTGAAGTGATGGCCACTAGGAAGAGCACTTTCCAGGAAAGGTAGTGCATGTCAGAACTCGCTGCCTGCTCGAAAGGAGGCAGTGTGAGTTTCTGCAGGATGAAATTCAAGTCCCAGGGTGGATCAAGGTTCCGTACTGGTGGTTTTAAATGGAGGATTCCTCCAGCTGGGCCAGAGGCGTGCTTCCCACAGGGATGTGGTAGGCAGATGTGGCAGATAAATGGACTTTAAAAGTCGAGTAACTAAGACCCAGGACATAGATATGCAGCATGTAGTCTAAGACCTGTGTGACAGAACAGGAGAAAAATTCTAGCCCCTTCAAGTCTGCCCACATGGAAAACCTTTTCCATTTCATGGCATAAGTGGCTCTAGTGGAAGGCATTCTGTCCTCTACCAGAATTTGTGCTACTCTCGGGGAACCCAGAAACGTGCGGCAGCTATGTCAGTAGATGCCATGCATGTAGATGAAAGGACGGGGCACCTGGATGTACCAGGGACCTGCTCCTGTGTCAAGAGATCTTGAGAGACTGGCAGTAGAAATAGAGGATCCATTGACAGTTGTTGCAGCAGAGAGAACCATATTTATCTTGGCTAGGAGGAAGCGATGAGAAACAATAAGGCTCCTTCTGCCTGGAGTTTCATTAGTACTCTCTGAATCAATGGAAGTGGAGGGAAGGTGTACGTGAACCTCCCCTTCCAGCACAGAGACAGCGCGTCTCACCAGAAAACACCACACCCTGGAGCGAGTGAGCTGAAAACTAGTAGTCTTGCACTGAGTGGGGAGGCGAACAAGTCTATTTGTGGCCTTCCCCACCTTCCGAAGATGTCGTCTACCACTGACTGTCTGAGTTCCCACTTGTGTATGGCTGAACGCATCTGCCAGGATGTTTTGAATGCCTGGCATGTGGACTGCTGTCAAATGAAGGTTGTGGTTGACTGCCCAGTACCACACCCTCACTGCTTCCCGACAGAGGAAATAAGAGTGGGTTCTCCCGTTTGTTCATGTACCAGACTACGCACATGTTGTCTGTCTGAATCATGAGTTGACCCAGTTGGATGAGGTGTTGGAAAGCTTTTAGAGCGTTCAACACTGCCTTCATCTCGAGTGCATTGATATGAAGGGACAGTTCGTTGTGGGACCAAGGATCCTGTGTCCTGTGGTTTTCCAGGTGCACTCCCTATCCCAGGCCCTAGGCATCCATCATTAGGGTCTGGGAGGGAATGTCTGAGCAGAATGGGACACACTTGGAGAGGTTGTCCTGGTTCTGCCACCACAAAAGGTCTCAAGTCATCAGGTCGGAGACTAGGATTTCATGGTTTAGATCATCTGATCTCTGGTCCCACTGTACTCTGAGGGTCCACTGGGAGATTCATGTGCAGTCTGGTTAAGGGGACCGAAGGGATGGCCACAGCCATGAGCCCAAGCAGTCAAAGGACTGACCTGGCTGGTATCCTTCTCTGTGAGGCCACTAGGCATGCCTATTGCTGCAATGTTGCCATCCTGTCCTGTGGCAGGAAGGCTTTGCTATGGACTGTGTCCAATACTGCTCCAATAAAGGTCATACTGGACCATTCGGCAAGGTAAAGAGAAAATGTCCCTCCTACTTTCTCTCCCTGCGTCTCCTGAGAGAGAGGAGGGAGATGCAGTGAGTCAGGCTGTGGAGGGGTTGGCGCCCTGTGCCCTAGGAGCTTTGGGCTGCTTGGGGCGCCTTGGGGAGCAGGGTGACCGTGCCTCTTAAACCCTTTTCCTTGAGGATGTTTACCCCATTGTCCCTGGCCTCTCTCTACGAAAGGAAGACAGCGGGTGCCTTGAGGCTCTGTATTATACATCCTATGCACGTCCGCTACTGCCTTGCCCAATTCCTGTAGCTCCTGGACCAGAGACACCACCTCCTGGCTGAACAAAACGGGGCCTTGGAAAGGTGCATCTAGAATAGATTCTTGGAGATCTGAGCAAAAACCGGTAAGTCTAAGCCAAGAATGCCTCCTCAGACATACTCCCATGGCTGCCTCATGGGAAGCCATGTCCACAGAATCGTAGGAGCATTGTAGGACATGTTTCTCCACATCCATGCCAGACTGGACATACGTGAGGATCTCGTTCTTAGTGTCCTAGTCTGGCAGGGTCTTGGCCAGTTCCACAGTTTTTTTCCATAGGGACTGCTGGTAGGAAATCATATGGGCAAGAAAGTTCAGCAAATGGATGGAACCCGTGGCTGAAGCAAAAACCTTCCTGTCCCAGAGGTCCAACTTTTTGGACTCTGGATCTGGGGCCTGGGAGCTTAAGTGCTTGGGCTGGCTACCAAGATCATGTGCTGCCATAAGCACCAGAGAATCACTTTTAGGCTGTTCCCCCAAAAAGGGTTCGGCTTTGGGGGCTTATATAACCATCCGCCTTCTTAGGGACAGTCAGGGTGGACGAAGGCTTCTACCACGTGATCCTGGTTACCACCTGAAATGGTTCTACAAGTTGACGGATTACCAGGGGTTTAGGTTCTTTGGAACCTAGGAACTTGGCCAGACATCTGCGTTCCGGGTCCAATTCTTCTGTATCCCACTCATATATGGACTGGGTGTGGCGCATGATGTCCATAAATGAAGGGTCGTCTGGCGGGGACCTTCGAATTCCTCTTCATCAGATTCCAAGGAGGAAGGACTTGTTGTGCCGTCATCTGGAGAGGATGACCGGCCACTGGAAGAAGGTATTGGGGAAGAATATCTCCTCCTACATTTGTCTTTTGGCTCTGGAAGAGGCAAATCCTCTTCAGCTGGTTTGGCTGGAGTTGGAAGGGGCCTCATGGGCAGTTATTTAGGATCTGGGGCACCTTCCTTAGGTGGTGGGTTGGGGGTGGTCTGCTTAAAAAAGGTCCTCTTTTACCGTGTTCCACCAAGTAGTGAATAGTGAGCAGATGTCTGCCACGGAGACAACTGCTGGGACGGGCATCGGGTTCACTGGACCGGGTGTCTTCGGGTCCTGTGGGTCTGGCGCCTGGTTTGGGGTGTCCTGTTTATCTTTGTCCAGCCACTCGGCATCTGTGTCCCCATGGGACCTAGTGTCCGGAGTAGGCGGTGGCCTATCGGGCAACTGGCCCACTAATGGTGGGCCGGACGTCCAAGCCTCATCTGGCGATGGCCTCCGCACAGGCATCAGGGTGCAAGATGTCAGAGAGGGTGACTGGCTCAGCGGGTGCCTGTCAGAGGCCATGGGGCATGCCTTGGCTGGCGGAGAGTGTGTCCACTAGCAGATGGTCTCCTGCCCAAGTCATCCGAGTGTTTGCATTTTTCTGACGACCCACCTAATTTGTCGCTGAAATCTTTAGGCCTACTGGCAGTCCAATGACCTTCCTTGGCCGACCCCAAGGAGGACTTGTGGGGTCGGTGTGCCAGAGAAAGATGAGCAGGCAAATGCCCTGAGGAAGACTGCTCCCTGTGTTTGCCCTGAGAAGAGGCAGGAGCTGACTTTGAGAAAGTCCCTCCTGCCTCACTCGGGACTGAGCACGACCTCCCACCAGAGGCCGAAGAAGAGGGCGTCTTGGAAGGCGATTTTGGGTGGGACTCAGACCTGGCCCTATCCTTCTCACTGTGTTGATGTTTCCCTTCCTAAGACTTATCTGTAGACAGGGAGTCCTTGGTGGGAGAAGAGGAGATGTGCTTCGAAGTCCACTGTACAGTTGCCACCTTCTGCTCCAGGAGATATACTTTAAGGGCATTCACTTTCCTGATCCTAGTCTTCTGATTAAACTTTTTGCAATGCGGGCAGTTGGTGGCCCAGTGGTTGGGGCCTAGACAGATGAGGCATGCTGCGTTGCCGTCTTTTGCCAGTATCTGTTTCCCACATGCACACTTAGACTTGTGCCACAGTGGAGAGGGTGACAACATGCAAAAAGATGAAAAACTTTAAGTAAAAACTCTGAAAATTGAAAAAGGTGAAAAAAACAGACGAATGCGTTGAAGTACGTCCATGAAGCCGAACTAAGTGGGTCAACGGTGGGAAAAGAACTGAGATGGCACTGGGTAACAGCCCCCTTTATACCACATCTGACATTGGGCAGATCCGATGTCAGGGACGGTCCCCCGCTACAGACTACTAGCTACAAGATTTTTCCACGGGGTCCTAACACCTGGTGGCATTAATCCTAATGGTAATACCTGCTGCAAGAACTCCACCTCGAAGTCAGATTCTGCAATTTCAAAATATGTCTAGCAGATGTTACTGCTACAAGGAACAATATCTTCCAAGAGAGGAAGCACAGCTTACAAGCAGTAACAGGCTCTACGGAAGGCACGGTAATAAGGATCTCCAGAATCAAATTAAAACCCCCACATCAGAACCAGGTCACAGAAAGGGGATGCAGAAGCAGAATACCTCTGAGGAACTTGTAAGAAACCTCAAGCTGGGCCACTGTCTTGCCACTGGTGAGGGAATGAAAAAAGTCGACACTGCAGCCAAGATAATGAAGGAATACCCAAGGTCCGTGTCTGTAAGGAACAGGAGGTAGTTTATCACCAGACTGATTGGAGACATAAAGGGTCCAGTTGACAGATAGCATACCAATTCGTAAAACGTTTCCATTTTTGCCAGTAGGCATATCTGGCAGACAGCTTTGGGACAACAGAACGGTTGCAACCACTGGGGAAATATCAACAATGGAGAGCACTGCATCCTCAGGGCCAGGTGTGGAGGTGCAGGGATCGAAGATTTGGATGCAGCAGAGAGCCCTGCTCCTGCAACAGAAGTCCCGCTCACAGAGGGAGTGAGACAGGGATTCCACTTCCAAAAGTAAAAACAACAAATGGTGCACACACTGCAATTCATAATGTAAATATTTATTAAAGCAGCATAAACCTCCAATTCACTACATCCCAGGGGTAAAGTGGCCATGGAGTTTATGCTGCTTTAATAAATATCTGCACTGTGAACTGTGGTGTGTGCACCACTTTTAATTTTTACTTTTGAGTGTGTAACCAGCATGACTAAAAGGCTTCACCTTCAGCAGAGGTCAGGATGCACAGTTTTGTGTTGCACTTTCAGGTTCCACTGCCAATTGCTGAAGCAGAAGGAATCAGATTTGCCTGGACCAGTACAGGGCCACTAGAATCAGGGTGGCTGACTCGGTCTGCAACTTGACCAAAACCCTCTATCAGAGAGAAAAGAGGAAACCTGTACATGAACCTCCCTTTCCAAACACGCCTCGTCAAAAACTCCAGGCACTCAAGTAAGCCAGCAGAAAAGCAGTTTTGCTTTGTAAGTAGACGCAAAGAGGCTGAAGTACAGGTGACCCCACTTTAAGAAGAGGTGACTTATGACGGAGTCCAACAGCTAACATTAATGGCAGAGCATAACAGACCAGCCGAGACAATCTGCAATGGAGTGGAGGGTACTGGGAAGGAAGACAGCCGACAAGAACCAGGGACTAGCCAAGACAATCCACAAGGAAATGAGGGTACTGGGAAGGAAGACGGCCGACAGGAACATATTGTGATCCACGGCCCTGTGCCAGACCCTCCTCATCTCTCTGCAGTGAGGATACGAGTGGACAACGCCTTGGAGATTTATGTAGTATATCACACAGATGTTGTTCATTGAATAAACAGCTTATGACCTGGACAGTGGGTAGCAAAGGCCCATGGGCCAAGTAGAACTGCCCTCATCTCTAAAGTGTTGCTGTGCAGAACTGTGTCCAAAGAAGACCAATGACCCTGAGTCCAGAAGGGGCCCAGATGGACACCCCATTCGGAACCCAAAGTGTCTGCTGTCATCACTAACGGAGGAGAAAGACAGAGAAAGGGCGATCCAGTCTACTGACTGGAGCAGTCCAACCACCAGAGCAGGGAGTGGTGGAATGAAGGGGTCACTTATATGAGATACTCCAGCTCGTCTGAATGCTAAGCCCATTGGGCATGAAGGAACCACTGAAAAATCCTCATATGCAGACGTGCAAGCAGGACAGTCAGAACAGCAGCAGACATGAGGCCTATTAGTCATAAGAGACATCTGGTCGAGATATAGTCATTGGAAGAGCCCAGCTGAGCCTGGGCAACCAGCACCATAGCATGGTCAGAGGGAAGAAAAGCTAGATTAAACCCTGTGTCCAGAACCACACCTATTTATTGGAGGTGCTGGCATGGAGTGAGAATGGACGCTGGCTCACTCCACAGGATGCCCAACTGTTCAAAGAGCTGTCTGGTATGGAACAGTGTGTAAACAACAGTCTCCTCTGACAAGTTTGACAAGTCTTTCAGATGCCAATCATCAATGTACAGGAAGACATAGCGGCCCTCCCATCTGAGGGCAGCTGCAATCACAGCATAGAAACATACATAGAATCTGTTGGCAGATAAGGACCATACAGCCCACCTAGTCTGCTCATTTCCCTGCTTGGTTTGGCAATCCCTACTCTTATATGGACTGCCTTTCCCCCCACTCTGCTGTACAGCAGGGTGCCTTTATGCTTATACCATGCACTTTTGAATCCCTGCACTGTTTTTGCTTTCACCACCTCTGCTGGTAAGCTGTTTCATGGATTCACCACCCTTCTCCATGAAAAAATATTTCTTAGCATCCCTCCCTCCAGCCTCATGTTATGTCCCTTTGTCCTTGTGCACTTTCTTCTCTGAAATATGTTCCCCTCCTGTACCCAGTTTATTCCTCTAAGGTATTTGAAAGTCTCTATCATATCCCCTCTCTCTTCCAGTGAATAGATGTTTAGTTCCTTGAGTCTTTCCTCATCAGGCTTGTGGTGCAGTCCATGTATCATTTTGTTGCTCTTCTCTGGACTGTTTCCATTCTGTCTATGCCCTTTCTGAGATATGGTCTCCAGAATTAGACACAGTATTCCAGACGAGGCCTCACCAGTGATCTATACAGCAGCATCACCACTTCACTCCTTCTACTGGTTATGCCCCTTCCTATGCACCCCAGCATTCTGTTTGCCCTCCCCACTGCTTTTTCACATTGTTTGGCTGACTTCAGGTCATCCGCTATGATAACCCCCAGGTCTCTCTCCTGACTTGTGGTGGCTAGAACCTGCCCCCCCCCCAACCCTGTATTTCTCTCTTGAGTTTCTGTGTCCCCGATGCATTATCTTGTACGTCTTAGCAGTGAAACCCAACTGCCAAACCCTCGGCCATTCCTCAAGCAGTCTTAGGTAGTTTCTCATTTTATCTAGCCCCTCCTGTGTTGTCGACTCTGTTACAGATCTTGGTGTCATCTGCGAACAGGCATACTTTCCCCTCCAGTCCCTCTGCATTGTCACTTATGAAGACATTAAATAGAACTGGACCCAGCACCAATGCCAGTGGAACCCCGCTGGTCACCTCTTCCCTTCTGATTTCATGCCATTTACTACCACCCTCTGGGTCCTGCCTTTTAGCTAGTTTCCAACACATTTTACCACTTTAGAGTCCACACCCAGATTCTCCAATTTGTTAAGCAATCTTCTATGATGGAACGGTGTTGAAGGCCTTACTGAAATCCAGGTAGGCCACATCCACTGACCCTCCCTGATCCACAACCCTGGTTACCTAGTCAAAGAAATTGATAAGATTAGTCTGACAAAGCATGTGGTGAAGACATACGGTGCTGATGACAAACTAAAGATCAAGACATAGAACTGTGTGCAAGTGTGAGCCCTGGAGCATAACTCAGAGTATTTTCTATGGAACTTGCAGATCTTGATATGGAGGGAAGTATTCTTTCACATCCAAGACATACGTTCAGTCCTCTTGCAGGAGTAGGTGAAGGATGACTGCAGAAAGACCATTTGGACCCTTTTGTATCTGACAAACAGGTTCAGACATCAGAGGCCCAGGATGGGCTGTAAATCTCCGGTCCACTTTGCCACCAAGAAGTACCAGGAATAAAAGCACAGATTCCTTTCTGCAACCAGAATGGGCTCCATGGCCTTTCTGCAGAGGAGGGTTTGAACCTCCTCCAGTAGAAGGGCGAAATGTCCTGGAGAATAACGATCTGACAAGGAAGAATGCACAGGATGGACAGAGAGGAGTTCTAGGGTGTGTCCTCGCTGAACCACCTCCAGCACCCAAGCATCTGTCGTGCTCTTCTTCCATTCTGGAAGGAAAGGGGAGAAGTCACAGCCCCCCCCCCCCCAAAAAAAAACAGGATGCCCTGATTTGCAGGGGCCGGAAGAAGTGGGAGGAGTCAGAAGGCCCCACCAAAACCCATACTTTTGATTAACCTAGCACAGGCAACTGGGAGGCAAAAGAGCCTGTGGGGAGGCCTGAGGCCACTGAGAGCCATGGCTGGGTCCATGGAAACAGCCTCTACTAGGGTGGGCATAGGGCCTATGAAAGGAGCCCAGGGCCACCACCCAGAAGCTTACGATTAAGGGTATTGAGGGACCTCAGGGTCATTTTAAACATTTGGTAGTCCCACAAGGCAGACTCAACATCGGAGACAAAAATATGCTTACCTTTATAAAGCCTATTAAGGACTGATTAATGCACATCAGTGACACAGTCAGCAACCCTCAACCAGGAGTGGCAGCGTAGGCAAAAGTCAGAAGCAGACGCAGGAGCAACAGCATCAGAGGCATTTTAGGTTCACCATAAGAGGTGCTTACTAGCCTCCAGACCATAGTCAGCAATCTGTTGGACTACAGTTTTATCTGAAAATCAGGCAGCTTGTCAGCCATGGCAGCCATAGACTTCCACTTCTTGTTCTAATATTTAATTATACAGGCCTGATAATCGGCACTACTAAGGCCAAGTGATGCCAAAACATACATCCTCTTGCCCACGACATCCTCAATTCTTTATCAGAAGGAAGAGACCTCATATTCTTAGAAGCCTTAGATCTGCCACATGCAGCCATGATAATCACAAAGTCTGCCTCAGGTTGAGAAGAATAATACAAGTTCTTCAAAGGGGAAGGATATTGTTTAGACCCCCTTCCGAGGCATGGCAGGCAAAGCACAATGACTATGCTAAACATTGAGGGTGGTATCCTCCAGTGTCAAATGGCTAGGAGGAACTATCACAGTAGGTAGAGCAGAGACCTCCAAGAACCCATACAGTGTCTTCTTAGAGAACTCCTCCCACTCATCAGCACAACCCAGCTTGGACTGGACTTGCAGAAGGAAAACCTAAAAGGAGGCATCCTCAGGAGGGGACTTATGAGTGTAATGCACAATGACCTTGCTACAGGAGGATAAAGTGGAACTGAAGTCCACCACATGATGGTCGGGGTGGGGGTGCAGTCAGACTATCATCCTCTTCCTCATATTCCTCCTCCATTAAGTCAGGATTGTATTCCAATTTATCCTCATCAACTGCAATGGGCAGTGGGTCAATGGCAAGTGGAGGCCAAACAGGAGGAACCATCAATGGACTAGACGCTGACAGAGGAAAACCTTAGGTTGGTATGGTAATCAGCACAGGGTTCACTGGCGTTGTGGATGAAGTCAACAGCTGCAGTACTGGAGGTGGTGACAGAGTTAGCGTTCATGTCGAAGCCAGTGGCAGGGGTTTTTGAAAGAGTTCAGATGTTGCCTGAAACAGAATCTGCACACTGACAGACCCCAACAGGGTCATCAACAGATCCGTTAACGGGACAGTGCCTGACATTGGAATTGGCAATGAATCCCTCGGCAGGAAATTAGAACAAATTCTTTAGACAAAGTGTGACAATGCTTTATGGAAATCTAAGTATATTATACTAAATTGTTCTAAGTTACTCAAAGGTTTTGACAAATCCTGGAGAAGTACACTATTTATCTGTGGAAATGGATGGGATTATTTCTTGACTTCGTGAGCATGGAGAATATACAAGCCACCCCTGATCAGTAAGAATGAGATCTCAGGACCATAGTAACCAGATACTACCCCTTTTCAAAATGTTCATGACTTTCTGTTGGAAACTCTTGACCTACTATACATAGTTAGCAGAAACTTCTACTCATGAGGAGTCTTCTTTACTACTTGCTGGTGGCACAGAAAAATGTTCTGTAAATATATATATTATGGTAGCACGGTAATGCTACCATAGTTAGGGTTGAGGAGCCATTTCTATGTTAAACCCCAAAACTTTGCACCTTAATAACTTTGCAACCGTTTGATGGATTTGGCTGAAATTTGGAATACATGATCAAGAACCATATGCCTTGGCATCTGCCAAGTTTCGTACCAGTGGGTTACACAGCTGTGGAGTTATTAAGCATGATTTGCACGCGCATTTGTGCTTTTTCTGGAATTCTACGGTCATGCGTACAGGTCGCAAGGTTTGCGCGACCGGCCCGAAATCTTCAGGGAAAGTGCAGCCAGGGTACCCGATGACTTGGTGAAAAAATATTAAATGGTTCAAAAGTTATTCAAAAAACAATTTTCCATTATAAGTCAATGGGAAAAGTTAACAAAAAATTCAACACTTTTGCAAATGCATTTTTACTTTCGCAAACGGGCCTGTTACTTTTGCAAATCGGCCATTTTGTTTTCACTTGATTAGAAAAATGCTTGCCATTTAAATTTGGGACCCTCTAGCAACCTAATTCTTTTTTGTATCCACCTAGACGGACCCTGAGGATGCTAAATACAGGTTACTCACCTGTAACAGGAGTTCTAGGAATGGTATATGTTGTTCATCCACACTTATTGGCAGGTTCCTTGCCGCTTTAAATCTTGCCAGAAGGTCTTCAAGCTGGCTCCTCCCACCCACCCGGGTGGTAAAACTCTCGGCTCCGCCCCATGACGCCAGATCTGGCCGCTGGAAGCTCAGGTAGTGCGTCGAGCCGGGAGGTTGGGTCATGTGGATGAACAACATATACCATTCCTAGAACTCCTGTTACAGGTGAGTAACCTGTATTTCTAGGGACATGGATATGTTGTTCATCCACACTACTGGCAGACTCCTAGCAGTTCTCCGGAGGAGGGAGGCAAGCGCACCCTACTTAGGAATAAAGACTGAAGAACCGAGGCCCCAAAACCAGCATCCAGCGTGACTCAAGGTCGATGTGGTAATGGGTAATAAAG
Organism: Neoceratodus forsteri; assembly: GCA_016271365.2. Taxonomy (NCBI): domain Eukaryota; kingdom Metazoa; phylum Chordata; order Ceratodontiformes; family Ceratodontidae; genus Neoceratodus; species Neoceratodus forsteri. The sequence continues at coordinate 1,385,828,340 of CM028131.1, read as the reverse complement.
GTGTGTGCTGACTTCAGGTAGCAGCCCTGCAGATTTCCTGGATAGGGGCGTCCCTGGAAGCACCACCGATGCAGCAGTATGGCGGGTAGAATGAGCTCTTATCCCTCTGGAGGCTCCATGCCCGCTAACTTATACAGAGATCTATGCAGGAGGTGACCCACCTGCCTATCGTCCGCTTGGCTGCAGGTCTGCCAGATGCGGCTTCAGCGTGAGTGACAAACAGCTGGCGAACCTCTCCCAATTTCAGCCGTCGCTCCTTATAATAGCGGCCCTTCTAGAGTCCAAAGTATGGAGCCTGTGTTCGACCTCCGGTGTGATTGGGGTAGAACACCGGCAGAGTCAGCACCTGATTAAGGTGAAACTCCGACACCACCTTCGGAAGGAATTTCGTGTGGGGGCGCAGGACAACCTTGTCCTTGTGGAAGACCAGGTAAGGAGACTCAATGAAGAGCACCTGGAGCTCTCCCATCCTTCTGGCTGACGTGATAGCCACCAAGAAGGCTGTCTTCCACGACAGGTGAGAGAGATCACACCTGTACACTGGTTCGAATGGCTTGCCCATGAGCTTTGCCAGTACCAGCAGTAAATCCCACGGAGGTGGAGGTTCTCGCACCGGAGGGGAAATGTGATCACGGCCTTGAAAAGCCCGACCACCTTTCTGCGCCACCGACTGCTCCCCGGCCCGCGCCGGTAAGCAGAGATGGCTGCCAGGTGCACCCTTTGAGTCGCCGACCTAAGCCCTTGACTAGAAAGGGACCATAAATAGTCCAAATGCTTGCCACAGGGCAGGAAGAGGTCCAGCTTTGCCCTGACACCAAATGGAGAATCTCTTCCATTTGAAGGCATAGCATTTTCTGAGTCGACTCTACGGGACGCCTCAACCACATTGAGGACCTCGTCGAAAGACCCAAGGCCTGGAATCTAGCCCAGGAACCAGGCCGTCAGGTGCAGGGACTGAAGGTCCAGATGGAACACCTTCCCTGATTGACTGAGAGCAGGTCCGGGCGAGCTGGAGCTGCCTCGGGAGCCCTGGAGCTGAGGCTGAGGAGATCTGGGTACCAGAACTGGCGGGGCCAGTCTGGGGCTATTAGAATCACCTGCGCCTTGTCCCTCCTCGCCTTGAGAAGCACTTTGTGAATCAAGGGAAATGGGGGAAAGGCGCAAAAGAGGCCTGGAGTCCACAGCCTCGAGAAGGCATCCCCCTGCAGCGAGCCCTGCTGAGGGGGGTGGGCATGAAACAGCCTCAGCTTTCGTTCTCCTGAGGCAAACAGGTCCACCTGAGGTGAGCCCCAGGGAGAACAGATCTTGTACCTCCGCGTAGGGAGAGACCACTTGTGAGATGCAGCCCCTATCCGGCTCAGGGCATCGGCCAGAGTGTTGGAGGCTCCTGCCACATGAATGGCTAGGAGATCCGCCTCCAGGCTGCGCACGAGAGACCAAATGCGGAGAGCTTCCTTACATAGAAGCATGGAGCGCGGCCCGCACTGGCGGTTCAGGTAGTACATGGTCGTAGTATTGTCCGTCTGGACTCGGACCACTTGACCCTAAAGAAACGGAGCAAAGGCGGTGAGAGCTAGGTGGACCGCTCGGAGCTCCAGCAGGCTGATGTGGCATCGGGACTCCCGTGGGGACCAGAGGCTGTGCACTCTGTGTTCTCCCAGATGGGCACCCCAACCCATCAGAGAGGCATTGGTCGATAGAGAGACCGTCGGCTCGGGGCGGACAAATGGGATGCCCTCCTGCAGATGGGATGGAATGGTCCACCACTGGAGAGCGTTCCACATCTCCTGGGTCACTATCACTAACTGGTCCAATGGATCGCAGCGTTGTGACCACTGGCTGGCCAGTCCCCACTGAAGGGGGCGCATGTGCAGCCGTGCCGGACGGACCACGCTGGTACAGGCGCCATGAGACAGGAGGCGCCCAGGAAGTCCCGGGCAGGTAGCGCGTTGCCCAACCAGAAATAATTGGGCAAAGGAGGTAAGAACCTCAGCCCTGTCCGCCGGGAGCCGTGCTCTGGCTCGTAGAGAGTTGAGCTCTGCCCCAATGAACAGGATCACCTGCTTCGGCTCGAGTTCCGATTTGGCCTCATTGATGAGAAGGCCGACTTGAGAGCAAACCCGGAGGGCCAGATCTCTGGACTGCTCCACCTCCGGTCTGGAGGGGGCTGCTGTCAGCCAATTGTCCAGGTAAGGGTACACCTGGACCCCTCGGCGCCGCAGGAATGCTGTCACCACTGCCATGCATTTGGTGAAGACCCTGGGAGCTGGAGATAAGCCGGAGCGCATGGCTTGGAACTCAAATAGGGATCCCTCCGCCTTTCGGCGGAGAATCTCCGATGAGGCAGACGGATAGGGGCGTGAAAGAGCGTCCTGTAGGTCCAGAGAGCAGAACCACCGCCCGTGTTCCAGAGATGGTATTATCTGCGCCAGGTGACCATCCTGAAGGTTCGAGACCTTAGGAACTTGTTCAGGTAGTGTGGGTGAGAATGGGCGCCAGCCCCGTCCGTTCGGGACAGAAATACCTGGACACGAACCCGGGTCTGAAGGAGGGTCCTCTACCTCGTGATCACCTCCTTTTGGAGAGGAGAGTGATGTCGGCTCGGCGAGCCGCCAGTGAAGCTGCGGACCCTGAGGGCCCCGAGACAGCGGCTCTGAAGGCGGGGCCTGCTCGAATTCTAGAGGTAGGCCTTTTCCACCACCTCCAGTACCCCACCTGTCTGTGGTAACAGCGGACCAGGCGGAAGGAAGTGTCCACCACTGGAGAGCAAAGGCCGCAAGCCACAGCCTAAGCCCTTTCGTCCTTCTGTGCCCGCGGCGCGTCCGGCCCAGTAACGTCAGGGCCAGCAGGGGGAACCAGGGGTGAGGTGACAGGGATGGGGGCGACACCCCTCAGCCCGTCACTGGGCAGGCTTGGAGGAAGGACCGGCAGAGGGACCACCTGGGCCTTTCCTCCCTGCTTCCTGTTGGAGGAAGCCGGCCGGCTTGGGTTTGGGATGCCAAGCTCGAGCCTGCTGGCCCCAGCGTTACTGGGCAGGCGGCGCGGGCCTGAAGAGACGAAAGGGCTTAGGCTGTGGCTTGCAGCCTTTGTCCTTCTGAGCGGAAGAGACAGAGTCCAAGGTAGCATTGGACTTCTGATCCTCTGCAGGTGACCTTCCACCAGGGCCGAAGAGGTCAGTCCCCAAAGGGAACATCCACCAACTTGTGCTGGGTATCCGAGGTAGAGTGGATATCCTCAGCCAAGCCCGACGACGCATGGCCACTGCGGCCGCCACAGACCTGGCACATGGGTCCCCGATGTCTAAGGCAGTCTGGAGCTGCTGTTTGGCCACCGCCCTGCCCTGGTCCCGCACCTGCCTGACCGTAGTCTGCAGATCCGCGGGAAGATGAGGGACAACCTCATTCAGGGAGCCCAACAGGGCGTGGGAAAAATGTGCCATGAGGACGGCCGAACTGGCCTGGCAGAAGGCAGAGAGGACGCAGCATAGACTTTTGCCTGGCATAATCAATTTCTTGGATTCCTTGCAGGGAGGTTTGTCTACATCCTGGCGTTCCCGGCTCGCCAGAAAAGCGCTGTCGATGACCAACCCCTCGGACGGGGTGTTCAAAAAACCGGACAGGACCCCGGTAGGGACCGCATACTTCCTCGCCATTCTGGCCCGAGCGCAGGGCAGGAAGCAGGGCCGCTCCAAAGTTCCAAGGCGGACCAACTATAACCCGGCCACGGAAAGGCCTCAGGAGAGAATCCCTTGGTCCAGAATCTCCATGAGGGATACCTGGCCCGTTTGAAATGGTTGAGCTTCATCCAGTGGACTCCGAGATGAGCGAAGTAACCCTAAGAAGGGCGAAGGGCTATAATCCACTGGCTGTCCTCGAGGACTCCAAGTCCATAAGCTTGGAGAAAGAGGAGAAACCATCCTCGGACTCAGAAGAGTCCTCGAAGAACTGCCTGGGGCCTGAGTCACCCTCCACCTGCCGAGGTTTATCGGAGTGAGGGTGACAGACAGCCTGTGGGGCAAACCTAAACCGACAGAATTCTTGGTGGAGCCCCAACCAATGGCTGTGGGCGGGGGTTCCACCAGAATTGGTGGGGCAGCTGGAGTGGCGAACAACCGGCCTGGGAACAGGCTCCTCGGCTACTAGCGAGGGTTGTTTGACCCGCTCGATGACAACCATTAATGGCGGGGAAGATGACTGGGTCGGCCTATTCCGGTCAAAGGGAGCTGTTGCCACATAGGTTCCTCGTACTTCTGGCGCAGCGGCGGGGAGTCTCCCTTCGTCGAGGAGGAGGAGAGCGGCGCCGCTTTCCATGATGCGAACCGAGACCGCCCTATGTCTGTGGGATTGGTTTGGACCAGCCGAGGATGTCCGAGACGAGGTCTCGACTAGGCGAGGCGGCGAGGGAAGTGTCGAATCGGCACTCCCCTCGGCTCGGACGATCCACCAGCCGGAACGGAGGCACAGGCAGACCGACCGAGATCCTCAACTCCCACCGGGGAACCGGGGAGAGGGATTCTCAGCTTCTCCAGCCGACAACCGTCTAGCGGATCGAGAAAAATCTCGACGGCGTTGATGGAGTCTCGGTCATCTGTACAACAGAGGACACCGTGAAGCCAGTGGCGGCTTCGAAAGTCGACTGAAGTCGACTAACTTTCGATGAAAGGAGGAGATCTTTCCCGCTCCCGGAGCGTCGACGAGAGACTTACTTTGCTCTTTTGGGCCTGGAAAGGTCGAAGAAGTTGGACCCTCACCTTTGTCGAGAGGGGTCAGACAAAGCTCATAAAAGAAGCGAATGCGAGGCACCCGAGAGAGTGGGACAAATGCCGCAGCCGAGGCAGAAGCGGCCCTCGCCACCTCCTCTTCAAGGGCGATCATCTGCTCAAGCTGATCCGCCGAGCCCGCCGCCGTGGACACCGCCAACTGGGCCTCTTTTGATTTCACCGGTGGAATTCTTTTTCTCGGGGCGCCCCAGTTGTGTCGGGCAGAAACGGTCTTGAGGGCGTGGGCCGAAAAAACACAAGTCGCAAGCCTGCGGGTGGTGCTCAAGGCCCAGCGCAATAGATGCACATGGAGTGTGGATCCATCCTGACATCATCTGCCCACAAGGGCACCTCCGGAAACGAGTCGATCTGTCCGCCGCGGCAGGAGAAAGAAGACCGAAGTCTTTAGCAAAACTTTTTCGATGTTGAACTTTGAAGAATTAGGAACCAGTCTTAATCGCAGGCGTTAAGGAGAATCTGAGCTTCAAGCGGTAAGGAAGATCTGGCGTCATGGGGCGGAGCCGAGAGTTTTACCACCCGGGTGGGTGGGAGGAGCCAGCTTGAAGACCTTCCGGCAAGATTTAAAGCGGCAAGGAACCTGCCAATAAGTGTGGATGAACAACATATCCATGTCCCTAGAACCATGTCTTTATTTTGGGGTAAAACACCCCAGAAATATGATTTTCAGATTTCTGGAAAAAGTACTTTCGCAAAGTAATTTCGTGCTCACGAAAGTGTTGCAAAATGTTGCAGCTTTCGCAAATTGCAACAGCAATTTTCTAGTCTGTGGGAAAATGACATCAATTCTTTGGCACTGCACTGCAAAAGAATGGCTGGGAGTTTGGGGCTGAAATTTGGAGGGATCGCAGCCGACATCTCACAGATGTGTTTTTCAGTGTTGTATTGAAAAAATATTACATGGCGGCAAAGTTACGGCACTCCAATGTTGACTGTTTTTCCCATAGGATAAAATTACAGCGCCCGATGCATTACAGGAATTCTTTGGCACCCTGCTGCAAAATAACAGTTTGGTCTTTTTTCCTGAAATTTGGAGGGAAGACAGCCAACAGCCCACAGATGTGCATTTCAGTGGTTTGGTGAAAAAATATTATAGGGAGACAAAGTAATGGTGCTCTGAACGTCTCTTTTTTTCCCCATAGGATAACATTACGGTGTTCACCGAGCCTTTCAGGGCTCCGTATCTCGGAAATGGTGCGAGATACAGACTTTTCGTCGGAAAAATTCGTAGCCCCCTAATGGCGGCTAAGTACAAAACTAGCCAGGACAGTCATAAATCATATGACTTTTAAATTTTTTTTCTACATCGTACGATTCCTGAGATATAACCTATTTAGTATTCCAAGTCCTCTTTTTCTGCTCAGATACCCATTATTATGCATACATTCTTTGTACTCACTGTCTTTCTCTATTCAGCTTGTGGGGAAAACCAGCCTGTGCGCTTACATTACTGTTACCATTGCCCTTTCCGCTTGTGGTTTCCATGCCCGTTTCACTTACCGTTGGCGTCTCGCCACCATCGCGCGTTATCCTTGCGTTTTCATTGTAGCTTGCGTTTCTGTTATTTTGCCATTTGTCTACTGTACTGTTTAGCTTTCTGTTTCGCTGCGTCACCATGCCCACTGACATTTCCGTTTGCAGGCACCATGTTACTATGTGACAACACATCCGTGGCGAACCGTTCCCATCTATGCCACTGTGTGCATTGCCCTTTCTGTTCTCAATGCGCTTGAGTTACCATATGCGCCACTGTTAGCGCTTCTGTTTACTCTTCTGTTACTATGCCACAAAACATCATGTGGCGGGAGTCGCGACCCTTCCGCACCACAATACATAGCAGGAGGGCCCCGGCCCCGCTGCTGCATTACACTCACTATTTCTCGTTATCATTCTCAAAAAGAAGGGAAATTAGAGGCGTAAAACTCAGTTTAATGCATTAGTTAGGGTGGTTCCACAGTGACAAGTGAGGAAATTCGCTGTTAAGGTTGAAAACGCTAACTCCGAATTCACCTCCCCCCCCCCGCACCACACACACACACACACACACACACATATATATATATATGCAAGTATGGGGGAGGACCAAGTCAACACAACCAATGACAGACATCCAGCAGCAGGTGACAGAAATAACAAACAATTGTCTAAATGTACTGCGAGACATCCCCACCCACCTGACCAGGTACTGCATGCTTAGTGGAGACCAACAGCAAAACTGAGGCCATGTACACCAAACGTACACATCCCTGACTACAGCTGCACACAACGTACCACACTTAGTAGTTGCATGGCCTTACCTACCGATGCCCCACACCAGACCACACCACATGTGGTGGGCCACCTGGGCAACAGAGTTGAGCAAAACCAAGGAGTTGTACAGGTATAATATCTCTGATTGTAACAAGGATTTGAGAAATGCAGCTTTCTAATTGACTGTAAACATTTTAACAGCCTTATGTTTAGTTTTTATTAACATACATGTAGAGCCTAACCATATGATGAACATGGTTTAATGTTGTTTAAAAAACAGTTTTATTATGATAGCAATAAGCCACTCCCAGGTATTATGTTAACGGTCAGTTTATCACTGTCTAGTGACATGTCTTTCGGCTATGCCTCATTCAACATTAAACCCCTACAGGGTGATTAACAGACCATTTAACATAACTGTTGGTCATGCCTTATTGCTTAATTGTCTTTATGAGTAGATACTCTCCATCTGCTAGGCACTGCAGCAGCTTTGCAACACAGTGTCCCACCCAGTTACACCATACACTGTCTAGTTACTGGAGAATGGCTGTGAATATGAACTTATGAAGATGAATAATGTAACTTGATCATTACAGTCATTAAAACCTTAGTGTGATTATAACTGGCAGAGTCAGTGATAGAGAATAACCCCTGATGTCCTAGTACACTTACCCCATTGTGCATTAAATCAATACTAAAAGACATTCTGTTTATATCTACACTATACCTACTTGATTCCTGTTGTACCACAATTAACATAGTTATCACTTTGATGGCATCAGTGACAGAAGTGTGGCAAACCCAAACACTAGGCATACAGCCTGAGTATGAAACAACTGTTAAAAAAATTACACTGTGTCCATAAGTGGCATAGATCACTCATTGCAACAATAGTAAATGTATCACTATTTGAATAAGTTAGTCATCACAGATGCAATGAGATTGTCTTTCTCAAGTACAACATACTCAGTAAGTGCCTACAGGAAAATCTATCCTATATACATCTCCGATACAGGTATGTCATTGTTGGCTCAGTAGTGCTATGATATTTAGAAGTTGCTTGGCCTGATCGATGCAATTACACTGTTTCTTACAAAGAATACTTACTGCATCTTTAGTATTACAACACACTGAAGGTCTGTGTATGTACATCAGCAGTACACCTTCATCAGTAAGAATGCATCTGATACTGGCAGTAAGAATTTCACAACGTTGAACAGGCAATGCTTTTCCATACGTTTACATCAGCCTCTCTATCTTGAGTAAACCATTGCAGTAAATGTACTACTATGTAAATCACATACTAAATGTAACACTACTTTTATCTTGAGCATGCTAGTGTCTTGTAGTTAATTTATTTACTTCTCTTAATTAATGTATACTCACTAGTGTTAAAACCTTTCTACAACTGTCATCATGCACCTTCAGCATTTATATTGACTAACGGCACAGTACCAGTTGTGGTTTGGTGTGGTGTGGGGGCTTCGGTAGGTAAGGCCATGCAACTACTAAGTGTGGTATGTTGTGTGCAGCTGCAATCAGGGATGTGTACGTTTGGTGTACTTGGCCACAGTTTTGCTGTTGATCTCCAATGAGCATGCAGTACCTGGTCAGGTGGGTGGGGATGTCTCGTAGTACATTTAGACAATTGTTTGTTACTTCTGTCACCTGCTGCTGGATGTCTGTCATTGGTTGTGTTGACTTGGTCCTCCCCATACTTGCATATATGTGTGTGTGTGTGTGGGTGACTGGAGTTAGGGTTTTCAACCTAACAGCGAGTTCCTCACTTTTGTCACTGTGGAACAACTCTAACTAATGCATTAAATGGAGTTTTTGCCTCTAAAATATATATAAATATATATATATATATATGCACACATACATACACACACACACACACACACCCCCAAAAGAACTGTCCAAACCTACATGAACAAATGTGGAATGCATATTTTTTTACCTTCAGAAAATTCCATTGATCCAGCAAATACTAATGCAGCGAACTCCCCGACACTGAAACCAGCAGTAGCCACACAGTTCATAATAACCTGAATAAACAAACACACACATCAGTTAGTTAAGATGCAGATCATTCTGTTTTCTTATTATGCTTTTTCAACTCATTACAGTTCTAGCAGTTACAAAAAAAAAAAGGTTGAAAGCATCTGTGTAATAAACTCATTGCTATAATTATTACGTATAACTGAGCCCACAGGCCAGAATATAATCCAGGTGCTCAAACTGCTGAGATGCCAGACAAGTTGGCCTTAACATCCCAATGGCAATACGTCTTACGTTATCCGTTGCTGAATAACACCTGTGCCACTGTCTGGTGTCACTTGTCAGGCAACTTGCACCAGTGCGTTGTCAGGTGTCCTCTGGTGACCCAAGGTGGTACCGTTCCAGTGGGACGATTGTACTGGAGAAATCATGGGCCTCACTGAGCTCCCATCAAAGCGAGTCCAGTGCCAGCTATTCCTGGGCACACTAGCCACTATAGCCACTGAGTGCCTTACTGTCTCCTGGACCAATGGGACGGTTGATCCCCTAAAAATAGCACCACGGTGCACATGCGTCCAGCTGGAAGAGGTGGATTTTACTTTCTCTAACACCATAGCAGAGGGCTCTCTCCTGACTGTGGTCCTCGGTGGTCTCAAACTAAGGTACCTGCTGAGACCCTCTCAAAAATTCAGTCGCTATGACCATAGGTCACCGAACAAGGACAGACCCCCTTCCTTTAAGGCATCTACTCTGGCTCCTGTTGGTGACACTTGCGCTGGCAGGGGACAGTGAATTAAACCCAGGACCATCATCCCAGACCTCACTCTCACAGGTAGGCTGGTCAGTGGCAAAAGGGCTGAAAGTGTCCAATCTAAATATCAGAAGCCTGCTCCCAAACCTAACAGAACTCCGGGTTTGGGTAACTCAATACAGTCCTGACATCCTTGGAATTACTGAAACCTGGCTGAAGCCAACCACCCCCAGCTCAGCATGTGCCTTCCCTGGTTACGACCTTATCCGGTGTGATCGTCCGGGAAGTAAGAGAGGTGGTGGTATCCTGGACTGCTACAGGAACCACCTAAACCTGTCCGCCCTCCATGACCAACAAACCATACAGACCCCCTGTGAGGCCCTGCATAAGGTACTGTTACTAGGTATGACAAAAAAGATTCGCATTGTATAGGCGTACAATCCACCAAAGGGAGGTGTAGAGGGACTGACTGGCCTCCTTGACGCAATAGGCACAGTAGTACGGCAGAATGAGTTAATCATTCTGGGTGATCTCAACCTAAATTGGCTGGGTGGCAACACTAAGGCCTTTGAACCATCACTTGCCAGTCTCTCTCTGACTCAACTTGTTAAGGATCCTACCAGATGCCCTAGTGGTGGTGGCAAGGGCTCACTCCTGGACTGGATCCTGACAAACAGACCGGATAGGACTGGCTCATCGGGTATCCTTCTGGACTTTATCTCTGATCACTCCCTGGTGTACTGTGTCTGTAGGGTGCCACATCAAAAAATTCCCATTAAATTATCCAGATCTGAGATTACTCCAAGTATGATCTGACCTCCTTTCAAAATAACCTCAAGTGCACAGACTGGGCGGCAGTTTGGAATGCTAATGACCCTGCATCCGCTTAAGTCACTTCCTTAGCACACTAAGGGCCCTGCAGGAGAAACATGCCCCCCTCAGACGAAGGGTGAGGGGAATGGTTACTAAATGGCTTCATGGTAGCCTCCTGGCACTCCTCAACACCAGAGATAAGTGCTGGGCCAAATTCAAGGCCACGGCTGACCAAACTATCTTTCTGAGATATAGGCAACTCAGAAATTAATGCAAAAAGAACATTAGGATTGCCAAGAGCGAATTTTGCAAATCTGCTTTATTGAACTTGGCCAGGGATCCTAGAAGGTTCTAGAGGAACATTAAACAAGTTGTGAGTGGTACACAGAGCACTTAGTCCACATATATGATAATTGATGGTTCCAGCTGTATTAACTTTGAAACCATCGCCTACTCCTTCAACCATTACTTCGCGGATCTGTCGGAGTACACCTCGTCATTCCCAAATGATGATGGTGGTAGTGGCAATCAGCCCTCAGCACCTTCCTTACCCTGCCTGCCCTTTCAGTTCAGAGCAGTGGTGGTTCAAGAGGTGCAGAAACTGCTAGTGGGATTCTCCCCCTACTCAAGTGCCAGACAAGATGGCTTAGAACCTAAGCTCCTCAGTCTTGGTCCACCCTGGCTGGCGCCACTGGTGGTGCACATTATCAATCTGTCCCTGGCAACAGGAGTGGTTGCAGGACAACTCTCAGAGTACTTACAGGAGTATAACTTAATGACTCCTGTACAGCATGGGTTAAGGAAGGGACACGGTACCTCATCCACCCTAGTTACTGTTACATCATGGATTAGGAAGGCCATGGGCCAGGGTAAACTCTCGGAGACCCTCTTCATTGACTTCTCGAAGGCATTTGACCTGGTCGACCATGCCATGCTGTCGACTCAGCTTAGAGCTATTGGTCTTTCCACTACTGCTCTTAGTTGGTTCGACAACTACCTATATGGTAGAATGCAGCAGGTCAAATTTGGCAAAGAGCTTTCGGGTCCCATCCCGGTAACCCTGGGGGTCCCCCAAGGCTCCGTCCTAGGACCATTGGTCTTCTCCATTTTTATTAATAATCCCCCTGAAACCATTGCCCACTGTAAACCACTTCTCTATGCAGACGATCTGGTTATCCTATCCCACTCCCATGAGGTGGGGGTCATTAATCAACACCTGAGTGTAGACCTAACAATCATTCAGGCATGGATCCTGAACCACAAGCTTGTCCTTAACCTAAAAAAGACCCAGGCTATGCTCTGAGTCCCAGGCTAAGATTAAGGCCGTCCATATGTTGTTCTGTGTGTCCGGGAAGGGTGATGTCCTGATCCCTATTACGAACAACTTCAAATACCTGGAAGTAACACTGGACCCACAGCTTGACCTCGGCCTTCATATCCAGAGGATATGTAAAACAGTCAACTGTAAACTGGGTCTGGCCCACAGGGCAAAAAACAACCTCACACCAGCTGCGCGTGTTGCCCCCGCGAGAGGGATGCTTATCCCGTCTTTGTGTTAAGGGCTCCTGCTTTTTGCCTGCACCACTAAGGCCCATCTCTCCAGGTGGTCAACGGCTTATAATATCTGCCACTTCGCCCTTTTATGAGAGACAGAGGAAAATTGTTAGGCCAAATCGGGGACAGTTGAGAGGTATGCTATGGAGCCATCTTAAAATGGCATCGGCCTGTGGGTGTCAAAAACCCCCATGACACATGACAACACTTGCACCCATACATAACTACCGGCTTAAGATGTAGTATTCTGTACTGCTCCATAATTTATGCTCCGCTTATTTTAAGGTGTGTAAACTTACCTGTAGTCTCAAGGCGGGTAACCTGTAATTATTATGATTTGTAATCTTACCTTATAGTCTCATGATATGTAACCTGTACCTAATTATGTACCATGTTGTCCCAAGTGTCTAAGTATCTTATTTCCTGTACTCTCCCGGGTCATACCTGCAATAGGCAAACTGTCTTGTCTAGTGTTCTTACCTGGTTAACAAAAACTAAATAAATAAATACTATGAATCCTGCTTTGTACCATATTACTCTTGCTGGTAACAGTGTGAACACACTGTAGAGAAAGAAACAATGTGACCTACCGCACCTGGGAACCAAATACAGATCCCATGAATCCCATTCAAGTACTCTACCAGCCACGTCAAGAAGCCCTAGGTAATCAGTTGGCTAGACTGCTCAGCTGGCAGAGCACCTGGACAGTCTAGGACAGGGTTCAACTTCCAGGAAGGTCTCACTAACTTTTTCACTATAAAAAACAACTATAAATAAATTTCCACCTAATCAGTTGCTAAAGAATAGGGTCAAACTTGTCTTGATTATGCAAAAAACTGTTGTACAAAGCAAATAAATACAGGTTACTCACCTGTAACAGGAGTTCTAGGAATGGTATATGTTGTTCATCCACACTTACTGGCAGGTATCCTTGCCGCTTTAAATCTTACCGGAAGGTCTTCAAGCTGTCTCCACCCACCCAGGTGGAAAACTCTCGACTCCGCCCCATGGCGCCAGATCTGGCCCACTGGAAGCTCAGGTTGTGCATCGAAGCCGAGGGAGTCGGGTGGGTTGTGTGGATGAACAACATATAGGTAACAGGAGTTCTAGGAATGGTATATGTTGTTCATCCACACTTTCTGGCAGGTATCCTTGCCGCTTTAAATCTTGCCGGAAGGTCTTCAAGCTGGCTCCTCCCACCCACCCAGGTGGTAAAACTCTCAGCTCCGCCCCATGACGCCAGATCTGGCCCGCTGGAAGCTCAGGTAGTGCGTCGAAGCCGGGGTGGTCGGGTGGGTCATGTGGATGAACAACATATACCATTCCTAGAACTCCTGTTACAGGTGAGTAACCTGTATTTCTAGGCACATGGATATGTTGTTCATCCACACTTTCTGGCAGACTCCTAGCAGTTCTCCAGGAGGAGGGAGGCAAGGCGCACACCCCTGATACTTACTTGGGAAAGAGAGACTGGAGAACTGAGGCCCCAAAACCAGCATCCCGGCGTGACTCAAGGTCGATGTGGTAATGGGTGATGAAGGTGTGTGCTGACTTCCAGGTAGCAGCCTTGCAGATTTCCTGGATAGGGACATCCCTGAAAGCAGCCATCGATGCAGCAGTATGGCGGGTAGAATGAGCTCTTATCCCTCTGGGAGGCTCCATGCCCACCAACTTATAGCAGAGATCTATGCAGGAGGTGACCCACCTGCTTATCGTCCGCTTGGCTGCAGGTCTGCCGGGTGCGGCTTCAGCGTAGGTGACAAACAGCTGGCGAACCTCTCCCTGAATTTCAGTCATGCGCTCCTTATAATAAGCGAGCGCCCTTCTAGGGCCCAAAGTATGGAGCCTGTATTCGGCCTCCGAGGTGTGATTGGGGTAGAACACCGGCAGAGTCAACACCTGGTTAAGGTGAAACTCCGACACCACCTTCGGAAGGAATTTCGGGTGGGGGCACAGGACAACCTTGTCCCTGTGGAAGACCAGGTAAGGAGACTCAATGCAGAGCGCCTGGAGCTCTCCCATCCTTCTGGCTGATGTAATAGCCACCAAGAAGGCGGTCTTCCACGACAGGTGAGAGAGTTCACACCTGTGCATTGGTTCGAATGGCTTGCCCATGAGCTTTGTCAGTACCAGCAGTAGATCCCACAGAGGTGGAGGTTCTTGCACCGGAGGGGAAATGTGATCAAGGCCTTTGAAAAAGTGCCAGACCACCTTCTCCTGCGCCACCGACTGCTTCCCGGCCCGCGCCCGGTAAGCAGAGATGGCTGCCAGGTGCACCCTTAGGGTTGTCGACCTAAGCCCTTGCTGAGAAAGGGACCAATAGTCCAAGATGCTTGCCAAGGAACAGGAGGAAGGGTCCAAGCCCTTGCCCTGACACCAAATGGAAAACCTTTTCCATTTGAAGGCATAGCATTCTGGTTGACTCCTTACGGGACGCCTCAACTACGTTGAGGACCTCGTCGGAAAGACCCAAGGCCTGGAACTCTAGCCGCTCAGGATCCAGGCCGTCAGGTGCAGGGATTGAAGGTCTGGATGGAATACATTCCCCTGATTGACTGAGAGCAGGTCCGGGCAAGCTGGAAGCTGCCGCGGAAGCCTGGAGCTGAGGCTGAGGAGATCTGGGTACCAGTACTGGCGGGGCCAGTCTGGGGCTATCAGAATCACCTGCGCCTTGTCCCTCCTTGCTCTGAGCAGCACCATGTGCATCAAGGGGAACGGGGGAAAGGCGCAGGAGAGGCCCGGGGTCCACGGCCTTGAGAAGGCATCCCCATGCAGAGAGCCCTGCTGAGGGGGACGGACATGGAACAGCCTCAACTTCGCATTCTTCCTGGAGGCAAACAGGTCCACCTGAGGTGTGCCCCAATGGGAGAATAGATCTTGTACTACCTCTGGCAGGAGAGACCACTCGTGGGACGCAGCCCCTATCTGGCTTAGGGCATCAGCCAGGGTGTTGGAGGCACCTGCCACATGAATGGCTAGGAGATCTGCCTCCAGGCTGTGCACGAGTGACCAAATGCGGAGAGCTTCCTTGCACAGGAGCATGGAGTGCGTCCCGCCCTGGCGGTTTAGATAGTACATGGTCATGGTATTGTCCATCTGGACCCGGACCACTTGACCCCAAAGAAACGGAGCAAAGGCGGTGAGAGCTAGGCGGACTGCTCGGAGCTCCAGCAGGTTGATGTGGCATCGGGACTCCCGCGGGGACCAGAGGCCGTGCGCTCGGTGTTCCCCCAGATGGGCACCCCAACCTATCAGAGAGGCATTAGTCGATAAAGAGACTGTCGGCTCGGGGCAGGAAAAATGGGATGCCCTCCTGCATATGAACTGGAACGGTCCACCACTGGAGAGCGTTCCACATCCCCTGGGTCACCGTCACTAGCTGGTCCAATGGATCGCAGCGTTGGGACCACTGGTCGGCCACCCCCCACTGAAGAGGGCGCATGTTCCAGCGGGCCCAACGGACCACGCTGGTACAGGCCGCCATGAGACCCAGGAGGCGCAGGAAGTCCCGGGCAGGGCGAGATTGCCCAACCAGAAATGATTGGGCAAAGGAGGAAAGAACCTCGGCCCTGTCCGCCGGGAGCCATGCTCTGGCTCGAAGAGAGTCGAGCTCTGCCCCGATGAAAGAATCACCTGCTTCAGCTCGAGTTCCGACTTGGCCTTGTTGATGAGGAGGCCGACCTGAGAGCAAACCTGGAGGGCCAGATCTCTGGACCGCTCCACCTCCTGTCTGGAGGGGGCTGCTATCAACCAATCGTCCAGATAAGGGTAAACCCGTCCCCGGGCGCCGCAGGGAATGCTGTCACCACTGCAATGCATTTGGTGAAGACCCTGGGAGCTGGAGATAAGCGCAAGGGCATGGCTTGGAACTCGAAAAGGGATCCCTCCGCTCGAAAGCGAAGGAACCTCTGATGTGACGGACGGATAGGGACATGAAAGAACGCATCCTGCAGGTCCAGAGAGCAGAACCACATGCTGTATTCCAAGGATGGTATTATCTGAGCCAGAGTGACCATCCTGAAGGTTCGAGACCTTAGGAACTTGTTTAGGTCGTGTAGGTCAAGAATGGGGTGCCAGCCCCCCCGTCCGTTTCAGAACCGGGAAGTACCTGGACACAAACCCCGGGTTTGAGGGAGGGTCCACCACCTCTCTTATCACCTCCTTCTCGAGGAGGAGAGCGATGTCGGCTCGGCGAGCTGACAGCGAGGCTTCGGACCCTGAGGCCCCTCTGAGGTGCGACGCTCTGAAGGTTGGGGCCTGCTCGAACTCCAGAGGCAGGCCCTTTCCTACCACCTCCAACACCCACCTGTCTGTGGTAATAGCAGACCAGGCGGAAAGGAAGTACTGGAGCCGTCCCCCCACGGGGAGAACCTGGGGTGAGGTGACGAGGTTGGGGGCGACCGGCCGAGGGACCACCTGGGCATTTACCTCCCTGCTTCCTGGAGGAGGAAGCCGCAGGCTTGGGTTTGGGACACCAAGCGCGAGCCTGCTGGCCCTGGTGTTGCTGGGCCAGGCATGCCGGGGGCGCAGATGGACAAAAGGGCTTGGGTTGAAGTCTGCGGCCCTTGTCCCTCTGAGCGGATGAGACCAAGTCCAAGGTGGCATTGGACTTTTCGATCTCTGGAGGTGGTCTTCCACTCCAGGGCCGAAGAGGTCGGTCCCCAGGAAGGGGACATCCGCCAATTTGTGCTGGGTATCCGCTGTGAAGGTGGATATCCTCAGCCATGCCCAACGACGCACAGCCACTGCAGCCGCTACTGACCTGGCGGATGAATCACTGATATCCAAAGCAGTCTGAAATTGCTGCTTGGCCACTGCCCTGCCCTGGTCCCGCACCTGCTTAACCGTGGTTTGCAGGTCAGCCGGGAGATGAGGAACCACCTCGTCCAGGGAGCCCAACAGGGCGTGAGAAAAATGTGCCATCAGTACGGCCGAGTTGGCCTGTCGAAGGCCAAGGGAAGACGCAGCGTAGACTTTTCGCCCGGCATAGTCCAATTTCTTGGACTCCTTGTCGGGAGGTTTGTCCATGTCCCTAGCGTTTCCAGCACGCTGTCGGTAACTAACCCCTCGGTCGAGGGATGTTCCGAGAAACCGGACAGGGAACCGGTAGGGACCACATACTTCCTGGCCATCCTGGCCGAAGGCACAGGGCAGGAAGCAGGCACTGCCAGAGCTCCAAGGCCGGGCCCACAATGGCCTCAGCCACAGGGAAGGCCTCCATAGGGGGATCCCCTCGGTCCAATATCTCCGTGAGGGATACTTGGCCCACTTGGATATGGGCTCGAGCTGCATCCTGGTGGATTCCAAGATGAGTCTGAGCAACTCCAGGAAGGACAAAGGGCTGTCGTCCAGCAACTGACCTCCAGAGGACTCCAAGTCCACTCGCTTGGAGAAAAAGGACGAATCGTCGTCGGACTCAAAAGAGTCTGCAAAGAGCTGCCTCGGGCCTGGGCCACCCTCCACCTGCCGGAGGCGATCGCGAGTGAGGGTGACAGACAGCCTATGGGGCAGACCCTGAGCCGACCGAGAGTTCTTGGTCAGAGCCCCAAACAGCGGCTGTGGAGGCGGAGGTTCCACCGGAATCGGTGGGGCAGCTGGTTTTGGCTGAACAACCGGCCTGGGAACAGGCTCCTCGGGTAAAATGAGGGGTTGTTTCGGCCGCTCCGGTGACAGCCACTTAATGGCCAGGGAAGGCGACGGCGTCGGCTTGTTCCCGGTCAGAAGGAGCTGTTCCCACATGAGTTCCTCGTATCGTTGACATAACTTACGTCGAAGCCTCCCCTCATCCGAGGAGGAGGACGAGCGGCGGCGCCGCTTACTGCGGTGCCGAGACAGAGACTGCCTATGATGGCAGGATCGGCTGGACCGCAAAGAAGTCAGAGACCGAGAACCTCGGCCTTTCCGAGGATGGTGCAGGGAGGGGACGGGTGGAACCAGCTCCTCCCTCGGCTCGGAGGGTTCGCCCGAGGGCTCCAGAATCGGAGGCACAGGCAAGCCTGCGGGATCCGCAACTCCCACTGGGGGAACTGGGGAGAGGGGATTTTCAGCTTCGCCAGTCGACAACCCGTCCAGCGGTTCGAGAAAGATCTCGACTGCGTCAACGGGAGTCTCGGTCAACTGACCTGACGGGGACACCGTGAGACCAGTGGCCGAAGCCGAACGATCGACCAAAGTCGATGGCCGACAACTCGGGGAGAGGGACCTTTCCCGCTCTCAAGGGCGTCGACGAAGAGACTTACCCTTGTCTTTCTCCTTGGACCGAGAAGAAAGTCCAGCAGAAGTTGGTCCCTCTCCCCTAGTGGAGAGGGACAGACAAAGCTCCTTAAAGGAAGCTGTGTAAGAGGAACCCAGGGAGAGCGGAATAAATGCCGCGGTGAGGAAAAGCGGCCCGCTACCTCCTCTTTGAGGCGATCATCTGCTCTAGCTGATCCGCCGAGCCCGCTGCCGCGGAGACCGCCGACCGGGCCTCTTTTGACTTTACCAGAGGAAAACGTTTCTCGGGGCCCCCTAGTTGTAAACGGGTGGCACGGTCTTCGAGCACGTAGGTTGAGAAGGAAGAGCACAGGTCGCAAGCCTGCGGGTCGTGCTCAAGGCCTAAACAGTACACACACGTGGAGTGCGGATCCATCTGAGACTTCTTCTGCCCTCAAGGGCACCGCCGAAAACCGGGAGTCGATTTGTCCATCGCAGCCGCGAGGGATAGAAGACCAAAGTCTTTTAAGCAAAAAACTTTTAAATTCGGAAATTCGAAGAATTAGGAACTAGTCTTATACGAGAGCGTTAAGGAGGAACGAGCTCCAAGCGAGGAAGATCTGGTGTGTCATGGGGCGGAGGCGGAGAGTTTTGCCACCGGGTGGGTGGGAGGAGCCAGCTTGAAGACCTTCCGGCAAGATTTAAAGCGGCAAGGATACCTGCCAATGAGTGTGGATGAACAACATATCCATGTCCCTAGAACCTGTATTTCTAGGGACATGGATATGTTGTTCATCCACACTCATTGGCAGACTCCTAGCAGTTCTCCGGGAGGAGGGAGGCAAGCGCATACACCCTTCTTAGGGAACAGAGACTGAGGAACCGAGGCCCCAAAACCAGCATCCCGGCGTGACTCAAGGTCGATGTGGTAGTGGGTGATGAAGTGTGTGCTGACTTCCAGGTAGCAGCCTGCAGATTTCCTGGATTGAGGCGCCCTGGAAGCAGCCACCGATGCAGCGGTATGGCGGGTAGAATGAGCTCTTATCCCTCTGGGAGGTTCCATGCCCACCAACCTATAGCAGAGATCTATGCAGGAGGTGACCCACCTGCTTATTGTCTGCTTGGCTGCAGGTCTGCCAGGTGCGGCTTCAGCGTACGTAACAAACAGCTGGCGAACCTCTCCCCGAATTTCAGCCGTGCGCTCCTTATAGTAAGCTAGCGCCCTTCTAGGGTCCAGAGTATGGAGCCTATATTCGGCCTCCGAGGTGTGATTGGGGTAGAACACTGGCAGAGTCAACCCCTGGTTAAGGTGAAACTCCGACACCACCTTCGGAAGGAATTTCGGGTGGGGGCGCAGGACAACCTTGTCCCTGTAGAAGACCAGGTAAGAAGACTCGATGAAAGCACCTGGAGCTCTCCCATCCTTCTGGCTGACGTAATAGCCACCAAGAAGGCGGTCTTCCACGACAGGTGAGAGAGATCACACCTGTGCACTGGTTCGAATGGCTTGCCCATGAGCTTTGCCAGTACCAGCAGTAGATCCCACGGAGGTGGAGGTTCTCGCACCGGAAGGGAAATGTGATCAAGGCCTTTGAAAAAGCACCAGACCACTTTTTACTGCGCCACCGACTGCTTCCCGGCCCGAGCCGAGTAAGCAGAGATGGCTGCCAGGTGCACCCTTAGGGTCGTCAACCTAAGCCCTTGCTAAGAAAGGGACCATAAATAGTCCAAGATGCTTGCCAAGGAACAGGTGGAAGGGTCCAGGCCCTTGCCCTAACACCAAATGGAAAACCTCTTCCATTTGAAGGCATAGCATTTCCTGGTCGACTCCTTATGGGACGCCTCAACTACATTGAGGACCTCGTCGGAAAGACGCAAGGCCTGGAACTCTAGCCACTCAGGAACCAGGCGGTCAGGTGCAGGGATTGAAGGTCCGGATGGAACATCTTCCCCTGATTGACTGAAAGCAGGTCCGGGTGAGTTGGAAGCTGTCTCGGGAGCCTGAAGCCGAGGCTGAGGAGATCTGGATACCAGCATTGGCTGGGGCCAGTCTGGGGCTACCAGAATCACCTGCACCTTGTCCCTCATTGCCTTGAGAAGCACCATGTGGATCAAGGGAAATGGGGGAAAGGCGTAAAAGAGGCCCGGGATCCACGGCCTCGAGAAGGCATCCCCCTGCAGCGAGCCCTACTGAGGGGGGCGGGCATGGAACAGCCTCAGCTTCGCGTTCTCCCTGGAGGCAAACAGATCCACCTGAGGTGTGCCCCAATGGGAGAACAGATCTTATACTACCTCCAGCAGGAGAGACCACTCGTGGAGACAGCCCCTATCCGACCTAGGGGCATCGGCCAGGGTGTTGGAGGCTCCTGCCACGTGAATGGCTAGGAGATCTGCCTCCAGGCTGCGCACGAGTGACCAAATGCGGAGAGCTTCCTTGCACAGAGGCATGGAGTGCGTCCCGCCCTGGCGGTTTAGGTAGTACATGGTCGTGGTATTGTCCGTCTGGACCTGAACCACTTGACCCCGTAGAAACGGAGCGAAGGCGGTGAGAGCAAGGTGGACTGCTCAGAGCTCTAGCAGGTTGATATTGCATCGGGACTCCCGCAGGGACCAGAGGCCATGCACTCTGTGCTCCCCCAGATGGGCACCCCAACCAGATGGGCACCCCAACCATCAGAGAGGCGTTGGTCAATAGAGAGACCGTCAGCTCGGGCAGACAAACGGGATGCCTATCTGCAGATGAGCTGGAACGATCCACCACTGGAGAGCGTTCCACATCCCCTGGGTCACCGTCACCAGCTGATCCAATGGATCGCAGCATGGAGACCACTGGCTGGCCAGCCCCCATTGAAGGGGACGCATGTTCCAGCAGGCCCAACGGACCACGCTGGTGCAGGCCGCCATGAGACCCAGGAGGTGCAGGAAGTCCTGGGCAGGGCTATGATTGCCCAACCAGAAATGACTTGGCAAAGGAGGAAAGAACCTCAGCCCTGTCCACCAGGAGCCGTGCTCTGGCTCAAAGAGAGTCAAGCTTTGCCCCGATGAAGAGAATCACCTGCTTCAGTTTGAGTTCCGACTTGGCCTCGTTGATGAGGAGGCCGATCTGAGAGCAAACCTGGAGGGCCAGATCTCTGGACCGCTCCACCTCTAGTCTGGAGGGGGCTGCTATCAGCCAATCGTCCAGGCAAGGGTACACCCGGACCCCTCGGCGCCGCATGAATGCTGTCACCACTGCCATGCATTTGGTGAAGACCCTGGGAGCAAGAGACACGCCGAAGGGCATGGCTCGAAACTCGAAAAGGGATCCTTCCGCTCGAAAGCGGAGGAATCTCTGGTGAGACGGATGGATAGGGACGTGAAAAAATGCGTCCTGCAGGTCCAGAGACCAGAACCACACACCGCGTTCCAAGGATGGTACTATCTGAGCCAGAGTGACCATCCTGAAGGTCCGAGACCTTAAGAACTTGTTTAGGTCGTGCAGGTAGAGAATGGGGCGCCAGCCCCCCGTCCGTTTGGAACCAGAAAGTACCTGGACACAAACCCGGGTCTGAGGAGGTCCGCCACCTTTCTGATCACCTCCATCTCGGGAGCAGAAGCACGATGTGTATTTCGGCGAGGCCGACAGCGAGCCTGCGGACGAGGCCCCAGAGGCGGCGGCTCGGAAGGCGGGGCCTGCTTTCGAACTCAGAGCCAAGCCCTTTCCCACCACTTCCAACACCCAGCAGACTGTGGGTGATAGCAGACCGGTGGAAAGGAAGTGGCGGCCGGCCCTCTAATGGGGAACTCTGAGGTGGAGAGACGAGGTTGGGGGCGCAGGCACCTTCAACCCGTCACTGTGCAGGCTTGGAGGAGGGACCGGCCGAGGGACCACCTGGGCCTTACCTCCCTGCTTCCTGGAGGAGGAAGCCACGGAGCTTGGGTTTGGGATGCAGCGTGAGCCTGCTGGCCCTGATGCTGCTCGGCTGGGCGTGCCATGGGGCGCGAAGACAGGCGAAAAAGAACTTGAAGTTGCGGTCTCGGCCTTGTCACTAGTAGGATGAGACAGAGTCCAGGGTGGCATTGGACTTTTCGATCCTCTGGAGGTGACCTTCCACTCCAGGGCCAAAGAGGTCGGTCCCCAGGAAGGGGACATCTGCCAACCTGTGCTGGGTATCCGCTGTGAAGGTGGATATCCTCAGCCATGCCCAACGGCAGGAACCTGAGCTTCCAAGCGGTAAGGAAGATCTGGCGTCATGGGGCGGAGCCAAGAGTTTTACCACCCGGGTGGGTGGGAGGAGCCAGCTTGAAGACCTTCCGGCAAGATTTAATGCAGCAAGGATACCTGCCAATAAGTGTGGATGAACAACATATCCATGTCTCTAGAACTGCCTAATCCCCATGCAAGTTTTTACAAAATCCAGGTCCAGTCTAAATGATAAATTCAAACAAAATGATGACATTTTGAGTCATGCACTCTGCTCCGTTTAATATTTATAAAATGGGTCTGGAGTTTACTGAGTCTTGACTGACTGAGAGGTAACCATGGCTGTGTCCTTATCAGCGCATATTCCGACAACCGGTAACTCTTTAGCCACTCAGGACTCACACTGGAGAAATAATGCTGTCAACTTCAAAGATCTGCATGTCTGAGCTGTCCATCCCCCCCCCCCAGCGCAACACAACGTCCTTTACTCCACATTTTACACTGACAGCACAAGAGCACCACAGTATGGGGATCACTGCACCAAAATGTTTTATGCATTTCCCATCATTTAGAAAATAAAAATCTACCTCTGCTGCTTCTAGAGAGAAAGCTGCACCGATCTGCTGAGCATCCCACATGCGCCAGGATGCAGCTTTCGGATCTCAAGAAAATGGAAACGAGCACCTCCGCCATGTGGTTATTTGTCAAGCAGATGGTATCAAATGTAAAATGTAACACCCAACTTTCCCCTTTCATAACGCGGAGCTAGCTAGCAGCCTGTTCGTCACTGCAGGCTAACATAACTCAACCACTCAGAGATAACCGATAACTATGGTGGCCCCTGAAAGGACACACTCACTCCCATGGAAACCAACATTAAAACAGCAAAGTAAATCAGCAAACTGTTCATAAATAAAAACAATTTAGAAGGTGTTTCTACAGGGAATGGGAGTTCAGTACCGGAAGAGGTGATCTCGCTGAAGACAGTGGGCAGCTTTAAGAGAGGCTAAGAGAGGCATGGGGGAAGGTAAGAATCATGGGTAGGGAGGATGGGAGAAGTGGGAAGGGAGGGCAGGGACAGTAGCTCAAGTTGTGGACCCTGCTATCGGAGCAGACTACACAGACCAAATGGCCTTCTTCTGCTGGCTACTTCATATGTTTGTATGTATGTATGTTCGTATGAAGAAACACATCTATTCTCCAGGACATTTGCTGGTGTGTGTATTGGGGGGGGGGCACACAGACATTAACACCCTCTAATGGCAATGACTAATTTTCTATTAACATATATTTTACAGTGTTTGACAGTTTTTATTTCAGTTTCAAGTTCAAGTTTATTGGTAGGAAAAAACTCTGCTGAGCAGCTTCATTTACAAGGAGGTCCTGATTAACAACAGGGACATTACACGAGCATATACAAAGTAATATGCATTACACACACACAAATAATCCATGAGAAAAAAATAGGACAATTATATTTATAACATGTATACCTAGTTGCACTAAGGCTAGGAATTAAATAAATGGTTGGCACTGGGTAACAAGATAGTGCCACGTGAGGGAATTAGAATTACAAGGCCAGCAAGGAAAGTAAGGATAGTGGCACAGGCAAGGTGGGATAATGTCAGAGGGAAGGGGGAACAAAGGATGGCAGGATGGAGGTAGGAGGGGCAGACAACAAGGTGGAGGGGTAGGAAAAGTGAATATAGCAGGGTGGCTATGTTGGCTGGGGCAAGGGCACTATGGAGGTAGTGGGGAGAGTAGGTAGATATAGAAGGTAAAGAAAGGATAACTGTAGACAAGGGCAGGGACTGTTGAGAGATGATAGTGTGGGATACAGACTAGGGGTAGATCACGTGGTGATGATAGTGTAACATAGCAGGGTGGCGATGTTGGCTGGGGAAGGGGGGAGAGAAGGAAGAGGGAATGGAAGTATAATGGCAAGTCACTTAGGGGTCAGGGAGGGGTGTGGGCAAGAGGACAGAGTGGTTACTGTAATAGACCTGGCAGGGAGAAGGCACTTTATCAACCGCAGTCATCAAGGTCCCGTAGGCTGTCATAAACAAGTCTTTTGAAGCTATTCAGGGGGATCAGGCTTTGCAGTTTGAGCCTGGATTGGGCTTTATTATAGGCCGATGGGAGGGCATGGTTTATAGTCATGCTTCCAAACCAGGAACAGGAGGTTGGAACGTCTAACATAATGAAGAAGTTACTGCGTAGGGGCAGGTAATTCATTGGAAGAGGTTGGAAATATGGGGCGTAGTTTTGCTAGCAGGGCTTTGTACAGCCAGGTGACAGAGTAGAAGAGACGCCTGGTTGCTAAAGAGACCACCCGAGGGAGGCATACAGGTCACAACGATGAGTCCAACGGTGAGTGTTGGAAACTAAGCATATCACTCTGTGGTAGAGTGTGTCCAGTTGACGTATCAGAGCATCCGGCATATAGAATATTGACATAGTCGATAAGTGGTAGAAAGGTTGTTTGGACCAGGTGCTGTCTGGAACAGAGATCAAATAGAGATTCCTATAAAAGAAGCCAATTCTTTGATGTAATTTCTTTGCAAGGGAGATGATGTCATCTGAAAAAGTTAGGAGTCGATCTAGCTCACAGCCTAGGTATTTAAAATTGTGGACTAACTCGAGATCATCGCCATGGAGAGTCCTGATGGGGGGCAGGGAAGCAAGCGAGACAGGAACGGAGGGCAAATGGTTGGAACAGAAGAACATCCCTTTTGTCTTTTTAGCGTTTAACAGCAGTTTGGAAAGTATGAAATTGTGCTGGAGGAGACTGAATTCTGCCTGTAATTTTTCATGGGCTTTGTCTACCGAGGGACTGGATATGTATATTATTGTATCATCCACAAAAAGGTGTAGTTTTGCTTTGTTGATGCCATTTCCAATGAGGTTGATGTATATCATAAATAGAAGTGGTCCAAGGATCAAACCTTGAGGTACCCCTCTCCTGAGTGGAAGAAGTGGGGATAGGGAGCCATCAGCCTTCACCTGTTAAGATCTAGCTGACAAGTAACTGTTGAACCATGACAGCGCAATGCCAGAGATTCCATGCCACTTTAATGAATCAAGGAGTAGCGCATGATTGACTGTGTCGAATGCTTTGCTGAGGTCCAGGAAGACTGCCTGTGACTTGTTTCCTGTCCACTGCAAGGAGCCAGTCATGAGTTTCTGAATTTTCTACCGATTCTTTTTTCTTTTTTTAAAGGGGACCCATTTTATAAGTGGAATAAGACACTCTGAGGTGTGGTTTATGGTCTATGAGCACTTACCAGGTGCTACAGGCACTTGGCGCAAGTTCTTCATACCTCATTATGCACCTGGGGTGTGCTTTTATCAGGTCATAAACCACATTTCATCATGTCTTATTCCTTACTGACTTGTTTCCATTAGGGGTATATTATTTAAAAAAAAAAAAAAAAACACAAAGGCGATCTGAACGAGTTCTGCCACAAGCTACTGGACCCCAAAATATTATTATTTTTTTTTGTACGTGGTAATGTTTAAAGAGCTGATGACACGTTCAAGAGAACTTTAACAAAACATAATATTTAGGCACTGTCCAGCTTGTATTTCCGATTAGCTCTGTATTCCTTCTCCCCATTATTTAATAGTGAGGTAATCCGCATGAAAACAGGATCTTTGCTCCTGAATAGTTTATTCCTGCTGCTTTCTCCCTACCTGAAGTCATACAGCACTGCTGTACACCGTCCCAAACAAGGCCCTTTTTGGAATGGATTCAAGAGTGTGTAATCAAGCCCCATGGAAACACCAGAATATATTCTTACCTATTAGACACCAAATATCCCAATGCCCTTGCCGGCTCTAAAATCTGGGCCTTCCTCCTACCTGACTCCCCTCTACCTTGGAGACAGATTTGGAGTGACACACACAGATATCTTACCCAAGATAGACACAGGTTAATCCAGTTTCATATCTTAAACAATTTGTACTATACACCGATTAATTTGGCAGGCTAGCATCAACCAATTGTACACTGTGTGGAGCAGCTGAAGGGAACCTGCTGCACATATTTTGGTACTGTGATAAGGCAGCATCTCTATGGAATACAATCCTAACTAATTTAGACCCCCTCCTAGGGCTGGGGGAGCTATTTACAGTAGACATATGTATATTAGGGATGTATTCTAATATTGGAGTTAGGGAACGTAGGTTCCATATGGCTTTAATTTCCATAGCAGTTAAAAGGCTGGTTCTCAGACATTGGATGGACCAGATTGCCATTTCATACCCTGAATGGCTAAAAGAAATCTCCCTTTGTTTCAAAACTGAAAAGTTAATAGCTCCCGGAATCACCTGGCCTCCTTCAACCAGAAATGGGGTAAATTATATGCTTTATATCCGAATTAAAGCTCACACAATGACGAGCTCTGGCAACCCTAGCCTACTCTGTCTCCCTTGAAACATTTTCATTATCAGAGTACTTCTCACCATCTCATTTCTCCAATCTCTGGCTTCTCGATGTAGCACTCTTCAGGGGTGGGAGGGTAGGGAGGGGGTTAAGGGATGGTTTGGTTGCTGTTTTTTTTTTTTGTTGCGAACATACAGACATTTCATCTTTTACTGTTCTGATATTTCGCTAGTTGTACACTATTTTGTCTCACTACAGCTTGTTACATTGTCTGTACACCATGTTCCCTCTGTTACTATACAATTCAATAAAGATGTTGAATTTAAAAAAAAAAGCACTGCTGTGACCATACAGTTATTCTCATAGCAACAGACTGTGATATCACAACAGAGTATTATGACTTGAAGTACAAAGTAAGCTATAGAGGCAGATGGACTCAAAATGAACTCTTGAGGGACAATGATCATATATTCATACACATCTCTTTAATAATAAATTATGGGGAGGAGAAATATATAAAATATAAATGGAATGCAAGCAGAATTGTACCTTATTATGTTTCTTAAAGTTTTCTTTGCGTTGTGTCAGTAGCTATTTGAAACAGTTTGGCATTATCAAATGGATATGAGAATTGGTCATACTTTATATGTGGCGCAGTAAAAACATTTTGAATTTATTTCATTTATTTTGCCAGGAGAGTACCACTTAGTTTACACTCTTTCACAAGAATATGCTGAAAAAGACAATGGCGCAAAAATACAAACCCAGAGCTGCCATGGAAAAGATACTGTTGCATCATTCCTCAGAGAATCCCACTAGCTGAAACTGAGTCTGCCTGGCCATATCACCTGGGGATCTGTAGAAAACCTCCCTACAAGCTACCGCCAACCTAGGACATTTCACCTTCCTAAGTTGTCAAGTAATTACACATTTGAGGGTTTCTTCATACTACAATCTTTTCACTTCTGGTACTGGCTACACTCCTCAAAGACAAAGTTGCCCTTTTATATTTTAGATCAAGATGAGCTGTCTGAGACTGTTTTAATAAAAAAAATGTTTTCTTTCTTTCAGCATCTCTAAGTATAGGCAACTTTATTCAGGATATAGCGTTCCAGCTTACAAGTTAAAGACTATGATAAAATTCAGTAATAAGACTCTCCTTTTCCCCTGCATGCATGAACTTCAAAAGTCCCTATCACAGCCAGCCCCTTGCCGATGTCATGGGCCTTTGTCATTGACTAACAAGAGTCATTTGTGTTAAACACTCTAATAAATGTCTTCTTTGTTAATCACTGCAAACCTAACGCAGTACTGATCAGCGGCCAGTACTGATGATAGCAGACCTTCTTCAGCTGGCACAATAAATTTCCATGATCAATCCACGATTGATATTTTCTATGTGTGACTGCTATCTTCTATGTTTCTAAAACCAAATGCCAACTGCACATGTTTTCAGCTGAGCAAGGCATTACCAACATTTTATTCCGAATGCTAGTGCACTGGCAGCTCCTATTTTAGACCTCACCCCCCAAGAAGACACCTAAGTGGGTAGTGTGGTCTGAAGTAAGTGGAGCAGCACTGTGCAAACAGAAGGAAGTCCTGTGCCAGTCAACTATGTTGTCCAGCTCAAATTATGACAATTAATTTGTCAACCACACAAACACAGCCAGCTGTTCTTGTCAGCTGAATCAGGCAGAGGAGTGGCCTACAGTTTTCTGAACTAAGAACTACTTGGCAAGGGAGCGGCATACTAGACGATTCAAAAGGCCGGCAAGGAGGGCTCAGACCATCTACTTGGTCGCTGTACTTCTGGGTGGGAGGGAAGATGTGGCACCGCTCTCAAAAAAGCTCCCGATAATGGCATAGTGGAGATTCTGTTCATGAAGTGGGTGACCATGCAGCACCTGACACCCCCCAGGCCTGCTTTCAGCATGCCCATCACGTAGGGGAAGTGCAAGGCAGAAAAGCTGCACAAAAAAAGCATCCTGGTTGTCGCAAATGGCAGCCTTCACATGTTCACTCCTCCATGTTACCAGGCCCTTATCAGCAGCATGAACACTACCTAACCTCCAGTCCCACATCCAAGGGCATAATTCCCATTTCATTGGCTGCGGGGAGGGACAGCAACACTGAGAGACAGATGGCAAACAGCATCGACAAAACTGGGTCTGGCAAGCAGACGAATATGTGGCGATGAAGTGCCAAAATAAGCGAGGGTCTTGGTCAGAGTATTTTTTAGTAAGCTGCATCTTAGAGATAATTTTACAGGCGACTCCTCAACAAAGTGAAATCATGTTACCCGCTCTATAAACTGAGGAAATGTCATAAACTGAACCAGAGACAGAACAGAGTAAACAAGACTGAATAAACTTGGTGATTTTGAAAGGATTGTCTGGTGATTAATGTGACAGTGCAATAAAAAATATGATCTCAGGAACGTTCGACGTGAACACTATAATCCTTGGGAGATTTACACAGATGCAATGCCTTTAAATTAGCTGTGGTATGAAGGACAGAAGGAAGGAAGGAAGAAAAAAAGAAAGCAAGCAAGCATTCAGACCAGGGACATCGCTAGATAGGGCTAAAAGGGAAAAAGTTGCAGCTTGCCCAGAAATAACCCACTTTCCACAGGACAGTGGGTCCAAAGTGGTACACCTGTCTCTAACAATAGCTGAAAGATGGAAAACTAAACAATAGAAAAGTATTTTCACTCGACAAGTTTAAGCTTCTGTACTATTTATTTATTTATTGAATTTTGTTGACCGGGTAGGCCCACTGGGCCCCGGAGGTCCCTTTTTCAGGGGCGACCCGGGGGGGTAAAAATAACATACAAGTAACAGAACAGTACAAGTTGATAGATGACATATTGTGTTACAGAGCTGGATTACATAGGGTTACAATCAGAGTAGGGAGAGTTGGAACATACAGTCAGAGAGACCTCCAGAGTAGGAAATAAAACAACATGTTGCATGCACATAAACAAGAAGATCTAGGGAGAGCACGGGATAGGAGTCAGGTCACCTTCCTAAGAGGGATCAGGGGGGTGACGTGAGGTCAGGTCCTAAGGCATTGGCAAGTACTCCTGTTGAGCAGGTGGGCTTTGAGTTTGGACCGGAAGCAGGGGCCCAACCGCATCCCTTACCTCCTGTGGGAGGTTGTTCCAGCTGGAAGGGGCTGTGAGCCCGAAGGATCTGGACCCAGCTTTAGTCCTTGTTTTAGGAACCACGAGGAGGTTTGTCCTGAGGTGCGGAGGCTCCTATGAATGGACTTGACCGTGATTAGCCCTTTGAGGCTAGGGGGAGGAGAGGGGCCCAGTAACTTTGAAGCCAGGCAAAGAGTTGGGTAGATGAGGCGGGCTTCCAGTGACGGCCACCTGAGCCTGGCCTGGGCCTCACAGTGGTGTGTTCTAGGGTGGGACATTGTGGCAAACCGAGCGATCTTGTTGTATAAGGTCTGGAGCCGGCTTAGTTCCGTAGAGGCCACACCGTGTAGAATGGAGGCTGCATAGGTGAGCTTAGGGAGTAGGACACTGGTTGCAATGGCAACTCTGGCTACGGGGATAATCTGGTCCTTTAATCTATAGAGGATGCTGAGTTTCACATGGATGGCTTTGGTGAGTTGGTCCACGTGATTTTTTAGGGAGAAGCCCTGGTCAATGGTTAGACCGAGGTACGTCATGTGGGTAACCACCTCGAGTTTGTCTCCCCCTCTGGACTGCAGTTGAAGGGGCATTGAACACTCAGATCCCAGGGATCTGGGCCCAAACAGCATCGTCTTGGTTTTGCTGGTGTTTAAAACCATTTTGTTCAATGTGAGCCAGTCCTCCATCTGAAGGATGTCCTCTTGGAAGGCAATCTTCAATTCCTTTACATCAGGGGAGGCTCGGTAAATGACAGCATCCAATAACTTTTGCACTTTAGTTACTACCCCTTTTTGCACTTTAGTTACTACCCCTTTTTCAGGTTGATTTGATATTAGTGAAATTTCTACTTACGATTAGGTTTGGACCCAGTTGTTTCTCATTTTGACCCACATTTTTTATACCTTTGGGTCTAATTTGACCAATGTTTTAAACCCCCTAGCGCTGTCACAGATTCAGACAACAATAATCATTTTGTTCTGGGACCTAATATCAAATCAACCTGAAAAAGGGGTAGTAACTAAAGTGCAAAAGTTATTGGATGACAGGTAAGGAATTCAAACATTTATCAAAATTTGACATATCAAGAGAGGTGGGCACTTAATGAACTGAAGCACATGAATACTAGTTAGAAAATCCACCGATAAGAGCAGAAATGTTGTTCCGATGGGTGAAGATTTTTAGGTAAATATGGTACTGTCCTTATTAAATGACACTGAAAGATAAAGTCTATAAAGAGAACCCCAATTTCAATGTTCAAAGCTGAACTGCTGGAACCGCTGCAAAGTGCAGTTAATGCAGGATTAATAACTGAAGAGGAATTTAAATACAAATGTATTAGGCACAGTGATGGCAGTGCTGTATGCGCTGCCAAAATTTCATAAAAATGTCCGTAACCCGCCAGGTTGCCCACTTGTCTCTGGGGAGGGATCTCTCACAAATTCAGTGCCCAAATTCATAATTTTTTTTTTCTTAAACATGAAGTGGTGAAACTGAGATCCCACCTCAGAGACACAGGTGACCTACTTAACAAAATCAAGGATTTAGTGTGGCAGGAGGAAAGTCTCTAGCTGTGCACTCATGTAGAGTCCTCATATACAAGTATTAAGGTATACAGAAGGCACTTCTGTATGCCAGTTCTTTTTAACAGAAGTGGGGAATTCTGCCCAAAGAATCTCATATTGTAAACAACTGAATTTATAGTGATGCACAGTGTCTTTGATTTGTGTGGTCAGGTATATTTGCAAACATGCAGGGCAGGAAAAGTGACCTGCATGGTACCACTGCCTGTGAATTTATTTCTCGGATTCTGGAAAAAAAGGGAACAGTATCTGGAGAAGACTTTCCGTAAGCTAATAACATCATCTTATGGCTTAGATACACAGAGGACACTATATGCATATAGAAAGACAGTCACCAGAGAGCTGAAGAATCTGTAGAATGGCTCAATGTCAATGATCTACACTTGAAATTCACTGCATAAACTGAGCAAAAAGAAATAGATTTTTTAGATGAAAAGTTATTAGGGACTCCAGGCTCAACAGCAAAAACATCTGGCTTCAGAAGGGAAAGGAGAACAAACTCATTGGTGCATGCCTAGAGTGCTCACCCCTTTGCACTGAAAAAAAACTGATTCCCTACTGACACTTTCTGCTTGTCTGTAGGAACTGTAGCACTATACTATAAATGACTACAGAGAAAGACTGAGAACGCTAATACACTGATTTTTTGGACAGAGTTTATGACAAAATGCTGTTAGAAAATGCAAACTGGAAAGTGCTAGATTTGCTTAGATCCAAAACAAAAAAAATGCAGCTGAACAAGCTCCAGTTAACTGTGTTAGCAGGCCAAATTGGGTCTACTGTACATAAAAATTAGACAATTTTAATGGAAAATAATAATCTGAAGCAAAGCATGGGTGAAAGACCACATATCAGTTTTCGCCAAGCAAAAAATAAAAGTTAAAGCTCAGGTTGTACAGAGTTACTACAAACAAAGAAAAGCCGATGGGGAAACAGGCTGTCACCACTCCCTGCTGACTTCCTTATATGTAGACATTGCCACGCATGCAATTTAAGTAGAACAGAACATACTTTTTATTAATTCAAATACTGAGGCTGTTTTCCAAGTCAGAGATTTTATAAACGGACATATTCTTTGTAGTATGGTGTATAGTACGCACAGCTTAAATTAGTGTCAGGAAGTTTATTAGAGGCATTGCTAATAAAAACAAAATATGATTAGCAATCAGGCAGTTTTGAGGAGCAATTTCTAACATAAAATGTAATTTATTTTTAACTACAGCACTTCAAAACTGATTATGCCCTTTATATAACAATGAAATAAGAGCATGAGACAGTGTTTGAGCCACTTTGCTTTGAAATCGGCGCTCAACTACCCAGGCACACCTAGGCTCCTAAAGTCAGTCTTTAAAGCAATACTTTGGACATAGTCAAAACAACATGTGAAACAAAAACATTTTAGTAGTCAAACTCCAGGCAGCAGCTGAAGAACGCACTTTACAGGGTGCAACAATGTGCCCTGAGTTTGTTTCCCATCAATCCCCATCCTACTTGCAATAGCAGGCACAGCCCTTTTTTCTCTGCAATATAATGCAGAACACTACACTTGATGATTAGCCACCCCCCCCAAAAAAAAAACCCAAAGCTAACATAACACTTAATGAAACTTCTTTTTTCTCTGAATAGAGAATAGCCTGCACTAACAGACCCATCCACTTAGGCTGGCACACATTTACTTTTCTCTGCAATGCATGGTGCTTTAATTCTGCATCACACACACCAGTGGTTTCATGTGTCACAGTAATTTCACTGTCATGCAGGGTATATCCCTTATTTGGTCCCATCCCAGTCACTTTTAAAGGAATTGTTTTTCAATGTTAAAGGGAAATGTCCATTTACTGGCCGACTGCCCATTCGTACAGTGTTCCTGATATACTGGCATAATATAAAAACATTTATTTTCTTATTTGCACCTTTGTTTTTGTGTCTCACGCGCAAAGTAATAACTACACTGCCTATTCCCTCTGTGATCTGTGACATTTCCTTCTTGACTGCAGTTGCGCTTTGAGCGCTGTCCAGACGTGACATCGGATGTGGGGAGACGGGGAAACTGTGAATATATAGAGAGCTAAGTACTGCACTAATTCAATGTGAAGTGCCACTAGTGAGGGATCACGGTTCGTACAGGGCATGTGGAGCACTGTAGAAAATAAAAATTGGGGACTGGAGTTGTCATCTAAGCTCAGACTAGTCAACTCCATGCTTTTAATTCCTATAATCCTCCACATGCCCCTGTCCGAACCACAATCCCTCACTAATGGCACGTCACAGTGAATTTCTAACCAGCATATAGGAATTACTTCCCAGATATAATTTAGTACACATCACCACAGTAATGTTTATAAATGCTATCTCTGACCATATGGATAGCTGGACACCTCCAATGGCAGTTCAGAATGGATGCATGGGGGTTGCATCAGTCACCGTCCCACAGTAATCTAGACATTCCACAATAATGTCATGCTCTTTCTCATTCACTGTGAAAACTAAATTCATACCATTACTTTTCGGGTGCTACAGACGGTGATTGCGACCCTCACCTATGGTACTACTCAGCAGTCTTATGCCCACTTGCGTGGAAGGCAGATGTAGTTAGATGGTGGCCAACAGTCACACCCTTCCAATGGGGACTACAGTGTTTATAGCCAGTAGTCCTACCAAGATACCAAACAGTATTTGTGGGCACATTCTTTTGCACTGTGCACAAAAACGCAATCCCTTACTTTTCCTGCGCTTTACAGAGTTTGATCGCAATCCCCTGCAGTCTGGGCAGGACCACATAACAGGCTTCCTTTCAGTAATTTTGAGCAATGTCTGTCTGAACCAAAAATAATTCCATTACATTTCATGTGATCTACAGACTGTGACGGCAACTCCCTGCCATCTGCACAATTCCAGGCACATTTTCCTATGATCTGGGACATGCTTGCTAAGTTGTGTACTATTTCACTGTGAAGTGTCATTAGTCAGGGATCGTGGTTTGTACAGGGGCTTGTGGAGCATTATCAGAAATAAAATCTGAGAACTGGATTTATCCACTAAACTCACACCAGGCAAGATCACACATTTTATTTCCTGTAATTCTCTCTGTACTATAATTCAGTATTCCCTGATGGTCTAGTGGTTCCAATGCCCCCAATCACCCATTCATACAGTGTAATGCATGCTCTAGTGGTCCAGTGGCTCCTCCACCCCCGATCGCATGTTCATCAATGCAGAATATATCCTGATCATCCAGCGGGTCCCCCCAACCCTGCTCCCCCCTCATATACAGAAATATAGCACGTCCTGGTGGTCAAGTGCCTCTCAACAGACACTCATCTGATTTACCTGCTGACATTTCACCTCCCATTATCCCCCCTTAACTTGGTTCCCAACGCACCTACCAGCCACATATGGCGACCAGCAAAGCCCTCCTCTCACCTCCATGGCTAGCTGCTGTATGACTTGTCAGTGAGCCTGCATACTGTAGAAACTACCTTTATGCACTGTAGATTTGGAGCCATCAAGAGTGGTAGGAGTCTCAGCAGGCATGGCAAGCAGTATGGATCAGCATTTGTTAAAACTCCTTGCTCCCTCTTCCAAACAGAAGTGTAGGGAAAACACATGCCAGTGTGGCTGGGGAGTTTGGGGGGTGGAGGTCACCTGAAAAGTGGTCATCTCTCCTAACCTTCCCCAATTCCCCACATACAACTGTCTAGGCAAACATGCAAAGAGGGCAGCACAGACCCAGAGCCTGCCCCCGCAGCTGGTCTGGTGTGAAAATCTTTGTTTTATGTAGACCTGGTTAAAACCAGTTTCATTCATTTCCTTGCCTTCAGAAGCCATGAGTGCAGGCAGTAAGCAGAATTGTGAAAATGGGGACTGATCATTCCCCCCAATCTGCTCCAACACCCCACCACCACGCTGATGAGTGCTTTATAGTTGTGTAGCCTGATGGCAGGTGGGCATCCTCTCCTTTCCCGATTCTGACTCCCAGTTAACTTGATCATTCCCACTTCTGTTTCAGAATTTGAGTTTGTTCTCTGCCAGGGTCAGGAATGCTCAGATGTAAAAAACTGGACAGCACAACAATTTTTCTTTCAACTGCGTTAACCAGGCACCAGGACTGGTGCTCCATTGTGATTATTAATCACAACGGAGTGTGCATCTGATCTCAATGCAAGGTTAATATTAACCACACAAGCTGTTGGCATGGCAACCAAGGGAAGCAATGCAATGGAGTCCGTGGGCTCTCACAGTTCTCTCAAGACCATGTGTTTTTACGATTAGAGGATGAGCATTGTTACAGGGACAAACAGATTACAAATCATGCCCTTCTTCACTCTGTAAACACCGCACAACCCTTACATCTCAGCAGATACTGTAAACTTAGAGCTTTGCGGTTGGAGAAAAGGGGGAAAAAAAACTTTTACTTTAGTGATTGGGGGATCAGGGATGTGTTCTTTCAGTTCTACCACAGGAAAAAGTTACCACTCAGATTTCACCTGAGACAGAACTTAAGTAGTTTGGATGATAGCTTGAAATGTGCAAGCTCTTGCACAGCAAGTCTACCATAAGATGGTGAGACTTGGCGACTGACAGAAGAAGAAAAATAATAATGTATTTTATTTACATTGTGCCTTTCTGAAATCAAGGCACATAAACAACAGATTTCTTAAAACAATAAATGAGACACAGATACATTAGTACTAATTCATAAGATATGTTAAAACATCAGTAAGAAAACACTGACAACCACAAATGGGTCTTTAAGGCACATTTAAAATTTATCCACAGATGTGCAGTCACGAAGTGGATGGGGTAGAGAATTCCCGAGGGCTGGAGCCGCGTAAATAAAAGTATAGGCCCTCGAAGATTTCAAAGAAACCCTCGTAACCTCTAGCAACCTCTCGTCTGCCGAGCAGAGTAATCGCTTAGGGCAGTAGGGTACCAGGAGCTCTTTCAAGTAGATCTGGCCCAGTCTGTGTAGGGCTTTATAAGTTAGAAGACCGACTTTAAAGGTTATCCAACACTGTACTGGCAGCCAGTGCAGTTCACGCAGCACCGGAGAAATATGACAGGTATAAGGAGTACCCGTCAATAATCGGGTTGCAGCATTCTGCACGAGCTGTAAGCGGCAGATATCAACCCCAGGTAGCCCTAGATAAAGGAAGTTGCTATAGTCAAGGCGAGAGGTCACAAAGGCGTGGACCAATGTAGGCAGGTCACTGGACGGAACCAGGTGTTAATCCTGGAGATATTCCTCAGATGGTAAAATGATGATCTGACAACTTCTGACATCTGTAACGTTAGCCCGTCATCAAAAATTACCCACAGGTTCCGCACCTGTTCAGAGGCTGGGAGCTGGGAGCCACCCAGAAATAATCCTGAGGGCAAACCAGCTCCTACCCCCTCTATTCTGTGACCTGTGTTCACAACCATCCCCTCTGTCTTCTCCAAGTTCAACCTCAGCCAGCCTGAATTCATCCAGTTCGGGATTTCAGTGAGGCAGTTGTTAAATACCGAGCAGGCTCTATCCTGGTCGGGCACAAAAGATAGGTAGAGCCGGGTATCATCAGCACAGCAGTGAAACCTCAGCCCATACCTTCTTACAATGCCTCCAAGAGGCAGCATGTATACTGCAAACAACATGGAAGACAACACCAAACCCTAAGAAACCCCACAGGACAGCGAGACTGGGCCAGAGGAATTTATCCCTGACACCACCCTCTGAATTTTGCCAGTGAGGAACTATCAAAACCACCTAAGGACTGTACTAGACAGTCCGGAGATGAAAGTCAGGCATTCGAGACGTATCCCTTGCTCCACAGTGTCAAACGCCGAAGAGAGTCAAGAAGAACCAAGATAGAATGGCTCTTTCGATCTCTTGCCATCAAGAGATCAATGAGCACCCGAACCAGGGCAGTCTCGGCACTATGCCTCTTTCAAAAATCAGACTGGAGTGATTCATAGATGTCATGGATGGTCAAGTGTTTCTCCAGTTGTACAGCCAGTACTTTCTCCATCAACTTCCCCACAAAGGGAAGACTGGAGATTGGTCTGTAGTTAGCATGGTAGTCTGGGTCCAAAGAAGCTTTCTTCAGAAGGGGCATTACCATCGCCTCCTTCAAGGAGCTAGGAAACTCACCTGTCTCCAAGGAGCACCAGACTATCCGTGCTAGGACCGGGCCGATAACATCACAACAACCCTTTATCAGGGAAGTTGGGCCCAGATTCAAACTACAGCATGTAGGGCACATACCCTGGACAATCTGCACGACTTTGATGAACTCCGGCCGGTCAAAGGAACTCTAGGAGGGCCCAGAGGCCGCGACCAGACACCAATCCATCGCTTCTCCCATAGAGGATGCAGGTTGGAGTGACGCCCTGATGTCAGCCACCTTAGCCACAAAGAGGTGAGCAAGCTCTTCACATTCCACTTGTGAAAAGGCTCTTCGAACCTGCAGGCAGGCTGTGTTGCACAGTCTGTCTACAGTTCTAAAGAGCTGAACTGGTCGGTTCTGAGCAGCTGCAATCTCCCCAGACAGGAACTCTGCCTTCTTACAGGAGATTGCGAAATGGTAGACTTGATAATGTTCCATCAATCTAAGATGGTCAGCATCGAGGGCGGATCTCCGCCAGCAATGCTCTAATCTTCGTCCTTGTCGCTATATCTCCCTCAAGGTCCCATCAAACCATGGGGACTGAGGGCGAAGGGGGAGAGGATGAACACAGACTGGGGCAATGATATCCACAGCCGAGGAGATGGCTTTATTACAGGCCAAGACCAAGGCATCCAGATCACTGCTCATGCCCTGAAGCTCCAACAGGTCAGGCATCGCCGCCAGGCCCTCAGAGCTTACATCTCACAAAGGGCGGTACCTCACCATCTCCACGGGGTAGGCCTACAGGGGGGGGGGGCACGCAAAAACTGAATCCCGCGGTGTAATGACTGGATCATCCGATAGGTTCCACCCCCAAATCAAAGGCTTCGATCCCTAGAAGGAAGACCAAGTCAAGGGAGTGACCACCTTTATGAGTAGCAGAAGTAACAACTTGTGTAAGGCCCAATGAAGTCATCAATTGAAGGAAATGCTGTTCAAATTGCGAGAGTTCATCATCGACCCAGGTGTTGCAGTCGCTCAGGACCATCAGGCTGGACGACTCAAATGACATGTCGATGACAAAGTCCACTATTTCCTGCAGGAAAGTACAGTTACGTAAGAACTTACCGTAACAGTAGCTCTTCAAGAACAGCTCTAGCAGCAGGTAACACCATTAGGACTGAAGCCGGCAGGCGTCAGGACCCCACGGAAATCTTCTAGCTAGCAGTCTTCAGCGGGGACCGCCTCAGACGTCGGTCCTGCCCCCGACGTCAGATGTAGCACATAAGGAGGCGGTCCCACCAGAATCCCCAGTTCTCCCGCCAGAGATTCCCGGCCGCAGGATGACATCAGAAGGGGAGACAGAGGATCCGCCATCAGAAGAAAGGAGATTAAGCTCCCGCCCAAGACCTGGTAGGCCATACATCCTCCAAGGGGGAAATGGTGGTGGGAAGGTACCTGCTGCAAGAGATGTTCTCGAAGATCTACTGTTACAGTAAGTTCTTAGGTAACTGTACTATCTTACCCTGAGATACAGCTCTTGCAGCAGGTAACACCATTAGGACTGATTCCCAAGCAATAGCGCCTGTAAGCATTCTGGGAGGAGGAAATTAGGAGAGATCTTGAACAAGTCCTGACTCTAGAACAGGAGACCCTGTAGAACGGCCAGGCCGAAACCGGCTCTCTGCCATGATGCAATATCCAGGCTATAATGCCTAATAAATGTGTGCACAGAGCTCCAAGTAGCTGCAGCACAATGGCCAAGGTGGAGACATTGCGCAGTGCTGCAAAGGAGGTAGCCACCCCACTTGTGGAGTGGCCCCGGACTGTACCCGGGAGGGGCTTCTGTTTGCTGTTGTAGCAAAATGAAATACACTGGACAAGCCAACGAGAAAGGGTCTGCTTTGAGACTGGTTGGCCCAGCATCCTTTCAGCGAAGGAAACGAATAGTTGCTCCAACTTGCGAAGCTCTTTAGTTGTGTTCAGGTAATACCTTAAGGAGCGGTGAACACCCAGGGTGTAAAGCAACGCCTCTCCTCTATTAGAGTACTTGGGAAGATACACAGGCAGATCTATGTCCTGGTTGAGAGTGAGGGCAAAGACCACCTTAAGCAGGAATTTAGGATTCGTCCTCAGAGACACTCTGTCCTGGTGGAAAATTAAATAAGGCTCCTTGCACATGAGAGCGTGAAGCTCGGAAATTCTCTTTGGTGATGTAACAGCAACTAAAAATAACGTTTTCCACAACAGAAAACGCAGCTCGCAATCTGCGGCAGGTTCAAAGGGGGGAAGCGTGAGTTGTTCCAGGACAAAGAGTAAGTCCCAAGGAGGAATGGGATCCTTGATGGGTGGCCTAAGGTGTAACACCCCTCTCAGAAAGTCTCGAGAGGCATCAAGCTGTGCCACTGTGCACTGTCCCACTGGGAAGTAGTATGCAGAAGTTGCACAGAGGTGTACCTTAATGGAGGAGTAGGCGAGACCTGAATGGAATAGGGAAAGCAGGTATTCCAGCACCATTTTCACTGGGCATTCTAAAGGGGAAAGGCCACCTGCCTGTGACCATAAGCAGAAACTGTGCCACTTCATGGCGTACATCGCATGCGTTGCTGGCTTTCTGGCCAAGGAAAGGACTTCCGCCACTTCTTGCGAGACCCCGTGTTGCATAATGGCTATGTCTCTCGGAGCCAGGCATGTAGGCTCAGTGAGCGTAAGTCCGGGTGGACTAGTGAACCCTCCTCCTGAGACAATAGATGGGAGCTGAAGGGCAACGGAACTGGAGGTTCCCAGGACAATTGCATCAGCATGGGAAACCAGATCTGCCTGGGCCAGAAAGGCGCTACCAGGATCATTGTTGTGTGCTCCCAGCGCAGTTTGAGAAGGACTCTCTGGATCAACAGGAAGGGAGGGAAAGCACAGAGGAATCTGTCCGCCCAGGAGAGGGACAACAGGTCTCGCCAGAAAACACCAGGCCCTGGATCTAGCGAGCAAAAATTGGGCAGTTTTGCGTTGGATGGGAAAGCGAATAAGTCCAACTCTGGAGTGCCTCATCAAAGAAACAGATCCTCTGCTACCTCCTGAAGAAGTTCCCACTCGTGGACTCTGGCCTGGGAACGACTCAGGCCGTCTGTGATTGTGTTGTCCACTCCGGGAACGTGAACTGCAGTCAGGCTCACGCCATGTCAGATTACCCAACCCCACACTCTCATAGCTTCCCTGCAAAGGGGGGTAAGAGTGTGCGGCTCCTTGTTTGTTGAGGTAATACATCACCGCCGTGTTGTCTGTCTGAAGCAGGAGAGTACTCTGTGGGATTTCTGACTGAAAGGCCTGCAAGGCGTAAAGGACCGCCCTCATCTCCAGCACGTTGATGTGGAGGTGGGCTTCCTGGGGGGTCCATGTTCCCTGGGACCTCACCCCATTCAGGTGCGCTCCCCACCCCAGTCCTGAGGCATCTGTGGAGAGGACTGCCTCGGGGGACGGCACTGTAAATGGGACACCAGCAGAAAGTGTCCCTGGGTCTAGCCACCATTGCCAGTCTCAAATCACGGCGTTCATGATTCTGATCGGATACTGCATGTGGTCTTGCCTTTGGTCCCACTGCACCTTGAGCATCCACTGAGTTACCCGCATGTGGAGCCTCGCCAAAAGGGACGGTTGGAATGGCTGCAGCCATGTGTCCAAGCAAGCGAAGGACCAACCTGGCAGGGACAGTCTTCTTCACCGAGGGATCCCTGATGAGGGATCTGATGTGTTCCGCACT
This sequence comes from Neoceratodus forsteri, assembly GCA_016271365.2. NCBI lineage: Eukaryota > Metazoa > Chordata > Ceratodontiformes > Ceratodontidae > Neoceratodus > Neoceratodus forsteri. The sequence goes on along the minus strand of CM028131.1, from coordinate 1,385,786,870 downwards.
TTCATTGGGAAGAAATGCTTTCCCTTGGACAGTGTCCAGAACTGCGCCTATGAACTGCAGCTTCTGGGACGGTACGAGGAGAGACTTCTCGTAGTTGATAACAATGCCCAGAGGCTGGAACAGAACCTGAGTGCTCTGAATAGCCAGCAACTGCGCCTCTTTGGAGGCGGCCATGAGAAGCCAGTCGTCCAGGTACGGGAACACGTAGTGGCCCTGTCTCCATAAGAGACGCTGCCACGACTGCCATACACTTGGTAAAGACCCTGGGGGCCGAAGACAATCCGAACGGAACAGCCCAGAACTGAAAGTGGTGGCCGAGAAACTCGAAGCGCAGGAACCTCCTGTGCGCTTGAGCTACTGGGATGTGCAGGTAGGCGTCCTGCATGTCCAGGGACGCTAAGAAGGCATCCTTTTTCAGCATGGGAATGAGTCCTTGAAGGGTCACCACGCGAAAGCATTTGTAGGTGACTGACATGTTGAGGTCGCTGAGGTCCAAGATTAGATGGAGGTCCCCTGTTTTCTTCAGAATCAGAAACAAGTGGGAATAGTAGCCAGATCCTATCTGGTTCTCTGGGACATACTCCACCGCTCTCTTTTGCAGGAGCGTAAGTACCTTGCTTTCCACAGGCGCACTTCAAAGGATGGCCTTCCACGGAGGTTGGAGAGGACATCAGACAGCAACTTTGCAGAGAAAACAAACTTTTTTTCAAAACAGAAGAACTTAACCAGGCGTTGCACGCTAGAAACGAACTGAAGGGTCGAGACATGCAAGTCGACGGCGGGAAAGAACTGGGGATTATGGCGGGACCGCCTCCTTATGTACTACGTCCGACGTTGGGGGCGGGACTGACGTTGGAGGTGGTCCCCGCTGAAGACTGCTAGCTAGAAGATTTCTGTGGGGTCCTGACACCTGCCAGCTTCAGTCCTAATGGTGTTACCTGCTGCAAGAGCTGTACCTCGAAGTAAGATACGCTTTTCATCACCTGGTGGACGACAGATGAAAGCGATCCTACAACCTACACCTGCCACAACAGTACACTCGAATGACTTAGCCTCCTCAACTGGTACACACGCAAGGCCCAGTTCAGTCTTAAAACAGACCGCGACATGCACCCCCCCCAACCCCGCGGTCCAACCTCGGGCAGTGCAACACTGAGTACCCGGCTGAAATAGCAGCCTTTAATATAGGGCCTGCATTCTCATCCAGCCAGGTCTCGGTAACGCACGTCAGATCCATGGATACAACAAGATCTGCAATAACTGCAGTCTTATTTTTGATGGATCTGGCATTACACAACACTGCTCGGGTAGGACAGGCCTCTAGAGCTGCTCGAGCTACTTGCCTGCCAATACTGGAGGTGCCCTTGAGTATGGAAACCAGACATGAAGAACCACATTCCAGACTCCATTTTGCCCCTGGGAGTCTTCTGGATCTCACTACCCCAATATGATGGCCCCGCTCTTCAGACCTCCACTATTCGCACCCCTACTCTACTTCCCTCTTCCCCCTGCGAACAATACCCTGTGCTCTACAGCGCTGGTATGTCAACAGCTGCAACGGGGGGGTGCAGAGGACACAAAGGGTGGAGGGCGAATAGCGCATGACTGTGAAAACGTGCCTCCTACACATCCCAAAAGCTTCAAAAACAACGGAACACCCCCACTGGAGTTCTCAATTAATTAACTTAGCTACACTTCCAAAATTAAAACAAAACCCCAAAATGAAATTAATACAATAAAATAAACAAATCATAAATAACCAAACACATTAAATCCCCTAAGTTACTACTCCCCCCTCTCTCACAAAGGGGGAAATGTCACTAATAAATTACATCAAACCTAAATACTCCTACAATTATATAACAAAATACAATAAAACTCGTCACCATATACTCTTGCTATCACTCCCTGAAATACAAAACCTTATTTCAGTATCAGTGTAAAATAATCCAGCAGTCTTCCACAGCAAATCAGACAGAAGACTCCAAATGTTTGATGAATAGGCCAGGCTCGCTCCCACCTCCCCTGGCCGACTATACGGAAGCTTCCCAATCCCAGACTCTGCTCTCATTAAGAGTCTGAGGGACAAGCAGAAAGCAACATGAAATGAAAATTCCCAGAAATAATGTAGACATACAGGAGGACAAGCTGCACTATCAATCCAAGTTCAGCATCACAAATGAGCCCAAATTAATCCAGTCAGGTTACCGCAAAGACAGAACTCAATGGCCAAAGCTATAGTCCCAAACACATTCGAGACACAGCCCAGGAGATCTTTAACACAGCGATGGCATGGGCCATGCAGTTAAATCCCAAGGGGGAGCGCCCCCCCCCTTCAAATACTTCAACTCTCAGGCCTCGGCACCCAGCCACCAAGGATCCACAGCTACAGACCCTCGGAGGGTAAGCTACAGGGCTCATCCTACAAGAAAATACAATAAATCCTGAGTGCGAGCTCTAACTCTGTGGGGGCATGGTTGGGTGGTCATACGAAGCTCAGCATTTGTGAGCCAGCTCAGCTGGGAGGCTCATTTAAGAAGCCGCCTTTCACTTTATTGACTGAATGTGACTTGTGGCTCCCTGACGAGCAGAAACTGTCTGCAAACTCAAACTGGGGGAGGCACATGCCCATGCTTCATCCGATAGTGCTTGAAACCATTACCACTTTCTTCAGGAGGAAAGCAGCAGGCAGCTCCGGTTTAAAGCCACTGTGCAGTGTCATGTGATCTGGAAGGAAAAAAACTCTTGAAAGCCTGGAAAAAGCAACAGTAGCATGCAATTTTTACTGCACTGCAACTTGCCTTAAAACACACTGATTACTATTTAAACCTCAAACCACTTCACAAGCAGAATCAGGCACTTGAGAAGAGGTAATATACCTTGTAATTTGAGTATGGGTGATTTGCAGCCCTTGCCTGAAGCTCGAGTTGTAAATCCCCTCTTGTGAATTTATTTATGTGACTTCAGCCTCGGGTGCTTAATCATCTTCATCAGCTGTTTACTCCTTCGTATATTCCGGCTAACTAAACAGTATTACTTAAATAATATTGTATATAGGCAAAGAATATTCCCCAGCAAAAAAAAAATACTCTTTATTTTGAGATAATTCTCTACTAATTCTACTATAACTGATACAAGAAATTCCTTCATCCATTACCGTAATTTCCTTTCCTGTTAGCTCTAATGTTGTCAGTGGAAGAGTTAATACATATGGTTAATGAGTATGCATACTGGTGTAGGAGTACAGCCCAAAGATGCCAATCAGCACAGAACTCTGGGTACACAAGGATTCCGACAGCAGCAGTTAGTCAGCTTTGTCCACACAATACTTACACTGAGCTCCATGCCACCAAGGTCAATGAATTATCTCTATAACTCTCAGACACAAAACTTTCCAAGACGTAAATAATTAATCCCACGATAAAAATGAATGACATACCTCATTTTGAGAGCTGCCTGTAAAATTTATGCCAATTCTTCAGTCATGTTTCTACCCCCCTCAACTTTGTTTCTTCGCCTGGACAGCAGGCGGGGGATTACCTCATCAGCACCTGGACTGCCCAAACTGTGTGGCCCACAGCATGCCCTCTACAGCGGGGCTCCCTGAGAGAGAGAGAGAGATGAATCAGAGGCCCTAGCCGAGGCTTACACCTGGGGTGTGATTTGGTAGGCCACGCAGGGGCTTCATGGTGCTGCCGTGCCTAGGAGTTTTCCTCTTAGGTTTCTCTCAGGAGATGCAGATGTGAAATAATGTCAGTGCGGGTTGGGCGCGGTCTCGTGCCCGACTCACAGACATCTGCTGATGTCTCCGCTCAGTTTCTGGTGGTCCCAGCTGCTGCATACCCAGTCTCCACTATGTGTTACTTGCATGTAGGGAAACCACAACCCTGCCCACACCCAGTGGAGGAGGAGAGCTGTCCATGGGACGCTCATCCAACGTCCCTCAGCCGACCTTCTGACATATCATTAGGGTGGGACAAACTGGGTAGCCAGGTGGCCAATGGCCATGAAAAAAAAAAAAAAAAAACTGGTTTGGCTACTAGATTTTGAAAGTTACCGGCCAGCTGGCTACCTGCATACAAAGTGGTTTTTGCATCCTTAAAACAGGACAGCCACTAAAAATGCTGATTTGATCACCAGATTTTGAAAGCTAATGGCCAAACTGACCAGCTGCTCCAAACTGATTTATCCCACCCCGCGTACTGTGCTCTCTTCTGAACACGGGTCATCGACGCCGCAGGTGGTAGCACTATGCTGCACCAGAGGGACAGCTTTCAAACCACTTATTTTCTGACCATACTGGCTCGCTGCTAACAATACTTCCTTTACTTTTTGTTTATTGAATTTCATGTCAAGCACAAATACAATTTATGCAATTACAACTCCATACAAGTTCAGACATATAAAGCAATGTAGCAGATTATAATACAGAGTTGTTTAATAACTGCACATGTGTGACCTCATTAGTATAGTGTAATCCTATGTATTAATATATCTGGCATTGTGATCACCTGCTGTAATTGTTCTCAGCTGTACCAGATGTAATTGCAAATAAGATCAGTGTTCAACTTGTTTTCCAATGAATAAACTGAAGAGCATAAGATTTGATACATGTATTACAGATATACCGTACAGCATGATCCACTTGAGGCCATCTATTAAGCATTATAGACGGACTATCACAAAATGTTCTTAGAGTCAGTAAGTGCTTACAAAACAGTCATGCATTTAATACTTGATGAGTAACACAGGACTGTGTGAGATACTTAAAGCTCCTGCTGCTAACAATACTTCCAATATAAAGAAGTTTAGACGTAAGTCAACACTGAATACAACTACAGAGAACAATAAAACATTAACCTGCAATGGAAAAACACCGAACAATAATCAAAAATCATAACCAGTTAACCTGCAAACCTGCAAGTGTAATAAAATATGGTGATGTCCATGGTTGGCAAAGAAGTCCTGATAGCCAGCTGTAATTACAGAAAATCACTGCTGAAAACCAAACTCCGTAGATATACTGGATAACATTCTTCAACAGGCGCTAAAGGACGCGCAGGGCGACAAAGATGATCAAGGGTCTGGGGGACTTATCATATGAGAGGAGGTTGAAGGAGTTGAACATGTACTCACTGGAGGAGAGGAGAGACAGGGGGGACATGATTGAAACCTTTAAATACATGAAAGGAATAAACAAGACAGGTACAGAGGGGCTGTTCAAAGTAAGGGAGGGGAGGGCCACCAGGGGCCATGATATGAGACTGGAGCGAGGAAGGTTCAGGAGGGAGATGAGGAGACACTTTTTTACAGAGAGGGTGGTGGCTGGGTGGAATGCGTTACCTGCAGAAGTGATATGCAGTAGAACAGTGGACTGCTTCAAACGAGGATGGGACAGGACAAGGGGGAGGGTTAATGAAGGGGAAGGGTGGAAGGGAGGGGCAGCTGCAGAATAAGGGGTGCTAGCTGCACATTCGAGCAGACTTGATAGACCTCTAGGCCTTTATCTGCTGGCAAATTTCGTATGTTCGTATGTTCGTAAAGACTCCTGGGAGAGGACCATATGACAATGTTGGAGCTAACAGAAATACAGGTTACTCACCTGTAACAGGAGTTCTAGGAATGGTATATGTTGTTCATCCACACTCATTGGCAGGTATCCTTGCCGCTTTAAATCTTGCCGGAAGGTCTTCAAGCTGGCTCCTCCCATCTACCCGGGTGGTAAAACTCTCGGCTCCGCCCCATGATGCCAGATCTGGCCCGCTGGAAGCTCAGGTTGTGCGTCGAAGCCGGGGAGGTCGGGTGGGTCATGTGGATGAACAACATATACCATTCCTAGAACTCCTGTTACAGGTGAGTAACCTGTATTTCTAGGGACATGGATATGTTGTTCATCCACACTCACTGGCAGACTCCTAGCAGTTCTCTGGGAAGAGGGAGGCAAGGCGCACACCCCCGATACTTACTTGGGAAAGAGAGACTGGAGAACCGAGGCCCCAAAACCAGCATCCCGGCGTGACTCAAGGTCGATGTGGTAATGGGTGATGAAGGTGTGTGCTGACTTCCAGGTAGCAGCCCTGCAGATTTCCTGGATAGGGACGCCCTGGAAGCAGCCACCGATGCAAGTAGTATATGGGGGTAGAGCCCTTATCCTCTGGGAGGCTCCATACCCGCCAACTCATAGCAGAGATCTATGCAGGAGGTGACCCACCTGCTTATCGTCCGCTGGCTGCAGGTCTGCCAGGTGCAGCTTCAGCGTAGGTGACAAACAGCTGGCGAACCTCTCCTGAATTTCAGCCGCAGCGCCTCGCGTTATAGCCTTCTAGGGTCCAAAGTATGGAGCCTGTATTCGCCTCCGAGGTGTGATTGGGGTAGAACACCGCAGAGTCAACACCTGGTTAAGGTGAAATCTCACACCACCTTCGGAAGGAATTTTGGGTGGGGTCACAGGACAACCTTGTCCCTGTGGAAGACCAGGTAAGGAGACTCTATGCAGCGCCTGGAGTTCTCCCATCCTTCTGGCTGACGTGATAGCCACCAAGAAGGCGGTTCTCCACGACAGGTGAGAGTTCACACCTGTGCATTGGTTCGAATGGCTTGCCCATGAGCTTTGCCAGTACCAGCAGTAAATCCCACGGAGGTGGAGGTTCTCTGCGAGGGGAAATGTGATCAAGGGCCTTGAAAAGCCAGACCACCTTCTCCTGCGCCACCGACTGCTCCCCGGCCCGCGCCCGGTAAGCAGAGATGGTTGCCAGGTGCACCCTTAGGGTCGTCGACCTAAGCCCTTGATGAGAAAGGGACCATAAATAGTCCAAGATGCTTGCCAAAGAACAGGAGAAAGGGTCCAAGCCCTTGCCCTGACACCCAATGGAAAATCTCTTCCATTTGAAGGCATAGCATTTCCTGGTCGACTCCTTACGGGACGCCTCAACTACATTGAGGACCTCATCGGAAAGACCCAAGGCCTGGAACTCTAGCCACTCAGGAACCAGGCCGTCAGGTGCAGAGATTGAAGGTCCGGATGGAATGCCTTCCCCTAATTGACAGAGCAGGTCCGGGCGAGCTGGAAGCTGCCTCGGGAACCTGGAGCTGAGGCTGAGGAGATCTAGGTACCAGAACTGGCGGGGCCAGTCTGGGGCTATCAGAATCACCTGCGCCTTGTCCCTCCTTGCTTTGAGAAGCACCTTGTGAATCAAGGGAAATGGGGGGAAGGTGTAGAAGAGGCCCGGGGTCCACGGCCTCGAGAAGGCATCCCCTGCAGCGAGCCCTGCTGAGAGGGCCGGGCATGGAACAGCCTCAGCTCCGCGTTCTCCCTGGAGGCGAACAGGTCCACCTGAGGTGTGCCCCAATGGGAGAACAGATCTTGTACTACCTCCGGCAGGAGGGACCACTCGTGAGATGCAGCCCCTATCTGGCTCAGGGAATCGGCCAGGGTTTTGGAGGCTCCTGCCACATGAATGGCCAGGAGATCCGCCTCCAAGCAGCGCACGAGTGACCAAATGCGGAGAGCTTCCTTGCACAGAAGCATGGAACGCATCCCACCCTGGCGGTTTAGGTAGTACATGGTCGTGATATTGTCCGTCTGGACTTGGACCACTTGACCCCGGAGAAACGGAGCAAAGGCGGTGAGAGCTAGCCGGACCGCTCGGAGCTCCAGCAGGTTGATGTGGCATCGGGACTCCCGCGGGGACCAGAGGCCGTGTGCCCGGTGTTCCCCCAGATGGGCACCCCAACCCATCAGAGAGGCATCGGTAGATAGAGAGACCGTCGGCTCAGGGCGGACAAACGGGATGCCCTCCTGCAGATGAGATGGAACGGTCCACCACCGGAGAGCGTTCCACATCTCCTGGGTCACCCTCACTAGCTGGTCCAATGGATCGCAGCATTGTGACCACTGGCTGGCCAGTCCCCACTGAAGGGGGCACATGTACCAGCGTGCCCAACGGACTACGCTGGTACAGGCCGCCATGAGAACCAGGAGGCGCATGAAGTACCGGGCAGGGCACGATTGCCCAACCAGAAATGATTGGGCAAAGGAGGGAAGAACCTCGACCCTGTCCGCCGGGAGCCGTGCTCTGGCTCGAAAAGAGTCGAGCTCTGCCCCGATAAACAGAATCACCTGCTTCGGTTTGAGTTCTGACTTGGCCTCGTTGATAAGAAGGCCGATTTGAGAGCAAACCGGGAGGGCCAGATCTCTGGACCGCTCCACCTCCTGTCTGGAGGGGGCTGCTGTCAGCCAGTTGTCCAGGTAAGGGTACACCCGGACCCCCTGGCGCCGCAGAAAAGCTGTTACCACTGCTATACATTTGGTGAAGACCCTGGGAGCTGGAGACAGGCCAAAGGGCATGGCTCGGAACTCGAAAAGGGATCCCTCCGCTCGAAAGCGAAGGAATCTCCGATGTGACGGACGGATAGGGACGTGAAAGAACGCGTCCTGCAGGTCCAGAGAGCAGAACCATATGCCGTGTTCCAGAGATGGTATTATCTGAGCCTGAGTGACCATCCTGAAGGTTCGAGACCTTAGGAACTTGTTCAGGTCGTGTAGGTCGAGAATGGGGCGCCAGCCCCCCATCCGTCTTGGAACCAGGAAGTACATGGACACAAACCCCGGGTCTCAGGGAGGGTCCGCCACCTCCCTGATCACCTCCTTTTGGAGGAGGAGAGCGATGTTGGCCCGATGAGCCGACAGTGAAGCTGCGGACCCCGAGGCCCGCCGAGGTGCGACGGCTCTGAAGGGCGGGGCCTGCTTGAATTCTACAGGCAGGCCTTTTCCGACCACCTCCAGGACCCACCTGTCCATGGTAATAACAGACCAGGCGGAAAGGAAGTGCCGGGGCCGTCCCCCCATGGGGGGAACCTGGGGTGAGGTGATGGGGTTGGGTGCGACACCCCTCAGCCTGTCACTGGGCAGGCTTAGAGGAGGGACTGGCTGAGGGACCTCCTGGGCCTTTACCTCCCTGCTTCCTGTTGGAGGAAGCCCCGGGCTTGGGTTTGGGATGCCAAGTCCGAGCCTGCTGGCCCTGACGTTGCTGGGCCGGACGCGCCGCAGGGCGCAGAAGGACGAAAGGACTTAGGCTGTGGTTTGCGGCCTTTGTCCTTCTGAGCGGAAGAGACAGAGTCCAAGGTAGCATTGGACTTCTCGATCCTCTGCAGGTGACCTTCCACCCCAGGGCCGAAGAGGTCGGTCCCCAAAAAGGGAACATCCGCCAACTTGTGCTGGGTATCCAAAGTAAAGGTGGATATCCTCAGCCAAGCCCGATCGACGCATAGCCACTGCGGCCGCCACAGACCTGGCACGAGTCCCCAATGTCTAAAGCAGTCTGGAGCTGCTGTTTGGCCACTGCCCTGCCCTGGTCCCGCACCTGCCTGACCGTGGTCTGCAGATCCGCGGGAAGATGAGGGATGACCTCATCCAGGGAGCCCAACAGAGCATGAGAGAAATGTGCCATGAGGACGGCCGAGCTGGCCTGGCGAAGGCCGAGGGAGGACGCAGCATAGACTTTTCGCCCGGCATAGTCCAATTTCTTGGACTCCTTGTCAGAGGTTTGTCCACATCCCTAAGCGTTCCCGACACGCCGGAAAACGCTGTCGGTAACTAACCCCTCGGCCGAGGGGTGTTCAGAAAAACCGGACAAAGAACCGGTAGGGACTGCATACTTCCTGGCCATCCTTGCCGAATGCGAAGGGCAGGAAGCAGGGCGCTGCCAGAGCTCCAAGGCCGGGCCCACTATGGCCTCGGCCACTGGAAAGGCCTCCATAGGGGAATCCCCTCGGTCCAGAATCTCTGTGAGGGGATACCTGGCCCGCTTAGAAACGGGTTTGAGCTCCATCCCGGTGGACTCCAAGATGAGCCGAAGCAATCCCAGGAAGGACGAAGGGCTATCGTCCACCGACTGTCCTCCTGAGGACTCCAAGTCCATTCGCTTGGAGAAAAGGGAGGAATCGCCTTCGGACTCGGAAGAGTCCTCAAAGAGCTGCCTCGGGCCTCAGCCACCCTCCACCTGCCGAGGTCGATTGGGAATGAAGGTGACAGACAGCCTATGGGGCAGTCCCTCAGCCGACCGAGAATTTTTGGTCGGAGCCCCAACCAACGGCTGTGGAGGCGGAGGTACCACCGGAATCGGTGGGGCAGCTGGTTTTGGCCGAACAACCGGCCTGGGAACAGGCTCTTCGGATAAAACGAGGGGTTGTTTCGGCCGCTCCGGTGACAGCCACTTAATGGCGGGAAGGCGGTCGGCTATTCCCCAGTCGAAGGAGCTGTTGCCACATGAGTTCCTCATATCTTGACGCTACTTGTGCGAAGCCTCCCCTCATCAAGGAAGAGGAGGACAGAGTAGGCGGTGTCGCTTACCCAGCAGTGCGAGACCGAGACCGCCTATGGCCAGCAGGGATCAGCTGGACCGCGAAGAAGTCCGAGACCGAGACCCTCGGCTTTGCCGAGGGCGGTGCGGGGAGGAGTCGCAGGGAACCGGCACTCTCCTCGGTTCGGAAGATTCAATCGAAGGCTCCGGAACCAGAGGCACAGACGAGCCAATGGGGTCCTCAACTCCCATCAGGGGAACCGGGGAGAGGGGATTCTCGGCTTCTCCAGCCGACAACCCATCCAACGGGTCGAGAAAAATCTCGACTGCGTCGATGGGAGTCTCGGTTAACTAGCCTGACGGGGACACCGTGAGACCAGTGGCCAAAGCCGAAAAGTCGACCAAAGTCGACGGCCGACAACTCGGGGAGAGGGATCTTTCCCGCTCCCAAGAGCGTTGATGGTCAGACTTACCTTTGTCTCTCTTTTTTGACCGAGAAAACAGTCCAGAAGAAGTTGGTCCCTCACCTTTAGTCGAGAGGGTCAGACAAAGCTCCTTAAAAGAAGCTGAATAAGAGGCACCGAGAGACAGCGGTACAAATGCCGAGGTAGAAGTGGCCCGGGCCACCTTCTCTTCGAGGGCGATCATCTGCTCATGCTGATCCACTGAGCCCCGCGGCCGACACACCGACCGGGCCTCTTTGATTTACCAGAAATCGCTTCGGGCGCCCTAGTTGTAAGCAGGCATACGGTCTTCAGAGGCGTGGGCGAAAGGAAGAGCACAGGTCGCAGGCCTGCGGGTCGTGCTCAAGGCCCAAGCAGTAGATGCACGTGGAGGCGGATCCGTCCGAGACATCTTCTGTCTGCAGGGCATCTCCGGAAACCGGAGTCGATGGTCCATCGCAGGCCGGGAGAGAAGACAAAAGTCTTTTAGCAAAAACTTTTAATTTGAAAAGTTTGAAGAATTAGAACCAGTCTTATCGCAGAGCGTTAAGGAGAAACTGAGCTTCCAAGCGGTAAGGAAGATCTGGCGTCATGGGGCGAAGCCGAGAGTTTTACCACCCGGGTGGGTGGGAAGAGCCAGCTTGAAGACCTTCCGGCAAGACTTAAAGCAGCAAGGATACCTGCCAATGAGTGTGGATGAACAACATATCCATGTCCCTAGAATACGGAATTACAGTAAGTATGAATGAATTTCTCCTTTCTGTATCGCTCCATGTTGTCAATGGGAAGTTATACAATGGCACTTGTAAAACTAAAAACGTGATTGGCTGACTAGGTATTTTATTCATGAGTAAATTCCAGTACAACTCATGGATAGAGATCCATCCAGCCTCGTCAGCCACATCTTCTACAAATCAATCCTACCACTGATAACTGAAACCAGGGAAACCACCATATTAGATCATCAGTAAACCTAACAATCACCTCCCGAAACATGTGGACAAAAACAATCTGACAAACTGGAAAACAAGAAAGTGCTAAAGACTTCAAGTGACAGATGCTCCTTCCACATCTGTACCGGTAAACACTGGCTCCTGTCACTGCTACCTCTCTCCGGCATCTTTTTTTTTTTTTCTATCAACCTAAAGCAAGGCACCAGCTCATGCATGCCTCCCACCATCCACATTCAGCTAAATATATATTTTAACAGTTTGAGAAATCCTGAACTGGGGAAAGTGTTTCTTAATGAAAAACAAGGACTAAAAATTGTATAAATCACGGCAGAAAAGCGGAACCGTGATACTGGGCATGTGCCTATGCATATCCCCTGGGATATGCAGCATACTTGCTTGCCCAGTATTATGGCACAGCTTTTCAGTCATTATTTCTATAATTTTTAACCGCCATTTTTCATTAACCCATGCTCTGCCATGGACAGATATATCTGTCCAAATTTCCTGTATGTTCAAATTCTGTCAGCAGCCTAAGGGTTAAAAAACAGTTTGCCCACTTACGCATTTATGAAACTCTTACACATTTAAGCTGTACTGACCCCAAAACCACACCCAGAAGTGCCGCATTCCCACATAGGCCGTGTTCCCTCTCAGCTCCATTCAAGCTGCCGAAAGCCAGTGTCTCTGAGAAAGGCAGCATCTCCGTATCAACAAAGAAAAAGTATCAATATCCCAATTTTAAACTACAACAACAACAAAAGCCTGTTTACCTGCAGACATTGCCGATCACTGGGCAGTCTCCCACCAGAGTTCCATCTCCCTAGCAAACGCACCCTGTGACCTCACTTCTACCTCTCTAGCAACAAGGAACTATTTTATCTAGCACAGCCATAAATATGTTTAAACAAAAAAAACAAAATTATTTCTCTTTATTTTTTTAATCACTCCAAAAAAGGGGGACATTGTATAATTGCATTAAACCACTCCAGGGTGTGGGTTATGCTGAGATTTAACCACATATGGTGCTGACTTGGTCACGAGGCCGCAACCACACAGTCATTGGTAAATCCCAAAATAACCCACACCATGTCATAGTTTATTGCTTAACTAATACATATACATTTTAATAAGCACTACCAATTTCAGCTCAGGGTGGGGGAAAACACTGTCCCATTTATAACCCATTTATCTATAGGGCTAAGTAACACTCATCTGCTAACGACAGCCTGTAACACTGCAACAAAAGGCTGCATCAGTGGAACTCTGAACACCCAATCTGTAGCAACTGGTGAACGGGCTGGCAGTTTAGCTTAGAGGTTAGAGCACTGAGCTGTGAACGAGCTTGGTACATCCAGCAAACCAGACCTTGGTTTGAGTCTCACAACCTCCACTTGCATACGGTGCGACTCTGAGCAAGTCACTTAACTGCCCAGTGCTCCCAGGTCACCCCTGAAAACAGGTATCTGTGCCTAGTGGGCCTTATTTGGTTACCAAAGACTTAAATACATGTAAATGGAGGACCATGTTGCCCTATTGCAGAGTTCCAACACAGAGGCCTCTCCTCTCTGCCCAGGACGCTGCAACAGCCCTGGTAGAGCGAGCCCTGATCACAGCAAGCACTTTCTTTATATCAACAACACATGCCTTGGCGATACAAGCCCTCACCAACCTGGGTAAGGAGGTTTTATGGCACTTTTTTTGCTGCCCTGAACAGAATGAACAAACTCTGATTTTCTAAATTCTGCTGTTCTCTTTAGATACATCTTAACTGCCCTATGCAAATTGAGCTTGTGGAATTATTTCACTAAGATTTGCCAGCTCAGGACAGAAAGATAGTAGACAGGATTTCTGATTTACATGAAAGGTTGTAGGGATCTTGGGTACAAAGAAGGAACAGTCCTCAACACCACTTTCTCCTTGTGCATTAAGAGGTAAGGTTCTTAACGTGACAGCACCTGAAGTTAGCCAGTTCTTCTTGCTGAACAGACTGCGATCAAAAAGCACACCTTGTTGGACAGAATGTCCAAAGACACCGATGTGTGCAATTCGAAGGGTGCCTACAAAGGGTGTGCAACATTAAGTTCAAGTCCCATAGTGGCACTGGAGAACAAAGGATAGCTGGCTTCTGCTCAATGCCCCAAGAAAATGGATTACATCCAAGTTGGTTCCCAAGAACGATCCCACAGAGGTTCCCAGTGCCACCCCAAGAGCAGACACTTGAGCCCACAGAGTACTCGGTGCTAGACCCTGGTCTATCCCGCCTGCAAAAAATCCAGTATCTGAGGGACCGTAGCCTAAGATGGCGATAGCAGTAGCAGGGGTAAACAAGTAAGCTCTGTGGAAGCCTCATTGCTGGGATAAGGCATCCACCGCCTCTGCTTGAGAACACTAATACCAGCTGAAGAACCTTCACACATGAGCATATGTGGTGATGCAAAGAGATCAATCTGAGGACAACAGAACCTTCTGCACAGATGACTGAACACCTCTGCATTCAGGGACCATTTCCATCGATAAACTCACTCTCGACTTTGCGGCCTGCGCATTCAGTTCCCTTGCTACATGAACTACAGAGACAGCCAGAGGTTTTTCTCTGCCCACTGTAGTACTTTAGTCATTTCTGTTAGCATACTTTGCCTTCTTGTGCTCCCTTAATTGTTTATGTATGCCACGGTGATGGCATTCTATGACTTTACCTTCATGACCCTGAATTTCACCAGGTTCTGAAAGTGAAGGACAGTGAGGTACACTGCTTTCATTTCCAGGACGTTTATCTGGAGCTGTTGCTCCTGGGGGTTCCAGACCTAATGTACTGGGACTTGGTCCAAGACTGCTCCTGAGCCAGACAGGCTGGCAGTTGTCAGAAACAGTTCTACTGGAGACTCCAGGAGAGTCCCCTTGCTATGGTTCTCGGGGTTCTCCCACCATACCAGCGACTGTAGTACTGATCAGAATAGCATCCTGTTCTAAAGAAGTCATGTATGAATCAGTGCCCATGGCACTAGTTCTACTGCTGCAGTCACCAAACCTAGAATCTGTAGCAGCCTGTGAGCAGAGACCACTGACTGGGTCCACAGCACTGAATCTCTCACCTCAAGGTCTCCTTCCTGGATGAAGAAAGAACACCACCCCCTCATCTATCTGGACCACCACCCCCAGGTGCTCCAACCTCTCACAAAATGCCAAAGAGCTTTTTTCTTGATTGCTGACCCAACCATGAGTATCTAAAACCTCCAAGGTCCTTTCCACCAGTTGTGCAGTTAGATCCCGAATAATTAAGTTGTCCATGTAGGGATATATGTGATACCTCTCCTGCCTCAGTTACACCACCCGTACAATCAAAAGCTTCAAAAAAAGAAGAGGTTCAAGTTGCAAGTCAAAGGGAAGCACCCAGTAGTAGAAAATGCTGTCCCAGAGTCACAAACCTCTTGAACGTCTGGTGTGACTCATGGATGGAGCTGTTCAGACACGCATCCTTCAGATCAATGAATGGCAAATAATCCCCTGGTTGGACCACCCAGGTGACGGACCACAATGACTGCATCTTGAACCGTGAGTAGTGAGCAAACTTGTTCAAATGTTTCAGGTCCAGAACTAGTCAGAAGCCTTCGACTTCTTGGGAGCTACAAATTAAATAGAGTAGAATCCTAGACCCTCCTCGTATGGGGGAACTGAAACAACTGCCTTGATTTGTTTTAGATGACCTAAGGTCTGAGACACCACCTGCCTCTTCACTTGATTTTTGTGACTGTAAGAAACAACCTCTCATTGGTATCGTGCAGAACTCTATGGCACAGCCCACAGAATCTCCAACACCCACGCATCCAAAGTTAGTTGGGCTTATCACTGGTAATAGTTTTGCTGTCTTCCTCCAAGGAAATGAGGAAGAGATGAACCACGTACCTTCACTGAAGAGGCAGCTCCTCTTCTACCTGCACCTCCATTACATAACTTTCCTTTTTGCCTTAGCATTTGCTGGTACATAATGAGTAAGCGTACTGTATGGTTGTTTGATTTATTGTTTGAAATGTGATTTTAATTGTTTTATTGTAAAAGTGCCCTGAGCTTGGGAAGGGTGCTTAATATAAATAAAATATTACTTACTTACATCTGAGGGCAAAGGATACTCTGTAATTGTCACCCTTCAATCTGGAATACGCTCACCCATTCCTCTGGTTTCCAAAATTCTGAAAAAGACCAAAAACCACCACTGGCCTGCCGTTGCCAGTCAAAGCAACACCCTGCCGAGGCAGTCTGCCTTCTCTTGGTGTCTGGACACTGGTGGTTGTTCCTTCCTGTCCTGGACATCTTTCAGAATATTGTCCAGTTCAGGCCCGAATAACAGTCCTCCAGCAAAAGACAGGTGAAGAGCTTCACCATGGACACCTGGTCTGTGACCCAATTTCGAAGCCATATACTCTGCATAGCCACCACAATACTGATAAGTGGAGCAGTCTGACAACTGAAAACTGTCCACATCCCACAGAAAGGCAGAAGTCATGGACACAAGCTGCAAAATGTTTGCCCATTCTGAATAGGGAGAGACGTAGCTGCCCAAAGTAGTTACCCAAGAGTTCAACGTTCTGAAAACAATAAAGGATGCATATGTTATTTGATGATTTACCCCATTTGAGGTAAATGTCGCTCTGCATGAGGCATCCATTCCTTTGTTGTTAGTGTCAGATAGAGCCGCAGAGCCTTCAGTAAGTATGGTTGTGGGTTTGACAGAGTTGTACACAGCCTTACCTGCCACTGAAGGGCCCAGCCACTTCTTGGAGCTCTCCTCCAGGCAGGAGTACCATCTCACCCTCAGCCTAGGAAGCGGCTTCCACTTATCCACCCTGGCCCACTCTTGTTTAATAATCTGCTCGCAATGCACAAAGTTAGAGAAACACTTTGGCGCCAAGGCGGACAGGATAGAATTCCTGTCCAACATCCCCATGTCCTGTACCTCCTTCAGCTGCAATGTCCTACTTGCTTCCATTATAAGATAAGACAGTGACTTCATATCAAACAAGAGTGGGATTAGAATCCTTTTCTTAGGGTTTTGTCCACTCCCCCTCCTCCTCGGAGGATCTTCTTCTTCAGATGGCTCTGGTACCATCAGGTCATGCTTTTTCCCCCCATGTCCACTGCATCCTCATCTTGACCGTCCATGTCCTCAAAGTTGGGGCTTGCCTCAAGCAAGGGTGAGCAGAATCACACCTCTTTGGTATGCCTGGATGTACCTGTATGGGCTCCCCCAACCTGAGGGGCTGCCTTGGGTTCAGGTGTGTTGGTGGGGAGTGCCCGGCAGGACATCTGGACTCAGCAACTCATTCAAGAGTAACAAAAAGTATTGTGCAACTCAATCTTGCCACTGCCAGTCAGTATCACAGGTGCGGTGCACCCCCCCTTGAGGTTCAGCTAGGGGGAACAAAAATGGACATGTTAGCTTGCGTTACACAATAAGGGCAGTATGAACTCCACAGGGTGGGTCTCATCATACTTCTGTAGGTCTTGCATCTCGAACACTATTTGTCTCCGATAAGCAAAGGTGCCAGTATACAAACATTTACTAATGATCCAATCCTCTGCTTTCTATGCTTCAAGAGCAGTTTTATAGGGTTAAGTGATATAATAATGCTTCAATACATAAGTCCCCCTAAGTCTGGAGGCATGCAGCTTCCTGCAGTGTACTCCAATGCCAACCAGAAGAGGCACAGTCACTCTTCTGCTTGTTTTCTACCTTGCTTCCAGCACTGCAAAAGGCACAACCCCGCTTGTTGCCTACCTCGCCCCCATCACTGCCAAAGTCAGATGTATTATTCTGCTTGCTGCCTTGAGTGATGCAGAAGATCATAGGGAGATGAGCTGGCAAGTTCTGCCCCAGATACAGTGCTGGGCAGATGTGTTAGCCTGTTACAAAGCTTGTGCTAGTGAGGAGACATCATGCCACTGCGAGTGATGTCAGATGGAAGGGAGCAGTGTGAGGCCCAAGTGCACCATGGGTAGAAACCTGGAGTTGCACAGACTGCAAGAAGACATGCGAACAAGATGCGGTGGCAAAGCACTAGCAATGGCATGTTAGTACCTGCAGTTGTAAGACCAGTCATGACCAAGATCCCACACCATCTTGCCTAGGTGTACTTCCTCATCAATGAGGGCAATTTCACTGGACCCCTCAGGTACTTCAACAGTCTATGCCAAGTTACCACAACAGCAGAGCAGAAAGTTCCTCAATTTATAATCTAGGTCCTTGTTTACTACCTAGGTGTTTCCACCAACAACCCTGACTTCACTAAAACAAGCAAGCTTCAGTAAAATAAGCAGGCTTCATTTAAATAAGCAAATGAGGGAGGGAGGGAGGGAAGGAAGAAAGGAAGGTTGGTTTCATTGCCAAAGAACGCTTGGGGGGGGGGAGAATACAAGAACATGCTAGGAGATAAAGGCCTTACAGCCTACAAAGTCTGCTTGTTTGTGCAGCTCCCCATGTAGTTACCTAGGGAAGTGCCCTCCTCCAAGTTTTCCCTTCTGACCTCCCTCAAGTTCCCGCTCTACCCCCCTTCACCCCCTTGCTACCTGCAACTTTATGTCCCAACCATTCTTTAAGCTGTCCACCATTTTTAGGGATACCACTTCCTCTGGCAGCTCATTCCATTTGGTCACCATCCTCTCGGAGAAGAAGTGCCTCCTCATCTCCCTCCCATACTTTCCACCCCCACCCACCCACCAGCTTTAGGCTCTGCCTTCTAGTGGTTTTGCTCCCAATAAGGCTGAAGAGGCCCCGAGTGCTCACCCTTTTAATATTAAGGTAGCAGAAGGTGTCAACCATGTCTTCCCCTCTCCTGTCTTTCCTTGAGAGAGTACATGTTGAGCTCCCTGAACCTCTTCTCATAAGTGTTGCCCTTCTGGCCCTGGGTCATCTTGGTTTCCCTTCTCTGGACTGACTGCAGCAAGTTGATATTCTTCTTAAGACACAGGCACCAAAACTGCACACTGTACTCCAGGTGTGGTCTTACCAATGACCTGTAGAGTGGCAGAATGACCTCTGCCTTCCTGGTGGTAATTCCCCTGGCTCTACAGCCCATCATCTGATTTGCTTTGGCTGCTGTTCTCTTGCAGCATGCACAGTGTCAGGTCACTTGTGATTATTACCGCCAGGTCCTTTTCTTCCTCTGACCTGTTTCCTGCACTC
Source organism: Neoceratodus forsteri (assembly GCA_016271365.2). Classification (NCBI taxonomy): domain Eukaryota; kingdom Metazoa; phylum Chordata; order Ceratodontiformes; family Ceratodontidae; genus Neoceratodus; species Neoceratodus forsteri. The sequence goes on along the minus strand of CM028131.1, from coordinate 1,385,767,996 downwards.
CACCCAACCAATATTTGGTTCCAGAATTCTTAATGCCCAAGTGGATAACTTTGGACTTTTTAGCATTGAACCCAAGGTGCCAAATATCAGACCACTTGTCCAGCCTAGTCAGATCTTCCCTTCAATTTCTGTCTCCTCTCCTCCATGTCCACCCTCCCACAAAGCTTGGTGTTGTCTACGAACAGGCAGATTTTACCTTTACCCTTGATCCCATCCATGACATCACTTATGAAGATGTTAAATAACACTGGACCAAGCCCTGTGAAATCCCACTGATCACAAGACTCACTTCTGAGGATTCTCCCCTGACTACCACCCTTTGGCTTCTATCCTGCAGCCAGCTTCTGATTCACGCCACAAGCTTAGCATCCCCCCCTGTCCTCCAGTTTCCTAAAAGGCACCAAGTCAAAGGCCATGCTGGAATCCAGATATAGAACATCAACCGCCTGGCCCTTTTCCACTGTCCTAGTGACGCACCTGAAGAATTCAATTAGGTTAGTTTGGCAGGATGTCCACAACACGCCCCCATGCTGCCTTTCATCGTGGAACCCATTTTCTTCCAGAAAGTCCATCAGTCTCTCTTTCAGGATAGTTTCCATCAGCTTGCCCACTACTGAAAACAGGCTGTTCTGTAGTTTCCTGGTTCATCCCTCAGCCCAATTTTATGAAGAGGCTCCACGTGTGCCATTCTCCAGTCCTGGGGCATGTTTCCAAACTCCAGAGCGATGTTAAATAGGTCTGTCAGGGGGCCAAACAGAACTTCTGCCAGCTCTCTAAGGACTCTCAGCAGCAAGTCATCTGGCCTGGGTGATTTGTCCACCTTTAGAGCCCTCAAGCCCTTGAGTACCCTGTTGGCTTGAATTGCGCAGTCTGTGAATCCCCTCCTCCCAGTACCCCCCCCCCATTCCCTTATGGTACTGGTCTGTCTTTCTCTCGAGCGAAGACATAACAGAAATACCCATTAAGCACCTGTACTCCTTCTTCACTATCATCTGCCTAACTCCCTCTCCTTTTTTTAACCTGACAATCTTATCCTTTATGATTCTTTTCTCCCTTATATGCATGAAAAAGGCATTCTTACCTACTTTTACCCCCGGGTCAGCTGTGCCTCTTCCATAGACTTTGACTCCCTTACCACCCTGCTCGCCACTCTTGACACAGCGGAATAGTCTATAGTCCACCCTATACTCCCCCTTCTGAGTACGTTTGTACTTTCTAAAGGCTGCCTCTTGACCACACTGCTTTTGCCACCTTCTTGCCAAACCAGCTGTTTTGTTGGCCTTAGATTTCTTACTTTTGATTTTGGTACCCTCACTAGTGGCCTCCATCAATCCCTTCTTTGTTATGGCCCAATTCTGTTCCAGATCCATACCCACTCTGTTCCCAGCAAGGTGTTCTTTCAGAACATATCCCATCCTACCAAAGACGGAAGTCTTGGTCCTGAATATCCCTCTGCCCATGTCCAGGTGAAACCACATCATGTGGTGGTCACTTCCTGAAAGCGGTGCTTCCATTTTCACATCCTGAACATGTGCATAGTTGAACAGGACCAGATCCAGGACAGCCCTCTCCACTGAATCAGGAAAGCACTCTGGAAAGCATCCAGCAGTACTTGTTCCCTAGTGCAGGAGGTAGCAGGAAATTTCCAGTCCACCCCAGGTAGATCAAAATCCCCCATTATTACTAATCCCCCCCCGCTGGACAGACCTATGATATGGGAGCAGAATACCCTAGTCAATTCCTCTTCGTGGGAAGGTGGTTTGTAGACCACACCATCCTTAGTTTCCTCCTTTTAATGGACTGGATATGCACCCACAAAGTTTCAAGCTTGCCCTCCACATCTTCCTCTCTAGCACAAATTACCCCTCCTTCACATATAGTATTGCCCTCCTTGTCCATCCCCCTATTCCTTTCTGGCCATTTTATACCCTGGAACTGCTATCTCTCAGTCGTGGTTTTGTGTGCCCCAAGTCTCTGTGTTGGTCCCTATGTCCACCTCTCCTTTAGTCAACAATGTCTGCATTTCTGCTATTATGTTCCCAAGATTTCTGGAGTTTACAGACACCACCCTCCACCCCGACTCCGGCCCTCCCCCTTATTTCTGACCTGCGCCCTTCCACCTCCTCTTCCCTTCTTCACCCACTCCACTCATCCTTCCTCTTCTCCTGCTATCCTACTTTGGTGGGGGCTATCGACCTCCTGCACCAGATGACTAAGCGTGTTGTGCACCCTGCTGCCCTCCCCCCGCCAGTTTAACTTTACATTTTGAAGCACAAAGTCCTCCAGCTTTCCCTTCAGGATACCTGTGCTCTTCCTACTTGGGTATAATCTGTCCGGCGCATATAGATCTATAGATCCTTGTTATCTTATGTTCCCTCCCAATCATCAATACACCTGCACCTCACACCACCCTCTACACCATTTGTTAAATTTAGCTATCCTTAACTTTCTTGTCAGACTAGTCCTCAGGACAGGAAACAACTCTGAAAAGGCTACAGACTTTCCATCCACCCTGTAGATACTCCCCATTTTCCTTGAACTTCTCTTGCACTACCCGCATCGCACATCCTGCAAGGTCATTCATGCACAGGTGCACTATAATGTGAGGTTTTCCTCCTCCCTGTCCAATGCACTGTGCCACCTGAGGTCCAACCCTCCCTGCCGTCATCCCTGGCATGCATTCTACCATCTTACAGTTTGGCCCTCCCCCCATCTCACCTCTTTCACTACTGAATCCCACAACATCACTGCCCTGCCCCCCCCAATCCTGGTCCCTCCCTCCCTTCTGTCAATATTGCTGCCCATTCCCACCTGCTTTCTCCTTTCCCAACCCTCTACACCCACTGTCCCCTTCCTCTCCTCCTGAACCTCTCCCCCAACTGGCATATCTCCTATCCCTCCATTCTGTTCTTCCCTCCGACTGCCTCCTACTCTTCCCTTGTACACCTCTTGCTGACTGTCCCTTCATTCTCCCATGACCACCTCCTCCTTCCTTACACCACCTACACCCATATCGCCTGAACTCACATCCTCTTGCTCCTTCTCCCTACATCCCCTGATGTCCCCTCCTCCAACCCTTCCCCTCTCGCTGCCCCTTTCCTTATCACTTATCACAGTGGAAGGAATTTGTTCCTCTCCAGCAATCCTGGAGATGCTCCCACAAGATTCCCTCCCCTTCCTGCCTTACCTTTACCTCTTACTGTTATCCACTCCCCCTCCCTGGGACTCCTCTCCTGTTGGGGAATGGAGACCCAGGGGGACCTGCCTAATCTCCTGTTCCCTCAAGTCCCATGCTAGGGCCCCCATTCTGGCTCCACTCCTGCCCACTGCCCCTCACCTGCCACCAAGCCCTGTAGACCCTCTGTCCCTCCAATCATTACCCAACAAATCCTACTCACGAAAGAGAAGGTTAAGGTTAAACTCAGGTCAAGTAGCCCTCAATTCATGCAATGCAGGCACTGAAAGGAGTATTAGCTAGCAGGTTGGTCAATTTGAAAGCCACAGCTTAACATGCATGACTTCTAAATTTGAGGGTGCCCCCTGTCACCAGGTAACCCCAACCTGCCTCCCAGCTGCACAATCCTACCCAAAAACGAAACAAAACAATTGTAGAATCAGATGGTTTTCGGAGAGAGCTCCGTCTGTGCTGCCTACCCCTCTGTGTTACAGCAAAGGCTAGGTAACTGCTGCTCTCTGAATCCTCATGTGCCCAGGCTTCTATGCTGACTGACAGCTTTAGACTGTTCCATTACCCCTATGTATTAACACCCCATTGACAATATGGAGCGACATAGAAAAAACAAATTAATATAAAACTTCTCAAGTTACAAGATAATTTTTTTTTTACTTGTTGGGCTTTATAGCTTATTACCTTAAGCTGGCACCAGCCTTTTGGTGCCAAAATTATAATTTTTATATCAAGTCTTGTGCAGAATGGAAGGGACGGTAACTGAAGCTTAACTCACGGCCAGCTGATCCCTTCCATGTCCTGGTCGGCCAGTCTCTGCCCCACTCTCAGACATTTTGTGAAGTCTAAACAAGGAAAGCATGGAAGTGTGCCCCACAGAAGTCTACAGGGGAAAGATTTCAATGTCTAAGTGCGGGGCTGGCAGACTGAGAAGTGGAAAGGATCGGCTGGCTGTGGGATTGGCTCCAGTTATGTTCCCTTCCCTCCCACTACAGACCTGATATAAAATTATATTTTTGACACCAAAAGTCTAGCGCCAATTAAAGGTAACCCAAATACATATCTTACAAATTTCCTTTAAGTTAGGGTGTATTGTTACACTATTAGTAGTCCATGACCATAGAAAGATAATAAACTGCCTGCATCAATGTGATGATAGTTGCTTGCCAACATCACATATTCCTCTCCACATCATCATCTTACGTTCACTAAATTCTGTTCTACTTCAATCATTTTAAACGCTCTGCATTTTTTATCTTAATTTTATTTGTAATTTTTGACTTTGCATTTCAAGACTTTTTTTCTTCCTTTGTAATCTTTGCCTATATACTGTAAAGAACAATGTATAGGCAAGTATGTATTACAGGAGGCAGGACTACTTTCGCTAGCTCAGGGTTCTGCCAACATTCATGTTACTGATGGTGGCAGAATTTCTAAAATACTGAATATAACCCTGTTGCATGTAATTATCCATAAACAGCTTAATGGGAAGGTTCTCCTGGCCTTTTATTCAGTTTACCTGTGTAGTCTGCAGGCAACCCCCCCACCACCACGGAACAAAGGGGCAGCCAGCGAATACAGTGAGGTCGCGAGGGCTAGCAGGTTGAGCCCTCCCCACAGCCTCCCAGACAACCCCCTCTTGGAACAAAGGAGCAGCCATGCGAATACAGTGGTCGCGAGGGGCGGCTAGCAGGTTCGGGCCCTCCCACAGCGGACCAACCCCCCCCAGAGCGAACAAAGGAGCAGCCAGCTATCACTGTGGGGTTGCAAGGGCCAGCAGGTTCGAGCCTCCTCACAGCCGCCAGACAACCCCCAAGGAACAAAGGAGCAGCCAGCGAATACTGTGAGGTTGAGAGGCTAGCAGGTTCGAGCCCTCCCCACAGCTGCTGGACAACCCCCCCCCCACAGAACAAAGGAGCAGCCAGCGAATACAGGTAGCGATCCCGCACTCACAGCCATGACAGAGTGCTGCGCCACAGGTTTTTATACTTGGCGCCTTTACTGGACTATCTGCTACCTGCTCTAGGTTTCCCGTCGGCGGAGCAGTGGAGATTGTTTTTCACCACACACAGCTTCCACCAAGGGGAACATCTTTACTTTAATCTCATTTTAGAGAGGTTATGCAACTGTTCTTTAATTATATGCTAAGGAGATAGCTGTCTTTAATTGTATGTTAAGGGGATATTGTTCTCTTTAGAACGTGTGGGCTCAGGGGGACTCAAATGACTCGTTTGTTAACGCTAAACGTAATTTGGAAGCACAGCGCTTTCTGTTATTACAAACGCTGCATGCTCTCTGTGCCATTATTTCACTCGGTAGCCTTCCTCACTGCTGTTAATTCCACCAATGAAATGCATAAACTGGATTAGCTATGTACCTGCAGTTAGCTCCACCTCCCCCAGACCAATACTTGTATCTGTCTTTTCTTCCTTCAGTGAGGTCACGAAGGCTAGCAGGTTCGAGCCCTCCCCACAGCCACTGGACAACCCCCCCCCCCGAGGAACAAAGGAGCAGCCAGCGAATACAGGTAGCGATCCCGCGCTCACAGCCACAACAGAGTGCTGCGCCACAGGTTTTTGAAGTCCCCGCCTGCACTATGCGCAGGCTCCCCACCGCCCCTACCACCACCCTTGGTGAGCTCCTCTTTTTATAGGGTGGACCTCGTGTGTGCGTTAACCAATCAGACCACTTTCCCATTAGCTCCTTATATTATCCAGCCACTAGTGGCCACCCTAGAGCAGCTCTCATTTCCAATACTAAAATGCAGTATCTCCCATTGCCATTTACTATGCTATTCCTAACCTTATCTTACCTTCCACCCTCTTCCCACCCAATACTACCTAACGCCTTGCCACTCCTCCTGGATTTCACAAAGCTACCCGCCCCCCACTCCTTCTCTGTCCTTGCGGACCACACTCGACACCACTGGCATAACTGGTCCCTGGGGGCCACTATTCTCCCTCCCTCTTTCCATGCAGACCTACCAGCCTTATACATCCTCTTCTACTTAGACCCTAAACCTAACTCACAATCTCTTAATCACCCCCCTCCGCGCTGGTCTTCCCCAAAGCTTATGCGTCTAGCTAGGCTCTTCCTGGCTCTCCTTCTCCTTATAGCCGGGACGTGAATGCAACCCTGGTCCTCCATCCCCAATGGCTGGCCTCCTCTGCATCGACACCCACCTCCCTAGAGGTTTCAAAATCATCCACCTTAACATCTGCAGCCTCCTGAACAAATCAGCTGCCCTACAAAACTACTGTCCTATCTCTTTGCCCCGACATTGTAATCATTACTGAGTCTTGGCTGAAGCCTCATCACCTCGACGTGGAATTCTCAATACCTGGGTTCTCCTTAATTCGCCAAGACGGACAGGGCACAAAGAATGGTGGCGGCACTGCCATGTATATCTCCTCCAAATACCAGTTCTCCATAATCACCCCCCACTGGACCCAATAATTCTATAGACTCTCTATTAATCAAAATCCCCCTTCTGCACACTATCCCTGTATATATAGCTGGGTTATACTGCCCGCCAGACACACAGCTGGGTAGCATCCTTGACCACCTAGGGAACCTGAGGTCCCTGACGGCAGGCAGTGAACTCCACATCCTTGGTGATTTCAACCAGGACTGGCTAGGCAGTGTAGCCACCAAAACATGTTCCCAAATTAAGGCTCTAAACCTGTCCCAGCAAATAGTGGAACCCACTCGCCTAAATCATAAATCCAATAAGCATATACTACTGGATTGGGCCCTCACGACCCACCCTCTTCGGATAGTTAAAGCTGGCCTACTATCAGACTCCCTTAGCGATCACCATATGATTTATATGGTGCTCAAAATTTTCCAACCCAAGACCCCTCCCCCCCGCACACTTTTTTATCAGAGCTTACAAATCACTCAACTTAACCGCTCTCCTAAATGACCTCTCCAACACTGATTGGTCAGTCATCACCAGGGCCACCTCCATGGACAAGGCCTTAAAATTTTTTTCTACAATTCCTTGCCATCTGGGACTTGCATGCTCCTCTCAGAAGATCCAGAGTAAGACGAGCACACTTGCCTGGGTAACAGCAAACCTCTTGGAACATCTACGAGCTCGTGACTGAGCCTGGAAATCTTACAAGGCTACAGGAGCTCAAACAGCCCTTCTGCACTACCGTTCGCTAAGAAATGCTTGCACTAGACTCATACGTCAGGCCAAATCTAAATTCTTTAAGTCTGCTTTTAACAATAACTCCGCTCACCCTTCACATTTCTGGAAATCTATAAAATCCCTTCTTACTCCCCATTGCTAGTCTCCCACCCTCAACATAGTAGGAAGCATCATAGTGGATCCTTGCGGGTTGCCACGAGTTCAATTCAATTTCTCCACCACAGCATCCTCTCTACTTGCCTCCCGTCCCCATCCCGCCCTTTATCCCCCGGCTGTATCCTCTCTGGCCGCCTTCTCACATTACCCAGTCACACCCAACCAGGTACTAAAATGCTGCAGTCACTCAACCTTTCCAAAGGTAAATGCCCATCAGGCCTTGACTCCAAAATGCTCCTGCTCTCACACCTGCCATAGCCTGCCTCTTACCACCCTCTATAACCTCTCTTTTAGATTCGGGTCCGTCCCTGCTTCTTAGAAACAAATAGATTCATTCCCTTGCCAAAGAGGTGACCTTTCCTCCCATCAAACTACCGTCCCATATCACTGCTCCCCATTCTAGCCAAAATTCAAGAGCGCCTTGTACTATCCCAGCTCCACCTCTATCTTGATGCCGTATCATTCACCCCTTTCCAGGCCGGGTTCAAGAAAAATCACTCCACCACCACCTTGCTTCTTCGCCTCACCAATACCATCCTTACAGGCATGGACAAAGGGGAAAATGACTGCAGCTATCTTTATCGACCTGGCCAAAGCCTTCGACACGGTCTCGCATCCCCTGCTGCTGGCTAAACCTGTTCAAGCTGGACTATCTGCAGCCGCAATTAATTGGTTCCATTCCTACCTGGCAGGTAGAACCCAATCAGTCCGGGTTGGCTCGGTTACTTCCTCTTCTCTCCCAGTCACCAGTGGAGTCCCCCAAGGGTCTGTTCTTGGTCCTCTGCTGTTCTCAATCTTTCTCAACGACTTGCCTGATGCATGCCCACATACCGCCATCCATATGTACGCTGACAACACGGTGTTATTCGCCTCTGGCCCTTCCCCAGAGGCGGCTGCATCCCGTCTGCAGAAGGACTTCAACTCCGTCCAACGTTGGTTCCACGCAAATCAGTTATTTTTAAACTCGAATAAAACAGTCTCCCTCACCTTCGGCACTCGGGCCAAACTAACCCGCCTTCCTGCCCCCTCCCCATGATTCACACTCTGGATGGCTCCCCACTGAAGGCCTGCACTTCCTATAGATATCTCGGTATCTGGTTAGATCAGTACCTTGACTTTTCTGCGCACATAGATGCTCTTCACAAAAAACTGCATCCCATGCTGGGTGCCCTTTACAGCAGCAAAAATTGGATCCCTCTACCAACAAGACTAGCAATAGTAAAAAAAAAAAAAAAATGGTCCTCCCAATTATAGATTACGGTGATGTAGCTACGGTGCAGCCCCACAAACTTCCTTATCCAGGCTTGATCCCCTCTTCAACTCCTCCTGCAGGTTTGCTTTGGACCGGCCTCCTAACACTCATCACTGTGTCCTCTACCAGTCCGTGGATCTCCCCTCTCTCCACAACCGGCAACTACTACACTGTGCTAGAACTGCAGCTAAGTTCTGGACACAGTCTCTCCCCTCCTACCTGATGTCCTCCCTAACAGCCCTCCCCCCACCAGCTTACGCTCTCAGAAACGTCGACTCTCGGCTCCTTCTAATCCCGCACAGATCCACCCGGTCTAGCCAAGCCGCTTTCAGCTGCAGGTTGCCCAAATTATGGAACTCCCTTACCTCAGACATTAGACATGCCACCAGCTCCCCGCACTGGAATGCCCTTCTTAATACCCACTTCGCTACATCCTGCTCCTGTTTTCCTGCTCCTTCCCCTAGTTCCCCTCGCTACCTAACTTCCAGCTTTTAATCTTCAGTCTGGGTATACCTTTTGTACTGGGTAATATTTTTACTGTTCCATTGTTACAGAATTTATGCCTGTATATTGTAAGTATGAATGCTCTCACCAACTGTCTTGTACCACACTTATATTTATGTTGCTTTGTACACCTTATCATTTGTAACCCCGGCGCATCTGGAATCAAGCGGTACTCTGCTCAGTATGCTTTCCTGGTAAAACTCTTAAATAAATAAATAAATGACCAATGATTGCCTCTTCTGCACCCTCCTAATTTCATCAGGCTTTAAATGTAAATGAAGGCACTTAAGTATGGTGTGAAAAGCTGCTTGGCTCCACTACAAATGTCATGACCCAAATCATGTAAGGCATCTTGGAATTTTATGGTGTTTTAGTGCCAAAGCCTGCAGTAGTTATACTTTATTAGTGCTGCTGTTGCTCTCTGCAGTCCCTATGCTCTTGTATTATGCTAGCCATGACACTTTTCAAGGCACATTAAGTACCTTGCTGTTTTCTGTAGTTTAAAGTATAACAGAGTTAGAAAAAAAAAAACATGCTTCCAAAGAATACAGGGACTTCATAAGCCATGTAACAGAACTGAACAAGACTGTAACGTCTGCTGGCTTGTGCAGGTACACATCATCAACTCCCATGATGCCTTGCATGAGAGGGGTCATGACCTTTGCTTCCATTGCAAATAGATTTTCAAACCAGGACAAAACAGAGTGAAGCAACCTCACTTATATTCATATTAGAATGGTATCTGAGGATGTTAGAGAGGGACTCATCGTTCATGCCTACAAACTACACAGGTACAGAAAATAGGTTGCGGGGACTTTTCATTTAAAGAAATCAAGAACCTGAAAGCCATGGGGATACTCCATCACATACAGATGGAGGGAAAAAAGTCACACCCAATGGGATTTTGCACAGACATGAAATCATTCACACCCGCACACAAACTCACAACCCCCACTCAATACTAATCCCCAAACATATACCACAGCCTGCCCTACATGCCCTTACCAAGACTGCCATCAAAAGTGTTACTCTGGCAACATTACATAGTTCTGCCCGCCTACTCATGCCACAACTTACAATAAAGCAGCTTCCGCAACTACTGCCACTCAGTGTACCATTACTCACTCAATTAGACTGTGACCGTGATTATAAAATACCAAGACACAAACTTCAGAGGCCTCTCTTCAGTCAACACTTTTCCACAGTACCTCTCCTCGCAATGTAATGTGACTGTTCTCTATTTTCATTCGCTTGTCTCACCTCTGATCCATACAGCCCTGGACATCTTTCCCCAAGCCCACACTTCTCCACAGCACCTCTCTTGGACCCTCCCTCTACTTAACCACAGTGCCACCTACTGGCTATAAACAAAGTAACCTTTTTCTTAAAGTCACGATATCCATTAAACACGTTAATCTTAATAATGTTTGTATTGCATAATAGCAACAATACACTACAAGGTGTGGTACCTCATGGGATACTGCCACTGCCTGGGATTCGTCAATCATTCGGTCTAAAGACTTTGAACTCACAACGCACCCGAGGCATCACGAAGTCCCATGATACACTACACCCTGTTATGCGTTATTCTTTAATTATCCAGTGGCTAAAATAAATACTTAGAACTTGACTGGCTAACAGCTGTTGAGGTATGCCTGCACATACCCACAGTAAAGAAAAAAAAGTGCCATCAAACAGTCCTTTTGTTTGCCTTCATAGAACTCCACCCTCCTTTGCATAAACATAATATGGCTGCCTTGGCATTCATTCCTCACTACAGGTTTTTCTTTGTGTGTGTGTTAAAAAGGACCCATCTGGCCAGTACAGTCACTATTGCACATCCCTCCCACGCCTCGTCTGCAAACACACCAATTACCTTCTGCAGCTGCACTCGGAGGATATGGACTCCAGCCCCACAATAAGAATGAGCTGGGCAACTACCCTCCAAACTCACAGCTGTCCCTCCTCCTCCTCCTACCACTATCATACTGTTTCCTAATCTCCTCTCCTGTGGAACCTACAACAGTACCACCTAATGACCATATAATGAAATAAGGGAACTACTTCTACAAATGTGCACATTGTGTGTGTAAATATATATATATATATATTTTAATTTTCAAAAAAAAAAAAAAAACTCCAACAATTATTTTCAGCTCCCCATCCTCTCTAATGCAATAATCCTGTTACCTAACCCTGTCTACTACGAGCAGTGCTGTCTTGTTATTGGTACAATCTGATAAATACCTGGGAGTCTGGCTAGACCGCTTTTTATTTATTCTTACTAATTTTCATATTCAACCGATACAAATGAACATTTCTTGGCATGGAATGTAGAATACAGCGATAAATATGGATGGCATACACTGATTAATGCATTATGTACGCTTTTGTTAACGCTTGTGAGTGCAACCATAACATACAACAATTCTGAAAACACTTAAGGACAGACAAGGCCTCATAGCAGTAAGACCATGAACCTTACTAGACTGAGAAATGTCCGAAACGTCCAATGAGCAAGTGTACTGGTATATGTCACCAACTGTGACAGACAGTCCCTGAAAGTTATAAAATTCTTATCAGCATAAAGCTCATTTACTGGTTGCTCATGTGCAGATTCCAGATTTAATTGACATTTTGAGTAATGAAAATTAAAACAAACCTTGTCAGTTAAACTTGAAACTTACTTCAGTGCTTGTCAAATCTAAAAGTAAGGTACTCAGTAATACAGCTATGACAAAAGGGAGAACAAACCTGCCGTACAGCTTAACTGATAATGTTTACACGGTACAAAAGGTGGCAAAGTAGCCTGAAGGGTTGAAGATATTGTTAACAAGTACTACTCCATATACTCTGTATAACTGAAATCAGCAGTAAAAATCGTTTGAAAGTTTACTTGCTTCATGAAAGACTCTGTCAATGTTTGCATTTAGCAAACTGTGCCAAAGCCTGCCCCTGCGGCTACAAAACATTGGAAGCCACTTCAAAACTATTTTAAAGAAACCCCAATCTCCTCATCCACATCCTTGGTACAACATCCAACATACTAAAAATACCAAATCTAAATTTAAATATCTGTAAATTATCTTTCTCCAACTGCTGGTCGCAGGGCTGTGAACTGCTGGGATGTGCTTCCTGTGTCAGCAGGCAGGAAGGAAGGAAAAAGTTGAAACTGCAAGACATCCTCTTCTTCCTCATGGATCTCCACAGTTATTTCCAAAGCTTCCCACAGAATACACAGGATCCTGTCAGATCAACCTCCTATAGAAAATACAATCTCAGAACAGAATGTTAGCACTGAACTCAGCCAACTGGCCAACTTTGTACATTCAGGGAGGAGATCAGCCCTGCGACCAGCAGTCGGAGAAAGAAAATTTACAGGTGTTTAAATTTCGATTTCTCTCTCCCTGGGCTGGTCGCAGAGGTGAGGACTGCTGCGATGTATAAAATCAGTAAGACCTCAGCAATCCAGGGCAGGAAGAATGCAGAACAAAAAATTGAGGTGTCCACCATGGCCTGTAAAATTCTACGGCCAAAGGAGGCTGCCGCGGAGGCAGCCACATCCAGTTTGTAAAATTTAGTGAAAGTATGCAGAGATGACCAGGTCTCCGCTCTGCAAATGTCTGCTGGGGAAGCATCTCTGAATTCGGCCCAGGACATGGCCATAGCTCTAGTGGAGTGGGCTTTAACTGGCCCCAGCAGGGGAACCCATGCTTGCTCATATGCTATGCAAACAGTGCAGCAGATCCATCTGGCAACAGAGTCCTTTAAAGCCTTGTTTCCTATGTTTGGCCCTGTTGTGAGCATGAAAAGGTCCGACATCTTTCGCAAGCCCTCAGTCTGTGTAAGGTACAACTGTAAGGCCCACCTAGGATCCAAAGTATGCCAGTCTTTTTCCTTGTTGTTGCTGGGGTTCAGGCAGAAGGAGGGGATTATCTCCTGAGTGCAGTGGAAAAAAAGAGACATAACCCTGGGTAAGAAACCTGGGTCTGTACAGAGGACTGTTAAGCCCTGATAAAAAAACATATAAGGTTCCCTGATAGACAGTGCACCCAGTTCGCCGATTTGTCTTGCTGAGATGACAGCAATGAGGAGGGTGACTTTCATTGAGAGGTGAAGTAGGGAAGGCTCCCCCAGAGGTTCAAAGGGTGCCCTGGTGAGTGCTTTGAGGACCAGATTGAGGCACCATACAGGAACAACTGATTTCACTGGTGGAAGCTTCAGGGTAGCCCTTCTCAGGAAACGCTTGATGTGAGGACGAGATCCCAGCAACTCCCCGGTATCCACTAGAAGTAGAGCCCCCCAAGGCAGACACCTGGAACCAAAGGGGGGGCAGGTTGCAGGCCCATATCAAAACCCTTGAGGAGGACTGGAAGGGATATTGAGCAATCGTACAATCGTTTGGAGCAAAGCCAGAATAACAACTGTGCCAAATCCTGTAGTATATTTTGGGGGAAGACTCCCATCTGGAATGGATTATCATCTCAATTACTGCTGTGGAACAGCAAAGTTCCTCAACAGCCTCCCGCTTAATCTCCAGGCCAAGAGGTATAGATTGTGGCGATTCGGATGAGTTATGTGGCCTTGATGAAGGTCCAGGTAAATTTGGAAAATGAGCAGTAGATTTTTTGCCATGTGTGGAAATCACATGTGGCATGGCCAGCAGGGACATACTAGGATCAATTCAGCCCCATCTCAAGCTACCTTGTGGAATACTCTGGGCAGAAGTGGAATGGAAGGAAAGGTGTATAGCAGTTTGCAATGACCCCAGTGGAGGAAGAAGGCATCTTGAACCATCACTCACTCATCCCTGGCAAGGGAGCATAAATGTTGAACCTTGGTATTTCAGCTGGATGCAAAGAGATCTACTTGTGGTGTTCCTCAGGGGAGGGTCAGAAGCTGAAATGTGCTGCCCTCCAGTTCCCATTCTCCTGGCAGAATGTCCTAGTGGCTGAGCGAGTGCACAGTAATGTCCTGTCCTGGAATATAAGCCACTGCCAGACTGGACAGATGACATTCAGATCGGTGGAACAATAAGAGTGTTTCTCTTAGCATGCAAGTCCTTCGTGTGCCCCCGTGTTGGTTGATGTACGCCATCATGGTCCGGTTGTCTGTCAGAATCAGAACATCTTGCTTGGACACCTGGGGCCTGAATCTTTGAAGAGCTAGTCGAACTGCTTGCATTTCCAGCACACTGAAGCTGAGTTGCGATTCCAGCAGGGACCACCTTCCCTGAGCAAAAAGAAGATTCAGATGGGCACCCCACCCTCTAAGGCTAGTGTCTGTGGTAATTCTGATCTGATGGGGTGATCCAGTTTGCAGCCCCTCATGATGTTCGACTTCACCGCCTACCAACGTAGACCGTCCTCCATGTGAGATGGAATAGCTACCTCGCTGTGGCTCGGGCTGTGTCTGTGTGGGGACCACTGTTTAAGATGAGTAGCTTCAGTTGGACGCATGTGAATTAAGGCCCATGGAACAGTATCCACCAGGGAGACAACATCCCTATGAGCTGCACGAATATCTGTGCTGGAAGATGGGATGCCTGATGAAACCTCTGAAGTGTTACTTGCAGGTCCCTGAATTTCTGATAGGTTGGGAAAACCTTGCTCTTGCAAGATTTGAAGTATGCTCCCAGGTGATTCAGATTCTGTGCTGGGAACAGGGAGCTCTTTTGCCTGTTGATGACAAACCCATGCATGGAGAGGCAGGAGATCACCTTTTCCACTGCCTGCACGGCCACACTGCATTGAGGAGCTTGAATCAAGATATCATCAAGACAAGGGAAGAGATGGATCCCTTGGATGCAAAGGTGAGCAATGACTGCCACTAGGACTTTGGAAAACACTCTTGGGGCAGAGGAAGGCCCGAATGGTAAGAGTTCTGAATTGAAAGTCAGGGTACTGAACCTTGAATCTTGAGAGATATTGCCTGTGACAGTTCCAGATGGGGATATGCAAGTAGGCATCCTGTAAGTTGACAGAAGCCAGGACGTCTCCTTGCTGAATTTCTCAGAAAATGGACGACAGGGTTTCCATTCTGAATTATCTGCTGCAGACGAAGTGATTCAGAAATTTGAGGTCTAAGACTGGCTGGAAACCACCTTGTGCATTTTTGGAACAACAAAGAAGTGGGTGTAACCCCCCTGTTGAGCTCTGGAACTGAAACCTGTTATATTGACCCTTTTTGAAGCAAGTCCGATATGGCCTGGAACACCACCTGCCAAGTGGAAGAACTGGACGAAGAGGGGCAGGGATGACATGGAGCACCAGGGGTTTTTGCATTGAACTCAAGATATCCCTTGCTGACAATGACCAGAACCCATTTGTCTGTTGTTGTACAGACCCATTCCCAGACAAAATGCAATAGTCTACCCCCTATGCAGGAACTGGTCCGGATGGCTTCATTGTGATTTCTTTGCAGAGTCTCTGTTGTTATGGTTGCCACCTCCTCCACCCCTGTTGTTGCATTGGTTATGAGGGGAAAAAACACAATCTTTTCCTGAAAAACCTCTGTTCTGTCCTTTGTTGTAGGATTGGCCATGAAAAGGCTGTCAGGAACAGACAGACCAGGACTCTTCCCTGGATTGTGATTAGGCATGCAAACCTTATCCCAGAGTTCAATTTTAACATCGTTTTACTAGCCTAAAACCTAGTGCAAATTGTCCAGGGCTAGTGCAGCTAACCTTCTACGTGTCTGTCTTGAGCAGTACAGGTTTTCCATAGCTGTTGATGAAGTTAAACATGTCCATACTTTAGCAGGCTCTAATCCTCGTGCTAATCTCTCAGTGTTCCAGATGGCCTAGTGTGATTAATATCTCATTAAAAGCTGCAGTCATTTGACAGTTCAAAGAGGGGGATCCCACAAAAGGCTAAACGGGAGTCATTATCACTCCACTGTTGGAACTTTCAGCTAGTGTCCAGGGTGTGATCAAGGGTAGAAGCTGTTAAGTCACTAGCTTCCAGTTTTCTGAATGTGTCTCTGAAAATTTGACCCATATTATTAAGACCAGTGCTCCTCATTTCCCAACATTTTGAGTGTCTGTATCCAACATTTCAGTGACAAAATGCTATGAGGTATACAGAGTCAGCGCTGCAGGTTGTGGATTGTATCCCGGTCTCACCATTGCTGCTCCCTCTCCCGTTCAAATCTCTCAACTCTGTACTTTCCCTGGATACCACTGCAGACCATACTCTGAAATGACTATCCGTAGACCCATAGCTGCCATTACTGGCAAGTGTGTGGGGGGGTCCCAAGCTCTTCTAAGTGGACCATGCCAGTCAACGCCATCCGTACAGTGCCATCCGTATCCTACCCAGCATATCCTTTCATCCTAAAAACAAAGCTCTGAAGCATGTATGGTACAACATACCTTAATAAAATACATAATTCGAAAGGTTAAAATAAGCATTCCTGGGGTGCACAGATCATCCTATATAGAAACAGGGGTAGTATAATATCATGCCTGTGTACTGTTTACCCTGGCCTGATGAAAAAAGAATGTTAAAAAAATAATCTGTCATTGTTGGGGCATAGCATGTTAAAATCAATATAGTTTTAAAATTAAAAATGTCAAAAGTTTTCTGTTTCCCAAGCCCCTTAGGTTTGTGTAGCCCCCTCCCCAAATAAATCCTAGATGTGCTCCTGGCTCACTTGACACTAAGAAAACTTCCATAAGATCACAGAGTGGGGGGCTTAGAGTGTCTTTCTCTGCCTGACTCTGTTCATTGCCCTGTGGGTGGTGGTGAGGTAAATGATTATGCCAGTTATTGTGTGTTCAGAGCTAGGTCTGCTTAACTGAACATTTGCTGTGGTGTTAATCTCTGGTTCAGGGGGTGCAGAAAGAGGAAGAGAGGAGGTCATGGTACAAAACAATGGTGGACACGCTGTGTGTGATGGCACTGCAGTCTTTTTTTCTGCTGGGGCTGGAAGCAACTGGTAGCAGGATAAATCTGAAAAAAATCTGAATATTTTCTTGGCTTGCATTTTTTCCTGCATAAGTGATCAAAATGTACCATTACAATTGAGGGCTAGTGCAACCATCTGCAAGCTAATGCAATTTTGAATCAACCTGTCCTGATGGCTAGTGCAAAGAAAAATTAAGGTTGACCCCTGCCTTAGCCATTTCTCCGCATTGCTTCATGGCCTCTTTAAGAGCAGAACCGAAGAGAAGGGTGCATTCATATAGGGCATTCACCAAATGAGCCTTTGAAGAGGTATCTCTGACTACCAGCCTCGTAACCACAGGTTGCATCTAGCAGAAGTCTGGTAGAACATAGTACTGGCTTGGCTGCACATCGAACAGCATCTTGTGAGACATCTGCTGAGTAAGCTGAGGTGAACCCAACCAGCTGGAGTTGCTGAAGCATTGCTTTGTTCTCCTCTGAATCCTCAGCCAGCTGAAATGCCAACTTTGTGGCCCAGAATAAAGTGGCCCTCGCTGAAAACAAGTTAGCTGTCGCTGCTTTCAGGGAAGCTGCTGATGCCTGGGAAGCTTTCTTTAAGGAAGAATCCACCCTGTGGTCCACTGGGTCGCAGATGGTGGCCCCACCATCCACTGGAATGATTGTCTTTTTTGTTAGGTTTGATATCAGAGGGTCTATTCTGGTTAGGCTCAGACACTTTTCTGATTGTTTCTTGTCAGATTTGGGCAGCTTGTTAACCCTTCTCAGTACCAGACAGTTTTGTCCAGTCCCTGCCACTCTTCTTTAAGAAGGTCCTCAATTTTGGGTGATGGGGGAACACTGTAGAAGGCCCAGATGAGGATGAAAGCTTGAAGGCCAGCTTGTTGGGCTTGGCAGTGGTTGGTGAAGTGCTTCAATGCATCTTTGCCACAACGTTCTTAATAAAGAAGTCCAGGTCGTTTAGATCAAAGCGTCTGGCCGAACCCATGTCCTCATCTGATGGACACCCTTATGCAGTGTACCGCTAATCAAGAATGTGCCCCTGGTTGTATTTACTGTGATCCTCGGGACTCTCAATCTCTGTGATTCAGTCAGCTGCTGGTGCTCCGTGGTCTGCTGTCATTCCAGTGCTTCTGGTGTTCCGTGAGCTGCTGTTGCGTTCCGCAGCCAGGTGCTGTTGTGGTGGTGGTGGTGGGGGGATGGGGGGAGCCAGGCTATACAATAGCGTGGCCGAGCCTGGGAGCGCCGGTGGTTTAGAACAAAATGACTAGTTGTGCAGGAAAGCTGAATGGAAGTTGTTCTTCCTGTTCACCCAAAGAGGACGTTGGAAAAAAAAAAAAAGGAAATGAAAAATGTCCCCGGTGTTCAGCTCTGTCACTATGTGACAGAGCACTGTTTCAACTCATCCTGCTATGCTGGGGTCAGGAAGTAAACTGAGGAGATCCATGAGGGAGGAGAGTATGTCCTGCTGTTTCAGCTTTTTTCTTCCTGCCTGCTGACACAGGAAGCACATCCCAGCAGTCCTCAGCCCCACAACCAGCCCAAAGAGAGAGAAAATTTGCACTGCATTAAATAAAATCTTTTAGTACATGATACGCTTAGCTCACAAATAAATAGCCTACAAAGTGCATAGTCATAAACAGTTTAATAAATACAAATCACATATGTTTAAGTACTCTGCATCAGAATCAGCCATTTGTTAGTTGAGGGCAACATCAGCCTGAATGAGCACTAGATGCTTGCCTGCTTCAACTACGTCTGAATACAAGTAGATTTTACCTGCATACTTAACCCAGAGTTTTGACGGAAACTGAAGCACATAGGTAATCTCATTCCCAAGCACTCATAGTCCTGCCTGCACTCCCTCGAAACTTATGCGGCACTGCCTCATGGCAAAGCTGAGACCAAGGAAACAAAAGATTTGAGTGCCATCGCAAGATGTAATTAATTTTTCTGGTTGGCAGTTGACACCCACAGTGGTTATTAGGACTGTTCTGGGTTGCTCCGGATTTTCAGGCACTTAAGACGAGCCACCATGTAAACTTTTAATAATTTTCCCTTCAATGTCTAAGTCCGGAAGATGTCTCAAAAGTTCTTGCACAAAGGAAACTGGGTTCTCTGTTTCCACATGTTCAGGTAGGTCGAGCAAATGAACATTTGATACATAGGCCACATTCTCAAGTTGTTCCAGCCATGTTCTCATTTGTTCTCGGCTATTATGTCCTAACGCCTACTGCTGGCTTTCCTGCCGACTCAGTAGCTGCCTGAACATCTGCTGACACAAAGTCCAGTTTGGTGTCCAGCAAAGTGAAACGACTGAACAAAGTTTTTGCTCTTTTGTCCAAATCTCCTATTGTTTGTAGTAGTGCGCTGTTGGAAGGCTCAAACCCCTGCTGGCCTCTCCATACGTTCTGCTCATCCCCAACTGGTCAGTCGGCTTCCTCCGTTTCCCCTTACAGGAGTACTGTATGGTGGATTTTCTGGAATTTCCCACTGTCAAAAGTGATGAAAATGCACAAGAAGGTAAAAGAAAGTAAGCTCTCTCCATTGCAATCATTCGAATATGTCAAATCCAAATGCAAAGTATAGCCAATGATTTTCCATCTTTAAAAATAGCCAGTTACATTTGGCAAAATCTTTAATCTGTTTTCCCCCCAAACCAAGGGCAAATCTGCATGTTTTGTACAAAAATCTGGCTGAAGATGGAGGGGTTTACCCAAAAAGCTAGTGCAAAGTGATATTTTTCATGAAATACTGACTTCACAAGAGAGGGTTTAAAAATGAGAAATTCCATTTTTTGCCAGTCTTTTCCATTGCAGATAGAAAATCACTGACCCTAGCAACGTAATTAAAAACAAGAATATGCTGAGAAACTCTGGAGCTCTGTTGCAGAGTGACTGATGCCACCGACTGCTGGTTCTGCCTCAGTCTAGACCCTTTCTCAAGATGCAGTAGATGTATCAATAAATTACTGAAATGAAGAACTGGCTTTCTTTGTAAAAATTGCATTTTTGTAAAGAAAGCAGAAGGAAAATTGTAAATGCACTGATACTACCTTTATTTGGCTATTTGGGCAAGGGCAATGGATGTGGCCTAACCAAATTTCAACAAGGCCTTCAACACCGTCCCATACAGGACGCTAGTTAACAAGCTGGGCAGCCTGTGAGTGGGTCCCAGGGTGGTAAACTGGGTCATAAAAATTGGCTGACCGGTAGAACACAGAGGATGGTGGTGAATGGAGTTCAATCCCAAGAGAGGGGAGTGACCAGCAGGGTCCCTCGGGCACCAGTGCTTGGACCAGTCACCTTTAATGTCTTCATAAGCGACACTGAAGAGGGGCTAGAAGGGAAGGAGTGTCTCTTTGCAGACAACATGAAGATCTGCAACAGGGATGACACTCCAGGACGGGTAGAGAAAATGAGAAGGGACCTAAGCAAGCTTGAGGAATGGTCAAGGGTGTGCCAGCTAAGATTCAATGCAAAGAAATGCAAGATCATACACTTAGGGCACAGAAATGTGAGGGAGGAGTACACGATGGGGGGGAGATACCGACAACCACCCAACAGGACTGGGACCTGGGAGTAATCATATCTGATTATCTAAAGGTTACCAAACAATGTGAAAGGTTGTGAGGAGAGCCAGTGGAATGCTGGGGTGCACAGGGGAGAGGTATCTCCAGCAGATGGACGGAGATGGTGATGCCAGTGTATAGAACATTGGTGAGACCAGTCATCTAGAGTACTGTGTCCAGTTCTGGAGGCGAGGCCACATCTACGGAAGCACACAGAGTACAAGCTGTTCAGACAAGGCCTACAAAAATGGTGCAGGGGCTGCACAAAAGTCATATGAGGGGAGACTGGGAGAATTTCAATATTTGTATTCCCTGGAGGAGAGGAAAAGAGAGACACAAGGGGATATGACCAAGACTTTCAAATACTTCAAGTGTGTAAATGAGGTACAAGAGGAAGCATGTTTAAAAAACAAAAAAAAGATGTTCAAGAAAAAGAGGCCATGATATGAAAATAGAGGGGAGGAGCCTTAGGGGTAACATGAGAAAGTGTTTTTCACGGAAAGGGTGGATCAATGGAACAGCCTCCCAGCAGAGACTGTATGGCTAAAAACAGTAAGGGAATTAAAAAAAAAAAGCACATGGGACAGACATAAAGGAACCCTAGCAATAGGAAAGAGAGGGTAAACCGCAGATCATTTGGGATCTGCAGTATATGAAACAGGGCAGACTAGGTGGGCCAAGCAATTTCTATGTTTCAGGCTGCTAAACAGTTGTCTAACAAACATGGCATATTGCACAATATCTGGTACGCATTATATTGTTTGCTCCACGTGATTCTCATAACTGTAACCTTTATTATGAACCTCAGCAGACTTCCGCTGGTTGATAAGAAATACCTTCAACTATTGTTGCTTAACTTCAGATGTGTAAACAGTGCTGCCTCACCTTAACTCTGCAACTTATTTACAAGAAAGGCTATTCTTTCAGGTCTACGATCTGCTGCTGACCATAAACTAGTAACCTTGGTTATTTAAACTAACTATGAGCAGCATACCTTTTGGTTTTATTAATCCTTCTCTCTGGAATTCTTTCTCTCTGGAATTCCTTGCTGGTCAGCTAGCATCCCAGTAATGGACATTTTCCTTCTAACCCAATTAGATAAGAGAGAGATAGGAGTCAAGTTAGTCTACCATGTAAGTGACACTGGATTTACACGCATTTTAATCATGTATCATATTATTTTATTGCATTTATTTTTGTAATCATTTACAATTGTTCTGCAGCTTTGCACCTGTTCCTGAATGCTGTTGTGAACGAGCCAGATCAATGGTTTTCTATTTCCTTCCGGAATAAACATAATGAATGAAGAAAGTTTTTATGCACACAAAAACAAAAACTTTAAATAATAGCAATAATATACTCTGGGGTGTGGTATATCATGGCAGTAACTTGTCCACTTACAATGCATTTGAGGCGTGGCAATATCCCATGATGCACAACAGGGTGGGGTATATCATTCATTAATTATCCAATGACTAAAACAAATTCTCAGACTTGACTGGCTAACAGCTGTGGGAGCATGCCTGCAGATACCCATGTCCAAAAAAAAAAAAAAATTCTACCAGCCAGCAGACTTTTTGCTTGCCTGCACAGTATTCCACCCTCCTTTGTCCACATATATTATGGCAGCCCTAGTCTTCATTCCTCACCACAGTGTTTTAAAAACAGGCCTTGATTTATACAGTACATCCAGTGCTGCACATCTCACTCAGTCCCAGGTGTCCAACACACCTCACCTGTTGCACTCTCAGAGCTCACAGTAAGAACAGACTGCCCAACTACTATCCAGGGTTTTATTAACTCTAAAAATTGATTAGCGTTTTGCTCAGAAAAATTCTAAAACATTGTGAAAATGCATAGCACTTGCCTCACTGTGTTTAACAAACATAACACTTCCACAAAATCTATATAAATGCTTTCTGTACAGTTAGTATTGTCCCAAGAAAAAAACTGCTAATCAATTATTTAAAACCCTGCTATCCAAACTAAGAGCTGTACCTCCCTCCTACCAGTTCAACAGAAACACAGAACATGACAGCAAGGGGTTACCCATGAAAACAGCTACTACAAATGAGCGATGGCAAATTAGCGACTGGATAATCGTGACTGCTCTATCAGAGACCAGCATAATTGAGTGAATAAACAATTTCGGTGACCGCAAATTAATAATCATAATAGCGATTACCCAAATTCAGCGACTATTCCATCTATACTCACACAATTTGACCAAAATTGATCATAAGTCCCAGGGTCGGGGAGTCTGTCTGCCTCAGTGAATTGCTTCTAATACTGAATCATGGCTGTTTAGCGCCCTCTGCTGACAAGTTAAGGCAAGCTAAAAGTTTGGGAGATCACGGGAGGCATGTCACTCTATCATCAGGAAGGTTGGGGGATCACAGGAGGCATGTCATAATAGCGACTGACAAATAAACAAAAAATCTATTCTTAATTAGCAACCAAACAGCCAGCCAAATCAAAGAAACAAATCAATTAAAAAAGCAATTCAAAAGGCCAATTAATGTGCGAAATAAAAAAAAAAACAATTTAAAAAGCCAATTGTTTGAGGTTCGAGGTGCTCTTAGGTGCATTCACACCTGAAATTGTAAGTTGTAAGCGTGACCTCGGAGGTAATCGTACAAGCTTCTTGTTCCAATAGAAGCCACTATAGCTGCAATGCGAGCATTGAGGTCCTTGTATTTTTTTTTTTCCAGTCGCGGTATATGCCCCAGACACAATTTGCTCTAATCTAAATTCCGTGAGCCTCTGTTCCTCCTTAAGAGACTGAATCAACTTCCACATGCTGGGATGACAGGCACCTAATCCGGAATTGAATCCCCTGTGCCAGCCCACTACAGCGTTATTTGTTTGTGCAATTCTCAACATTGTAGCACTGTGGCAACTCCACTGATGAGGGGGGAATTCTGCCCTCCTACGTCCAGAATGGCCCCACTGCCTTCCGACCCAAGTGGTCTCGAAATAGTCAAGTAATGGCAACAGTAGTTCATCATGGTGTTCAAAAAATTCTAACTAGCGCATATCGTCAAATGCTTTAGCTACATCATCTGGTGGTATAAAAGCAAGTGACAGAAGCATGCGAATGTGTAAAGCAAAATCAGGGTCTGCACCATAACGTTCATGTATATCTGGTAACTTCTGAATCTTTCTCCAGATACATTGTGCTAGATGGAAAAAGCACCCACACATATCTGCAGATGGAAAAGCATTGGCGAATGCTTTCCATGCAGACTTCTCAAAGTCAAGAATAGCTGTAAACGGTGTTAGGTTTGGCAACGGTGATTTAAGTTGGGAATATACCCTGTCATATGTAGTAGTTTTGCATGAACACATGAGTACAAAAACAGCAGTGACAACAGTTCCTGACTTAACACCATGTATGGTGTACAGTTGGTCAAATAGCGTGGGACACAATCTGAATGTGCTGTCCATCAGCCAACCAGTGCACTCACTGAGAAATCTTATATTTGCACTGATTACAAATATTAGAATCTTGTCCTGCTCCTTGCCACTATCGAACAGCAGGAAATTTTCACCACCTTCAGTTACTGAAAATTCAGCTGGAATGACCAATTCCTGCACTGTGCTGGGTGTAGCAGGGCAACCGCGTTCTACCTGACGTATCCCCTGCACAGTTTTTTAATTAACTGTACATCTGGCAATTGACCAGCAACTGAGTGAGGTGCAATAGAAGTGCACTGCACTACAACCTGTGAAGTGCTCTCGACACAACCTCTTGCACGCTCTCTTACACTAGCCATGACTTTACGTACACCAACTCCTCCAGCATCCACAATATAAGTATGTTCTCTGATTTGAGCCATTACCTTGCCTTCTATTGTATGGATGCATGCAAGGCAGTTGAAACGGTGTGCATCCACACATCGCCAATACACCTTTCCTCCTTTTTCTTTGTCACAGCGATAAAGGAAACCAGAAAATAAGGCTAGTGGCTTTCCCTTCTGGTTTGCGATAAACCCCACATCCATGGTAACCTCAGTCTCGGTACTGACAGGGTATTGGTACCTTTAAGAGTTAGGCTAATGCATTGTGGGATCCACGAAACAGGAAGTAATACTAAGTAGTATATCAAAAGCATCAGAAGAGCAGCTTACTACATAAACTTAGACTCCATAAATAGTAAGTAAACTCAGACTGAATGCATAGCGCTATTATTACATGGTAGCTGAGATTGTGGGGCGCTGAAATTTGCGAGCGCTATTAATGTAGTCGCTGAAAAGGAGACGCTCAAATTGTAGTCACAATTGTATAATCTCGATTTTCACATGGAACCCAACAAGGCACAGAGACTAACCCAGTCTGCCCAACCCTGTCTAATTTTGGGAAAGTGCCAGTCAGTCTTCGCTACTCCTCCCACCACCAACACTTCCACCAAATTGCTTTCTGCACTTCTCTTCTGTGAAACATACAACAGCACCACCTACTGATCATATAAAAAGGGAACTACTTTTTTATATGTACGCCTACACTGTAAAAAAAAAATTTATTTTAAAGTTTGTTTTTTTCATATTATACACACGCAAAAACACTTTGATAAGATTAACACATAAATACAGACTTTGACAACAGATAAGGACCGCCTGTCCCACTTAAGTCTGCCCATTTCCCCTACCTATTGTATAAACTCCATATACTAATTTTGTTTATAGAGTAGGTAGGGAAATAGGCATGGAACATTGCCACTTTGAGGATCCTTTGAGTCACTCAACCCGTGGCCTTCTGCCTCATATCACTCAAGGGATGGCACTATCCCATGATAAGCCACACCCTGTCATGTATTACTCCTCAATTATGCAATAAGGAAATAAAGTCTGGAAACCTGAATGGCTGAAAGCTGCATTTAACTGTTGTGTTCCCAGCACACAACTCACCCCATTTAAAGAAAGGGTCCCATTATTAATAATATGCCTGTTAAATCCAGAGTCGCTAAGTAGAGCAGCATGCACAACTACAGGATTTCCGTAGGCCAGATCGGAACTTCGGGCACCCATACATGTGCGCCATTAAATGTACTGTTGCCATTATGCAGCTCTAAGGGGGGGGGGGAGGTATGGACAGAAAGATGACACTGGCTCATCCCTAGGTCCCAATTAAAAATGGTGCATATGGCGATTTGGCCACTGTTGTGTAACATTGCAGATATATTGAGGTTATATTTTCTGTGATTTTAGTTATGTTTAAAAGTCCAAAAAGGGCCTGGAAATAAAGTTGACAAAAGGATGCCCATGTGTTTTTTAAAGGGAGAGGAAACTAGTATTCTGTGATCTGGAAAAGGCATCCTTAACAGGAAACTAAGATTACATTTCAGTAGGATTGGAATTTCCTGATAAACTGGTCAAAAGGCCAGTGTTGTGAAGAGACAGGACTTGGAAGCCATCTCCCCTGTCGTAAAACTCTAAGATCAAAAGGGAAACAGGTGCAATACAATTTTAGGAGATGGGAGCAACTATTGTCTGTAATAAACTTTTAACTCAAAGAGAAATGGATATAAAAGCAGGAGATGTCTGCAAGGTTACTGCCCGTCTATTTACATTTTATTAACTGGCAGAAAATTTGAACTGTAAGAGAATCTAATAATAAATAATATGGTTCACTTAAAAACTGGGAAAGAGCAAGCGAGACCCCTGCTGGCCTAAAACAATAAGGCCACCACCTAACCACAGACTCGAAGGGCCATGCCTACTGTATATAAACCCCTCAAAACCAGAAGATCAGTGCATTGCATTTTGGACATTTGTTCCTGACGCACAAGAGAAGCAAAAGTGCTACAGAGACAGACTACGGACCAGTGAATGCAAGAAAAAACTGGGTCTTTGCAAAGTCATTTATTTTCTGGACTATGATCATCCATGAACAAAAAGATAGAAAGTAGTTAAAATTTTCGTAGTGCATTTTGTATTTAAAGTTTCTCAACTTTGTTTTGTTATTCTGTAACCAGATTTCTGAAATTTTTGTTTAGAAAAGTCTGTATGATATTTAAGTAATTTTCGTAAAAGCGTTTTTCTTTTAAAATTGCTTGTGAGTGATTTGTGGGTGTGTAAAAAGGTGGAAGGTTTATTTAAATCTGAAACTAACCTGGTTAATGCAAGGTGTAACTGTTGCTACCAAAGATAGCAAGCAAGAAGGGTCCTCACCAGGTTACAGACTTCAGGCTGTATTTTACCCTTATCCAGATTTTAAAGAGGAAGCCCTGGTACCTTGTGGCGAGTGCTCAGTTGTGAACGTAGTGAGTACTGTAGACGGACATGTGGAGTGTATTCCTGCCCCCCCATCATGGACTGTACTTGGGGTGAGCACTGTAAGCTCAGTGGACCTATCCCCCAGGAGTGTGTTCGTGACAGTGTTCATATACAGGTGTCCAGCATCCTGTTCCGGCATCAAACTGCAGGAATCCTGTAACTGTGCATGTCACTCTTCCTAGTGACTGGATTTTAAAGGAAGTACAGTTTTCCTTTGTCAGTGGGAATCGGGTAATGTGGCTAGTGTGAAATTAGGAGACCACTGGTTCAAATCACAACACAGCCAATGTCTCACTATGAAAACAGCAAATTAGTTGTCCTCCATGTGATTCTGTCTTACCAGCTATATAAACAGGACAGAAGGCAGGACTCCACTAAAAGAAAATGAAGTGATAACATTCAGTTAGCCGGGGTACAGGAAGGAATAACTGGCTCATGACGGTGATTAAATGCCTGAGGCTGAAGCATTTAATCAAACACAGAAGCTAGTTATTACGAGCACACACCAACTAACTGCTATTATTGTATGACTGGGAGTTTTGAAACTGGGATTTTTTTTTTTTTTTTTTTTAAGCTCAGTGGCAGCTGAGGTGGATGCCTTTTTTCCCCTTTTTGCTGTGGACAGGACGTGACTTACCATGTGCAAATCTTAAACAGCTGCAACTCATACCAGGTAGCTGCCTTACCTAGGCACTATTTTAGACAAAAAAAAAAAAATTTTTTGTGCAGTAGTTTTTTTTTCTAAATCTCTGGTAACCATACACATAAGGCACACAACCTGTTTTCAGGGGTGACCTGGGAGCACTGGGGTGGTTAACTGTGTTACTGAGAGTCACACAGTTTGCAAGTGGAGGTTGTAAGAATCAAACCCAAGTCTACTGGATGCACCAAGCTCATTCACAACTCGTTACTCCAACGTCCAGGCTATACTCCCCACCCAGTTGTTTAAATGCATTTACCCTAGAAAAGCATGGTTTGTAACTTCCATATGAGCCCCACACATGTATACATGGCGAGAATGATACCAACAGTACATTTAGAGAGCCCTACCCAGTCAATCCTCCATGTATCTCCATAGAGCACCTACAGTTCCATTCCCCACTTCGTGTTATGAAACTGCTGTTTGTAGGGGTTGGGCTGCAGAGCTTGGCTGCCATTTGGCTCCTATCAGGAAGTTACAAGCAGAGTTTTTCGAAAGTACATTTAAAACTGAACAAAAAAATTTTACTTTTTCCCACCTAAAACAGCTCCTAAGGCAGGCAACTACTTGGTATGAGTTGCCTGCCTGGAGCTAGAAAACGCATCATTTGCTCTTTAAATGTGGATAACCAGTTAAGGGAGTGGTTGTATTAATTTGTAAGGTATTAAACTACAGTCATCCTCTGTTCTATTTGACTTACAATGGACACCTGTTGCATAAACGATGATAACCAATGTTAAAGAATATAGAACAGGGCTGTACTTTTTCTATATATCTGAAGGCAATGTCCATATTCAGACACAGCAAAGCTTGAGTGTATTCTGACATCACTGAATTACTGAGGAAACATTACAATAATCATTCTGCATTCCTCAGCAGCAGTCCTAATAGAGTGCTGCCCACCAAGATCAAGCACTCTGTGTGAAATGTCAGTTGTCTGCTTTCTGGGGTGGAAACAGGGTACCAAACACTAGCAAATAATACAAAATGTACATAAAGTGCTGCTGTACAGTTTCTGCTGTGATAGCCTGCGGGACTGGCAGTATAGCCTAGAGGTTAGATTAATGAACTGTGAATGAGCTTGGTACATCTAGCACACCTGGGTTTGATTCCCACAACCTCAATTTGCATACTGTGCGACTCTGAGCAAGTTACTTAATCTCTCCAGCGCTCCCAGGTTGCCCCTGAAAACAGGCACTTGTGCCTAGTGGGCCTCACCTGGTTACCAGATGAAATTATCTTCAGTGTAATCCAGTGGCAGTTACTCCAGTATGTCATGCAGTAATCACCATTTGCTTTGTTTCATTACCGAAGCTTGTGCAACCACTGATGCATCCACGTGGGCAGAATAAGCACCATGACAGGCCCAGGTAAGCAAAATTTGGTGACTCATTCAGGACAGTACAGACAGGTTAAGAATCTAGCAATTCTAACCTGCACTTACATTTTTAGCACTCACACAGTTTTCAGAGTGCACAAAAACAGCACAGTGCTAATAGTTTCAGTACGCTGCCCCAAATACATTATTGTGAAGTAGAGTAGAACAAGTGTCTCCTGCAATGGCGGATGAGATCTCAGTGATCAAATTAATGTGGAAAATCCGTGGGGGGGGGTCACCCTTTCAACCCTATGTTCTAAACTACACCCCCCCCCCCAAAATGGTTATCATTGCCAGCTGCTGGTTAACTGCAAAGTGAGTGTGTGACATCTTCTCAAAATCTTGTTCACCACTGCAGGTAGCATGTGATCTACACAAACATACAATTAACCCTCTAGTAACATCCACAGGAATGGGAAAAAAAGACTTTCTTCTAGTTCTGCAGAAAAATCAGGCTTGGACTGCCCCTTCATGCACTCTCTCCTTTGAACCGCGACGTAACATATAGAATTAACTGCTCTTTGTTAAGAACAAGTAGATTGTCAACACTGAATTAAATTGGTGACATCAGCAGCACAAGAGGGAAGCTCGAGTGCCTTCTGTCACCGATAACGAGGTGTTGAGAACCTGCAAGTTCTTAACAAAGAGAGGTTTTGTTATTCTATATATTGCATTCCAAGCATGTTTTACTACACAATTTGTCTTTGTTTTAAAAGTGGAGCTCACTGTCAAAAATAGTAGTGCTAACATTTCTGACATTAACAGTACTGTACAGCAGTGAACAGCTGGGGTTTAAACAGCTGATTTTGAATCAGTGCGTGATGCTTTCCTCGAATGGGGAAGTTCAGCTCACACTTCTGTGACACTCCATAGAGGGACACTGATTTTCTTTGGCAGGGCTGTGAAAACTTGTTCTTCGCGTTCCGTAGTGTTTAGAATAACAGGTTCTACTTGTCTTAACATTCCGAAATGTGAAGAACAAGTTCTGCAAACCATACTTATAACATGCTTGGAGTGTATTATATCCTAATTCCCATTACTACTCCAGCTCAGGAGGGCCATCCTGCTAAAGAACTGAAACAAGGTCATAGCTTCACTCAAAAGCATCAAAGCTTGCTTTAGAAGAAAAGTACCCAACTTGAAAAAAATGCAAAAACACTAACAAAGCATTTTCAGAATAATTAATAGAATTTTCAGAATGAATAACCCTCTAGGGGTAACATCCGAAGAACTGGAAAAAAAGACTTTCTACTAGTTCTGTGGTAAAATCAGGCTAGGACCACCCCTTTATGTGCCCTCTCTGTTGAACTGCAAGGTAACATATAAAATAATTAGTCCCTCTTTATTAAGAATGAGTAGATTGTCAACACCAAGTCAGACTGGTGACATCAGTGGCACGAGAGTGAAGCTCAAGTGCCTTCTGATGTCACTGACGTAACGAGGTATTGAGAACAACTGAATTCTAGAGAGGGGTTTTGTTACTTTAATGCAATCTAGGCATGTTTTACAACACTACATGATCTTTGTTTTTAAAAAGAGGTACTCTAGTCACACTGCACCTCCTTCATTCCCAAATATTGGTTATGTTCCCTTTCTTACTACCTTTCCTCACTCCTCTTTCCACCTCCCCCCCCGCTCCATGCTCCCTCTGTTAATGAGACCACAGAACCTTCTCCAGTCCTTACCCCCACTCCTCTGCTGGGCAATCTGTCTTCTCCTATTGCATTCCAATACCCTGGAACCAGCTCCCTTTATCCCTCTGCCATTCTACCTTCTCAGATTCCTTCAGACATCTACTGAACCTCCTCCCATCACCCACCCGCAACCTGTTTACCACAGCAGCCCCCCAAAACAAAAACTGATTCTGCTAGCTCAAGACTTCAGTTCTCCATGACTAAACTGATCCCAAGTGCACTGCATGGCTTGTCTTTGTACCAATCTAATGGCTTCATTTAATTTTTCTCTTGCACTTTTAAGTAATGTTACAATATGCAATAAGTAAGTAATAATTTATTGATTGGTGATTGCCATTTCATTAAAAAATGTTCACTACAATACAACAATTACATACAGTACTTAATACATCTCAAATTAGATATATAGACAATTCAGAAAAACATACATATAAAACTATCAAGTACACGCATTGGGTGGGATATTCAAAAGGGCTACGCTATGCGCAATAGGGTTGCGCCAGAGCAAGTCCGAAAATGCGCCATTCTGCGATATTCAGCGGGAGGCAGCTGTGCCACTGAAAACATGCTGAGCAACAGCACAATGCAAATGAAGGTATGTGCAACCAAAAGGGGTGGATCCATGCATAAAGTGCGCAATGCGATATTCAAAGGCTTGCACAGTGCACAACAATGGATCAGCCGGAAAATGCACCATGACGGAAATGAGCCAAAATAAAAAAGCTCAAGGAAGAGGCGCAAGAATGCGTCAGGGAATGCTTATAAGGCAGCCACACAGAGCAGGCCACAGCAGCAGCCAGTGCAGGCCAGGGAGTAGTCAGGACAGTTTAGGGGCAGCTGAAGGTGTGTGGGGCCACAGAGTTCAAAGGCCAGTAGGTGTACCTGGTGCAGTGGAGGTAGCAGTCAGGGCAGCGGGGGAACAGAAAACAGCACCCGGCGGGGTGGGGGAGACAAGCCAGGAGATGAACAGTGCCAGCTTCCACATGGAAGCTGTAATGAGGGTGAGAAGGCATGCTGCAGGGGGACATGGCCATGGAAGGGCCCATCGGCGGTACGCCCCCAACAGGCAGTACCGTGCTTGCATCAGCTCTGAGCTGTATTCGGACGTCGAGATTGTGGGCCGGTACCGCCTGAACAGGACAATACTGAGGCGGCGCTGTGAGCTGTGCAGTGATGTGATGCAGGCACCCTCACGACAGAGTCACACCCTGTTAGTGGAGACAAAGGTAACAGCCTGCATGTGCTTGCTCGCCACGGGTACCTTCCAGAGGCCAACAGAGGACACCACAGGCATAACACAGTCGGCCACATCACGCATCCTCACCCAATTCCTCAGCGCACTGCTGCCACATGCTGCAGAGTACATCTATTTCCCCAGCACTGCGGCAGAGCGTACAGCAAATATACAGGAGTTCCACACGGTAGCACGTATGCCTGGCGTGCTAGGGGCGATAGACTGCACCCATGTGGCCATTCGCATGCCACCTGGCCCCGATGGGGCCACTTATCGTAATCGGAAGGGGTTCTCCAGTGTCAACTGCCAGGTGGTGTGTGATGCCAGTGGGCGCATCATCAATGTCTGTGCCACGCACCCTGGCGGAGCACACAATTTATTCATATGGTACCAGTCTGCACTGTGCCATCGATTCGAGAGTGGGGACATCCCCACATGACATCTAGTGGGTGAGTATGCATGTAGGATTGGCAAAGTTGGGGCAAGGGTGGGTAAGCCACAGGTGCCATGGGAGTGGCACACAGGGCTAGGGGCAATATGGTCCTGAACATGACACTAACCTCCACTATCTCCACACAGGTGACAGTGGATACCCACTCCGTCCCTGGCTGCTCACACCCTACCGGCGACCCACGACCCCATTGCAGCAACGCTTCAATGAGGCACATGCCACCACACGCAACATCATCCAGTGGGTGTTTGGGATGCTGAAGGCATGCTTCTGCTCCCTAGACACCTCCGGCAGTGCCCTATAGTACAGCCCCTCAAAGGCCTGTGGGATATTCCTGGCCTGTTGTATCCTGCACAACATGGCCAAAGACTGTGGGATAGCTGTACAGGTCGAGAAGGGGGACAGCGATGGGGATGCTGGTGACACTAGTGATGATGGGGATGAGCAGCCCCCCCCTTGGACGGCGTGACCCCCGACTGGTCCAGCTGGCCCAGCTGCACCCGGGACACCATCACAAAGGAGCACTTCACACAACACAGGTAAGTCATGGGGCCATGTGCAACCAACACTGTCCAGGGCGCAACCCACATAGACACAGGGTAACACACCAGGAGTGCATGATGGCGAGGGGAGTGGAAGGGTACAGGCACACAACCAGGGAGGGGTGCATAGTTACATGCTACATGGACAGACACACACACACACACCAGGCACAAAGTGCACAGGGACAGGTGCACAGCAGAGCAGGAACAGACATGAGAAACACACACGTCCACAGGCCACCTCCACCACTTGTACTGTCCATGTACGTGTGTCAGATGCTGGGCACCCTTGCGCCTTGGTGTACAGTGCAATGCAGGGATCATCATGCACACACACCTGTGGACAGCAGTCGGGAGGGTGTGCAGGTGGTCCGTGTGTCGGCGTGTTGGGCGGGGCACCCACTGGTGCACTGCCCACCATGACACACTGCACACAGGGCAGCACCAGACAGGGCCTGCACTGGGAGACAGGTCAGTCATGTGGCACTGTGCCATGGCCACCACGGATGCGTGGGCAGCCCCGCCGAGACCCAGCAGCACTGGCAGGATGAGCATGGGCCACTTGGGGTGGCACCAATGGACCACCAGGGGTCCCACTGTGTGAGCGCAACTTTGTCCACACAGAGGTCTGCAGCATGCTGAACATACCTGCACCAGGGGTGCTCGGGATGCCCACAGCAGAACCCGGCGTCAACAGGCTGGGCGTCACACGACACCGGGAATGGGGAGTGGATAGCGTACTGCGCGGCGTGCGTGGCACGGGGGCACCTGACTGTGTGCCCAATGCGGCCACGACAGCGACCAATGCCCAAGTCTGCCAGTAAACAGCGGCGGTCACATCCATCCGCATTTGGACAATCCCTGCCAGGATCATCGCGTTGTTCCTGCTGTGCAGCTCCACAGCCACACACAGTGCCTCCACGGATGTTGCAACCCACATCTGCTGCTGTACTGATGCCCGCAGCAGGCAGATGTGCTTGTCAAACGGGTCGTCTGTCACATTGGCAACCTGTCCCTCAGGTATGGAAGGGTCTGATGATCAACACCCCTTGAGGGTGGGCGCTGCTCACCAGGACCAGGTATGAACAAGTCAACAGGTGGTGTACATATGCCACCGCTGAACCCTGTACCCCCATACCCGGTGGGTGACTGCTGCTGCTGCCCCTCTGCCTGCTGTGCCCAAGGGACCAGTCGTTCCACTGCTGTGTCCGCAACAGTGCCAGTGACCTGTACAGCCACCGGTGCTGCCCCACGGGTGCTGATAGGCACAGCCTGGGACTGTGCCGACATGCTGGCACACACGTTGGAACCAGCTAGGTCCATGGGCGCGAGCTGTCCCGCTGTCTGTCCATCATGTGACACACACGTGTCAATGCCCATAGTGGTCGTTGTGTCATCAATGGTGCAGGTTTGTGCCACAGCCACAGCGTGCTGGCATGCCAGACCGCTGAGACACAGGAAGGGCACCCTCCACGCCTGTCTCACTGACATAGGCGATGGCAGCCAGGCATGCACACTGGTGCAATGCACGCCGGCTACCAGCAGAGGTGGATGGACCCTCCTCCAACTCCGGCTGGATGCCCACAATGGACGGGCCCTCCACCACTGTCCCCTGCAGACGCACAAGATCTGTAACAGAAAGTGAGGGCATGTCAGTGCATGGGATCCACCCCCCCAACCATGTCATACCATGCAGTGATGGGCTACCACCTGTCTGGAAGCCACCTCCTGGAACACCCTCGATAGCACTGCGCTGCATGGATGCAGCAAGACAGTCCTCCATCGGGGTTAGCTGCACCACCTCTGGCTGGCCCCCGCCTGTGGCAGCACATGCTGCCCTGATGGCTGCCACCTTCTCCTTCACCCACCTCCTGTCAGTCTCTATTTTCTTTTTACATTCCTGCACGAAGCGCTGGTGGATTCTATGCAGGTTTATGGCGCGAGCCACCCCCTCCCATGCAGCAGCACAGGCCTGAGGGGTGCCCTGCTGTCCACTGAGTAGTGGTTCTTCCTCCAGGTAGGCCTCAAAGAGTGCCTCTGTCTCAGCTTTTGTGAAGTTGGGCCTCCTCTTCCGCCCACCATCATCCTCCTCACCCATTCCTGGCTCAGCCATGTCACAGTCTGTATGGGTGCAAGTGGACACCTGTGACTGTGCAGTATACAGCAATACCCTAAGACCATAGTCCAGAACATCATACAGCATGCAACTCACCTATCACCTGCAATAACCGAATATGGCCACTGCAGATCAATGTCGCACATTTATAGCGCAATGCATGCAAATTAGGAGTGGAGCAACTTTATTGAGATGCACATCGCACCGCTGCGCCACTGAATGGCTGATCAGATGATTTGCATATGACTGAATATCGCACTGTTGCGCTTTGCGCAATACGGATGAGTGGGCTGAGCCAATGGCGCAGTTCTGTGACTGCGTAGTACACCGCACTGCACATGCCCAGGTTGCTTACACAGGCGTCTGCCACGCTGATTACGTGCTGTGCGTGATCGGCAATTCAGGACATGGCCATCATTATGCCAGTGGCGCTACAGCACTGGTCACCACATGGCGCTGTGGCACAACTGTGTAATAGTCCACTGTGGCACTGGCACACAGGTGATTGATCGCGCTGGATGTGTAGACGTCCGATGGCGCTGTGCCTGGCCTTGCGCAAGAGACCCATGACCTTGTGCCCGACCTCTGCCTCTGCGCTGATGTATGGCATGTCTGCAGCTCTATCTCACTTTTCGGTAACAGCGCGACAGGGACCGACGGCGCTGTACGAACAGCATGATAGGGACTGATGGAGTTGTATTGCACAACATTTCCACGTGGGGTTGCCGCACTGCAGAGCGCCATATTGCCTAATATAAACCTGCAGGGATGGCACGCAGGAGAGCTCCTCAGTGGAGTGCAGTGGAGGTGGCCAACCTGGTGGCTGGGAGCCTCACCATGGGCCACTGTTTGGGGAGGAACCCCTAAACATGGTCCACACCTATGTGTGGCAGCAGGTGGCTACCGATCTGGAGCAGGCCACTGGGCAGCGGAGGACACCGGAGCAGTGCAGGTACCGGTACAGTGACCTGTGCAGGAGGGAGCAGGCAGTGCTGGTGCGCCTCAGGTCACATGTCAGGAGGGGCGTTGTGCCTAGGCCAGGTGGGTGAGCCATCTATGCACCTGTATTGTCCGCATGGGTAACACTGTGTAATGTGACCAGCGCATGGGGGAGGGTTGGTCTATGGTTGGCTGTGACAGTGTTTGCAGGTGTGTGATGTATGGGTCTGGCTGTGTGGCAAGGCATACTCATTGGGGCAGAGGGCTGTCTGTTTGGGATCTCACTGATGTGTTTCTCAACTTCTGTTTCCCACAGGCGTGGAAGGGCGGGCCCGGGATGATGCTCAGGGAGGCATTGCAGAGGTGGCTGGCCAAGACGGTGGCGGTGTTGAGCTACAGCAGCGACTTGATGAGGGTGGGTGTCATTACATCATGGATGCTACTGCGTGCTGTGGGGGGGGGGGCATGGCCACCATCCATGGACAACACTGCCATGCATGCGACGTGTGACAGTCAGCACTGTCCAGTGGCACTGCATGTCTGTGAGTGCGTCACTGGTGGTCCATGCATGCACTGGGCACATGACTGTGGCACTAACTTCCCACCACGTAGCCACGTCACTAGACAGCCTTGGTTGTGTTGTGCTGGTCATGGGTGGGGTGTGTGTACAGTGGCACACATGGCTGCTGCTGCCTGGTTGGGCTTATCTTGTGCACGGTCACTGTGGGTGGGTGGGTGCAGTCCATCACGGGGTGGGCACTTGGCTGTTTGCCATGCATGCTGGGTGGGCTTCAGGGTTGTGGACAGCCACAGCCATTGATTCTGTTCCCTTGCCCTAGGTGTCCAGGTCCTGTGCAGGATTGAGCAGGCTGTCCACCGCCTGCTGGAGGTGTCTACAAAGTGCCTGTCCATTCTGCGGGAGATGCACCAGAGGGGTGTGGAACGACGGAGGAGGCCAAGGAACAGAGTTGACCTGATGATGTGCAGCCTGGAGGGCAGTAGCTGCCCCACACCTACCCCCTTTACCCTTCCCTCCCACCCTGCCTTCCTCACCAAGTTCTTCACCCCTGCCCCTTACCCACCACTACATTGTACCCGTACCCCCACCCCTTTCTTATATATATATCTCTCTGTACATAGTTTATTGTTGTGTGTTCCTGTTGATATTCTTTTATAAATCTATTTTGATATGAATACTGTGGTGGTCTCTGATTTGCAGCTGTCTATGGTGCTCAGTTGCAGTGGTGTGCACGGCATCTGGGGTGGTATTGTCCTGGGATTGTGTGTGTGTGTGTGCGTGGGGGGGGTGTCTCTGGTGTGGTGGTGGCTTTCAGCCAGTTTGGCTATGTGCTGCCACACACCGCTGGGTGCTCCTGGTGGGTCTGGCTTGTATGGTTCTGCAGGTACACAGTTGCAGTGTGCCGGGGGCATGGGATTCCTGCAGTGACGGTGACAGTCACTGCTCATGGATGGTGTCTTGGGATTCCAGTGCAGGGTGTGCTGTGCACGGGGGGGGAGGGGGGCTGTTGTACACTTGGGTTGTCTGGCCCCTTTGTGTGGCAGTCTCAGCTTGTCAGTGGGTGTGCTGGAGCACCATGGCCCAGCTGTGCTTTGTTGGCTTGTCCCCATGGGCTGGTGGATAATCCATCCTCCCCAGTTGTGCTGTGCTTCGGGTGCGGGGGTGTATTGTTAGTTCTGCAGTGTGTTCCTGTGGCATGGGTGGTGGGCCCCTGCCTACCTCCCTGGTTGTGCAGTTCCACTGCTGGGCTGCTGGGGGGCTCTCTGCTTGTGCTATGGCGCCTCTGGACTGCTCTGCTGGGCTCGCCCTATTGAGCTATGGTGCATCATATGTGCTCAGCTTCCCCTTCCAGGTTGCGTCATGGCGCAGGTTGTGCAATATTCAGATGTCGGCTGGTTGCGAAATTTGACTTGCTCCATGTTTGAATATCGTGTCTGTTGAGCATGTGCACAATTGACTTGTGCTTGCTCCTGCTATTGCGTACATTTTGGGCGCAGTTTGAATATCTGGCCCATAGTGTTTTAGATACTGTGAATTGGTTATGCCCACATTTTCCAGGGTTTGCAGCAGCTACATACATAAAATCTCCATCACCTCCTCCCCCCCCCCATACAGAAATACTACATATTCCAACTGTATGAGCAACATAATTATATTTATACAGAATAATTTACAATTGTACCATTAACACCACAAGTGGCCAACATAGCTATTCTCTTTTTCCGGATTTTGGTAATAGTAGCCAGATATGAGACTAGCTCTGTAAGAATTTTTAAATATTCTCAACTATATAAAAGATCCAGCATAAACCTCTCAGGAAAGTTGCAGGTATCCAAATATGTCTTCAGAAATGTATTCCTCTGCTTATCATACCAAGGACACCTTCGTGTAACATGCTTTAAGTCCCCAGTTTCATGTAAATTACAGTAGCAAAATTTGGGCACAGAATGTTCTTTAATATATCTTGCCTCCAACACCATACTTGTAAATGTTTCAAATCTATATCTAGTTAGAATTGCTCTGTATTCAGATTTTACTAAATTCAAATAGGGTTTTAGGTTACATTCTATGGTGTTACCCACAAGCCAATTTGATGTTTTTTATTTTTTTTTTGTTGAGATCTACAAGATTCCTCTGACTATATAACTGATGAAGTTTCTTTGTGATAAATCCTTTGTAAGTTTTGCTTATACTGATGTTTTGGCCAGCCCAGACTTTTAGACACGTTAGTCCACTGTTATCCAAGAGCCTATCCACCGTATTTAGCCAGCCAGATGTATTGCACCAACGTAAATTCTCCTTTTTTAAAGCTAATTTAACAAGATGATCTGTCGTCAATGAAGTTGTTTTTACCCAGAAATTAATTTGTCTAGCCTGTATCATATAAATGAGGCTTGATTGTCCCAGCTGTGATCTAACCAAAGCGCTAGAAGTACCCAAGGGAAGTCTAAGCATTTTCTTATATGAAGTGTTTATTACTGACTCAATTGAGGTAATATTAGCACTACTCCAAACTCTGGCTGAGTAAAGAATTTGTGGAATAACTTTGGCATTCATAACTTTTATGAATGGAACGACTGTGCAGCCACCATACAGATAATTAAACCTGTTCAAGGATTTTACTGTATTTTTTGCTTTATCGAGAAGGTATTTTATGTGTTTTTTCCATTCCAAATTACTTGCAAACCAAACCCCCAAATATTGATATTTAAGTTTTTTGCTGCCAATGTATAAGGATCTATATTTACTAGTGCTTCCACACATCATAACTTGTTATTGTTAATATTAGGCTTTAAATTATGTGTTATACATAACTTTTCCATCAGATTCAAAGCCCTCTGAGGCCCCAGCCTACTGGATGACATTACTGCAAGGTCATCGGCATAAGCAAGTACCGGTATCTTATGTTTACCAATTTTAAGGGCGCGTTGATCATTCTTTTCAAAAGCAACTATAATATCATTAATATAGACACTGAAAAGCATAGGGGCCAAAACAAAACCCTGGCAGACACCGAGGTTAGTCTTTATTTGTTCAGTCAGATCTCCTGCTTTTGAACATTTGATCTGTACCCCAGTGTCTGAATATATTCGTCTAATTAAATTAGGTTGGAATCTATATCCAGTTTTTGCATTTTTCCCCACAACAATGATCTTTATAAGGTGTCGAAAGGCAGAGGAAAAGCCCACATAAGCAACAAAAAGTGGCTGCTTTCTAATAACACAATATTTTTCCCGAAGATTATCTAATACAAATATTTGGATAAGAGTGCCTTTGTTTCTAGCGAAACCAGCTTGTAATTGAGACATAGAGAATACTGGATGGGCAACTATAGAGAACCTGTGTGTTCTGCCACAGAGGGATTCTGATTCCCTCTGACCTCAAGAGCGAAGCTCGAGAGGTCCATGGGTATCAGAATCCCGAGGTGGCGAAACACACTGGTTGTGCATAGAGTTGCTCATCCTGTATTTTTTATAGTGTATAGTACTGTGTGAAAAATGTGTTTTGGGAGTTCTTTTGCTTTCAAAATGAAACTGACTCATGCAATCTCTAGAGGTTCTAGAATGCTGTTCTACCACAGTAGGGTAGAAGAGCATTCCATGACCTTGGAACTGTGGTAGAACAGCATTTTGAAAGGGATGGAATTCTATACAGAACAACACTCCACTATATACACTATATTATTTTGCTCAAGCAAGAGGTTTAATCTATTTAAGATTACCTTGGCAAATAACTTTGAAAGATTATCAAGTAAACTTATTGGACTGTAGTTACCAAGTTCTGATTTAGCACCTTTTTTTTTTTTTTTTTTTTACATATGGGCATTATGTGGCTATCATATCATGTGGTCGGAAAGTAAGTATATCTTATCATTTTGTTAAA
Organism: Neoceratodus forsteri; assembly: GCA_016271365.2. Lineage (NCBI taxonomy): Eukaryota > Metazoa > Chordata > Ceratodontiformes > Ceratodontidae > Neoceratodus > Neoceratodus forsteri. The sequence continues at coordinate 1,385,727,535 of CM028131.1, read as the reverse complement.
TAGGTCTGTGAGGACCTGAGACCACCAGTTGTTATTCTGTCTACAGCTATCAGTTGAGAACTTGTCAGGCCCAGGAGATTTATTTGCCTTAAAACTATCACTAGCCATCTGTATTTCATAAACTGTAAACCAGTCAAAATCTCCAGTGATTTCAGTATTCACAGGCTCAGACTGAATTTTCTCATACAAAAAACATTTTGGAGGAATAATCAACCCATATATCAAGCATAATATAGATGTCCATTCTAGTTTTAACCGTTTCCACACCAAAAGCCACCAAAGTCCAGAATGTTTTATCATCTTTATTGACAATTGTTTTGTGTATTGTTTCTCATAAAAGTTCTGGTGTTCTAGTTTCTTGATATTAACACAGATTTTATATTTCTTTCTGACCAGGTTAATATTTTTTTAATTTTTCCTAGCAGGATTGTTTTTAGTGATTCTTAACTGTTTATTTAATTCTACCTTTTTACACCTATAAGATTTATAAAACCAATTTTCATACTTATGTATTGTCCCAGGTTTCTTGTTATTAGTTGTGAGTGCGTCGATACATGCACAGTATGTTTGCAATATTAGATTATAAAATTGCTCAGGTTCTAAATCGCTTTGTAGATGCTGCATCATAATGGCCACAAAGCGGTCAGATGCTATATTTATTTCATCAGTCGCAATACTGTCCCATCGTATTCTGTTATTTCTGATGTTTACTTCTTCCTCCCGCGTACGGATACTGGGTTTTCTACTAAACCTAAATAATAACAGAGACATGTGGTCACTCTCTGTTCTTTGTATTACCTTCAAATCAGAGTATTTTTTATAGTCAAATATTGTACACACAGCAAAATCTATAATAGTAAAGCCCCTTGTTTCGAAACATGTAGCCTTTCTTTCAATATCTGACGCCAATCTGCCATTTAATATTATTAGCTGAAGTGCATTCAAAACATTCATTTGAAAATTCTTGTCTATTTTTCTTATCAATGGAACTCCTGACTGGTACATCCAAATTCAATGCCATTTCATTCAATTCTATGTTCTGTTTGTCATTGAGGATCATGGTGTTAAAGTCCCACATCATCAAAATTTCAGCACATGAATTTTTCAACATTATAGATTTTATGTCTTGTATTATTTTCATCAGATTTTTATCATGCTGTGATGTACTGGAGTGTGGATTATATAAATTAACCAGTCAAACTAATTCATCCCAAATTATATTACAAGTACGTAATTTGAGTGAATTTTAGAACCAATAACCTTCATATAATGTTATCCTAATGCATGTAATTAAACATCCCATATCTCGTCCCATTTTTTGGGGTTTTAGACCAGGACTGTGGATTTCGAGATAGCCGTTCAGTTTGATTTTCCCCACATTACTCATGCTATACCAAGTTTCTTGCAGTACTATAATATCGCATTAAGAAAAGACTTAAATTCAGAGTCCACAAATTTCTGAATGATACCTGCAATGTTCCAAGATAGGAAACCTATTTGCTCTTTATATTTTTCCATACAGACCACAGCAGAAATATTCCAAGGGTCAAGAACCTATTCAAGGCAACAATCAGTGAGCCCCACAGACCCTGAATTCACATGAAGTCGATTATTGTCTTCATAGTTTCATACCTATTATTCATATTTGTATTGAAGTGTACAGTGCGGCGCCGCACCTTTACAGATAATGGAGCCCCACTAGCATCCGCCATACTTCCGGGTCGCTGTCTTTTTGTAATTAAAATAAAGCATGTTGCAACGCGAGAAAAATGCCTCAACATACTTAAAAGCCTTAACCAGAGGGTAAGTCTTGTGGGGGCAGGAGGCTAGCATGACGACAGGTTTCCTTTAAGAATAATGGGTTCTACTTATTGGGAAAGTCCTCTCAGCCTCTTATTCTATTTCCGTGTGTTATTTGTTGGCATACACAATTATTGCCTCTATTGCACCCTTCTAATTTCATCAAGGTTTAAATATACATGAAGATACAGTACTTAAGTCTGGTGTGAAAAGCTGATTGACTCCACCTCAAAGGAAATTCCCTCATGTAAGGCATCCTGGAATTTTATATTTTGGTGCCAAAGCCTACAGTAGTTACACTGTATTAGTTCTGTTGCAGTGCTCTGTGATCTCTATGTTTTTGTCTTATGCTTTTCAGGGCACTGTAACTGCCCTGCGGTTTTCTGTAGTTTAAAGTTTATCTGACTTAGAAAAAAAAATGGTTTGAGAGAATACATGGACTTCACAAAACAGGTAACAGAACTGAATGACAGTAACTTCTGCTGACCTTGCAGGTACGCATCATTGAAAACCATGATGCCTTGCATAAGTGGCATCCATAGAGTTCTTTCTATAGATGGAGAGAGGCTAGAGTGCAAACTGACGCTGGTTCCTTGAAGCCAGGCATCCACCATATCACCAGAGGATTGAGGTGCCAGCAGACAGCAGGAACCCTTCTTGAAACTTAAGTAGCAGCACCAGCACATTGTTCTGACAGCAATCTACTGATCAGCTTAAGTAAGAAGCACCACTGAAAGCATGGAAATGATGAAGTAGATACACATTGCGATAGCAAAAATAAGGTACACTCATTTGTCCTTTGCTTGTATAAGCAGTGCGTTACTTGGATTGCTGTCAGAACAATGTGCAGTGCCGCTACCTAAGTTTCAAGAAGGGTTCCTGCTATCTACCGGCACCTCAATCCTCTCGCAATATGGTGGACGCGTGGCTTAAAGGAGCTAGCATCAGTCCGCACTCTGGTCTCTCTCCATCTTTAGAATTCTATGGTAGCATCATGACCTTTGGAATGGCGAAAAACAGGTTTTCACACCAGGGCAAAACCAGGTGAAGCAACCTTATTTGTATTTAAATTAGGATGACATTAGGTGGATGGAAGAGAGGAATCATTGTTAATGCATACTTGTAACATGGCTCTCTGTCAGGCGGCGGAAAGGAGCGCGGCGATTGGCCCAACCGCCACAGCTGACTGAAACCGAGCGGGTATTAAGCCACGCGTCACGCCCGCTCGGTCAGTACCAGCTGTGGCCATGGAGGCACCCGAGGGTAGCGGCCCGCTGCGGCAGTACCCGGAGTGGCCAGGAGGCAGAGGGTGCAGCACTGAGCAAGCAGTAGACATGCCAGAGATGGCATCGGGAGCGCGCCCCCACGCAGCTACCCAGAGAAGCTGGCTCGCACGCCTGTCCCGCCTAACACCCCCACAGATCACAGCACCTCCGCCCCCAGATGCACAGGCGGGTCCCGGAGCCTGCACCACCGCGGCCCCCTCAGTGAGTGTGGCAACCCCCTCCTCCGCGTCGCTGTTCGAAGGCGAACAACAGGAGGTGCCTGCTCGTTCTGTGGAAATGGGTGCCGCGGAACATACAGGTCGCCGCAGGTGAGCGCGCAACCCGATCCTGGCTGCGGAGGTGATGCTGGTAACATAAAGCTTGTCATCGCCGACAAGCCTATAGTTAGCGCAAGACATCATTTTTCAGCTTGGGTTTACCGGTGATTAATGCCCGCGGGCGCTTCAGCCGGCATTAATCCACCAGTAGAGCCCTCAGCCGGCTGTGATTAATGCTTACATATTACACAGGTATACAGAAAATACCTCGAAGGACCTTTCCACGTAACTTCTTTATTGGGCTATCCTGCTAAAGAACTGAAATAAGGCTTCACTCAAAAGCACCACAGCTCCATACCTCTCAAGTGTCACTGATTTTAAGGGACGTCCCTGATTTTGCCTCAAAATTTTCCTCTGTCCCTCGTAAAATTTGTGTTTTTGTGACAGAACAGTGGGGATTAAAAGCAGAACATAATGTCAAAAATTAAAGTAACATACTTCTTTTTCTTCAGAAAATGCATCTTAACACAAATCCCTTTATTCTGTCAGCTTTCTGAGTGAATAGCACCAGTTTTTAAGATGTGTCCCTGATTTGGGGTCTTTGTCCCTGATTTTTTAACCCTTGTCCCCGATTCATGAGGAAAGAGGTTGAGAGGTATGCACAGCTCACTTTAGAAGAAAAGCATCCAATTTTAAAACTGCAAAAAATATCAATAAAGCATTTTCGGTACTTACTCCCCACAATATTTAAGGGCAAACACTAATTTAGAATTTTGTATACCTCAGGGTCTTCCTGGCTAAGTTTTTGCAGTGCGGCTAAAGAGGAAACAAACACAGCAGGCTGACAACGAATGGTTCTGTCTAGCTCTTCCTGAGGTCCATTCATGCACAGAGAAAGAAGATCATAGCCGAGGACTTTTTCTGCCACTTGAAACATATTTTTAACTTCGTTATATTTCAGCAGACTTGTCCCCATCCCGACAAACTGACTCCCCTGACCTGGGAAGAGGACCACAGAGCTGTCTGAAGCCCGCTCCGTTGTGAGCCCTTGATGGTCTTGCAAGACGCACTGCCGCCTCACCAGAGGCCCGGCTCGCCCGACGCTGGAGGTCCATGAGCCGACACCGCAGCAAGTCGCACGATTCCTACTCATGGGAGGAGGGGCCAGTGTTAAATCGCGAAACCCGCAACACAGAACCAGAGGTAGACTTTTCTGTGATTACTGCAAGCAATATCTGAGCTAGAAAAACCCGAGTGCAAACGCTTTCTTACGTACCGAGTCAGCAGTACAAGTGACGTCACGCCCGTCTTCTAACGCAGTGACCGACGTCCGGAAGTACCCTTCGGGGCTGTGGAGTAAACGGCGGGAACGTGAATTTGATAAACCCGAGAACACTTATGCTTCTTTTTTCATTTACAATTTATGCCGCCTTGAAACTAATTCCAACCCAAGCAATATGTAATAGAGGGAATGAACTTTGAATTATAGAGCTAGTGACCTGTTAGTATGTTCAATTTATATTCTGTACCTTATCTGGTGTTACCATTGCAGATTTACAATATACACTTGTATGGCTGTTGCCTTTTATGTCTGGTGGGTTTTTGAAATTGCAGGAAGGTTTCCAAAAAGTGCCGCGCCATTTGTTGTTTTGTGATCGGAAGTTACGCATAGCGGGGAAGTCCCCGCACTGTGTGTGTTTCGATAAGCTTTGAGTTAGTGTCGTATAGATTCAGATGCATACCTCTCAACCTTTTTTCCCCCAAATGTGGTACATTGCCTCTCAAAATGTGGAACAAATGAGCAAAATGTGGAACACTTAATCAAATCTTTACCTAGGAGGCTCAGAACACTGTTAAAAAGTTTACATTTATGTTCAGAATGTCTGTTATTAATTGAATAACATGTTTTGCATCATTTACTATAGATTTTTGCTTTAAAATGTCAATACTGAATGTGGAAAAAGTCCTCAATAATGGAACAGGAGCTTTTGTGCAGTAAAATGAGGAACGTTCCTCGTAATGTGGTACAGTTGAGAGGTATGTTCAGATGTCTTTATGATCGGTAGCTTTCTAATAAAAGTTGGTTTACTAGGTTGGTGTAGTAGAATTATGATACGGAGACTTAAGGATCCCTTATGTGAAGGAAATCGAATCGAAGTAAGCTACGGTAATCAGTAGCTGCAGTGGCATTTTGGCCACCCTTTTCAGTTCGGACACTCCTTGCAGCTTTTGCCCAGCCACACACTGGGAAAAAAATGATGATTGCTCTAAATACTGTATAAGACATGTAAGCCAGCTACATTTTGCAAAAAAAAAAGTATTTATTGCACTGTACATAGTTTTCTGTACACATAATTCATTACTAGTATGTCACATATAGGCTTCTGTCACAACACTATCTGACTACCTGCCCATTACATGCTATTAACACCTACTGCATGTTTCATTTTATTTGTTTTATGTTGTGGCTAAAGGGAGTATTTGGGCTTTATTTATGTTGTGGCTTCTGTTTTTCAGATCGGATATTTTTTATAGTTGTAATGGGGGCTCCGCCTCACCCCCCTTTCTAGTTCAGTATTTTGGCTTTATTTATGTTGTGGCTTCTGTTTTTGCAGACCGGACAATTTTATAGTTGTGGTTGTAATTGGGGCTCTGCTTCACCACGTTCTATTTCCTTATTTCGGCATTCTTTTGTTGTTTTATATATTTATTTTGCAGACCAGACATTTTTCTAAAGGTGACGTCATGGCAGTAGGCGTGCAACATGTTCGCGATGAGAGGCCATACTGCCGTATTTACCTCTACATGCATGAGGGGTCCTTAACTCTCCGGTGTCTCCGATTCGAAAACGCCTGTCAGTATGCAACAGCTGCCGTGGGTTCCGGTGCTAAAATTGCAAACACAATAAGTCATTTCGCAATATCTCTACGGTTTTTTGCTACCCCTTACGTCAGACCTAGTATGACAGCCAACTGTGAATTTGGGCACTGTTTGTTCACCCTACAAATACTACTGCAAGTATAGTGGCCCAGATATTCAAAAGGGTTGCGCATGGCGCAACACAACCGACTGATGTGCCCCAGCCCAATATTCAAAAGGGAAAAGTGCGCCGCACAAATCCCGATGCGCCAGAGCGCATCAGTAATGTATGTAGGCACAGGTGGGGGGATGTGCCCATGCATAACCTGCACAGCCCGATATTCAGTTTTCCAGGATGCAGAGCCATGCATGTGTAACACCTACTTGCGCCTGCACAAAGTTAAGCCAAAAAAAAAAGGAACTAATGATGGCCACCCACAGGTGAGCTGCAGCATTGCAGGGCGCAACACGGCAGCTGCCACCTGTGGGTGACCAACTGATTCATTCACATATCTGGAATGTGTAGTACGGTATTGGCTGCACGCCCATTGGCTCACGCTGTGAACCAGTGGGCGTGCAGCCCTACCGAGCTGTCAGTCAGCGGGCGGCGGGTGAATGAGGTGCTGCCGCCCGCCGACTGACGGGGGGGAGCGGGGCGGTGGGGCTCAGTGGGGAGGGGGGTACACTAGACCACCAGAGTAATAGGACTATTTTATGTTTTACAGATGCCCGTGATCGGGCAGAGTGCGGTCCACTTGACCACCAGGGATATTGGACAGGGGCTGTGTTTGTGATTTTAAACAGATGCCCGTGATCGGTCCAGTGGACCACCAGGAATATTGGATGGGGGCGGCACATTGCGGTCTACTAGACCACCAGGGATATTAGACAAGGATGTTTTTTGAGACAAATGCCTGCGATCGGGCTGCAGGGGTGTCGGTCCCCAACAGCTGCTGCCTGGCAGGGCGCCAGGTGCAAGTCATCAGGGATCGGCGCACTGCATGCTAATGGATGTAAATGGGGCCATAATGACATGCAAATGGACGATGTACCCTTGCATAAATTATGGCCCCATTTACATGTCTCCTTTTGAATATCATAAGTGCTGTGCATGGCACAATGGCACTTGTGCTAGCGCATCTCCATGCTCCTCTCTGGCCACTTGCGCTGGCGCAGTGCCACTGCGCCATGCACAGTGGGGGTAGCCAGGGTGCGATATTCAAAGCTGCTGTGCTATAGCGCAGCTTCATTGAATATTGCCTAGGCCACACCCCTACGCAACAAAGTTGAGCTGTGCCCAGGCTTGTGCCACAGCCTGGCGCAGTTTGAATATTCAGGCCCATGTGTTTAGTGTAGATTTTGCACAGCTTTTTCAAGACTTTGTAGAGGCATTTCCATTTCATACTTTGTTTTTGAAGTTAAACATTTTTATTGTTTGAATTAAAAGTACTTACATGAATACTTACATAAAATGTACCCATTAGGTATCGATAACATTTATCTGAGTTACAACAGTTTGTACAGTGTTATATGTTAAAACAGTGGGAAGGCAGCCAAACATGCTGTTTTGACAAATATCTTACCTTCTAGTTGTCAGATTTAATCAAATATTCAAAGTGTATTGTTCTTATTATTGTGGATCACTAAGACATAAAACCATCATTCTTTTATTTCGTATATTATACTATCTGTTATGACTATCGCCTAAGCAGTATCACCTAAAATGTTTTCTCCTGGCAGCTGTGGTTCTGAGGTGGGGTCAGAGTTTGTGACCCTGTTCTATCGACAAACACGTTGTGGCTTCTGTCACTGAGCATGCACACTGAAGGCGAGGAGGGTGCCATGCCGTGTAACGCAGCTGGGAGGAACAAGAATACCGGAGGCAGTAGTCTGCTGATGGGAGGATTTGCTATATTGCTTACCTAAGCAGTTGCGGTGCTGTATGAAGTAGTCACTTGTTCAGCAGAAGAAAGGCAGCAGACTTTATACGACAGGTCTGTAGCATACTGGTGGGCCTTGGGCAGGTTAATAGGGCCATTACTAGGCACAGGTGGGCCATCAACCTGGGCTTTTCCTCCCTCTCTTGAAGTTAAACATTTTATTGTCTAAGTATAGAAGGTACATGCAAGTGTGTGTGTATGTATGTGTGTGTGTGTGTGTGTGTGTGTGTGTGTGTGATATATATATATATATATGGGATATACAATGGTGAGCTGTCAGATAAATGATTTATCTACACAGTGCTGTTTGACCTCGGGGAACTTCACGAGTGGCGTAAGCCACGAGTGAGGTGTCCGAGGTCAAACAATACAAATGTAGATAAATCATTTATCTGACAGCTCACCATTGTATATTTCATTTATGCAATAGGGATGCTTCTTATCAGTGTGGGAACATTTGGTTTTGACTGTTTATGTTCTTTTTTTAAATGGCAATTTCTGGGACTTTCTGGGACTTTTGGTTAACTTTCCTGGTGTATGTCCGCCTAGCGGGGTGGTTGCTATTAAATGAAACACCACTCATTTTGTAGAGAACTTCTTACTGAACAAATGTCATGGTGACAGTATCATGCTACCTTTTTTGTTTTAAAGTTATTCACATTTGTTTGATGAAAAAGTGAAACAAAAATTTAATTTTATGCTGTTTTTTGCTAATTATAAAAAAAAAAACTAAAAGGTGTTTATTAATGAAATGCCACTCATTTTGTAGAAATTTTCATGCTGAACATTTTTTGTGCTCATAGTACCATGCGATCATTTTTAGTTTTAAAGTGATTCACATTTGTTTGTCGAAAAAGTGAAAAGAAAACTGAATTTTATGCTGTTTTTTGCTAATTTTGAAAAAACTAAAAGGTATCTCTGAATGAAACACCACTCATTTTGCAGATATTTTATGCTGAACATTTTTCGTGCTCACAGTACCATGTTATCATTTTCATTTTAAAGTTATTTATATTTGTTTGTCTGAAAAGTGAAAAGAAAATAGGATTTTTGCTGTTTTTGCTAATTATAAAAAAACTAAAAGGTATCTATAAATGAAACACCACTTATTTTGTAGATATTTTGTCCAGAACATTTTTCGTGCTCACAGTACTATGCTATCATTTTCGTTTAAAAGTTATTCACATTTGTTTGTCAAAAAGTGAACAAAAAGCTTTGATTGACAGTTTGCATTTATCCCACATATGTGGGATAAATTTAGGTTAGTTAGATTTATTCCACATATGTGGAAATAAATGGATTTATTCAATGGCTTTGGTCTCACACCTATTGCATAAATATATATATATATATATATATATATATATTATATATATATGATATCTTCACCGAATGCACAGTACTTAAAATGATTGTACAGTTAACCATGAGCAGAATACAAGATAAAGCATTTTGTATAACATTACTACCTGAAGTTGGATGGAAATTTCCAGCATACAGTTGTACAAGTTAATTTGTGTTTTATTACATCCAAAGTATTATTCTAATTATTTTGATAAAGTTGTCTTTGTATTTGTGTGGGGTGTTATTGCTTAAAACCTCGATTATCATTGTGTAAATATAAATTCTATATTACTTGTACTGTAATTCATTAAGCAAAAAATAAAGAAGTTCTGACACCTCCACCATGTGTCTTAGTTATTGCTTAAGCTGTCCCTCTCAAGGTTAAGACTATGGTTTCATATGTCTGGCGCTCTCTTGAGCCTATGTAAGTGGAGTCAGATTTCTACCTTAATGTACCTTGTCTATTTACTAAGTGTTTATGTGTGTAGAGTGGCTACTGTATGTAGCACCTATCAAACATCTAAACTACTATATCTAAACTACATTCTACTAACAGACAACATAAAAACTATATACAGTTAAAGTAGGTGTTTTTTTGAGTAGCTGAGTGTCTTGCGGCAGGCTATAATAAACTTTGTTATGATACCTGGAGTTGAGCTTAACTATGGTTATGGTTGTGGTTTAGTTGTGGTGGTGTTGTAGTGTCTTTTGGATGTTCTATGCCCTACACTTTGTCAGTCACCCTGTAAATCACAGGCATCTTATGGTTATCCTATGCCAGCTCTTGGGTGTTTCCTCACAGAATCCTGGTGGGCAGAGGGCTGAGATTGTATATATTGAAGGAAAGGTGCCTTGGTTTGATCATATTTATTTAGGGTGTCAGAGGAGATGTGGGAAGTAGTATTGGTGCATACTAAGTGACAAAATGATTGATGGGTTTTTAATGACCCCCAGGCTATGACGTAGCTCCCACCACACGTCACATCCACTTCCAGCGGCGTAGGTTATGATGTAGCCCCACTACCTACACCAAATCCACTTCCGGTGGCACAGGAAATGATGTAGCGCCACCCTGTGTGCCAGTGACGCTAATTCTGACTGCGCCGGATCTTCATTGAGTATTCCACCCCTGATATAATGCACCCCTTTTCTGGCACGGGCTATGATGCACTTATGGGTTGGGCAGATTAGGTTGTCAGGGCTTGTCAGAAGGTCCAAGCCAGACTTGATGTTGGTAGAACCCACACCATTGAATATCCATAGTCTGCCAGCACCGTGTTTTGCTCATGTATGTGTGAGAGTTCTGAGGAGAGCAACAATGAGGATAACAATGATTAAGCCACTGGATGTGCTATGATGGATGAACCTAGCCGATGTTATCCTACACCTTCTGCTAGTGTCACACCAGAGGAGCTCAATTTGGTGTATGCTAGTATGCCCGATTTGATAAAACAATTCATGAATCTCCATTTGCAAGATACTCATGAGCTTGTTAATATAGATGAGCAGCGGGGAGAGCCAGATGTGCTGGACACTGAGAAATGCTCTGACGAAAAGTCTGCTGAGACTGGGGCTGCGAGTTATGCATCACCTGAAAAGTCTATCATGCTGGGCCTGGTTAAGGGCATTTTAATACAACTACTGCAAGATTTGATGGCACAGGACTTGAAGATAAAGTGTGAGGGCTGTGCAATTGACCACCCATCACAGCTAAGACAAAGCTGTATATAGGGACCCGACGAGGGGTACTGGGAGCTTGTTTTTCCTGAACTCTGTGAAAGATTACGCCCTCGATGGATCAAGCTACTAGTGGAATCTGCAGCATGGAAGCTTGGGTGCACAGCATCCTATTTTGATACAATACAAGCTGTTAATGATGCACTGACAGAATTTAAAGCGTTGCCTAGTATTGCTAAAGTCCTTGATGAACTGTATGACTAGTTGAATATGACACTACAGAAAGCTGTTAAAGAAGCTGTTTCTTCAGGAAGTCATAAAATATTTTAAAAACCCTTCTGCAAAAAGGAAGCCCTGTGCCCTATTACGTGTGCTTGTATGATATTGGAAGTTCTGATAAGGAACACATGGCTACGTGGTAACAGCCATTAAGATGGGTAACTTGTGGGGAAACCACCAAAGAAACTTTGAAAAGCAGAAATGAAAATATTTTACAGACATTGATAACCATACAAATTCCAGACTATGCTACTCACCACCAATGCCATCCCATAAATGGTGATAAACTTCAATTTATCCAGGTTTTGGTGAATGACATTAAAAAAGACTCACATTGGTGTGAAATAATGAAAATGACTGTATGTATAAACAATAATGTGTTAGAAACTGTTCAAAATGTGCTACCACTAATATTTGAAAAACAGGAGTCTGTTTCTCAGGGTCGTGTATTGGTAGCTATGGCCTACAGCGTTGAGATCTGCTATTCTATTTTAAAATGTCAAAGACCGCAAGATGTTAGAGATGTGATTGAATTTACATCAGATTTTCTTGTAACACAGCAAAACAAGGCCTGTCTTTTCCTGTTGTGATGTTTTATACTATCATATAGTGTAATTTTAGCTACAGCTGCTATCGCGTGTTTTGTGTTGTTATATAATGTATGTGTACAATGTGGGGCTTTCATAATAAAAATATTAAGACTGGAAAAAATGCCTGTGTCTTATTTGAGCTGTTTAAGAAAAGCATGGCTAAGAAAGTCTTGAAAAAAATTACTATGATCCTATTTTGCCTGGTAGCTTAGGAGGCATTGAAAGACTACATGACACTGCAAATCAAGAGAAAAGGCTTACCCACATGCAAGTAACACAATGGTTATCATTACAAGATGCCTAGACTATGCACAAGCCTGCAAGGAAACGATTTCTTAGAAACAGGTTAGTTGTTAACAACATTGATGTACAATGGCAAGCCGATTTGGTGGAGATGAGTAGCCTTTCCAAAGAAAATGAGGATTCTGGTTTATTCTGACAGTTATTGATGTTCTGTCAAAATATCGTGGACTAAATTGTTAAAAATAAATCAGGAATAGAGGTGACAGAGGCTTTCAAAATGGTACTACGAGAGGGCCACGATGAAAATTACAAACAGATGAAGGGGCTGAATTTTTAATGCTAAATTTCAATTATTTTTAAAGTCACAAAGCATACACCATTTTACAACATCAAATAATTTTAAGGCATGCATTGTAGAAAGATTTAACTGCACATTGAAAACAAAAATGTGGAGATATTTTACAGCATTTAATACGTATAGGTACATAGATGTCCTACAATCTTTAACAAGGTCTTACAATTATAGTTATCACCGGTCTATCAAAATGAGGCCTGTCGATGTAACAAATGACAATTCTTTAATTACCTGGAAAAATCTATATAAAGATCTTGCACCAAAAGTGAAAATACCTTTCAGATTTCACGTGGGTGATCACATGCGTGTTTCTAGAGTTAAGAAAACATTTGAAAAAGGCTATGAACAAAACTTTACCAGTGAGATATTCATTATTTCTGAATGTATACCAGTGTACAAATTAAAAGATTATGATGGCGATGAAATAAGAGGTGCATTTTATGATCAAGAATTGGTAAAAGTCGCAGACACAACAAACTGTGTATACAGGGTGGAGAAAATAGTCTCACAGAAAACACAAGGGAAGAAACTATTTGTTTTAGTGAAATGGCTTGGCTAGCCATCAAAATTTAACAGTTGGATAGAATCCAAACAGCTGAGAGATTTAAAATTATAAAGATGCATTCATGTTTTACATCATGGCAGTTGCGTGAAGGCATTAGAGGTAAAACAATGAGAATGTTTTTTATGTTACATTGCCCAGCAATGCCTCTTTTGAAATGTTTCCCAACAACATAATATCGGATTATACTGTGAAACTAGCAAAACCTATCAATTTAGTGGGTTTATGGGAAGTTGGTCTGTCGGAAATACAGTACCCAAGGACATGGGACAATATTACATCACACGATGGGAAATTTCATGCTGGTGAAACTTCTTGGCCTATGTTAATATTATCAATCCCTAGAGGTTATTATCAAAATGTTGGAAATGTCATAGTAGCCCTTAATGAGACACTGGAAAGCACAAAGCTAGAATTGTGGCTAGAATATGACAGTCAGGACTGGAAAATAAATTCCACAACATTAGTGGCAGATCTTTCATAGCTCGCTAATAATCTTTCTGTATTTTGGGGTACTACCTGGCATCCCACAAGTGCAGTCAAGCATTGTACCATATTATGCAGACATCAAGGCGGCTTTATACATTGGCCCAGATATTCAAACTGCGCTCAAAATGAGCGCAACAACGAAACAAGCACAAACCAAATGCGCAACAGGTGCGATATTCAAACATGGAGCAGAACAAATTGCGCAAGCAACCAGCGTCTGAATATCGCACATACTGCGCCATCGCGCAACCAGGAAGGAGAAGCTGAGCCAAAATGTTGCGCTATGGCGCAACCAGGGCAGCCCAGCTGAGAATTCCAGAGATGCCATAGCACAAGCAGAGCCCCCCCCCAGAGCAATGGAACTGCACATCCAGGGAGGCAGGCTGGGGCCCACCGCCAGCCATGCCACACATGGGCACAGGAACACACTGCAGAACCCACACCACACCTGCACACCCCAAGCACATCATCACTGGGGGTGGGACGGATGATCTACTTGCCCATGGGGACAAGCCAACACAGCATAGCAGAGCCATGACACCCCAGCACAACCACTGGTAGGCTGAGAGTGCCACACACAGGGGGTTGACAACCACAGTGCACATCAGCCCCCGTACGCACAGCACACCCTGCACTGTGACCCCAAGACACCACCTATGTGCAGTGACTGGCACTGCAGGAAACCATGCATCCCCCTAGCACACGCCAACCCTGCAGCACAGAAGCCTACAAGCCAGACACACCTGTGCACCCAGCAGTGGGTGGCAGCAGGTGCAAGACCAACCGAAAGTCACTGCCATGCTGGAGATACCTCCCATGCACACACACACACACACACACACATATACCCAGGACCATACCAGCCCAGATGGCATGTACACCCCTGCAACTGGGCACCCATAGGCAGCTGCAAATCACAGACCAACACATTATTCGTATAAACATATAAAAATGTATTAAACAACAACAAACAGTATAGAAACAAGTCCAACTATTTACAAGGGGGGGATGGGTACAAGGTTGGGTTGGTCAAGGGGTAGGGATTACAAACTTGGAGAGGGAAGGCAGGGTGGTAGGGATGGGAGAAGTGGGAAGGGCGGAGAAATCATGGCCCAGCTGGTTGCCCGCTTCCTGCCGGGTGTCCTGCAGGTCTGTGCCGCCTCCTCTGCACACCATGACGTGAATAAAGTGCAGGATATCAGCGTTCTGCCCCACAAGTTGGCGGATGGCCCTAACATCCCTCTCCATCCTCCGCAGCACCTCGAGGCCTAGGAAAATGGAAACACAGTCAATAGCTGCGACTGACCACAACCCTGAACACCACCCAACCTGCAAGCCATATAACCCAATGTCCCACACCTGTGATGGCATGCACCCACCCACAGTGAACATGCACATGGCCAACACAAACAGGCGGCATCAGCTATGCGCACCACTGCACACACACACACACACTGCCCATGTCCATCACAGCACAAACAAGGCTGGCAAGTGACGTGGCAACGTGGTGCGATGCCAGTTACCCAGCTATGTGCCCAGTGCATGCATGGACCACCAGTGATGCATACACAGACGTGCTGTGAAACTGGACAGTGATGCATGTCACCTGTGTCATGCCTACAGACATAGATATAGCCAGTGTCGACAGATAAGGGCCTATGGCCCACACAGTCTGTACATTTCAGCCTAGTGTTACTTTGTTTACCTAGAAGTCTGTTGCCCCTTACCCCTGACCTCAAGAATTCCGTTATGTCTATCCCGTGCAGTCTGTAATCCCGTGACTGTGTCAGCCCCCACCACTCCATCTGGCAGGGTGTCCCACTTGTACACCACCCGTTCTGTGAAGAAAGTCTTGCTCATGCTTCCTCTGAATCGTCCTCCCTCCAACTGCATCCCATGCCCTGTAGTCCTGGAACATCTTTTTCACTTCAAAATAGTGTTTCCCTGCACCTCGTTCCACCCTGTAAGATACTTGTGTGTCTCTATCATATCCCCTCTCTCCCTCCTCTCCTCCAGGGAGTACATGTTCAGTTCCTTCAACCTGTCTCCATAGGACTTGTGATGCAAACCATGCACCATCTTTGTTGCCCTCCTCTGAACCTTCTCTGCCCACTCTACGTCCTTACATAGCGATGGTCTCCAGAAATGTACACTGTATTCCAGGTGGGGCCTCACCAGTGTCCTGTATAGTGGAATTATGACCTCCTCTTTCCTGCATGGTTGTATTGTGCAGGGCTACTGGTCTCCCCCCCCAACATGCAATAGCATCGATGAAGTCATGATACTCACACTGCTCAAGCAGCTCTGTCTGTCGCTGCTGCTGCCGATGCCATTGGGTGCAACCCCTGCTGGCCCCGGTCCCTGGCATGGCCATGATCATCCTGGGCCCGCATCCTCACATCCCGGCCTGTGGGAGACATATGTTGAGACAAACATCAGTGTGACTCAAAAGCAGAGTGCCCCCTGCCCCAGTGAGAGTGCCTGCCCACACAGCCATACCCATTCATCTCACAGCTGCACACACTGACACAGCCAACCGTGGCCGAGCCATCACCTACGCACAGCCACCAAAACACACACACACCCCTACAGATAATACAGATGCATAGATGGTACACCCACCTGGCCTAGGCACAACGCCCCACCTGGCACGTGCCCGCAGCCTTGCCAACACGTCTGGCTCCCTCCGGCGGAGGTCACTGTACTGGTGCTGGCACTGCTTAGCAGACCAGCACCGTCCAGTGACCCCCACAAGGTCAGTGGCCACTTGCTGCCACACTCCGCGTCTTGCTATGGTGATGGGGGCCTCACCATTGAGTGCCTCATAGTGGGGCTCTACTAGGGCCACCAGGTTGGCCACTTCAAGTTGGCTCCAACACACAGCCCTCCTCCTAGCCATGTTAGCAGCTTTACAGCAGGCAATATGGCGCCCCGCTGCGCCGTAACCCCACATGGAGATGTTGTGCAATAGACCACCACAGGCTCCAATCGCGCTGTTCGAACAGCGCCGTCACTTCACATAGCACTGTCACCAGACAGCGCAATAGGGACGTACACATGGCATGCGAACAGCGCCAGGGGGCCAAGGGCATACACAAGGTCAGCGCGAATGATGGGCGTCATGCTATTGACGCCATCAGACGTATAGGCATCCTGCACGACCGACCAGCTGCGTACCAGTGCCACATTGGACTTTGTGCGGTAGTGCCACAGCGCCATATAGTGCCCAGTGCTGTAGCACCACTGGCACAATGGTGGCCATGGCCTGAATTGCCTGATCGCGCTCAGCACGTCAGCAGCGCGATAGGCGATCGTAAGCTATCTGGGCATGCACAATGCAGTGTACCACACAGGCCCAGATCTGCGCCATTGGCTCAGCCGACTCTTCCGTGTGCAGCGCGCAGATTCGCGATATTCAGCCGACATGCAAATCATCTGATCAGCCATTCAAGGGCGCAGAGCGCAATTTGCATGTCATTAAAGTTGCTCCACTCCTAATTTGTATGTGGCGCTATAAATGTGCGACACTGGCTGCGCTGGCCAGATTCGTTACTGCAGGTGAGAGGTGAGTTGCATGCTGTGTGATGTTCAGGACAATGCTCTTGGGGAAATGCTGTGTAGACTGCACAGTGACAGGTGTCCACTTCCTCCCTACAGATCGCGCATGACCGAGCAGAGCCAAGGTGAGGTGAGGACGGTGGGCGTAGGAGGTCCCAACTTCACACCGCAGCAAGAGATGGAGCCTCTTCCAGGCCTACCTGGATGATGAGCCAATATTGAGTGGACGGAGGGGCACCCTCAGTCCCGACGCGGCTGCATGGGAGGGGTAGCTCAGGCCGTTAACCTGCACGGAAGCCACCAGCGTTGCCGTGCAGAAATGCAAGAAAAAGATGGGGACAGACCGCAGGAGGTTGAAAGAGAAGGTGGCAGCCTTCAGGGCAGCACGTGCTGGCACTGGCGGGGGCCCGCCAGTGGTGTTGCAGCTGACCCCAACTGAGGAGACACTGGTTGCAGCCATGCAGCCGAGCGCCATTGAGGGCGTACCAGGTGGAGATTCCAGACAGGTGGAGAGCCCATCACTGCCTGTGTATGACATGGTGGTGGTGTTTGGGGGCAGTTGTTCACATGCACTCACATGTACTCTCTGTTACAGATCCTGTTCGCTTCAGGAGAGCGGTGGTGGTGGGTCCAGACAGTGATGCCGACCTGCTGGACATGGAGGAGGGTCCATCGACCTCCACCACCAGCCAGCAGGCACTTCAGCAGCATTCACGCTGGGCCGCAAACTCTGGTGTCAGTGATACGGGTGCGGGGGATGCACAGCCTGTGTCTCAGCAGTCTGGCATGCAAGCATGCCAGCACACTGTGACCATGGCAGTAGCACGTACCTGCACCATTGATGATAGAAGGCCTGCAATGGGCAGTGATGGTTGTGTGTCCCATGACGGACACCACGGCGGGCCAGCACGTGCCCTGGGCCTGTCTGGTTCCAACTTATCTACCAGCATGCTGGCACGGTCCCAGGCTGTGCCTGTCAGCACGGTGGGGCAGCACCGGTGTCTGTGCAGGTGTCTGGCACTGTTGCCAGCACAAGCGGTGGAACAGGTGGACCTGGGGGCACCAGCGGTTGAGGGCAGCAGCAGCAGTCACCCACCAGGTCTGGGGTACAGTGTCAAGCAGTGGCACATGTCGCATGCTGATCCGCCCATTCTGGTCCGGGCGAACAGTGCCCACCCTCAAGGGGTGTTGTGCATCAGGACCGTCCACCCTGGGGGTCAGGATGCGTTGGGGCACAGTACCATTGGATGAGCAAACCCCGCCTGCTGCAGGAATCAGTACAGCTGCAGAGGCGGGTTGCAAAATCCGTGGAGGCACTGTCTGAGTCCGTGGAGCAGCACAGCAGGGAGTGCTCTGGACCGAGCGAGCTGGTCCGTGTATGCGGACGGATGTGACCGCTGCCATTGACAGGCTGACCCAGGCAGTAGTCTCTGTAGGTAGACGAGTGGGCACACAGTCAGGTGCCCTGTGCACACCCACACAGTGCACTCTCACTCCCTGTTCGGTGTCGTGCGACACCAGGCCTGCTCGACGCCGGGTTCTGCTGGACATCGAGCACCCTGGTGCAGATTTGTTCGACATGCTGCAGACCCCTGTGCGGGCAAGGTCGGCGTTAAGCAGTGGGACCCCTGGTGGTGCAACAGTGCCACCCCCATGGGCCCTGCTCAGCCTGCCCTTGCTGTTGGTCACGGCGGGCCACCCACGCATCCGCGGTGGCCGTGGGACAGTGCTACATGACTGAGCTGTCTCCCAGTCGCGGGCCCTGTCTGGTGCTGCCATGTGTCAATGTGTCATGGTGGGCAGTGCACTGCTGGGTGCTCTGCTCCTACGCCGATCTGGACCACCTGCACCCTCCCAACCGCTATCCCACAGTGCGTGTGCATGATGATGCCTGCATTGCACTGTACACCATGGTGCAAAGGGTGCCCAGGTTCTGACACACGTACTTGGACATACGGGTGGTGGGGTGGTCGGTGGTGCTGTGTGTTAGCAATGTCGTTCTGCAGTGCTGGCATCTGCCATGCACGCTCTCGCCTGGTGTGTGTGTGTGTCCATATGAGTGCTCACCCCTTCCTGATGGTGTGTTTGTATGCCTGGACCATTCCACTCCCCTGACCGTCATGCACCCCTGGTGTGTTCCCCTGTGTGTCTGTGGTTTGCGCATGGACAGTGTTGGTTGCACATGTCCCCTTGACTTACCTGTGTTGTGCATAGTGTTCCTCTGCGATGGTGTCCCGGTGCAGCTGGGCCTGCCGGATCAGTCGGAGGTCCCTCCGTCCTAGGGGGGGCTGCTCATCATCATCATCACCAGCGCCACTGGCATCCCCATCGCTGTCCCACTGTTCGACCTGTACGGCTATCCCATGGTCTTTGGCCATGTTGTGCAGGATGCAACAGGCCAGGAATATCCCACAGGCCTTTTGGGGGCTGTACTGTAGGGCACCGCCGGAGGTGTCTAGGCATCGGAAGCGTGCCTTGAGCATCCCAAACACCCGCTCTATGATGTTGCGTGTTGCGGCATGTGCCTCATTATAGCATAACTGCGCTGGGGTCATGGGGGCAGTGCGGTGTGAGCAGCCAGGGACGGGTGGGTATCCGCAGTCACCTGTGTGGAATAGTGGAGATCAGTGTCATGTTCAGGTCCATTGGCCATCTCCCTGTGTGCCACTACCATGGCACCTGTGGCATTCCACCCTGCCAGAGTTTGCATTCCATTCATGTGTACTCACCCACTAGATGTCCTGTGGGGATGTCCCCACTCTCAAATCGATGGCACAGTGCAGACTGATGCCATATGGAAAGGCATCATGTGCTCCGCCAGGTGTATATGACAGACATTGATTATGCCCAGTGGCATCACACACCACCTGGCAGTTGACACTAGGGAATCCCTTTCGTTCATATGCGTGGCCATCAGGGCCAGGTGGCGTGCGGATGGCCACATGGGTGCAGTCTATAGCCCCTAGCATGCCAGGCATAC
The DNA here is from genome assembly GCA_016271365.2 of Neoceratodus forsteri. Classification (NCBI taxonomy): domain Eukaryota; kingdom Metazoa; phylum Chordata; order Ceratodontiformes; family Ceratodontidae; genus Neoceratodus; species Neoceratodus forsteri. The sequence continues at coordinate 1,385,707,316 of CM028131.1, read as the reverse complement.
GTGCTACCCTGTGGAACTCCTGCATGTTTGCTGTATGCTCTGCCGCGGTGCTGGGGAAATGGATGTACTCCGCAGCATGTGGCAGCAGTGCGCTGAGGAATTGGGTGAGGATGCGTGACGTGGCCGACTGTGTGATCCCTGTGGTGTCCCCTGTCGGCCTCTGGAAGGTGCCCGTGGCGAGCAGGCACATGCAGGCTGTCACCTTGGTCTCCACCGACAGAGCGTGACTCCGTCGTGAGGGTGCCTGCATCACATCACTGCACAGCTCACAGAGCTGTCTCAGTGTGCCCTGTTCAGGCGGTACCAGCCACGATCTCTACATCTGTGTACAGCTCAAAAGCTGATGCAGACGCAGCAGTACCGCCTGTCAGGGCGTGCGCCAATAGGCCCTTCCACGCCACGTCCCCTGCAGCATGCATTCTCACCCCCATTACAGCTTCTCATGTGGGAAACTGGCACTGTCCATCTCCCTTGCTTGACCCTCCCGCTGGTGTTGCTGTGTTACCCCACTGTCCTGACTGCTAGTTCCACTGCACGGGCACCCCCTGCCCTCTACAGACTATGGGACACACTTTCCTTGTTTGCCTTTGCTGTCTGTCTGTCTGTCTCTGTCTTTCTCTCTCTCTCCCCCACTGGCCAGCCTGAGCGCATTCTTGCGCACAACTTCCTTGAGCCTTTTATTTTGGCTCATTTCAGCTAGTCTTAACCTGGCTGCGCCGCTATTCGCAAGTCTTTGAATTATCGATTACGCTCTTTAGCATAGATCCGCCCGGGTACTCAGCACCTTCATTTTCATTCGCTGCTCAGCATGTTTTCGGGAGCGTAACTGCCTCCTTCTGAATATCGCAGAATGGCGCATTTTTGGACTTGAGCATGCGCAACCCTTTTGAATATCTGGGCCCTTGTTTGTATATTCAAATATTGTTGAGCACCAAAGAGTCGGAGACAGCCATGTTCCTTTACTTCGTTGTGTGGAAATATCTGGTAAGAATAATGACATCATAACCATCCGCTATGATAAGCCAGATTATATACCAATCAGCAACATCATTTTGACACTATAACTTCCGTAATAAGAATGATCAAGACAAAAGTGTATTTATTCTTCTTTGGCAAAGTGATAGTGAAGAAGCTTCATTTTAAACCTGTTAAAGGAACCTTTTGAATGCCTACAATGTCACAGAGGTTGTACAGCGAACCCTAGCCTTTATGTGACTATTACAAAGCACAGGCTGGTCATGGCTTGTCTGGTTTCATGGAGCCCCGATGATGTATAGAATGCGGGCATAGGTGAGTATATTTGAGGCTTATTTAGAAAAGCTGTTCACTATTACAAAAGGTTTCCAGATAGTGAAACCCACCTTAAATCAACAGCAAAAATATTGTAAAAGATGTAGTGGGGAATGTTGTGAGTTCCTTTACAACACATGATCCAGAGAAGCCACAAGATGGGGCAGAATAGTTGCTTACAAGAGAACCAATAAGAAAAAGAGAATAGCCCTCCCAGGGATCCGTGAAAGCACTATTAAAGGCTCGTGTTCAAAAGAAAGAACAGTTGTGAAGCGTGGCGTAGGAGAAAAACAGCGTAAAAACAACAGACAAGGACTTATTTTAAAATCATGTCTCTGGTACACATGTCTCAAGAATGTGGAAAATCAGAACTAGTCACTTCATGTTACCACCCACCCCAAATTCAGTAGAAGAAACCTTTATGTGAAATCCACCCTTGTCAGCCTTAAGTTCGCCCCTCTGGAGTTTTATGTGGCGGGTAATGGTAGAAGACTACGTTCGACCCTAAACAACACGTTGTTATACCTTTTGTGCAAGATCACTAAGGCTAGCGGTAGTGACATTGATGATCAGGCTAGAGTGAAGCAATTAACTACCTTTAGCAACAATCTTTAGCCAGGTGGATATAGTGGTGGGTGATAGTCTAATTAGCCAAAGTAATAACAGTTACCCTACAAGCAATTATTGAATCACTGCTCAATTACAGTGAAGACACCCTGTCTACACATTTTCATCTGGATTATTTATAAAGCTACCAGGGCAGCATGAAGATACAGCTCTTAATGGGCCCAATAAGGGTTTTAAAAGCGAGCAGCTTTACAGCAGGCAGTCGCATGGTAGAACTGGCTGGACCGATTCACGCAGATCTTTTTCCAGGAAAAATTGCTCTTGCATGGAGTAGATGTTAAAAGTAAACTTGTTCGTAACAAGAATGAATTTTGTGTAATAAGCGGTGATGCAAATGAAGAATATAAATTATAAATAAAGGCGGCATCTCTATATATAAAAAGGGTAAAAATTTCACCAGCTGTACGTATTGGCCATGCTCAGGCTTTACAGTCTACTAATGCAAAGTACCCTATTGATCATGTTAGCATGAAAGTGTTCAGTATAGCAGGTGGGAGTCTTGTATATAACCAAGATAATAAGTTTCTGGGTCAGATACCTAAATTATTGGTGATGGGCTTTGCAGATAATGAGTGCTTTCAGTGATATATATAATAAAAACCCATTCAATTTAAGCATTTTAACATTACGTTATAGCGATCTATGTGGATGGTGAGCAAGTCCTAACAAACCACTGCAGCCTAACTTTACAGGGGAATGTGCTGTCCAGAGAATATATCAGTCTGATCCACATGAGTGAAAAGCATATAAAGACAGACCTCTGCTGATAGACCGTGTAGGTTTTTGTCAGGAGTACACATTTTTTGCTTTTGATGTAATCCCTGACCAAGACTGTAGTGACCATTATTCACTAATTTGCTCAGGCAACCTGAGAGCTGAAATACGGTTTGCTGACCCACTACCAGCTACAGTGAATATGATGGTGTATGCTGTTTTTGATAATGTTGTGGAGATTAATCAAAGATGAAACGTTGTGTTTGACTTTAATTAAACATGAATACTCAACAACTGGACACATTTCTCCACAACAACTCTTCTACCAGAAATAGCTTTTGGGGGGTCTTTGCAAGTGATCAACTACCTTCAGAGTGACTTACATGCATGCCAGCCTCTTTAATTGCGAATACACAGTCCTGGTCTATGTCTGGTGAACACTGGTTAGCTATTTATTTACCACAACCATACCACTGGGAAATTTTTGACTCTTATGGATTTCTTCCAGACTTTACATTTTCCACCATCAATTGGTTACCGGGAAAATGTGAGAAAAAAACTGTTTAACTCTAAAGAGTTCAAGATGTATCATCTATGACCCGTGGACACCATTGTATACTTTTCTTGCATCATAGGTAAAAGATGGTTTCCTTTAATGATGTGATTAGTCTGTATTCTGATAATATTTAATGAATGATCCGGAAAGTTTATAAATTTGTCAGAAAGCATTGTAAATTGTTAGAAGGCTGGAAGCCTTCTTTTCTTTTAACCATGAACAGTAATTTCATGTTGTGATTGTGTGATACTGTTGATAGATCCACCGAGCAAAGCATGCTGTATTGTCTAGACAACATTGTAGTTTAGCTTTCATAGTGTATAATTAATAAAGGTTCTGTTGAGAGACAATAAACACAACCATTTGTGAATTGCATCAGAGTGTTTGTTTATTTTTACAATATGATAAAATAAAAGACAACATGTAGTTTAATTAATAAAATGTACAAAAACACACAATTAGGAGAACAGCGTAGGACATAGCATAGGTGTTAAAACATTAACCATTGTGGTTTCTTAAAAGGGGTTTTTCTTATCTTTGTCACCGGTGATGCTGTGCAGGATTCAGATGCTGTCATTGCAGAAGTATCTGTCAGAACCTCTGACAGCTGTTTTAGAACTCTGAATCAAATATCTGTTTTTATGTTAGGTACCACTGATTCAGGAGCATTAATTTCTGCTAAAGCATCAATAAATCTTTCCACCCCTAGGCTTTTTAGCATCGGTTGTATATCTTCAAGAAGTAGCAGCTCTGACTAAATCATATATATAGAGATCCTTTAATGGGCACACAGCAGTACATAAATTCTACGATCATTCCAATCTGTAACACCAGCAGACCTTTTAGTTTGTTTAACAACATTTCAGTGTTTTTAGACATGCGAAACACCTTGTAATATGTCACTGTATATGTCATCAGTGCCAGGTAATAGTGTGTTATCTTGTGACTGGAAGTAGTGCGTAATAATTGTCAAAAGATAATGACAAATTTGCAACATCTTTTTTCACCCTAGTGTACAACTGTGAGATAGCATTGTAGCACATTCCCATATACTTTAGCCTTCTCATATTCAGAGAGTCAGTCCTTTGAAGAACAGCCTGCATCTCAGCATCAGCTGGCATTTCCTCTTTCTTGAAGTAGTTCTTCAAGGAGATTCTCCTCAGCATGTCCAGCTGATGTTTAGGTACCAAATACATTTTGTGCATAAGCCATGCCTGTCCTCATCTGCTTGATAGAAGGCTGGATTAAAATGGTATAACCACACTGAGCAAAGTGCCTATAAAACCCCCAGACTGTGTTACAAGATGCTTCTTATGTTTAACAGACAGCTTTTATTACTTAATTTTTTAACAATGTTTGCGTCTCCTCTTTAGCTTCCTAATCTGATAAGGTTAGTGAAGGTATATTCCCTTTAATAGTAATGAGTACCACCTCTGCAATTGCTGCTATTAAATCATCAGAGACTGAACAGGGAATGCCTTTTCACTGTCAGTGGTGGCCCTTCACCAGCAGCAAAGCACTGCAAGTTTCTTTTCAGATGTGCTGACATGTCCCAGGGCTATGACTATCTGGCTACAATGAACAAATGGGCAGTTCTTATTTTTATGAAAATACTCGAGGACCTTTCCACGTAACTTCTTTATTGGGCTATCCTGCTAAAGAACTGAAATAAGGCTTCACTCAAAAGCACCACAGCTCCATACCTCTCAAGTGTCACTGATTTTAAGGGACGTCCCTGATTTTGCCTCAAAATTTTCCTCTGTCCCTCGTAAAATTTGTGTTTTTGTGACAGAACAGTGGGGATTAAAAGCAGAACATAATGTCAAAAATTAAAGTAACATACTTCTTTTTCTTCAGAAAATGCATCTTAACACAAATCCCTTTATTCTGTCAGCTTTCTGAGTGAATAGCACCAGTTTTTAAGATGTGTCCCTGATTTGGGGTCTTTGTCCCTGATTTTTAACCCTTGTCCCCGATTCATGAGGAAAGAGGTTGAAGGTATGCACAGCTCACTTTAGAAGAAAAGCATCCAATTTTAAAACTGCAAAAATATCAATAAAGCATTTTCGGTACTTACTCCCCACAATATTTAAGGGCAAACACTAATTTAGAATTTTGTATACCTCAGGGTCTTCCTGGCTAAGTTTTTGCAGTGCGGCTAAAGAGGAAACAAACACAGCAGGCTGACAACGAATGGTTCTGTCTAGCTCTTCCTGAGGTCCATTCATGCACAGAGAAAGAAGATCATAGCCGAGGACTTTTTCTGCCACTTGAAACATATTTTTAACTTCGTTATATTTCAGCAGACTTGTCCCCATCCCGACAAACTGACTCCCCTGACCTGGGAAGAGGACCACAGAGCTGTCTGAAGCCCGCTCCCGTTGTGAGCCCTTGATGGTCTTGCAAAGACGCACTGCCGCCTCACCAGAGGCCCGGCTCGCCCCGACGCTGGGAGGTCCATGAGCCGACACCGCAGCAAGTCGCACGATTCCCCTACTCATGGGAGGAGGGGCCAGTGTTAAATCGCGAAAACCCGCAACACAGAACCAGAGGTAGACTTTTCTGTGATTACTGCAAGCAATATCTGAGCTAGAAAAACCCGAGTGCAAACGCTTTCTTACGTACCGAGTCAGCAGTACAAGTGACGTCACGCCCGTCTTCTAACGCAGTGACCGACGTCCGGAAGTACCCTTCGGGCTGTGGAGTAAACGGCGGGAACGTGAATTTGATAAACCCGAGAACACTTATGCTTCTTTTTTCATTTACAATTTATGCCGCCTTGAAACTAATTCCAACCCAAGCAATATGTAATAGAGGGAATGAACTTTGAATTATAGAGCTAGTGACCTGTTAGTATGTTCAATTTATATTCTGTACCTTATCTGGTGTTACCATTGCAGATTTACAATATACACTTGTATGGCTGTTGCCTTTTATGTCTGGTGGGTTTTTGAAATTGCAGGAAGGTTTCCAAAAAGTGCCGCGCCATTTGTTGTTTTGTGATCGGAAGTTACGCATAGCGGGAAGTCCCGCACTGTGTGTGTTCGATAAGCTTTGAGTTAGTGTCGTATAGATTCAGATGCATACCTCTCAACCTTTTTCCCAAATGTGGTACATTGCCTCTCAAAATGTGGAACAAATGAGCAAAATGTGGAACACTTAATCAAATCTTTACCTAGGAGGCTCAGAACACTGTTAAAAAGTTTACATTTATGTTCAGAATGTCTGTTATTAATTGAATAACATGTTTTGCATCATTTACTATAGATTTTTGCTTTAAAATGTCAATACTGAATGTGGAAAAAGTCCTCACAATGTGGAACAGGGAGCTTTTGTGCAGTAAAATGAGGAACGTTCCTCGTAATGTGGTACAGTTGAGAGGTATGTTCAGATGTCTTTATGATCGGTAGCTTTCTAATAAAAGTTGGTTTACTAGGTTGGTGTAGTAGAATTATGATACGGAGACTTAAGGATCCCTTGTGCGCGAAATCGGAAATCGAGTAAGCTACGGTAATCAGTAGCTGCAGTGGCATTTTGGCCACGCCCCCTTTTCAGTTCGGACACTCCTTGCAGCTTTTGCCCAGCCACACACTGGGAAAAAAAATGATTATTAATTGCTCTAAATACTGTATAAGACATGTAGAAGCCCAGCTACATTTTGCAAAAAAAAAAAAGTATTTATTGCACTGTACATAGTTTTCTGTACACATAATTCATTACTAGTATGTCACATATAGGCTTCTGTCACAACACTATCTGACTACCTGCCCATTACATGCTATTAACACCTACTGCATGCGTTTCATTTTATTTGTTTTATGTTGTGGCTAAAGGGAGTATTTGGGCTTTATTTATGTTGTGGCTTCTGTTTTTGCAGATCGGATATTTTTTATAGTTGTAATGGGGGGGCTCCGCCTCACCCCCCCTTTCTAGTTCAGTATTTTGGCTTTATTTATGTTGTGGCTTCTGTTTTTGCAGACCGGACAATTTTTATAGTTGTGGTTGTAATTGGGGGGCTCTGCCCCCACACCACCCGTTCTATTTCCTTATTTCGGCATTCTTTTTGTTGTTTTATATATTTATTTTGCAGACCAGACATTTTTTCTAAAGGTGACGTCATGGCAGTAGGCGTGCAACATGTTCGCGATGAGAGGCCATACTGCCGTATTTACCTCTACATGCATGAGGGGTCCTTAACTCTCCGGTGTCTCCGATTCGCAAACGCCTGTCAGTATGCAACAGCTGCCGTGGGTTCCGGTGCTAAAATTGCAAACACAATAAGTCATTTCGCAATATCTCTACGGTTTTTGCTACCCTTACGTCAGACCTAGTATGACAGCCAACTGTAATTTGGGCACTGTTTGTTCACCCTACAAATACTACTGCAAGTATAGTGGCCCAGATATTCAAAAGGGTTGCGCATGGCGCAACACAACCGACTGATGTGCCCCAGCCCAATATTCAAAAGGGAAAAGTGCGCCGCACAAATCCCGATGCACCAGAGCGCATCAGTAATGTATGTAGGCACAGGTGGGGGGATGTGCCCATGCATAACCTGCACAGCCCGATATTCAGCCCAGGATGTGCAGAGCCATGCATGTGTAACACCTACTTGCGCCTGCACAAAGTTAAGCCAAAAAAAAAAGGAACAAATGATGGCCACCCACAGGTGAGCTGCAGCATTGCAGGGCGCAACACGGCAGCTGCCACCTGTGGGTGACCAACTGATTCATTCACATATCTGGAATGTGTAGTAGGGTATTGGCTGCACGCCCATTGGCTCACGCCAGAACCAGTGGGCGCAGCTCCTACCGAGCTGTCAGTCAGCGGGCGGCGGGTGAATGAGGTGCTGCCGCCCGACTGACGGGGGAGCGGGGCGGTGGGGCCAGTGGGAGGGGGGCACACTGACCACCAGAGTAATAGGACTATTTATGTTTACAGATGCCCGTGATCGGGCAGAGTGCGGTCCACTTGACCACCAGGGATATTGGACAGGGCTGTGTTTGTGATTTTAAACAGATGCCCGTGATCGGTCCAGTGGACCACCAGGAATATTGGATGGGGGCGGCACATTGCGGTCTACTAGACCACCAGGGATATTAGACAAGGATGTTTTTTGAGACAAATGCCTGCGATCGGGCTGCAGGGGTGTCGGTCCCCAACAGCTGCTGCCTGGCAGGGCGCCAGGTGCAAGTCATCAGGGATCGGCGCACCTGCATGCTAATGGGATGTAAATGGGGCCATAATGACATGCAAATGGACGCATGTGCACCTTGCATAAATTATGGCCCCATTTACATGTCTCCTTTTGAATATCATAAGTGCTGTGCATGGCACAATGGCACTTGTTCTAGCGCATCTCCATGCTCTCTCTGGCCCTTGCGCTGGCGCAGTGCCACTGCGCCATGCACAGTGGGGTAGCCAGGTGCGATATTCAAAGCTGCTGTGCTATAAGCAGCTTCATTGAATATTGCCTAGGCCACACCCCTACGCAACAAAGTTGAGCTGTGCCCAGGCTTGTGCCACAGCCTGGCGCAGTTTGAATATTCAGGCCCATGTGTTTAGTGTAGATTTTGCACAGCTTTTTCAAGACTTTGTAGAGGCATTTCCATTTCATACTTTGTTTTTGAAGTTAAACATTTTTATTGTTTGAATTAAAAGTACGTACATGAATACTTACATAAAATGTACCCATTAGGTATCGATAACATTTATCTGAGTTACAACAGTTTGTACAGTGTTATATGTTAAAACAGTGGGGAAGGCAGCCAAACATGCTGTTTTGACAAATATCTTACCTTCTAGTTGTCAGATTTAATCAAATATTCAAAGTGTATTGTTCTTATTATTGTGGATCACTAAGACATAAAACCATCATTCTTTTATTTCGTATATTATACTATCTGTTATGACTATCGCCTAAGCAGTATCACCTAAAATGTTTTCTCCTGGCAGCTGTGGTTCTGAGGTGGGGTCAGAGTTTGTGACCCTGTTCTATCGACAAACACGTTGTGGCTTCTGTCACTGAGCATGCACACTGAAGGCGAGGAGGGTGCCATGCCGTGTCGTCGCAGCTGGGAGGAACAAGAATACCGGGAGGCAGTAGTCTGCTGATGGGAGGATTTGCTATATTGCTTACCTAAGCAGTTGCGGTGCTGTATGAAGTAGTCACTTGTTCAGCAGAAGAAAGGCAGCAGACTTTATACGACAGGTCTGTAGCATACTGGTGGGCCTTGGGCAGGTTAATAGGGCCATTACTAGGCACAGGTGGGCCATCAACCTGGGCTTTTCCTCCCTCTCTTGAAGTTAAACATTTTATTGTCTAAGTATAGAAGGTACATGCAAGTGTGTGTGTATGTATGTGTGTGTGTGTGTGTGTGTGTGTGTGTGTGTGTATATATATATATATATATGGGATATACAATGGTGAGCTGTCAGATAAATGATTTATCTACACAAGTGCTGTTTGACCTCGGGGAACTTCACGAGTGGCGTAAGCCACGAGTGAGGTGTCCGAGGTCAAACATACAATAGTAGATAAATCATTTATCTGACAGCTCACCATTGTATATTTCATTTATGCAATAGGGATGCTTCTTATCAGTGTGGAACATTTGGTTTTGACTGTTTATGTTCTTTTTAAATGGCAATTTCTGGGACTTTCTGGGACTTTTGGTTAACTTTCCTGGTGTATGTCCTTCATGCGGTGGTTGCTATTAAATGAAACACCACTCATTTTGTAGAGAACTTCTTACTGAACAAATGTCATGGTGACAGTATCATGCTACCTTTTTGTTTTAAAGTTATTCACATTTGTTTGATGAAAAGTGAAACAAAATTTAATTTTATGCTGTTTTTGCTAATTATAAAAAAAAAAACTAAAAGGTGTTTATTAATGAAATGCCACTCATTTTGTAGAAATTTTCATGCTGAACATTTTTGTGCTCATAGTACCATGCGATCATTTTAGTTTTAAAGTGATTCACATTTGTTTGTCGAAAAGTGAAAAGAAAACTGAATTTTATGCTGTTTTTGCTAATTTTGAAAAAACTAAAAGGTATCTCTGAATGAAACACCACTCATTTTGCAGATATTTTTATGCTGAACATTTTTCGTGCTCACAGTACCATGTTATCATTTTCATTTAAAGTTATTTATATTTGTTTGTCTGAAAAGTGAAAAGAAAATAGGATTTTTGCTGTTTTTGCTAATTATAAAAAAACTAAAAGGTATCTATAAATGAAACACCACTTATTTTGTAGATATTTTTGTCCAGAACATTTTCGTGCTCACAGTACTATGCTATCATTTTCGTTTTAAAGTTATTCACATTTGTTTGTCAAAAAGTGAACAAAAAGCTTTGATTGACAGTTTGCATTTATCCCACATATGTGGGATAAATTTAGGATTTAGATTTATTCCACATATGTGGAAATAAATGGATTTATTCAATGGCTTTTGGTCTCACACCTATTGCATAAATATATATATATATATATATATATATATATTTATATATATATGATATCTTCACCCGAATGCACAGTACTTAAAATGATTGACGTACAGTTAACCATGAGCAGAATACAAGATAAAGCATTTTGTATAACATTACTACCTGAAGTTGGATGGAAATTTCCAGCATACAGTTGTACAAGTTAATTTGTGTTTTATTACATCCAAAGTATTATTCTAATTATTTTGATAAAGTTGTCTTTGTATTTGTGTGGGGTGTTATTGCTTAAAACCTCGATTATCATTGTGTAAATATAAATTCTATATTACTTGTACTGTAATTCATTAAGCAAAAAATAAAGAAGTTCTGACACCTCCACCATGTGTCTTAGTTATTGCTTAAGCTGTCCCTCTCAAGGTTAAGACTATGGTTTCATATGTCTGGCGCTCTCTTGAGCCTATGTAAGTGGAGTCAGATTTCTACCTTAATGTACCTTGTCTATTTACTAAGTGTTTATGTGTGTAGAGTGGCTACTGTATGTGCACCTATCAAACATCTAAACTACTATATCTAAACTACATTCTACTAACAGACAACATAAAAACTATATACAGTTAAATAGGTGTTTTTTGAGTAGCTGAGTGTCTTATGGCAGGCTATAATAAACTTTGTTATGATACCTGGAGTTGAGCTTAACTATGGTTATGGTTGTGGTTTAGTTGTGGTGGTGTTGTAGTGTCTTTTGGATGTTCTATGCCCTACACTTTGTCAGTCACCCTGTAAATCACAGGCATCTTATGGTTATCCTATGCCAGCTCTTGGGTGTTTCCTCACAGAATCCTGGTGGGCAGAGGCTGAGATGTATATATATTGAAGGAAAGGTGCCTTGGTTTGATCATATTTATTTAGGGTGTCAGAGGAGATGTGGGAAGTAGTATTGGTGCATACTAAGTGACAAAATGATTGATGGGTTTTAATGACCCCAGGCTATGGCCGTAGCTCCCACCACGTCCCATCCACTTCTTCCAGCGGCGTAGGTTATGATGTAGCCCACTACCTACACCAAATCCACTTCCGGTGGCACAGGAAATGATGTAGCGCCACCCTGTGTGCCAGTGACGCAATTCTGACTGCGCCGGATCTTACGTAGTATTCCCACCCCTGATATAATGCACCCCCTTTTCTGGCACGGGGCTATGATGCACTTATGGGTTGGGCAGATTTAGGCTTGTCAGGGCTTGTCAGAAGGTCCAAGCCAGACTTGATGTTGGTAGAACCCCACACCATTGAATATCCATAGTCTGCCAGCACCGTGTTTTGCTCATGTATGTGTAGAGTTCCTGAGGAGAGCAACAATGAGGATAACAATGATTAAGCCACTGGATGTGCTATGATGGATGAACCTAGCCGATGTTATCCTACACCTTCTGCTAGTGTCACACCAGAGGAGCTCAATTTGGTGTATGCTAGTATGCCCGATTTGATAAAACAATTCATGAATCTCCATTTGCAAGATACTCATGAGCTTGTTAATATAGATGAGCAGCGGGGAGAGCCAGATGTGCTGGACACTGAGAAATGCTCTGACGAAAAGTCTGCTGAGACTGGGGCTGCGAGTTATGCATCACCTGAAAAGTCTATCATGCTGGGCCTGGTTAAGGGCATTTTAATACAACTACTGCAAGATTTGATGGCACAGGACTTGAAGATAAAGTGTGAGGGCTGGCAATTGACACCATCACAGCTAAGACAAAGCTGTATATAGGGACCAGACGAGGGGTACTGGGAGCTTGTTTTTCCTGAACTCTGTGAAAGATTACGCCTCGATGGATCAAGCTACTAGTGGAATCTGCAGCATGGAAGCTTGGGTGCACAGCATCCTATTTTGATACAATACAAGCTGTTAATGATGCACTGACAGAATTTAAAGCGTTGCCTAGTATTGCTAAAGTCCTTGATGAACTGTATGACTAGTTGAATATGACACTACAGAAAGCTGTTAAAGAAGCTGTTTCTTCAGGAAGTCATAAAAATATTTTAAAAACCCTTCTGCAAAAAGGAAGCCCTGTGCCCTATTACGTGTGCTTGTATGATATTGGAAGTTCTGATAAGGAACACATGGCTACGTGGTAACAGCCATTAAGATGGGTAACTTGTGGGGAAACCACCAAAGAAACTTTGAAAAGCAGAAAATGAAAAATATTTTACAGACATTGATAACCATACAAATTCCAGACTATGCTACTCACCACCAATGCCATCCCATAAATGGTGATAAACTTCAATTTATCCAGGTTTTGGTGAATGACATTAAAAAAGACTCACATTGGTGTGAAATAATGAAAATGACTGTATGTATAAACAATAATGTGTTAGAAACTGTTCAAAATGTGCTACCACTAATATTTGAAAAACAGGAGTCTGTTTCTCAGAAGTGCGTGTATGGTAGCTATGGCCTACAGCGTTGAGATCTGCTATTCTATTTTAAATGTCAAAGACATAAGATGTTAGAGATGTGATTGAATTTACATCAGATTTTCTTGTATGCGCAAAACAAGGCCTGTCTTTTCCTGTTGTGATGTTTTATACTATCATATAGTGTAATTTTAGCACAGCTGCTATCGCGTGTTTTGTGTTGTTATATAATGTATGTGTACAATGTGTGGGCTTTCATAATAAAAATATTAAGACTGGAAAAAATGCCTGTGTCTTATTTGAGCTGTTTAAGAAAAAGCATGGCTAAGAAAGTCTTGAAAAAAAATTACTATGATCCTATTTTGCCTGGTAGCTTAGGAGGCATTGAAAGACTACATGACACTGCAAATCAAGAGAAAAGGCTTACCCACATGCAAGTAACACAATGGTTATCATTACAAGATGCCTAGACTATGCACAAGCCTGCAAGGAAACGATTTCTTAGAAACAGGTTAGTTGTTAACAACATTGATGTACAATGGCAAGCCGATTTGGTGGAGATGAGTAGCCTTTCCAAAGAAAATGACGGATTCTGGTTTATTCTGACAGTTATTGATGTTCTGTCAAAATATGCGTGGACTAAATTGTTAAAAAATAAATCAGGAATAGAGGTGACAGAGGCTTTCAAAATGGTACTACGAGAGGGCCGCAGGCCTGAAAAATTACAAACAGATGAAGGGGCTGAATTTTTTAATGCTAAATTTCAATTATTTTTAAAGTCACAAAGCATACACCATTTTACAACATCAAATAATTTTAAGGCATGCATTGTAGAAAGATTTAACTGCACATTGAAAACAAAAATGTGGAGATATTTTACAGCATTTAATACGTATAGGTACATAGATGTCCTACAATCTTTAACAAGGTCTTACAATTATAGTTATCACGGTCTATCAAAATGAGGCCTGTCGATGTAACAAATGACAATTCTTTAATTACCTGGAAAAATCTATATAAAGATCTTGCACCAAAGTGAAAATACCTTTCAGATTTCCGTAGGTGATCACATTGTTTCTAGAGTTAAGAAAACATTTGAAAAAGGCTATGAACAAAACTTTACCAGTGAGATATTCATTATTTCTGAATGTATACCAGTGTACAAATTAAAAGATTATGATGGCGATGAAATAAGAGGTGCATTTTATGATCAAGAATTGGTAAAAGTCGAGACACAACAAACTGTGTATACAGGGTGAGAAAATAGTCTCACAGAAAACACAAGGGAAGAAACTATTTGTTTTAGTGAAATGGCTTAGCTAGCCATCAAAATTTAACAGTTGGATAGAATCCAAACAGCTGAGAGATTTAAAATTATAAAGATGCATTCATGTTTTACATCATGGCAGTTGTGAAGGCATTAGAGGTAAAACAATGAGAATGTTTTTTATGTTACATTGCCCAGCAATGCCTCTTTTGAAATGTTTCCCAACAACATAATATCGGATTATACTGTGAAACTAGCAAAACCTATCAATTTAGTGGGTTTATGGGAAGTTGGTCTGTCGGAAATACAGTACCCAAGGACATGGGACAATATTACATCACACGATGGGAAATTTCATGCTGGTGAAACTTCTTGGCCTATGTTAATATTATCAATCCCTAGAGGTTATTATCAAAATGTTGGAAATGTCATAGTAGCCCTTAATGAGACACTGGAAAGCACAAAGCTAGAATTGTGGCTAGAATATGACAGTCAGGACTGGAAAATAAAATTCCACAACATTAGTGGCAGATCTTTCATAGCTCGCAATAATCTTTCTCGTATTTTGGGGGTACTACCTGGCATCCCACAAGTGCAGTCAAGCATTGTACCATATTATGCAGACATCAAGGGCGGCTTTTATACATTGGCCCAGATATTCAAACTGCGCTCAAAATGAGCGCAACAGCAGGAGCAAGCACAAACCAAATGCGCAACAGGTGCGATATTCAAACATGGAGCAGAACAAATTGCGCAAGCAACCAGCGTCTGAATATCGCACATACTGCGCCATCGCGCAACCAGGAAGGAGAAGCTGAGCCAAAATGTTGCGCTATGGCGCAACCAGGGCAGCCCAGCTGAGAATTCCAGAGATGCCATAGCACAAGCAGAGCCCCCCCCCAGAGCAATGGAACTGCACATCCAGGGAGGCAGGCTGGGGCCCACCGCCAGCCATGCCACACATGGGCACAGGAACACACTGCAGAACCCACACCACACCTGCACACCCCAAGCACATCATCACTGGGGGTGGGACGGATGATCTACTTGCCCATGGGGACAAGCCAACACAGCATAGCAGAGCCATGACACCCCAGCACAACCACTGGTAGGCTGAGAGTGCCACACACAGGGGGTTGACAACCACAGTGCACATCAGCCCCCCGTACGCACAGCACACCCTGCACTGTGACCCCAAGACACCACCTATGTGCAGTGACTGGCACTGCAGGAAACCATGCATCCCCCCTAGCACACGTCAACCCCGTGCAGCACAGAAGCCTACAAGCCAGACACACCCTGTGCACCCAGCAGTGGGTGGCAGTAGATGGCAAGACCAACCGAAAGTCACTGCCATGCTGGAGATACCTCCCCATGCACACACACACACACACACACACATATACCCAGGACCATACCAGCCCAGATGGCATGTACACCCCTGCAACTGGGCACCCATAGGCAGCTGCAAATCACAGACCAACACATTATTCGTATAAACATATAAAAATGTATTAAACAACAACAAACAGTATAGAAACAAGTCCAACTATTTACAAGGGGGGGATGGGTACAAGGTTGGGTTGGTCAAGGGGTAGGGATTACAAACTTGGAGAGGGAAGGCAGGGTGGTAGGGATGGGAGAAGTGGGAAGGGCGGAGAAATCATGGCCCAGCTGGTTGCCCGCTTCCTGCCGGTGTCCTGCAGGTCTGTGCCGCCTCCTCTGCACACCATGACGGTGAATAAAGTGCAGGATATCAGCGCTCTGCCCCACAAGTTGGCGGATGGCCCTAACATCCCTCTCCATCCTCCGCCGCAGCACCCGAGGCCTAGGAAATGGAAACACAGTCAATAGCTGCGACTGACCACAACCCTGAACACCACCCAACCTGCAAGCCATATAACCCAATGTCCCACACCTGTGATGGCATGCACCCACCCACAGTGAACATGCACATGGCCAACACAAACAGGCGGCATCAGCTATGCGCACCACTGCACACACACACACACACTGCCCATGTCCATCACAGCACAAACAAGGCTGGCAAGTGACGTGGCAACGTGGTGCGATGCCAGTTACCCAGCTATGTGCCCAGTGCATGCATGGACCACCAGTGATGCATACACAGACGTGCTGTGAAACTGGACAGTGATGCATGTCACCTGTGTCATGCCTACAGACATAGATATAGCCAGTGTCGACAGATAAGGGCCTATGGCCCACACAGTCTGTACATTTCAGCCTGTAAGTTACTTTGTTTACCTAGAAGTCTGTTGCCCCTTACCCCTGACCTCAAGAATTCCGTTATGTCTATCCCGTGCAGTCTGTAATCCCGTGACTGTGTCAGCCCCCACCACTCCATCTGGCAGGGTGTCCCACTTGTACACCACCCGTTCTGTGAAGAAAGTCTTGCTCATGCTTCCTCTGAATCGTCCTCCCTCCAACTGCATCCCATGCCCTGTAGTCCTGGAACATCTTTTTCACTTCAAAATAGTGTTTCCCTGCACCTCGTTCCACCCTGTAAGATACTTGTGTGTCTCTATCATATCCTCTCCTCCTCTCCTCCAGGGAGTACATGTTCAGTTCCTTCAACCTGTCTCCATAGGACTTGTGATGCAAACCATGCACCATCTTTGTTGCCCTCCTCTGAACCTTCTCTGCCCTCTCACGTCCTTACATAGCGATGGTCTCCAGAAATGTACACTGTATTCCAGGTGGGGCCTCACCAGTGTCCTGTATAGTGGAATTATGACCTCCTCTTTCCTGCATGGTTGTATTGTGCAGGGCTACTGGTCTCCCCCCCCAACATGCAATAGCATCGATGAAGTCATGATACTCACACTGCTCAAGCAGCTCTGTCTGTCGCTGCTGCTGCCGATGCCATTGGGGTGCAACCCCTGCTGGCCCCGGGTCCCTGGCATGGCCATGATCATCCTGGGCCCGCATCCTCACATCCCGGCCTGTGGGAGACATATGTTGAGACAAACATCAGTGTGACTCAAAAGCAGAGTGCCCCCTGCCCCAGTGAGAGTGCCTGCCCACACAGCCATACCCATTCATCTCACAGCTGCACACACTGACACAGCCAACCGTGGCGAGCCATCACCTACCACAGCCACCAAAAACAACACACACCCCACAGATAATACAGATGCATAGATGGTACACCCACCTGGCCTAGGCACAACGCCTCACCTGGCACGTGCCCGCAGCCTTGCAACCACGTCTGGCTCCTCCGGCGGAGGTCACTGTACTGGTGCTGGCACTGCTAGCAGACCAGCACCGTCCAGTGACTTCCCACAAGGTCAGTGGCCACTTGCTGCCGCCCGGCGTCTTGCTATGGTGGGGGCCTCACCATTGAGTGCCTCATAGTGGGGCTCTACTAGAGCCACCAGGTTGGCCACTTCAAGTTGGCTCCAACACACAGCCCTCCTCCTAGCCATGTTAGCAGCTTTACAGCAGGCAATATGGCGCCCCGCTGCGCCGTAACCCCACATGGAGATGTTGTGCAATAGACCACCACAGGCTCCAATCGCGCTGTTCGAACAGCGCCGTCACTTCACATAGCACTGTCACCAGACAGCGCAATAGGGACGTACACATGGCATGCGAACAGCGCCAGGGGGCAAAGGGCATACACAAGGTCATGCGCAATGATGCAAGGCTACGCACAGCGCCATCAGACGTATAGGCATCCTGCACGACCGACCAGCTGCGTACCAGTGCCACATTGGACTATTGTGCAGTAGTGCCACAGCGCCATATAGTGCCCAGTGCTGTAGCACCACTGGCACAATGGTGGCCATGGCCTGAATTGCCTGATCGCGCTCAGCACGTCAGCAGCGCGATAGACGCATGCGTAAGCTATCTGGGCATGCACAATGCAGTGTACCACACAGGCCCAGATCTGCGCCATTGGCTCAGCCGACTCTTCCGTATTGCGCAAAGCGCAGATTCGCGATATTCAGCCGACAC
The DNA here is from genome assembly GCA_016271365.2 of Neoceratodus forsteri. Classification (NCBI taxonomy): domain Eukaryota; kingdom Metazoa; phylum Chordata; order Ceratodontiformes; family Ceratodontidae; genus Neoceratodus; species Neoceratodus forsteri. The sequence goes on along the minus strand of CM028131.1, from coordinate 1,385,689,013 downwards.
ATGCAAATCATCTGATCAGCCATTCAAGGGCGCAGTGGCGCAATTTGCATGTCATTAAAGTTGCTCCACTCCTAATTTGCATGTGTTGCGCTATAAATGTGCGACATTGGGCTGCGCTGGCCAGATTCGGTTACTGCAGGTGAGAGGTGAGTTGCATGCTGTGTGATGTTCAGGACAATGCTCTTGGGGAAATGCTGTAGACTGCACAGTGACAGGTGTCCACTTCCTCCCCTACAGATCGCCATGACCGAGCAGAGCCAAGGTGAGGGTGAGGACGGTGGGCGTAGGAGGAGGCCCAACTTCACCGCAGCAGAGATGGAGGCCCTCTTCCAGGCCTACCTGGATGATGAGCCAATATTGAGTGGACGGAGGGGCACCCCTCAGTCCCGTGCGGCTGCATGGGAGGGGGTAGCTCAGGCCGTTAACCTGCACGGAAGCCACCAGCGTTCCGTGCAGAAATGCAAGAAAAAGATGGGGACAGACCGCAGGAGGTTGAAAGAGAAGGTGGCAGCCTTCAGGGCAGCACGTGCTGGCACTGGCGGGGGCCCGCCAGTGGTGTTGCAATGACCCCAACTGAGGAGACACTGGTTGCAGCCATGCAGCAGCGACGCCATTGAGGCGTACCAGGTGGGATTCCAGACAGGTGGAAGCCCATCACTGCCTATGGTATGACATGGTGGTGGTGTTTGGGGGCAGTTGTTCACATGCACTCACATGTACTCTCTGTTACAGATCCTGTTCGTCTTCAGGAGACGGTGGTGGTGGGTCCAGACAGTGATGCCGACCTGCTGGACATGGAGGAGGGTCCATCGACCTCCACCACCAGCCAGCAGGCACTTCAGCAGCATTCACGCGGGCCCAAACTCTGGTGTCAGTGATACGGGTGCGGGGATGCACAGCCTGTGTCTCAGCAGTCTGGCATGCAAGCATGCCAGCACACTGTGACCATGGCAGTAGTACGTACCTGCACCATTGATGATGAAAGGCCTGCAATGGGCGGTGATGGTTGTGTGTCCCATGACGGACCCACGGCAGGCCAGCACGTGCCCTGGGCCTGTCTGGTTCCAACTTATCTACCAGCATGCTGGCACGGTCCCAGGCTGTGCCTGTCAGCACGGTGGGGCAGCACCGGTGTCTGTGCAGGTGTCTGGCACTGTTGCCAGCACAAGCGGTGGAACAGAGTGGACCTGGGGGCTACAGCGGTTGGGGGCAGCAGCAGCAGTCACCACCAGGTCTGGGGTACAGTGTCAAGCAGTGGCACATGTCCGCCCTCTGATCCGCCCATTCCTGGTCCGGGCGAACAGTGCCCACCCTCAAGGGGTGTTGTGCATCAGGACCGTCCACACCCTGGGGGTCAGGATGCCGTTGGGGCACAGTACCCATTGGATGAGCAAACCCGCCTGCTGCAGGAATCAGTACAGCTGCAGAGGCGGGTTGCAAGGTCCGTGGAGGCACTGTCTGAGTCCGTGGAGCAGCACAGCAGGGAGTGTGCTCTGGACCGAGCGAGCTGGTCCGTATCGCAGACGGATGTGACCTTTGCCATTGACAGGCTGACCCAGGCAGTAGTCTCTGTAGTAGACGATTGGGCACACAGTCAGGTGCCTGTGCACACCCACACAGTGCACTCTCCTCCCCGTTCCGGTGTCGTGCGACACCAGGCCTGTCGACGCCGGGTTCTGGATGGCATCGAGCACCCTGGTGCAGATTTGTTCGACATGCTGCAGACCCTGTGCGGGCAAGGTCGGCGTTACGCAGTGGGACCCCTGGTGGTGCAACAGTGCCACCCCATATGGCCCTGCTCAGCCTGCCCTTGCTGTTGGTCGCAGCGGGCCACCCACGCATCCGCGGTGGCGTGGGACAGTGCTACATGACTGAGCTGTCTCCCAGTCGCGGGCCCTGTCTGGTGCTGCCATGTGTGCAAGTGTGTCATGGTGGGCAGTGCACTGCTGGGTGCTCTGCTCACCACGCCGACTACAGGACCACCTGCACCCTCCCAACCGCTGTCCACAGTGCGTGTGCATGATGATGCCTGCATTGCACTGTACACCATGGTGCAAAGGTGCCCAGGTTCTGACACCGTACTTGGACGATACGGGTGGTGGGAGTGGTCGGTGGTGCTGTGTGTTAGCAATGGCGTTCTGCAGTGCTGCATCTGCCCACGCACGCTCTGGGCGCCTGGTGTGTGTGTGTCCATATGAGTGCTCACCCTCCTGATGGTGTGTTTGTATGCCTGGACCATTCCACCCCCCTGAGCCGCATGCACCCTAGTGTGTTCCCTGTGTGTCTGTGGTCTGCGCATGGACAGTGTTGGTTGCACATGTCCCCTTGACTTACCTGTGTTGTGCATAGTGTTCCTCTGCGATGGTGTCCCGGTGCAGCTGGGCCTGCCGGATCAGTCGGAGGTCCCTCCGTCCTAGGGGGCTGCTCATCATCATCATCACCAGCGCCACTGGCATCCCATCGCTGTCCCACTGTTAGGCCTATACGGCTATCCCATGGTCTTTGGCATGTTGTGCAGGAGATGCAACAGGCCAGGAATATCACACAGGCCTTTTGGGGCTGTACTGTGAGGCACCCCGGAGGTGTCTAGGCATCGGGCGTGCCTTGAGCATCCCAAACACCCGCTCTATGATGTTGCGTGTTGCGGCATGTGCCTCATTATAGCATAACTGCGCTGGGGTCATGGGGAGCAGTGCGGTGTGAGCAGCCAGGGACGGGTGGGTATCCGCAGTCACCTGTGTGGAGATAGTGGAGATCAGTGTCATGTTCAGGTCCATATTGGCCATCTCCTGTGTGCCACTACCATGGCACCTGTGGCATTCCACCTTGCCAGAGTTTGCATTCCATTCATGTGTACTCACCCACTAGATGTCCTGTGGGATGTCCCCACTCTCAAATCGATGGCACAGTGCAGACTGATGCCATATGAAAGGCATCATGTGCTCCGCCAGGGTGTATTGTACAGACTTGATTATGCCCAGTGGCATCACACACCACCTGGCAGTTGACACTAGGGAATCCCTTTCTGTTCGATATGCGTGGCCATCAGGGCCAGGTGGCGTGCGGATGGCCACATGGGTGCAGACTATAGCCCTAGCATGCCAGGGCATACGCATACCCCATGGAACTCCTGCATGTTTGCTGTATGCCTCCGCCGGTGCTGGGGAAATGGATGTACTCGCGAGCATGTGGCAGCAGTGCGCTGAGGAATTGGGTGAGGATGCGTGACGGCCGACCTGTGATCTCCTGTGGTGTCCCCTGTCGGCCTCTGGAAGGTGCCCGTGGCGAGCAGGCACATGCAGGCTGTCACCTTGGTCTCCACCGACAGAGCGTGACTCCGTCGTGAGGGTGCCTGCATCACATCACTGCACAGCTCACAGACTGTCTCCAGTGTGCCCTGTTCAGCGGTACCAGCCCACGATCTCTACATCTGTGTACAGCTCAAAAGCTGATGCGGGACGAGTACCGCTTGGTCGGGGCGTACCGCCAATGGGCCCTTCCACGGCCACGTCCCCCTGCAGCATGCATTCTCACCCCCCCATTACAGCTTCCATGTGGAAACTGGCACTGTCCATCTCCCTGGCTTCTGACCCTCCCGGCTGGTGTTGCTGTGTTACCCCCACTGTCCTGACTGCTAGTTCCACTGCACCGGGCACCCCCCGCTGCCCTCTACAGACTATGGGACACACTTTCCTTGTTTGCCTTTTGCTGTCTGTCTGTCTGTCTCTGTCTTTCTCTCTCTCTCTCCCCCACTGGCCAGCCTGGTAGCATTCTTGCGCCGCTTCCTTGAGCCTTTTTATTTTGGCTCATTTCCGCTAGTGCGCAACTTCTGGCTGCGCCGCTATTGCGCAAGTCTTTGAATATCGCATTGCGCTCTTTATGCATGGATCCGCCCCCTTTGGTTGCTCATGCCTTCATTTTCATTGCGCTGTTGCTCAGCATGTTTTCGGGAGCGTAACTCGCTCTTTCTGAATATCGAGAATGGCGATTTTTTGACTTACATGCGAAACCCTTTGAATATCTGGGCCCTTGTTTGTATATTCAAATATTGTTGAGCACCAAAGAGTCGGAGACAGCCATGTTCCTTTACTTCGTTGTGTGGAAATATCTGGTAAGAATAATGACATCATAACCATCCGCTATGATAAGCCAGATTATATACCAATCAGCAACATCATTTTGACACTATAACTACCGTAATAAAGAATGATCAAGACAAAAGTGTGTTATTCTTCTTTGGCAAAGTGATCGTGAAGCTTCATTTTCGCCCTGTTAAAGGAGCCTTTTGAATGCCTACAATGTCACAGAGGTTGTACAGCGACCCTAGCCTTTATGTGGCCTATTACAAAGCACAGGCTGGTCATGGCTTGTCTGGTTTCATGGAGCCCCTGTTGATGTATGAATGCGGCATAGGGTGGTATATTGAGGCTTATTTAGAAAAGCTGTTCACTATTACAAAAGGTTTCCAGATAGTGAAACCCCACTCAAATCAACAGCTAAAATATTGTAAAAGATGTAGTGGGAATGTTGTGAGTTCCTTTACAACACATGATCCAGAGAAGCCACAAGATGGGGCAGGAATGGCTTACACAGAGAACCAATAAGAAAAGGAGAATAGCCCTCCCAGGGATCCGTGAAAGCACTATTAAAAGGCTGCGTGTTCAAAAGAAAAGAACAGTTGTGAAACGTAAGCGTCAGGAGAGAAAACAGCGTAAAAGCAACAGACAAAAGGACTTATTTTAAATCATGTCTCTGGTACACTGCATGTCTCAAGAATGTGGAAAATCAGAACTAGTCCTCTTCATGTTACCACTGACCCAAATTAGTAGAGAGAAAAACCTTTATGTCGAAATCCCACCCTTGTCAGCCTTAAGTTATAGCGCCCCTCTGGAGTTTTATGTGGCGGGTAATGGTGAAGACTACGTTGACCTAAACAACACGTTGTTATACCTTTTGTGCAAGATCACTAAGGCTGACGGTAGTGACATTGATGATCAGGCTAGAGTGAGCTTAATTAACTACCCTTTAGCAACAATCTTTAGCCAGGTGGATATAGTGGTGGGTGATCGTCTAATTAGCCAAAGTAATAACAGTTACCCCTACAAAGCAATTATTGAATCACTGCTCAATTACAGTGAAGACACCCTGTCTACACAATTTTCATCTGGATTATTTTATAAAGCTACACCAGGGCAGCATGAAGATACAGCTCTTAATGGGCCCAATAAGGGTTTTAAAAAGCGAGCAGCTTTTACAGCAGGCAGTCGCATGGTAGAACTGGCTGGACCGATTCACGCAGATCTTTTTTTCCAGGAAAAATTGCTCTTGCATGGAGTAGATGTTAAAAGTAAACTTGTTCGTAACAAGAATGAATTTTGTGTAATAAGCGGTGATGCAAATGAAGATATAAATTATAAATAAAGCAGCATCTCTATATATAAAGGGTAAAAATTTCACCAGCTATGCGTAGTACATACTCAGGCTTTACAGTCTACTAATGCAAAGTACCTAATGATCATGTTAGCATGAAAGTGTTCAGTATAGCAGGTGGGGTCTTGTAACCAACCAAGATAATAAGTTTCTGAGTCAGATACCTAAATTGTGGTGATGGGCTTTGTAGATAATGATGCTTTCAGTGTGTGTATAATAAAAACCCATTCAATTTTAAGCATTTAACATTAACGTTATAGCGATCTATGTGGATGAGTGAGCAAGTCCTGCTAAAACACTGCAGCTAACTTTACAAGGGGTAATGCTGTCAGAGAATATATCAGTCTTGATCCACGCAAGTGGAAAACATATGAAAACAGACCTCTGCTGATAGACCTGTAGGTTTTTGTCAGGAGTACACATTTTGCTTTGATGTAATCCCTGACCAAGACTGTGACCATTATTCACTAATTTGCTCAGGCAACCTGAGAGCTGAAACGGTTTGCTGACCCACTCACCAGCTACAGTGAATATGATGGTGTATGCTGTTTTGATAATGTGGAGATTAATCAAAGATGAAGCGTTGTGTTTGACTTTAATTAAACATGAATACTCAACAACTGGACACATTTCTCACAACAACTCTTCTACCAGAAATAGCTTTTGGGGGTCTTTTGAAGTGATCAACTACCTTCAGGTGACTTACATGCATGCCAGCCTCTTCAATTATGAATACAGTCCTGGTCTATGTCTGGTGAACACTGGTTAGCTATTTATTTACCTGACCATACCACTGGGGAATTTTTTGACTCTGTGGTTTCTTCCAGACTTTACATTTTTTCCACCATCAATGTTACTGTTCAGGAAAAATGTAGAGAAAAACTGTTTAACTCTAAACAGGTTCAAGATGTATCATCTATGACCGTGGACACCATTGTATGCTAACTTGCATCATAGACTAAAGGTGTTTCCTTTAATGATGTGATTAGTCTGTATTCTGATAATTTAATAATGAATGATCGGAAAGTTTATAAATTTGTCAACCATTGTAGAATTGTTAGAAGGCTGAAGCCTTCTTTTCTTTAGCCGCAGACAGTAATTTCTGTTGGATTATAATAGCGATATTACTGTTGATAGATCTGAGCAAAGCATGCTGTATTGTCTAGACAACATTATAGTTTGCTTTTATAGTGTATAATTAATAAAGGTTCTGTTGTGAGGAGACAATAAACACAACCATTTGTGAATTGCATCAGAGTGTTTGTTTATTTTTCAAATGAAAATAAAGACAACATGTAGTTTAATTAATAAAATGTACAAAAACACACAATTAGGAGAACAGCGTAGGACATAGCATAGGTGTTAAAACATTAACCATTGTGGTTTCTTAAAGGGGTTTTCTTGCTCTCGCACCGATGATGCTGTAGCGGGATTCAGATGCTGTCATTGCAAAGTAACATCAGAACTCCTGACAGCTGTTTTAGAACTCTGAATCAAATATCTGTTTTGTATGTTGGTACCACTGATTCAGGGCATTAATTTCTGCTAAAAGCATCAATAAATCTTTCCAACCCCTAGGCTTTTTAGCATCAGTTGTATATCTTTGCAGTACGCTCTGACTAAATCATATATGTGAGATCCTTTAATGGGCACACCATGATATATAAATTCACCACGATCATTCCAATTATAACCACCAGCAGACCTTTTAGTTTGTTTAACAACATTTCAGTGTTTTTCAAGGCATGCAAGCAACACTCTTGTAATATGTCAATGATATGTCATCAGTGCCAGGTAGCAGTGTGTTATCTTGTGACTGCATTAGTGCATGTAGTCCAAGATAATGACAAGTTTGCAACATCTTTTTCACCCAAGTGTACAACTGTGAGATAGCATTGTAGCACATTCCCATATACTTTAGCCTTCTCATATTCAGAGAGGTCAGTCCTTTGAAGAACAGCCTGCATCTCAGCATCCAGCTGGCATTTCACACCTTTTCTTGGTAGTTCTTCAGGGGTGGCTAACCTCCTAGCATGTCCAACTGATGTTTAGGTACCAACACATTTTTTATTATAAGCCATGCCTGTCTCATCTGCTTGATAGAAGGCTGGTTAAAAATGGTATAGCCACACTGAGCAAAGTGCCTATAAAACCCCCAGACTGTGTTACAAGATGCTTCTTATGTTTAACAGACAGCTTTTTATTACTTAATTTTTTAACAATGTTGCGTCTCCTCTTTAGCTTCCTAATCTGATGAGTTGTGAAAGGTATATTCCCTTTAATAATGTTGAGTGCCACCTCTGCAATTGCTGCTATTAAATCATCAGAGACTGAACAGAGAATGCCTTTTCACTGTCGTGGTGGCCCTTCACCAGCAGCTTAAGCACTGCAAGGTTTCTTTTCAGATGTCTGACTGACATGTCCCAGACTATAGACTATCTGGCTCACAATGAACAAATGAGGCAGTTCTTATTTTATGGTGCATTCTGTTTCATGATGTATGCAACAGGTAAGGCAGGTGGGAACAAACCAGGCCTTAAGCGGTATGATTCTGGTGTAGTGGGTTTTAAATCCACCAGAAGATAATCATAGGCCTCACGGGTAGCATCTTCAAAGACCTCTTCAAAAAAGCTGGTCTTTCCAGGATACATTTGGCAGGCTAGTGTACTGACCTATAGCTTAACTCTGGTATTTTTAAATAAAACTATATAATTAGCATTTAAAAGTATGGTCCTGCTTTTTTCACCCTGGACAAACAAATTTTGTGTGACATACAGGATACTAACATTTCTGTGGTGGCAGTACTGTGTGAAACATTTCTAAGTTCACAGTTTTCAGATGCTGTTTCCATTCGTCATCTACAATTAAAAGATTTACCCTTTTGAGGTGGTAATAATTCATCATCTTGTAAAGTTAGGAAATACCTTCTATAAATCAGCTGAGGAAATTTACTACACACAATTCTGTATGCAAAGGTTGCCAACAGCTATAACACTCAGATAATATTTTCTGGAAATCTTGTTAAAAGCAGAGACCAGCTTCAACAATACTTTTAATAAAATAACTTTTCCCACAGTTTGATGGTCCAGCCAAAGTACAGGAAAAAAGGGTGCCTGGCGATATATTCATACCCATACTCATATTGAAAACCATAAGGCAATGTTTTAAACTCCTCAGTCAAACCCCTTTTGTTGTAGACAACCCTGAAGGTTTTCTTTTCTGGCCTGTTTTCAATAGTGATGCTCTTTTTGTTTCTCACAATTTTTTTCAGTCCAGTAGTAACTGATTATACCCCAACACCTTCATCTGCACCACTGTCCTTGACAAAATGCTGTACTAGTGATTTGAGACAGCTGTAGTTAACCTTTTCACTATTAGCCATGTTTAGTGTTATGCCTTTTGATTTTACGCAAATTTTACCATTGGTCAGTTTGTAGCCATAGGTTTTAGGACCACCAGACACAAATTCCCCAAAGTGTTCACCATGTAGTATACACACTGGTCAGATAACCCAAATAGTCACCCAGTAATGATCCTGTCACCGGTCTGCTGACAAATATGACCCAGTCTGTATCATAGTATAACACAGCGGTCTACGCAGGCTTTCAAATGCAGTGTACGAATTTAAGTCGAGCATAAGCTGTGGTAAAGGCAGCAATAACAACATTAATATTGGTAGCGTTTGCATAGTGATTTTCAGTGAATTTCCATTGTACTGAGGCTGTATCATCATTGATGAAATACAGACTAGATACATAGAAGCGATACATGAAAAGGTACTGAAAGAGTTCTTGACATCCTTGACAAAGCGCTGTGTTGTTCATCAAGTTAGAGTCGCTGGCCAAATTTTCCCCACAAAAAATTCAAAACAGCTTTGAAATCTGTCTTTGTGTGAGTTGTTGCTATATTTTTCTGCTTCTATAACAGCACTTTCCTTAGCATAGTGCTACCTGATGTATGCTTTAGGTTCTACAACAGATGTACAGTTATGGATACTCTAAAGCTTCCTGTTTCCTTTAGCTGTAATTTAATATAGTCTGTAAAGACTGTCTGACCTGTCTTGGTAGTGCAGATTTCATACATCCTGTCCACCTTATAACCTTTCTCTAAAGCCAGCTTTAGCTCTTCAGTACACCATGTGCCCTCAGAGATCGTTGTTCATCTGAATGGATACATGGTTGAGACTGCTGAACTGTCTCAGCACATATGCGACACAGTGTAGAATCAACTTTCCACATATCCGCTGGGCAGAACAGGCAAAGAGACCTGTGGGGCAGATACACTTCAGCTTTTATAATCCCAAAATATTGCCTGAGATCCTTGAAATTGTCATATATAACCAGTGGTGCCCTATGGGTATGTCTTGGTCTTGTTCACATAGGGATACAACTGGTAAAATCATAATTATGGATTTTCTCACAGGCTGTGCACTGTAATATAAATGCAGAGCATTTCACGCCCTCCATAATGTGATTCATGGGGATCCATGGGCTCAGGAAAATCAGCTGCTTTCAAAAAAAAAGCCTGCAACTGAGTTCTCACACACAACTGTTTCCATTCATGCTCCCATACCCTTACATTCATACCTTTTCATGCCTGAGAAAGTTTAATTTCTTGATAGTCATGTAATATAGGTGTTTGTTGGTTGTACCAAGCATTGGGTTAAACAAATCTTCAAAGAAACATTCCCTGCAGCCATGATAAAAGCAACCTAAAAACTCAAATGCTGTAGGGACACCATCTATTACAACATAACCATCAAGAAAGTAATTACCCACCTGCACTTCGCCACCATTCAAAGCATGCTGTTTGGAAATATTTTATTGTTTACTTACGTACATAAGCCACTGTATGGCAGGTGTGGAGTAACCCCTGCACTGGTGGTGATAGTTGCCTGCAGGTATAATCCTATGGTGTCTAGCTCTAAAAATTCAAATCGATACATGGCCATGCATACTGATGCTATAGTAGTGATGTACTGAAAGGGGTCAATTCCCCTCTCCTCTGCAATGTCTTGAAACATTTCCTCTACACCATCTTGAAACATTTCACATTGCCTGTTTAGAATCTCTACATCTGACTTGCAGTAGCTGTGCAATTCCTTTTTAAAATGAAATATATCTTTTTATGCAATTCATGCCACTCAAAACTGTTTTTTCATCTGCCATCATGTAATCTATACAAAATCTTTGGGGTCAGGCATAGGCCCACATAATTTTGATTTTCTGGTTTGTTACAAAGTGCAAAAGAACCCTTCACTCCTTCAAAGCCCATCGCATGTAGCATACCAGCTAGTCTCATAGGTGGAAATTTAAACTGTCAATAAAACAGATTTTAGCCGTGTTACGATTACAGACATCAGTTTACTTCCTGGGTCAATGCTCCACCTCCATTTTCTCTTTCAGGCTGGTTGAGATGAAGTGACTGTCATACACCTTTGCATTATGAGCCATAAAGTGTACCCTTAAACCCTTTTTGAATAAACTTTTTCACAAACTGTGCAACACAGTCAGTACCTTCAAATTCCCACCTGTGACCTCTTTCAATGGCGTAGATATAATTAGGAATATGTCTAGAGTCACCAGCACTGACATCTTGCATGCATTCAAAATCATAAAATATACAGCTGCTTGAACATGGTGGTGTCTTTAATGGCTGAATATAACATAAGCGGGGTTCAAAAGGGTGTAGCTATGACACTTTGGCTGAAAACAAATATGTACACCCTCCTTAGGTTTTCCACATGATTTGCATACTTTAGTTAAATGACAATTGGGGAATGTCAATTTATGCTGCCTGTAGCAGTCTGTGGAGTTACAGTGTTTATTGCAATCAGGGTACTGCACCACCTCGCTTTGCACTTCAGTGCAGCCAAGGATCTGCATGCATGGCACATGTTAGGCATGCGAACCTTTGTGCAAAAAAGGCATGACAATGCTCACACATTTCTGGCAACCAAAAAGCCTTAAGATTTTAATACCATAATAATGGTTTTTGTGTAAAAGCATAAAAACAGTATTAGCCCATTTATTAGGAGAACTCACAAACTTCTTCCACACACCAGCTTTGTTCATAAAGTAAACAAAGATGGTCACATTTAGCTCTGTCTCAAATAGATGTATGTGGCTCAAATCTACAAGTGTGTGTTCTGGCAAGCCTACCCTGTTGTGTAAATCTTTAGCTTTTGCTAATATCTGCACATCAACTAATTGCTTGTGTAGCAAAGCAATTAAATTAGCAACAAAGCACGATGTGTTACTTTGATTTACAATATTAACTAGGTGTCTTGCTTTTTGTTTTACAATGTGGCTAGATAAGATGCTTCTGACATCTCTGAAAACGCCCCAAGCACATTTCACACAATTGTCACAACCTGCATTAATGTCTCATTAGCATACACCTCCATCTTGCTGTTTAGTAAATTGGCAATATGTTCTAAAAATTCAACTGCATTTAATTCATTGGGTGTCTGCCGTAATGAGTACACAGGATCATTTAAGCTATCACAACTCAGGTATAGCTGTACAAAATCATTATTACCCATAGTGGGCCTTATTCTGTCCAACAACTGTTGCACTGCTGTGTGGATTGCAGAATAGTATTGGTCTATGGACGTTATTTGGTCTAGGTTAGCGAAGTGAAACTGCTGGCGATACTCAGTACCATTAAAATTATTTCTGGGTACTTCATATTCATTTATTAATTCTAAATACACAGGTTCTGGTATATCATCTTCCCTCTCCTGTGGGACCCCCTGACTACACATGTCTTCTTCATCTTCTTCATGGTCTGTGGTACCCCCCCATCTGCATATGTTCAGGTATGCTGTTTTGAGAAGGCCCCATACATTCCTCACAACCGGACAGTTCCATATAAACATCAGAATTATCACTCTGCACACATTCACAGTTTTCAGCCATACAATACGCTGTTTCACAACCACTATTTTCTTGGCCCTCAGAGACTGCTGGCTTGATAAATACATGGGAGCACACCAAACAATCATGAACACAACTGTCAGAATAATCAATTGTGTTGTTTTGAGAAGGCACCATACATACCTTGCTGTCTGTCAGTCCCCAACAAATATCAGAATTATCACTCTGTGCACATTCACAGTTTTCACTCATACAACACTCTGCTCCATGGTCACTATTTTCTTGGCACTCAGGAGACTGCTGGCTTGATAAACACACAAGACAATAATTCAAACAAGCACAAACACAACATGATGTGTAAGACCCAGGTTCCCCATGATTATAGTTGTAGGTGGCTTGTGTCTGTGCCAAGGACTCTGCTGTTTTTTCATTCTGCTACAGTCAACCAATATTTTTTTTAGCCCTTCGAATTCTACTGCTAATATACTGGCTTACTATATTATGCCTAGTGTTTCTGATGACCCGCCCTTGTTGAATAATTCTATTAACAATTTTATTACACTCATTTTGAATAGTACACATTTTTACACCTCCTACAGCTAATTTTTGAATTTGTTTCCTAGTACCCACCATTGTTTGTATACCAGTCACAGCTAACAGAATTATTTAAAATTGACTTTATGACTATGATTCTGCAAAGCTAACCACCTTAACTGTGTTATTAGAATTTCCAAATATTAGATTGCAACCAGTGGGTATCTGCATATGTGAAGAGTCTGTCACAGGTATACCAAAAGGTTCTAAATTGTAACTATATGTATACACAAGTGTACCACTAGTTGGGCCTTTAACATGCGGTGACACTTTTTCAGATATCAGTGTTCCAGGCATAATTATAGGGTCAGTCTTACTCACACACACAGCTGATGATTTAATGCACGGCTGCTCTGCAGTTATACTTTCAGTGGCACAGTCTAATGTAACAGGTGTCTGTGTTCCTATATTATTATGTTTGCAGTACCTCTTACCCCCAATCCCTGTATGACAACGGTGTTCACATTTTGCACTTTTGTTGGTAGAAGGTGTATGGCCAGCTCTTAAAGACAAGCAAGAGGGGCCTGAAGAAAGTTTCAAAATGTCATTATTCTTTTGGGCTGCTGCCGTGGTTGCAGGCACTGTGTGTGGGGATGGTCCAGCCTTGTTAATAGGGTGCTTTTTCTGTCTGGATAGCCTTGAATATGCGTGATGCCTTCCTGCAGACTTTTGAAATACAGGTTCTATATGATTAAATTTGGTATCACCTAGTAACAAAAAATTAGAGAACATAAATATATCAGCACTATACATCGTATTGACTACGTCCTGGACACAAACATGCAATATACCATCATATTAAATACTTTGCTACAATGAGCCACACATAATTAAAACTATAAAATCAGAAAAACGATGTGGTTTAAAAACATAGCCATGCCCAAAACTTCTTAACAAATATTGTACAAACACATGGCATTATATTACAATTTTTGTTACAAGAAAGCATGCTAAATTTACAAAAATAGAAAATATTTGCAAATACCACCACAGCAGCCTCTTATCCATCTGAAGCACTGTAAAAATAAATAATTAGTTTTCAATTAATGCCCAACATTATTAAAAACTTTAACACATACCTGTTGTTTTGTCTTCATTAATTGATGTTTTATTTTCAGATGAGGTCTCTGGCTGACCAGTTTCTGTTTAAAAATCAAAGCAGTATATATGTCACCACTAACCAGATAGTATTTCCCAAGCATACTGTGTGTAGTCAAACGTCTATTACTTCTTTACACATTTAAAATCAGTATTTAGCTAGTTTTAGACTTTAGCAGATTTTTTCATCTGTCTACAAAGTGTAGGTGTCAATAAAACAGTTTGCTACAGGGTTTAGAACCATGTGTAGACATTAATTGAAACAAATTAGCAAAATGTATATTAACCTTTATATTATTGCTAACCTCACTGTTATCAATGAATTAAACTAAGACTCACAGTGCTGGAAAGCGGCTACAACACTATCAAATAAATTAATTACTATACAACACAACACAATGTAAGCAACACTGGCAGAAAATCCACTTATGCGTATGTTCTTATGCAACACAGTTATAACAGAGCAGGGCAGAGGGGTATCATGATCTTGTCTGGACTTGTCCACATAATTAAGACATTGGTACATTTAATTGGACATACCGTATGATGTAATATGTGTGCCTGTAGATGAGTTGCTTTGTATACACAGGGCCGGCAAACCTGAATTAGGAAAACGTAGTTATAGTCTTATAAGCATGATTTTAAGCAATCAAAATATTAAAAACAATTAAAAGGAGCACTCACCAACAGTTCCTTGTGGGTCTTCTGAGTCTAGAACAAGATCATGAAAGCCAATCTGAGAAAACTGTTTTGCAAAATAATTTGCCATTTTAATGTCAAGATAACAACAGTACTTAGGGACTTCCGGTGACGTCATAGCGAAGATGGCAGCCTAAACGAGGTGCTCCCCCGACTGATCCCATAATATTCCTCCAACATATTTAATCCAGCATCATCTTGAGAAGCCGGCTGAAGGAGGAAAACTCATCATGCCTAAGAAGAGAGGGGACAACAAGTTTGAAATCCTGGCGCACTTGAACGAAGAGAAATCCCAGGATGAAGGCTCAGAGAGCGAGGACTCGCGGGCCTCTTCCTCCTCGCATCGCGGTGGCAGTGCGGCCGGGCAGGCTTCCCACATCATATTGCAGAACCAGATGGCTCAGATGCTGGCAGAGTTGAGAGATTTTCGCCGCGAAATGAAATCTACGGCTACAGCTCTTCGCACCGACATTGGGAAGCTCGAACAGAAGCAGGAAGGCAGCGAGGCCCGTATAGTCGGGGCGGAAGGCAGGCTCGACGACGCGGAGCAGGCTATCTCCCAGTTACAAAGCGAGGTCAGGGTGCTGCAGGCTCGAGCTGAGGATGCTGAAAGCCACAATAGAAGGAGCAACATTCGGATTTCTGGGCTCCCGGAAGGTTTGGAGGGCCCGGACATGATAAGTTACATTCAGAAACTCCTTAAAGAATTACTCAACATACCAGAAGGCATCTCATTGGAAGTGGAGCGCGCACATCGCACATTAGGCCCAAGACCCTCCCCAGGGTCTCGACCACGAACCGTCCTTGTCAAATTCTTGAGATTTCAAGATAAGGAAGCAGTATTGAGGGCAGCATGGAGAAGGGGGAAAGTGCTCCTGGGCCAGCAGCGCCTTTATTTTGACAATGATTACGCCCCAGAAATTATGGCGTGAAGGCGAGCCTATTCCAGAATAATGAGAGCGTTGAAAAAGGCTGGAATTAAATTCCGTACTCCATACCCTGCAAGGATGGTCATCCTCTTCCCTGAGGGGTCCAGAACGGTGGAAACGGCAGAGGAGGCAGCTTCGGAGCTTAGCAAGAGGCATATAGATATTCCCCAGGCCAGACCAGGCCCCATCAAAAAGAACCCTCGGTGGCTACAAAACTCGCCCAGAGATTGTGGAGTGCGGAGCAGAGGGATGTGAGGCAGAGACAAGGAGCTGAGGCCATTAAGAAAATAGTTGGGACCCTGCAGGAAAAACAGACTCCTCCAGAAGGCTTGCAGACACTGGGAACTGCTGCAAAGACTTGAGGACAGCAAATACCTGACATTTTTCACTTGTGGAGCAAGTCTGGGAGGCCGGGGTGCCTGAGAGGCAAACTGTGGGTGGTTGTTGGGAGGGATTCTGTATGGGAAAGCGTTTGGTGATGTAGAGGTTCTGGTTGTGTGGGGGGCGGGAGGGGGCCTGGGTGGGGAGTGGGCGTGCGGGGAGTTTGGGGCTAACTGGGATGGAGTAGTTCAGGGGATGGGCCTGAACAGGCTGGGGAAGACTGGCAGTGAGTAGGGAGCACAGGAGTGCTTGGAGAGTACGATAACTCGGTGCTGAAGTTTCCAGATGCTATGTGGTCAGGCCTCCCAGCACATCAAATATGCCACAAGCGAGGGTTGGGAGATGGGGAGTTACTGTGGGATTGCTTTAGGAAGAGATAAGTGTTTAGTACAAAATAAGGAAGGTAGGGGATAGACAGCTCAGGCCCAGTCCAGGAAGAGGTTTGAGTAAACCCAAAATCACGCGGACTATAAGACTTCCACGATGACAAGGTGTTCCAAACTTGGTCAATTTATTGTAAAGCAATGGCATGGTCAGATTAAACTAAGCCTGGCAGAACGGTAAGGAAGCATGAGACAGGATGGGGTATTATTGGAGGGACAGGCCTGGGATGGCTGTGAGGGTGGGGGTCAAACCCTGGTGGCAGACAAAGGCTCTCATCCTACTACTGAGAACGCGATGATGGGATCCCAGTAGGTCGGCTGGAGGGTGGGCTTGTGAGAGGAGGCAATAGGAGAAGGTCATCGAGCTGATGGTCACCCCTCAGGCACCCCGCAGGGGAAAGTTCAAGTCCAGAGCCGCCGATATGGGCCTGGGGGAGGAGGGAAAAGGAGGAGGTACAACCTACTGGGGTGAGGGGTGGGATGGGCGATCTGATGGAACAATTCACATACATGCTATTATGAAGCCCACGGGTCTCCTTCCTCTTGCTGGATCAGCCTGTCTTCATCCCTTGAGGGCTGGGGTGGGGAATGAGTGGGCGAGGTGGACGGGGGGCAATAAACCTGGTCTGTGCCCGGGCGTAGAGGGGATGGTGCTGGCCCTTTTGGGGGTCGCGGGTGTCCCTCGTGCCGAGGGGCTGGATGGCGTCCGACTTGCGGGGTGGCCTGTTCGGGCCCCCTCCCTGAAGATTATGGGTGATGCACAACAGACCAGACTATATGCTGCCACACAGAGCCTGGATCCTGGGGGGCAGGCGATGGGGGTGGGTTGCCTGCTGGTCGTTCCCACATGCTGTGCTTGGCAGTGTTCCAATATTAATGCCTGATAAGGTATTATAACACGCAGGATTCTCTCTGACCCAGTTCAGTCCCCTGTTAAACTGTCCAGAGATCACAGGGGGACAAGGGCTGCATATAACTGTCACCCAATCCACTTTCCTACTCCCTAATAGCACAGTGTGCTTAAGCTCAGTGTTCTGAGCTCACGGCAAGGTTCCCTTGCCACAGGATCAGGTCTCCTGATCCGTGGAAGTACCAGTTACTTAATGTTCAGAGTTAAAATGTATAAATGTTACTTTATGTTGGTCATTGTTAGACCAGTTTGTTGTTGTATTGTTTTCTGTCTTATGTTGGTCGCCAGCCACAGTCGACTTAGCTCGGTGGGGGTGTCCCCCGTGGGAAGCGGGCCTAGGGCTTCATTGATGCCGCAGGGATGCGAACCCAAATGCAATTATTGACCACAAATGGATGCGGCTAAGGTAAAATTACTTTCCTTAAATATAAATGGCCTGGCTTCTCCCATTAAAAGATCAAAGACCCTGGCCTTTCTAAAACGCTCAAAAGTTGACCTAACATTTTTACAGGAAACCCACATGAACACCGTGGAACACACGAAACTAGCCAATCTCACCAGAGGGCAAGTGTTTCACTCATCTGCCAGGTCTGGCAGGCGCAGGGGAGTGGCTATCATTATCTACCCGGGTACTCCTTTTGTGGTCAATAATACATGGGCTGATCCGGAAGGATGCATGATTTTGGTGCAGGGAGTTATGCATGGTAAGCGGGTGACACTGGTGAACCTATATTTTCCCCCGGGAATGCTGGTGGCGCAACTTAGACCACTGTTGGATAAAGTTGTACAAAAAACGGAGGGAGTGCTCATGATGGCAGGTGACCTTAACTTTGTTTTAGACCCCTATCTGGACTCTACTAGCACGAAACCTCCTAGGTCGACTGCGCTCAAAGGTTTTCAAAAAATTTGCGACTGAGGTGGGTTGGGTTGGCGCCTGGAAGACTCCATCCCCATTAGAGAACTATACCTTTTACTCTGCTGTTCATCATACATACACCGCGTTGACCAGGTATACACACATGTGGAGAATCTGGGGATGCTGAATGAGGTGCAATTGGAGACAGCTGCGTCTCGGATCATGCGCCTCAGATCTCCATATGGAGATTTCGACCTCCGGCCTAAGCAGACGGCCTGGAGGCTGAATCCATTTCATTTGCACTCTAAAAAGTTCCGAGATTTTCTCGTAGAGAAGATCCGGGAGATTAAGGAAGATAACCCGATTTCAGATTCCACCCCTGACATTCACTGGGACACGATCAAAACAGTACTGAGAGGACACTTAATAAAATTCACAGCAGAACAAGAAAAACAGCGAAGAGCATGGAGACGGGAGCTGGAGGACTCCCTCCACTTTTTACAAATGGCACACAAACAAGGGGACACAACGGTGCTCTCTCAACTGCAACAAACCAAGTTCAAACTAGATAGGCTGGTGCAGCAGCAGACGGAGATGGCCCTCACTTTCTTGCGTCAGAAATTCTATGAGGTGGGGCCAAGGGCAACTCGGATGCTGGCGTACCAAGTACGAAAACAGAAAAAGGTGGCTATGGTTACCTCAATCCTTCATCCCTCTGGGGACCAGGCTAACCAAGTCCCAGGATATAGGGAAGCCTTCTACTGCATATTACCAGTCCCTGTATACCCAGAAAAGCAGGTTTCCACACATCATGTGATGGAGTTCCTGCAAACGGTTACCCTTCCACGACTCACAGAAGCACAGGGCCAAGCCTTGATTGCACCGATCTCAGATGAGGAATTGTTAGCTGCCATAAAGAATGCCAAATCCCAGAAATCTCCCGGTCCAGATGGTTACAGTGCAGATTTTTATAAGGTAGCCAGGATCCAAGTCCTACCAAACCTTCGCAATGCCTTCAACTGGGTCATGGAAGGGAAGCCCCTCCCCCGTCCTGGGCCTATGCTTCAATATCGGTCATCCCCAAGCCAGGTAAGAACCCGCAGCTGTGTGCTTCCTATAGGCCGATATCGGTCCTTAACCAGGACTATAAACTTTTCATGGCAATTTTAACTCACAGGGTGGACCGGATCCTCCCCTTACTGATTCATAAGGATCAGACAGGATTCGTCCAAACACGTACAACCACAGATAGCATAAGGCAAACCCTACATGTGATGCACCACATGCACTCTGAAGGGGTCCCATCTCTGCTGGTCAGCCTGGATGCCGAAAAGGCATTTGACAGGGTGTCCTGGCAGTTTCTTTATGAAACACTACACAAATTAGGCTTTCCCCCCGCACTTATCCAGGTCCTGCAAAACATATACTCTGTCCCACAGGCCTGTGTAAAGGTCAACGGACATCATTCCAGGTTTTTCCCACTATATAGGGGAACAAGGCAGGGTTGCCCCTTTTCGCCTCTTTTGTTTGCGGCCTTCATAGAACCCTGGCCCAGAAGATCAGGGAAGCACAAGATATCACAGGGGTAAAAGTAGGTGAGGTGGAGCACGCGTATAGCCCTCTTTGGGATGATATACTCCTGTACCTCGTAATCCAGAACAGTCTCTCCCGCAGTCAAATTGATACTAGAGAACTTTGGTGCAGTATCAGGTACAAACTAAGCCTCAACAAAACTGAGATGCTTCCCTTCCATTATTCTCCCACACAGGGGCCAAAAACCGCTGTCCCCGGGAAGTGGGATTTAAGGAAACTTAAATACCTTGGTGTACATATACCGAAATCCCCCCGGGAGTTTTATAAGTACAATTATGTCCCATTAGTGGAGCAACTTAAAACAGACCTGGCAGCCTGGGCGGCCTTCCCCTATGGACTGGCACGCAGGATTGACCTAATTAAAATGATTTCCTTCCCCAGAGCATTATATTTATTCCAGAATATTCCGATTCAGATCCCTAAGCAGACCTTTAAGGAGATAAACAGACATATTACCAAATTTATATGGTCCAACAAGAGACCTAAGTGCCGCTTTAAAATTCTTACCCTTTCTAGGGATGAGGGGCCTGGGTCTCCCAGACTTCAGGCTGTATCACCAGGCGGCAAGCATAACATATATGATGTCCAGGCAAACCAGAACAAATAACCCTCACTGGCTAGACATTGAACGGGTTCTGATGGACGATTATATGTTTCATAGCTTCCTGTATAAACCCAGGGAAACTGGGAGAGAGACTCTCAGGGAACCCTGGCTTGAAGCCTTGGTTGGGGCTGGCATCATATTCAAAACAGCCATCAATTATCTATATTTGCGCCTCCTATGTCCAATCCCCAGTCTGAGTGACTTCCTCTGGGGGCTCTTGGTGGAGGCTTCCGGCAGTGGGAGAGGAGAGGCTTAAAATATCTAAGTCAAATAGTCAGACGAGGTATAAGGTGGGCTTTTAATGAAGTTCAAAAGGAATTTGGTATCCCAAAGGAAGACTTCTTCCGTTATCTACAGCTCAGGCATTACATGGAGTGTCTTCCCCGGGAAATCTGGGACCAGGAGCGGATCCCATCACTAATACAAGCCCTTACAGTACATATTAAGACACATGGGCAAAGCAACCTGATATCAATGTATTATCGGTCACTGAGGACCCAGAGTTCCGCTAGCATAGATGGTATCCGAGACTGTTGGAGCCAAGAAGCAGGCTACTTGATAGCCCCGGAGGACTGGCAAAGAGCTTGGAAATATTCAGCTAAGGTATCCAGCTCGCATGTTTGGAGAGAGTTTTCTTGGAAATGCTTAATTCGTTATTTTAGAACCCCCGAAGTTACGGGGCATTATACCCCGGGCCGGGGGACGGGTTGCTGGCGCTTATGCGGAGCTACAAGGGCTGACCACACCCATGTGATGTGGAGCTGCCCCTCTCTGAAGCCCTTTTTTGCCTGTCTGCAACACCATTTTCAGCAGATATTTGACCCACAGTTTCAGTTGACAATGGAGGCGGTGCTGTTTCTAGTCCTGCCCAGCAATATGTGTGGCCCAACGACCAGACACCTCTTACTTATACTCCTCACAGTGGTCAAAAAGGCTATCACAAAACACTGGCTGACGCCGAAAGTGCCCACCATACAAGACTGGTGGTCTATTACCAAACAAATCTATGTCATGGAAAAAATAACACATAGCCTAAACAACCAAGAAGGGAAATTTAAGGCTAAGTGGACCCGATGGCAGATGTATTATATGTTAAAAGACCCAACTTTTGTTCCATGAGGATGGGGGAGGTTTGTGGGCCTCTTGGGTTTCCCCCTCTCCCACCCATGTCGCTGGTTCTCGAGGCCCGGGTCGTGAGGGAGGGTCTGATCCATTATTGGGGGGTGGATGGTTCGCCTTCCGGGGGGGCACCCTCACCGAGCCCCTTGATGGGGGGATGGTTGGAGATTAACCCTGGAGACTGGCACCACAGCTACATTGTGTCTGGTGACCTCATAAATAGCAGACTATAGATCACCCAGCATGGACTATGGTAGGCCGATACCTCGGATGGTGGGGCCTGGGTTTTAACATGCTGAATGTGGAGCTAATATGAATAAAAGGTAGAACTTCTTTATTTTGGGTTTTGCAAAGTATTACTATGCTATGGGAACATTGTCCTCACTGAGACTGCCTCTGAAATGCATGTACTTTAACTATGGATGATGGTCTGGCTGACTTATGTGTAAATAAGTTAAAATATCAATAAAAACGATATTTCCAAAAAAAAAAAGATAACAACAGTACTTCAAAAGCTTACCAAAGGTTGCTTCAGAGTGGCCGAGACTGACGCAGTCTAAAGCATCACCTTTTATACTGTCCAAGGGGCTGTGACATGCCTCAAGCATTGTGCAGAGTGACAGCCTGTGTAACAAAGACCCGTGATGACCAAAAAACTCACTGATCAATGCATTTAAATACACAGGGGTAATGGGAGAGGGTGGTGGGTGTCCTAGCTAATATGATGCTTTTACGCTTAAATGTTATTTTCTATAGATTAGAAACTTTATTTTATATGTCAAATAATAATTTAATTTAATCCTTGCTATATAACAATACCCATTTTTAGCTTATGTTGACTATGACAGCTGATTTTCTGCAGCTGCTTAACTAAGTTAGATACGTCTGACACTCATTTTATCAGAGTATTTTGATAATATTTAACATGGTGTGTGTGTGTGTGTGTGTGTGTGTGTGCATGCATGTGTGTTTAACAACAAACTTCACTACAGCAAGGAACTCTTTGTTTACCCTTTTTCATTTTGTTTTAAAGTAAGAAAAAATATGGCTTGTTTTAAGGGCTTATATTATAACCATAAAAAGCCTTTTTATGTTATTGCTCTTTCTGTATACTTAATAACTTCATAGTGTTTTTAGCCACCATAGCCCCTAGCTGCTATAGCAGATGTGTGCTATTCAGACTTGTATATCACTCTTCTTTTTTAAGGGTATGGAGTAAACACTGTGGGTCTCACACTAATGAGCCTAAATCATTAGCTAAAATTATGTATTATGTAATATGCTTCTCTGTTAAGCTGGAAAAAATTACATTTCCTTAAAACTTTCCCAGGCGTATCAATCAGCTAACATTTTAAGGTTAGAAATGGCCTTTTGTTTTTTTGGGGGGCCATCTGTGATTTTCCATTTTAAAAATAATGGTATCCAACTATTGAGCTGTAAATAAATAGTATTTTTCAGACACTTTCCCAGGCATATCAATCGGCTATAGCATTTTAACGTTAAAAAAGCCTTTTGTTTTTGGGTGGTGCCTTCTGTGTCTACCCATTTTTAGAAGAATGGTAACAGACAAAAGTTAAAAAATGAAGTATCCAGCTATTGAGCCGTAAGTAAATAGCATTTTTCCTAAACTTTCCCAAGCTTATCAAGCATTATCTTTTAACATTAGAAAAGGTATTTTGTTTTTGGGGTGGTGCCTTCTGTGACTGCCCATTTCAGAAGAATGGTAAAAGACAAAAGTTAGAAAAAGTAGGTATCTAACAAAATAATTTTTTTATGATGCAGGTGACAAAAGTTTTAAAAGTATTGCGTATGTGGGGAGAGAATTCTTATTTGCAGAAAGAAGCACTGCTCCATTTACAAAATCAAACTAAAAGTATAGGGTACAATTGAAACACTAAACACCACTTTAGACTGACAAAAAGAAAAAGAAATTATAAAACCAGTGAGGAAAAACCAGCTGTTTAATTTCACTGTTATTATACTCACTCCCAAAATGTGAAAAACAATATTTTAAAAATACATGCATTTACTACACAGCCTTTTTAATCAAATGTGGTAGTTTCACACAACCAGTGTTTTTGCTTTTTTATTTATTTATCCATTCACAGAAAATATACAGCAAGTCTGGTTTGGACCCTCTGACAAGCCCTGACAAGCCTGAACAAACCCAAATCTGCCCAATAAGTGCCATAACTCCGCCAGAAAAGGGGTGCATTATATCAGGGTGGAATTCTACATAACATCCGCGCACAGTCAGAATTGTGTCATTGGCATGGTGTGGTGCTACATCATTTCCTGTGCTGCGGAAGTGGATGTGGTGTGGGGTGGGGCTCGTCCATATCCTGCACTGCCGAAGTGGATTTAACGTGGGTGGCGTACGATACATCCTGGGGGGTCGTAAAACCCATCAATCATTTTGTCACTTAGTATGCACCAATACTACTGTGGGATAGCTTTTCGTATTTGCTAGCACATTTAAGTTATCTAGTATTTCTTTAAAGGTGGGGGTCATTTTGGATCTCCATTTGCAAACTATAAGTCTTTTGACTTATACGCTAAAAAGGATCAGGAGATCCCATTGATTTTTTGAGAGATGTATGTCTGCTATTGGGACCTTTGAGCCCAGTAGATATAGGTCTGCTGCTAGCAGGAACTTGGTATGTAAGATTTGTTGTATTAGGTTGTGGGCTAGCTTCCACATATCTATAATCATAAGGCATGACCATAATATGTGGAAAAGATCTCTGTGTGTATTGCCACATTTCCAACAATCATCTGATTTTATTAGGTTAGCTGAGAATAAGACTGCTGGTGTTCTATACTACCAATTTTATTATTATTTTGAGTATTTTATTTTGGATAAGTCTGCAGCGGATGTCTCGGATAGGTTTATGGGCAGCGGTCCAGCAGTCATCCCATTCTTCTTCTGGCATTTCTCTGCCTAACACCTGCTCCCATTTCCCTTTTGCTTTTAAAGTTTGGTCAGGGATTTTTGTCTTGTATTATTGAGTATATAAGGCTAGTTTTTCCTTTGGCTTTGGCTAATAGGATATGAAGTGGGTATTGATATGAAGAGGTCTGTAATTGTTTGATCTTCTTAACCAGAGGAGCCGTAACATCCCTGATTTGCAGAAATTGCCAAAAGTCCTGGTTTGGTAAGTCATATCTTAGAAACATAGACTTTGACGGCAGATAAGGACCACTTGGTCCACCCAGTCTGCCCATTTCCCTACCTATTGGATAAGCTGCAGATTCTAGTTAACTAACAGCCTACTTCCTGCAACTCCCCACTATAATTGCCTTATGTCTGTCCCATGCATGTTTGAATTCCCCCACTGTTTGAGACCCCACAACCTCTCCAGGAAGGCGGTTCCATGTCTCACCACTCTTCCATGAAAAATAATTTCCTCACATTACCCCTGAGCTGCCCCCAACCTTAAATTGTGCTCCTTGTTCTTACACATCTCTTTTTTTGAAAGATGCTACCCTCCTGAACTTTGCTGATTCCCTTGAGGTACTTAACAGTTTCTATCATGTCCTCCCTGTCCCTCCTTTCATCAACGGTATACATATTAAGCTCTCTCAGTCTCTCTTCATATGGTTTCTGATGTAGACCCTGTACCATTTTAGTTGCCCTCCTCTGGACTGCTTCCATCCTGTCTACATCCTTGCCTAGATGAGGTCTCCAAAACTGCATGCAGTACTGCAGATGAGGCCTCACCAACTGTCTGTACAGAGGGATAACCACTTAACTTTTTCTACTTGGATGCCCCTCCCTATGCATCCCAGTATCCCCCTGGCTCTCCTGACTTCTCACATTGCTTACCCACCTTTAGGTCATCTGATATGACTACACCCAGATCCCTTTCCATTATTGTTGTCATTAGTACCTCCCCTGCTATTGTGTACTCTTCTCCTGATTTTATTTCCCAGGTGCATTACTTTGCACTTCTTTGCATTGAATCTAAGTTGATATGTCTGACCATTCCTCCAACCTTGCCAAGTCCCTTCTCATCCTTTCTACCCCCCTTGTTTATCAACTCTGTTACAGATCTTTGTGTCATTTGCAAAGAGGCATACCTTTCCTTCCAGACCCTCTGCAAAGTCACCTATAAAGACGTTAAAGAGGATTGGACCCAGTAATGAGCCCTGAGGTACTCCACTAGTAACCCCCCTTTTTTTTTTTTGCTATTCAATTTTTATTAAAAGTTTTACAATAAAGGAGTACATCCAGAAGGGACAAAGATAACAATAGGGATACCAATCATAACAACCAGGACCGTCCGGATGCAATCCTACCCATACTGCCCCCATTACCCAAAACCACCCACCCTATGCACAGCACATGAAAATAAAATGACTGAAAATACTAAAAGTGTATATGGGACTACATAAATACAGAATAAAGTGAGTATAAAGGACCCCAGACATGATTAAACTTAGCCAGGTTATTCCGCAAACTAGCAATAGTTCTTTCCGTTCTAAGATTAGCCAGAAATTCTTGTAGCCATTCACTATAAGAAATCTCAACAGTATCCTTCCAATGTCTTAAAACCACTTTTTTGACTGAGGCAGAGATCAGACCCATATGATATTTCTTGCTTCGGACATCAATCGAGGCCATGTCTCCTAAAACACATATCTGGGGAGTAAATAAATTTTCCAAACCCAAAAGTGGATCAAGCTTCCTCTTAATAGTATCCCATAATACAATTATTTTCGGACAATGCCAAAAAATGTGAAGCAGATCCCCAACCCCTTGCTGACATCTAAAACAGGTAGAGGAAGAAACCATACCCCGATTAACCAGCTTTAAGGGTGAGTAATAAATATTGTGTAATAACTTAAATTGCATTAATCTAAGTCTATCCTGTGATAGAAATGTGTGACGCGACCTCCAGATACCTGCCCAATCGAAATCATACTCCAGCATAAGCTGAGACCAATACTGTATTGGCGCCAGAATACTGGGATGTAACCAGTTAATCAATATATTATAAACGGCCGATACAGCATGAGCTTTTCCAGCAGTTGGTACCAGCGTATCACCAAAATCGAAAGGAGCCCCGTTAAGAGGAAGAGTGTTCAGTTTCTTCACCAACAAATGGCGAAGTTGAAACACTTTAAATATCAAAACCTGAGGGATTTGAAACTTAATCAAAATGTCAGTTGAAGTGAGTAATTTACCTCCTTCTGAAAACAGATCCCTAATCAGTACCTTCCCCAGTAATGGTAACCACGCATCTTTGATAGGCTTCCCATCTAATAAAAAGTTGGGATTATCAAATAATGGCTGAGCTGGATCCATATTATGGGAGTATTTTAAAAAGGCACATAACTGCCCATGAACTTTAACCGATACTTCAATAGGAGAGTTACGCAAGGCCATGGGAAGGACTTTGGGCAAGCAATATAATAAGGCACCAGGCCCAAAACCAGAATCCATTATCCGGGTTTTCTCTAATCCTAACCACAATGGGGTGTAAGTGTTAATCTGGGAATCATCAGGTTGCTTAAGCCAACAAAGATATTTCGAAGCATGACTGGCCCAATAATACAAGGCAAAATGGGGAAGTCTCAAACCACCAGACAATTTAGGGGCAGTCAATATATGATAGGCCAGTCTAGGTTTCTTGTAATTCCAAATAAAGCTGGAAATAATTTTATGGACTTTTTTAAACCATTTTAACGGAAGCCAAATATTTAACATATTTTTAGGATAAAACAGCCGAGGAAAAATATTCATTTTTACTAAATTGATTTTACCCCAAATGGAAAGAGGGATTATTGCCCATCTCCAAAGGTCAGCCTCGATGGCTTGCAAAACTGGGTCTAAATTTCGTTGGACCAACCGCGAAACATCCCTGGTTAAGGTAAGGCCCAAATACTTGATAGAATCGGAATTCCAAGTCAGCCCAAAGGGGGCGATATCCTGAGCGAATGTCCTAAAGTTTAAGGGGAAAACCATAGACTTACCAATATTGAGCCTATAATTGGCAACAGAACTAAAGTTATCAATAGTATCAAGTAAAATCGGAATAGAGGAGGACGGATCTGAAATTTGCAACAGCAGATCATCTGCATATGCAAGAGCTTTCAACGTGTGCCCCCATACTGGAATACCCTGAATCCGCTGCTCCTGTTTAATCCGTACAATTAAAGGTTCAATATATAAATTAAAGAGGAGCGGGGAAAGAGGACAACCTTGTCTGGTGCCCAGAAAAAGTCTAAATGGAGATAACGTTACCCCATTGCAAGAAATTCTTGCCGATGGGAATTTATAGATAGCCTTGATCTAGTCACCAAATTGTTGAGGGAAACCAAAAAAATCCGTAACCCTAAATAGATAGTTGCCATAGACCCTATCAAAAGCCTTCTCGGCGTCCAGAGAGACCAATACCATCGGTTGATCTGAATCCCTGGAGGCCGAGAAGACATGAGACAATACTCTTAAGTGATCAGCAGAGGACCTACCCTTCATAAACCTAACCTGTTCGGGTCCAATTAATCCAGGGAGGACCCTACTGATCCTATCAGCCAACAATTTGGTGAGAATTTTAATATCCTGATTTAGAAGAGATATGGGCCTATAACCGGACACCAAATCTAGAGGTTTACCCGGTTTGGGCAAAAGTATAATTAGGGCTTCAAAAAGAGAAGGATCGGTAACAGCACCCTCTAAAATACATTGAAACAAACTCAACAATGAAGGAATTAACTCCTTTGAAAAAGTTTTATAAAAATTAGCGGAAAACCTGTCCGGGCCTGGTGTTTTATCTGAGGGGAGGGACTTGATAACCTGGTCTATTTCACCCTCAGTGATAGGAGCCAAAAGTTGGATTTGGTCCGATTCACTCAAGGAGGGAAGATTTAGCTCCTTTAGGAAAGTACTGATCTTTTCGTCTGATGGAGGGTCGTTAAGAGGTCCATAAATCCCCTTAAAATATCCTACAAATTCCCCCAATATATCCTCAGGGGAGGTCCTGACTAAACCCCCCTCCAGCGAGCGAATAGCCGGGACCCACCTAGAGGATTCCAATTGTTTAAGTCTTCTAGCTAACAAACAGCCAGCCTTCTCTCCTTGATCCGTATATATAGCACCAGTTCTAATAATTGCCCATTCAGCCTGTTCACTTAAAATCCTAAGATACGAATCTCTCAGCAAGGTTAACTCTTTGCCTATAATCATCCGAGGAAGAGGCCGAGAGGCCACGTTCTTTTTCCCGGATCTGAGTGAGTAACTCAGAGATATGCTTCAGCCTCTCCTTCTTCCTGCGGGAGGCTAAACCTATCAAAATACCCCAAATTAAGGCTCTGAGTGCTCCCCACTCAATATCTGGCCGAGTAGTGGAATTTTGATTGAAAGAAATAAATTCTGTTATCTGAGAGGAAATATATTTAACAATCTTGGGATCCTTAAGTAACTGGTTATTAATTTTCCATCTATTCCCTGGCTTAGGTAGTGATGAAAAAGCAATAAGGCATCTTACTATAGAATGATCAGATAAAGGCCCAAAGACTATGTCAGTGGTTAACACCCCAGACAAAAAGAGTGTTTGAGATTAACACATAATCAATTCTGGATAAGGTATTATGTACCTGAGAGGTGAAAGTATACTCCCGCCCGTTCGGGTGGAAGATCCTCCAGACATCACATAAACCCAAATGATCCAAAATTTCTCTGAGTGCCCTCTGACCCGGAGTTAGACCTCTCCTAACCGGACCAGATCTATCCACAGAAGGATCCATGACCAAGTTTAAGTCTCCTCCAATTATAATAGGTAAATTACACCAGGAGGAAAGTATATCCATAATCTGAACAAAAAACCCAGGGGTATCACTATTGGGGCAGTAGATAGAACCAAGGATAATCTCCAAGGTATGCAGGGTGCCCCTAATAAAAATATACCTTCCCAACCTATCCTGAAGTATTTGAATCGGGTTAAATGGGACTGATCTGCGTAGCATGACCATCACCCCTTTACTCTGGGAACTGCCTTCGGAGGCAAAAATCTGCCCAATCTGAAGCCTCCGTAACTGGTTACACTCGGAAATTAATAAATGGGTCTCTTACAGAAACATGATATCTGCTTTCACAAAATCCAGATGTTTTAAAACCTTGTACTGTTTCGATTTATGGCGAAGGCCGTGCACATTCCAACTCACAATATTTATTTCCCTAGCCATTGGATAAGATAAAACCAAACTTGAAATAAAGAAAGACAATAAGACTGGTCCCCTCATCTGTAAATAAAGCTAGCAGTGGTGTGCAAGGGCCCCCCCCATACCCAAAGACCCCAAAACACCCCAAAACAGTAGTAAATCCCAATCCCCAACAACCCCTCCACCCTTAACCCACCCGAACTGTCAATGAACATGGTTACAGCACCAATGAGAGTACCAACCTCCGTCCCCTCCACCCAACCAAACCAACACATTTCACCAGGGGAAGGTCATGTCAGACCAACCTCATTTAATTTTTTGACTGGGTGACTAGGGAGGTGGATCGGGAAGGGCAGTGGACATGGCCTATCTGGACTTCAGCAAGGCCTTCGACACTGTGCCACATAGAAGACTATTGCACAAACTGGGAATATGGGTGTGGGCAGGACAGTAGTCACGGTGGGTAGGTAACTGGCTGGGCAGCAGGACACAGAGGGTGGTGGTAAATGGCTGTCACTCCACAGAGGAAGAGTGACCAGTAGGTACCACAGGGATCAGTGCTGGGACAGTACTATTCAATATCTTCATCAGTGACATTGCACAGGACCTAGAAGGCAGAATTTCACTGTTAGCTGATGACACAAAGCTCTGTAACAGAGTAGACACACCAGAGGGTGTAGACAGAATGAGAAGGGACCTGCAGAAACTTGAAGAATGGTCAGGGGTGTGGCAGTTGAAATTCAATGCAAGGAAGTGCAAGGTAATGCATATGGGGCACAAAAACCCAGGCACAATATATCAGTTGGGGGGTGAGGATATAGCATGCACCAAGCAGGAAAGGGATCTTGGAGTTATCAGTGTGACAAGGCAGCAGGTAAAGCAAATAGGATGCTGGGATGCATAGGCAGGGGCATCACCAGCAGGAAAAGGGAGGTCATAATTCCACTATACAAGACACTAGTGAGGCCGCACCTGGAGTACACTGTGCAGTTCTGGAGACCTTACCTACGTAAGGACATAGACAGGGTAGAGAAGGTTCAGAGGAGGGCAACAAAGATGGTGCATGGATTGCATCACAAGTCCTATGAGGACAGGTTGAAGGCACTGAACATGTACTCCTGGAGGAGAGGAGGAGGAGAGGGATATGATAGGAGACATACAAGTATCTTACGGGAGGAACAGGGTACAGGAATGCACTATTTTTAAGTGAAAAGATGTTCCAGGACTAGAGGCATGGGATGAAGTTGGAGGAGGGCGATTCAGAGAAGCGTGAGGAAGAATTTCTTCACAGAACGGGTGGTGGACAAGTGGAACACCCTGCCAGAGGAAGTGGTGGGGGCTGAAACAATCACAGGATTTAAGAATGCATGGGATAGACATAAAGGAATTCTGGAGGTCAGGGGTAAGGGGCAACAGACTTCCTGGAAAACATAAACTGAACTTACAAACTTAAAAGGGCAGACTGGGTGGGCCATAGGCCCTTATCTGCCGACACTGTCTATGTATCTATGTATTAATAATCAGATCGACGGTATTAGGCCCAGCTAGAGAAATATTCCTACCACCCATTATCCCATTAAAGTAGATTATTAAGAAATGTAATACTACCAGATAATACAATTTGTTTGAGAAAATTAGTTTAAATTAGTTAACCCATCAAATATCCCCCAATATAGCGGCCTACAAAAGCAATAAAAACCCAGAAACAGCAATACAGAGATCTCTCCATGCCCGAAACTCAACTGCAATCACCTATTATGTAAATCCCACAAGGGCAGTTCCTGAAACGACGAACTATGCAAATTAAATATAGTCAATGCATGACCAGAAAACAAAGAACCCATCTTAAAGAAAGTCCACAGACATTCCCCAAAAGCCAAAGTTAAGTCCATGTCTGTCGAGGGGTCCCACACAGTATAACAAACTCTGGCATCATCTGATATAACCTAAAAAAAAAAAAAAAAAAAAAAAGGGGGTTATTTTTTTTCCAGCATCAAGATGAGCCCACAGTAAGTCTCAGCAATTTGATCGAGGGAAAAGTATGCACAAATGCCATCCCAGATTAAAGCAGGTAATCTCCACCACTAGGACACTGTCCAGTAATGTTGATTGTAAAGGAGAAGGATAAGGCAGCCAACTCCAGTCTTAATCTCCAACGCCAACAGAAGAGCCGATACTAGGGGAGGCAGCAAAGAGTATTAGGCTCACAAAACAAAACAAAAAAAAAAATATTAGCGAGCTATACGAGGTCCCGGTTGAAGGATAAAACCCAAACTGTCATCCGCAAGTAATTTTCACCCAACCAGAAATGAAATAGCAGATCTTCACAGCAGAGCAATCAAGGATCCCTAAACAGATCTGGCAAAGCTTGCTTGAGAACAGATAACGCAGACTCATAATTTTCAAAGCTGCGCCAGGATCCGGCTACCAAAACTTGCAACCGTGCAGGATACCTGACCCGAAACTTTATATTAGCTGCGATTAGCTTAGAGATAATAGAGTGATATGTCGCTCTCTTCTGCCGGATGGAGAGTGGCAGATCCTGGACCACCCTCAACACAGCGCCTTCCCAGGTCAGCTCCTTTACCTCTTTCACCTTACTTAAAAGATGCTGGCGTTCTAGATAATTCAAAAGACGTAAAATAAAGGTACGTGGCGGGGCTCCGGTCGAAGGTATTTCCCTCAGCGCTCGATGAGCTCTCTCAATACAGTAGGAATGCCCAAAAGGTGAGGACCGGCTATCTTCTGCACCAGATGCTGCGTAAACTTAACAGGTTAGAGTCCCTCCTCCTTCTCTGGGAGACCAATGATCACAACATTGTTGCGGCGACTCCGACCCTCTAAATCCTCAACCTTGTTTTCAAGCTTCAAAATCCGCTGCCTCAGTGCTGCCAAATCGGGTGCCAGCTTCTCGTTCTTGCGCTCAACCGAGAAAATGCGGGCTTCATTATCTGCTGTTCGATGAGCGAGATCTTCCAAAGCACGAGACATATTTTTAACTTCACCTGCCGCTCTTTCATCTCGTCCTTGAAAGGCTGGAATTCCTTGAGGAAGCTAGCCAAAGTAAGCGGTTCCATGTCGTAGGTGCCGAGAGGCTGTGCTAGGGGCTGTTGTGAATTTGAGGCCCTGGCTTTTATCGCGGCCTTCTCTGGGGTTATCGGCGGCGTATGTTTAGGTAGGGATTTTTTTAGCTCCGAGTCCATTTTGCACTACGCGGGGAAAAACGATGCTGGTAGGACCACCCCAGTGTATCCTGAGCGGTTCTGCAGGCTGATAATGACCCCAAAAAGATAAATTTGTCGGTTGGGTAGACGGAGCTCCATGAGGTAGCTGCTAACTCATGCTCTGCACCACGTGATCCCCCCGTAACCCCCCTTTTTTCAGAATGTGTTCCTTTCACTATTACCTTCTGTGTCCTGTTGTGCAGCCAGTTTGCTACCCAGGCTACCACCTTGGGACCCATTCCCAGGCTGGCAAACTTGATTATTAATCTTTTGTGCGGGACTGTGTCAAATGCCTTGCTATAGTCTAGGTAGGCCATATCCACAGCCCCTCCCCAGTCTATTACTTTGGTCACCTAGTCAAAGAAATCAATTATATTCATTTGACATGACCTTTCTTCTGTGAATCTTGCTGCTTTGGGTCCTGTGCCCCGCTGGCCTCTAGGTACTGAACAGTTTTTTCTTTCAGAAGTGATTCCATCATTTTCCCCACCTCTGAGGTCAAACTAACAGGTCTGTAGTTATCTGCTTCTGCCTTGCTCCCACTTCTATGAAGGAAAATCACATATGCCCTCCTCCAGTCCTCAGGTACCACACCATCCTCCCATGATTTGTTAAAAAGTGCGGTCAGTGGTGTCACTAGGTCCTCCCTTAGTTATTTTAGGATTCTAGGGTGTATCCTGTCAGGCCCCATTGCTTTATCCACCTTGAATTTTAGGAGTTCTTACAGGACTCTTTCTTCTGTAAAAGGACTGGTGCCACTACCCAGAGTGCTTCTATTGTTTGGATTAGGTAACTCCTCTTCTTCTTCTTTTGTGAATACTGAGCAAAAGTATTCATTCAGTATATCTGCCTTTTCACTGGCTCCCTCTGCCCACCTCCCTTCTCCTTTATTAATCTTCACTATCCCTCCCTTAACCTTTCTATGCTCCCTAATGTACCTATAAAAGGTTGTATCCCTCTTCTTAACTGAGTTGGCGATCTTTTCCTCAGTTTGGGCCTTTGAATATTCTGGCCCATGTGTTTAGTTTAGATTTTGCACAGCTTTTTCGAGACTTTGTAGAGGCATTCCCATTTCAGACTTTGTTTTTGAAGTTAAACATTTTTATTGTTTGAATTAAAAGTACATACATGAATACTTACATAAAATGTACCCATTAGGTATCGATAACATTTATCTGAGTTACAACAGTTCATACAGTGTTATATGTTAAAAACGGTGGGGAAGGCAGCCAAACATGCTGTTTTGACAAATATCTTACCTTCTAGTTGTCAGATTTAATCAAATATTCAAAGTGTATTGTTCTTATTATTGTGGATCACTAAGACATAAAACCATCATTCTTTTATTTTGTATATTATACTATCTGTTATGAATATCGCCTAAGCAGTATCACCTAAAATGTTTT
Source organism: Neoceratodus forsteri (assembly GCA_016271365.2). Taxonomy (NCBI): domain Eukaryota; kingdom Metazoa; phylum Chordata; order Ceratodontiformes; family Ceratodontidae; genus Neoceratodus; species Neoceratodus forsteri. The sequence continues at coordinate 1,385,654,746 of CM028131.1, read as the reverse complement.
CTCCTGGCAGCTGTGGTTCTGGGGGGGGTCAGAGTTCATGACCTTGTTCTGTTGACAAACACGTTGCTGCTCCTGTCACCGAGCATGCGTACTGAAAGTAGGGAGGGTGCCATGGCGTGTCGTTGCAGCTGGGAGGAACAAGAATACTGGGAGGTAGCAGTCTGCTGATGGGGAGATTTGCTATATTGCTTACCTAAGCAGTTGCGGTGCTTTATGAAGTAGTCACTTGTTCAGCAGAAGAAAGGCAGCAGACTTTATACGACAGGTCTACAGCATACTGGTGGGGCGTGGGCAGGATAATAGGGCCATTACTAGGCACAGGTGGGCCATCGACCTGGGCTTTTCCTCCCTCTCTTGAAGTTAAACATTTTATTGTTTAAGCATAGAAAGTACATGCAAGTGTGTGCCTATGTATGTATATGTGTGTGTATATATATATATATATATATATATACGTGTGCATATATATATATATATATATTTATATATAAAATATCTTCACCTGAATGCACAGTAGTTAAAATGATTGACATACAGTTAACCATGAGCAGAATACAAGGTAAAGCATTTTGTATAACATTACTTCCTGAAGTTGGATGGAAATTTCCAGCATACAGTTGTACAAGTTAATTTATGTTTTATTACATCCACAGTATTATTCTAATTATTTTGACAAAGTTGCCTTTGTATTTGTGTGGGGTGTTGTAGCTTAAAACCTTGATTATCATTGTGTAAATATAAATGCTATATTACTTGTATTATAATTCATTAAGCAAAAAATAAAGAATTTCTGACACCTCCACCATGTGTCTTAGTTATTGCTTAAGCTGTCCCTCTCAATGTTAAGACTATGGTTTCATATGTCTGGCACTCTCTTGAGCCTATGTAAGTGGAGTCAGATTTCTACCTTAATGTATCTGTCTACTTACTAAGTCTTTATGTGTGTAGAGTGGCTACTGTATGTAACACCTATCAAACATCTAAACTACTATATCTAAACTACATTCTACTAACAGACAACATAAAAACTATATACAGTTAAAGTAGTTGTTTTTTTTGAGTAGCTAAGTGTCTCGCAGCAGGCTATAATAAACTTTGTTATGATACCTTATGTCCTCCCTTAGTTATTTTAGGATTCTAGGGTGAATCCTGTCAGGCGCCATTGCTTTGTCCACCTTGAATTTTAGGAGTTCTTTCAGGACTCTTTCTTCTGTAACTGGACTGGCGCCACTACACAGAGTGCTTCTATTGTTTGGATTAGGTAACTCCTCCTCTTCTTCTTTTGTGAATACTGAGCAAAAGTATTCATTCAGTATATCTGCCTTTTCACTGGCTCCCTCTGCCCACCTCCCCTCTCCTTTATTAATCTTCACTATCCATCCCTTAACCTTTCTATGCTGCCTAATGTACCTATAAAAGGTTGTATCCCCCTTCTTAACTGAGTTGGCAATCTTTTCCTCAGTTTGGGCCTTTGCTTTTCTGACTGCCTTCCCCACTTTTTTCTGCTTTAATTGATACAGTTCTCTGTCGTGCTTCTTCTGTGATTCCTTATACTTTTTGAATGCAGTTTTTTCTCCTTAACCTTCCCTTACATCTTTTTTTAGAACCATAGTGTTTTTTTTTATTCCGCTTTGTTTTCTTTATTTGTTTCACACAAAGGCTTATTGTCACCATGATGGCAGTTTTGATTTTTCTCCATTCTTCTTCCACCCCTCCTTTCTGGCCATTTGCTAATGCATTCCTCAGGTATTCACGCATTATACCAAAGTCAGCCCTTCCAAAGTCCAATATCCTTGTCTTTGTATGGCTTGTCTCCATGGTTGTGTTTATTGTGATGCACACTGTGCAGTGGTTGCTTGTTCCCAGATGTCTACTGACTTCTAAATTTGTGATCCTCTCTCCATTTCAGAGCACCAGGTCTAATATTGCTCCCTCCCGAGTGGGTTCCACCACTAGCTGTCTAATGCATGTTCCCTGTAGGGCATCGAGAATGACCCTGCTCTTGGATGTGGCTACAGTTCGTGTTGTCCAGTTAACATCTGGCATATTCAGGTCCCCTCATCAACAGTATTTCCCCTTTTTTCAGCCATTTTGAGAATGCCTTCTATCATTTTCTTGTCCATTTTCTCCCCTTGAGATGGGGGTCTGTATACAACCCCTGTGTAGATTGTGTCTGGTGATCCTGGTATTAGTAGGTCTTGTATTGTATTAATAACTTTTTTCCTCCATGATATCCAGTGAATTGGTTTCCCCTCTACCTTAATATTGGATGCACCCCAGAGTCAGTTGTACTTAGGATAAGTAAGATTAATTTTAATCAACTTCCCTAGTTTTTTTCCAGGTGGATATGGAGGAGGCAACAGTAGGGAGGGAGTTTTTTTGGGTTCCTGTAAATGTATGTGGTTGGCATAAAGCCTTTAATCTGTGAAGACTGTTGTGTACCATAGTGGGGGCAATTCAGAGTTTTCAAACCATCTTAATGTTTGTGTGGTTCTATATGCTAGATAGTAGCCTTTCATCCAGGGTAGCCCCCATCCCCCTTTCGTCCAGTGAGTTCTTAACTTGTTCCTGTTAAATCTTGCTTGTGTCCCTTCCCAAATATAGTTTCCTAGGAGTTTGTCTATTCTTGTGAACCATGAGTCGGGGATTGTTATGGGGATGTGCAAGACCAAGTATAAGATCTTAGGAGCAATAATCATTTTTAAAGCTTCTATTTTCCTGACTAGTGTCAAATTCAGACATTTCCATCTCTTCAGATCTGTTTTTATTTTTATGACATGCAGTTCCAGATTTCTGTTTATAATGTTAATTATTTTTGCTGTGATCTTGATTCCTATATATATTATATGGTCCTTGGCCCATCTCAGATTTAAAGCTGTAAAGTGGAGTTCTAGACATAGTCTGTTAAGTGGTAGAACTTCTGTTTTACTGCAGTTTATTTTTAGTCCTGAAATGTTAGTGAAGGCGTTGAGTAAATTGATCAGTGGATGTACTGATTGGTGTGCATCTGTCAGGATTACTAAGAGGTAATCTGTGTACATTAGTGATTTGATCTCTATTTTCCTCATCTTTACCCCCGATATACCCTGGTGTTCCCTAATGGCCTCCCCTAAGGGTTCTATTGCTAGGATAAAAAGGAGTGGTGAGAGTGGGCATCCCTGGCGCATCCCTCTTCCTAAAGTAAAAGGCATTGATAGAGTGCTGTTCGTTAAGATTCGCACCTTTGGGTTGGCATAAATAGCTCTGATCATGCTAATGAAAGTTGTTTTAAAGCCCATTTTGTGCAGTATAGCATAGAGGTAGTGTCACTCCACTGAATCAAAAGCCTTTTCAAAGTCAATAGCCAGTGCAGCTGTTGGAGCTGGAAAAGAGAGTGACAGTTGCATTACATCTATTAATGTTCTCATATGATCAGAGCTATATCTTCCTTTAATGAAGCCCATCTGAGAGGGGTGTATTAGGGATGGAATCAGCTTCTCTAATCTGGTGGCCAATATCTTTGAATACATTTTGCTGTCCACTGTGATAAGTGAGATTGGTCTATAATTGGCTGCCATTTCTTTATCTTTCCCTGGTTTTGGTAAAATGGTTATGGTCGCCTCGCACATTGTAAGAGGGAAGGTTCCTGTTTCTTGTATTTCTGAGAATAGTCTCTGCATGACCGGGGATACAATCTGTGCCAGAGTTTGGTAGAACTCTGTTGGTAGTCCATCCCCCCGGTGCTTTTTTTTTTCTTTTAGAGACATGATGGCTGTTTTAACTTCCTGAATTGTGATTTTCTGATCTAGGGCTGTTGCCTGCGCTGGGGTAATTTTGGGGAGGTTTAGTTTCCTTAGGAAGTTTTCAAGTGCTTCAGGGTTACTGTTCCCTGTTGTAGTGTATAGTTAGGTATAGAAATCTTTCATTAAATCATTAATTCTTTTTTCTGAGGTATGTTTTATACCATTTATATCCCTAAGAGTATTAATATGTCTCTTGGCCTGCTGTTTTTTTTAGTCTGTATGCTAATAATTTCTCACATTTTTCCCCTCCTTCCCAATATTTGTGTTTAAGATGCATAACTGCCAGTTCTGCCTTCCTTGCAGTTAGGGAGTTTATTCCATTTTTTATTTTTAGTATTTCATTATACAGAAGGGACTTTGGTTCTTTGGGTTTGATTGATATTGTTGCTCTAAGGCTATTAGTTTATTTTCCATATCTTTGAGTTCATGTTCTCTTCTCTTGCATCTATAAACTGCATAGGATATAATGTTCCCCCTGCAATGTAGCCTTGAATGCCTCCCATAGGGTGGCTGTCGAGATGTCCCCTGTGTCATTATTTTGGAAAAAAACCTCAGCTGCTTTGTTGAGCCACGGGGTGAATTCAGGGTCTAGTAACAGTAGGGGGTCCATCCTCCAGTTAGTTGACCTATGGCTTTTCGAGCTATGTAGAATGTCTAATTGAAGTGGAGCGTGGTCTGATATGATGAGGGGTTTAATGGATGCTGCTATTATCATATTAGTGGTTTGGGGTGAGATGAGCCATATATCGATCCTGCTATAAGTTCCGTGTCTGCTTGAATGGCAGGTGTAGTCTCTAATTCTCTGAAGGGAATTGGTGAATGGTGATAACGATAGTCCTGACTAGCTCTAAAATAAAAACAACTGCATTAGGCAGGTTTAGTGTGTTTCTACAATAGGTTGATTTTACCCCAGCCCTAGCAAATTGGATGGAACATACTAGCTCATATCTGCACAAAATGCAAAGTAGAAGTAGGTACTTTTTACCATCTGGCGTGGGCCAGTCCTTTTGACAGGGGGTGGTTGTCTTTTCCCTAGCTATAATTTTGGGAACCAGATGGTCCACTCTGAGGCTGTTCCTCTGGGAATCTTTTCTCCCCCCCCGGAGATCCAATTCTGGACTGTCCCATCCCATATGGAAATTAGGCCTAGGCATTGCAAAGCCAGTGAGAGCCCAAGAATGGTCAGCATCACTACTGGTAGGGAAATCAGTTGCTAGAATGTATGAAAATTGAGTGCATGCAGCATACCACACAGGGTGGATCCCACATGTATGCCAAGATGGCCCCGCTACCAGGAGTGTTGCTACACCTAGGCCACTGGCACTTGAGCCCTCAATGTTTTCATATGGGCCACAAACCTCTCCTCAGTAAAACTGCTGAAATTAATGCTTTCATGAAAATATCTATGGCCTGCTCACAGACTTTGAGGGCTTGAGCCCAGGATGTTTTGTTATCCTAACAACACAACACCTGCACCCACTAGAGGAGGCCATGGGCTCTGCTCTTGCCGCTAATTTGCTGGAGCACGTCCAACTAAACCCTGATACAAGAGAAGGGGATAGGTTGGATGAGGGAAGGGGTCCTCCCCCAACTATAAAACCCTATGGGGTTCCAGTACTAAAGTGGAGTCCTGCATTACAGCCTTGTCTTTTTCACTGGTGATTTGTCTTGCATACACCCGAGCCCCATGGGGGGTTTACTTTGCCTTGCCTCCTCATGCAACTGTCTGTGTTACACTTCTGTGATATGGTGTAATATGTATTGCTGAGTCTGTACCGGTAAAACTTTTTGTCAAAAAAGTGTATCAGTAATGTAATGTTGGGGAGGGTGTGCTAAGGAATAATTACACTGTAACAACATACCTCTGAACTGTCTACGATTTTTGTCTCAGAATATGTCCCTCCAAACATTGTCATTTTTGTTATTGAAGAGTATAAATTTGAAGCATAAAACTAGAAAATAATGTGTTTATTCTTAAACAGAACAACCACTAGTATACGTACATACAAAGTTGCCAGCAGATTAGGCCTAATGGTCTATCTCATCTGCCTGAGATGCAACTCACAATTAAGTCTCTGCTGCTGCCCCCCATGAAGCCCATGCTCCCATGCTCTTCACTCTTTCTGAACCTATACCTTGCTCATGTACCTGTCCCATACCTTCTTGAATCTTCCCACTGATTCCATTGTCATCAGCTCTTCTGGTAGCACGTTCCAGGGTGCCACCACCCTCTCTGTGAAGTAGTGTCTCCTCACTTCCTGTCTGTACCTCTCCCCTACTAGTTTTAGGCTATGGCCCCTCGTAGTCCCTTCCCCCTTCAATTTGTGCATACCCTCTGTTTAACCCTATTGATCCCTTTTAAACATTTAAAGGCCTCTATCATGTCCCCCCCAGTCTCTTGTCTTCAAAGGAGTACATATTCAGATACCTAAGTGTCTTTTCATAAGACTTTTCATCTAGACCTTGGATCATCTTTGTCGCTCTTCTCTGGATTGTCTCCAGTAGACTAATATCCCTCTTTAAGTTGGGGCACCGGAACTGCACATGGTACTCCAGGTGCAGCCTCATCAAGGAATTGTACAGGAGCAGTATAACCTCCCTTCACAGTGTTATCTCCCTAGCAATACACACAAGCATTCTATCTGCCTTTGCAGCAGCTCTCCTGCACTGCTGTGAGTTGTTCATTTTGGCATCTGTTACAATTTCCAGATCTTTTTCCTTCCTAGAGATCGTCAGCTGGATCTGTATCTTCCGACCATTTAAAAAAACAACATTTTTATATTTTCATAATGCTTGAAATTACATTTTGAAAGTTGTAACATTTGAACTGTACTCTTTTTTTCTTGAAACCTTGAGTCTGATCAGAATGTATAGACTAACAAGTTCTCCTGTGAAGCTACATGTAAATGCATGTTGATATAATATGTTAAAAATAAGGATTTAGAATTTTTTTTCTTATATGGATAAACATTTTAGCAGTCTGACACAACAGGGTGTGCACTGTGGTGGGATAATGGCACACCTCGGGTGTGTTGTGAGGCACCCGAGAAATGCAGATCTTCTTCGAGACAGTCTGTTGCAGCAGGTCATAACACGTGGGATATCAGTCGCAGGCATCATTTCCTCCAGATGACTTCTCAGTAGTCAACCCTGGGACCTTCCCCTAACACTACCACTTGGTGTCTGTATGACAGGTATAAATGGGAAGGTCCCATCTACTCCTTGGTTCTTTTCAACCACGACCTGCATGCAACAAGTCCTCCTTTTTAACCCTGCTAACCAGTCATCGATGAAGAGTTCTACCGACCAAAAAATTAATTCAGAAAAGTTCATATATTGATGTCTTCAGATCCTCTATTCTGAAAGTGTTCCTGTGGTCACAGAATCGCTAAAGAGGACCTCCACGAAGGTTGTGTTCAGTGCCTTGGTCCTGAACATGACACCTGGGAGTATGTCTTCTGTAACTGGTTCAACAAGGCCACAAAATGCCTAAGGCTTCAGCAGTTCCATGAGTTCCTCAAGGAGCAAAAGGTTGCCCTTCTGAAGCAGCAGCAATGCTCAAAGCCCAGGGTGTCTTAGACATCCTCCTTGGTCGGGGTTTCACCACTCTGCGGGTGAACCTTCCTCATCAATGGGACAGGGTTCTGGTAAGAAACATGCCAGCAAGACTAAACTTATTTCTACCACTGCCTCATCTATGACGAGAACTTCACAGAAGGCAAGTATAGAGAAGGTTGCCCCTTGTACATCATCTTCAACACCGTCGACAATTGTGGGCTCCTCTCTTCCTTCTCCTATGGCTGCTCTGTCGATGATGGGCTCTGAGGTGATATTACAACTTCTGGAGCTTCCTCCCCCCTTTTGTGTCGACTTGTCGACAATCCTATCATTGATGACGAGGGCTTCAGTTTCTTTGACTGTCCCATCATGGACAACCGGCCCTGCCTCACTGGGCTTGATGTTAGTGACCTCTGCAATGATCCTGGGGTCTTACACACACCCTTCGTCAATGACTCCACGTTTGGTTCCACTGCCTTCCTCTATATCGTCGGTGGTCATAGTTCACCCTGTCCATTCTGCCCCGGCTACTTCCATTGTGCAGATGGCCATGATTGATGTCCAGGCTCTAGTGAACACTATCCTGGACCTGACTCAGACCTCACACCCCCTAGCAAGGGGTTGGCTCCAGTCTCTGCTCCCTCTCTGCCTGCTTTGGCATAGCGAATGGGCAGCTCTTCCCCTGTCTCCCTAGGTATTTGTACTTGATATGTGAACACAGAAGACCCTTTCCTACAAGACTGGGATCTGGCTGACCTGGAGGATGAGGACAGCATGGACCATGAGGAATCTCCAAAACAGTCCTCAGCCACCTCATCTATACAAGGTGAAACCTACCACTGAGCTCCCCTGTTCACCAGATTATCCAATGTTTTTGGACATTATGATGCACTGAGCAGGATGCTTCCAGAAAGAAATTGACTGATTACTTAAGTGTACCAGAATGCCCCACTCTGGTCACCCCCCCTTTGGTGGACTCCTTTGAAGAGGCTATTTGGGCTGCAAGCAAGCAACCTTTCAGGATATCCTGCAATCCTCATAAGGCTGATAGGATTTATCAGGCCCCGGTAGCTCACCCCATTTCATGTCTCTGCCTCAGGCGGACTAGGTGGTGATCAATGCCATGCATAATAGATCCTCTAGGCCTCAGCACATGAGTGCTCAGCCCCCAGATATGGAGTCCAAAAAATTGGATGTTATGGGGAAAAGGGTTTATGTCTCAGTCACTATGTCTCTTTGTGTACTTGACTACATGGGACACCCCTGAAATATCAGAAGGAAATCCTAAAGGCCTCCCGGACAACAGCCCAGTCCCTCCCGGCAGGTTCTGTCCAGGAGGATCTGATGGTCAGAATGTCTACAGTGGCAGCTGTATGTCACCACCTGCTCAGGGCCATCTATGATGCTGTTTGCACTGTGGCTTATGTCCTCTGCAGGAGTTGTCTCATGAGTGTCAGGATTTTCATAGGACATGCAGCAATCTTTCCTTCATGCTCTTTTTAAGGTGGATCGGCTGTTTGGTCCACAGACCCAGAACGTATAGAAGGATTTACAAGACTCCGGTCATACCCTTCAATCATTCTGGGCCCTGTACTATCCAAAAGCAAAAACTGCCTTCAGGGGCTCCTTGAGGGTCCACCCCCTACAGGGGCCTTCCCACTGCCCAAGGGCAACCTACCAATATAAGAACTCCTCAGTTAACATTGCCAGATCTTAAAAATGCTCATAAAACCATCCCTGCTGCCCTCCAGCAAAGTAAGCCTGATGGTCTTCCCACAGTCATGGGACCAGAGACCCTACCCACGACCATCGGGGGCAGGTTTTCCCTGCATCTTCAGGGATGGCAAGCCATCTCCTCCAACCTGTGGCTCTTTCAGTTGATTGAGACAAGACACACTGGAGTTCATGGAGATACATCCTCTTTTGCCATGGTCTCTCATTACAGCCCTCCCCCCATCATTGGTCTTATGGACCGAAATCTATGCTTTGCTCTCAAAACAGGCCATCGAACCAGTTCCCCTTCTTCAGAAGGGTACAGGATTTTACTCCCAGTTTTTCCTGGTTCCCAAATGGACGGAGGACTTGTGCCTCATTTTATATCTGAGGTGTCTCAACCTCTACATTGGATACCAAAAGTTCAGGATGGTTTCTCTTCCGACACTTCTCCCTTTACTGAACAAAGGTGATTGACTCTGCTGTTTGGATATGAAGGATGCATACCTCTGTATCCTGATTTACTCTGCTCACAGACAGTTTCTGTTTCATGTTTCAGAGTCTTCATTACCAGTTCAGAGCCCTCCCATTAATCCTTTCCTCGACCCTGAGGATATGTACAAAATGCCTTGTGGTGGTCACAGCAGCTCTCTGAAGGGAAGGCCTCTGTCTTTCCCTACCTGGATGACTAGCTCCTGAAAGCATCTTCCAGCCAGCAGCTGTTGCCCACGCTTTCTCGAACTCTGCAGCTGTTTGCCCAGGTGAGGGTAGCAGTAAACTATCCAAAGTCCGAAATGAATCCTGCACAATGCCTCCTAAATGTCGGAGCTGTGTTAGACACCTCTATGGGGATGACGTATATGCCCGTAGCTCGGGCGGATGCCCTGATTGCTTTGGTATGCAGATTGGAGTCCAGCAGATTGGTCTCAGCACAAGACTATCTCCATCTCCACGATACCGATGGTCCCCAAATGAGAGGTTAAATATGAGGGTCCTTTAGTGGTCCCTCAGAGTCCAATGGGACAAGAAGGAGGATGATTTTGATGCCTTGGTCCTGATGTCTTCCCTGGTTCTTTGAGCTCTACAATGGTGGAAGTCTAGGAACAACTTAATGGAGGCATGCCATTTCATTCTCCTGTCCAGAGTCTCATTCTGATTACAGATGCCTCCTTGACAAGGAGGGGTGCTCATCTCCTGCATGTTGGGTCCCAAGGATCTTGGACGCCAGTGGAGGCCCACCTCCACATCAGTGTCTTGGAGCTGAGGGACGTTCTTTACACTTACAGGTGTTCAGCACTCACTTTTCTCCCTGGTTGTCTTCAGATGCAATCAGACATTTCTACGGCAGTTGACTACCTAAATAAGCAAGGAGGTACCCATTCCTACCCTCTCTGCAGAGAATTGATGATGGTTTGGTATTGGGTGACCCAGAGAAATATCTTCTGGTGGTGCACATCCCTGGGGTGTCCAGTACCCTGGCGTATGGCTTGAGAAAATCCATGGCCTAGGCCCACAAGTGGGAAATCTTACCAGACATCTTAAATAACATCTTTGCCTGTGGGTCCGACTGGAGTTAGACCTATTTGCCTCTCCACAAAAGTGCCATTTTACTGCTCTCTTGAGTGAGATTCTGGAACTGTGTGGTGGGAAACATTATCTCTCCCCTGGACAGGAAGATTTCTTTACACCTTCCTGCCCTTTCCTCTCATTCAGAGAGTACTACTCAGACTGATCTGGGACTGGGTGTCTATGATTCTCATTGCACCATTCTGGCCAAGACGGATTTGGTTCTCACTGCTTCAGCAGCTCTTGGAACCAGGTCCCCTACCTCTGCCAATTTGCCGGGCTCTGTTGTCCCAGGTACAAAGCAACCTGCTACACCCATACCTTCACTCTCTCCATCTGCACACCTGGCTCCTGAGGACATAGTCCTCTTGCACTTCCAGGTGTCCCCAGAGGTGGTGGAAGTCCTCCAGCCTGCTAGGAAACAGTCTACTTGGTCTTCCTATGCCATGAAGTGGAAATGCTTCTCCATTTGGGTGGCTACACTGGACTTAGATCCTTATGAGTCCTCCCCTCAGTGCATCTTAGACTATTTGCTCTCCTTTTCGGAGGGTGGACTGAAATATTCTTCTGTGAAAGTCCATCTTGCAGCTATTGCTGCATTTCATTTACCTGTGGACGACGTTCCGTTGTCCCAGTTACCTTTGATTTGAACATTTTTAAAAGGTATTCTGCACCTTTGTCCCCCAATCTGGGATCCAGCCCCTGTGTGGGATTTGAATTTTGGGCATGAGAAATCGACTAAGGGTCCTTTTGAGCCTGCTGAATCCAGTGAGCTCCATTATCTTTCTTGGAAAACTATATTCTTAGTTGCCATTATGTTAGGTAGATGTATTTCAGAGTTACAGGCACTACTGTGCAAACCTCCCAACCTGCAATTTCATAATGATAGGTTGGTGCGTAAAGTCACCCTATTGTTTTTGCCAAAGGTTTTTCTGAATTTACTTTAAATCAGGCTATCCACTTACCAGTGTACTATGTGGAGCCTGTGAATCCAGGGGAATCCCTGCTTCATACTCTCAATATGCACAGAAAACTGAATCTTTATCTTCTCTGCACCGCGCAGTTGCAAAAATCTGAACTACTTTTTGTTTCTTTCGCCCCTGGAAATTGGGGCATTCAGGTTTAAAAACAGTGCTGGTCCACCTGGTTGGCCAACTGCATTTCATCTATACAAAATACAACAAAACTCTCACGGGAGTTGTAAAACCCCATTCTACCAGAGGCACCTAGATGGCGCATTTACGGGGCGTCTCTACCTTGGAAATCTGCAATGCAGCCACATGGTCTACTGCTCATACATTCAGAAAACATTACAGTCTAGACATCTTTTCCAAGAAGTGAACTACCTTTGGACAGAATGTTTTACAAGGTATCCTGTCAATAAGTCCTGATAGTTTGTTTCCTCCTCCCAACTAGGCATAATAGCTGCTTGGGAATCTTCCCTTGTGTTCTGACCTGCTGTAAGAGATTGTCTATAAGAAGATAGTACAATTGCATAAGAACTTACGGTAACAGTAGGCCTTCAAGAGTATCTCTTGCAGTAGGTCATGCAGTGACATCCACCGTCCCCTTTGCTGTTACTTCAGAAGGGTTCCTTGCACCTGTCCTTTTCAACTCTATGAGCTGCTGCCTTATTTCCCTCCTTAGTTCCCATTGGAGGCCTGAGAAATGGTTTCTCATTCAGTTGCTAGGATGGAAAAGAACTGAAGAGTAGCTGGGACCTCCCTCTTTAATATGTGCCATACAGACACCACGTGGTAGTGTTAGGGTGAGGTCCGAGGGTCGACTGCTGAGAAGTCATGATGCCTGCGGCTGATATCCCATGTGTTATGATCTGCTGCAAGAGATACTCTGGAAGATCTACCATTACGGTAGTTCTTACACAATTGTACTTTGTGCCACTACAAAGTGCACCCTGGAATGTTGTATTGTGATTGTAAACAGAGTCCAAGATTTATTTTTTTGGGGTGAGGGGTAAACAAATATAATGTTAAGCATTTTAATGATTTTTATATTGGCTTTCTCGAGCGCAAACATCTTGTGATAGTAGTGCATTTCAGAGATGTCAGTGTTGTCGCCACTTCAGGGAATGCTTTAGTGTGTGCATCCCTCAACCACCAGTTGGCGAGCATGCTGCCTATGACAGCAATTTCAGAGACAGCCACGAAGCTGAAAGAAATCTGCTGCTCCAATGAGGTACAGTTTCTTCACTGGAGTGTCAGATGACAAGACTCTGTTATGTGCCTTTCCTGGTGAAACATTTCAATAAATATGATGGCTCCTGCCGTCCGCCACACAATCCCCAGAAAGCCGACTTTGAGGATGCCCAGTCCCCATGTCGGCATGCCCCTCCAAAGTTGTCGATGGGGGGTACCCAATCATCGGTTTCATATCCCATTCCCCCCACACTTTGTTTTCTGACATGGGTGCCTAATCCCCATTGACATCATTTCTCCCCCCACCCCAAACTCATGTGGCACACTGGGAGCCCACCCCGGTGTGCCCAAAAGTATTTTTTTAAACCTATAAAGAAAACCTTCCCTCGATGTCCCGCTTTTTTCCATTTAAAAATTAAAGTCCTCGTCATCCCATACTCTCCCCACGCACCCCCTCACCCAATGTTTGCCTCCAGAGGTCTGGCACTGCGATCTTCGGTCTTGGCATTCTAAAGACCAAGAAATCTTACTGAATGGTTATCAAACCTTTCAGATTCCAGGAGAAAAAGCTGCCAAAATGGGAAGAACTGTAGGGGGTTTAATTATTTTAATTAAAATAAATATTGATATTACTGCAGATATTTTATACACTAATAAAAATATTATGGTAATTTATATTAAGCCTAATAGAGGTAAACATTTTTGCCTAATTAATACTTATATACCTCCATCTAATTGAATTCATATTATCCAGCACTCTGGGATCAATTGGAGGATTTTATTCATAGGAGTTGGGCTGTAACGTCTTGTGAGAATATATTACTTTGTGGGGACTTTAATGCAAGGATTGGCTCATATGATGGTTATTCTGATAGTTATTTCCACAACTGGTGTCATCTAGAAGCCTCTAATTGGCCCAGATGCACAAAGGATAAGAAATTAAATAAAATGGGTCAGAAATTAATAGAATTGCGGAGGAGTCACGTGATGCGGAACACGGGGTAGCCGCGTCCGCCGAGAGCTCCGTTTCCCCGAGCTATTTAAAGTGTTTTTCGGCTCGATCGAAGTGACTTTACCTGGTAAGTGTGCGGTTTCACGTTGCTGATCTGTTCCCGGAGGCGCCCATGGAGGTTGAAATGCGGAAACGCTACCACGTCATACCTCCCCACAACACCCGAAAAGGCCTCCAAAAAAACTAAAGCCTCGGCTGCAGTGTCAGCGCAGAGGGTGGGGGAGTCCTGTGTTATGGAGGAGCCTCTCTCTCTGTCCCGTTTCTTGGAGGAAATCAGACTGTTAAGTTCTGCGATCCAGGATATGGCTGGCAGTATAAAAAATATTACCTCTGCAATTGAAGAGCTAAATCGCAGAGCATCTGATGGGGAAGCTAGAATTAAATCCCTGGAGGGCCATATGGACAGATTTGACTCCACGATGACAAAAATGGCACAGAGAATTCAGAAGTTGGAACTTAAAGTGGAGGACTTGGAGGGTCGGAATCGGGGTAACAACGTTGTGATTATTGGGCTCCCAGAGAAAGCCAAGGGCAATGAGCCGATTAAATTTGCTCAAAAGTTCACAGAAAAAATAGCGGGGCCCTCGCCCTTTGATACAACATATGTTATTGAAAGGGCCCACAGAGCACTTCATCCACTACCGCCTTCGGACTGGCCTCCAAGAGTTTTAATTTTTAAATTCCTCAACTACCAAGAAAGACAGCTGCTCATCGATAAAGTAAGAGAAGATAAAGAGATTTTCTGGGAGGGTTCCAAAATTAGAATTGTGCAGGATCTGCCACTTTCAATCTGACAGAAGCAAGCTGTATTCCATCCACTGGTTAAAAAATTAATAGCGGCTGGAATTAAGTTCCGCATGGGATACCCTGCAAGATTCCAGGTTTATATAGGTGTTGAATGGGAAACTTTTGAAACCTACGAAGCTGCTGCGGTTACTCTATGTGAGGCTTTTCCGGCCTTGTTTAAGGACCCTTGAGGTGGAGAGGCGCGCTTGGAGCGACGCAATTTCCTTGATGCAAATTAAGGATTAGTTTGTTACGCTATATTTTTATATTAAGTTAGAAAAACTGTAATGATACGGTTTCGGTCCTTAGAATTAGGAGGTCACCTGCATGGCTCTATGTATTTAAAGACTATATACTCTGTATTTAAAGACTATATACTCTGTTGGACTTCGATACAGTATTTTCGACTAGGGCAGAAGGCCATTTAGGGATCCCTCTCATAGCTTTTATGTATTTAGAGGTTAATCTTACTTTGAGATTGTTATTTTTGCACTTTTGAGGTGCTGTTTAGCTGATATTGCTGTTTAACAATTAATATCTGTATAGTTTCTGGGGTTTGGCCCTGTATGGCCGGCGGGAACTTGACTATGGCAAAGGGGGATTATATGTAGGCCATTGTATATCCAACTCAAGCTTTTAATTTGGACTGAGACTTAATGCTTATAAGGTAGAGCAGTACTTTTGCTGTATTCCTCGAAGGTCTGAGGGATTGCGTCTCTTGGGTTTATGTTTATTATCTATATTAATTTCACAAAGGGATGGGAGGAAAAGGAAACGGAAGGTTTAATGTTAGCCTTAATCAGTGCACATTTTGGGTAGTTAGCTATTGTTGCATTTAGCACTATGGGGAGCTTTCATTGTATTTCTTAAAGGAAATGGAAGAACTGTGTGGTGGGCTTGTGGGCTGGTGTCATGGACCACTGTGATGTTCGGTGTGGGTGTAGGGAGGGAGGGAGGGAGGGTGGTTGGGGTTAGTGATTATTTGTGGGGTTAGGGATCGGGTTTGGGGGTATGAGCATGAAGGGAGTATTTTGGAGGGAATAATGGGTTCTGTGTGTTAAGGGGTGGGGCATGAGCCTGTAAATTTAGCGTTCTTTTTCCTTTTAACAGTATTACGGTCACAGGAGAGCACAATGTCTAGGTAGAAATGGGGTTGGATATTGTTCTTAAGTTTCTTACATGGAATGTAAAAGGGGCAAGGAACAAGCCTAAACAGTTTAGAATATTGAAATATATAGAGGCAGTGAAGGCAAAGATAGTTTTCTTGCAAGAAACTCATTTGTTGCAAGATGAAGCTAATGGAATGCGTAGGTTGCAGATAGGGAAGGTTTTTTCCTCGCCGGGTAACACACAAAGTAGAGGGGTTATGATATTGCTCCATAGATCCATACCCTTCACTCCCTTGAAAGTGATTCAGGACAAAGAGGGTAGATACGTGTTGGTGAAAGGTAAACTTCAGAACACAGTTATTCTGATTGGAGCAGTGTATGGCCCCAATACGGATTCCCAGGATTTCTTGGTAGGTTTGTTAAAGGTTTTGCAACCTTTTAATCAGCTTCCTATGATATTGGGTGGGGATTTTAATGCAGTACTGGTCCCCTCATTTGATAGGGCCTCCAGGACTCAATTACATCCAACGCCTGCCTCTCGTGCTTTTGGGGAGCTCGTAGATCAGTTGGGCCTGGCCGATGTTTGGAGGGTCTTTCACCCAGAAGAGAGGGAGTATACCTTTTTTTCTCATACTCATGGTTCTGGTTCTCGGATAGACTACATTCTTTTGTCGCACATTGCTTAGGGGAGCTCTGAACTCAGCAATTGTGGCTGCCCCCCTCTCAGATCACTCTGCAGTGGAACTCTTGATCTCCTTACCGTCTCTTACCCGCAGGGGTAATAGATGGAAGATAAATAATCAAATTTTGAGGATCCCTAAAATAGTCCAAACATTGTCGGCGCAAATGGAAGAGTTCATTTCATTCAACCAGAAGGATGACGTGCGCCCTGATATTTTTTGGGGTGCATTTAAAGCCTATTTGAGAGGGTTATTAATCAGCCATGCGGTTCAAAGGAAGAAAAAGAGGAAGGCCATTTTATCTGATTTGTCAAACCAAATCAGGACCTTAGAGAGTAGATTAATTGGTTCCCCCTCTGAGGAGGATACCGTAACTTTAGTGAAGTTAAAGGATAGGTATCTTAAGATTTTGGGTGAGCAGGCCGTATTAGCTAGCATTAAAACCAGAGCATTGTATGTAGCTCAAGGGGAAAAGTCAGGTAAACTGTTGGCGAGGCACATTGCACAACTTGAATCTTCTCGTTTAATTGAAGAGATTATATCAGAGGACGAAGGGGTAATTAAAACGGCCCCAGAGGATATGGTCCAAATTTTTCGGCGATATTTTGAAGGCCTATATAGCGGTATGCTGCACCCACCAAAGAACATAGAGATTTTGTAATTTCTAGAGAGTCTCCCTCTCCCTAGACTAGATGAAGCTGACTGCAGACTTCTCAATGCTGAGATAACACAAGGGGATATAGAAATGGCCATTAAAAGTCTAGCCCCAGATAAAACGCCCGGACCCGATGGGTTCTCAGCTAATTTTTATAAAACATTTGTGGCCCAGCTTTCTCCAATATTATTGAGATTATTTCAATATATTTTATCGGGGAAAGAGATGGATAAAACCCTGACCGAAGCACTTATTGTTCTGATCCCCAAACCTAATAGACCACCTGAAAACCCTGCCAGTTATAGGCCTATTTCGCTGTTGAATTACGACATTAAGATTTTGGCCAAGATTTTGGCAGACCGAGTTAATCAAATAATGGCAAAATTGATCGGGGCGGAACAGGTGGGTTTTATGAAGGGTGGGTCCTCAGCGGATCACTTTAGGACATTGTCCCATGTCTTCTCGGTGTCTGAGGAGGCCGACCTATCGATGGCTCTGGTCTCCTTGGACGCCGAGAAGGCTTTTGATAGGGTTCATTGGGCCTTCTTATTTGCAGTAATGGAAAGATTCGGTTTTCCAGGGAAGTTCGTGGATTGGGTCAAGACATTGTACACTAACCCATCGGCAAGGGTTGTTTGTAACGGGGCTGTTTCAGCTCCTTTTTCACTGCATGTCGGCACGAGGCAGGGATGCCCTCTCTCACCTTTATTATTTAATTTGTATTTGGAACCCCTTATAAGGTGTATAGTAAGGTCCCCAGAGATCTTGGGCATTAATATAAGAGGCCAGTTTATTAAAGTGATGGCTTATGCCGATGATTTATTGATTTATGTTTCGGAACCAGTTAGTTCCATCCCAGTTTTACTAAAGATGTTACAGAACTTTGGTAGCTTGGCCAATTATAAACTGAACCAGGATAAAATGGTGTTTTTTCCTTTGAACGGTAAATTGTTTAGACGGGATATTGAGGATCTGGGTTTGAAGTGGAATCCCAGTTCCCTGAAATATTTAGGCCCTATTTTAACGCAAAATCAAGATCGACTCCGTCAATTAAACCTGGACTCTTTAGCCCACAATATAAGACTAGATTTAAAAAGATGGACACAACTCTCATTGTCATTATGGGGTAGAATAAATATTATAAAAATGAATATATTTCCCAGGCTCTTCTACCCCTTATGTATGCTGAATGTCTGGATTCCCCTTGCATGGTTCAAAAAGCTTCATGGGAATTAGCTGATTTATGTGGGGTTATAGAAAGGCCAGAATGTCTTATCCTAAGTTAGCTGCTCCCACATCAGTTGGAGGTTTGAGGCTGCCTCATTTTGCACTCTATTTTGGGCTGCGTAACTAAATAAATATGGCAGATGGATGTATTGTGATGAGACCGTCTCAACCTCTGGATATCTTCCATTATGGTTCAAATTAGAAATAACCCTTATTAGAAGTTTTAATATCAATCCAAAGGCCTTACTCTATGTTCCCACTCGTCTTCTTCCTTCCCCATTAAAAATATCCCCTATTGGGGTTTCTCTAAGAATACATAACCAGTTATGCAATTTTTTGAAATACGATCAAACTAGGGACGGAGCGCAACCCATTGTGGGTAACCCCCAGTTGCGCATAGGAAATGGGACTATTAAACGTGGTTGGATTGCCCTCCTGGCTGACTGTTCTCTAAAAGATTTTTTCAACCCATTAGGTGGCCTGTTTTCAATGACTGATATCATAGAGAACTTTGAATTGTCACCCAGGGACAGTTTTAAGATATTTCAACTACGTCATGCATTAGTGCAAAAAATTGGACGGTGTCCGGTCTACACACCCGGTTTTTCATTTTGGGAAGACCTGGGTTCATTAGTGGGGACCTCTCATGCTGTTTCTAAGCTTTATTTGATGCTGTTTCATTGGGCTTTTACCGAGAACTTAGCTCCAAGTGCATACTGGGCCAGAGTGTTCCCTGACAGAGCATTAGACTGGGTACGGATCTGACGGAACTGCCACTGTTTCATCCGGCAGGATCATTTTAAACTTATGCAATTTAAGATACTACATAACATCTACTATTCACCGGAGAAGCTGGCAGATTTAAAGATATTAAAAGATCCCAAGTGTTATAGATGTAACATGGCGGGAGGAGACTTACACCATATTTTCTGGGAGTGCCCAAAAATCACTCCTTTGTGGAATGAGATAAAGAATAGAGTTGACCTCCTATTAGGGTTAGAAGATATGTTTCAACCTGAAGTATGCTTGCTAGGGGACATGACAGGGTTTCGGATTAAAAGGAGGAATTTTCACATCTCATTGATTTCTAGTACAGTGAAAAAACTAGTTCTTAAGTATTGGAAGGACCCCCGTAGGATCACTTACGCTGAGTGGTTAGCCGAACTTCTTCTGAGCCTCAAGACTGAAAGGATGATTGCTGTTATTCGTAATCAGTTGCCCCTTTTCGAGAAAACCTGGACCCCATTGGTGGTAGCATACATGTAATTCAATTAAGCTTTTTATTGGGCTTCACCATATTTTGAGATAAGGCCTTGCATGGGGTGGTTGGAGGGGTATGGGGGATACTGGGGAGGGAAGGTTTTGGGAGGGGTCTTGTAGAGACATATTATTTTTGTATTTGCTTTTTAATTTTCGGACAATTTTGCAATTTTGTTGTCTGGTTCTTGTCATTATTCTCCTGTCTCTGCAAGAATATTTGAAAAGTTTAATAAAAAGTTAATGGTGAAAAAAAAAGAAATTAATAGAATTGCTAGCTTTACATAATTTAGCACCAATAAATGGTAGGTTATATGGTGATAAATTGGGAAGTTTCACTCATTTTTCTGCAAAACGACCTTCAATAATAGATTACGTGTTCTGGAATGGGAACATGACAGATTGGGAATCTTTGGAAATTCCAATTAGGGGTGAAAGTGATCATCTTCCTCTTGTTTTGAAAGCAAAAAATATACAGTGTGTTCCAGATGTACCAAATAAATCTATACAATTTATAATTCATAATAACAAAATTCAATGGCAGGACAAGTTTTCTCCCCTCATTAAACATCTTCTGCAGGACTTATTCAATAAGCTAAATACTGATAATATGGGACGGGCGCCTTTCAACTACTTATTATTTTCAACCTAGAGGAGATATCAAAATTGCTTAAATCTTCAAAGACTATAAAAAGAACAGAATACAAAAATACATGGTTTGATCTGGAATGCCGTAAAGAAAAAAGAGAATTAATTAAAAAAATTAGGCAGGTAAGGCTGAATAAGACTTCACAAAATATTATAGAACTAAATAGATGTCGGGAAAAATATAAGAAGTTCCTCTTATTAAAACAAAAACAATATCAACAACTAAATTGGGATCATATGCTTGAAGCTATTTATAACAAATATTTCCAGACATACTGACTATTATTTGCTAAGGGAACTAATAACATTAAACATGAATTGGATACCTATATTACAATGGAAACCTGGGTTTCTTACTATTCTTTAAATTTTTTTTCCCCTAGTGTTGAAGATGTGGGAATATTTCTGGACACAAATATGCAGAATTTTCAACCTTTTTTTAATTACAGAAGTATATTTTGCCATTGCAGTTTTAAAAAAAAGAAAAGCACCAGGCCCATATATGATTCCTTCTGAAGTTTATCTGAGTGCCCCTGCTTTATGGTCTACAATTTTGACTAAATATTTTAATTTTTGTGTCCAGAAACTGGTTTTCCCGAAATCCTTGAAGGGAGCCATAATATTTTCAATATATAAAAAAGATGATAAAACAGATCCTAAAATGTATAGGCCTATTTCATTATTAGATAATCTGGGGAAATTGTTTTCCAAGTTAGTCCTAAATAGATTAAAGGAAGAATTAATAGGTTTAGGGGGACTTTCTGAAGCACAGGCTGGATTTAGGGCTGGTTACAGCACAACTGATAATTGTTTCATAATCAGACATCTTTATGAAAAATATGTTATGGTTAGAAAACAGTCTTTTTTTTGCTGCCTTTATAGATTTCAGTACTGCATTCGACTTAGTATCAAGGAATGTTCTTTGGCTTATAATGAAGGAAAAAGGATTTACAATGAAATTGATAGCAATTATAAGAGAATTATATACTGCAACATGGGCTCAAGTGAGGTCAGGCACTCAGGGACAATTCTCTTTAACTTTCCCTACTAACATGGGAGTAAGACAAGGCTGCGTAATTGCTCCTCTTCTTTTTTCTATATATATTGACAAATTGTTACGTGATTTAAATCTTAGTAATTCTGATTCTCCTAAGATTAGGGATAAATGTTGTGGTGTATTGGCCTACACTGATGACTTAGTCTTATTCTCTCTTACTGAATCCGGACTTCAAGCTAAATTAAATATACTTGCAATAACTGCAAATGAGCTTATTTTAGTAAAATCAAAAAGAACGGCAAATTCCTTACTCATATTTAATAAAAAATTTGGTGGAAACACAATTAGGCCTATTTTAAAGGCAGTTCAAGCCAAATATTATGCTCAAGCTTTATTTAATGCTGAAATTTGGCATCATAATAAAACGTATATGTTAGATATTCCCATTAATAAACTGTTTAGAGAAACTTTAGGTTTACCAAATGTTGTTCCTGCGATATTGAGGTCGAGACAGGTTATTACTTTGCAGGCAGCGGCTGATGCTAGAAAGATTAATTATTGAGTTAGAATACTTCACCATGACCAAAATAGGTTAACGGCTTTATGCTTACATGAAAAATATTGGTGGTCCTCTTTAGGAACCTAAAATCAGAATGGTTATCCCTAATATTTAATTTATTACAAAAAGTGAGGTTAACCTACTTATATCAGTATAGGGCAAGAGGAATCACTATTAGTTTAAAATATCGACCCTTTATAACAAAAGCATTCAGAGAATATTATAGGATTCTAGATTTAAATATGATTAAAAAGTTTAAATTGTTCCCATTTTTGAGGATAAATGATCCCTGTCATTATTATAGATATTACTTAGATATACTTACAGAAGCAGAAGATAGAAAACAATATACCGGATATAGGCTAGAACAATGGTTCTTAGACTTTGTCACAGTGAGCCTCCCCAAATTCATGGAATAGATTTTGAGCCTCCCACAAAAACTGAAATAATCTTGAGCCTCCCCAAAGAAAATAACATACTGTACTTTGCGCAGTACACCATGAATAAATTGAAACCCCTTTGAGTACTCATAGAAACATAGAAACATAGAAGTTGACGGCAGATAAGGACCGCAAGGCCCATCCAGCTCTGCCCATTTCTTTTTCTACCTTATAAATGTGCCATCGGCCCTTGCTATGTCAGTGACCTATCTATTCATAGTCATTTGTATTGCTCCCTTTATGCCTATCCCATGCCTGTTTGAAGCCCTGCACTGTATTCATAGCCACTACTTCTTGTGGTAAGCCATTCCATGCATCTACCACCCTTTCTGTGAAAAAAATTTCCTCACATTCCCCTTAATCGGCCTCCCTAATCTCATGCTGTGTCCTCTTGTCCAGCTATTTTCTTATATTTAAACATGTTAGACTCTTTCACCTTGTTTATGCCCTTAAGGTGTTTAAATGTCTCGATCATATCACCTCTCTCCCTCCTTTGCTCAAGGGTATACATATTGAGCTCCGTTAATCTGTCCTCATATGTCTTCTGATGCAGTCCCTGCACATTTTGGTTGCCCTCTCTGGACTGCCTCAATTTGGTTAATGTCCTTGTGAAGGTGTGGCCTCCAATACTGCACGAGTACTCAGATGGGGCCTAACCAATGTCTTGTACAGAGGGATTATTACTCTCTTACGACTTGTGATACTCCACTAATACACCCTAACACCCCCTAGCCTTACCTACTGCTTTAGAGGTCTGCTTGATGATTTCAGGTCATCAGTGATGATGATGCCCAAGTCTCTTTCTTCCTTTGTGACTGCTAGCACCTCCTCCCAGCCTATAAGTGGCTTCAGGGTTTCTCTTCCCTATGTGCATGATTTTGCACTTCTTTGCATTAAATCCCAGTTGCCACTCTTCTGACCATTCTGCTAGTTTATCCAGATCTCTTCTCATTCTGCCCACCCCATCTGGATCATCTGCTCTGTTGCAGATCTTGGTGTCATCTGCAAACAGACAAGCCTTACCCTCTAGTCCATCTGCTAGGTCACTAATGAAGATGTTGAATAGGACGCCCAGGACTGATCCCCTGAGGTACCCCACTTGTGACTTGCATCTCTTCTGACTGTATACCATTTACCACCACTCTGTTTTCTGCCAGTCAACCAGTTTGCCACAGTTGACCAACTTCTGACCCACCCAGAGCCTACCTAGCTTATTTATCAATCTTCTATGTGGAACAGTGTCAAAAGCTTTGCTGAAGTCAAGGTAGGCGACATCAACTGCTCCCCCTTGGTCCACCACTCTGGTTACCCAGTCAAAGAAATCTATGAGATTAGTTTGACAGGACCTTCCTTTTGTAAACCCATGCTGTCTTGGATCCTGTGCCCCTATGGATTCCAGGTGTTGCACTATCCTTTCCTTAAGGAGTGCTTCCATAATCTTGCCCACTACTGAGGTAAGACTGACCGGTCTGTAGTTCCCGCCTCCTCCTGCTACCACTTTTGTGGGTGGGATCACATGAGCCTTCTCCAGTCTTCTGGGACCTCTCCTGTGCTCAGAGACTCACTAAACAATTCTGCTAATGGCTCTGCTAGTTCCTCCTTTAGCTCCTTAAGTACCCTGGGATGTATGCCATCAGGTCCCATTGCCTTATCCACCCTGAGCTTAGCAAGCTCTTGTAGGACCCTTTCTGTTGGAAGAGTAGTGCTCACCTCCCTCCCCCTGTGTCCATGATGCTGAGCTGTGGCCCTGCCCTACCTTCTCTTCAGTGAATACTGAGCAAAAGTATCTATTTAGGATAGATGCCTTACAGGGTCCTCCTCCTCACATGCTCCTTTTCTCCATTGCTTAGCAATACCCCTCTGGACTTTCTCCTTTCACTAATGTATCTATAGAAAGTCTTGTCACCTTCTTTACTGTTTGTGCTAGTGTTTCCTCAGTTTGGGACTTTGCCTGCCTTACTGCCTTACCTGCTTCCCTTAGGGCAGTTTGGTATGCCCCTATCTTCATCCCGCTGTGTTCCCTTATATTTTCTGAAGGCCAGCCTTTTGGCTCTGACCTTTCTGCTACTGTATTTGAGAACCAAAGTGGTTTCCTTCTTTTTTGCACTTCCTTTTCTGTCTAACACAATGGGATGTTGCTTCAAGTATTGTATCCTTAATGTTTGCCCACTTTGCCTGTACCTCCTCACCTGTGTTTCTTTTTGCCAGGGCTAGCTTAACTCTGTTGGCATCTTATCAAAGTCAGCTCCTCTGAAGTCCCATATTTTTGCCTTGGAATGGGATGATTTAGATGTAGTAGCCAAATTGAACCATACCATGTGATGGTCACTGGCCCCAGGTGACCTTCTACCTGGAGATCTGTGATCCCTTCTTTGTTAGTCAGTACTAGATCTAGGATAGCCCTGTCTCTTGTGGGTTGCTGTACCAGTTGTTTGAGGCCCCCTGCAGGGAATCCACTATGAGTCTAGTTCTGGCAGATTTCTGCTGGTATTGACCAATCACAATGTATCTGGCATGTTGAAGTCTCCATTATCAGAACCTCCCTTTAGCTGTCATGTTTTGTATATCTTCTAACAGTAATGTGTCTATGTCCTCCCTCTGGTCTGGGGGCCTGTAGACAACCCCAGTTCTTATGGCTGTCCCATTTCCTGTTTCCAGGGTGACCCACAGTTCTTCTGGCTCCTTATGTGTATTCTGAATTTCTGTAGCTTTGATATTTTCATTAACATACAGGGCCACTCCTCCCCCCCTTTTTGCACCTCGGTCTCTTCTGAACAATACATAGCCAGGTACTGAAGTCTCCCAAGTGTGGTTACTGGTAAACCACGTCTCACTAATTGCTACTATGTCCAGTTTAGCCTCTGACATTATTGCCTGCAGGTCTGGGATCTTATTTCCCAGGCTGTGAGCATTTGTGTACATGATTTTCCATTGGCCAGATTTGGTGTGTTAGTTGTTGGGTGAGGTTTGGCATTACCCCTGTGCATCGTATGGGAGACAAACCTTTTTTCTTACCTGGTGATGCAAATGAACAGCAAACACACTGAATTCCAGTTTGACCACTAGCTGAGGGGAGGGTGTTCTTCCCATTCAACGTATGGGTGCTGCACCCCTCTCCCATTTGCTAGTTTAAATATTCTGCAAAGACGTCAAACTTCTGCCCCAATGCACTGACTCCTCTTTAGTCAGATGCAGTCCATCAAATTTAAAGAACTTTCGCTCCCAGAACTGTTGCCAGTTCCTACAAATCTGTGTCCTTTTTCCTGGCACAGTCCTTGAGCCATGTGTTTAGCTCCCCATCTCCCTTCTCTGACCTTCCGTCCATCTGCTCCTTCTCCCAGACTGGCAGGATCTCAGAGAATGAGATGCCGGATGAAATAGATGATAGTTTGTCACCCAGCCTAGTCAGGTGTTCCTTGGTCTCCACAACTGACCGGCTGGCGAGATCATAGTCCCTATGTGTACTAGGACATCAATGTTTTCTCCTGCTTTGTGAACAATTTTTAATGCGGGTCAGTGTCTCTCCATGCTGATGTACCTGGGAGACATCTGACCATCACCCTGGCTGGAGATGGGTATCAACTCCCGAATCATGGAGTCTCCTATGATCAGAGTTTTTGGATTTCCTTTGTGCTTGTTTAGTTTTGGTTCCTGTTTTGGGTGAGTATTGTTGTGCTAGCTCCTGTGCCGCAGTGTCCTGCTCTGCAGTGTCTTCTGCCTCTTTATTTGATTTCAGAGATAGAGGCAGATACCTGTTTGTAGTGTTTATATGGTTTTTGGAGGTAATGTGTACTCGGCTCGCATTCAGTTCTTTCATTCAGTTCTTTGTCTTATACTGATGTGAAACCTTTGAAAAAGAGCTCCTGTGCTCCAAGGTGTTGTCTGAATAACAAATAAATGCAATAAAAAAAATATTATTCAGCTTATTGTCCCCCCCCCCCGGACAGCCTACTTGCTCTGCTATTTTCATTCTTGAACCATTGTTACCCCTTGTTGCAGTACCTTCATGGGTCAGACTACTTTTTCTGCTTCTCTCTATATGAAATCACCTTCCTACATACTTTGCCTCTCGCCCTCCTTCCTTGCTCCTAAGCAACTTCTCTGGGATTACTGGGCTCCTTCCTACTATGGCTCTTAGCACTTCTGTGCTCAACTCTTGTATTTGAGCTGTTCTGCCATCAGTCGACAAATTGATCAATTACCACCACTCGTTATTAGTTTATTGTTTATATTTGTTTGCACTGTTGTTCATTGTGTATTTCTTGCTTGTTTTGCAGTTACCTTTTGAAATGTATTTCACTACTACCCCTTCCCGGGTACACCTGAAATGAGCCTTGGCTCATTCTTTCCCTTGTCACCTATTAGTAAATAAATACATAAAATTCACCTACTATTATCTTCTTTCAGTTTGCTTCATCTCTTCACACAAAATACATAAAACTCAAAATTTAAATACAGTACTTTTTCAGACTTGCTTGAGCCTCCCCTGGAACAGGTTGGGGCCTCCCAAGGGAGGCTGGCCTCACCATTTGAGAACCCCTGGGCTAGAAGTATTTCCAAATAACATTCTGGAAGCAGTTTATATGAAAAATTTTACTTCTAATGCTGGTTTTTGCTCTTGTACCTGCTCCACATTGGAAAACTTGGAACATGTTATGTTTGTATGTAAATGGTATACTATACCAAGAAAAAAATGGATATGGCCTTTATGCCAAACCATACAAACAATAGATCAGAGCACCTTACTTGTTATTTTCTTTACTACTAATGATGAAATTATAATTAAGGCTGTAGCTAAATATTTAGTAAACATCTCTAGAATACATCTTGGCATAAAAATAAAAAAAAGGATCTAACATTTATATCATATACTGTCAAATAGTAAAATATTTGTACTCTTTTCAAGCTAAAGCACTTTCTTTATAGGTAAATGTACATAGTTGATTGTTACCCATGTTTTTGCATTAAGTACTTTGAAGGGCTGGAAGAGATGCTTTCCCTGTTTATTTATTTATTATAAAGAGTATATGTTGTAATTTTTTTGTATATTGTAAATTATTATTTTTTTGTAATAATTTGTCTTTTTGTCATGGTCTATGACCGCTCAATAAACTTTTGACTGACTGCGATCTTCGGTGGAGCAGGACACATCTGAACTCTTCAAAAGCTGACTGCAAAGTGAAGAAAGTCACAGTAAGCTTTATAATGGCATCAATTGGGGGGTTCAACTTAGGTGCATATCTCAGCCATTTTTTGGAATTTTGGCTCCAGATTTTCAACATGGGGTTCTTGGGATCCCACCTCATGAGCAAGTGATGGTCATTTCATTACTCTGTCCCAAAAGGTAATTTTGCAGTCACTACACAGAACCACCTTTTGCGACTGATTAACAAAATGACAGTGCCACTGTTTATGAGGTGGGGTCCCAAAAAAAAAACATGTTGCAAATTTGGTGAAAAAAATTCCAAAAAATGACTGTGTTACGAGCGTGTGTTGCGCAGTTTGCATGTACACGCGTAACTTTTTCAATTTTTAATATTTCCACTCCAGATTTTCAGCACTGGCCTTTTTTACACCTCCTTATGAACAATACTGCTGTCATTTTTTACATCCTGCCCAAAATGTGTTTTCACACCCGTGGTGCACAATGGCATGGTCACCATGGGAAATCAACTTTCAGGACAGAGTAACAAAATCACAGTGCCACTAGGGGGGATCACGTGATAAGCTTGGCATGAGAGGATGTCTTCTGTGCTGCTCATAGGCCCCTGCTAGTCTAAATAAGCTGTTAAACTTTCTCAGGGACGTTGTTTCAGTTTAAATATCTTATTTCAGTTGTTGAAGTGCTTCCGATTAGCTTTCTCCATCTTAACACTGTGGGTCTGAGCAATTGATTGCAGCTTTTTCCTCCTCTGATACAGAGGTTTCAGTGTCAGCGATAGGTCAAACTAAAGCATCGGGATGAAGACTGACAGCATGGAGCCCTTGGCAGTGCAAATCCCAGTGGTGAAACGACTGAAACCCCTATCACCTATACTGGATGTTCAATATTACCAATCAGAAGCAGAAGGGGGAACTAGTTCAACTATGGAGGACATCCTGGAGATCAAACAAATGCTTCAAGGGCTGGTGGTTGATTTTGCCACTGTTGATCCAGCGTTATATTTCTTGGTTCAGAGAATGGGGGATGTGGAAGCTTGAATCTCTTCCCAGGAAAAGAAGGCATCAACTCTGGATCAGGAGATGATTGCAGTACGTAAACAAGTTAAAAAGCTTGAGGATTGGATGGAAGATTAAGAATCAAAAGTAGGAGGAATAATCTCATTTTAGCAGGGCTCACTAAGAGGACTGAAGGGTCTGATTGTGTTTCTTTTGTACAGGATCTTCTGCTTAAACTTTAGGCCCCACACCATTTAGAGAGGCTTACAATTTGGAAACATCATTGAGAGAGATGCCATCGCCGGGAGCGAGGCCTCGGGTGTTAATTATGATGTTCCTGAACTATAAAGAAAAGTCCCATGTGCTTACTAGTGCTAGACAAAATAAAAATCTGCAGTGGAATGGCACGTGAATCTGGCTATTCCAGGATCAAACCTCCTCAGTTCAGGGGAAGCCAAAGGAATATTCAGAAATAAAGAAAAAACTGTATCTCATTGGAATTAAATTCCATCTGCAGTATCCAGCGACTCTGCTGGTAAGACTTCAATCTGGGGACAAAAGGTATTTGACTGCACGTGACACCATCGAGGGTCTGCGGATCAAACTTTCAGCTTTGTTTAAGTCTCCGACCTCAGTTTCTGAAGGAAAGAAG
The DNA here is from genome assembly GCA_016271365.2 of Neoceratodus forsteri. Classification (NCBI taxonomy): domain Eukaryota; kingdom Metazoa; phylum Chordata; order Ceratodontiformes; family Ceratodontidae; genus Neoceratodus; species Neoceratodus forsteri. Next base: position 1,385,625,790 of record CM028131.1, on the reverse strand, counting down.
GCTGACATGATTCTAAAAGTTGGGACTTACGAGTTGGAAAGGAGATGCAAAACTTGTCTTTTACGTAAGGTTCTTTTTAAGAATTAAAAGCGATTAAAATGTTATGATTAGTATTGTTAAGTTAGGGGTTAATTTAGAGCTGAAGGTGGAATGACACCCCCATGAGTTTGAAGGGTTCCAAGTTGGAGCCCATTAGCTTATTTGAGGGGAGGGCTGGAACTAGTCATGAGGAAGTCCAATTTAATGTTACTCCTCAAGGGGTTCTTTGAAATAACACCTTGAGCTCCCTGGAGGGTATTTCTGAGAATGAAAGGAAGTGGGATAAGTCAGAGCTGACTGGAGGAATGAAGCCTAGGGAATGGCAAAGACCAGGAGCCTAATCATCCCCTGTGAGTTTGATTTCGACTGGAGCCTTAGTTAGCCCTGAGTTGATGAACATAAACATTTTGCCAAAGGATGGTGTGCTAACCTTTCGCCGTAAAGAGTGATCTATTAAGGGGACGGACATGATAACTCCTCTCTCTGTATTATAGGAAGCCCCTTGGATATGAGGGACTTTGCATCCCTGTAGGGTATTGATATGAGGGAGGAGGGATAGTCAACGTCCAAATTAGGAAAGATGGTTGAGGGAGTGGCTTAGAGTGCTTCATTTACCTTGCAAATTTGGATTCCCCTGCAGACTGGATTTAAGGTGTGGGCATTATTCCACTCTGCTAAGCCTGTATCAGCTTTAATAAGAGGACAAAGGTGCATTCCAGATAAATATAATAAATTAATATGAAAGGGGGCAGAATGTAAATGGGGGCAAATTACGAGGAAGGGGGTGTCCTGTTTAGAATCAATTAGCCAGGGGTAATGGAGCAGTGGTGAAATGTTGAAATAAATGTTTTACATTAATAGCAGGGTCCTGTGAGCTGTTCATATAGTTTGATGGCCAGGGACACACAGAAAATGGCTATTCTGTGGATCAGTATTCTATAGGAGGATGATCCAGGGATCGGGGATCATGGGGGGGTTATTGGGATCTGGAAGGAGCAAGAGTCCAGTATTGTGCAAGAGAGAGATGCAGACCTTGTGAGGGCAAAGAATAATGGTTTGATTAATTAAAATGTGTGTTAACATTATTTCATGGAATGTAAAAGGTCTTAGAGGTAGATGCAAATAACTGGTAATTTTAAAGCATATTGGTTAAATGGGGATTCACATAGCTGCACTGCAAGAGACCCACTTACTGACAGAAGAACTGAGCTTCCTTAAGTGGATGTGGGTGGGAAAGGAAATGGTCTCGGGGGGGGTGTTGCAATCTTAATAGGGAAAACCTGTCCATATACCATAGCACAGGTGATAACAAGGGAGGACTGTAGAGGGATCGACCTCTCTGGTGATGTTTTAGGTAAAGAGCTCTCAGTTGCTCCTATTTATGGTCCAACTCCTCCTAATCCAGATTTCTTTGCCTCCCTTGAACTAGATATTAATATATTTTCCCCGCATTCCCTTATTTTGGCAGGGGATTGAAACCTATGTTTAAATAATTGGGAGGATAGGATACCACCATCCAGAGGGCCTCTGTCTAGGGTTCAGATGGCCATGAATAGATTATTGGAAGCCACAGCCTTGGTAGATCTACTCCAGACTCATAATACAGGGGGAAATAATATGACATTTATTTTCAGGTGCTCACAAGACCCAATCTAGAATTGATTTTTTTCTGGCTAATAGAGAGGCACTTAGAGAGGTTAAGGATGTGACAACCCAGTGCAGAATTTTATTGGACCATTCTCCAATTCAGTTGACTTGGGAGCCAGCAGCTGCTCCTGCTAGGCCGTATAGGTGGAGGCTGAATGACTCCCTACCGACAGAGATTTCAGTCCAGAGCAACCTAGGGGAAGCCCTCCTCGAGATAATCCAGAAGCAACTACCTACGCTCCAGAATAAAAATCTAGCTTGGCCGACATGTAAGGTATTGTATGCAGGCATAGCGCAGAGATACACAGCATGGAGAAATAGTATGAGATGAGCAAAAAAGGAGTTTATATTGGGGCTATTGAATCTCTTGCTTCTCTGGAAGGGTCCTTTGTGGAAATAGATACTGAACCTAAAAATCTAAGAGGGAAAATGGCAGACATAATGTATGGTTAGGTAGAACTCTGGTTAGAAAAGATTCAAGCTAAATACCTAATGCAGGGGGACGTTCCACGCCACCTCCTAGCAACTAGAGTTAAGGAATGGGAAGCAACTCTAACAGTTACCTCCATAAGGTATGCTGGAGAAACCTTAACAGACCCTCAGAAAATGGCAGATGCATTTGTATCCTATTATAAAGAAACTTACCAAAGAGGACAAATCATTGGTGAGAATGAGATCTGGGCATTTCTAGATGGAATATCATTACCAGTGCTAGACCCAGCGCAAGCCAAGGAGTTAGCGGCTCCAGTAAAAGAGATTGAGATAACAGAAGTGGTACAGTCTCTGTCCTGCGGTAAAACTCCGGGGCCAGATGACCTTATGGCCAAGTTCTGTCAGGCACATCTCCACACTATACTCCCCCTACTCAAAGAACTTTTCAGTAATATTATGCAAGAGGGTGTGCATCATCCTCCGTTATACCAGACATATATCACTCTAGTTCCAAAACCAGACAAACCAAAGGAATTACCTGGCAGTTATAGGCTTATAGCCTTGATGAACCAAGATATTAAGATCCTAACGAGGATTCTAGCTAATAAAATCCTGAACATTGCTCCAGCTTTAATCAGTCAAAAACAGGTAGGATTTATGCCGGGTAGAGGGGCACATGACGCCCTTAGAAAACTTCACCACATACTTAGTTATGTGCCTGACTCCCACATAACCTTAGCATTGATCTCTTTAGATGCAGAGAAGGCCTTTGATAGGGTTTCTCATCCCTTTTTATTTACTACAGTGGAGAAGATGGGTTTCCCTGACGGCCTTTTCAGAGGCATTGAAAATCTATACTCAGCCCCTACGGCCAGAGTATTGTGCAATGGTTACTGTATGTCTCACAAGAGATCCAGTAAGAAAATGGGACCAGACAGGGATGCCCCCTCTCTCCAGTATTGTTTTATATACACGTGGAATCCCTGTTAAAAGCTGTTAATATAGATGACAACATAAAGGGCATTACAATAGCGGAGAGGAACTTTAAATTTTCGGTCTTTGCAGACAATATACTTCTGCACTGAAAAGATCTGGCAGAAAGCTTCAAAAGAACAGTTGAAATTATAGGGCATTTTTCCAAAGTCTCGAACTGTAAACTGAATCTGAACAAAACTCAAATTCTCCCTCTGACACCACATGTATGCAGAGCAGATTTTGTACCACTGCAGATACACTGGGCATCAGAAATGATTAAATACCTGGGCATATGGATTATAGCAAGTATAGAGGATGGTGCAGCAACAAATATGGAAAAACTGCTTTTAGCAATTAGAGGGGACGTACTTAGATGGAATAAGCTCCCTTTGAACTTTGCAGCTAGATTGGGATTAGTTAAAATGAATCCACTGCCTAGGTTGTTATATCCAATATACTTAGCCCCATATAGCATTTCCAAATTATGGTTCATTAAAATTAGGAAACTCTTATGCGAATTTCTTTGGAATTTCAAGCCCCCCAGGAAAAAACACAGTATCTTGTGCTTGCCATAAAACATGGAAGGGGATTAACTGCCAGATCTCCATGTATGCTATGTGGCTGGACAATTGGGTCTTATGAATCACTGGGCTAGAAATATAGAGGGAGAGACATATATTTCAATATGGTTACAAATAGGCAAATATAAAAGATTCAGGCCTTTCCCTAGAGGCATTGCTTTTTTCTAATCCAGAGAGACGCCTTAAAAAAGCAAAATTGACTCCAGTTGATAAATCAGCAATGGTCTGGTGGTTGTTTCTCACTCCTACCCAGAGAAGAAACCAAATGAAGACCTTAAACCAACGTGTGCTGGGTAACCCCAATTTATTGATTGAGGGTCAGGTAATTACTAAACATTGGGCGGATCAGTTGGTGGGCCTAAAACTAATGGATGTTATAAAGGACAATAGGGTGGCTCTTCCGGCAAGATGTGATTAAAATGCACTTTTGTAGAAGGTTACAGCTCACCAAAATGTTAGAGGGGGCATGGAGAAGACTAGGGGACCCACAGGAAAACCCGTTCACCTGGGATAACTTAAAGGAGGTAGGTCCTACATCTAACTCTCTTTCAAAAGTATATAAGGTGTTATTGGACTGTATTAGCCAAATTCTCCGATACAGGTACTATACTGGGACAGAACGCTGGCCCCCCCCAGAGGCCTGCTTCGTAAGACATCTGGTAGAGTAACAAGTTTATACCTATACCCAAGTATAAGCTTATGCAGTTCTTTATTGCTTCTAATATGTATTTTATCCCTGTAAAACTATGGGACAGACACTTTAGACAGACAGACCTATGTTTTAGATGTGGAGTGGGATCAGGAGATATCCTACATGTGTTGTGAGACTGTAGTAAAATATGGCCTCTATGGGTTGAAATTAAACAACATATGGACCCTTTGTTGGATTATTCAGAATTCATACTGCTTAAGATCTGCATATTAGGGCACATGTCACAAGTATCAGGAGCTATACCTAAATACAATGTATCCCTTATGACAGCAATAGTTAAATCCTTTATATTGAAACATACTAAATGCCAGCAGAATAGGCTTAATGGTCTTTCATGTCTGCTCGTTTGGTCAGCCCCCGCCCTGGGAGCTGACCTTGCTGGCCCCCCTCTCCCTCTCTGGCTTCTCCCTTACCAGTCCTGGATATTTTTGCTGCACTGGTTTTTGCTTCCAGAACCCTTCCCCTGTACCTGTCCCACCCCCTGTTTGGAAACTTTGGAAAGATGAGCATATTTACACCTATGAACAATGGGTGAGAGACCTTATATGGGCTTTGGGAAGAATAAAGAGGCATATGTATTTGGTGGGAAGGGAAGGAAAGGGTTATATAACAAAAGATGATCGACACTAGAGGCAATCTATTCATTGCAAGCTAACAATACCCAAACACAGGCCTGTCTCTCGAGTTGTGATTAGCAAGAGACTGTTATCTTGATGACATATACAGTCTTACATGGATTTATTTCAGTTCTAAATGGTAGTGATACTTACAACTGTACTTGGGTTAAGCTGGTATTAGGAAAAGGGCTTTGGTTCAAGGGTGGATGGGGAATCTCTCTCTTTACAGGGGACACAGCTGGGGGTCATCTCCTGGGTTTAATGCTACTTTAGGAGGTGGTTTATGTATAACTAATCTAGAGGGTAACAAGACTCTTGTTTCAGGGGTTCTCCCCTACTTTGTTTTAAGTTTAGCCACTGATATTGTTACCCAACGATGAAGCTGCAATAAGAATTTGTAATTGCAATGGAGGGGATAACCCCATCAGCTGTGTGTGTACATAGTTGACACAGGCCCAGATATTCAAACTGCGCCCAAAATGTGCGCAATAGCAGGAGCAAGCACAAGTCAATTGCGCACATGTGCAACAGACGTGATATTCAAACGTGGAGCAAGTCAAATTGCGCAACCAGCCACCTTCTGAAAATCACGCAACCAGGTAGGGGAAGCTGAGCACACGTGTCGCGCCATAGCGCAACAAGGCTAGCCCAGCTGAGCAGTCGAGATGCACCATAGTGCAAGCAGGGAGCCTTCCCAGCAGCAGAGCAACGGAACTGCACAACCAGGAAGGTAGGCAGGGGCCCACCACCCATGCCACAGACAGGCACAGGAGCACACTGTAGAGAACTAACAACACACCCCCACACCCAGAGCACAGCATCACCAGTGGAGGGATGGAATATCCACTGGCCCATGGGGAGAAGCCTACAAAGCACAGCTGGGCCACGGCGCCCCTGCACACCCACTGGCAAGCAAATACTGCCACACAAAGGGGCCGGACAACCCAGGTGTACCATAGCCCCTACTGTGCACAGCACACCCTGCTCTGTAACTCCAAGACACCACCCATGAGCAGTGACTATGACTGGCACTGCTGGAACCACCATGCCCCCCCCACCTGGCACAATGCAACCATGTGTACCACAGAACCATACAAGCCAGACCCACCAGGAGCTCACAGTGGTGTGTGGCAGCACATGGCCAGACCAGCTGACAGCCACCACCACACCAGGGAACCCCCCATGCAGACCCACACACAGTCCCAGGACCACACCACACCACATGTCATGTACACCACTGCAACTCAGCACCTATAGCCAGCTGCAAATCAGAGACCACCACAGTATTTATAGCAAAATGTATATATATATATATATATATATATATACACATATTAAATGAATAACAGGACAACAACAACAACAGGAACAACAATAACACTATATACAAATATATACAAACATTACAGGGGTGGGGATACGGGTAGAAGGTAGGGGTGGGTGGGGGTAGAGGTGAAGAACTTGGTGAGGAAAGGCAGGGTGTGAGGGAAGGGTAAAGGGTGTAGTAATGGGGCAGCTAACACCCCCAGGCTGCAGATCTGCAGGCCGGCTTGGACCCCTTGTCCTCCTCCTGCATCGCACACCCCTCTGATTCATCTCCCTGAGGATGCTGAGCATTTCCTGTGACACCTCCATCAGGAGGTGGATGACCTGCTCTATATGGACCACCAGTGATGCACTCACCGACATGCAGTGCCACTGGACAGTGCTGACTGTCACACGTCGCGTGCATGGCAGTGTTGTCCATGGATGGTGGCTATGCCCTAGCCCCTCCATTGCACGCAATACCATCCATGATATAACGACACTCACCCTCATCCAGCCGCTGCTGCTGCGGAGGCTACTGCTGATGCTGCTGCTGCTACTGTTGTGGGCCCATACCGCCGCCTCCTCTGCTGTCCACCTCTGCAGCACCCCTGTGCGCCTCAGCCTGGGCCCTCCTCCGCTCCTCCATGCCTGTGGGAAACAAATGTTGAGAAGCACATTAGTGAGATCCAAATGCAGACAGCCCCCTGTCCAAATGAGTATGCCTGCCCACACAGCCAGACCCATGCATCCCACACCTGCAAACACTGACACAGCCAACCATGGAACAACCCTCCCCCATGCCCCTGCCCCAATACACAGTTATACCCCTGCAGACAATACAGGTGCATAGATGGCTCACCCACCTGGCCTAGGCACAGTGCCCTTCCTGGCATGGGACCTAAGGCATGCCAGCAGTGCCTGCTCCCTCCTGCACAGGTCACTGTAGCAGTGCCTGCACTGCTCCACTGTCCTGTGCCACCCTGTGACCTGCTCCAGTGCAGTGGCCACCTGCTGCCGCACTTGGGTGCAGGCCATGTCTAGGGGTTCCTCCCCAAACAGTGGCCCATAGTGAGGCTCCACCTTGGCCACTAGGTTGGCCACCTCCAAGCCAATCCACTGGGGAGCTCTCCTGCGTGCCATGTCAACAGCTTGATAGTAGGCAATATGGTGCTCCGCAGTACGGCAACCCCATGCGGAAATGTTGCACAATACAACCCCATCTGTCCCTATCGCGCTGTTCAGGCAGTGCCATCGGTCCCTATCATGCTGTTACCGAACAGCACAATAGAGCTGCACACATGCCGGACATACAGCGCCAAGAGGGCAAAGGTCGAGCACAAGGTCATGTCAATGGCGCAAGCCCAAGCACAGCACCATCGGATGTCTACATGTCCAGCGCAAGTGGCCACCTGTGTGCCAGTGCCACAGTGGACTATTGTGCAATTGTGCCACAGCGCCATGTGGTGACCAGCGCTATAGTGCCACTGGCACAATGGTGGCAGTGTCCTGAATAGCTGACCATGCACAGAACATAATCAGCACAGTAGATGCCTGCGTAAGGTACCTGTACATGTGTGGTGCGGTGTACTATGCAGTCACAGAACTGCGCTATGGGCTCAGCCGGCTCAACCATATTGCACAAAGTGCAATAGCGCAATATTCAGCCGTCATATGCAAATTAGCTGATCAGCCATTCAAAGGCGCAGCGGCGCAATTTGCATCCCATTAAAGTTGTTCCACTCCCAATTTACATGCATTGCGCTATAAATGTGCGACAGTGATCCGCAGTGGCCATATTCAGTTACTGCAGGCGATAGGTGGGTTGCATGCTGTGTGATGTTATGGACTATGGCCATGGGATAATGCTGTAAACTGAACAGTCACAGGTATCCACTTCCACCCATACAGTCGGTGACATGGCCGAGCAAGGACTGGGTGGGGGAGAATGATGATGGTGGGCAGAAGAGGAGGCCCAAGTTCACAAAGGCTGAAACAGAGGCACTCTACGAGGCCTACCTGGCTGAGGAGCCACTACTCAGTGGACAGCGGGGCTGCTGCATGGGAGGGGGTTGCTCGTGCCGTAAACCTGCATGGAAGCCACCAGTGCTTTATGCAGGAATGTAAGAAGAAGGTGGGGACCGACAGGAGACGGGTGAAGGAGAAGGTGGCAGCCCTCAGGGCGGCATGCGCTGCCACAGGTGGGGGCCAGCCTGAGGTGGTGCAGCTGACCCCGGTGGAGGACCATCTTGCTGCATCCATGCAGTGCAGTGCCATCGAGAGCATTCCAGGAGGTGGCTTCCAGACAGGTGGAAGCCCATCACTGCACAGCATGACATGGTGGAGGGTGGGGGTGGGGAAAGGTTGATCCCATACACTAACATGTTCTCACATTCTGTTACAGATCCTGTGCACCTGCAGGGGACAGTGGTGGTGGGCCCATGCACTGTGGATGTGCAGCCAGAGTTGGAGGAGGGTCCATCCACCTCTGCTGGTAGCCGGCATGCATTGCACCTGTGTGCACACCTGGCCGACATCTCCGATGTCAGTGAGTCAGGTGTGGGGGTGCCCTTCCTGTGTCCCAGCAGTCTGGCATGCAAGCATGCCAGCATGCTGTGGCTGAGGCTGTGGCATGAACCTGCACCATTGATGATGCAACGGCCACTATGGGCAGTGTCATGTGTGTGTCACATAATGGACACACAGCAGGACAGCCCATGCCCATGGACCTAGATGGTTCCAACGTGTGTGCCAGCACATCAGCACACTCCCAGGCTGTGCCAGTCAGCACTGGTGGGGTAGCACTGGTGGCTGTGCAGGTCTCTGGCACTGCTGTGGACACAGCATTGGAACAACTGGTCCCTTGGGCACAGCAGGAAGAGGGACAGCAGCGGCAGTCACCCACCGGGTCTGGGGGTACAGGGTTCAGTGGTGGCGTATGCTCACCACCTGTTAACTTACCCATACCTGGTCCTGGTGAACAGCGCTCACTCTCAAGGAGTGTTGAGCATCAGGTCCTTCCATACCCTGGGGGACAGGTTGCCGATTTGGCAGATGACCCATTTGACTAGCACACCCGACTGCTGCGGGCATCAGTACAGCAGCAGATGCGGGTTACAACATCCGTGGAGGCACTGTGTGTGGCTGTGGAGTGGCACAGCATGGACAATGCAATGATCCTGGCAGAGATGGTCCAAATGCAGATGGATGTGACCGCAGCCATTGACAGGCTGACCCAGGCATTGGTCGCTGTCATGGCTGCATTGGGCACAAAGTCAGGTGCCCCTGTACCGTGTACCCCATGCAGTACACTCTCCACTCCACGTTTCCAGCATCATGTGACACCCAGCCTGTTGACGCTGGGTTCTGCTATGGACATCTCGAGCACCCCTGGTGCAGGTATGTTCAGCATGCTGCAGACCCCTGTGCAGACAAGGATGCGCTCACACACTGGGACCCCTGGTGGTCCATCGGTGCCACCCCATGTGGCACATGCTCAGCCTGCCAGTGTGGCTGGGTCTCGGTGGGGCCACCCACACATCCATGGTGGCCGTGGCTCAGTGTCACCTGACTGACCTGTCTCCCAGTGCAGGCCCTGTCTGGTGCTGCCCTGTGTGCAATGTGTGTCTTGGTGGGCAGTGCACCAGTGGGTGCCCTGCCCAACACGCCGACACACGGACCACCTGTACACCCAGCCGACTGCTGTCCACAGGTGCATGTGCATGATGATGCCTGCATTGTACTGTCCACCAAGGTGCAAGGGTGCTCAGCATCTGGCACATGTACATGGACAGTGCAGGTGGGGGGTGGTCTGTGGATCCATGTGTTTGACATGTCTGTTCCTGCTTTGCAGTGCAACTGCCCCTGTGCACTGTGTGCCTGGTGTGTGTGTGTGTGTGTGTGTCCATGTAGCATGTAACTATTCACCCCTCCCTGGTGGTGTGTTTGGGCACCTGTACCCTTCCACTCCCCTTGCCGTCATGCACCCCTGGTGTGTTACCCTGTGTGTATGTGGGTTGCACCTAGACAGTGTTGGTTGCACATGGCCCCATGACTTACCTGTGTTATGCAAAGTGCTCCTCTGTGATGGTGTCCCAGTGCAGCTGGACCAGCTGGATCGGTCAGGGGTCACGCCATCCAAGTGGGGGCTGCTCATCCCTATCATCGCCAGTGTCACCGGCGTCCCCATCGCTGTCCCTCTCCTCAACCTGTACGGCTATCCCACAGTCTTTGGCCATGTTGTGCAGAATACAACAGGCCAGGAATGTCCCACAGGCCTTTGAGGGGCTGTACTGTAGGGCACCGCTGGAGGTGTCTAGGCATCGGAAGCGTGCCTTCAGCATCCCAAACACCCGCTCAATGATGTTGCGTGTGGCGGCATGTGCCTTATTGAAGTGTTACTGCTATGGGGTCGTGAGCCACCGGTAGGGTGTGAGCAACCAGGGACAGAGTGGTTATCCACTGTCACCTGTGTGGAGATAGTGGAGGTTAGTGTCATGTTCAGGTCCATATTGTCCCTAGCCCTGTGTGTCACTCCCATGGCACCTGTGGTTTGCCCACCGGTCCCTCAACTTTGCTGCTCCTACATGCATACTCACCCACTAGGTGTCCTGTGGGGATGTCCCCACTCTCGAATCGAAGGCACAGTGCAGAGTGGTACCATATGAATGAATCATGTGCTCCGCTGGGGTGCATGACACAGACATTGATGATGCGCCCGCTGGCATCACACACCACCTAGCAGTTGACACTGGAGTACCCCTTCTGGTTGTGATATGCAGCCCCATCGGGGCCAGGTGGTGTGTGAATAGCCACATGGGTGCAGTCTATTGCCCCTAGCACGCCAGGCATACGTGCTACCCTGTGGAACTCCTGTATGTTTGCTGTACGCTCTGCCGCAGTGCTGGGGAAATGGATGTACTCTGCAGCACATGGCAGCAGTGTGCTGAGGAATTTGGTGAGGATGGGTCAATTGGCCGACTGTGTTATGCCTGTGGTGTCCCCTGCTGGCCTCTGGAAGGTACTCATGGCAAGCAAGCACATGCAGGCTGTTACCTTTGTCTCCACTGACAGAGCGTGACTTCGGCGTGAGGGTGCCTGCATCACATCACTGCACAGCTCACAGAGCCGCCTCAGTATTGCCCTGTTCAGGTGGTACCGGCCCACAATCTCGACATCTGAATACAGCTCAAAGCTTATGTGGGCACGGTACTGCCTGATAGGGGCATACCGCTGACGGGCCCTTCCATGGCCACGTCCCCCTGCAGCATGCTTTCTAACCCCCCTCACTACAGCTTCCATGTGGAAGGTGGCACTGTCCATCTCCCTGGCTTATGCCCCCCCCAGCTGTTGTTGTTCTGTTCCCCCAGCTGTCCTCACTGCTACCTCCACTGCACCAAGTACACCTACTGGCCTCCGAACTCTGTGGTCCCACACACCTTCGGGTGCCACTGTTCTGTCCTGCCTACTTTCTGGCCTGCACTGCTTGCTGCTGTGGCCTGCTCTCTGTTACTGCCTCATGAGCATTCCCTGTTGGGTTCTTTTTATTTTGGCTCATTTCCACCGTGGCGCAACTTCCGGCTACTCCACTGTTGCGCATTGCGCAAGCCTTTGAATATCGCATAGCGCACTTTGTGCATGGATCCACTCCCTTCGGTTGCGCATGCCTTCATTTGCATTGCGCTGTTGCTCAGCATGTTTTCAGTGGCGCAACTGCCTCCTGCTGAATATTGCAGAATGGCTTATTTTCGGACTTGCGCTGAGGCAACCTTATTGCACGTAGTGCAACCCTTTTGAATATCCTGGCCACTGTATATAGTTTCCACAACCAGTTTTGGGATTGTAGACCCTGGGTTTGCTCAGGATGAGTGTGTGTTTATTTAAAATGTGGACTAACCCAATAAAGATGTATTTAAAAAAAAAATCACAGTGCCACTGTTCATGAGGGGAGGTCCCAAAATGCCTATGTTGATAATTTTGTAAAAAAATTTCAAAAATGATTGTGTTACAGGTGTGCCTTGTGCAGTTTCTACACATGCTCATGACTTCACCAATTTTTCATATTTTCACTCCAGATTTTCAACATTATCATGTTTTTTACACCTCCCCATGAACAGTATAGCTGTCATTTTTCACATCCTGCCCAAAATGTGTGTTCACACCTGTGGCACCAAATGGCTGTCTCTGTGCAAAATCACTTTTCGTCTAACTAACTGACAGTGCCATTGTTTATGAGGTGGGGTCAGAAAAAGCCCATGTTGAAAATTTGGAGTGAAAATACCAACAAACGCACAGGGCAGGGTTTCCAACGGTAACGCCCCACCCTGTAGATTGACAGGCGTCGGTGGTATGACTTGAGATCATTGGCTGTAATGTTATGATATCCCACCCCCACCCTGTAGCCGGTGACAGGTATCGAGGTGTGTTTTGGTGCTCGGCCCCAAAGTTCACCCCATTCACCTATACTGTACCCATCTCAGCATATTTCCTTATGGAATGGTGTGAACTTAAGGCCCAAAGACCCCAAGGCACACTGCAACACCTGTCTGTGTCTGCAGGGTAGGATGAGGTGAAATTGCATGAACGTTATGACCAATGACCTAAAGGCATTCCCAATGCCTGTCAGTCTCTGGAGGTTGGGGGCTGTCATCAGTTCAGTACTTCACTGCCATTCCTATTATGCATCTCTCTAACTGCTGCACTACCAATGCCAACAAGCCAACATTTGGCATTGACAAATGCTTGTTTTCAATGTTTTTCACCCCAACAAAATAGTCACAGCACATACCGGCATTTGGCATGCCGTCTTAGTTTACGTCATGTCCAGCTAAACATATTTTTTTCTTTAAATTAACCCTTAAATCCTCTGTTTTCTCAATCTGACCCCATTTACCTGTTTCCCTCACGTTTCCTCATTTTTCATTTATATTATTTTCTCCTTTTCCCACCCTTGTTTTTTTCTGTCTTTCCTATACTAAATAGATAGAATGTTTGCTATGGTTGGAATACAAGAATTCAAATCTCTGCTCAGTTCTACTGGCAGAATGTTCACCCCTTCACTCATACAACACAAGGCCTCTCAGATGGAACCAGGATGTCTGATGTATCTGTAGCAGGTTAAATAGCAGCGATTTCCCTGGTAAGCAGGTAAGGATAGGAGTGGGATTTTTCATGGTCAGCAAAGAAACACCAGAAAAGTTCTGCGGTACTTAATTTTTAAATGTACGTGGTTGTAAGGAGAGAATTCTGTTTTTAGGGCCTACTTGAAGGTTTTAAGTGAGTAAAGGTGGCAGCTACATTTGTGATGGCAGTCAGGGATTTGTGGTTAGTATGTATTTTATTGTGAAGAGGCTGCTGGATCTTTAACCAGTGCAGTTGTGCTGAGATAACAGCACAGGTAAAGTTCATTTCTGTTTTTTTGTTATATTGATATGTGTTCATTGTAGTGATGTTACCCCTCAGGCAGCTGTCCTATCCTGTACCCATCCACCTCAATTGTGACATCCACCTCCTGGAAATAACCTGGAGTGGTCCCCTCCTCCCCCAAGCTACAAATCCAGATGCTCCATGTGTCCTGGTGGTGGTGCGGGTTTAGGCAGATGTACAGGACTTCACAAAGTCCTCTGGTCTCTATTTCTATTTTCTTGCCTGAGCTGTGGCAGCATAGGCCATGCATGCCTGTGGAGGCACACATGCATCCTGGAACGATGGCTCTCCCTACCGCTGACTTAACTCCTGCTGCTCGTGCATCAGTAGTACCACCAGATCTCCACCTGGTGGCAGCCAAGAGCCAAGTCAGCATGCCACCCCTGATCAAATGTTAGAGATATACATTTTTTTCAGTCAGCTTTCAAAATATTGTTAAAGTTTAAAAAGATTTTATTTTTTTTTTGCACTTTTGATATTAGTCCCCATAATTTAATTAGTAACAGTGTAATACCCATAAACATTCATCTGCCTTAAATTGCATGGTGAACATTCAAGTCTCTCCCCCTGCCACAGCACCAGTTCAATAATGCTAGATATTAGTGTCTAGTTCTCAATCAGAAACTGCTTTTCATATTAACACATCGCAGGAGACTTCTTGAGCTGATCTTAACTTTTTTTTAAGATTTGTCCCTTTATTTTGGTAATTTGTCCCAGATCTGTTTAAGCCCTGTCCCTGGTTTTAAGGCAGGAGGTTGAGTGGTATGGGTAGCAGCCTAAAGCCCGTGGTTGAAGTCTTCTTCCCGCAGTGCCATTATTCTGGAGACAGACCTCCTCACCATCACATTATCACTATTATAGCGAGTGGGGACATGTAATTTTTTAAAAAATTGAAGAAACGTGTAGACCTATCAGTCTGTAAAGTAAGAAAACAAAAATACATGTAATCATAATATGGAACTGGGATATTAGAGGTATGGGATCCTGACGTGATTTTTGTTTCCAAGTACAAAGTTTAGTGATCTTTGAGTAGTTCAGCAGCCTATTTAGTTTGATTTTTGATTGTTCTTGGCATTCTGAGAGTATTCTTATTTTGCCCTCTTAATTCATGGGCTTCCAAATCTGCAGGATTTTTGAATTTGGGTATGGGTGAAAACCAAACCAGCAGACCAGATAGGTAAATGCTGGTCCTACCTGATCAGGCACAAATTGCGCACATTTTGTTGGACTATCTTTTTCCCATTTGATCCAGTCCAGTTCCAGAGGTCCAGTTCCAGAGGTTCAGTTTTCAGGACTTGGTGAAAAGTAGATTGCAGGTACCTGACCAGATAAGTGGAAGTCAGCTGGACTGGTGAAATTCATGCAGCCTGCCATACCTGGTCCAGCGAGTCCATCTTCTATCAGTCACAGCCAGTTCTGGTGATCTGGTTGTGGACAGGGTTAAGTAAGACTCTGTCCCATTTGTTATGCAGAGAAGGTTAAAAGCAAGGATCTATTCTGTCCTCTCCTTTTCGGCCACTGGCCTGTCTTTGCCTGTCTGATTGCATAATCATGTGTTTTTTTCCTGGGTACCCTGAGGATCTGACCAATCCAATAGGTCCCACATTTCCTCCCTTCTTCACTTGCTATTTCTTTCTTTCTTCCTCTCCCTTGCTTCCCTATGGTTACACAAATTTATGTGGCTCTTTATGTGGAACTGGGATCCCTTGATTTACAAATGTGTATAGTTATGTTGTTTGAAATGTATTGCAGAAGGCTACATGGGGATTGTTAGAAAAGACAGAAATCTGTTAACCCTGGATGTTGACCTGGAGAAACCTTTTGACCTTCTTAAGTTTGTTAACAGAACTGTCTACAGGAGACAATTCCAGACATCCTGTGATATTTTGTTACACTTGTGGAGCCTGGATGTTGTCTTTTGCTGAGGAAAGAAACTGACAACACTTACTATATTTTGTGAAAACAGGATGCAGTTAGAAACTGACAGAAAAAGAGAGGTTATACAAAGACAGCAGTTGGAGTTTTGAGGGTTAGGATATTCTCTCAGAAAAAGGACTTTTGCTTGAACTGCCTGTGTTAATAGCCATCCTGTACAAATGTCATTTTGTATTTTATTGTTTTTATGATAAAGTTCCACTTATTAATTTTTAAAACTGTTTCTGGTTTGCCTGTGCGTCTTGATCTTGCCTCTACTACAGTTGTTGTCAGACTAAGTGGGATTTACGCTATGCATACTTTAATCCAGGGGTTTTGTACGTGGATACTAGAACTGGTACTAGGGAAGCATAGAAGAAAGATCTGGATCTTGCAACAGCAAGCCCAGGAGTGTTTACTAGAGGAATGGCAGCCAAGCTAGATGTGGGAGGGTAGTCCAAACTGAGACTGTACAGTCAACAACAATAATGGAAGGAGCAGCAGAACAGACTGGGACAGTATCTGAGAGCACGTCTGCCTTCTTCAAGTAGTGGGGTATATAACAAAAAGAAACTGAGAGAAAAAAGATTCAGCATTTAGAAGCTCAGAGAAAAGAAAAGATGTAGTGTCTAGCGTCAGAAAGAAAATAAGAGCTGCAGCAATGGCTGGATGCCGTGCAAGCTATGAAAACTGGAGGATCTGATGCTGGTTCAGCAGATCAACAAAATACAAACAACTTAAGACATTAAACTTGCAAAGCTGTGTCCCCCCAAATGATACTGAAGCATACTTGACCACCTTTGAAAGGACTGCAGAACCTGCCAGTGGGCAGTCAGACTGGTACCTTACCTGACAGGCAAAGCCCAACTTGCCTACAGCAATATGGACACTGCATAGTCAGACAACTCTGACCTGGAGAAAAGAGAAATCCTGAAAAGATTATGACATTTCAGGAGAGACCTACAGGCAAAGAGTTCGATTTCTGAAGTACAACTGAGTTGACACTCCTGGAGAAGCCTTCACCTGACTCAGAGAACTCCTTATTAAATGGCTGCAGCCAGAGGGAAGAACATTCCAAACAAATCGACATATTGACAGTGGAGCAATTTCAGCAACAGCCTTCCCACAGATGTGCAGCTTTGGGTAAAAGAATATCGATCAGACAACGAGGCAGACTACACAGCAGGAAAATAACAGCCAAGGATTGGTAACCCAATTGAACTTCAGATCAGATAAGAACTCTGGTGGGGGTAATAAATCTGCATCCAAAGACTTCACTTCCTTTAAATGTAGTAAGCCAGGCCATATTGCAAGAAACTGCCATAAAAATGAGGGTAACGCTGGGGCAGATTTGACCTTAGCAAGTTGGGGTAAGTATTTAACAGATGTCAAGGCGGGAGACAAGACTGTGAAGGGACTCAATGATTTGGGAAGCAGAGAGACCCTAGTGCACATTGAAGTGCTGGGAAAACATTATCCAGTCAGCTTATCATGGGAATAATCACACTGTGAAAATAATTGAGGGTGGGTGGTGAATGGGACAAAAAAGCATTGGGATGTTATCTCACCCTTCCCCCCAACTGTCACCTTTCCAGAGTTAGTAGTAGTAACCCCCACCCCCATCGAGTTTGTTATGGTAAATCCTCCCCCAGGTTGTGTCCCCCTGGAGTTTCTAACATTTAAACCCCTCCCGAGTTGCATCCCACCGAGTTTGTAATAGTAAAGTCGCCCCTCTTTCCCCCCCCCAGTCGTGGTCATGCAATTGCTCTGTATTGCTGGTGCATGTTTTTTCCTGTTGGCATTTTGTCTGCGTAACAACTGATCACACATTTTTACTGGTGCAATATTGCTCTGGACCCTGGGAAAACACTGCAAAAGGACCAGGTACTGGGGTCATCTGCATCCACAGGGACACTCAGTACTATATCACTTTCCAAGTGACTGAGCATTAATGGAGTGTCACACCAAATGAAAGTGGGGGTGTAATATGATAAATCCTCTAATAATTATTGTATAATATTTGTGATATAAAAATGTGATATGAATGTCTGCTTAGGGGATAGCAGCGAGAAAGTAAGTAAGGAGGCTTGACCTTCTGACCTCAGTATAGCCCTAATGTAGTAGATGTTGTTTTCCTGCTCTGTATTAACACATAGGGCTTCCTTCAGTGCCAGGTGATAACACATCATAAAATATTCTTACTCTGAAACTATAGAGACAAAGTATGCATTTTATGATCCTTGAAAGAAGGGGAACATTTGGCTGATTCCTGTTGGCTTTCACACCTAGAAGGGAACTGTTGGCAGGAATGTGTGTTCTGAAAACATTAAAGGAAATGCTCTGATCAAAAGGACTGTTATTTTGGATATTGCTAACTTTGCAATTTCCAGTCAACAGTAACATGACACCCTCTTGAATATACTTGGTCAGGTTACAGATTTATCACAGGGTTAGCAGTGACCTTGTGTGCTGTGACATCACAAGGAGGCGGAGTTATTGACTTTCAATTTGTCAAGCATCAGAGGGAAAAGACACTTATCTCTGTACTCTAAGAGGAGTGAGACACACTTGATATCTGGACTCAAACAGGTACTTCTGTTAAAAAAAATTAGTTAAGCAAGAACTTTTAAGTATTCAAGTGCTTTTTGTTCTGTAATTTCCAATTTAGTTCTGACTGTTTTTGTCATATGTTCTGTGTTTTGTATTTTATCCATTTTTTAAATTTTTAGTAAACGCTATTTTTCGTTAAAATTCTGCCTGTGCCTTCTCAGTTTCTTTTGCATGTGAATGCTGGAACAGTGTTTAAAATTCTGACAACTGTAAAGGCTTAGAAGTGTGTTACTATCTTGCTAAAAGTAAGAATATACCTAGGTCTCATACTGAGTCGAAAGGGTAGACTTTTGAACCTGGCTGGGTGTCCACTGGGTGAAGTATGGTATTGCATTTCCCCAAAGAGAAAACATATCTGAGCCTGTTAACTGGGTGTGCTAGAAAAAGGTTCATATTTGACCCTGGACTCGAGGCTAGTAAGTGATTCGGACCTAAAACAGGAGGATTATGCTGTTTGTCTCCTGTTCACATTCTGCACTTCGAGGTATGGCACTATGGGAACAGAGGACCTGATCTGCAGAGTGCATTAGTGACAGATTTGGTTGGTAGCGGTGTGAGTTTAAAGTGTTTGGTAACACGAGTAGTAATGGTCCAGTGTGTCAGATTGCTATTGTAACAGTTCACATGCAAAATAAGACAGTGATTTTAAAAAAGGACTATATAATTGTGCTTACAGTCTAAGTTCCCTACCTGTTTTATTTTTTTTTTTTTTGAGTGCAAGTTAATGTAGCCATAGATAGGGAAGAAGATAACTTCCAACTACAGTGAATATACTGCAGACTTTCTGAGGTAGTTGTGCCAAGAAAGAAGAGTCCAGCACGAGGGCTGAGCCAAAAAGCAGCACCTCATGTAGGCTGTTGTGGCAGCTGATGCACTAGACCCCGAGTCGCAGTCTGTGACTTGAAAGGACCAAACCTTGGGCATAGAGGATCCAGTGCAGTGGCCCAATCCTGTGAGAAGGACAGCAGGACCAGTGCTAGCCACATGCCATAGCAGCAGGGGAAGTTCACCACCATTTTGGAGTCAGAAGGGATCGGTGCAGATGGAGTTGTGGAGGATGGAGTTGGAGTTTGAACAGAAAAGGTTTGAAGCCCAGCAGTGAAGGGAGCTTGAACAGAGGAAGCTGGAGATGGAGTAAGAGGAAAGAGAGCGACCCCTTCAGTGAGAGGCCGAGAGAGAAGAGTGACAGCCCAAGTGAAAGGAGAGAGAGCACCAGAGGAAACATGAACTGGAGAAGCTACAGCTCCCAAGACCAGCGCCAGAGCAGGTAAGTGGCCTGGGGTTAACAGACTCCAGGACTGGGTTACAAATTAAATTCTAAATTGATAGCTGAATTTAAAGGGGGGGATATGGATGCCTTTTTAAAGTCCTTTGAAAAAGTAAGTAGTCGGGCAAATATTCTTAGAGAGTCCTGGAGCTTCTAGCTATCCCTGCTACTTACTGGGAAAGCTTGGGATGCATTGGGTCAAATGGACAATGAGGACAGTAATAATTATAGTAAACTTAAAACTGCACTGCTAAAAAACTATGATTTAACAGCAGTGGCATACAGAATTAAGTTCCGTAAGCTCAGGAGAAGCCCTGACATGAGCTACGAGGAGCTGGCCACTAAACAATGTCTATTTTTAAAATGGTGGGAAGGGACTGAAGCAAACTCTGTAGAGAAAATAGTCAATGTTGTACTGTTAGAGCAGTTTTTTGTGACGTGCCCCGCAGAGCTGAAAACCTGGTTAGAGGATCGAGATCCGAAAACAGTGCAAGAGGCTGCTGAACTCTTGGACTCCTATGCCAGGAGCAGACTTGCTGTGAGAGGGAATAGGGTGAATGTGGCAATGCAGAAAGGGAAAAGCATGCCTTCAGGGCAGCTAAAACCCTTCCTGCCTCCACTGAAACCGGGTAGCTCCAGGTTACAAAGAAAAGATTTGCCTGATAAAAGAAATTAATGTTGGGTTTGCAAGCAACCTGGGCATCTTGTCAGGCAGTGTCCAAAAAAGGCAGAGAGTGCACAAAGTGGTGCTAGGAAATATGTGGGTTGTTTGTGTCCCTGAAAGCATGCTAGTAAACATGAGGGATCACGTATACCCAGTCACTGTGATTGGGGTACAGATGCATAGGCTAAGGGACTCGGGGCCATCCCTGACTTTGGTAGAAGGGGATTTGGTAGAGCCTAAACAGCTTATACCCAATCAATTTGTGACTGTACGGGGATTCACTGGGGAGGCAACAACACTGCCACTTGCTAGTGTCCTCATGGACTGGGGTGAGATGGGGGAGACTGTGCAAAAGGTTGCAGTCACAGAAAATCTTGCTTTAGACATAATTATTGGGAACAATCTCCAACAGAGGATGGTGTGTGCAGTTACCCGTAGCAAAGGTAAACTGTAGTTCCCTGGACCCAATAGAATCCCCTGTAGAATACACTGGGAGGGTGGTTCCCCATTCTGTCTCCTGATATAGAAAATAATGAAAGTGGGGTAGAAATTCCCCAGGTAGCAGTTAACAGGACAGCTACAGAGGGTTACTCAGAGGAGGGAAGTGTAACCCATAGAAGGTTAAGGATGGCAGTGACCCTGAATGCCCTGAAGTTAGAGCTAGGGACTCTAGTCTAGAAACTGAAGGGGGACCTATACCATGCCTTGAGAATGTGTAAGGAGTTTGCAACTGCTCAGAAAAGTGACCCTAGTTTAGAGAAGCTGAGGACTTGGGCAGACTCTGACTGAGCCCAGGGAGGTGACAGGAAACAAAGTTTATTGGGACAATGGACTGATGTATACACAGGATGTAAAGACAGAGGAAGGGGTGATGGGCAGGCAGCTTGTCATTCCCCAGGAGTACTGTGAGCAGTTGCTCAAGATTGCACATGATATTCTCATGTCTGGTCATCAGGGAATCGCATGCACTACACAGCAATTGACCTAGAATTTCTATTGGCCCAACTTCGCCCAGCAGGTGAAAGAGTATTGCAGGTCTTGTCACTGGTGCCAAGAAATAGGGAAGGCGGGTAAGAAAACCCAAGCTGGCCTAATTCCCTTGCCCGTAGTAGAGGAGACATTCCAGAAGGTAGCAGTGGATAGTGTGGGGCCTTTGAATACCCCCAGCTCCTCTGGGAAGAGGTTTATCCTTTCTGTGGTTGATTATGTCACCTGGTACCCAGAGGCAGTCTCTCTATCCTCACTGTCGACGACCAAATGGAAGAGGTCTTGCTAGGGATTTTCTCCCTTGTTGAGTTTCCAAAGGAGGTTATCACTGACCGAGGGGGTTCCTTCATGTTGGACCTGATGAAATGTTTGTGGGAGAAGTGTGGGGTGGTACAGAGATGCATGACACCTTATCACCCGCAAGCCAGTGGGCTTGTGGAAAGATTCAATGATGCCCGTAAATTGATGCTTCAAGCATTTGCTGAACAGCATGGGAGACCTGGGAGAAATACCTTCCCCACCTGTTGTTCACATACAGGGAGGTGCCCCAAGAATTGACAGGGTTTTCCCCCTTCGAGCTGTTATATGGATGCAGGGTACATGGGCCACTGGACTTGATCCGGGAGGACTGGGAAGGCAAGCGTGCCACCCAGGGAACTCTCATAGTGGATTATGTCCTTAGGTTTAGGGAAAAGCTGAAGGAGGTTATGGGAACAGCCTACAGCAACCTGGCAGCTGCCTGCCAAAACAAAAGGTGTGGTGTGACTGCAGAGCCAGAGCTCGCTCATACACTGTGGGTCAGGAGGTCATGGTCCTAATTCCAGTCTAGAAAGATAAGCTGCAGGCCAAGTGGGCAGGACCATACAAAGTAGTCAAGTAAATGACGTAAACTACATTATAGAACTACCTAACAGGAGACTGACACAAAGAATGGACCATGTCAGAATGATGAAGCCATATTCTAATAGGGCTGACATGGTGTTTGCAGTGTGTAATCCTGCGGAGGGGACAGATGAAGAGGACCCCCTTCTGGACTTGCTGGAAGAAAGCAAGCGGGAGTCCTCTGTGGAGGCAATTAAAATATCACCCCACTTGACCCCAGACCAGATCCAGGAAGTAAGGGAGGTTGTAGCAGACTTTGCCCCATTGTTTAGCACCAAGCCTGGACTAACCCCCTTAATGATGCATGATGTAGAGACGGATGCAGGTGCCCATATGATGAACAGCTTATCGGGTGTCGGTGGCTATCCAAAAGGACATTAGGAGGGAGGTGGAGGAAATGGTGGATTTGGGGATAATCCAGAAATCTCACCGCCCATGGGGCTCACCCGTAGTCTTTGTTCCCAAGCCAGATGGCTCTACTCATTTTTATGTGGACTATTGTGGACTCAATGCAGTCACGAAGTCAGACACCCACCCAATGCCATGGATGGATGAACTCCTGGACAAGTTTGGAGGGGCGACATACCTTACAGCTATTAACCTAACAAAAGGGTATTAGCAGGTAGAGTTAACTGCCAGAGCTAGGGAGAATTCAGCCTTCATCACTCTGATAGGGTTATTTGAATTTAAAGTAATGCCTTTCAGAATGAAGAATGCCCCTGCCACCTCCCAAAGGTTGGTGAACCAGGTGTTAAATGGTGCTGAGGACTACACTGTGGTGTACCTGAATGATATTGCCATGTTTAATGCCAGCTGGGGGAAACACCTGTCCCACCTTAGGGAAGTACTGGGCAGGATACAGAGGGCCGGACTCACTGTCAAAGCTGAGATATGCCAGGTGGCCATGGCTGAGGTGGCATACCTTGGACACATAGTAGGCTGAGGACAGCTCTGTCCTAACTAAGCAAAAATAGAGGCAATCAAGGCGTGGCCCAGATGGGAAACACAGACACAGGTTCAGAGTTTTCTGGGGACAGCAGGGTACTATAGGAAATTTCTACCAAATTACAGTGCCCTGGCTGCTCCCCATCTGGCCTGTTAAAGAAACGGATGCCTAAGAAAGTTTTCTGGGAACCAGCCTGTGAACAAGCCTTTACACGATTAAAGGAGGTACTGTGCAGTGCTCCTGTACTGGCAAGTCCAGACTATAGTAAAACCTTTGTAGTCCAGACTGTTGCATCAGATGTGGGTATTGGGGCAGTGCTTAGTCAAACATCCAACCAAGGGACATATCACCCCATAGTGTACCTCAGTAAGGTTACTTCCCAGGGAGAAGACTTACTCTACAGTAGAAAAAGAGTGTCTTGCCATGGTGTGGGCACTAAAGAAGTTAGAGTCATACCTATATGGGCAGCATTTTGAGGTACAAACAGATCAAAACCCACTGGTTTGGCCGGGATAAATGGGTAAAACAATGGTAGGCTGTTAAGAGGGAGCCTTGCCTTGCAAAGTTATGACATGATTGTCTCCCACAGGGCAGGGGTAGCAAATGAAAATGCTGATGGTTTGTCATGTAGATCTGAGATGTGAACTGAATTTGGGGAACTCATCCTGTGCAGGAATAGATCCCCGAAGTTCAGCTTAAGGAGGGAGGAGTATAACATGATAAAACCTCTAATGAATATTGTATAATATTTGTGACATAAAAATGTGATGTGAATGTCTGTGTTAAGAGGATATCAGTGAGAAATTAAGTAAGTAGACTTGACCTTCTGACCTCAGCATAGCCCTAATGTAGCTGATGTTGTTTTCCTGCTCTGTGTTAGCACACAGTGCTTCCTTCAATGCCAGGTGATAACACATCATAAAATATTCCTACTCTGAAACTACAGAGACTAAGTATGCATTTTATGATCCTTGAAGGAAGGGGAACATTTGGCTGATTCCTGTTGGCTTTCACACCTAGAAGGGAACTGTTGGCAGGAATGTGGTCTGAAAACATTAAAGGAAACGCACTGATCAAAAGGACTGTCATATTTTGGATATTGCTAACTTTGCAGAATTCCAGCCAACAGTAAAATGACACCCTCTTGCATATACTTGGTCAGGTTACAGATTTATCACAGGGCTAGCAGTATCCTTGTGTGCTGTATCATCACAAGGAGGTGGAGAGATTGACTTTCAATTTGTCAAGCATCTGAAGGGAAAAGACGCATCTCTGGACTCTAAGAAGAGTGACAGGCACTTAATCTCTGGACTCAAGCAGGCACTTCTGTTAATAAATTAGTTAAGTGAGAACTTTTAAGTATCCAGGCAATTTTTGTTCTGTAATTTCCAATTTAGTTCTAAGTATTTTTGTTATATGTTGTGTTGTTTTTGTATTTTATCCATTTTTTTTATTTTTAGTAAACACTATTTTTCTTAAAATTCTGCCTGTGCCTTCTCAGTTTCTTTTGCATGTGAATGCTGGAACAGTGTTTAAAGTTCTGACAACTATAAGGATTTAGAAGTGTGTTACTATCTTGCTAAAGATAAGACTATACCTAGGTTTCCTATTGAGTCAAAAGGGTAGACTTTTGAACCTGGCAGGGTGGCAACTTGGTGAAGTATTGCATTTCCCTGAAGAGAATACATATCTGAGCCTAACTGAGTGTGCTGGAAAAAAGATTCAAATTTGACCCCGGGCTCGAGGCTAGTAGGTGATTCAGACCCAAAACAGACAGGAGGGAGTTACCTTGTTTGTCTCCTGTTCACATATTGCACTTCAAGGTTTGGCACTGTGGGAGCAGAGGGCCTGCCATGCGGAGCGCATTTGTGACTGGGTAGTACCAAAGTTTCCTGTGCCTGTGATAATTGGAAATGACTTTTCAGGATTCTCTAAGTTAATCACAGAGGGAGGAAAATCTGTAGTTTCAGCAGCTGTGATATCTAGAGTACAGAAAAAAAATCACAGATGGTTGGGACACTTTTACTTTCAGTGACTTTGATGTGGACTTGTTTTAGCCCAGCTCCAAGATCCAAGAAGAAAAGAAGATGCCTGAAAAAGAAGTGACAACAAAAGACTGATGGACATAAGGGGTTAATACATGAAAATACTGTAACTAAACTTAACTGATTGTGATTATCTTCAAGGTTATTTTAAGCCGGGTGGGGAACAAATAGGGTGAACCAATGTTTAAGAAATGTAATCGGCGACTACTGTACAGAGTTTGTGTTAATTCTCAGACGCAGAAATATATAGAAAAATTGGTCATACCAAAAAAGTATAGAACTGAGTTGTTACAGATGACACATGATAATCCTGTGGCTGGTTACTTGGGGAGGGATCACACCCTTTGCCAGATTGCTGTACAGATTTTACTACCCTGGGATTCATGAGGATGTTGCTTCCTGTTGCAGTTCTTGTGCTGAATGTCGGAAAGTATCACCAGTGACTATAAAGGACAAGGTGCCCTTGACAGATGTGCCTTTTGAGAGAATTGCAGTGGATGTGGTTGGTCTCTTAGACAGAAGTAAACAGGGTAATTGATTCATTTTGGTATTCTGTAACTATGCTACTCGATACCCAGAGGCAGTTCAAATGTGTGATGTCACAGCCCCAAAATTGTTAGCAGAGCTTGTCAACCTTTTCGGCAGAGTGGGCATACCTAAAGAGACTATTATTGATCAGGGTAGCAATTTTGGTGCTGCCTTGCTGAAGGAGCTGCACCAATTGCTGGGTATCACTGCCATAAGAACTTCCCAGTACCACCCTCAGACGGTCTTGCTGAACGTTTTAATCAAACTCTAAAATACATGTTAAAAATGTTTGTGAAAGGGAAAGAGAGAACAGTACTTGCCTGCCTGCTTTTTGCTTACAGAGAAGTGCCACGAGCATCAAAAGGTTTTTCACCATTTGAAATGCTGTATGGTAGACAGCCCTAGAGGGTCACTAGATGTCATAAAAAAACAACCTGGGAAGATAAACCCCACTCAGAAAAAAGTCTAATACAACTTATGTGTACACTGAGAAAGACATTGGCAGAATATGTTGAAATTGCCCATAGTAATCAGGAAGAGGCCCCAAACCAGCAGGTAAATGATGATGGGGTAAAAGAAAGTTTTTGAGTCACATGAAGAAGTCTTGTTACTGTTACTCACTATAGAAAACAAATGGTTACTTGAGTGGCAAGGGTCTTATAAAGTGCTTAAATGTACTGGTACAGCTGATTATGAGACTGAGACCCCTGTTAGAAAAACTCCTACCAAGATATGCTATGCTATGCTATGCTATTCTCCTGAAAAAATGGGTTGAAAAAGCACCAGAGGCTGCTTTGTTAGAATTAACCAGAAACTGATAGAGAAAATATTGATGTAACTTATAACAGATCATAACTACTGATGCTGTAAAAGTGAATGTTTCCTTTACTCAGAACAGACTGCAAACATTTTTTAACTTGGTAAAAACATTTAACAGTATTTTTACCACAATGCCAGGCTGAGCAAAAGGGGTCAAACATAATAGTGACAGGGAATGCTTGTCATGTCAGACAAAAGACATAAAGAATATCAGAGCAGTTAAGAGCAGGCCTAATTTAAGGAAACACAAAAAATGAAAGAGTTGAGTATTGTTGAAGAAATCAAGAAGTGCTAATCACCACCAATGTAGATTACAAATAAAAAAAGATCTGCCTTGATTTTTAGAAAACTTAAACCAAGTGTCCGAATTTGACAGCTATCCTATGTCCAGGATAGAGGATTTGGTGGACAGATTGGTAAGGGCCAAGTACATCAGTGCCCTTGACCTCACCAAGGTTAAAGGCAAATTTTCTTAGCTAAGAATCTAGAGACAAATCTGCATTTGCCACTCCTGTTGAATTCTGTCTGTTCACTACCATGCCATTTGGTTAACATGGCACACCTGCTACATTCCAGCGGTACATGGATGTAATTCTAGACCCTTGCACTGGTTATTGTGCTGCTTATCTCGCTGATATTGTAGAGTAAAGTCCAGACTAGAAAAGCCACCTACAACACCTACAAGCAGTTATCCAGGCCATCAAAAATGCAAGCCATCGAATCATGTCGGCAGAAAAGGACCCAGGGGCCCATCGAGTCTCCCCCTAACTCCTTTGTTCATATACCTTGCCACTGACCTTCTCCCCACTTCTCAACCCCATATGTCTGTCCCATGCCTTCTTGAATCCCTCCACCATATCAGCCCTCACCACCTCCTCTGGCAGTCTGTTCCAGATCTCTACCACCCTCTCCATGAAGAACCGTCCCCTCACATTCCTTCTGTGTCTTCCACCTTCTAATCTTAGACTATGCCCTCTTGTTAAAGACCCCTCCTTCCTTTTAAGTAAGCTCCCCTCCTTTACTTTATTGGTCCCTTTTACATATTTTGAAGTTTAAATCATGCCTCCCCCAGTCTCCACTGTGTACATTCCAACTCCTTACACTTCTTTTCTTATGTTTTCCCCTGCATACTGTGCACCATTTTGGTTGCCCTTCTCTGAACTTTCTGTATGCCATCTATGTCCTTGCATAGGTGCAGTCTCCAGAACTGTACCCTGTATTCAAAGTGTGGCCTCACCATGGCTTTGTAAGAGAGGCATCAGTACCTCCCTCCTTCTGCTAGTGATGCCCCTCCCTATGCATGCCAACATTCTGTTTCCCTTCCCCACTGCCTTGCTGCATTGGTCTCCTGCCTTGAGGTTGCTGGATATTAGGATCCCCAGATCCCTTTCCTGCTCTGTTTTCTTGATTTCCTCCCCCCATAGTGTATACTGCTCATGTGTTTTTACATCCTAAGTACATCACAGTGCACTTTTTGGTATTGAACTTTAGCTGCTAAGTTTCCAACCACCCCTCCAGTCTCTTCAGGTCTGACCACTAATCCTACAAAATGTGCATTCGGCATGCAAGAAACCAGATACTTTGGGAATATTTTGGGAAATGGAGAAGTAAAGCCAGAGGGTTCTAAGATGGAAGCTGTAGCTAACAGTCCAGTCCCTGAAACAAAGGAACATGTCCGGTCATTTTAAGAACTGACTGGTTACTGCCAAAGATTTGCTTCCTGACTTTGCCCAGTTAGCTACTCCCTTCCCTGAACTCATGTAGAAATGGTCCCCAAATAATGTGAAATGGACCCCAGAGTGTGATGAGGCTTTTTGGGCCAATAAGGCTACAGTAAGTTCAGTCCCTGGTTTAAGAAAAGTCCAGACGTTGAGAAACAATTTCTGTTACAGACAGATGTACGAGAGGTAGACCTAGGCACAGACCTTAGCATGTAGATGGGAATGAACATCCCATTTTGTCTATCAGTAAGAAATTACACAACAGAGAGAGAGGAGGTACTCCACCACTGAGGAGGAATTGTGCTTATAACAGATAATCTCTACTGGCTTAATAAAAATGTCAGAATCACAGAGTAGTTTGTGCGTGGCAGTACAACTATTTAAATTCAAAGTAATGCACAAATCTGGAAAAGAGAATGTCAGTGCAGACTTTATCAAGATATGAATCAGGAATTGAAAATTCAGAAGGTTGGAAAAATGTTCAACTGAACTGTTCGCTGTAAAAAGTGGTATGAAAAGGGATAGTGCATCTGCAGAAAACTATACATAATGTAATGTTAAAAGGAGATTTAAAAGAATGTTTTGGAAACCTGCCCCCCCCCCCAAAAGGTTCCCTCTTAAAGAGGGGATATGTGACATGGTTGAATAAGACCCTGTCCTGTTTCTGGTCCAAAGATGGGAAGAAGCAAGGATCCATTCTCTCCTGTTTTTCTGCCACTTACCTGTCTGTCTGCACAATCACATCTTTTTAAACACAGAAACATAGAATTTGACAGCAGATAAAGACTGCTTGGTCCACCCAGTCTGCCCATTTCCCTACCTAATGGACAAGCTGCAGATCCTAGTTAACCAGCAGTCTACTTCTTTCTTCCTCCACCCCCTAGAATTGCTTTATGACTGTCCCATGCATGATTGAATTCAACCACTGTTTTTGACTTCACAACCTCCTCCAGAAGGCCATTAAATGCATCCACAACCCTCTCTGTGAAAAAATATTTCCTTACGTTACCTCTGAGCCAACCCCCATCTTCAAATTGTGCCCTCTTGTTCTTGCACGCCTCTTTTTTTGAAAGATGCTACCCCTTGGACTTTGCTGATTCCCTTGAGGTACTTGAAAGTTTCTATCATGTCCCCCCTCTCCCTCCTTTCCTTGAGGCTATACATATTAAGCACCTGTTGTCTCCCTTCATATGTCTTCCGGTGCAGACCCTGCACCATTTTAATTGCCCTTCTCTGGACAGCTTCCATCCTGTCTATGTCCTTGCGGAGACTGGGTCTCCAGAACTGCACACAGTACTCCAGCTGGGGTCTCACCAGCTGTCTGTACAGAGGGATAACAACTTCCTGTTTTCTACTGGTGATGCCTGTCCCTGTGCATCCCAGTATCCCCCCAGCCCTACTTACTGCCCTCTCACATCGCTTTCCCACCTTTAGGTCATGTGATATGACAACCCCAGGTCCCTTTCCATTTTGTTGTTGTTAGTATCTCACCCCCCATTGTGTAGCTTCCTCTGGGTTTTTGTTGCCCATGAATTAACTTGTAACTTCTTAGCATTGAATCTAAGCTATCATACATTTAACCATTCCCTCTAACCTTGCCAAGTCCTTCTCATCCATTCCACCCCACCTTTGTATCAACTCTGTTGCAGATCTTTGTGTCATCTGCAAAGAGACATTTTTCCTTCTAGTCCTCTGCAATGTCACTTATAAAGACATTGAAGAGGACCAGTCCTAATAATGAACCCCAGTACTCCACTAGTAACCCCTTTCTTAAGAGAGGACGCCATTTGCTATTACCCTCTGTGTCCTATTCTCCAGTCAATTCTTTACCCAGGCTATCATCTTGGGACCCACTCCCAGGCTGGCTAACTTGTATATTAATCTTTTGTGTGGGATTGTGTCAAATGCCTTGCTAAAGTTTAGGTAGACCATAGCCACAGCCCCTCCCTGATCTACTACTTTGGTCACCCAGTCAAAGAAATCTATTAGATTCATCTGACATGACCTGCCCACTGTAAATCCATGATGCCTTGGGTCCTGTGCCCCTCTGGCCTCTGGGTACTCGACAATTCTTTCCTTCAGAAGTGATTCCATCATTTTCCCTATCACTGAGGTTAAACTAACAGGTCTGTAGTTTCCTGCTTCTGCCCTGCTCCCACTTTTGTGAAGGGGAATCACATCTGCCCTCCTCCAGTCCTCAGGTACCACTCTATCCTCCCATGATTTGTTAAAGAGGGTAGTCAGTGGTGTCACTAGTTCTATCCTTAGTTCTTTTGGAATTCTGGGATGAATCCCATCAGGCCCCATTGCTTTGTCCACCTTCAGTTTTAAGAGTTTTTTCAGAACCCTTTCTTCTGTAAATGGGCTGGTATCAACTTCAGTATCCAGAGTGTTTCTATTGTTTGCTTTAGGTACCTCCCCCTCTTCATTTGTAAATACTGAGCAAAAATATTTGTTTAGTATCCTTGCCTTTTCACAGTCACCCTCTGCCCACCCCTTCCCCTTTATTAAGCCTCACTATCCTTCCCTTGGTCTTCCTTCGCTCCCTGATATACCTAAAAAAACTTTTCTCTCCCTTCTTAACTGAGCTGGCTATCTTTTCCTCAGTTTGGGCCTTTGCTGTTCTGACTGCCTTCCCAGCTAACTTTTGCTTTAACTGATACAATTCTGTGTGCTGCTCCTTTTGCGATTACTTGTACTTTCTGAATGCTTTTTTTTTCTCTTGAACCCTCACTGCCACCTCCTTTGAGAACCATAGTGGTTTCTTACATCATTTTGTTTTTTTATTTGCTTTACATAAAGGCTTGCTACCTCTGTGATGGCAACTTCTATTATTCCCCATTGTTCTACCACTTCTCCTTCCTGCCCATTTGCTAGTGCATTCCTTAGGCATTCACCCATTTTGGCAAAGTCAGCCCTCCTGAAGTCCAGTACTTTTGCCTTTGTATGGCTTGACTCTATTGCTGTGTTTATTGTGAACCATACTGTTTGATGGTCGTTAGTTCCCAGATGGCTACCCACTTCTACATCTGTGATCCTCTCTCCATCTCCATTTGAGAGAACCAGGTCTAAGACTGCTCCCCTCTCGAGTGGGTTCCAGTACTAGTTGTCTAAGGCATGCAGGACTGGGTACTTTGAGGATCGGGCCAATCCGAAAGGTCCCACACTTCCCCCTGCTATTTCCCTTTCTTTACTTGCTGTTTCTTTCTTTCTCTCCCTTGCTTCTATGTGGTTGCAAAAATATATATGGATCTTTATGTGAAACTGGGATCCCTTGATTTACAAATGTATATAATTATGTGGGGATTATTAGAAAAGGCAGAAGTCTGTAACACTGGGAGTTGACCAGGAGAAACCTTTTGACCTCCTCAGACTTGTTAACAGAACTGTCTACAGGAGACAATTTCAGACATTCTGTGATATTTTCTTACACTTGTGGAGCCTGGGTGTTCCATTTTGCTTGGGGAAGAAACACAAACTTGTTACATTTTGGGAAAACAGCGCAGTTAGAAACTGCCAGAAAAGGAGAGATCATACATTGATAGCAAGGGTTTAGTTTAGCAGTTGGAGGCTTGGAGGTTAAGATACTCTCTCAGAAGAAGGATGTTTACTTGGACTGCTTATGCTAAAAGCCATCCTCTACAAATGTTATTTTTTTATCTTATTGTTTTTAATAATAAATAAATTTCTACTTACGAATTGTTATAACAGCCAGCTGCCTTGTTTCCTGAGCTTGCCTCTACGACACTGATTTTCACAAATCCCCTGTATTTTACAGGAAAATGGAGCCTTTTGCAGCAGATTTTTTCCCATAGACTGGCAATAGTTACATGGGGGAAAATGAGCAATTCAGCTTCCGTAGGAAATAATATAATCTACAGGAAAATTACCCTAAAGTACCTGGGAGCATGCCAGATCAATACAGGAGCAGATTTGAAACAATGTACTGTGAGTTCCATTTTTACTTGCTTTGAAGTTTGCTTTTGGCAGAATGCTCATGAGGTGAATGTTGGATCAGAAGCTCATTATCATATCTATCATCCCTTTGCAGCCTGATAAAAGGCACACTGGATAAGTGATCTGATTGGCTGCACAGGTCTCCACTGACCATAATTCTGGTTGAGAAGGCACTTCAGTACAAACCCCCTATAGTCATCTAGTTATACAGTGGAGCCAGCCATGATACAACAAAGTGTCTCAAGTTACTTTATGACAAAAAGGATTACCTGCCATTGAAATGGCCTTGTTGGGCATGACAAGCAGCCCATTCTGTGTAGATGTACATCCCTGGAGATCCTGAGCACACAGCAGTCTAATTACATCCACTTTTAAATACTTTTTTCATCACTCTGCACACATAACTTGATATCCTGTCATGTGGAGACTCTTCTGGTGAACTTTCTATCTGTTCGGATAGTTTATTTATTTATTTAAGAGCTTTATCAGGAAGGCATGCTGAGCAGAGACCATTCGATTCCAGGTGTGTCATGGGGAGGGGAAGCAGTAATATATACAATACAGTAACACGCGCAGAAAAAATACAGTACAGTAACTTAAATACACAGAGGCAGCTAGCATACAATAGGCTACAGAGCCAGTATCCCAACTGGTTACAAAGTAGGTGGGAGATCAGAGTAGCAAGCAGGCAAATTAGCACAGCACTTAATGTAGACTAAGGAACCTAGCACACATTTGCATTGCATTTAACACCTGTTTTAGGTGCTGGTTAGAAGACCCATGCAACAGGTGGATGGGCGTGACAAGATGGGCATATGAGAGGACCTAAAAAGCTAGAGGAAGTTGGTAGTTGAAAGAGCTGTTAAGGCCCAGTGGGAGTGGTCTTAGATGAGCCCTCCAACAAAGATCTAACACAAGCAATTCAAGTGCTTGAAAAAAGGGTGATAGTTCTGCACCGAAAGATACTTGACTTAAAGTACACCATCACCACTTGTGAGCAGAAGATTACAATGGCTATAGCACAGTCCAGAGAGGCATCATGTTCAGTAATCGAGGCTGTGGCAGCTACCAACAGCCTAATCAAAGAAAACAAAGCACTCTGCTTCCCTTTGGAAAACACAACCTAAGCCTTGAATTTTAAACTTTTGGGGTTCCCTGAAAAGACAGAAGGAGATAATCCATCTGATTTTATAGGGAAATGGCTTGGAGATACCTTTCAGTTGGAGCCAGTGCTTGTGGTTTTCCGCGACTTACGGGTTACTCCACAAAATCAATGGGATGATATGAGCTCCCTTCTAACCCTCCTACCTTGCAAGATCCCCATGAATGGGATAGGGTCCTAGATGTGGCCTGAGGCAAAGGCCCCATCACAACTGACACTGGTGGCAAAAACTCTAGCCGAATCTCATTTTTGCCACCAGAGAATGGCAGGAAGCATTTGATGTGTTCTGGAAAATTCTACAGCCCTGTGGGATCTCTTAACTTACAGTACCCCACCAAACTGAAAGTGTTGTATATAGGGGGCAAGCAGTATATTTTCATTAACTCCAAAGATACGGGAATGTTGACAGACAAAATTAAGAGGGATTGCCACTCGCGAGGAAGGAGCAGAGGATTCTGATTGAGGACACTGTGCATGGTGTGAATTGTAAGTATGAGGTTTTGGATTAGGGACTAACTGGTTTCCA
The DNA here is from genome assembly GCA_016271365.2 of Neoceratodus forsteri. NCBI lineage: Eukaryota > Metazoa > Chordata > Ceratodontiformes > Ceratodontidae > Neoceratodus > Neoceratodus forsteri. The sequence continues at coordinate 1,385,592,029 of CM028131.1, read as the reverse complement.
AGACAGGTAGCATTGAACATTTCAGAGACAAGTAAAAAGTGGCTTACTTCAATAACTTCAATGCCTCTATTGTATTTGTTGTGGTAGTTTTTTTATCTCTGCGTAATGTTGGGGAAAAAATCCTTGGTCTCTTAGACTGCATGGTTAACTCACAAGATGGCATCTACAACATGGAAATGGCTCAAAGACTCATTTTGTCTCTCCCTAATCCACACAGTTATATGCCTTTTGGACTTTTTGGCACCGCTGAGCAGTACCTCCCCAGGGCCGCTTGTAAGTTCCTTCAAGCTGTTCTCTTATCAAGCTAGTCAGCTGTGGCAGTTTAATAACACAGCAATATGGGCTAACAAAATGATTACAGTCCTAAATAACACAGCAATACGGGCTAAAAAGTATTACAGTCCTAAATTTGGTGAAAGTTTTCCTTACTGTTTCAATGTAGCCTTTTTTTTTGTTAATAATGCAGTTCTCTCCACTACAGTTAACCACCAAATTGGAGATTGCATTTTGTGGGTGATTTTTTCTTTTTGTCCACAGATGTTCTTATTGTGCATGAAAAGTTTCCTGACTGTCAGTTTGAGTTACTCTTGAAGCCATTCATGATTAATTGATTTATCAACTGTTATATAGCATGTTTAAAAATGCAGTTTTGTGTAGGGATGCCCAAGCATGATACTAACAAACTATTTTTTGTTAACCATTTTATTATATTAAAACATACAGGCTGTAGAAATGCCTGGAAACCTTATGCCTTATTTACACATGATAAGCTGTGGTCATTACGCTGATGACACATGAGATCAAGCTAGGATAACTTCATGTGTTTACTTGTATTTAGGTGATATCCCCTGATGAGGTATAAAATCTGTCTTTGTAATGATGTATCCTATTTTAGTGATGTGATGTAAACATTCTGTGATTTCTTGCCAAGATATGGATCATGTGTATAAGAAACTATCTTACAACCTAAGAAAAAGAAGAAAGTGGCTTGTTTATTGCAGTATGCTGCAATATTGTGTTGTATCCTGGCCTGCTACACTGTAACTTGGCCGTCTTTACACATAGGAACTCTAAATAAATTATGCACACCCTAGGATTTTGAGACTTCCCAAGTTTGGAGGGATTTGGCTAAGAAGTTGTGCTATATAGGGTGGCCAGTATGCTGATTATAAAGGACGTGGTGCTTCAAGTGCTAAGGAGGCTTCTGAGGTGTGCTAAAGTTCCCACTGGGTTTCAAGAAGGGTGTGGCAGGGTTGAATAAGGCCCTACCCCATTTATGCAGAAAGAGTTTAAAGGCAAGGGTATATTCTAGCCTATCCTTTTCTGTCTCTTCTCTGGTTGCACAGGCAAATTTTCTTGTGGGACCTAGGAACTGACCAGACAGTTTTGCAATTCTCCACCTTCCCTTGCTATTTTCTTCCCCCTTGGCATATCTGTGGGCATAAAATATACCTGAATCTTTATGTGGAAGTGTCATTGATACTGGGATCCCTTTGTTTAAAATAGCATATAGTTATACTGTTGAAATGCTTGCAAAGCTATTTGAAACTCAAGGGGTTAACCTGAGATGCATTTTTAAAGCCATTTTCAGAGCTGTAATCAAGAGGTCAGTTCTGGGTCACTTCGTTTTGCTGTACCGGCATTGAAATTTACACAAGAACATTCTGTGAGAAGCAGGGTCTCTTAACAAGTTCCCAAAGACTTATAAAAAGAGCAGCAATGCTTTTGCTAGGAAGACAATGAGAGTGAGAGACTGAAACTTGGAATTAAGAGATACCCTCAGAAGAAAGACTTGTTTTCTCTGTTTGTACAGCCTTTGTAAATAGTTATACTGAACACATTTTTGTTTTGCTGTTAATAAAACACTCATTGCTAGTTTTACAACTGCTCCTGGTCATCCTATGCTTCCTGACCTGGGCCTCAACAAAGGAAAAGATGCCAGAACTTAGTGTAGGAAGAAGAGGAAATCTAGAGCACCTCTTAAGGGAGGGGTTGAGACTGTGTGATTCCCTTTCAGGCATAGGTTCTGTCCTGTGCCAGGGGAAATGCTCACTAATGTGTAGAGGTGGGGATTCCTAGGAGAGAAACTGAAACCTCTTAGTGTCATTGAGGGTGCTCTTTTAGGGTAGATGAATTAAAGGTAAAATTCAGTGTGCTGAGGGTCTCTTCTTTCCATCCTCCTCACCCCGGCAGAAGAGATAAATTGTGTGCTGTACTTGTTCTGCTCTGAGGGAGTAGTAAGTCTGTTCTATCCACCCTAATAAGCCCAACTGCTGTTTGACTCTAATGCAGTTTGTTGGCAGTGAAATAAAGTGAGGGACTGGTTGCATGGTGTCTCTGCGTGCCCCATTGTCCAAGCCCCCACAAGATGAAACCCTGGTCAGCCCCCTCATGTAGCTGAGAATGCTGTGAATGGTTACAACATTTTAGAGGTCCATTTGTTTACATAATGACAGTAATTTATGGTCAGATGTGACTGTAGGTCCTCCTGTTCCCCTCTGTATAAACCGGAATGAAATAAGTGTGCTCTGGTTTATGAAGATTCCCCGCCCACTCTAGGCACTTGTTAGTTGAGCAGTGGCTTTGATTGCAAACCAACTGACCTAAAAAATCTAGACAGTTAGCTAAAGTGCCATGCACCTTGCCTCTTCCCACAGTGATGGCCCAGGTTCAGAAATGGACTTGGTTTGGCCAGGAAGGGAGAGGATTGAGCATCCAAGGGACTGCTGTCCTCTCCCTGAGTGAGGAGATGTGTTATCCTGACATAGGCTGCCCCAGGGGGAGACCTGGGGGTAGAGCAGGTCAGGGAGGCAACATAAGGGAGAGACTGTGGAGGACATTGGATGGGTGCGCCTTCATGCACAAGTTTGATGCTACACAGTACGGATGGGGCCAGAATAGCGGAAAAAGGAACTTGGGAGGGGCTTCATGAAGCTCGGCTTAGTTGTCTCTGCATGCACACTGCCACTCATCCCAGTCCACCTTGGATTTGTGTGTATGGGGGGGGCACAGCCCTCCTCCTCAGGACCTGCCACAAGAGGGGAATTCATGCCGGCCTGGTGGCACTGAGGGTTGAGGTGCTGGACACCACACCTCGCCCTATGCTGGTGACCCAGGTTTGGAAATGCACAGGGGGTGGCAGAGGGGAAGACGAGGGGGCTATCCTCTTTTGGGGAGAGATGAGGGGGTTTCCCCAGCCCTTGTCTGCCACCTGGTGTAGGACGGGTGGCAGTTCAAGCAATAGAGAGCCTGGCGACAGCCAGGGGTGGGGCAGAAGGGGCCAAGACAGTACCCGGCGTGCATGTGTGCTTCTACACGCACAAAAATGTCTGCCAGATTCCTGGGATCGGGGTGTAAAAATGCCAAATTGCACATTTAAAAAAGAGGGGAACTTGTGGGGAGATTCTGACTGGGCATGCAGCTGAAGGAAGCAGAGAGCCACCCTGGGAGGGCTGGAGACTGGGCTGATGCATACACACGCACATACCCTGGATAAAGAAGCTAGAAGAACCTATATAAAAAAAGTTTAAAAAATCATATATTTATGTTCCTTCCAACTGAGCCATCATTGGGGGGGTGGGATCTAATAGGGAAAAGGAAGGAATCAGGCTGTTGGCTCCCCAGATCCTAAATATGATCTTTACCCCCAACTAAAATGTTGGCAAAAAAAAGAAAAAAGATTTATGTGGCAGATGATAACTTGGAGGTAATGCCGCATAACTATTTTCTGTGTGAGAAACTTAGGCCCAGATATTCAAACTGCGCCAGGCTGTGGTGCAAGCCTGGGTGCAGCTCAACTTGGCTGCACAGGGACATGGACTGGGCGATATTCAACGGAGCTGCGCCATGGCTTAGCATCATTGAATATCACACCCTGGCCACCTGCAATGCACATGGCGCAGTGGCACTGTGCCAGCGTCAGTGGCCAGAGTGGAGTATGGGGATGCGCTAGCACAAGTTCCATTGCACAAGGCACAGCAACCATGATATTCAAAAGTTGACATGCAAATGGGGCCATAATGTATGCAAGGCACACATGGGCCATTTGCATGTCATTATGACCCTATTTGCATGTAGGTGCGCCGATCCCTGACGACTTGCACCTGGCGGCCTGCCAGGCAGCAACCATTGGGGACTGATGCCCCCTGCAGTGAGGCAATGTGCCCCACAACCTGATCACGGGCTTCAGTCAAAAAAAAAAAGTAATCCTAAATCCCTGGTGGTCTAGTGGACTGCTGCCTGCCCGATCACGGGCTTCAGTAGAAGAAGAATAATCTAAATCCCTGGTGGTCCAGTGGACCACTGCCTGCCCGATAACGGACTTAAGTGTGAACAAAAGATTGCTGCAATATCCCTGGTGGTCCAGTGGACCAAAATCTGCCCGATCACAGGCTTAAGTGTGAACAAAAAGATTTCTCCAATATCCCTGGTGGTCCAGTGGACTGAAATCTGCCTGATAGCGGGCTTAAGCGTGAATATAAATATTACTCCTATATCCCTGGTAGTCCAGTGGAATGAAGTCTGCCCGATTGCGGGCTTAAGTGTGAATACAAATACTACTCCTGTATCCCTGGTGGTCCAGTGGACCAAAATCTGCCCGATCATGGGCTTAAGTGTGAACAAAAAGATTGCTCCAATATCCCTGGTGGTCCAGTGGACCAAAATCTGCCCGATTGTGGGCTTAAGTGTGACTATAAATATTACTCCTATATCCCTGGTGGTCCAGTAGACCGAAGTCTGCCCGATCACGGGCTTAAGTGTGAATACAAATACTACTCCTATATCCCTGGTGGTCCAGTAGACCGAAGTCGGCCCGCTCGCGGGCTTAAGTGTGAATAAAAAGATTGCTTCAATATCCCTTGTGGTCCAGTGGACTGAAATCTGCCCAATCATGGGCTTAAGTGTGAATATAAATATTACTCCTTTATCCCTGGTGGTCCAGTGGACTGAAGTCTGCCCGATCACAGGCTTAAGTGTGAATACAAATACTACTCCTATATCCCTGGTGGTCCAGTGGCCCGAAATCTGCCTGATCGCGGGCTTAAGTGTGAACATAAATATTACTCCTATATCTCTGGTGGTTCAGTGGACCGAAATCTGCCCGATCACAGGCTTAAGTATGAATACAAATACTACTCCTATATCCCTGGTGGTCCAGTGGACTGAAGTCGGCCCGATCGCAGGCTTGAGTGTGAATAAAAAGATTGTTCCAATATCCCTGATGGTCCAGTGGACCGAAGTCTGCCCGATCACGGGCTTAAGTGAACTAGTACCTACCCCCATATCCCTGGTGGTCCAGCAGATGCCCCTCCCCATCTGCCCACTGATCCTGACTGCCCCACTCCCACCCAGGTCAGCGGCAGGCGGCAACACCCCACCTGCCTGCTGCCCCGCCATCCGCCAACTGACACCGTCGGTAGGGCTGTACACCCATTGGTCCACAGCGTGAACATCGGGCGTGCAGCCTATACCGTACTACATTCACATATCTGGAATGGCAATGCGGTATGGCGCTGCGCCCGTGACCAGTTGGCTCACAGCCCTACCGACGGTGTCAGTTGGCGGGCGTTGGGGTGGCAGGCAGGTGGGGTGCTGCCACCTGTCACTGACCTGGGGGGGAGCGGGACAGTGGGAATCAGTGGGTAGGTGGGTCTGCTGGACCACCAGGGATATGGGGGTCAGTACCAGTTCACTTAAACCCATAATCGGGCAGACTTCAGTCCACTGGACCACCAGGGATATAGGAGTAATATCTATATTCACACTTTAGCCCATGATCAGGAAGATTTCGGTCCACTGGACCACCAGGGGATATTGGAGCAATCTTTTTATTCACACTTAAGCCCACGATCGGGCGGGTAGTAGTCCACTGGATCACCAGGGAGATAGGAGTTATCTTTTTATTCACACTTAAGCCCGTGATCGAGTGGGCAGCGATCAACTGGACCACCAGGTATTTAGGATTGATCTTGTTTTGCTGATGATCACAATTGGGCATGAGGGGGCACCACCACGGAGGTGCAGCCGGAGCTCGGATGGCCACCCACAGGTGGCAGCTGCTGTGTTGTGCCCTGCAATGTGGCTGCTCACCTGTGGGTGGCCACCTGTTGTTCCTTTTTTTTTGGATCAACTTTGTGCTGGCACAGGTAGGGGTTGTGCATGCATGGCTCCGCACATCCCAGGCTGAATATCGGGCTGTGCAGAGCATGCATGGGCATGCTCCCTCCACCTGCACCTGCATGCATTGCTGGTGCACTCTGGTGCATTGGGATTTGTGTCAGGCACAATCCCCCTTTGAATAGTGCACCAGGGCACATCAGTGGGTTGCGCATGGTGCTACACTGTTGCGCCATGAGCAACCCTTTTGAATATCTAGGCCTTAGTGCTTTTTTTTTTAAAAAAAAGCTAGGAGCAGAACCAGAAAATAGTTTGGGTCTGTGTGTTACTAGAAGACTGTGTTCCAGATAATATGAGTACGTATAAGCCATAAACTCACTATTGTTTGAAATTAGACAAGTAAAATCCTGTTGGGGGGTAGTAAACCAGATGGATGCTGCTTCCACTAATGCTCTAGAAATGTTGCAGAAGTATTTTCTTTCACGTTGGGAACATTATCAAGTGACTGTGACTATGTGTATTCATGAATAATACTTCAAACTTGTATCTCTTTAAAAAGGGGTAGAGAAACTGGCTTCATGCTCCTGAATAATGGGGCATCAGCCTGGCACGCTTGCTACTCCAGTTCATTTCCCAAGCCCAGAACAGAAGCAGAGATTATCCGGGTGGATAATGGTGTGTCCATCCAAAAGGATGCTCTCTTCATTGCAGAGCGTGGTGATGTACTCTGCTGGGCGGGGGGCTGCTGGTGGTGGCATCGTGGTCATTCCATTGCTGCTGTGCACGCTGCTGTGGGAGGGATGGAAAATGGATGTGCCACCCATTCTGGTATGCAGGATGATGGGTCCTGCATTCTTTCATGCTAAGCCTAACCAGCTGTGGACACTAGTCACAGGCACTGAAATAGCACAAGGCTGTTTCCTCGTGGAGAGGGTACAAGCTCCCACCTTAGATGGCATACTTCTGAACTCAACAGTTGGACTTGCTGGGGGAATCTGAGCACCAGACCAGCAACATTGTGGGGTGAGTCCAGTGGTAGCCAGGGTGCATGAGGGTCTAAAGAAGTGGGGTATTGATACTGAGGCAAAGAGAATAAGGAAGAAAAAGGGAAATAAAGGAGACAGTTTTGCTCTTACTACCTGGAGCACTAGTCACTAAGTAAAAGGTTTGTATAATTTTATGTACAGTAGCCTGAAGGGGGACAAAGGTGATTTGGGACTAAACTTTATTACGGGTTGTCATTTTTTATGGCTGGCTTGTAATGCCAGTTCTGGTGCAGTGGTACAGAAACAGCAGCAGCTAGGTGATTCTACAACAGGCACAGACTCAAGAAAAAACATACTCCGGAGCTCATTATCTTGATAACATTAATGTGTGTGTTTATTGGAGCCTTCAATTTTTCTATGGAGTCAAAGAGATGTGCACAGATGTCCGTTTTCCCTACCTTCATGTGACTTCTTTAAAACATCAGGAGGACCTTCCTTCCTCTTTGCATTTTAGAAGAGTGTGCAAAATAACTCCTTCAGCTATGTAAATTCATTAGTCTACCTCATCATCAACCCATAATCACTTAGCTGTGTTGATCAAACCATTAATGGGTCCCCAAAACTCGTACCACCATATGCTGTGTAGCGTTTAAGAGTCTAGGGTCCTTCTCTCTGAATTCTCTACCATTTGAGTTAAAATCATGTAATTACGCCCATTTTGTCTTTCAGATATGGACTGTGGACATATTTACCTAAACAATTCAACTGTACCCATGTAAAAGGAACTAGCACTTTGAATGTTATTTTGTTATGTGCTATCAGTATAAGGGCTGCCTCCCCCCCATAGTCCATCCCTTGTGGAGGTGGTTCAGTACCACCCTTTGAGAGGGCTTAGGCCAGAAGGATTTACCGCAGTCCTGGACATCTCAGAAATTTTGCCAGCTTGTACGGGGAGAGGGGGTTCAGAGGTAGCTATGGCAGCCTATAATAGGGTTATCACAGAGGTCTTTGACCTTGTAGTGCTGGTTTGTGTACGTGCCCTGGTGTTGCACCTTAGCTTGCAATGGTTTGATGATGAGCTGAAGGTGCTGAAAACCAGGGGACAAAGGTTGGAGCATTGTTGGAGGAGGGCCTGGGAGCGCAAACTAGTTCCAATGTCTCATTATGAGGAATATCAAAAGGCAGTCACTCAGAAAAAGGCTGGCTATCTGTCAAGAGAGACTGCTGCTGGGAAGAACTCCACTCTTTCCAACTGTAGGTAGGCTGCTTCATCCTGCCTGTCTGTCTGTAGTCTGTGAGAGTATTTTCACCCTCAAGGAATTTGTTTGGTTCTTCTCAGATAGGATGTCCTCCATTGGGGCCTGAATTACTCCAACTGGGACATGACAGCCCAGCAAAGGAGAGCTTTAGAGTCAGGGATGCAGTCAGTGGTTTTGGGAAGAGTTTTGGGCAGTGACGATGGAAGAGATCTCTGGGGATCCAAGAGCTGCAGCCAACATTTTACAACCTGGATCCAGGCCCAACACAAATACTAGTGAGTTTTGTTGGGCATCTGGTCCCAATGTTTGTCGAGATTGTCTGATATTCCTTATTAGAGGGGGTGTTTCCAGTGCCACTTAAATGCACACTGATGAAACCTCTTTTGAAGAAGGTATCCTTGGACCTAGGTGTCTTGGCAAATTACCATCCTGTCTATGACTTCCTCTTTTTGGGAAAGGTTATCAGGAAGGTTTTTGCGCCTCAGCTTGAGGCACACCTGGCAGCCTTTGACATCTCTGTACATTTCCAATCTGAATTTATATTTTGGGTGCACAATGACCTACTAAGGATGAGGGATAGAGGAGAACTGGTCATGGGCTGCTTTTGGACTGGTTCGGGAAGTATGCAGGGCTTATCAGCAAGGTCATCTAGACAGAACTCAGAGGGTAATGTTAGCTCTGTCCTGTGGCGTACCCCAGGGTTTGGTTCTGTTGCTCATGCTGTTCACTATGTATATGCTGCAGTATGGGCTTGGGTTTCATTGCTATGCCATTGATACCCAGATGTAGATGTCCTTTGTATGTGGGATATCGGGTGCAGTTGACATGCTTAATAAATGCCTGGCCAAGATCCACGACTGGACGTCATCGAGATGGCTTAGGCTAAACCCAGAGAAAATTGAAGTCCTAGTGATTGAGTTGGGCCATGGGGGGCATATAGCGGATGCTGAGAGGAAGACTGGGCTTTGGCTTGTTTTTTTCTGGGCTTTTAGCACCAACAAAGGTGAAAAATCTGGGAGTAATTCTGTATGAGGGGCTGACAGTGGAGGCTCAAGTGTTGGCAGTAGTCTGGGATTACTTTTTCCACTTGCATAACATCTGCCAGATTAAGTTCCTTATCCCTCCCAGTGACCTGACTACACTGGTTCATGGATTCATGACTTCGAGGCTTGACTACTGCAATGCTCTCTACCTTAGGGTCAGTGGAGGTATGTTGTGGCACCTGCAGCAGCTCAGTTACCAATGGGCCTTCCAGGATTGTGCCATATTTTTCTGGCACTGCACAATCTGAGTTGACTGCCGTCGAAATGGCATACCTCCTTTAAAGTAGGACTAGTAATGTACAAGGCCCTATACAGGCTGGGCCCGGGCTGCCTGGCTGAACTACTGGACTCTCATAGACCTGTTTGCCCTCTCTGGTGCACTGAGGAGGGCCTCCTGGTAGTTCTGAGGATGAGGCTGAAGACTTGATGAGACCAGACTTTCAAGGCTGCAGGCCTGGCCCTCTGGAATTCCTTGTCTTGAGCTTTGAGGCAGGCCCTCCTCAGTGGAGGCCTTTAAAAGGAGCCCAAAAACTGTATCTGTTTCAGCAGGTGTTTGTGGTGAATATGTAATTTTTACACGATTACGGTATATTTTAACAGCTTATTATTGGGGTATTTTAATGGGTTGCTAATTGTAGGTTATTACACTGTTCTGTTATTATAAAGGTGCCCTAATCCTCCAGGAAAGGCACTATAAACACTACTGCTACTATTTCACAGCCTAGTTCACTTGTTCATCTTTCTCTCCATTTCCAGGACCTCACCAAAAATAAGACTTTCAATGAACAACATCTCAATATAAACCTTTTAAAAGTAAAATAATGAGGTTTCCCTGTTTTAACTCATGGTGTAAACTGGGAGGGGGGATGCAGAAAGAAGTGGCTTCTGGGGGTCATGGACAAGGGGACAAGTTACCTTGGGACTGAGAAATGGGAGTGAGAGAAAACATGTTGACATACATAGAATATGAAATCCAAGAGAGATGAGTTCCAGTTCCACCTCCTGATTAATGGTGTGCCAGATAGCTACTCTATGTCACTACACTGGGGAAATGAAGTCTGTTGTATTATTTGGTTCTGTCTCCCATTCCTAATACTGTTGACAGAGAGGAGGCATCAGTCATATGGCATAAATGGCAAGTCACAATTGCAGCAGAGTGGTGAGGTCAATAGATTACTTGCAGATGAAGCCAGCTCTATGAGTAACCAGACTCCAAATGTGGTGGACTTGGCAGCTGGAGGTTCATTGGCGGAGGCCCACAGGGGTGATCCCTCTGGTGCTAAGAGCAAAGTCATGCACATAGAAGTAAGAACCCGAGGACTGAGTACAGAAGGTGGGGGGTCCTGGTCACCAAATTGGAAGAGGAAAAAGATTTGAGGGTAGTGACCACCACTGACCTGTAACAGTTGACTCATTGTAGGAAGGTTGCGGATAAAGCAAACAAAATGCTTGGCTGCATTGCCAGGGGGATCAAAAGCAAGTGGGAGGAGAAGGTAATATTGCCACTGATTTAGATACTTGGTGTGGCCACAACTGGAGTATGGCATGCACTATTACAGTACCCTACATGAGGACATAAAGCTGCTAGAGATGGTCCAGAGGAGGGTAATGAAAATGTTTTGGATAGCAGGGCATAGTAGATGAGGACAGACAATGACCTTAACATGTATTCACTAGAGAGGGGGGAAGGGGGGACATGATATAAACCTTTAAGTACCTAAAAGGTATCAATAAAGTGAATACGGAGGGCCTCTTTAGTCTTAGTGGGAACAAGACCATTAGGTGGCACTGCTATAAGCTGGTGAAGGAAGGTTCAAGAGGGAGGTCAGAAGACACTGCTTCAGAAGAAGAGTGGTGATGGAATGGAATGAATTCCCAGAGGAGGCTGTCTCCCTAGAGACAGTGAATGGATTCGAGAGGGTCAGGGTTGATGGGGTGGAGCCTTCTGTAGATACCGAAAAAGGGTTCCGCAGTTTAAGCAGACACTCCACACGCACACTTCTGTATTATCTGTCCAATTCATGTGGGGCTGTACCCCTTGTTTGGTCTCTCGGATCACCCACCCAGCATCCTCCCCAGGCTGCCTAGACTGGGTGGCCCATAGCCTGTTTCCTGTGGGGGGCGGCTTTCTGGGGAGAAACCGATATCAACCAGAGGCCCCAGCTGAGACTTACACCAGGGGCATCATTCAGGAGGGTGCCCTAAGAGCATCACCCTGCTGCTGTCCCTGAAGGTTTCTGCTTGTGGTTTCCCCTGGAGGCACAGATATGCAGTGATGTCGGCTTGTGGATGTGCATGCTCCCATGCACTTCCTGCAGATGTCCACCATGCTTCCAACCCTGCAGTATGTGGTCCTGGCCAGTGTACACCTAGACTCTACTGGGTGTTGGTTGCATGCAGGAAGTTCATGGCACCCGACCCTGGAAAAGAAGAGCTGTCCATAGGATGGTCATCCAACCTCCCTCCCGCTGACCTTCTGATTCTCTGGGCTTGTTCCTGAACCTAAGCAGCACAAGGGAAGTCACAGAGTTTGGAAGTGTCTGATTTTGAAAGCAGCACAAGGGAAACCACAGAGTTTGGAACTGTCTGATTTTGAAAGTAGCACAAGGGAAATCACAGAGTTTGGAACTGTTTGATTTTGAAAGCAGGACATTGGAAGTCAAAGAGTTTGGAGCTCAGTGCTTTGGCTTCTCAGAAGGAACTAGATGGGGGGACACGAGCAGATCTACAGTACAGTAGCTTCTTGTTGTTGTACATTGTTTCTTGTGGATTCTACTTGGTAGAAGGTTATTTCTTTTGTTTCTTACTACTAAGGGGCTAGCAGGGTATTGTTTGGGGCTGTTGGAATTTTTAAACCTGTTTTGGTAGCTATAAGCGGGCTCATTTGTTTGATTCACTGTGTGGCAGGCTGCATTTGTAGAGACCTATTTCTTCTGTTTTAAAACATAATTGGTAGGATTTAACTGGGTCTGTTTCTTTGAATTGGAGACATATATCTTCTAATTCCAAGCCTATTTTGATGTGTTGTTGGTGAAGCTGTTTGAATTGGAGTCCTGTTTCTTTGGGTAGCAAACTTATTTTGGGGGCTTTGAGTAGAATTGTGATTCATTGTTGCTGGCTTCACCAGCTGCAAAGTTTGAGTGCAGAGTGGGGGGAAGTGTGCTAATGGTCTGACCAGAGGCCCCAGCTACCTGACTGTTTCTGGAAGACTTAGGCTGGTCCCACCCTTGGTCAATTATTTCCTTTATACCAGGGGTTCTGACATTACTTCCTCAAACAGGCAAAGGATATGCACCTTTCATAGCAAAAGCAGACATCCAGGAAAGGAACAGCAGCAAGTGAAGAAGTGACTGCTCTCTCAGTGGAAGGGAAGTAAATGCAAATCTAGGAGCTTTCATTATTACTTCTTCTCATTGATATTGCATTGGGGAAAGGAGGAGTAGGAGTTTGAAGAAGGTTGTGCAATGGCTACTTAAAGTCTGTTTTTGAGTGTAGATAGGAAGGATAGGAATATAAAAAGCAGTTGCTCAATATATCTAAACATGTGCAACAAAGGAGGTAAGGGAAATAAAGAAAATGTTTTGCATTGATAAAGGAGGGAGAGGGGAGACTTGGGGGAGTGCTTGGTATCCTGCATCTGGAAGGGTGGGGGTTGCTGGTGGGCAATGACAGCAATGGGTAGGGTGGTAGGCTGCAACAACTGTGGTGCACCAATCTTTCTAAAAATTGCCTGGAGTGTGGGAGGATGTTTCGTGTGCAACCACATAGAAAACTTAGAAAGGAGATTGAGGGTCTGCAGGAGGAACTAAGACAGGCAAGGCAGATTGGGGGTGGGTTTAGCCCAATACTGGAGGGAGGAAGAAGGGGAGATGAGGGAAGGTGATTTAATCCAACAGTGGTGAGGAGAGGGTCAGAAGAAGGGAAGCAGAGACATAGGGGCCCAGGCCAGGAAGAACAATTGCTGGGGAAACCAGGTCAGGAGACAAAAGACAAATGGAAGGAGGAGATAGGGACTTGTGAGGGAAGGGGAAGAAGTAGCAAAAGTCATGGAGTGGAAAGGAGAGAACAGGTTACTATGAAGAGAGAGAGGGCGGCATTTGTGAAGGGCCTTCAGAAAATAGTTGTGCACTGCTAGAGAGGAAGAAGGTGGAGGAGGGAAATGATGAAATTAGAGGAGTAATTGATAAATGCCTGGACCAAACTGGAGCGGGGGGAAGTTCTGGTGGGAGAATTGCAACAGGGGTAAGGGGGAAATAATGTGCAGGAGGAAGAAGAGGAGCTGGAAATGAGAGAGGGAGATGAATGGAAGCAAGCAGGGAGTAAGAAGGGTGGAATCTTAGTGCTGGGGGACTCAATACTAAGAGGAGTTAGGTGGGGTAGCAAGGGGAAGGCATAGTCGCATTTGGGTGGAGGCTATGCCAGGAATGACAGCGAAAGGGTGGGACAGTCTGTTCTGAAATATGCTAGAAGGGTAGGGACAAGCTCAATTAATTACAATCTTGGGACAAACGACCTGGCTGACAAGACAGTAGATATAGTCCAGAAGAGGTTTGAGGAATTAGCACAATTATGTGAAGGGGCAGGAAGATCAGTAACTTTTTCAGAGATACTTCCTGTGCCAAAGGCAAGCACAACAAGAAAGCTGAGAATAGAGGAATTTAACGGATGGCTAAGAACCTGGTGTTGTGCTAAAGGATCTGGGCTGTTGGGGGGTGGGGAGGGATCTGGGAGGACAGTAGTCTCTATGCCAAGGACAGACTACACTTGAGTGAGGAGGGAAAGAAAGTGTTGAAACAGAGGATGGAGGAGGACATGCGGAAGTTGGGAATTTAAACTAGGAGTGGGGGGTGGCAGTTGGGGAAGAGATATGCAGAGACCACAGGTTAGGAAACCATATGAGCTTACCCCCCATAACAGTGACAAAGGACAAATGGCAAGTACTGTTGGTGATGCTAGGAAAGGAGGGCAGTATGGGGGGGGTGGAAGGTGGTTACCCTTAATGCTAGGAACCTTGGGAGGAAAACTGCAGTTACAGGTTCTCGTGGCAGAGAGAGAGGTGGATATTGCAGTCATCACAGAAACATGGGCCACCCAATACAATGACTGGGATCTGTCTGTACCAGGGTACAGATTATTTCGTAGGGACAGAGTGATTGGGAAAGGAGGGAGGGTGGCACTATATGTGAAGGAAGGACTGAAGTGTGTAAGGGAGGAAGGGGAGGAGGGTAGTACGGAGTCACTTTGGATGCAAATCCAGGATTCCAAGAATAGGATTCTTAGAATGGGAGTGGTGTACAGGCCACCATCTCAGATGGAGGATTTAGACAAGGAACTAGCGGAATAGATCAGGAGGACCTGCGAGAAGGGTAGTGTGGTGATTGTGGGGGACTTCAACATGCCAGGAGTGGCCTGGAGCACCCCAACAACCAGGAACAGAAGGGAGCAGGTACTGCTGGATGCCTTCCAGGACAGCTTCCTGCTGCAAATGGTCAGTGAACCAACCAGGTTAGAAATACCTTGACCTTGTGCTGGCAAATGGGGACTTTGTGAGAGAACTTACAATGGAGGAACCACTGTCAGGGAGTGACCACTGCTCAGTATGGCTCGCACTGGATATGGGCAAGGAAGAAGTGGAATCTGGCACAATAGTGCTGGACTTCAGGAGGGCCGACTTTGGGAGGATGGGCGAAGTGGTAAAAGGGTATCTGGCCAGGATTCAATCTAGTATGGACACTAACCAGAGGTGGGAGCTCATAAAGCTGGGGATAGTGGAGGCAACCAAAACCTGCTGCAAAGCCCAGAGCAAGAAGGCTAGGGCTAAGAAACTGATCTGGTTGAGCAAGGATGTCATGGAAAAGGTAAGGAGGAAAAGAGCTGCCTTTAGGAAGTACAAGAAAACAGGGAGAGGGGGAGGACAGGGAGGAGTACTTGACATAATCGAAGGAAGTGACAAGGGCAGTAAAGGGAGCCAAAGCATCTACAGAACTCAAGCTAGCACAAGGCATTAAGAAGGGGGGAGAAGGACTTCTTTAAGTACATCAGGGAGAAAAGGAGCTGTAAGGACCACATAGTAATGATTAGGAAGGAGGGAGGTTGGGTGGAAGCAGAGTGCGATAAGGTGGAAGCACTAAATGAGTACTTCTGCTCAGTATTTACTAAAGAGAAGAGGGGGGGTGACACCCAAGGTGGGAGAAATGGCAGAAGCAGGGGGGGAAGTGGTGACAGATGGGAAAATCATGGAGAGCAGAATTCGAGAGGGTTTGAAGGCATTGAGGGTGGACAAGGCGCCAGGCCCAGATGGCTTCCACCCCAGGGTACTGAAGGAGCTGGCAGAGGTCCTTGCAGAACCTTTGGCAGACCTGTTTAATGCTTCACTACATTTGGGGTGTGTACTTCAGGACTAAAGGATGGCTCATGTGGTGCCCCTTCACAAGAGTGGCCCCAAGGATGAACTGGGAAACTACAGACCAGTGAGCCTCACATCCATCGTGGGTAAGCTAATGGGAGACTATCCTGAAGGAGAGGCTGGTGACCCTCCTAGAGGCCAAAGAACTACAGGACAGCAGACAGCATGGCTTCATACGTGGCAGATCCTGCCAAACCAACCTGGTCAAGTTCTATGACTGGGTAACTAGGCAACTAGACAGGGGCCATGCAGTGGATGTCCTGTATCTATACTTCAGTAAGGCATCTGACTCAATGCCACATGGAAGGCTGGGAAGGAAGTTAGTAGGCACAGGAGAGGGTGCAAAGCTGGTGAGATGGGTAGGAAACTGGCTGCAGGGAAGGCAACAGAGGGTGGTGATGGGTGGGGAGCTCTCACACCCAAGGGCAGTGACGAGCGGTGTTCCACAGGGCTCAGTGTTGGGACCAGTGTTGTTTGGGATATTCATTGCAGACATATCATGGGACATCAAGAGCAAGATCAGTCTGTTTGCTGGTGATACCAAGGTAGGCGCGAGTGGTGGATGACCTAGGGGATGGCAGGGGTTGCAGGATGATCTGGCAAAGCTTGAAACCTGGTCAGACACCTGGCAACTGGGCTTTAATGCCAAAAGTACAAGGTGCTGCATTTTGGGATGAGAAGAACACAAAGAGGAGTTACCAGCTGGGGGGGGGGGTGCAGCTAGCCCAGACAGAGGAGGAGAAGGATCTGGGTGTGCTTATTACAGGGTCAATGAACAACTCGGCACAATGTAGGAAAGCAGCTGCAAAAGCCAACAAAATGCTGGGTTGTATTGCAAAGGGTATATCCTCGAAGAGGAAGGTGGTGATTCTGCCACTGTATAGGTCATTAGTTAGACCACACCTGGAGTACTGCGTGCAGTACTGGCGTTGGTATCTGAAGAGGGACATTAAGTTACTGGAGGGGGTGCAGCTCAGAGCAACTAAGATGATCAAGGGGCTGGGGGACTTAGCATATGAGAGGAGGCTGAAGGAGTTGAACATGTACTCACTGGAGGACAGGCGAGACGGGTGACATGATTGAAACCTTTAAATACATGAAAGGAATAAACAAGACGGGTACAGAGGGGCTGTTCAAAGTAAGGGAGGGGAGGGCCATCAGGGGCCATGATATGAGACTGGAGCGAGGAAGGTTCAGGAGGGAGATGAGGAGTCACTTTTTTACAGAGAGAGTGGTGGCTCAGTGGAATGCATTACCTGCTGAAGTGGTAAGCAGTAGAACAGTGGACTGCTTCAAACAAGGATGGGACAGGACAAGGGAGGGTTAATGAAGGGGAAGGGTGGAAGGGAGGGGCAGCTGCAGAATAAGGGGTGCTAGCTGCACATTCGAGCAGACTTGATAGACCTCTAGGCCTGTATCTGCTGGCAAATTTCGTATGTTCGTATGATTCAAGCAGACTTGATAGACCAATAGGCCTTCTGATGGTAGCTTTCTTACATTCGTATGAGCCTTGAGCTTGCCTCTCCAAGGAAAAGGAAGCTGTGTAGCAACAAGGTGAAGATCTTATCCAGTTACAGCAAAAGGTGGCAGAACAGGAAAACATGGAGAGCTAGATAGCAGAGTAGATTGTACAGACTGTGCCCTCCTACAAATTCTTCAAAAGCAGACTGAGCTAGAAGAGAATTGTGGGGGGAGGGAGGAAGTTTGTAGATATATGGGGTCCCAGATGGTGAGGATGGTACTCAGATGGCAGGTTTTATTCAAAAGCTGCTGAGAAATCCCTTGAAGTTACTGACATTTACACACAGTTCACACTAGTGCCAATGCCCACAGACTTTTTTACAGGACTGCTCAATTGGTAGGACACAAACTTTTTTAAAAAGTTTGTTTTGTTTTGACAATGACCATATTCCATCAGTTCTGACCCATCGGCAGGCATTTATACTAATCTTTAAGACACTGTTGGAGCAAACATTACAGTTCTGGAGTCTCTTTCCCTCACAGCTTAAGATTTCCTTTCTTGACTGTATACAGGTGTTTTTCACCCTGGGAGAGGTCATCTAGAAGCTGCAGGAGCAACAGAGAAACATTACGCAAGGTTGACATCCAACCCCTAGATACTACCAAAGTTCTGCAATGGCAAATACACTTTAACAAAAATTATTAACATCTCTCCACTATGTAGCATACTCCTTGACCCTGGGCTGCTATGCAACCCATACTGAGATTTGTCACTATCTGTAATATGTATGATGTCTTTACATAATCACTATTGTATGTACCAAGCAATTGTTACATGCTTGACCATGGGCTGCAATGCAACCCTCAATGAGTTTAGTCACTATCTGTTAAATGTATGCTGTCTTTATGCAATCACTATGGTTTATACCAAGCATTTGTCACATGCTTTTCTTGCTTATTCTGTGTGTCTGTCCAGACGTGGAGCCTTTGCAAAGGAGTCACTGACTCAAAGGTTGTAATTCCAAAACTTTAATAAATAAATAAATAAAACTTGTAGGCAGAAAATGGCCCATAGAGTCCACCCTGACCCCACCTGTGCCATGCTTGCTTGTTGATGGCCTGGACTAGGTTAAGTAGTTGAGTACCCTATTAACAGCTCTCTAGTCACTCATTATCTGCCTGACCCCTCCCCCCAGCCCTTGCATATGGTTTTACCAACCACCTACATCACACCTCTTTTGAAACCAGTTACTGTGTTCGTGTTACTCACCCAACTTGGTAAGCAAACAATAACCCACCACAGGACATGCGTTTCTAGGGAATTAATGCATGCCCTGGTGAATTGGAAGGCATGAGGCCAATGTACGAGTAACATTCAAAGCACCTGGGAATTACACTAATTCTAAAGAAACCCATGCCCTTGGGCGGGTCATTGCACATATAAAATGGAAAGAGAGACCCCTTCCCCCTTTAGTTAGGTTATTGCTAGGTACAGTATGTGAGTTTAGTGACAGGCTGAGTGCCTTTAAATCCATAACATGCATTTATTTAGAAACAATCTATGCTCTTTATCAGTTTTTGTGTTTAAAAGATGGAGAATTTTTGTTTTACTGGAAAAAAGGATTTTATTTTAATTTAGTTATGTTTTTGCTAAGTAGAATAGGCCAGGTTAGTTACAAACTATTGCTGTACCAGAGAGTAATCAATGGTCATGTAGTGGGTTCAGATCAATGAAGTTGCTAGCATTCTGAAACCCATTTCATAATTCCACTTACCCACCACTCTCTCCTTTAAGAATTTTCTTGCATCCCTCCTGACTCCCCCAACTTGTAGTACTGTTGAATTGCCTGAAGAGTTGTTGATAATCTACTCTGTTAATCCCTTTAAGAAATGTAAATTTATTTGTTTGTTTACCGGATAAGTGCACTTATCCCAGGGACCGTTTTCAGGCACAACCTGGGCCATTAAGATGGCATAGTAAGACATACATACAGTTCAAAATACATGGAGTACATTGAGTAAGGTTGACATTGGCAATATTAAGAAGTACAATAGGTCACAACACAATCAGGATTACAGATGGGTACAGGAATACATATCAAGGGTACAATCACATAGTCATACATTCAACCAGTTAAGTGCACAGATAGGGGAACAAGCAAGCCTTCATTTCTCAATCATGTCTTCACTCACCCATCTATTTTGTGTACGATTTCCCCTGCAGACCAGTATCAGCTTGACTGCCTGCCACTGTACAGATTCAATGTGATATTCATCTTTTTTTCAGATGAGGCTCCAGAAAAGTGTGCAGTTTTCCAGAAATTGCCTCACTAGGGACCTTGAGTGAGAGGACCTCCTGCTAGAAACATCCCCCTGCCAATTAACCCAGTATTCTGTTGACTTTCCAATAGGTCTTCTTGCATTGGGTTGTGGATTTGACATAGATACTGTTGGCAGGTAATGGTCTACTGACCCATCCAGTCTGCCAGCACTACCCAACTACTGTGTTCTGGTACCCCTGACAAAGCCCTGCCCCCGAAACTGCTTGCCAATTTGGCCATTATCTCTTCTTCTGATAGTTTGTTCCACTTGTCCACCACTCTTTCCATGGAAAACTGTTTCCAGACCTATCTCATAAGTCTCCCCCTGCTAGTTTGGGTGCATTCATTTTGTCCCTGTGTTTGAGCTCAAGGAAGATAACTGTCCTTTGCATCCACTCTGTTTATCCCATGCAGGCACTTGTATGATCTTGCTTCGAGAGAGTTCCTGCAGTAGATCTTCACATATAGGACTGAACCCCCTGGCATCAGGTTCCAACAGCAAACTTGTAGATAGCAATCCCATGCCTGCCCTCCAGTTCTTTCCCACTGTCACCTCAGTTTGTTAAGCCATGAGTAGAACAGCATTTTAATACCCATATCAGTCGAAGATTTCTTCACGTCATATAAACGTTTCTCATTTATTTCTGAAGATTAATGTCATCTCAACCAAAGAAGAAGTGCTCAAAGTGTGTAGCCCAAATCCCGCACAGGGACGACCATTCCTGCTGCCTCCTGTGCCTAGGACCAAAACATAACTCCGAGGAGTGTACCATCTGTCAGGCCTTCAACCAGGCAACCAGGACCAGGCACAAGCAGACCATCAAGGCCCACCTCCTTACCTGACGTTTAGCGTCAATGGAAAAGGAGCTTCAGGAGTTGAGGGAAAGACCGTCATCACTGGGCCTGAGGAAAAAGAAGAGTAAGGAGAAGCACCGGTACAGGAGTCTGTCACCACATGGGAGGCCTCCAAAAACTGTGATTACTACTTCTGGTACCCCGTCCACCTTTTTGGGCCAGGAACCTTCTCCCCTTCTGCCAAGGTGAGTGGGCTGCCAGGAGTCACTTCTCTTGAGGTTTCAGTACACTCTCCTCTCAGCTTGGTCAATAAGTTACTCCTCAACTCGGTTGATGGGCACGCGGCTCCTGCCAATAAGCCTAGTGGCGGTCTCCAGACCTCCTCTAGGCCAGTCAGGTCCAATCAGTCAGACGGTGGCTCCTCTGTCGTGCACCTGGCCCCTTCTACTCTCCCATCAGGCTACAGTTTGGCCCCCAATGTCAGACAGTGTGAGCTGCAGAGTGAGCTTTCATTCCTCTGGGTTCTTCACCCCAGGGATTCGCCACCCCGATCCTGTTCTCTCTCTTCCATCAGGATTGCTTATTGACCTGTTGTTGGGGTCCCTCCTGGAACTCTCCCCTTCACCTGGTCTTTTGCCATCCCTGGACAGAAGTCCATCACTGGCTGGGGATCCATCCATGGAACCTCCTCCTTTGGGACTGCGCCACCTTGTGGCCATTTGGCATCCACCGTAGGTCCAGATACTGCAGGTGGTTTTCTGGGGCCAAACCCCTATGCTCTGCCACCGGGAGGCCCATCAGCTCCTCTGTATCCAATGCCAGGCCACATGCTCCCAACACTGGGATACCCATATTATTCTCCAGGATTGCCTGGGTTTCAGTACTCTTCTTGGTAATATCTGCAGTACACTAACTACTCAGGTTTTCAGCCACCTCCTCCTCCATCTCCGGTGCCAGACCACGAGTCAGCTCCTTCTTGGTGCCAGGATGCCAGAAACCAGCTCCTTAAAGAGATCAAGCAGTCTGTGGGGGACATTCCCCTGCCTAGGGCCCCCCTCCACCACCTCCCTCCGGAATGGCTTTGGGTGCTCTTAATGTAGGCTCATCTGGGGTAGATCCTTCCATCCCCAGTGGTTCTGGGCCCTTAGACATGGACTCTGATTCTAAACCTTGAGACCCTTGATCCCCTGTCAATGTACCTCCCAAGGAGTCCCCAAAATCTCCTCCAGAGGATCCCTCCTTTGGGGACCTCCTTTGAACCATTCATGCAGTAGGAAGCTGGCCTTCCAAAGAGGTGGATGCCCAGCGAAAGAGACTGGCAGAACACCTTGATCTAGCTGCCATGGATCCCCTCCCCATCCCCCCTTGGATGGGCCCTCACGAAGATCTGGTAACCACAGTATGGCAACAGCCGTCATCTATCCCGGCGGTCTCCAAAAAAGTGGATCGGACTTATTATCCCCCAGAAGGAATTCAGCACTTCACTACTCATCCTAAATCTGACTCTGTGGTGATCACGGCCACTCATGACCGGTCAGCCCAACCAAAACACTTGAGCTGATCACCTCCAGACAAGGACTCTCACCAGTTGGACCAGTTTGGCCATAAGATTTATTCCTCTTCCTCCTGTGCCATTCATTCCCTCAACTATGTCTCGCACATGGTTACATTCCAGAAGGCATCTCTCTCAGAGCTGAAAAAGGACCTTCTAATGGTTCAGGATGAGACATTATGCAAAAAAGTACTGGACAAGGTTAGAATGAGAAAGTCCTCTTGCCCTCATGCATTGCGAGCAATGTATGACTCAGTGGCTGGAGTGGCAGCCATGGGGATCTGCCTTTGCCACTTTCTTGGCTTAGGATAGCAGGTCTGGCACAAGACATCCAATCCTCCCTTCTGGATGCCCCTTTTAGGGGTTCCATCCTCTTTGACGGCGACGCTAAAGACATTATTACTGGGCTGCAGGAGAGAGGACGCTCCCTTCGGGATATATGCTCTATGTATTGGACTGGGCTGAAAAAGCTGCCTTTTCACCACCAAAGGAGATGAAATAAAAACCAGGGTAAACGACATGCCCCCAGGTCAAGAGCACAAACACCCCAGGACAAGTTCCCCAAGCTGGCCTCAAGGACAAAAGCTCCTCTCCCCTCGGTGTTCTGACTCTTTTCCCCTCCTTCTGCTACCTCCATTAGTCAAGGAAGAACCAGTGGGAGAGAAGTTCGGCCGCCACCTTGAGGGGTGGAGGCTCATCACCACAGAATCTTGGGTGTTACAACTCATCCAGCGGGGTCACTCGATAGAGTTTTCAGAGATTCCGACCCCTCATCCGCTGGGGCAGTCTTTCTATCCAAGGGATCAGATCCCCATTGTCTCCCAAGAAATACAGGCCCTTCTGTCAAAAGAAGCCATAGAACCTGTCCCCCAAAAACAGATAGGAAGGGGATTTTACTCCCACTTCTTCCTAGTTCCAAAGAAGATGGGCAATCTGAGACTGATCCTGGACCTCAGCATGCTCAACCTCTTTGTTGAGTGCAAGAGGTTTCACATGCTGGCCCTTCAGGGGCTTCTTCCCTGCTCCATCCAGGTTCTTGACTGTGCTCCCTGGATATGCAGGATGCCTACCTGCACATCCCTATCCTCCTGGCCCATCGCCACTTTCTCCATTTTACTTTCCTGGAAAACCATTTTCAATTCTGAGCACTTTCCTTTGTCTTTTCCTCAGCCCCTCGGATGTTCATGAAGTGTTTAGTGGTGGTTGCAGCTTTTCTTTGCCACCAGGGCATTTACATTTTCCGGTACCTGGACTGGCTCCTCGCAGCACCCTCTCCATACATCCTGAAAGAGGCTCTCTCTTTTACTCTGAGCTTGTTTTCTCTTCTGGGTATCACTGTCAATCTGCCCAAATCCCAGCTTGTACCATCTCAATGGCTCCAATTTATTGGAGCAGTACTAGATACAGTTCAGAGCAAGGCTTTTCTGCCATCAGATCAAGCCGAGACTCTAGTTGCTCAAGCCACTCTCGTGGTCCAGACTTGGTGGTTCCCAGCACATGCTGTGCTTTGTCTCTTGGAACTGATGACAGCAGCCATTTCTATAGTGCTCCTGGCCAGACTTCACATGAGGGTCACCCAGTGGTCTCTATGAGTCTGATGGGATCAGAGGATGGACGACATGAACCAGAAAGTCATTATATCCAACAGCCTACAAAGGGATCTTCGCTGGTGGTAAGATCTCGACAATCTTTCAAGGGGAACTTCTTTCCATTCTCCTGTTCTATATCCCAAATCCTCACCATGGACACCTCAGACTTAGGCTGGGGAGACCATCTGAGGATGCACAAGACACAGGGGTCTTGGTATGACCAGGAGCTTGTGCTCCACATCAACGTTCTGGAGACCAGAGCAGTTCTTTTTGCCCTCCAGGCATTCCAGTCACTTCTGGTACCAGAACCACTTCTCGTCCAGATGGACAACATGTCCACAGTCTGGTACATCAACAAACAGGGAGGAACTCACTTGTACCCTCTCTGCAGAGAAGCAATGAGGGTCTGGTACTGGGCAATTCAGCACAACCTTTTCTTGACAGTAGTCTACATTCCAGTCGTAAGCAATGTTCTGGTGGGCAATCTCAGTCGATCAGTAACCAGGGTTCATGAGTGGGAGCTAAAGCTAGAGATGGTCGAAGACCTCTTCCTTTGATGGGATCGGCCAGAGATAGATCTGTTTGCCTCCCAATTCAATGCAAAACTTCCCAGCTTTTGCTCACCCATTCTTGGGCACGGTGCTTTTTGGCGAGACACACTGTGTCTCTCTTGGACAGGGAGGTTTCTTTACGCTTTTCCTCCCATTCCTTTCATTCAGAAGGTTCTGATGAAACTTCAGCAGGAAGGAGGGCATGTGATTCTAATTGCTTCCATCTGGTCATGCCAGATTTGGTATCCTCTCTTGCAACAATTGGCACTGATGATTGCTGTCTACAAGTTTGCTGTTGGAACCTGATGCCAGGGGGCGCAGTTCTATATGTGAAGACCTACTCCAGGGACCACTCTCGAAGATCTACTGTTATGCTAAGTTCTTACGTAACTGCAATTTTCTATCATATCACTCCTTCCCCTTCCCTTCTCGAGGGTGTACATGTCCAAGATCCAGTCTCTTCTCGTATGACATGCTCCTTTAGCCCTGGACCATCTTGTCTGTCCTGCTATGTACTGCTTCCATTTTCAGCAGTCTTTCCTCAGGTGTAGACTCCTACACCTCATGCAGTACTCCAGATACAGTCTGTCAGCATACTGTACAATGGGAGAATTACTTTCCAACATCTGCTCTTGATCTCCCTCCACATGTGCCCCAGCATCCTGGCTCCTTTCCAAAAGCTCTGTTACAGTGTGCTGTGTATTTTAAGCTTCCTAATATCATAACCATAGGCCTTTTTCCTCCTTGGTGCAATCCAGTACCACTAGCTTCCTTTTTTTTGCACCCTTGGATTCCTTTTCCCATTCTGCATCACCCTGCAATTTTATGTGTTGAAGCCCAGCTGCCAGATCTTTGACCAGTTCTCCACCCTGCTCTAATCATTCTTGAGTTCCATTTTCCCTTCCTCCATGTCTTCCCTTGCACAGATTTTGCATCATCTGTGAAGATGCAGACCTTGCCCTTAATACCATCCCCTATGTTGTAAATGAAAACATTGAAAAGGACAGGGTCCAGCACTGATCCTTGCAGTACTCTTCATAACTTCTCTTACCTCTGAGAACTCCCATATTACTACAACCCTTTGCTTCCTTCCCTTCTGCCAGCTTTCTATCCAAGTTGCCAACTTTTTCTCCACCCCCAAGACCCTTAGCTTCTTGACCAGACTCCTGCTGAGGACTGAGTCAGAGGCCTTTCTAAATTCCACATGCACTATATCAACTTCCTGTACTTTGTCAGCCACTTTGGTCACCCAGTCAAGTCAGTAAGATTCTTCTGGCAAGACTTCCTGTTTTGGACCCATGCTGCCTGGTATCCTGTAGTTCATTCCTTCTAGGAAACATAGAGTTTGGCGACAAAGTCCACTTGGCCCACCCAGTCTGACCATTTTTTCCCTACCATGTCACTGCAGACTCTACTTGAACTGCAGCTCCACCCCTTACTTTTTTACTAAGATTCCTTATGCCTGGCTCATGCATTTTTGAACCCCATGACTGTTTTGGCCCCCACCACTTCTGCTGGATGAATGTTTCAGGCATCCACTGCTTTTGTGAAGTACTTCTTCACATCTTTTTTGAATTTACCTCCCCCAGCTGCACTGCATGTTCCTTTGTCTGAAAAATACTCCCGCCCAGTACCTTATTTACTCCTGTGAGGTATTTAAAGATCTCTAGCAACCCATCATTTAGTCTGTCCTTGTAGGGCTTCTTATGCACACCCTGCACCATCTTAGTTGCCCTCTCTGGACAACCTCCACTCTGTCTGTGTTCTTCCACAGATGTGGCCTCCAGAACTGGACACAGTACTCTAGGTGGGTTTCACTGACAATCTATACAGAGGCAATACCACTTACTTCCTTCTGCCAGTGATAATCCTCCCTCTCTATGCACCCCAGCATTCCACTGGCCACCCTTACTGCCTTGTCACACTGCCTGGACAACGTCAGGTGGTTAGATATTATTACCCCCAGGTCTCTTTCCTGTTTGGTGATCATCACTACCTTTTCTCCCATTTTTGTTCTCCACCTCTGGGTTTCTGTGCCTTAAGTGCATAATGTTGCACTTTTTCACATTGAAACCCAGTTGCCATACTCTGGATCACTCCTCTAGGAAATATACCAGTTCCTTCCTCAGTATGGACTCTATTACCTTTCCCACTTTAGACATCTGGCTGACTGGTTTATAGTTTCCTGGCTTATCCTTCTTCTGCCCTTGAGCAGAGGGACCACATCTGCTGTCCTCCCACCCCTAGGGACCACCCCACTGGCCAGCAAGCAGCCAAATGTCTGCACATGGAGCCACTGTTACTTCTGCAGTCTCCCTGAGCATCTTAGGGTGTAAGCCATCATGTCTCAAAGATTTATGCACTTTTATCCCTTTCAGATTTTATGTCACCCTTTCCTACGTTATACTGCCAATGCTGCTGCCGTGCCTGCCCCCTTTCTTTCCTTCTTTACCTCACATTCCAGTAACAATCCATCTTTTTCCCTAATAAATACTGAACAAAAGTATTTGTTCAGTTTACCTTTGTCCCCCACCTCCCATCCTCCATTCCTTTTTTCTTAAGCCTCACTATACCTTCTTTGACCCTTTGCTTCTCCTAAATGCATTGGAAGAATCATTTTTCATCTTGCTAACTACCTTTGCTAGCCTGAGTTCCATCCCCACCTTAGCTTCCCTTACCTTCTTAGTAGGTAGGGTTGCCAGTGGCGTGCCACAGGGTTCGGTCCTAGGCCTGGTCCCATTTAATATGTTTATCTGCAACATAGGAGTGGACATTCAGGGCAAGCTCATACTCTTCACAGTTGATACTAAACTGGGTGGTAAAGTCAACAGCATAGAGGTGATCAGGGATCTTTAGAAAGAACTGCAAAGGCTTGAAAGATGGTCTTAACAAATGGCAGCTAAAGTTCAGTGTGAAAAAAAGTGCTATATCTGGGGAAGGGTAATCCAAGGATGGATTACTGGCTCAATGGGGTCAAACTCAGCACCTCTCGGGAGGAAAGGGATCTAGGGGTCATCATACGAGACACCCTCAAACAAATGAGCTAATGCAATAAAGCATATGGTAAGGCAAACAAAATGCTGAGGTGCATCAGGAGGGGGGTTTGACAGCAGGAGTAGGGAGGTGATACTCCCACTCTACAGGACCCTGGTAAGACCTCCACCTGGAGTACTGCGTCCAGTTTTGGAATCAACACCTTAAAAAGGACAGGGATAGACTGAAGACTGTGCAGAGAAGGACAACAAAGATGATACAGGGCCTCCACAATCTCTCATACGAGGAGGAATGCCTGAGGGAGCTAAACTTGTTCTTGCTGGAGACGAGAGAGGGGATATGATCAAGACCTAGAAATTCTTGAGAGGGATAAACAAGGTGCCATACACTGAACTATTCCAAAGGGTCACCAGCTCGACCACCAGGGGGCACTAATGGAAGCTTCGGGGTGGGAACTTCAGAAGGGATGTGAGAAAGTATTTTTTCACAGAGAGTGGTGGAGCCCTGGAACTGCTTATTGGTGGAAGTGGTAATCACTAGCACCATATCAGTGTTCAAAAAGGGATGGGACCAAGCAAGCACTCAAGGGGAGACTGAGGGGTTAGGTACGGGTAAGGAGCAGAAGGGGGGCTAGATTTCAGAATGCACATAAGGTCTTTGGAACCAAGGCAGACCTCGATGGACCTATGGTCTTGTGCCATCACTTTCTAGGTTTCTAGTATCTTCATCTTGTTACCATTAGGTACTCCTCCCTGTCCTCTCTTTGGCTGCTCTTTTATGAACGCCTTCCTCTTGGCTCTTACCATGTTCTTCACTTCTGCTGTGAACCACATTGGGCCACTTGCCTTTTATACCCTCCTGCTGTCAATTATAATGACCCCCAAGGTCTCTCACCTCTAAGGTCTGGTCCACCCTTATCCAGCAACTGTTTAGGATTCCTGTAGCCTGTATGCATATTTTGCTATTTATTTGAGTTGAACGTAGCTGCCAGATCTTTGATCACCTTTCTAGCCTTTCCAAGCCATGGAGTCATAAATTCATAGATTATGATGCCAGGTAATGACCTTCTGGCCCACCCAGTCTGCTCATAAAGTCCCTCTTCATATCCTGGTTCCCTACTTGCTGTACACTCTGGCACAGATTTTAGTGTCATCTACAAACAATCACATTTTTCCCCTGAATCCCTTCTTCAATGTTGCATATGAACATATTAAGGAGTTCTGGTCCTAGGACCTCCATGTGGCACTCCACTCATCACTACACTTGTACCGTAACACCAGAGTACTGGCCATTTAATGCCATCCTTTGGTCCCCACCCTAACCAGTTGCTTTTTCACCTAGTTAAAACTGTTCCCACCCCAAGGTCACCTAGTTTCTTAACCAACCGTCTTAACTTTTGCTGTGAACCACGTTGGGCCCCTTGCCCTTTTAAAACCTTCTGCTTTCACTTATAACCCTAAGGTCCCTCTCCTCTGAAGTCTTGTCCACCCTTACCCAGTAATCTTTTTTTTAGGATTCCTGTAGCCTATATGCATAGCTTTGCATTTGTCTGAGTTGAACTTAAGCTGCCAGATCGAAGTCTGTGAGGTTCATCTGACACAACCTGCCCTTCACAAACCCATCATGTCTCCTACCTTGGGAGTCAGTTTGCTTTAAGGTACACCAGAATCTGTTCCTTGATGATATTCTTCAGCAGTTGCCCCAAAGTTGAGGTCTAATTACCTGCTCTCTGATTCCCTAGACATCATCTGTCCCCATTTTTGTGGATAGATACCACATCAGTCTCCTGCCTTTGGCTAGGACCACTCCAGTCTTTAGGGAGCAACTGAACAAAACTGCCAGAGGTGCTGCTAGCACTAGTCCTGTCTTTCAGCACCCTGAAGTGCAACCTGTCCATGCCCGGTGACTTGTTGACCATTAACTCCCTCAGTTCACAGAGTCCCTTGAATATCCTTTCTTCCATGACCCCTGGCTTTTAAGTATTCACCTCAATGAGTTTTACAGTGCACTCCAGAAGTGGCCTATCCTCTTCTGCCATGAATACCAAACTGAAGTATTCATATAGGATGCCCACTTTCCACCTGTCCTGCACCCATCCACCCCATACACACAAATCTCTACTCCTCCTGTAGTGTTTTGTTGTGTAATGGAAAAAGGCCTCATCATTTTCCTTTTCTCCCTCTACAATCGTAAGCTCTACCTTTTCCTTCCTTGTAGCAGCACTAGCCTCTTTCATCTAAACCCTTTATTCTTCTCTTTTTGCTCTCCATTGTACCACTTTAAGGCTACCTTTTTGGCCTTGACTGCTTCCCTCACTTCCTGGAAAACAGATTGGTTTCCTATGCTTTTACTTTTCCCAACCTGCCTCAGACAGGATTTTTATATGTCTAACACTTCCCTCTTGATGGCCTCTCATTTGCTTTCTCCCCCACTTACTGTCCTATCCCCCCATAATCTCTCCCTAAGAATTCCCTCCATCTTCCCAAAATTTTCCCTCCTGAAGTCTGGTGCCAGCATCCCTGATTTGTAGAGTTGAGC
Organism: Neoceratodus forsteri; assembly: GCA_016271365.2. Lineage (NCBI taxonomy): Eukaryota > Metazoa > Chordata > Ceratodontiformes > Ceratodontidae > Neoceratodus > Neoceratodus forsteri. The sequence continues at coordinate 1,385,562,417 of CM028131.1, read as the reverse complement.
ATCTAGAGCAATTGTGATCCACACTAAGTTGAGGTAGCTTGTCCCTAAGGGGCTTCCCACCCTGCTGTTCCTTATGATGACCTGGTTAGAGTACCATGTCTGGGATGGCCCCTTCCCTGGTAGGCTCTTTCACCCCTTTGCACTTGGACACAGTCCAGGGAGATTCTGCAGGAGCCTGACTTCTGGCACTCTGCTGTGTACTGTGTATCCCAAGTCCATGTCTGTCAGGTTGAGATCCTCATCAGGTTCCCCATCCCTAGCGCTGCTACCCTCTTCATTTTCCCCCTCATACCCTTTCCCCAGCCTCTGCCTGGTTTAATGTCCTGTAAGCCACCCCTACCTGGAGGGCCTTACCCCTCCTCCTTTGGCTGTCAGAAGGACACAAAATGATTCCTGACCCCTTAGGGTCTTCACTCTCATTGGTCTTATGCCCTCCCTGATGTACACCACTACCCCTCATGTGCCTGATTCCAGAATCATGGAATCCTAATCATGGTTTGGCATTGCCCAAGTTTCTGTAATAAAAATAATGTTTTCCCTTATTTGCACCTCCTTACTCTCCACAGTATTTTTGCTATGCATGCACTGATCCAATTCTGTAGTTGGGGGAGTGCCAACTAGGCCTCCCAAGCCTGATATAGTTCCCTGGTATACATTAACACCAAGTCTCCCAAGTCTAATGTATCAAACCTATGCTGCGCTGAGTTCGTCCCTCCACTGTGAGATATAGGCCATCTCTTTTAAAAAGTCTCATCCCCCCAGAACAGGCCCTAGTCATTGATAAACTGGACCCCCCCCATCTGCAGAACTCCTTCAGCCAAGTATAACACTGAAAGATTGGTAGTAACCTAACCCCCACTCTCCATGAGATAGGCAAACCTCTAAAGAGGCCACTTCGGGTCCCGCTACCTTCACCTTACTACCTAATGGCCAGGTATGATCCTTGACATCAGCTTTACAGTTGGCCAGATCATTTTTCTCCAGGTGGACAATCCTGTATGACCTCTCTTAACCCCACCACCCTTCCCTAACAGTTGACTCCAACCTGAGTATAGCTCTTAACTGTCACACCAAGAATGGAAAGAACTTCCTTGTTTTCCTGGCTAGTTAGAGAGCAGTCTTTCAGTCCCCCCTCACTAATGTCTCAAATCAGTGCCGCTTTCTTTGCTGACCTGAAATTGTTCCCACCTTCCCTCTCTTTCTCAACCATAGTAATAACCTTAGGAGACTCGCATACAACAGGTGCCACCACTCTGAGGAGAAGGGGAGTGAACTGCTTTGCCCAGAGGGGAGAATGGATTCCTTGTTGTAATTTCTGAGCTCCCTGCACTCTTTGGTAGCCCCCTTTTTCCCTACCTATTACCTTCCATCCCCCTGCTGGTTACCAAGGGAGAGAAGCTGCAATGGATACCCTTATATTTAATTCTGTTCTGCTACACAGGAGGAATTATTTCCACCCATGCAGCTGCTAGTTCTGAAGTGAGTGCTGTTAGTTTTCAGCACAGTGGGCAGCAGCCTTGGTTCCAGAGCATCCTATGGGCCACTTCACACTATATTATGCTGTAGCCACCTAGAGAATGGGTAGAGTGCAGTACATTACTATGTTAATCATTCTTCCCTCATAATACATGAAATAGCAGTTGGGTTAATTACACTCTGTAGCATATGAATTAGCTGTATTATTTATTGTTTGCTGTACACTGCTTTTCAAGCCAAGGATTGTTTTGCTGCTTGACAATCTTGTTTTATTTATCTTACAGTAATATGTGTGTACTATGAAAATATTTATTGCAACAGTATATGAACGTTGGGTCCCATTTGACAATGAACTTTGGTTCAGTTATTTTTTCCTGTTTTTTTTTTTTACACATCAATCTATTTACTACTGCTATTACTACAATAATCCCTACATTTTACTGTGTCTCTTTACCTGCCCTATGCTTTACCTTGTTTCACTTCTCCCCGTTAATCTCTGATCTCTGTTTCCCACAACCCTAACTGTCAAGGATGTTGCACCAACTTCCCATCACTGAAAGAAGTACTGCTTTTAGTACACATGTAGAACCAATATGGCTGGGTCGTGTTCTTCTGTTTGTAAAGTTATTACGTCCTGTAATTTACCTGCTTCATTACAGTCTACAAATCTGCAGAAATATGTTTAAAAACAAAACTGTTTGCACATGGACAAGTCCAAATTTGATGTCACCTGATTACTGTATACATGGATGTGTTGGATATTTATTCTGTATTTCTGTTGTTATTTACATCTGTGTCCCACTTGAAAATGGGCATCTGATACTTGTGGGTAACACAGCCGGTTAACACATTACAAATAAATATCTGGGCTCCCAAGATGGGGTTTGTACAGAAAGTTCCACAACAGTGACGATTATTATTTTTAAATCAAGTGTAGTTATCAGGGTGCCCCAAATAGGGTTTAGTGCAGACTACCCCACAACAGCAACAGTTATCACCTGTCAGTTGTACCATCAGAACAGCCTAGATTACCCACACAGTAGCAAATACAGTACATGATCTGTGGGATAAGACTCTGCTGGGTATAAATCAGGGGGATTTTACTTTGTCCCAATGAAATTGACCAAAAGGAAATACAAGTTGCACTTTCAAAACCTAAAGGGTTATGGAACCCATCTTGATCCTGGGATACCATCAGATTGGCAACAGGTGACAAGAAAGAAATCGAGAAAGGAGCAATCTGCAACAACTGTGAGGGATATTCATACTTTGCTTCAGGGATTTTGTCATGAGAAGGCACCTTGAGCCATGGACTATGGCCTCTTTTTGTTAGGGTCCATCTTGGTGATAGTGTGGATGTTGCGCTGTAGTGGACCCATCAGTCAAACCTGACAGACGCATTGGTTGTGACTGATTGGGGTGTACTGGGACTTTGTTGCTACCTTATACCTTTTTCAGGTTTAATTGAGAATGAGGATGTTTGCTTCCTTATATAATGCCTGCAATTTGTAGAAGTCTTGGGAGCAAATGGACTGCATGACAGAAGGCAGCATGGGTTTTTTAACAGCAAAAATCAATTTGATTGACTTGAGTCACAAAGGCGGTAGATGGGGGACCAAACAATGGATATGTTGTACCTAGACTTTAGCAAGGCCTTCCATTCTGTTCCACACAGAAGGCTAATAAGAAAGCTGAGTGACTTTGGGATACGAAAATGACCATGTGGGTTGGAAACTGGCTGGGAGGCAGGATGCAGAGAATGGTCACCATTCAGGGGCACTCAGAGCCCAGGGGAGTCATGAGTAGGGTAACACAGAGATCTGTTTTGGTACCAGTGCTCTTCAATATCTTCATTTGCAAAATAGGAGACTGTCTGCCCTACACCCACCATTGCTCCCTCTATTCCTCCCTTGCCCTCTTCTCCCTTGAAGCCAGATGTTTAGCTCACTGCACCTCCTTTGTCTTTAAATTCTGGATTGGTTCCCTCCCCTCCTACCTCACCTTTCTCCTCTTCACCCCTCCCAACCCCTCCACCCTCTTCTTACCCTCTGTGTAACTCTAGCTATCACTCCTTGCTCTCCCTCCTGGAATATCTTCAGCTGGCCAGGCTACTTTCTCTTACCATTTCCCCAAACTATGGAACTCTCCCCCAAAAATCTGCTTTGCTCCTTCAAGTTCATTCTTCTCCCTACTTTATGACTTTTCCACCCACACCTGCAATTGCTGTTCTCCTCTTATTCCACCCCTTCAGCTCTTCTCTGGCTATTCTTACACCGTGATTCAGTCCCTCTCGATTCCTAATAAGAGCTGTCCCTCCTTCTTCCTCTTACTGCACCTTGCACTGTATTTGCTCCTCCTTGATGCTCACTGGGTTACAATCTTCTCCAAATCCCTGACTGTACTACACAAATATGGTTTAATTTTCTCAGTTAACTGTAGCTTAGTATTTGTTACTTAGTTTTCTTCCTGACATGTAATTTCTATTGCTTTGATTGTTCTCTTTTCCCAATTGTCCTTCCCCCCCAGGATGCATCTGGAAACGAGCTGCTATTCAGCTCAGTGTGTCTTTCCTGGTGAAACTTGAAATAAATATCTAATAACTTTGGATTACAGGGGACAAACTATCACACAGTTCTAAAATGAAGAATAATTAGCATTTTCACAATATGTGTGGGCACAAACCAATGTCATAAAAGTATTTCTTCATATGTTAATACATTTTGAACCTGAAATTTATCATGCATGTGTTGGATAAGCACCACCTATCAATTTATCACTCATGTTGGATAAACATATCTATCAACCTCCCTAAAAATACACCAGCCTACTGTATAAACAGAACATGCAGTGGGGACATGTGTAATACATTATTTATCTACTCTCAGTTTGACCTTAGGTCCATCACTTGTGGCTTACACCACTTGTGAGGTTACCTGAGATCAAACTGCTCTCATTAGATGTATAGTGTATCACATAGGTTCCAACTGCATATCTATATTTATATAGTGCTTTTATATACATTGTATTTCAAAGCACTTTACAAGCAATGAGAGACTGGTGTTGAAGTGACTGTAAACCTGTTGTGGCAGCCATTTTGCACATCAACACCCAGGCATAGACTTGGGCGATTACAAGAAAGTATGGTTACATTATAACTTACCGTAACAGTAGATCTTCGAGAGGAGCTTTAGCCACTGGTTACACCATAAGGACTGAAGCCGACAGGTGCCAGGACCCCACAGAAAACATCTAGCTAGTAATCTACGTAGGGTACCGCCCCTGACGCCCCAGCACCACCTCAGTTCTCCTGCTGGAGACACTGGCACAGTTGCAAATCGGAGAACGAGGAAGCTCCCTCAGGATGAGGAGATATGATGGCATAACTGAAGATGCAGAAGAAGATACCAGGGGAAGGTGGGAGGAAAGCAGCACCTGCTGCAAGAGCCTCTCGAAGATCTACTGTTAATAATAATAATATACTTTATTTATATAGCAATTCTTAAAATCAAAGTGCTTTACAAGAATAAAATACAATTCAGACATTACAAAAACTATAAATAGTTAAAATTCTGATAAGAATTAAATCCCACTGTAACTTTACAGAAACACAGGATTAAATAAATGTATGGTAAGCTCTTATGTAACTGTACTATCTCACTTCAAGAGGGTGCTCTTGCAGCAGGTTACACCATAAGTAAAAAGTCTCAATCAGTACAAGGACAAAAACTTGATGGAGGGGCAGAGAAAAGAGACCAAAAGCTGAGTTCCTCATGACAGTAGGCCCTGAAGGACAGCAAGGCCAAGCCTGTCCTGCACCTGGAGGCAATGTCCAAACTGTAGTGCTTAATGAAAGTGTAGACTGAACTCCAGGTGACAGCAGCTCAGATATGTGCCACTGACACATTTCTCAATGATGCAAAGGAAGCAGCAACTCCCCTGTTAGAATGGCCTTACAGAGCCCAGTAAAGGCTTATCGATTTCTGGTAACAGTAAATGATAAGGTGAATCAACCACTTGGATAATGTCTGTTTAGAAACAGGCACCCCTAGCATCCTTGGGGTGAATGAAAAAGTCCAGGTATGAGATAAGTAATAATGCAGGACCCGGTGGACATCCAGAGTATGTAGGGGGACCTCCCCTCAATTTGAATGCTCTGGATAATCAACAGGAAGGTGGATATCTTGGTTAAGGATAAATTCGTACACCACCTTGGGCAGAAACTTATGATTAGTCTGCAAGGGTACCTGGTCCTTATGGAAAACTAAATAAGGCTCTTTACACATCACAGCCTGAAGCTCGGAAATCCTCCGAGCAGATGTAATGGCAACCAGAAATAAAGCTTTCCACAACGGAAAGTGTAGCTCACAGTCTGCAACTGGTTTGAAAGGAGGCAGAGTGAGTTTCTACAAAACAAACAAGAAGGTCCCATGGGGAACGGGGTCCCTGATGGTAGGCTTTGGATGCAGAATGTCCCACAGGAAAGTGTGGGATAAATCAAGCTGAGTAAGGGTCTTGCCCTCCATTGCTGTATGGTAAGTGGACACAGCAGAAAGATGCACCTTAATAGAGGAATAGCTGAGGCCTGAATCCAATAGGTGGAGAAGGTACTCCAGGACCAAGTTTACCAGGCAAGTAAAGGGCCTGAGGTGGCGAGCAGTGGCCCAGATGCAAAACCGCTTCCACTTCATCACACAGGTGGCTCTAGTTAGGGCTTTCGAGCTGCAACTAGGACATCTGCACTCTTGCTGAGACTCCAAACCGAGAGATGGCTAAGTCTGCAGGAGCCATGCATGCAGCTGCAATGATCTCAGGTTCGGTGAACCAGTGACCCTTTCTCCTGGGAAAGCAAGTGCAAACTCAGAGGCAGGGGGAGCAGGGGCTCCACTGCCAGCTGTTGAAGTAGAGGGAACCAGATCTGTTGGGGCCTGAAGGGAGCAATCAGGATCATATCCACTCCTTCCTACTGCAGTTTGAGGGGAACTCTCTGAATTAATGGAAAGGGAGGAAAGGTGTAAAGGAATCTCCCTGTCCAGCAGAGGGGCAATGCGTCTTGCCAGAAAACACCAGGCCCTGGATCTAGCGAGCAGAAACTGGGCAGTTTTGCGTTGAGTGGGGATGCAAAGGGGTCTAACTTGGGTTGACCCCATCTGTCAAAGAGCTCTTCTACGACTGAGTGGGAAAGCTCCCACTCATGGGCTTTGGACTGAGACTGGCTGAGGTTGTTAGCCAAGGTATTTTGAACACCTGGAACATGCACAGCTGAAAGTTACAACTGGTGTTCAGTTACCCACTACAATACCCTCATGGCCTCTCTGCAGAGGGGATAAGAGTGTGTCCCCCCCCCCGCTTGTTGATGTAAAAGACCACCGACATGTTGTCCATCTGGATGAGGAGGTGGCCTGGGGCTAGGTCCATCTGCAGAGCTTGCATGGCATAGAGGATCACCCTCATCTCCAATACGATATGAGGGGATTTCTCCAACACAGACCATGTGCCTTGAGTTCTGCTGCCAGCAAGGTGGGCTCCCCAGCCCATGCCAGAAGCATCCATGGTCAGAGACTGAGCGGGTGTCAGCCTTCAGAAGTGCATTCCCATGGAAAGATTGGATGGAATAAGCCATCATTCTAAGGCCTGGTGGACTGGAATTGAGACCCTGACAAGTTGGTCGAGGTTGTCTGATCGTTGGTCCCACTGGACACGTAATTCCACTGGATTACTCTCATGTGCAGCCTTGCTAACAGCATGGTTGTGATGGCCGCTGCATGTGACCTAGGTGTCTGAGGATCGATCTGGCTGGAACTAGGCTGGCAGAAGAAACCACCTGTGCCTGAGCCCAGAGGTGATCTGCCCTGTCCTCAGGGAGAAAGGTTTTCCTTTGGACGGCATCCAGGAGGGTAGCATGTCGGACAATGACCCAAGAACAGTGAAATACCACCACAGCAACAAATCTCACTGGGTCGAGATATTTTGCAGTAGTGGGCCACTGTGACCTGACACTGCAACTCCCGGTGTTCGCCGCCCACCCCACAAAAAAACACTTTACAATGTCAGGAACAATGCTGACTGTCGTCATTGTTCCCGTCACTGTTGGGGGTGTTGATGTTGACACCCTCGATATATTGATGTGGAACCTTCCAGGAGAGCCCCTATAAACTGAAGCCTCTAGCTGGGCCATGGGGAGGACTTCAGAAGGTTTAGTGTGATCCCTACTTCTCGGAATAGAGAAAAGGTGTCTTTCAAAGTCTGAAGCAGTTTGTCCCTGGAGGAGGCTGCAAGGAGCCAATCATCCAGGTATGGGAAGACGTAATGGCCCATTCTCCTGAGAGCTGCGACCACCATGAGGCACTTGTTAAAGACTCGGGGGCCGATGACAGGTTGAAAGGCAGGGCCTGAAACTGGTAGTGTTACCCTTGAAAAAGGAACCACAGGAACTTTCAGTGGGGTTGGGCGGTCAGTATGTTAAGGTACACATGCTACATGTACAGAGAGGCTAGCCAGTCTCCTTGATGAGAGAGGGGAATCAGGCCTGGAAGGGTCACCATCTGGAACTGTTTGAATTCCACGAGCCTGTTCAGGTTTCTGAGGTCCAAGATTGGTTGCAAATCCCTGTTTTCTTGGGAACCAAGAAAAATGGGAATGGTATCCCTTTCCTTTGAGAGGTTGGAACTGGCTCTATAGCATGCTTGTCCAGTAGAGCCAGGATTCTCTTGAATGAGAGCTGTGTGTGATGGGGAATAGTAAGAGGTAGCAGAAGATTGTCCGCTGGTACCTTGAGGAACTCCGTCATGTGTCTGCTTTGGATGAGTTGCAGGACCCACTGATTGGATGTGATTCTGCTCCAGCCCTCCAGATAGAGGGAGAAGCAACCCCACCACTGCCTCTCCCAGGAGTTTGGCTGAGGGAGAGGGTCTGGCAAGGAGTCATGGGTAGTGTTTGGGGTGAGTAGGGCAGTCTGAGAGGACTTGGCGGCCCTAGGAGCAGAACCTCCCAAGTTCTGGGAGGTTGCCTTGCACTTGAAGGCCTCTCACTGTTGTTGCTGGTTTCTGTACTGTTGACTGGAGGAGCACCTGAAGGACTGATGCCGAAAGGGCTTCTGATTGGACCGATACATAGTCTGTAGAGACCGAATGGCTTTGCCCGAGTCTTGGAGACAAGTGATGATCTTTTCAGACTCTTTTCCAAAGAGGATTGAACCCTTAAAGGAGCATCCATGATGCCAGCTTGGACATCCTGGGAAAATCCTGAAACTCGCAACCAGGAGTGCCTTCTGATACAGACTCCGGTAGCCGCAGCTCCAGTCGCAGTATCTGTGGAATCATAGGAGGATCTGAGCATATGGGTACTAATGTCCAAGCTGGTTTTGAGGAGGTTTAGCAGTTCGGACTTCTGTGAGGCATCCAGAAGTGCCTGAGCTAGCTCAATGTTGTGGTCCTAAAGGGCATTTTGAAACCGGACCATGTGTGTAAGGAAATTGAGGGAACGGATGGTACATGTGGCAGAAGAGTACACCTTCCTGCCAAGTTGGTCCAACTGTTTTGACTCCTTGTCAGGGGGTTGTGTGCTCAAATGTCTAGGTCTCTTAGACCTGTCGTGGGCAGCTGTGATCACCATGGCATCCACCAGGGGTTGCTCACCTAAGAAAGGTTCCTCCCTGTGGGCCCAGTACTGGTGATCTGACTGTTTGAGTACAATAGAAGAGGTAGACGGATGCTATCAAGCAGCCTTGGTGACATCCTGAAAAGTTATTCTGGGTATGGTGCAAGACGTCCATGAACAATGGCTCATTGGGCAGGGACCTGAGGGAATCCTTATGGTCAGGAGGTGAAGGAGCTCCCCCTGGGGAAGAGGACCCTGATGTGGAGGAAGAGCTATGGCTCGAATCCTCTGACGAAGTGGATCTGGAGCACAAACGGCGGTACCAATGTCCCTTGGAGTGGTGTCAGTGCTGGCCAGACAACCCCTAGGAAGAGTGGTGTCTCCTGCCTCTGTGGTCAGAGCAACCCCTGCTTCAGTCATCAGGTTGAGGGGTAGGCCTTTTATTAGGAGGTACCTTGGAAGATGTGGGCTCCTGAATGGGTGAAGCAGGCCTTGGCGGAAGGAAGTCATCCTTTATGGTATTTCACCATGAGGAATACCAGTTCTAGGGCCAGTCCTCTTCAATGTCTTCATCAGTGACATTGCATATGAGCTGGAGGGAAATGTTTGCCTGTTTGTGGATGACACCAAGATATGCAACAGGGTGGATACCCCAGAGAGGGTGGAAAAGATAGAACGGTTGGCGAGATGGTCAGATGCATGGCAACTAAGGTTTAACATGAAATGTGAAATTATGCACATGGGGAGCAGAAACCCTGAAGCAAGCTACAGGTTGGGGAGCTGTTGGTTGTTACTATGGAAGAGAGGGACTTGGGAGTCATAATCACAGACGACTTGAAGGCCACAAAGCAGAGGGCCAATGCGGTGGGGAAGACTATTGGGCTGTTGGGGTGTATTGGAAGGGGAATCACAAGCCAAAAGAGGGAGGTGATAGTTCCACTGTACAGGACCCTGGCGAGGCCTCACCTTGAGTACTGTGTCCAGTTCTGGAGGCCACACCTTCGTAAGGATATTAACAAAACAGAGACAGTGCAGAGGAGGATGACCAAAATGGTGAAGGGTCTGCATCAAGCCTTATAAGGAAAGAGTTAGAGACCTCAATTTGTACATGCTGGAGCAAAGAAGGGAGAGGTGACATGATAGAAACATTCAAATACCTCAAGGGCACGAAGAAGGTGGAAGGGACAGCATATTCCAGTTTAAAAGTAGTACCAGAACGACTGGGCATGATATGAGACTGATGGGTGGCTGCATAAGGATAATGTCAGGAAGTTATTTTTCACAAAGAGGGTGGCGGATACGTGGAATAGCCTACCCCAGGAAGTGGTGGCCACCTGTATGGTGGCAGGCTTCAAACATGCATGGGACCGGAATAAAGGAATATTAGAGATGGGAAGAAAAGCTAAAGCCAGTGACCAGATAGGGTCTCTAGCTGCTCGCCTCGGTAGCATAAACGGGCAGATTGAATGGGCCTGGTGGCCCTTATCTGCAGACAGTGTCTATGTATCTAGGAAAATAGATCCTTGACATCAGACAGTGGGATTTTGAGTTCTGGAGGAACATCCAGCGTCAGAGGGGCCGACAGGCCTGGCGTCAGTCCTTGGGGTAGTGCCAGTGTCTGTGGGATGGGAACCACCAGTGTCTGAGGTATTTGGGTTCCATCGGCCAGAGGAGGGGTCTGATTGGTTGATGGTGTACCTGGTGTCGATCGCACCTCATAGCAGTGATCAGCCGATGACTGTCAGGAGATCGGCGACGCTGGATTAGAGGTCACATGAAGAGACACCGGGGATACCGGCATCAAAAAAATGGTCATCTGCTGTTGTTAGTCCAGTGTGGTGGCTGACTAGGGGACCAAAGTCCAGAGGGAGAACTGAGAGGTCACACTTCTCGGGAAGGGGAGCACTTGGCCCTGGCATCAGTCCGGGGTGTCAGTGCTGGAGGAGGAGGCTGACTTGGATGTTTGGGCCAGCCCAGCAACAGGCATCATTCTGTCACCTGGGGTGGAGCCAGCTGTGCCACCTGGCTGCAGGTCCAAAGATTGGGAGGAGGGCCAGAGTTTCAGGGGCTGAAGGGATGGGGCCGAGGCCCTGGACCCCGAAGAACTGCCATCCAACATCCGGATCAGGGCGGGTGGTTTTACTACCATTAACATGGTAAGAGAGTGAGCTGCCTGGGAGGCTGAGTATGAGCTCCCACAAGAGGTGGACCCGGAGCCATTGCCCAACTTATGCGGGGACCAGGAACGTGAGTCTGAGGAGGACTTGTCCTTATGCTTATCTTTATGTTAATGCTTCCCTGAAGATTTCTCGTGAGGTGAAAAGCCCTGTCCCTGGGCTTCCTTCTGCATGGCAGCCAATTTCTGTTCTAGCAAGAAGGCCTTGAGGGCTTTTTGGTGGCGAATCCTGGTCCTGCTGTTAAATTTCTGGCAGGCCTTGGCGTTGTGAGCTGGGCCGAGGCAGAAAAGGCAGGTCGAATGGCCATCTTTCTTTTTTTTTTAACTTGTCTCTTTATACTCTCCCCACCCCAGCACTGGAGTCCTCACAGATGGGAGATGCCTAGGCACTCCTGCTTCTCCACCTACCTAGCCCCAGAGGACCCCCAGGTGGGTACTAGGTGGGGTCCGAGCACCTCAAGAACTTCTTGTTTCATCAGGTCACCCAATCGAGGTCAGGCAGGTGGGAGCATTCAGGGTTCATGTCAGAGCTCCTTCCCCTCGGCGCTCCGGTGCTTCTTTCCGCCATTTTCTCCCCTGCGTATGGTGTGCACCTCAACGTCAAGGCTCTATGCACTGACGTCCACCACATGCCTCGACCTGTCCCTCCTGCGACTGCAGGACTTGTTGTACCCCAGGCCACCACTTGGGGTCAGACAAATTGTGGACCTTGGTCCCCTCCCTACCCCCGGAGAAGATGAGCAGTCATGGGATGCTCAAGCCATCTCCCAGCTGGCCCTCCAGTGGCCCAGGCTTGTTCCCAAACCTGGGTTGCTGGCATCACGAACAAGTGCAACTGCTGAGCCGGCAGGCCCGGCTTGAATAGCCATCTTTTGATGGTATTTGTTTGCCGCAGGTGCACTTGGACTGGTGCCGCTCGATGGCGGACAACAGGAAGATGACATACAGAGTAAAAAACTATTTAAAGAAAGAAAAATAAATGAGTTAAAAATGCTGTAAAAATGGTGGTTGAACTAGGCAGAAGACATCCGTGGAGCCGATGTGCATGGGTCAACAGCGGAAAAAGAACTGAGGTAGTGCTGGGGGACCTCCTCTTTTATTCCATACATGATGTCAGGTGGTCCCCTGCTGTAGACTGCTAGCGAGAAGTTTTCTTTGGGGTCCTGGTGCCTGCTGGCTTCAGTCCTTATGGTGTAACCTGCTGCAAGAGCTCCCCCTGGAAGTGAGATCCAGTTGTTGGGCAGGACTATAGGAGAGATCCTTTATTGTTGTGAAATGCACCTTGGATTCTTTTACTTTCACCTGGACACCCACCAGGACAGCGCCAGAGATGGCAAGCAGGAACCTCGGTTTAACGTTTCATTCAAAGGATGGCATACCCAGACATTACATCATCCCTCAGTACTGCACTTGGGTGTCAGCATTTATGGTATGAGCCCAATCCAGGTATGGGACTAGAACCTAAAACTTTCTGGCCCAGAGGAAGATGTGCTACCAGTTGAGCCACGCTGACATGGTACTGCACTTACCACAACTGTGTAAGCAGAAACATCCACCAATTTTAATAAAAGGCCAGTAAAGATGAAACAGGAACAGAACTGAAACCAGTATTCAAAGAGAACATAACCCTTGTTTTAAAATTGTTTTCATATATTTGTAAATTTGGATATGTGAAGCCTGTTTAATATCCCTAGTAAGTAGTTAATGTGTTTGCTTTGAAATAGTCCTAGTTTTCCTTTTTTCCCACCCAGTATTTATAGCATAATTATAAAACCCAGAACGCAGTGACATCTGATGCAACAGAGAACGTGATGACAGAAAAGGACCACCAGGCCCACCCAGTCTGCCTTGCTAGCTGCTAGAACGTTGCTATTTCCTACTGCCCCCCACCAGATCTAAAGACCCTTATGTCTATCCCATGCTCTCTTGAACCCCCCACAGTTCTTGCCCCCACCACCTTCTCCTCTGGGAGTCTGTTCCAGTTATTCACGACCTTCTATGTGAAATAGAAGTTGCTAATGTTTCCTGTCAACCTCCCCCCCTACTATCTGCATATCATGCCCCCTTGTTTTTGATTGCTCCTTTAGCTGGAATATGTCCCCTACTGGCACACCCTGTTAATACCCTCGATATATTTGAAGGTCACAATCATGTGTCCCATTTCCATTCTTTGTTCTAGGGAGTACATGTTTAGGTTCCTCAGCCATTCCTCGTATGACAATTGACTGAGGCCCTTCACTATTTTTGTCGCCCTCCTCTGAATGTGCTTCACTCTATTGGTATCCTTCTTGAGATACAGCCTCCAGAACTGGACCCCATACTCAAGATGTGGCCTGATAGGAGGAGGGTGGGGCTGGCCTGGTGGGGAATGGAAAGGAGGGCGGATTGGGATAGTGGGACAAGGAGATGCCCTGGGGTAAATGGGTCCAGGAAAGGGGTCCTCCTGCCTGGTTCCCATACTCATGGCTCTGCCTGCAGCAGGCAGGTATCACAGTCTTCCTTGGTGACTCATCCTACTCGGGTGGTGTTATGTAATGCCAGGTCCATTAAGAACAAGATTGCTATAATAGTGGATCTTGTTGGGTCATCGGACCTGGCTTGCATCACAAAGACCTGGCTGGATGAGAAGGCTGGCCCAGTTTTGGCCTCAGCTATTCCAGCCCGGTACTCGGTGATGCACCGCCCGAGGATGGATCGTAGGGGTGGGGGAGTTGCCATCTGTTTAAGATCGGAATTGAACCTAGTGGAGGTACCAGTGGTGACCACCAACTCCTTCAAATGTATCATGGGTGAGGGTGTGGGGTGCAGGACTCTTCTCATCTACCATCCACCAGGAGATGGGAAAGTTTTCCTGCAGCAAGTTTGCGGACTTCTTTGTCAACCTGACATTGGGATCCCCAGATGGCTGATCCTGGGGATTTCAATGCCTGGGTCAACAATGAACTCTTGCAGTATGGTCAAGACTTCCTCCAGCTAATGGGTTTAATGGGCCTCACACAGGTTATTTCTTCCTCGACCCATATTAGAGGTCATTTGTTGGACTTGGTGTTCCCTCCTAGGGATGGAGATATCCAGCTTGGTGGTGGAACCAGTTGGGTGGTCTGACCATCACACCATTGGGTTCAGTTTCACAGCAGGCTGGCCCTAAGGAGATGGTCTGGTACTGCCCTTTGAGGGTTTTCTCCGGATGGCCTAATGGTGGTGCTGAACCTATCAGGTTTACCGAGTGAATACATGGATCCTGGGGTCCTGGTACTTGCCTATAACAAGGTGGTAGTAGCAGCCCTGGATTTCATTACTCCTATTTGTGCTCGTCCCCTCACTCTTTGCCCAAGGTCTCCTTGGTTTGATGAGAACTTGAGGGAGTTGAAGAGAGTGGGACGAAGGCTAAAGAGGAGCTGGCAGAAGTCGGGCCTGGAGTGTGACAGACTTAGATTGATGGACAATTATGGGGTCTATCAATTAGCAATTACCATAAGAAGGCAGAATTCCTGTCCAGGAAACTGCTGCTGCACAGAATCGACCAGCCAGCTCTTCTGGACTGTGGACAGATTGTGTAATCCAATCTGTCTCCAGCCCGGGAGTGCCTTTTCACAAGAATGGTGTGAGAAGTTTGTTCGATTTTTGCAGATAAAGTTGCCACAATCAGGTCCGGAGTCCATTTGACCTCTAATGGGAGTTGCGGTGGTCAGCAGGAGATGTTGGGGACACAGTTTGCCTGGTATGACTTCTGCCTGCCCACAATCAGTGATATTGTGATGTTTATCCAGTTATTGCAACCAACCAACTGTAGTTTGATGTGGGCCTCTTTGTAGGCTGTGTGGATAAAATTGGCCCGGTCCTTGCTGAGATAGTCTGGAGGTTCTTTGGAAAGGGGATCTTTCCGATCCCTGAAGGAGGTCGTGGTTCGTCCCTCCTTAAAAACCCTCCTTGGACCCAGACTGCTTGGCAAGCTACAGGCCTGTCTCTGTCCTGCCCTTTGTGGGTAAGGTTATTGAGAAGGTGGTTGCATCGCAGCTGAATGATCATTTGACCAGCCACAATGTCTATGATTTTCTCCAGTCCAGATTTAGGAAGAGATACAGTACCGAAACAGCCCTTGTCCGGGTACTAAATTACCTGCTAATAGCAAGGGATCGAAGGACCCATTCCATATTGGCCCTCCTAGATCCCTCTGCGGCATTTGACACTGTAGACCATGGAGTGCTGTTGGAGCACCTGTTGTTCATCTGTGGACTGTCCGGTACAATCCTCAGGTGGTTTTGATCATTCCTTGAGGGAGGGCCAACAGCTGATCGAGGAGGCTGCATGCTGTGTGAGCTTGGGATTTCTACGATAGCAGGGCTATCTAAAAGCCTTTTTTCCTTTATTAACAGTATGCCACTGTTTTTTTTAAATATTAGATAGTCTTACCGGTCTATCTTGTGTCTCCTTGGTCTGGCATTTTGCTCCCTAGTGTTATCTTTTTACTACAGGAAGAAGCTCATACTGGCAGGGCCAGTGATGCCAGAGTGGGCAGATTGTGGGAACTGGAGTGGCCCTTTGGGAAGGCTTGAACAAAGGAGAGAGTCTGTCAGCATATCCTGGGTCCGAAAACTGGATTGGTGTTAAGAGTGTCAAGAGTGGTACATACTAAGGTAAGTTCAAGAGTGAGAAGGCAAAAGCCCATAGTGCTCTTATACTAAACCATAAATAGTAGGAAAGATCATACACACTGCCTATTAGTCTATTTAAATATACTTTTAGTTTCACTAATAACAACTTGGAGTGGTAATTTATTCCATGGACCAATGACTCTGAGAGTAAAGAAATATTTTCGACTGATGTGTGAGAATGGTTTTCTCAGTAACTGCAAGGGATGTCCCCTTGTAGTGTGATAATAGTTTTTAAAATCCAGTCCTAGTTCACATAAAAGATAGAGATCTTGGACAATGTCATATAACAACATAAGATCACCCCGAAGACGACGAGTGGAGAGAGGCATAAGTTTTAAGGTGTCTAATCTACACTCATATGAAACAGTATGTAGCCCAGAGTTTTTTGTAAATTTTCTCTGACTGTTTCAGTAAATGACCTTCAGATTTTGTATGAGCATCAGAGCTGGGAGGTGTATTCTAAATGTGGTCTGGCATATGCTCGATACAATGGCAACAGCACCTTGCACTCCTAGATCTGATGTTACGTAAAATAGACCATACAACTTTATTGGTTTTATTGATAATACCATGTACATGTTTGTTATGGGACAGATTATCTGAGATTATAATACCTAAATCCCTTTCATCAGATGTTTTCAGGTAATGATCCAGCCAATGAATATGGAAAATGCAAGTGTTTAGTGCATAAATGCATTACTTTACATTTGAAAATGTTTAAAGTCTTACCCCAATTTTTCACCCATGAGGTAATGTAATCAAGATAATTTTGGTTAATGTTAGCCTGGGAAACAGAGGCACAGGGTCCACCTTTTAACGTCATCAGCATATTTTGTAGTAAAAGAAGAACAACCTAAAGTTAAATCTGCGATAAATGCTTGAAAAAGACAGGGGCCCAAAACTGAACCCTGGGGCGCCCCACTGGACACATTGCCCTTAGCTGAGTTTTTCCCATCGATGACAACTTGTTGGGTCCGTTTTTGCAGTCAATTATTTATCCATTTCACAATGAAGCTGTTTATATTTAACTTGCAAAGTTTAGTAGTTAAAGCCCAATGTGGCCTTGCTAAAATCTATAAATATGACATCACAAGGCATACTCTTATCAAGGGAAAAACTGAAATGTTCATAAAAACATATTGGATTAGTTAAACAACTTCTGCCTCTTTTAAAACCGTGTTGCTCTGGATCATAAAGATCAAGGTTGGGATATATCAAATCTTTAATAAGGCTTTCTAGAAGTTTACAAACAGAGGAAGTCAAACTAATAGGCCAATAGTTTTCCCAGTTGTTTTTGGGGTCTATTTTATGAATAGGAATCACATCTGCCTTTCTCCAATCGTGTGGAACATAATTACTGGCCAGAAAATATTCAAATATTATTTTTAAAGGGCCAGTGATAGTATCTGCTAATAGAAATAACAGATGACTGGCTATACTATCTGGACCTGGACTATATTTTCCTTTGAATGTTAATAATTTGTTCTTGATAATGTCTGTGGGGAAACAAACAGGTGGAACATTATCAGTTTTGAGCAGAACATCATCAGAAGTGTGTTGGGATTTACTAGTGAAAATTTTACAAAAATTATTGTTAAATAACTCAGCTATACTTATAGGATCATGGTTCAAGGTGTCTTTTTCAAGTAAGGGACCCACTTGGCATGTGGGTTTCTTCAATGAATTAATATATGAATAGAAATGTTTGCTATTTGTTTTTTTAGCATTCAATGCCAAATTGTGTTCCCACCTGGATGTAGCCTTTTTGATCATATTCTTACTTTTTTTTTGTTTAGATATGAATATATGAGTCCCGATTTGAAGTAGATTTATTTTTCAGGTATCTAACATACTTTTTTCGTTTTAACCTAATAATTCTTTTTATTGATAGGTTCATCCATTTTGGAACTTTTTTATGATTTACGTTTTTGAACTTAGATGGAATATATAAATCTCTCAGATGGCAAATAATGTCCTTAAAACTTTCCGAACAGTGAACAGGAGAGGAACCAACAAGTATAGACTCCCAGTTCATTTTCCCAATAATATCCTTCATAGCTGTCAAATCTTCTGTCATATAAATATATTTTGGTGGAGTTAGAATTATAAACATTTTTTGTAATATCGAAAGTGACAGTATTGTGATCACTTTTCCCTATGGGATCACTAATCTGGATAATATCCAACAATAGATCATTGTCACAAAGTACAAGGTCCAGAATACTGTTGCCTCTAGTTGGAGTAAATATGTTCTGCTTGAGGCCTAGCTGGGTGCATGTATTCAATAACCTATTTCCAGGACTGGTGTTAGCACTTAGATGCAGCCAATCTGTTTCACCTAGATTGAAGTCTCCGGTGACAACAATATTTCCTAAGGCTTTTGCCTGTTCAATTTCACTTAATATAGCTTATAATATGTCAACTGGAGAATTCGGAGGATGATAGCAGGAACCTAAAATAAGAACATCAGATGTGACAGAAATATTTTGACCCAAAAAGTCTCAGTTTGTTTGTCATGTTTTTTGATACTCTTAGTGATATTAATTGAATTTAGTTGATTTTTAACAAATAAAGTAACTCCCCCTCCTTTTCTATTAGTTCTATTATGTGTATAATAGTGCCAAACCCAGACTGCCCAGCATAGAAGCGGCTCCCCGTGATAGGGGTAAGCCCTTGCTGCCACAACCAGATTGCTCCCACGGTTGGACGGTGGTCCTGAATCCACCGACCACAGTGCCAAACCCAGACTCCCCTGCATAGAAGTTGTTCCCCGTGATAGGGGTAAGCCCTCGCTGCCACAACCAGATTGCTTCCATGGTCATACGGCACTCCTGAAGCCGCCGACCACAGCGCCAAACCCGGACTCCCCAGCATAGAAGGTATGGACACCAGCCACCCAAATCGGAATTCAGGTGCTTCCCAGAGATCAATTCAATTGGGCCAGAGACTCGCCTTTTGAATTGGGCTTTTCTCCACCCTAAAAGACTCAGCTCTGACCTGTTTTTTTCCCCTAGAACTTGCCTTTCTGCTTCTGTAAGACCTGACTGTAATTTAAAGTGTTAGTTTCCAGTTGTTTAAGTGATTATAGCCCTGTTAGCAAAGTTAGAACTGAAAAGTGTTTACCGGCCACTCCTTCACACTGAAATTAAGTACCCCCTTTTGTGTTGATAATTCTCTGTCTCCCTGTGTGTAGCATCCTTTGTCTGACCCTGTCCCTAGCTGCCTTTAAATACTGTCCCTTTCTTTCTCCCTCCAGCGGCTCCCTGTGATAGGGTTAAGCCCTTGCTGCCACAACCAGATTGCTCCCATGGTGGGACGGCGCTTCTGAAGCTGCCGACCGCAGCGCCAAACCTGGACTCCCCAGCACAGAAGGTACAGACACGAGCCACCCAATCGGAACCCAGGCATTTCCCACAGATCAATCCCGATTGGCCCAGAGACTCGACTTTTGAATTGGGCTTTTTTCCACCCTAAAAGACTCAGCTCTGATCTGTTTTTTCTCCCCACCCAGCCCTCCATTAAATACGCTCTTGTCCCACCCCCTGCTGCCCCTGCAGCCTATTCATTGGTCCTCAATTGGGCCAATCATAGTGTCCTATTTCTTCAACAGGTTATGGTGCTCTCCTTATCTTGCCTTTATACAGCACCCTCCTATGTAACTATGGCACATTGCATTTTTAGCATTGTCTTATTCTTCTATTGTGCACCCAGTGTCCTCTGCATAAATGATGCAAATGGTCCCAGCCCATTCACTGCACCCTTGATATCAGCTAGACCGACCCACCATCAGGGCACTTTACTTATCTCATTGCGCTCCCCTCTGCAAGTGTACACCCCTCTATTTCCTCCCCTTCACCTGTTGCTCCCCTCTCCCTTGTCTCTCAGAGTGCTCTCTCTTCTTCCAATAAACTTTTACACTGCCCGGACTTATAACAGTACATATTGGCTGTCTTGGTCTACTACCAAAAAGTGGTGCAAAAGGAACAAAGCCTTTAGGCCCCTCTTGAGTGCACTCAAGAAATTGTTACTCCTGCTCTCTTTATGCTCAGGAAACATGGAACTAAGTCCAGGCCCGCCCACCTTGTTTGCCTCTCCTACTGAATTTGCAACAGCATCAGGGCTTAAACTAATGCTAGTTAATATCCTAAGCCTGCCTAAAAAAATCGACCAACTGCAAGCATGGGTCCTACATATTAAACCTGATCTCATTATTATCATCATCACAGAATCATGGCTAAAAAATTCTAATTTAGACCAACAAGTTACCCTCCTGGGCTGCAAGTTGTTTAAGGCAGATAGTGGGAATAAGGGTGGGGTAGTAGTTATATACACCAAATCCAAGTTCACAGTTAGTGACATCCAGTGCATCTCGAAATGCAAGGAATGCGAAATTGTCTCCTTAAAGTTACACCTTCCCTCCATAGAATGCATCACTATTATTGGTTGCTATAGCCCCCCTAGTGGCAGAACTGACCTCCTTAATTCCCTCAAATCCCTGACTGCAGCCACTAACTCTGAAGTACTAATCCTTGGGGGATCTCAATATGGACTGGCTATCACCCCAATCCCTTAGACTTAAGTCTCTCTCTGATGAACTTGGTCTTACCCAATTAGTATCGGAACCTACCAGGGTCAGCAAGTCAAACATAGCTAACAGCTCACTCCTCAATATTATATTATCATCCCACCCCCAAAAAATCCAACACTGCAGTTTTTTACAATGACATGAGTGACCATGGTATTGTAGTCTGTACAAGGCTACAAACAAAAACTCGTCACCAACCTAAGATCATAATTAAACATTTATTCCGTAAGTTTAGCATGTTGAACTTCCTCAAAGACCTTAGTCAGGTTAGATGGCAAAAACCTCTATCTCTCCAAAACACCTGATGAGGCGATGATGGTCCTAAATGACAATCTCATCTCTCTAACAAACAAACATGCACCGTTCATCGAGGTCAGGACACGAAACACCTCACATCCCTGGTTCTCTGACGAGCTGAAGAACGCGCTCTCCAATAGAGATAAATTATGGGCTAAAGCTAGGCATTCCAAAAGCCCATTGGATTGGCAGGCCTTTAGAACTGCCAGGAATAACTCCATTAAATGAATCTGCTCTGCTAAAGCTAACTTCTACGTTTCCACTTTCAAGCAGGCCAAAGGGGACCCCCAAAAATATGGTAGCCCCTCAAGACTATTGAACGGTGGCCGGTGGCCCCCCTACCAACCAAGATTATTAAAAATGGCATGGTGTTGGAAAACAGTAATCAAATCCTGGATGAACTCAATTCCCACTTTGTCACTGCTGACCTAGCTTTGGCTCATCTCCGTATGCCGCACATGCCAATAGCCAGGGTAATACAATTTCAACGTCCACAGAAATTAGTTACCCCTTTCAGCTGTGCCCTCTAAACTATAAAGAAGTCAAAGATTCTCTCAAGTACCTAGACACTAAAAAAGTGCAGGGATGATGGAATTGATCCGCTTTTCCTAAAACTTGGGTTCACCTACCTTACGGCCCAATCTTACATATTTTCAACCTATTTCTCTTCTACAGTACTGTCATGCTGAAATCAGCCCTTATCCTGCCCTTATTTAAATCTGGGGACCCATGTGGCAATTAATTATAGGCCTATATCTATCTTGCCTATCTTCTCAAAAATATTTGAAAAACTGATCTTCACACAACTAAAGCATCATCTAGAAACCTACTCACTCCTGAACCCTGGCCAATCTGGTTTCTGCTCCAACCACAGTACTGTCACCGCTTTGGCTAAAGTAACTGATGACTGATTCTCAGCCATGGACGCTAAGAAGATCATGGGAGCTGTCTTTTTAGATCTTAGCAAAGCTTTCAATACTGCAGACCATAACTTAGTCAAAAACAGCCTTGCTAAAATAGGTGCCACCCGGCCAATTATTCAGTGGTTTAGTAGTTACCTTTCAGAAAGGTTGCAAAAAATCATAGCAGGTGGCCTGTTATCCCCCCCAACCGATTACCAGGGGAGTCCCCCAAGGCTCTGTCTTAGGCCCCATACTATTCTCTCTATATATTAATGACCTTGACCACCTTATATCCAAATCCAAATTGCATATCTTCGCCGATGACACTGTCCTCTATACTTCTGATGCCTCATTGACTCACGTCAGGGATGTCCTCCAAGCTGACTTTGCCCAGCTTGAAGCAAACCTCATCAATGCTAAACTCCTCTTAAATGCTAAGAAAACCAAAGCAATGATCTTCTGTCCTTACAAATCTCCTTCCATAACTACCAACATGCATAATGACTTTATAATGACTTCTCTAGGTGAGCATTTAGAAGTCACCCCAAATTCAAATACCTCGGATTTTGGTTAGACAATAAGCTTGCCTTCATGGAACACCTTGATGATCTAATCAAAAGACTAAAATAAGGCTAGGCTTCCTCTCACTGTAACCGGTCTGTCTTCCCAACTGAGATCAGAACTAAGCTTGTCCAAGCGACTTTCCTTCTGTTACTAGAATATGGGGATATAATCTATAACTCTGCTACAACCTCAAAACTTAATAAACTTGACATCCTCTATCACCATGCAATGTGCTTCATTATGAACTCCCCATACTGGACACACCATTGTGACCTGTACTCAGCTGTAGGTTGGACGTCCCTTACCACTAGACGCATTCTCCATGCTAGTGCATGGACTTTAATGCTTCTCCTTAACAAGCTTCCGAGCTACCCAGCTTCCATCATCCATACCTGCCACAGTGCATATGCACTCAGAAAATCAGATTTTATCTCCTTGGATGTCCCAAAGGCCTTCACCTCATTCAGCAAGCGTGCATTCTCTGCTGCCCTCCCGGTTATCTGGAATTGGCTACAATCAACACTGAAACGATCTAATCTAGTCTTTGTTAGTCTTTTCAAAAAGTTAACTTTAGAAAAAATAAAAGATGTCTGTAGTTGTCATTAAAAAAAACTGTTCTTTTCTTATGATAGCATAAGCCTACTGTTAGTCATAAGATCCATGTGAACTGAACCAGCACTTTATGTATGAGTGTGGTGACTTGCGTTATGAGTTATAGAGTAATGCCTGTATACCTGCTACTCATGTATCCAATCAGCACTTGTATTCTTGTTGAGTGCATTTGTTGTATGTTTCTGTTTGTCCATTAGTATATGTTTTACAGGACCTCCTTGTAAATGAGCTTGCTCAATGGAGTTTTTTTCCTGCAATAAACTTGAACTTGAACTTGTATAAATAGTAAAACCAGGTATATTCATTTCCCAAGATGACCTATCATCACCCCAAGTTTCACTAATTGAGATGATATCAATATTATCTTGACTGATTCTACATTTTAATTCATCCAGTTTTTGATTCAGACACCTAACATTGAAACTTAAACAATGCAATTGTTGACTTTTCATTGTGCATGCATTTTCATGGCTGGTTTTAGAAATGGTGACATGTCCACCATCTCACCCCTGGAATTCAGTTTAAAAGATTATTAATAGATGAAAGGAATGGTTTTCCCAGGACAGCATTACCACATATGCTTAGGTGTAGACCATCAATGCAGTATAACTCAGAATGATATTCAAATTTTTCCCAATGGGTTATGCAAGTAATGTTTTGTTGCAGGCACCATTTCCTTAGCCATTCATTTATGATTTTATTTTTTTTTTATTAAGGAAAGGTGAGAAACGATGAATAGGTAAAATCTCAGAGAGACAAGTATTGCAACCGATGTCGACCAGTTTATTAGCTATTGCGATTATTTTTTGAACAGAGTCCTGAAAAATGTTGTTAGGACCCACATGTATAAGTGCAATAGGATTATTACCACAATCCTTCATAATCTCAGACAGCATTATAGTGAGATCAGATATCTTAATGCCGCTAAAGCTGGAACTAGTTCTGTTTGCTTTATCAGGGTTACATATTGTCCTATCTAAATATTTAGTTAGAGACTCACCTGATACATAAATCTGTTCTTCACAAGGGTCATTAAATTCATGATGATTGCTGGGCAACGCAGGAGTGGT
This sequence comes from Neoceratodus forsteri, assembly GCA_016271365.2. Taxonomy (NCBI): domain Eukaryota; kingdom Metazoa; phylum Chordata; order Ceratodontiformes; family Ceratodontidae; genus Neoceratodus; species Neoceratodus forsteri. The sequence continues at coordinate 1,385,538,484 of CM028131.1, read as the reverse complement.
TAGGTCAACTGAAAAATCAATAAGTGGAGCTTCACTGGTTTGCAAATTCTCAATAAGAGGTAGAGCAGGAGTGGAAACAGAAGTGTTAATGTGAGATAGAATACAAGAGTCTATCAACCCTGTAGGGGCTTCTGTAGTTACCTCTGTAGTGTTAAAAGAAAGGGTGGAAAAGGGATCAAATCTATTAGATAACTTGATGCTAAAATGTTGAGCCTTCTTAATGACTCTGATGCCTTTTACATTGAATCGATTATAATCATCATTATGGTTTTTATCAATAAAACAATTATCTTCCCTAGCCCTTTTTCTTAATTTCTCTGTTGTTGACACAGTGGATTACTTGAGACTGTCAGTAACTTTCTGAGGGGAAAACTTAGAAAAAATGAGATGTGATTGATGTAATAACACTCGCACATTCTGTGCCATTGCTGACTTCATTTGGTGGTGCTACAACAGTTGCATTGAAACGTTTGTGCATTTCAGATTGACTGTTTTCAAGCACTACTAAACACAGATTAAAACACCTAACCATGTTTTGTAATTCGACGATTTCCAGGCATTTGCTGCACGTGTAAGGCTGGACAGGTAAATCACCTGCGGTTAGTGTATACATATTGCATTTGGTGCATTGTACGTCAACACACCCAGTTGTTGTTTGAATAGTGAAGTCATTACTAGCAGTCATTTTATTAGAGTTTCTAGATATACACCAGCGTAGACGTTTCAAAGAACACAATATTCAATTAATCATGATTGGGCTTACCTACAATTATAAATCCAGATAGTACCTATCCTTGCAAGACTTGTATAACTTCTTGCCCTGGAATCCTCTGAATCCTCTGGACACTCTAGACATGCACAGACACGTGGGTCTCAGCACTCACCGCATTTGCAGAGGGGCGAGCAATAAATATCATGTGACCCGGAAGTGCATCACCAGGTCACGGCTCCCTCAGTTAAAAAAAAACACACAGAACTGCCAAATAATAACCAGAGTGCTGTTTTTTTATCTTTAGATGAGAGGATTGTTTTAATCAGTTTGCTAACTAGAACTGACAAAGGACATGAGAGCTAAAAGCTATTTTGGATTTTTCTAAGATTTGGTAGTTTGTGGACTGAAGGAGCAAGTGTATTGGTACTATCACCCCCCAGCTTACAGCATTTTTTATTCCTTCTGTTTCTTCTTTATATGTGCTGCCTTTGCTTTTTCTTTTGTTTTGTGGTTTCAGAGTCATATAGATTTGTTACTGTGTTTTCTGTGCTTTATTTAATATAAAATATTGATTTTAAATTTCATGCCAGACCAAATTCCTGGTTTGCTGATTGGCTCCTCTTCTCACATGAGTGCTGTATTAAGTACTGTAAGTAGCACTGGTGTGGAATGAGTCAGATCAAGCCAAACTTCTCTGCAGTTGGATGTATTGGTGTGAACTGGAGGGTCAGATTGCGAGCTGAGTTGCTTTGCTTTTACTTCTGTGCTAATTTCATGCTATCTGGAGAGTTTTTGTCTCAGCAGGCTACCTGACTTGATTTACCATCCACAAGCGGCATGGTGTGCGATGCTCTCTATACTAGCTGGCACAAAGTAAGCGTTTTTATTTATGTTTAGAATAATACATTATTTTAAGTTTGTTAGGGTTTTGAACTATATGGTAGGTTTTAAATTTCTAACAAATGACAAAAGTATTTTTATATTATGTCATATTGTATTATCTTGTCATGTGGTTAAATTGTGAGTTTTTTTATTTTAGAATTATAAATTTTATGTCACGACTTGAACCCCTTGTAACTTCTGGGTTTATTTTGTAGATGTGTGCCTATATGGATCCTTCGGGAAGAGCAGGTAAACAGTGGATTCTGGACTGTGACTGCGACTGTGCATCCTGTATATTTTGCATTTTTGCAGAACTCTATATTTTATCGTATGGGGAAATACATCTTACTCAGAACCCAGCTTTTTTATATGACCACAGACTCTTTGAACCTGGTATGATTAAAGGAACTGAAATTAAAAACAAACAGCTTCCAAGGAGTTAGAAAGAGTCAGAAAGGAGTCAAGTTAAGCAGCTGGCATCCTGTTAAACCTTTAAGATTTCAAAGTGACGTGGTTTCAAAATTTTACCTCAAATCTGGATTTAAACCTAATAGTGCACTTTATTTTACAAGGACTGATGTTTTATTAGCCCAGAGGTGTTAACTGAGCTGCTATTCTGAGTGCTAATGATTTGTTTTGCCTGTATTATCGATTGGTATTACCTGGGAAGTTAGTAAAGATGGTAAATACAAGATTTGCAGAGGTTGAAAAACCCTAAATTTACACCAGCAGAGAATTCGGGGGTGTAGGTGCTAAATCTGAATATAAAAAGAGGCAATCAAAAATTGCAGATCATCTAATAAGACAAAGAGTTGGTTAATAATTTAATAAAACTTCTACACCTAAATTGAATGCCTGCGAGGTAATTGATAATGTAGAAAGTATATTTCAGGCAGAACAAATGTTAGAGGTCTCAATACCCATGATCTCCTTATTGAATGAGACAAATTCCTATGAGGTGGATAAAGAGCAAAATTTGATTTATATGGGGCAACAAGAAATCTCTAGTTCATGGCATTCTGTTGTAATGTATTTGCCTGGGACTTTTGATCCACAAGGTAATGAGACTCAGCAAGATACTCAGTCTTTTTCTAAGGTCTGGGATGAATCTCAAAATACTCATAAAGGGAAAAATACTTTGCTTGAGATAACAGAGGATTTACATAATGTTATCCTTGGATTATAGTCTTGTGAAATTCAAATAAGAAAATCTAACTCAGGGAATAACTGTAATTGTTGTAATTGCTGTTGTCATAAGCAGAGATTAAAAATTGATGATAGTAAAGGTAGCAAAGATGGTCAGTGTGGTAGTGGATACCAACCTTGTTTATTAAGTAGAGACTTGATAAATTCACTAAGGAATTGACATTCAGCAAATATATTATTATTAGAACAATTAATCATAAACAAAGATATTATGGAATCTCTTAAGGTTGACATGGCTATTAATAGAGATACATTAGAGCAATTAACAAATAAACTAGGAAAACAAGAAGGGGATAATGTTTCAGGGAAATCAATACATCACGATTTCCAACAAGAACTTTAAACAGAGGAGGAAATGAAAATGAAAGAAGTAAAACCAACGAGACCGGATTTTAGCTCAATTCTGTTCCCTGAAAGTGTGAATGACTATGTTGAAACAGCAAGGAGAAAATGGGATAAGACTAAGGAAAATATATGGAATGGACAAAATAGGGAGCATAGAATAAGCAGAAGGGGAAAAAGAGAAAAAAGAGACAGCAAGATAAGAGTAAAATAGGCAAAGAGATACATAAAGAGAGTATGTTAATAATAGGACAACAGACAAGTAGTGGAGATAGTGAAGCCATCATAAGTATGGATCAAGGTAATGAACTTTCAGAGAAGTATATTGGAGTAGTACATAATGAGGAAATTCCAATAGAGAAAAGTGTAAAAAGTTTAGTTACCCTTCACTTCTTACCTGCCTTAATAAATTAGAAACAGAGATAGTACATTTAAACCATCAAATGGGAATTAGTAAGGAATGTGAAATGGGCAGGTTGGAGAGCCTGGAAAATAAGAATAAGGCTTCATCAGAAAAGGAAACTTTGGCTCAATTTCCTCCCAGGGTGAACAACGGAAGTATCCCTGACCAATCCATTCCTGGAAATCTAGAAAGGGAAGATAGGGATATTGAGACTTTTCCCTTGATTGGATTGATGAGGCCTGTCTCACGGTTGAGTCAAGGAAGGAGCCATCAGATTTTACAAGGAACTGCAAATTTGATGATAGAAAAGGTTGGTGAGGAATTGGATTTGGAAATAAACCCAAATGAGATAGAGAGGATTTAAACAATCCCACTTGTAGAGACAACAATGATAGCTATATAAATATATTTTTTTAACCTAGATACACAAATTATGTATGGCTAAATGGGATGAATGGAATTAAACATGGAAACGATGAATATGTAACAATGTTCCCAAACAGACATCAAGTTTAATAAATTGACAATTGACCCCATTCAGGAGCAACCAGTTAGTTTGAGTTTGTTTGGCTTAGAAGCCAAAAGGTGAGAAAATAATTATAAGTTAACAGGACCACTATATAATCTGATAAGGAACAGTGTTAAAATAGAGTTCAGAAAGGAAGGGATAAAATCAATGCAAAGGATGGGGACTGATAGATTAACATAGTAGTGAAAAATAGGAATATTGCGGACAGGATTTTGCAGAAGGCAGGAATTCTGGATCTTTTAGGACTTCACCTGGTCAGCTCCAAGGTGTTTGGCTCCAGCTCACCTCAAGCATACGAACATATGAAATTTGCCAGCAGATAAAGGCCTAGAGGTCTATCAAGTCTGCCTGAATGTGCAGCTAGCATCCCTTATTCTGCAGCTGCCCCTCCCTTCCACCCTTCCCCTTCATTAACCCTCCCCCTTGTCCTGTCCCATCCTCATTTGAAGCAGTCCACTGTTCTACTGCATACTACTTCAACAGGTAATGCATTCCACCCAGCCACCACCCTCTCTGTAAAAAAGTGTCTCCTCATCTCCCTCGAACCTTCCTCGCTCCAGTCTCATATCATGGCCCCTGGTGGCCCTCCCCTCCCTTACTCTGAACAGCCCCTCTGTACCCGTCTTGTTTATTCCTTTCATGTATTTAAAGGTTTCAATCATGTCACCCCTGTCTCTCCTCTCCTCCAGTGAGTACATGTTCAACTCCTTCAACCTCCTCTCATATGATAAGTCCCCCAGCCCCATGATCATCTTTGTCACTCTGCACTGCACCCCCTCCAGTAACTTAATGTCCCTCTTCAGATACGGACGCCAGTACTGCACGCAGTACTCCAGGTGTGGTCTAACTAATGACCTATACAGTGGCAGAATCACCTCCTCCTCCTCGAGGATATACCTTGCAGTACAACCCAGCATTTTGTTGGCCTTTGCAGCTGCCTTCCTACATTGTGCCGAGTTGTTCATTGACCCTGTAATGAGCACACCCAGATCCTTCTCCTCCTCTGTCTGGAATAGCTGCACTCCCCCTAGCTGGTAACTCCTCCTTGGGTTCTTCATCCCAAAATGCAGCACCTTGCACTTTTTGGCATTAAAGCCCAGTTGCCAGGTGTCTGACCAGGTTTCAAGCTTTGCTAGATCATCCTGCAACCCCTGCCATCCCCCTAGGTCATCCACCACCACACCTACCTTGGTATCATCAGCAAACAGACTGATCTTGCTCTTGATGTCCCATGATATGTCTGCAATGAATATCCCAAACAACACTGGTCCCAACACTGAGCCATGTGGAACACTGCTCATCACTGTCCTTGGGTGTGAGAGCTCCCCACCCACCACCACCCTCTGTTGCCTTCCCTGCAGCCAGTTTCCTACCCATCTCACCAGCTTTGCACCCACCCCTGTGCCTACTAACTTCCTTCCCAGCCTTCCATGTGGCACTGAGTCGAATGCTGAATGTCGAAAGTAGTCATAGGCCAAGGAAAATCTAACAAAATTTTGAATTCTGGAAATCTGAATTTGATGGAATATTGTCAAGTTTGATGATTAAGTACATTTGAACAAAATCAAGAATAGGGATACAGACAGAAGTCGAAGAGCTGGAAACAATCCTGGGGGCAGACAAAAGTGAAATCCTACTTCTGAATTGGAATATTGCAGAACTAATGAATAAAATACAGAATGATGAATGGATGAAGTTTGTTGCACATTTTTACATCTTGTGTTTTTGTGAAAATATAAAGAATGTAAGATTAAATGGCTTTGAAGCTTTCAGTACTCCAGGTATCAAAACTTGTAGTTTAGGAAGATGTTCTAGAGATGTTATAAATTTCATAAAAACAGATATATTTTGTAAATCTGAGTGTATACAAATTTTACCATTCTGTGTGGTGGTACTAATTTCTGTATTAAACTGCCACATTTTGTTAATAAATGGATATATCCCTCAAAAAAATTGTAAGTACATTCAACCAGATATGTGGCTAGAATTAAAAAAATACAGTTGAACAATTAACCTTAAAATTTCCTGAACAGGAAATTTTAATGGTGGGTAATTTTAATGCAAGAATTGGAATTTATGATGGTTTGATAATTCTTTTTTTCTTTTCCGTAGGGAATAGAGAACTAGCACTTCCAAGACAAACACAAGATGTTAAAGTTAACGTTGCAGGTCAACAACTGATTAATCTATTAAGAGAATTTAATTTGTTCCCTTTAAATAGAAGATTGATAGGTGACGAAGGTGGGGAATATACTTATATTTCAACTAAAGGATCCTCACTGATTGATCTGATCTTTTGGTCAGGGTCAATCAGGGTGTGGAAAAAATTGAAAGGACAGAAAGTGACCATTTTCTGATTGCTTTTTGTGAGCTTGGAAGTATGCGAAAAAATTATCAGGAGACCAATGGGACTATGGAAATTGTAGCTAAGAAAAGACAAATGAAATGGGGAAATCAAATTAGATATTACAGAAATATTGGCTAACTCCATAGTAGCAAGGGATTACATACAACCTCAATCATATTCACTTAACAATTTGAGTAGTAATATGACTCAATTGTTGAATGAAATTAAAGGAAAAATTGAGATTACTGTTAATCAGACCCTAAAACATAAAAATAGAGATACATGGTTTGATGGGGAATGTGGACTATTTAAAAAAGGAATTAGAAAACTATATAAATCCTGTAAAGGGTTAGAGAAAGACAAATGTGTACTAAGAAAAATAGGAGCTAAAATGAAAGCCTGTAAAGCACTAATCAAGGAAAAAAAAAGAGTATTTTAAAAAACAATGGGAGAGAATGTTAAAAGCAGTTAAAAAAAGACAATAGGGAATTCTAGCAGTTAGTTGCTAAAGAAACTTGTAATTATAGTGACTCGATAGAAGTATTCATTACTGAAGCAGTGTGAATAAATTATTATGAGAAAATATTTTTTGATCAAGGAGAATCCATAAATTCTAATTCTTAGGAACAAAGGGGTTCCAAAATAATTATTAACACAGAGGAAGTATACAGAGCTATAAATTCACTAAAGTTTCATAAAGCACCAGGCCCAGATGATATGGCAGCTGAAGCCTATCAGAGTAATTCTAGACAGTGGTGCAAATTCTTAAATGGAGGGGAGCCATTATTATTCCGCTATATAAAAAAGGTGATCATGCTAACCCAGCTATGTACACGGCAATAAGTCTATTAGATACCAACTTAAATTTTTTTACAAAGATTCTGTTAGAAAAACTAGAACTCCAGATTAATCAAAATGGAGGCTTGGCTTCCTTACAGGCTGGGTTTAGAGCAACATTTTCAACACCGGATAACGTATTTGTTTTGCATCACTTAATTGAAAAATATGGTAAAATATGCAAACAAAAACTGTTTACGTTTTTTGTAGATTACTCTACAGCTTTTGATTATAGAGACTGGAATCAATTATGGCTAGAACTAGCAAAATAAGGAATTGATAGATCTCTAATTAATATAATTACCTGCCTTTATTCTAATTACTGGGCTAAAATCAGATTAGGCTTAACAGGTAAGCTTTCAATACCTATTCAGATAAACAAGGGAGTGAAACAAGGGTGCATATTGGCACCTGTTCTATTTGCCCTTTATATTGATAGGCTACTATGATATATTAACTTAATAGAATCTGACCAACCGAATATAAAACAAAATAGATGTGCCATATTGGTTTACATAGACGATTTGGTCTCACTGTCATTATCCCAAAGTGGATTACAAAAACAAATTGTGTATTTATATAAGTCCCAAGCCATGAAACTGAAGATTAATCTGACAAAAACTAAAACAGTGATGTTTGGTCAAAGTGACTTAAATAAACAAAAAAGGAGAGTTTGGTCAATGGCTAAAGAAAAAAATAGAGGTTGTGAATTCATATACTTATTTGGGAATAGAAATAAGTGCTAATACTAAATGGAATGATCATTACATACAAATTATGACCACATTGAAGAAAATGGTAATAGGATTAAACAAGTTAAACTATAAGTATGGGGGTTTGAGTATAAGACCTTTGGTACAAGCAAACAATGTTAAATATGAAGCCCAGCTCCTCTATGGGGCAGATATCTGGGAAATTACTAATAGTGAACGACTAAGTACTCCACTGAATAAGATTCTCAGAAACATCCTGGGGTTATGCCCAAGATGTCCTGCCCCCTATTTAAGAGCAGAATTAGGGTTAGTAGATGTGACTGCCAAAATGGAAACTAGGAAAGTATTATTTTGGTTGCGTGTTGTAAAACAAGAACTGAATAGATTGTCTTACATACGTTTAAAAGAAAAACAGGAATGGCACTCTAGAGATATTGGGAGAGAGGCCTATGGTATAATAATATATTTTTGCTTATGGAAAAATACCAGCTAGGCATTTTAATTAAATATGTACAACAAGGTATAGTGATTAGCCATAAATATAATGAATATACCATGGAAAAGATAGCTCACTTTTGGATTCAAAAGGACTTACAAAGCATTGGTTGTTCAGCGTATTCAAAGTGGTATGTAGTGAATAACACTTACTTCGGTTTTAAAACTCACTTAGATATCCTAACAGACCCTAAAGTGAGGAGAATGTTTAATATTTATAAATTTAAAAGACTGTCTAGTAATGTTTTAAAGTGTAGACAAGATAAGACCTATAAAGGCTCAAAAAAACTGCTCTTGTGCAGAGGGGGGCATAGAAAACTTGAACCACATTCTGTGGAAATGTACTTGGTATGATATGGAAAGGTCCTATTGGCTTAAACCCTTTCTTAACATACAGCTTAATGTAAGTCCAGAATTACTGACTGCCAACTTAATTTATACTACAGACCCTTGGACTATTGAAAGATTGGCCAAATATTTCATTATTGTGAATAAAAAGAAAATTAAAATTGAAAAGTATGCAATAGAGTGAAGCGTAATAAATGCCTAAGAGTGAAACACCTTATGAAATATAGTCTCACAGAAACAAGTAGGAGAAATGAGGATCTACTTATTATTAATTACATTCAACATACTTGAATTGTTTTAAAAGTGTAGTGTGTTGTGTAAAAGTGTACTGTTTTGTCTAATCTGTTATGTTTGTGGTGTATTTATATGATGTGTTATATTGTTGATGACTATAATAGTCAAACAATAAAGTTTTGATTGAGGATCATTCCTTGAGGGTAGAACTCAAGAGAGTGGTGTCTGGGATTTTTTCTTCACCACCACTTCCCCTATCCTGCGGGGTGTCACAGGGCTCCATCTTGTCACCCATGTTGTTTGTCATGTATATGCTGCTGTTGGGAGTGATTATTAGGTGGTGTGGCTTGAGTTTTCACTGCTATGCAGATGATACTCAGCTGTACTTGTCCTTTGTGCCTGGTCAAGGTAATGTGGTCTCGGTTTTTAACAATTCTCTTGCCGAGATCCAGGACTGGATGAATGTGAGTTGGCTGTGGTTAAACCCAGAAAAAAACAGAGGTGTTGGTTGTGGACCCAGTTCGTCGGGAGGTGGGTTTGTTGGCGGGACTACCCTCTGGACTATGGCTTGGGGGTGTTCAGCCAACTACATCAGACCAGGTGCAGAACCTGGGTGTTATTTTTGATGACTGTATGACCCTTAAATCTCAGGTGTCAGCAGTTGTCAAAACCTCTTTTTACCATCTGAGGAATATCGCCCGGGTGAAACATCTGGTTCCTCCTGATGATCTTCCAACAATAGTCCATGCCTTCGTTACCTCCCGCCTTGACTACTGCAATGCCCTTTACCTAGGGCTACCGGGGGTTGATATCCACCATCGCAGCTAGTGCAGAATGCAGCAGCTAGGCTATTGACTGGTACCTTTAGGTCCAGTCATGTAATGTCTGTGCTCCGCGGACTGCATTGGCTGCCAGTAAAGTGGCAGATCACCTTCAAGGTTAGTTTGCTGACCTAGAAGGCCCTACACGATCAGGGACCTGGTCACCCCTACTGTCCCTCCCGCCCTCTCTGATCCACTGACAAGGGATTGCTAGAGATTCCCAGGGTCCATTTAAAGACATCTGGGGCCCGGTCATTTAGTTTTATGGCTCCGACCCTGTGGAATTCTCTACCTCTTTGGGTGCGAGATTGCTTGACCATCCAGATTTTTAAAGCTGCTCTTAAAACCCATTTATTTAGCCTAGCCTACTCTGATTATTAAGCCACTGTTCTATTTATTGAATCTTAAACTGTTGTATTTATTAATTATTGATATGTTTATTTGTTATATTGTATAAGCTCCTTGATTGTTAGAAAGGCACTTTTTACAAATAAAGTTTGCTTTTCTTTGACAAGCTGCCTGCACAAAGGCATAATGGCCACCCTCTTCCTGCTAGTTATTCCCCTAGCGATACAACCCAGCATCCTACCAACCCTCACCACTGTCTTCTCACATTACCTTGTCACCTTCAGGTCCCGTGAAATGATTATACCAAGGTACCTTTCCAGCTCGGTAAGCTCCAGGGCATGCCACCCCTACCCTGTTTTTTCTTTCCTAAGTGCATCATCTTGCACTTTTTTGTATTGAAGGACAATTGCCACTCCCTGGACTATCCCTCCAGTTTCTCCAGATCCCTGTGCATACTCTCAACCCCCTCAGGTATATCCACTCTATTGCAGACCGTCCGCTAATAGACATACTCTTCCTTCTAGCCTCTCCGCTATGTCCCCTATAAATATATTAAAAAAGAGTGGCCCCAGCACTGACCTCTGAGGTAACCCACTGGTGACCATACCCTCCATTGGAGGTACCCCAATAATAATTACCCTCTGCCTTCTGCCCCCCCTAGCCAGTTCTGCACCCACCGAACCACTATTGGCCCCAGCCCACGACATCTCATTTTGTGGAGTAGTCTCCTTAGCAGCACAGAATCAAATGCCTTCTTGAAGTTGAGGTACGCAACATCCACAGATGCCCCCCCAATCCAGTACCCTGGTGACCCAGTCAAAGAACTCAGTCAAGTTTGTTTGACATGGCCTTCCCTCAATGAACTCATGCTGCCGCCAGTCATGTAGGCCATTGGCTTCTAGGTAGCTAGTGATACTCTTCTTTAGCAGTTTCCCCATAAGCTTGCCCACCACTGATGTTAAGCTCACCAGTTTATAATTGGCTGCCTCCTCCTTGTCTCCCCCCCCAATGAAGGGGGACCACATCCGCCCTTCTCCAGTCATCTGGGACCTCCCCTGAGTCCAAGGATTTATTGCAGAGGCTGTTCAGAGGTACTGCTAGTACTTTACTAAGCTCCCTCAGTACCCTGGGGTGCACTCCTTTGCCTTATCCACCTTCAACCCCTCTAACTCCCTCAGGACCTCCTCCACCTGGAATGGACTAGAGTCAACCCCACCACCACCACCTCGTTTTCCCCAATGTTCCTAACCTCCCAATCCTTCTCTATCATGAACACTGAGCAGAAATAGCTGTTGAGTATTTCCGCCTTCCCACAGCCACCAACCCCCACCCCTTCTTTATTTTTCAGCCTATCTCCTTTGACTTTCTCCTCTCGCTCACATACTGAAAGGTTTTATCCTGCCCCATGACTGTGTTGGCTATTCTCTCTTCTGTTCTTACCTTTGCTCTTCTGACCTCCAAACCTGCTTCCTTCTGCTTCTCCTGGTATATAGCCCTATCCTCCTCCCTCTGTATCATTTTATACCTCCTAAACACCTTTCTCTTTGCTCTGACCTTCTCTATTAAACCAAAGTGGCTTCCTCTTTTTCCTATTTTTATTTACCCTCCTGACGCAGAAGGCGAGTGGCCTCCACTATTGTACCCATTTCCTCCACCCCCTAAGTCCCCCCACCTCTGCCAATGCTTGTTGAACACATTCCCCCGTTTTCTTAAAGTCTTCATGCCTGAAATCTAGCACCTTCACTCTGGGCCCATGAACATCAGCAGTCATTTTTACTGTGAACCAAATGGTGCTGTGGTCACTTGTGCCAAGGTTCTCCCCTATGGATACCTCTCCCACTTGTTCCCCATTTGTAAGAATCAAGTCTAGGATCACCCCTTCCCTGGTTGGTTCCCTTACTAGCTGCTTCATGAGAGCTCCCTGTAGGGAGTCCACGATTTCCCTGCTACTGGTAGGTGCTGCTGATGGGGTGCCCCACTCCATGTCCGGCAAGTTGAAGTTCCCCATCAGAAGCACCTCCCCTCTGTTTGCCTTACTCTGGATCTCCTCCATCATTGCCTTATCCACCTCATCCTGCTGCACTGGTGGCCTATATACCACCCCGGTACATTTGACTTCTCCTGTCCCTGTGTCCAATGATACCCATAAAGCCTCAGTCCTCCCCCCACCTACACCCTGCAATTCTATGGCCTTAATGTGTTCCTTCACATATAGGGCAACCCCCCCCTGCCTTTCCACTCTGTCTTTCCTATAAAGTACATACCCCGGTATTGCCATGTCCCAATCCTGGCCATCATGCCCCACATCTCAGTGATTCCCACAATGTCCAGGTCCGCCTCAGCCATGACCGCTGTTAAATCTGGGATCTTGTTTCCTAGGCTTCTGGCATTGGTGCACATGGCTCTCCATTCGTTGGACCCCTTTTTTTGTCCTCTGGTACATATTTCCTTCCCCTCTCCTCTACCTTGTTTTTTCCATCCGGGGGGGTAGGCTGGTAACCCCATTTCTCCTTTCCCATGGTGTAGGTTTGTTCCCACCCCCCCGATTTGGTTTAAATTATAGTTTTGTTCTATGAACTCTCATAACCTGCATCTTAGCACTGCCATGCCCTCCTTATTCAGGTGCAGTCTATCCAGGGCAAATAGGCTCTCATCCTCCAACGTTGTTCCCCAATCCTCTACCAACCCATACCCCATCTGTTCACACCATCTTGTCAGCCATTTATTAAATTCCTCAATATCCTTTCTGTGCTCACCCTTGGTATGGGCAGCACCTCTGAAGAACCACAGATTTGAACCGCAGGCTGCTGCAGCACCTAGCAAGTGCTCTAAATCTTGCCTGCACCTCCACCAAGCTATTCCCTGCCAGGTCATTTGTTCCTAGGTGGAACATCAGGTGTGTTTTCCCATCCTGATCTTTCCCCTTGGAGGGGATTTAGTGAATGGCCTCTACCGCCATCATACCTGGCAGGCACTCAACCCATATTGTACTGCTTTTATCCCTCCTGACCCCCATCAAATTCCTTTTATTAAGTCCCCAGCAAGTAAGACCCTTCTCTCCATTACCTTCTGCTTGTATTTCTCTTTTGTCATTTTCCCGTCCCTTGCATTCCATTAATTAGCCTATTCCTACTTCCCTCTTTAACTCCTTGAATCTCCCAGAGTACTAATTTCCTCCTCCTCTCTATGCACTCCCAAACCCCCCATAGGCATTTTCTGCAAAACCACCCTCTCCTTCCCCACTATCCACGAGCTCTATCTCCCCCCTTTGTTCTGCCCTTTCCTGTGCACTGACTGAAATTCCCAGTGCTCAGGTCACTTCCCCATGTCCATCCTGTTTTAGCCTCCCTAAACCTGTGCTTGCTGTCTCCCCTCTCTTGAGGGTTTGCCTTTCCTGTGGTGAGTTTGTCCCTGCACCCTTGTCTTTACTTTTGCCATGCTCTTTGTTCTCTTGCAAAGGACATCCCCGTCCCCCATCTACTGAGCCTTCCTTTGTGTTTGTCTCTCATGTTCCCCCTGAGTCTGCTTCAATTCCAATTTCCTTATTCTCACCCCCATTTTGTGGCACTAGTGGTGCAAATCTGTTTTTGTGCCCTATGCCGACTGCCTGTATCCATCCAACTGGGGCTCCTCCCCCATCCCTTCCCTTTCATGAAGGCTTTGGACCTTATCTCCTGCCATTCCCCTTGGTTCTTCTCGTGTCCTGTACTGCCTCTATCTGAGCCCCTATCAGCCCCCCTTATGCCCCTCCCTACTCCTGTACTGCCTCTACCTGAGCCCCCAGAAGACCCCGTTATGCCCATCCCTACTCCTCCTTCCCTGCTTGTGTACTCCTTTTGCCCTTCCAATCTGCCTCCTGACTACGCCTGCCCATTTCTGCATTTGCTCTTAGGCTCCCTACATCTCCACCATTTCCTACTCTTCTGGCCCATCCCACCTTGCTCCTTCAATGGATCCCCTCCTGTTCTCCCCACTACCCCTGTCCCTCTCAACCTCCTAACCTCCTCTCTTAGTTGTGCCAGCTGCCTACATACCATGCAGCCCCCATCCTCCATGCCATAGCCAGTACTATGGCCAACCTACAACCAGTACACCCTACCACCCTTCCAAAGATGCCCCCTGCCCTTGCAGTCTGGGGACCATGCCCAGCCCTGTTCCCGTTTTTGCTCCATTTGCTCCTCCAAATCAGTTGCCCTTCCATTTTTCCTAACCCTACTGTAGTCCCAGATGTTTCAGGACAGCAACAGCTATATGTGATTTTACCCTCCAATGCCTGTTGCTTAATACCCTTAAAGAACACCTTGGAAGCCTTTTACCTAATACATAAAATTACTAACTTCTTGACAAGAAATTCCCCTGCTGCGTGTAAGAATTAGTGAGCAAATCAAAGCAGTGCAGTACAGTACAGACAGCTAGAAACCGTACAGTAACAAGGGTAATGACTATTGCCTAGAGACTCCCTTGTGGCACTCCTTTGGAATCCTTTCGTGCAGATCTCCTTTGTACCTCCACCTACACCCCCACAGTAATTTCAGAAAATCCAACACAAGGCTTGTGCCACAGTAAGGTGAGAACAGGCACCTTAAATTTCCAACCCCTTACCAGTACCCAAGCAGCCAAAATAAATACTCGTTTTGCATGGAACCCTTTCAGAACAAGCAAAGGAAAAAAAACAATCTGCAGTTTCAATAACAGGCAACCATAGATTACCCCCCTTGTTCCACTACATTGCGACACTTTCTCTACTGTACCCTGCCCAAGTTTCTGTTATAAGTGATCTGCCCTTCTTAGTCAAGTTGCGGTTAGCATAGAGTCCTTCCAGAACAAGCAAATAAAAATCTGCAGTTTCAATGCCAGGCAACCATAGATTACCTCCCTTTATTCTCTACCTTGAAACATTTTCTCTAGTGTATCCTGTCCAAATTTCTGACACAAGTGATCCACCCTTCTCAGTCAAGTTGCAGTGCTGTTTCTGTATTACTCAATCAATGAGGACTTAGTGCAGCTCCTCCCCTTCTATGGACATTTAACAGAGGTTGGGGCTGGGGTGGGCGGGCAGGAGAAATCCTGTTTTTCCTCTGCTGCCAATGCAGCCACCAGGATGCACTGAACTTCACTCTGGTTGTTAATGTGGTCCCCGACCACCACAGCTCCTCTGGGAACAAAGAGCTTCTTGCGGCTGGACCCTCCTCCTCCTTATATGCTCAGCCACGCAGTTCAAATCACATGCCCTTCACCCTGATTGGCTCTTTGGGCTTAGGACACTCCTCTAGCCAGGGGCCAAGCACAGTCCCTCAAGGTTTGCTGCTGATACAGCCAAGCACAGTCCCCCTTGGTCTGCCACCAAAGCAGCGAACTCAACCCTCTTCCACTGCTGCTGATGCAGCCAAAAATCCTCCTCCTTCCTTTGCCACTAATGCGCCATCAGGACACACTGATCTCTGCCCCAGCCACCGATGTGGTCCCACAACGACCACAGCTCCCCTGGGGACAAAGAGTTTCTTGCAGCTTGGCCCCTCCTCCTTATATGCTGAACCACACAATTCAAATCACACACCCTTTGCCCTGATTGGCTCTTTGGGCTCATGACACTCCTCTAGCCAGCTGCAGATGCTGCTGAGTACAGTCCCTCAAGGTTTGCTGCTGATGTGGCCAAACACAGTTCCCCTTGGTCTGCTGCCAAAGTGGCAAAACTCAGCTTTCTTCCATTGCCGCTGATGTGGCCAAAAACCCTCCTCCTTCCTCTGCCACTGATGCAGCCACCAGGACGCACTGATCTCCGCTCTGGCCACTGATGTGGCCCCACAATGACCACAGCTCCTCCTGGGACAAAGATGAGCTGAAGTCCACAACAAAGCTTTCCATGCAGGAGTTTCACTTAACCAATGTCTCCTGGTTCTGGAACATATAAATTTTATCAAGTGGGGAAAAAACAATTATCCTATCAGTAGTTCTTAAACAGAATCTCCTCCATTGTGTCACACCCTTTGAACTGTAACCTGTCGACATCAGGACAACTCGGAAACTTTTGCTAGCTGGGGGCCACCCACGATGACGTACAATGTGGAAGCCTATAAAACATGGGTAGTCCCCTTGTTTCTCAGTTTCTCACTGGAGATGTACTTAGAGGGCCTCTTACCATGAGGAACTAGGAGATAGACCAGTACCAGGAAGGAGAGGCACAGGACTGGAAAATACTGTTCATAATGCATTTCTGGACACCACCAGATAAGGCAGTAGACAAACCTGCCTGCTTATACCTCAGAAAGGGGGAAGGTGGGTGGGTGCACTGTGGTCCAATGCAAGAGATTCTCTTGACCCACTTTTACAGTGAGTAATTGTTCTCTCTTTATGGAGCATAGAAGACTTCTCCTTTGGGCCACACCTTTGAAACAATTTCCAAACAGTACACAAGGTACCCAGGAGGATGATAAAGTCTGATCTGAAATCATAACAAAGGGCCCTGCAGAACAGCAAGACCAAAGCCATCACATCTGCGTGAAATGATGTCTAGACAGTAGTGCTTTGTGAAAGTTATGTACAGTGCTCTATGTGACAGCAGCACAAAGGTCAGCTGCAGAAAACAGAAGTGACCATACCATGAGTAAAGTGGGCATGCACAGCACCAGGAAGTTCTTTACCATACTTCCTATAATAAATTCAATGCAGTGAGCCAGCTATATGGACATGTATTGTTTAGTGACAGGTAGACCCCCTGTCTGAGGGGTGAATGAAACAAAAAACTGACAGGACTTTCTGCAGTCCTTAGTACAATCTAGATAGAAATACAGTGTTCAATATACATCAAGCGGCTCACCTTTGTTATTCTCAGCATAATACACTGGTAGGTTTATGGTCTGATTCAGCGTGAAGTCAGAAACCACTTTGGGTTAAAAAAAAAGTGAATTAGTACAGAAGGTTAACCTGTCCTTGTTAAAGAAAAAAAAAATTGGGTAAGGGGGCTCATGCATGAGTGACTAAAGTTCAGAAATCCTATGGGCAGAAGTGTTATAGCAACCAGAAAAAGCGCCTTCCAAGAAAGGAAGCTGGAAGAGAAGGTCTGCCTCTTTGCGGATGACAACAAGATCTGCAGTAGAGTGGACACTCGGGGGGGTGGAAAGGATGGGCAGGAATCTGAAAAACAAGTGCTCAAGGGTAGGGCAGCTGTGTTTTAATGAAAAACAGTGCAAAATTATGCACTTCAGCCATAGAAACCCAGGGCAGAGTACAAAATGGGGGAGTGATACTGACAATGGCCAAGCAGGAAAGAGACCTGGGGGTAATCATGTCACGTGGCTAGGCAGCATGGCAAGGCAGTTGGGAGGGTTAGCAGGGTTCAAAAGTAGAGGTATCACCAGCAAGAAGAGAGAGGTGGGGTTGCCCCTGTATAGATCACTGGTAAGACCCCACATTGAGTACTGTGTCCAGTTTTGGAGGCCACATCTCAGGAAAGACAGAGTGGATGCGATCCAGAACAGGGCTACCAAAATGGTGCAGGGTCTGCATTAGAAACCCTATGAGGAGAGACTAAGGAAGCTCAATCTGTACACCCTCAAGGAGAGGGGGAATGATAAAGACCTTTAAATATCTCTTGGGGGGTAAATAAGGTGCAGGTGGAGGGTATTTTTCAGAGAAAAAAGTGCTCTAGAACAAGGGGACCTGCTATGAAGCTAGAGGGAGGTAGATTCAGGAGAGATGTGAGGACATACTTCTTCTAAAAAGGATGGTGGGTTCCTGGAACAGTCTTCCAAAGGAGTTAGTTGGGGTGAAAACAGTGGTGGGATTCAAAAATGCCTTGGATAGGCACAAGGGAATTGTTGGGGTAAGAACGGGGGAGAGGAGACAGCACTTTAGATCAAGTAGTGTCTGCAGCAAAAATGAAGGTAATAAAAATGGGCAGATTGGGTGGTCCTAGTGGCCCTTATGTGCCATCAGTTTCTATGTTTTCTATCGCGGATGCTGCAGCAGGTTCAAATGGAGCCAAAATTAATTTCTCAAGAACAAAATTAAGGCCCCAGGACAGAACTGGTTTACAAATCAAGGGACGCATGTGGAAAATACCCTTAAGGAAGTTACAAGAAACTGTTGAGTTATGTCACTGTGTGTCCATCAATAGGGTGCATGGAAAGCTGAAACCAGCCAAGTGCACCTTAATGGATGAGTACTACAGATTGTAGTCTGATAGACAGGAGGTATGCCAGTGTTGAGAGGACATGTAAACGGGTCCTCCGAATGGGAAGCACACCATAAAGAGAAACGTTTTCATTTTAGTGAATAGGTGTGTCTTGTGGAAGGCTTTCTAGCCACTAGTAAGACATCAGTCACTTGGGAAGAAACCCAAAAACGCACAATGCCTATGTTCTCAGCAGCTATCTGTGCAGATGTAGGGACCACAGGTCCAGATGGACCAGGGACCCCATGTCCTGTGACAGTAGACCTCGAAACAGGAGAAACTGAACAGGAGGTTCCACTGCCAGATGCAGTAGAAGGGGAAACCATATCTGGCAAGGCCAGAAGTGGGCTAAAAGTATTGAGATGGCCTATTCAACCCACAGCTGGAATACAACCCACTGAATGAGAGGTATTTGAAGGAATGCATTAAAGGAGCTTCTCTTTCCAGGAGAGAGACAACACGTCTAGCCAAAAAACTCCAGGCCCTGAAGTGAGCAAAAATGCAGCAGTTTTGCATTGTGTGAGGACACAAAAAAGTCCAACTCTGGATGACCCAACTTTGAGAAAAGGTCAGCAATTCCCACTTGTGAATCTGTGACTGTAACCAACTTACCCTGTCTGCTAAGGCATTTTGGACTCCTGGGAAAAATATGGCTGTCAAATTAAAGCCACAAGACAGTGCCTAGTGCTATACTCTCAATGTTGTCCTGCCTAGGGGGTAAGAGTGTGTGTCCCCTTGCTTGTTGATATAGTACATCACACTGACATCTGTCCTTATCAACAGGGGGGCCTGGACTGAGGTGTTCTTCAAAAGCCTGGAGAGAAGATGATCAGCCCTCATCTGCAGAAAACATGTGGCGATCTGAATCTAGGTCAGTCCACAACCCCTGGGTCTGGAATGGGCCCAGGTGGACAACCCATCCTAACCTGGAGGCATTCATTGTGAGGATCTGCACTGATGCTGCAGAGAAAAATTGGACACCCTGCAACAAGTGCAGGGTTCCGCCCACCACAGCAGTGACTTTCAAAGAGGCATGATGAGAACCCTCTGTTCCAAGTCATCTGTCAACTGATCCCATTGTACTCCCAAGTATCCATTGTGGGATTCTCATATGGAGCTGGGCCAATGGGACTGTCACAGTGGCAGCTGCCATAAGTCCCAATAGACGAAGCATTGTCCTGGCAGACAAATAATGACTCCTGTGTGCCAGGGTCACCAGGGTATTAGTCCTGTCTGCAGGCATAAAAGTACTGCCTACTGCCATGTCTGGTACTACACCAATGTACTGGATGTGTTGGTGAGGAAATGGGACAAATTTCAGAATATGGACCATAACACCCAGGTCCTCAAACAATTGCTGAGTTCTTGATATTGTGTACTGAACTACTTCCCTGGTCAGACCCTGCAGGAACCAGTTGTCCAGCTATGGAAAGACAAAAAGCCCTTCTACTGGGCTACTACCACAACCGCAAAACATTTGGTAAATAGCCATGGTGCTGAGGATAAGCCAAGGGCAAGACTTGGAACTGATAATGGCTATGTTCCAACATAAAGCAGAGGTACTGCTTGTGGCAGTGTCGGATTTTAGAATTTTCAAGTCTCCGATGTCCAGTACAGGATGCATGTCTCCTGTGGATTTGGAGACCAAAAAGTATCTAGAATAGTACTCTCTGTTCCTTTCCTTGGGAGGGACCAAGGAATGGGTTTGATTGCTTTCTTTAGAAGTACAGACTGCCTTCTTCTCTCAGCAGGGCTGAGTGACCACAGGATAATGAAAAGGAGGCAGAAGGTGCACTGGAGGTGTGGACAGCAACTCCAGGGCATGGCCTTTCTCTACTATTTCCAAGACCACCAAGTCCATGGTGATCTCCCTCCATTTTAGCAGATGAAGGGAGATCCATCCCCCCACACACTTGAACACCCCTCCGAGGCAACAGTGGAGGGGGTGGAAGTTGAGAGTCAGAAGGTGCCAGAGCAGCAGGGCCACCTGAACTGGATCATTTGGTCCCTTTGGAATAGCCACCATTGGTGAAGGGACCTGGACAGAGAGCACCTGCTCAACCATGGTACTGTGGACAGTAACCACAACCTGCAGGCCTATGAAATGGACCCCCACCACATCCTTTTGTATTTTGTGGTGTCAAGGACTTCACAGACATCAGAGTAATTCTGAATGATTGAATGTCTCTTAATGCATTATCCACATCTGTCTCAAAAAACTTGGAGCCCCTAAGAAAGGCATTCAGTGCAGCTTGCTATATGTTGGCAGCAAAATCAGACAGTCTGAGTCAAGAATATATCTTCTGGGGCAAATGCCAGAGGCAATAGCCCTGGCAGGAGCATCATATGCTGACTGTAATAGAGGCTTACAAGCATCAGTACCAGCTGATGCGGCATTATTAAGTTCTGCCTTTGCAAGGTTATCAGGGAGAGTCTGGATAGTAGTCAGGGCAGATTTCATAGAAACATAGAATCTGTCAGGAGATAAGGACCATACAGCCCACCTAGTCTGCCCATTTCCCTACTTGGTTTGGCAATCCCTACTTTTATCTGGACTGCCTTTCCCCCGCTCCACTGTACAGCAGGGTGCCTTTATGCTTATCCCATGCACTTTTGAATCTCCATACTGTTTCCCCTTCCACTACCTCTGCTGGTAGGCTATTCCATGGATCCACTACCCTCTCTGTGAAAAATACTTCCTAGCATTCCCCAAACCTCCTCCCTCCCTCCCTCCAGCCTCATGTTATGTCCCTTGTCCTTGTGCACTTTGTCTCTGAAATATGCTCCCCTCCTGTACCGTTTATTCCTTTAAGGTATTTTGAAAGTCTCTATTGTATCCCCTCTCTCCCTTCCAGTGAATAGCTGTTTAGTTCCTTGAGTCTTTCCTCATAAGGTTTGTGGTGCAATCCATGTATCATTTTTGTTGCTCTTCTCTGGACTGTTTCCATTCTGTCTGTGTCCTTCCTGAGATGCGGTTTCCAGAACTGGACACAGTATTCCAGATGAGGCCTCACCAGTAATCTATACAGTGGCATCACCACTTCACTCCTGATGCTGGTTATGCCCCTTCCTATGCACCCCAGCATTCTGTTTGCCTTCCCGACTCCTTTTTCGCACTGCATTTCCACAGTTTTTTTTGTTTTTTTTTAATGTCTCTGTTTTTGCTCCTTGGGTGTCAGCTAGGGGATGTATCCCACATTGGTGTGCTGGGTCCATGCAGGAATCCTGGTGTTAATGCACTGGTGGTTGTCTGAGGGGGTTTCTGCTTAGTTGTTTTTCCCTTTGATGAGGACGAGTGTGCGATGACCTTGGTGCATGGTGGTGTGCTCCCACACGCAACATGCAGACATCTGCTGCCTCTGCCAATCCCCGCTGTAGCACTGGTCCCAGGCTCACCTATACCTAACCACCACTAGTGGTCAGTATGTTGCTAGGTGCCACATACCCTTCTTCTCCAAAGAAGCGAGCAGTCTATTGGACGCTCAGCCTTCTCCCCCCAGTCAACCCTCTGACAGCACTGGGTTCACTCCTGAACCCGGCTCATCTGTGTCACAGGCAGTAGTGCTACTGCTATGTCGGTGGGCCAGTCTTCACAGGCTAGTCTGATACCTAATCATATAAGCCTTGTAATTCACAATTCTTAGCCCCAAAGTGGCGAAGGCAAAATTATGCTTACCCATTACATCCAGTCTCCTGGATTCTCTGTCAGGAGGTAGAGAACTCGTTACTTTAGGGCCCTAGAGCAATCACAAGCAGTCATGATTACCACAGAATCTGTTTCTGTCTG
The DNA here is from genome assembly GCA_016271365.2 of Neoceratodus forsteri. Lineage (NCBI taxonomy): Eukaryota > Metazoa > Chordata > Ceratodontiformes > Ceratodontidae > Neoceratodus > Neoceratodus forsteri. The sequence goes on along the minus strand of CM028131.1, from coordinate 1,385,516,307 downwards.
TGCAGCATAATATGGCTTGACAGAGTAGGGTACTGCTTTTCAGTCTTTCTTTGGACTGCAGGCAAAGTGCTAGGCCTATGTCTGGCAACAAAGTAGCATCCTCCAACGCAGGGTATACAAGAGGCACTACAATAGCAAGTGCAGCTGTAACTTCTATGAACTTCATTAAATCCCTTTTACTGGAGTCTTCCTCTTCACCTTCAAACCCCATGACATCCTTAATTTGTTTGAACAAAGCCTGAAAGGAGGAGGAGACCTGATGTTACAAACCACGGAGTCCTCACTGCAAGAGGAGAGGGTAGAGTTAGAAGGAAACCCTTCATAAGGAGTCATCTTCACTTCCTTCATCCTCCAAATCCACCTCCATGTCCAGGAGGTCAGGACTGTATTCTACCTCTTCACTGTCCTGAATGATGATGGAAGCAGTCAACGGAGGCAGCAGCTGTACTGGGGGAAGATACAGGCATGCTTTTAAGTCCTGTCTTTGATGGTGCCAAATGGAGAGGCCCTGTCAGTGAGACTACTGACACTGTCAGCAGTGGAAATAGGCAAGTTAACATTTAGGCTGGTGGTATAACCTAGAGATTAGGATAATGAGCTATGAATGAGCTTGGTACATCCAGCAGACCTGGGTTTGATTCCCACAATTTCCAACTGCATGCTGTGAGAGACTGAGGAAGTCACTTAACCTCCCCAGAGCTCCCAAGTTGCCCCTAAAAACAGGCATTTATGCCTACTTCGTCTAACCTGGTTACCAAAGAATAAAAAAATTGCCAAAAACAAAGCTAGTATAGCCTGGGAGCTATGATGCCCATTTATGGGTTCATGACTGCTGTCATCACCAGGACAGAACGCGATGATGGTGGCTTCATACTGTTCATAGCAGGTAAGGCAGTGCCACAGCCAGGCCCTGACCTTGGTGTCTCAGCAACAGTTGGGGGGGCTGTAGTCGATGCCACCAGAGCATACAACAAGGACTTACCCTCCTTCAATGGAGACCTTGATCTCACTGGTGAATCATGTTTATCTCTATGCTTATGGTGGTGGTGGGAGTGGAGGAGGGTTTCGACAATGATTTTTCTTTCTCTTTGGATTTATCCAGTCATCCTAGCCAACCTCTACTGCAACACTGTCACTGACTGCCTGGCTGTCTTTACCTGCAGTGGTTGAGCAGAAGAGAGAAGCTGGGTTGGAGCTTGTGGCCTTAGCTGGGGCTTCCACAGCCTTGATGGCAATGAAAGTTTCCAGTGCTTTCTTTTGCAATCTCCTTGTGGCCTGGTTAAATCCTCAACAGATGTTACAGGCCCTTGCATTGTGGAACAGGCCCAAACAGCAAACACACACGGTGTGAGGGTTGGCCTTGTAGATCTTGTATTTGCAGGTACAAAACCTAAATAAAGGTTATTTTGGTGGCAGCATACGGGGACAGTGCTGATAAGGGTAAAGTTAGAAAATAAAAATTATTAAAAAAGACAGTGTTGTTTCTCTATGGGTCTGACAAGTGCTCAACAGTGGAAGGAGGAACTGAGGAGCAAGAAGGCCACCAATGTTTTAGAGGCGCTGATGTCATATACATCCTCATGGGCGTTCCCTCCAGTAAGCAGAAGTTTCTGAGTGGTCCTCACGCTGATGGCTTACAGTTCCAAAGCTGGGACCAAGCGAAGGAGATGTCCTTGATGAAGATTATCAGTTTTAAAGAAAGGGCTCATGAACCTCCTTTTCTTTAACTCTGTGCAGTATGGACCAATATTTGTTTGTTAACCAGTTGGGTACACTGATGCTAGGGACTGTTTTCAGGCATGGACCAGGCCATCAAGATGGCACATATCAGTATGGATACACATCATTACAAGGATGGCACAACTCAGCAAGGATACATAACATTACAAGGTGTAGAAGCAAAATATACAAAAATGTGATACGTTATACAGAGTGCTGTAAGGTTATACCAATACAGAGCACCACAAATTACAATGAAAAAACAAATACACAAAACAAGGCATGCCAACAAACAGTGGAGCGAGTTACAATGCAACAAAGCCTTGATGAGACTACAGGAATAAACCCATTTCAATAAAACCAGCAGGACTGGTTGGAGGGGGGGACTCCTGTAGGATACCAAGCCAACCTGTCTAGCGGGCAGAGAAATGCCGTGAAAGAACCATAAATTAAGTGGGAACCTTAACCAATCCATGTTTCTCTCAGTGAGTGAGGCAGTAGGACTATTTCAAAACAAGCCCCATAGCCAGTATCCGGCCTGTGGGGGGATGTTAAAAAGGCTTTACAAATGCCCACATTTACAATAATATCAAAATGTAAAAAAACAAGGTTTATTTTCCCTTAACAAAACAAACAAAAAAAAATCAGCTTCAATATGAAAACATTACCTGCAGGTTAATGCAGTTCTCTTTTAGATGTCAAGTACTGGTCTACTGTGTGACGTGATAACCCTCTACTTGTTATTATATTGTATAATTTGAGATACAAATATAGGTTTCTTTGAATGTCTGCTTGGAAAATATGGCAACCAGCAGAACTGCACCACAGGGGGCTGGAATTTCAAAAGAGTGGTGCGGAGGGTTGGCCTCTCCATGACACCCAGTGGAACTCTAATTAAGGGCTTCTTTCAGGCACCAGGTTGTAACAGTTGTAAAACATCCATTTACTTTGAAGTCCAGGAAACCAGGATGAATTTTATGACATCTTAGGAAGAAGCAACTTCTGACTGATACATGTTATATTTCACAAACATGTGACATAGCTCATCAGGAAGTTTGCTCTGAAGATCAAAGGTAATTCTGACCTGTCATAAAGCATGCTGCTCACTATTTAGGAAACATACATATATATTTTATTGGAATGTTTGGCAGTGGGCAGTGGCATGTGACTGATCAATTAATTACAGGACTAAGAGTGACCTCTTGCCAACAGCCCAGAGCTGTGACATCACAGGATGGGAGGGACATTTTGGCCTCTATTATCAAGCTGACTGAAAGGACTGACACTTCTACTGCTAGACTCCTAAGAGAACACACTCTAGTGTTCTGGACTTCAATCAATCAATCAAATCTTTATTTATTCAGGCGAACATCATTGAGCATAGCTCATTTACAAGATGGACCTGATAAGGTCAAGGTTAATAATTGATACATATGCAGATAAGTCAAGACACATATATACAGCAAGAAAAAGGCAGAAATTGATTATACATGATAATACAAGGTAGGACAATGAAAGCAGACTAGGGACTCTAAAATATACAATACATATCAACTATGGGGTATCATGATATACAATCAACACATAATGCCCAGAGCTTCCAAGGTCCCTGGGTAGGCCGGTGAAGACAAGGAGACACAGTGGTTGAAGTGAACTGAGGAGTGATGATCACAACTTCTGGTGAGTGACAGGGTAGGAAGTGGTTGGGGGACTAGAACAGGGGCTGGGGCTAGTAAAGGAGGTGTGTAGGAATAATAAGGGCTAAGGTTGGGGTCAGGAATGAATGGGTGAGGAAAATAACCAGGGGTTGAGTGATTCTGTGGAGGTAAATTAATCGAAACAGAAATGTGATAATGTGAAGGCTGCCTGAAAGGGAGAACAGTGGAGATAATGTCTAGGGAAGTGGATTGCCAAGTTAGGGTGTCTGACAGAGGGAGGGTTAGGAATCGGATAAATTAGAATTTGTGGAAGCAGTTGCAGTTATCTGGGAAGAGACTTAGATAAAGATGTTTGAAGGATGCTAATGATATCCAGTTAAACAACTTCAGGGTCTTTTGTAAGGCATTCCATGATATAGCTAGAGTATAGCTGATAGCAGATCTCCCGTATCGGGTGTTGACTTTAGGCACCTTGAGCATGATGAAATTGTGGCTTCTTAGTGCATAGGTACTAGCTATGGACTGGGTGAAGCAATCTAGAATATAATTAGGAAGCTTCTTAGTCAATGCTCTGTAAATCCAAAATGCAGCATTTCTATTTCTTCTGAGATGTAGGGACGTCCAACCGACGGCAGCATAAAGAGAGCAGTGATGAGTATTAAATGGAAGATCTGTAATGAACCTTAGTGCTCTGTGGTATAGTGTATCCAATTTACTTAAGTAGGAGATGGGGCAGTGACTGTAAAGAAAATCTGCATAGTCAAGCACTGAAAGAAATGTGGCCTGAACCAACCTCATCTTGGAATCTCTGGTTAGGAAGTGCCTTATTCTGAAGAATAAACCAAGTCTTTGTGAAGCTTTTAGAAGTTCTTCAATGTGGACTGTGTAGTCAAGCCTATTATCTATCCACACACCCAAATACTTGAATTTCTCTACATAGTCCAGGTTTTCTCCTAGGATAGTGGATAGCTGGGGGAGGTTGTTTAATGAGGAGGGACTTATACGGCTTTGGCTGGAGAACAGCATTGCTTTTGTTTTTTTAGCATTTAAAAGAAGTTTCTTTTCCAAAAGTTGATGTTGTAATAAGAGAAATTCTGCTTGTAGAATTTCACAAGCTGTAACAAGCGAGGGTTGCTGACATATAAAACAGTATCATCTGCAAACAAGTGAACAGATGCTCTGGTAAGGTTTGAATCAATGTTATTAATATAAATGGCAAAAGGATAGGGCCCAGGATAGAACCTTGTGGAACTCCTCTTAAAGGAGTTTTAGTGGAGAAAAATCACCTTGAGCCTTCACTTGTTGTGTCCTTCCGTGAGATAACACCTAAACCAACTAAGGGAGGATGGATCCAGGCCTATGGAATGCAAGGAGGAAAGTAGCAGTTCATGGTCCACCGTGTCAAAAGCCTTGCTTAGATCTAGGATACAGCACAAACACTATTTTTTTTATCCAATTCAGTTTGCCAGTCATTTGTAACTTTAGCCAATGCAGAAATAGTACTATGCCTAGCTCTAAACCCAGATTGTGCTGGATTTAAAAGATTAGTTCCTTCAAGGTAGTCTCTTAGCTGGATGCTCACTAATTTTTCTAGCAGCTTGGATAGCACTGGAAGGATAGAAATTGGTCTATAATTGTTAAGTTCCATGGGGTCCCCTGATTTCAATAGGGGAAAAACTTGGGCTGTTTTCCATATAGCAGGAATAGAACCAGATGTCAATGACAGATTAAAGAGATGTGTTAAGGGAACTGCAATGATATGTACTGCAATCTTTAGAAAGTAGGGGTCAATGGAGTCTGCACCTGCACTTTTTTTGATATCCAACTGCGAGATTAGTTCCTCCACTTGATTCAACAGAACTGGTTTGAAGGAGAAGGAGGAAACCGGACTCTGAGACCCTGCATACTGGGAGCTTAATTGTGCACGTAGCAGGTTAGCTGGGGAGGAGTCGAATGCAAGGCCAGCAATTGTAAAGTGGTTATTGAATGCATCTAGTATTTCCAGCCTGTCTGAAATTATGCCTTCACTGTGATGCAGATGGTTTGGTAGTGCGGTGCTTGAATCTTGGCCTACTATACCCTTAATAGTGCTCCAGAACTTGGCAGGATTGTGGCAGGAGGAGTCGAGCTCAGCCCTATAGTAGGCGGCCTTTGCATCCTGTACTTTCCTGGTACAACTATTTCTGGCTTTCTTGAATAACATCCAGTCATTTGGGATCTTGGTCTTCCTCGCCTTTTTCCATAATTTATCCCTTTCCGGCAGTGCAGTTTTAAGGTTAGCTGAGAACCAACGGCAAGATTTGTTTTTTATTCGAACACAAGTGATTGGTGCACTTAAGGGCACTTCTGTCAAGCATAGGTAACACACAACTGAAAACTGAGTTAGAATTAGCAATTCAGTTACAAGGCATTTTGTAATTTCCATTTTTTTTTACTGTAAGCATTAATGTATATATGTTCTGTGTTTTGTATTTATTTACTATTTTTAATTTTAGTAAACTTTTTGGTTTCCTTAATCCTGCCTGAGACATTTTCTCATTTTGAATGCGAATGCTGGGACAGTGTTGAGAAGTCTGAAAGAACTGTTAAGTGCTTATAGTGTGTTACCATTTTGCAACAAGGTAAGAAAAGTATCTAGATCTCAACTGAGTCAAAAAGAGGGACTATGAACCAGGTTGGGTGCCTGCTGGGTTATGTATTGCACTGCATTTCCCCAAAGAGAGCGTGATATTTGATCATGTTAACTGGGCGTGCTCGCGAAAAAGGCTTCATATTTGACCTCAGGACTCGAGACTGGTAGGTGTTTGAAACCCAAAACAGACAGGAAGGTTACCCTGTTTGTCTCCTATTCACATATTGTACTTAAGGTTTGGCATTGTGGGAGTAGAGGGCCTGACCTGCGGAGTGCGTTTAAGACAGATCTGGTTGGCAGCGGTGTGATTTAAAAGATTTAGTTTACAGTGCTGCAATCAAAAAGATTTGTTTGCATACTGTGAAATTATTTGGTAACACAAACATTAACAGTCCAGTGTGTCAGATTGATAACTGTAACAGCTCACACACAAAATAAGGCAGTGATTTAAAATTAAAGAAATATATCATTGTGGTTACAGTCTAAGTTCCCTACTGGTTTTATTTTTTTGGGTATAAGCTAGTGTAGCCGTAGAGTAGGGAAGAAGATGGCTTCCAACTACAGCAAGTACACTGCAGACTACCTGAGGCAGTTGTGCCAGGAGAGAGGAGTCCGTTGTGAGGGGCAAAACAAGCAGCACCTCGTGGAGGCTCTTGTGGTAGCCAATGCCAAAGACCTCGAGTCACAGTTGGTGACTGGAAAGGGTCAAACTTTGGGTGTGGAGGAGCCAGAGTCAATCACAGTGTCCAGACCCAGGGAGGAGGACAGCGGGACCAGTGTAAGCTGAGAGCCACAGCCGCAGGGGAGGATCACCACCATGCTGGAGCCAGAAGGGATCAGGCTGTAGAGAGAGTTGTGGAGAATGGAACTGGAGTTTAAGCAGAAAAGGTTTGAAGGCCCAGCAGCAGAGGGAGCTTGAACAGAGGAATCTGGAGATGGAGAAAGGGGAGAAGTGAGAGCAGCTTCAGAGAGAGGCTGAGGAAAAAGAAAACCAACGGTGGAAAGAGACAGAGGAAAGAGAGCGACAGCTTCAGAAAGAGGCTGAGTGAGAGAAGAGTGTGTCAGAGGAGATTTGAACTGGAGAAGCTACAACTCCACAGACCAGTGCCAGAGCAAGTAAGTGGCATGGGTCAACCTGGAACTCCAGGACTGGGTTACAAATTAAAACTCTAAATTGACAGCTGAATTTAAAGAGGGGGACGATATGGATGCATTTTTAAATTCATTTGAAAAGTATGTATTCAGGCAAAAATTCCCAGACAGTCCTGAAGCTTCCAGCTATCCCCGCTGCTTACCGGGAAAGCTCGTGACGCACTGGGTCAAATGGACAATCAGGACAGTAATGATTATGGCAAACTTAAAGTTGCTTTGTTAGAAAAATATGATTTGACAGCAGAAGCATACAGAGTTAAATTCTATAAGCTCAGGAGAAGCCCTGATACAAGCTACGAGGAGCTAGCCACTAAACAACGTCCGTTTTTAAAACGGTGAGAAGGGATACAAGCAGACTCTGTAGAGAAAATTCAGAATGTTGCTCTTTTAGAACTGCTCTTTTGGGCTTGCCCAGCAGAGCTGAAAACCTGGCTAGAGGATCGAGATCCAAAAACAGTGCAGGAGGCTGCCGAGCTCTCAGACCGCTATGCCAGGAGCAGACCTGCTCTGAGAAGGTGTAGGGCGGGCGTGGCAGTGCAGAAAAGGAAAAGCATGCCTTCAGGACAGCTAAAACCCTCCCTGCCTCCACCAAAACTGGGCAGCCCCAGGTTACAAATAAAAGATTTGCCTGATAAAAGAAATGAATGTTGGGTTTGCAAGCAACCTGGACTTCTTGCCAGGCAGTGTCCCAAAAAGGCAGAGTGCACACAAAGTGGTGCTGGGAAAGAAGTGGGTTTTTTGTGTATCCTTGAAAGCATGCCAGTAAACATGAGGGAGCACATACACCCAGTTACTGTGAATGGGGTGCAGACCCATGGGTTAAGGGACACGGAGGCATCCCTGACTTCGGTAAAAGGGGATTGGTTGAGCCAGAACAGCTTATACTCAATCAGTTTATTACAGTACGGGGATTCACTGGGGAGGAGAAAATGCTGCCACTTGCTAGTGTTCTCCTGGATTGGGGTGAGACAGGAGAAAATGTGCAAAAAGTTGCAGTGGCAGAAAGTCTTGCCCTGGATGTGATTATCAGGAAAAGATTATTAGGAACAATCTCCAAAAGGGGATGGTGTGTGCAGTTAACCGCAGTCAGGCAGCAAAGGCAAACTGTGGTTCCCTGGACCCCACAGAAGCCCCTGTGGAAAACATTGGGAGGCTAGTTTCCCAGCCTGTATTTCCTAATATGGAGAACAGTGAAAGGGAGGTAGAAATTCCCCAGGTAGCAGTTATCAGAACAGCTACAGGAAGGTTACTCTGAGGAAGAAGGGGGAGCCCATTGTCAGAGGGTTAGGGATGGCAGTGACCCTGAATGCCCTGATGCTACAGCTAGGGACCCTAATTGAGAAACTGGAGGGGGACCTGTCCTATGCCTTGGGAATGTGTAAAGATTTTCCAGCTGCTCAGAAAAATGACCCTAGTTTAGAGAAGCTGAGGGCTTGGGCAGACTCTGATGGAGCACTGTGAGGTGATGGGAAGCATAGAGTTTACTGGGACAATGGACCGCAGTATACGCAGGACATAAGGACAGAGGGGGTGATGGGCAGCCAGCTTGTCATTCCCCAGGGGTACCGTGAACGGTTGCTCAAGATTGCTTACCATATTCCCATGTCTGACCATCTGGGGATTACACATGCTATGCAGTGATTGGTCCAGAATTTCTATCAGCCCAACTTCACCCAGCAGGTGAAGGAGTATTGCAGGTCTTGTCACCAGTGCCAGGAAATAGGGAAATGGATAGGAAAACCCAAGCCATCCTAATTCCCTTACCCATAGTGGAGGAGCCATTCCAGAGGGTAGGAATGGATATTGTGGGGCCTTTGAATACCCCCAGCTCCTCCGGAAAGAGGTTTATCCCAACAGTGGTGGATTATGACACCCAGTACCCAGAGGCAGTCACCCTATCCTCACTGAGGACAAAGTGGCAGATGCCTTGCTAAGGATTTTCTCCTGTGTTGGGTTCCCGCAGGAGGTTATCACCGATCGAGGGGATTCCTCAATGTTGGACCTGATGAAATGTTTGTGGGAGAAGTGTGGGGTGGTGCAGAGATGCACAATACCTTATCACCTGCAAGCCAATGGACTTGTGGAAAGATTCAATGGTACACTAAAAACAATGCTCCAAGCATTTGCTGAACAGCATGGAAGGGACTGGGAGAAATACCTTCCCCACCTGTTGTTCGCATACAGGGAGGTGCCCCAAGAGTCAACAGGGTTTTCCCCCTTTTGAGCTCTTATATGGATGCAGGGTACATGAGCCCCTAGACTTGATCCAGGAGGACTGGGAAGGCAAACACACCACCCAGGGAACTCCCATAGTGGATTATGCCCTTAAGTTTAGGGAAAAGCTGAAGGAGCTTATGGGAACATCCTAGAGCAATGTAGCAGCTGCCCAACAAAAACAAAAGGTAAGGTATGATCACAGAGCCAGAGCTCACTCGTACACTGGGTCAGGAGGTCATGGTCCTAATCCCGGTCCAGAAAGATAAGCTGCAGGCCGAGTGGGCAGGACCATACAAAGTAGTCAGAGAGGTGAATGATGTAAATTACATTATAGAACACCCTGACAGGAGACATACCCAAAGAATGTACCATGTCAACGTGATGAAGCCATATGCAAACAGGGCTGACATGGTCTTTGCAGTGTGTAGTCCTGGGGAGGGGACAGATGAGGAAGACCCCCTTCTGGACTTGCTGGAAGAAAGCAAGCAGTAGTCCTCTGTGGAGGCAATTAAAATGTTATCCCAGTTGACCCCGGACCAGATCCACGAAGTAAGGGAGGATTTAGCAGACTTTGCTCCATTGTTTAGCACCAAGCCTGGACTAGCCCCCTTAGTGACACATGATGCGGAGACAGGGACATAAGCGTCCATACTGCGGACAGCATACTGGGTGTCAGAGGCTGTCCAAAAGGTCATTAGGAGGGAGGTGGAGGAAATGTTGGATTTAGGGGAATCCAGAAATCCCACAGCCTCTGGGCCTCACCCATAGTCCTTGTTCCCAAGCCAGATGGCTCTTCTCATTTTTGCATGGACTGTCACGGACTCAATGCAGTCACGAAGTCAGACACCCACCCAATGCCATGGACAGATAAACTACTGGACAAGTTTGAAGGGGCGACATACCTTACTGCTATTGACCTGACTAAAGGGTATTGACAGGTAGAGTTAACTGCCAGAGCTAGGGAGAGGTCAGCCTTGGGCATGTAGTAGGCCAGGGACAGCTCCATCCTAATCAAGCAAAAATTGAGAGAGTCGAGGCATGGCCCAGACCTGAAACACAGAAGCATGTTCAGAGTTTTCTAGGGTATGCAGGGTACTTTAGGAAATTTGTATCAAACTGCAGTGCCCTGGCCACTCCATCTGGCCTGTTAAAGAAAAGAATGCCTAAAAAGATTATCTGGGAACCAGCCTGTAAGCAAGGCTTTACATGGCTAAAGGAGGGACTGTGCAGTGCTCCTGTATTAGCCAGTCCAGACTATAGTAAACCCTTTGTAGTCCAGACTGATGCCTCAGATGTGGGTATTGGGGCAGTACTTAGTCAAACATCTAACCAAGGGAAAGATCACCCAATAGTGCACCTCAGTAAGAAGTTACTTCCCAGGGAGCAGGCTTATTTTACAGTGGAGAAAGAATGCCTTTCAATGGTGTGGGCACTAAAGAAGTTAGAGCTATACGTATACGGGTGGCACTTCGAGGTACAAACAGATCACAACCCCCTGGTTTGACTGGCTCAAATCGGTAAAACAAACGGTAGGCTTTTAAGATGGAGCCTTGCCTTGCTGGGGTACAACATGTCTGTTACTCACAGGGCACGGGCAGCAAACACAAATGCAGATGGGTTATCACATCAGAGCAGTGAACTGAATTTGGGGAACTCATTCCATGCCTAGGAATAGATTCCCCCAAGTTCAGTCTAGGAGGGAGGCATGTGACACGATGACCCTCTACTTGTTATTATATTGTATCATTTGTGATATAAATATAGGTTTCTTTGAATGTCTGCTTGGAGCATATGGCAACAAGCAGAATAGCACCATGGGGGGGCTGGAATTTCAAAAGAGCGGTGAGAAGGGATGGCCTCTCCATGACCTAGTGGAAACTCTGATTAAGGGCTTCCTTCAGACACCAGGTTATAACAGTTGTAAAACATCCATTTACTTAGAAGTCCAGGAAGCCAGGATGAATTTTACGACATCTTAGGAAGAAGCAAAACACGGCCAGTTGGATTGGAAGATGGCAGCCATGCTGGGCCAGCTGTCGAGAAGCTAACTAGTGCTGTTGGTTTTAATTTTTATTTTGTTCGTTTATTTGTCTTATTTCATTTGTAGTGTGTCAGTTTCGCAGCAAATTACGCTTCGAGGCATAGCCGGAGTACTCTAGCGGCCTTTGGAGTTATTTTAGCCTCGTTTTGTTTTTTGCTGGTGCCAGCTATTTTTATTTATATTTAGCGGAGCTATGCTAAAAGTTTTCGGTGGAGCTGATCTGATCTGGGGAAGTATTCGGTCTCTAGGATTCACAGTTTGTTCTTAATGGCATACAGTTTGAGCTGTGGCTCAAAGAATATCTAGCTTTGGCTCGAAGAATATCTAAAGAAGAAGACAGCCTACTACCTGAGTGGGTGAAATTTCAAACACCGGTCAGAGGAGTTTATGAGTTATTTCGAACTGTTTTGCTGGGTTTTGGTGCTTCCTGTGGAACTTTGGGGGGGGTGAGGGTCACTGAGTTGTGCCAGGTGAGAGAATCCTTATCCCCCTGCGCCTAAGTCCGTGTCCCATTGTACTGCTTGGGACCGAGCGGGAGTTGCCTCATTTGGCCTTTGGGGAGCCAGAGGTGGACTTGGGGCTCTCCCTAAGTCATTCTGGAGGTGGACTTGGTTGTCTACTCTCAGGGGCGCCTGTAGCTGCAGGTCATAGGTGGTGGGGAATAAGGCCTGCTTAGTGTGGTGTAGTTGGAGGGGAAGAGATATCCCTTTATCCGTTTGCGAGTTTTTGCACACTCTTGGCTCCTTGCTTGGGATCCCCCTTTTTTGAGCTTTTGATACTGACGAGTGGAGCGGTGTACCCGATCTGGAGTAAAGTGGAACAGGTGTGGTGCTGTTAATAGTGGAATGACTGCTGAATTGAGTCAAGACTGTGTTTTTATCTCTGAAGAGTGATTATCCACAGCATACCCTAGTAGACAGGATATTTGGATGCTGCCTTTTGCTTGGGTCTGGGAATTGGATGTTTTGTCAAACTCCAAAGAAGAACTGGATTTTGTTAAAAGTTTCCCCTGGAGAGAACATTTCCTGGATTTTAGGACTTCCATGGATTTTGGACCTATATAGCATGCAGATATAATTGACTTTGCGCTCTGTGGATTGAGGACCTCTTATTTCTTTCTTTGACTTGTTTTAAAGTTTATTTGTTTTATCTGGACAACGAGGTGGTGAGAGGACTTTGTGTCTATTTTTTTTTTTTAAGTTTTTGTCTGTTTTTCTCTTACTCCCTGGTCGTGAAAGGTCTGGGGGGGATGTTTTATTTTGTTTTTTATTTTAATTTAAATTGTTCTTTCCTCCCCTGGTTGTGAGAGAGCTAGGGGCGGTAGACTATTTTACTTTGTATTTATTTATTTATGTTTGTTTAAAGTAGGGTGGTGAGAGAACCCTTTATACTTATTTTGAGTTTAAGGAAGATTTGAATGGCCCTCTAGCTTGGCCCAGATTTGATTATTTTATTTATTTTTTTTTATTTAGTTAGTTTCCTAAGCTGGTTTATGGTTTGATTTTAACTAACTTATAGTGGCATGGGTTGGCCTTCAGTCTCCACGGTGGTGCGCTATTCACCCTCCTCCCTTTATGCCTTCCACCCTTTTTATTCTCTCCCTCTCCAATATGAGACGTATCAGCACTGTAGAGCGCTGGGGATTACTTGTAGGAGAGGGAGGAGTGCTGCGAACAGAGGAGGATGGACGAGGGGGGCCACTGTATTGGGGTAGTCAGATCTAGAAGGCACCCTGGGGTGAAATGGAATCCTGATCATGGTTTGCCATATCTGGTGCCCATACCCAAGGGCACTACTGAGTGCAGTAGACAGATGGGCCTGACAGCCGCCGAGGTTCGTCCAACTCGGGCGGTGTTGTGCAATGCCATGTCCATCAGAAATAAGACTGCCATTATTGCTGATCTTGTTGGATCAGTGGACTTGGCTTGCATCACCGAGACCTGGCTGGATGAAAATCCAGGCTCCACTTTGGAGGCTATGACTCCGGCGGGGTACTCGGTGATACACTGGCCGAGATTGGATCGCAGGGGTGAGGGGGTTGCAGTCTGTTTCAAGACTCAATTGGGCCTCACGAATGTAGTAGTTGAGGAGACTGAGTCCTTTGAGTGTACAGTAGTAGCAGGTGTAAGCATTTGCATCATTCTCATCTACCGTCCACCCGGAGATGGGAAGCAATTCTACAGGAAGTAGTGGACTTCATCGTTGACATGGCATTTGAGTCGCCCAGACTGATGGTTCTGGGCGACTTTAATGCCCGGGTTGATGATGAATTCTTGCAATTTGGTAACCACTTCCTCCAATTAATGACTTCTTTGGGCCTTACACAAGTGGTTTCCACTGCTACTCATAAATCTGGACACTCTTTGGACTTAGTCTTCCTACTAGGGATTGAAACATCTGATCTGGGGGTGGAACCAGTCACCTGGTCAGATCACATCGTGAGGTTCAGTTTTTGCACCCCCCTCAGAAGGCCTAACCCTGTGGAGATGGTTAAGTACTGCCCTTTGCAGGATATTACTCCCCAAGGCCTAGTGGCGGTCCTTGACCCCTCGTCCCCTGCGTTGGCGAGCAGTAGTCCAGAGGCCCTCGTGTCAGTCTATAATATGGCTGTTATGGTGGCTCTGGACTCTATTGCTCCTGTTCGTGTGTGCCCGCTATCCCTTCACCTCAGGTCCCCTTGGTTTGATGGGCCTTTGAGGGAGATGCAGAGACAGGGAGAAGGTTAGAACGGTGCTGACGCAGGTCCGCCCTTGAGACCGACCACCTTAGATTGATGGACCATTATTTAGTCTATCAATCTGCAATCACCCGGTAAAAGGCAGAATTCCTGTCCAGGGAGATTGTGGTTGCACGGAATCGACCAGCCCAGCTTTTTCGAACTGTGGACAGACTGTGCAACCCAGCCTGTCTTCAAGTTCGGAAAGCCTTTTCGCAATTAGAGTGTGAGGAGCTTGCTCGATTCTTTGCAGCTAAGATGGCCGATATCAGGGCAGATCTGCAACCAGCACCCTCTGGGGGGGATGCTGTTGGACAATGCGAGTTCATGGTATCTCAGTTTTCTTGGAGTTCCTTCAGTTGACCCAATTTCGTTGATGCCATGAGGATTATCCATAGTGTGCGCCCTACATGCTGTAGTTTGGACCCTGGACCAACCTCCCTAATTTTGGGTTGTAGCGATATCATCGGTCCAGTCCTTGTGTGAATAGGCTGGTGCTCCTTGGAGTCGGGTGAGTTCCCTAGCTTCCTGAAAGAGGCGGTGGTGACACCACTCTTGAAGAAAGCTACCTTAGACCCAGACTGTTTCACAAACTACAGACCTATCTCTAACCTACCCTTTATTGGGAAGGTGATTGAGAAGGTAGTGGCAGCCCAATTGGAGTACCATTTAACCATCCATGACATCTACGAACCCCTCTAGTCCGGTTTTCGTAAAAGACATAGCACCAAGACAGCACTGGTTCAGGTGCTCAATGATCTTCTGAGGGCGAGGAAAGGAACGTTCCATTTTTTTTTTTTTTTAGCCTCCGGACAGAGTGTTAGCCACGTGTCACCCCAGTGCTGCTAGGTGGAAAATCTTCTAATTAGCAAACAGAAGAGAAGGGAAACTTCAGATGTGGGAGGTGACAGCTAACTGCATCTGAAAGTTGCAGTTAATTCCCGGCAGATTCTGGGCAGTACACTAGCTCTTTAAAATTGCATGTGGGGGTAGGATTGGTAAGTTCTCTGACCCCAAAGACACTGCTAAGCTTTTGGATAAAATTGAAAAAGAATTTCAATGGCAGGGGATCAGGATGCCAGTGAGGAGACGGAGACTGCATAAGTGAGTGTTTATCTCTAAATTACATGCAGAATGGATGGAAGTATCTCTTGGCCTGGTGCTGCACCTAATTAACTTGTGTACATGATGTGGGGATAGTGTTCTTTTAACTGCCATAGGGCTATGTGGTTTTGCAGTATGCATTCTGTGTATTCTGTGTTGAATTTACTTGCCTAGACTGTGCACGAACCAAACAGTGGGGTGGCACTACATGGTGTTGGCTAAAATTCACAGGCGCTGCTCCCCCTTCCTTCCCTCAGAGGAGCAGTTTCATGCCACACAGAGACTCCCTCCAGCACAGGCTGTTCTTTACCTTTCTACCACTTGCAGAGGGCTGAACACTTCAGGACTGTTTTCTCAGCACACAGGACCCTGTGAGTCTTGTTACTTTTTACTTTAACTCTGCTTGTGTTTCCTTGAACTTTAATCGGTTCCTCCACTGTTGGATTTGATGGTTGCCCGAATTCATATACAGTGGCCTTCTTTTTTTTTTTCTTATTATTAAGCAACTTTGTATTTGCTCAACTTCAGCATTTCTAGCCAGTATACTCTTAATGCAGTGTAGAATGCATACATTACTTGTCAAAGGCTATTCTATTTTAGCTTATCTCATTATAACTTCGAATGTGTTTTTTTTTTCTTTTTTTCTCTCCTCTAGGGGTTGCCTATACTGTAAAACTAAAGTTCCTACTAAGCCTCATCTTATGTCCTCTTTAAATATTACAGAAGCACTCTGAACTGATATGACTGATGTAACATTGAGTA
This sequence comes from Neoceratodus forsteri, assembly GCA_016271365.2. Lineage (NCBI taxonomy): Eukaryota > Metazoa > Chordata > Ceratodontiformes > Ceratodontidae > Neoceratodus > Neoceratodus forsteri. Next base: position 1,385,500,306 of record CM028131.1, on the reverse strand, counting down.
CTTACTTGCAATAATTGTTTTTTACTTGTGTTATTTGGCTCGATTGTAAATATCTCTGTATGCATTGTACCATTTGACCTCCGGCAGAGTCCGGCAGAGCTAACCAGGTCCATCTTGTAAATGAGCTTGCTCAATGATATTCACCTGGATAAATAAAGATTTTGATTGATTGATTTGATTGAATTATATTCATATAAAGTAACTGTAGTGCAAATGCTACCGTAATTGCGTACATTTATTTTAGCGCCAAGTCACTATCCCCACATTCACTGTAATGGAGGAAAAAAGTGCTAATTAGCACAACTTTATTTTCATGCAAATTAGTGCTTCAGCAAAAGTAGAGAAAATAATTTGACAGTGAAAATTTCAACTTTTACTGTATTTTTATTTAGCTATGCTGGGTACGGGGGAGCAAGTCTTACAGTTCAAATAAGGGGAAACTATGTTTTATATTACTTGTGTGAAATATCCCGTGTTCATGGCAGATTAGGTTAATTTGTATTTATTCTAAGAAGGACTTTTTCAGGAATACCTCTCAGTGAAGTAACTGGGTTTGAGACAAAGCATTTTCCTTACTATTACAATGTAGTATGCTGTACTGTATTGTTCAAGAGTCTATAAACTTGTGATTTTGCTTATCTAAGCTTTCAATGCTGTATTGTAATGCAGTAAAAAATAAAGTTAGGAAAAAAAGAAACCAAGAAACACAGAATTTGTTGGCGGATGTCTGGCTGGCGGTGCAGCGTAAAGGTGTCAACGCTTGATGTCAACATCCCGGCTTCAGGAACGGACCCGGGAGTCAGACGGACGGCCAGCCAGGGGAGAAGGCTGGCACATCAAGGGACAGCTCACCCTCTCCAGGGGTGTGGGGGCTGAAGTGCTATAGACCCCCCTAACGGAGGCTGGGGGAACCACCATGACCGGCACCACATTGACGGGTAGGCGTGACAGATGCACGCTGCATTATTGCATGTCGGCCTCCTGGGGATTACCAGCATCACAGAAATGCCTCTAGTTCCAAGTATGACACCTGCTCCTGGGACCACCGTTTCCACATAAGCGCCTGACCTCCACTGTGACAGTGCTCCATCGATTGCCTCCCCCCACGGCCCCACCTGGGGGGAGGGGGTAAGCCTAGGGAACCCTGCTAGTCACAGTGATGCGGCTGGTAATGTGGATGCGATTCCATTGGGGGGGAGTCATCTCAGCAGCCCCGCCTTGGGGGGGTAAGCCAGGATGTCTTGGGGGTCGGTGGTGGAGGAGGTGGTGGTGGTCCAACTGTTGGGCCAACGATAATGGGACTAGCGGCCAAAAAACCCAAAAACTTGGTCAGCAGAAATGGACCGTCTGGCCACCCAGTCTTCTCTTTTTTTTTTTTTCTGCCCATTCTGTCATGGCAGACTTTTAACTGGTCTCCAGTGACCCTCCCAACTCTTTTTGCGACTATTATTGCTGTTGTCTTTTATTTATGATACATCTTGGAGTAACACCTTTGAGCTAATAGCTCTTTTGCAAAGGGGAGTATGACAGGCAGGAAGGCTCCGGATGTAAATGGGATGATAGCGAGCAGAAAATCAAGTAGGCAAATGGATAGGATGGCTGGATTAGTAAGGAGTGGGGAAAACGATACAGAGAAAGATACTCGGGTGGGGGGATAAAGAAGGCCAGGACACGGGTAAAGGAGGTGACCAAGGACAGTAGTGAAGGGGCTACCTTCAACACTCAGATTGTGTGAGGAGCCAGTTGAGGGGAGAATCCGGACGAAGGGATGAGGAGGGGCATGGAAAGAGGGGGAACCCGAGGGGTGAACAGGGAGGCAAGGAGGAGGTTAGAGTACTGCTATTGGGGGACTCCATGATCAGAGGCATCCAGTGGGGGGTGGGCAGGAGGAGGTTAAAACCTGTCTGATCAGAACCAAATGCCACCCAGCCCTGATGGTGTACAAGGCCAAGCATGAGTTGTATTCACCAGCAAGGGACTGTGGGGGGACCCCGAACATTTGAGTGCACTTAGGGACAAACAACATAAATGCTAATAGTGAGCTAGAAATTCAGGCAAGGTTCCGGGAGTTGGCCAGGGTATGCTTTTCCATAGGCTGTAAGATCTCTTTTTCAGAAATCCTGCTGGTGCCAAGGACTAGTGGGAAAAACAAGATGAAGATTAGGGAGATAAATCAGTGGCTTAGGGAATGGTGTAGGGGATTGGGGTATGGCCTGGCGGGGGACTGGGGAGAACTGGGAGGATGAGGGCTATACGCTGAGACAGGCTCACCTTGTTGGAGGAAGGAAATCCTTAAGCTTAAACTAGCTGGGTTCATCAGTGAAAGGTGGGTTTAAACTTGTGAAGGGGAGGGATCAAAAAGGGCAGTGCCAGCAGGTATGATAAATGAGGGACATGGTCTCCACTCCTGTAGGGGGCCTAGGGAGATATGGAAATGGGTCACCAGGTAGGGTGCAGGAGCTGAGAAATGGCAGCTCAAAGGAGAGAAAGGAAAGGAGAGGAGGGAAAAGGGGTGGAGAGTGGTCCTGATAAATGCCAGGAGCTTAGGAAATAAAATAGCAGGGGTGGTACTATCGACAACAATAATGGAAAGGGATCTGGGTGTAGTCATATCAGATGACCTAAAGGTGGGTAATCAATGTGAGAAGTCAGTAAGGAGAGCCAGTGGGATACTGGGATGCATAGGGAGGGGCATCACAAGTAGAAAAAGGGAAGTGGTTATCCTCTATACAGACAGTTGGTGAGACCCCATCTGAGTACTGCGTGCAGTTTGGAGACCTCATCTACGCAAGGACATAGACAGGATGGAAGCAGTCCAGAGGAGGGCAACTAAAATGGTGCAGGGTCTACATCATAAACCATATAAAGAGAGACTGAGAGAACTTAATATGTATACCCTTGATGAAAGGAGGGACAGGGGGGACATGATAGAAACGTTCAGGTACCTCAAGGGAATCAACAAAGTCCAGGAGGGTAGCATCTTTCAGAAAAAGAAATGTGTAAGAACAAGGGGTCACAATTTAAAGTTAGAGGGGGGACGGCTCAGGGGTAATGTGAGGAAATTCTTTTTCATGGAGAGAGTGGTGGACGCATGGAACCGCCTTCCTGGAGAGGTTGTGGGGTCTAAAACAGTGGGGGAATTCAAACATGCATGGGACAGACATAAGGCAGTTATAGTGGGGGGTTGCAGGAAGTAGGCTGTTGGTTAACTAGAATCTGCAGCTTATCCAATAGGTAGGGTAATAGGCAGACTGGGTGGGCCAAGTGATCCTTATCTGCCATCAAAGTCTATGTTTCTATGTTTCTATTTTGGTTCTTCTTGATCTCTCCTCAGCTTTTGACACCATGGATCATATGGTGTTGATAGCACGCCTGAGGCACATTTGTGGGATATCGGGAACTGTTCTTCAATGGTTCACCTCTTTCCTCACTGGGAGATCACAAAGAGTTGTGTCCAGGGTTTTTTTCTTGGGCCCAACATCTTTGTTGTGTGGGGTGCCTCAGGGTTCAGTGCTGTCTCCCATGTTATTCGCGGTGTATATGCTGCCCCTCAGAGACATTGTAAGACGGTATGGGCTGAGGTTTCATTGCTATGCTGATGACACCCAGCTATACCTGTCTTTTGCATCTGACCAGGATGGAGCTCTCTCGGTGTTTAACAACTGTCCGAAAGAAATCCAGGAATGGATGGACTCTAGTTGGCTGAAGTAGAACTCAGAAAAGACAGAGGTATTGGTTGTGGATCCGGGTCACCGGATAGAAGGGTCATCTGTTGGGACGCCCTCAGGAATTTTTCTTTGCGGCGTCTCTCTCCCGACCTCTGAACGATTGTGTAACCTGGGGGTTGTCTTGGATGACAGGATGTCACTGCAGCCACAAATGTCAGCAGTCGTCAATACTTCCTTTTACCATCTTAGGAATATTGCCAGAGTTAGGCACCTAGTTCCATCTGACAACCTTCCAACATTGGTCCACGCCTTTGTGTCCTCGCATTTGGACTACTGCAACTCCCTTTACTTTGGGCTTTCAGGGGTTGAAATCCACCGCCTGCAGCTAGTGCAGAACGCAGTGGCCTAGGTTCTGACTGGTTCCAGTAGGTCCTGTCATATATCCCTGGTGCTGCGTGAACTGCACTGGCTGCCTATATGGTGGCAGATCACCTTTAAAGTCAATTTATTAACTTTTAAAGCCCTCCATGACCAGGGACCGGTCTATCTGAAAGAACTTCTGGTTCCTTACTGCCCTGGCCGATCACTCCGCTTGGTCGATGAGGGGTTGCTGGAGATTCCAAGAGTGAATCTTAAATCATCTAGATGTAGGGCTTTTTCTTTTGCTGCACCCACTATTTGGAATTCTCTACCTTGCCGGTTATGGGACTGCACCTCCATGGAGGAATTTAAGCGGGGTTTGAAAACCCACTTATGGCAAATGGTATTCCTGGAAAACTGATTGTTTTTGTAATTGATGATTTTTTATTGGTTTTATTTGTGTTGATATTTGATTTTAATGTCTAATTTGTAATGTTTTAAACTGTACAGTGCCTTGGAAATTGAAAGGCGCTATATAAATAAAACTATTATTATTATTATTAACTTCTGACTGATACATGTTATATTTCACAAATAGATGACATATCTCATCAGGAAGTTTGCTCTTAAGATCAAAGGGATAATTCTGACCTGTCATAAAGCATGCTGCTCACTAATTAGGAAACATATATATATATATATTTTATTGGAATGTTTGGCAGTGGGCAGTGGCATGTGACTGATCAATTAATTACAGAACTAAGAGTGACCTCCTGCCAACAGCCCAGAGCCGTGACATCATAGGATGGGAGGGACATTTTGACCTCTATTATCAAGCTGGCTGAAATGACTAACACTTCTTCTATCCCTGGACTCCTAAGAGAATGCACGCTTGTGTTCTGGACTTAAGGGCACTTCTGTCAAGAATAGGTAACACACAACTGAAAACTGAGTTAGAATTAGCAATTCAGTTACAAGGCGTTTTGTTTTGTAATTTCCATTTTTTTGACTGTAAGCATTAATGTACATATGTTCTGCATTTTGTATTTATTTACTATTCTTAGTTTTCTTAATCCTGCCTGAGACATTTTCTCATTTTGAATGCGAATGCTGGGACAGTGTTGAGAAGTCTGACAGAACTGTTAAGTGCTTATAGTGTGTTACCATTTTGCAACAAGGTAAGAAAAGTACCTAGGTCTCAACTGAGTCAAAAAGAGGGCTTGTGAACCAGGTTGGGTGCCCGCTGGGTTAAGTACTGCACTGCATTTCCCCTTAAGAGTGTGTGATATTTGATCCTGTTAACTGGATGTGCTAGTAAAAAAGGGTTCATATTTGACCTCAGGACTCGAGACTGGTAGGGGTTTCAGACCCAAAACGGAGAGGAGGGTTACCCTGTTTGTCTCCTGTTCACATATTGTACTTCGAAGTTTGGCACTGTGGGAGCAAAGCGCCTGACCTGCGGAGTGCATTTGTGACATACAGTATGTAACATACCTAGTATTATCAGTTAAAACAATTTTGTAAGTAGAAAAAAATTCTTCATGAACAAAAAATAATGGTTTACGTCTCCTTTTAGTTTATATATTGTCTCTATCCAGCATCTTACATTTTCAGTAACACTGAAAATAACCTTGAAACCAGGATATTTGCCCTTTAATTTGTATCTGTTTTGGCAGCTTGTCTGGAAGAGACATCATAATTCTCTGCTTGCAAAATCAAAGCCTGCTGCTGTGGCAATTGCTGTGATGTCAGAAGCAGAGCATTATGATAGAAACATAGAATTTCATGGCAGAAGGAGACTGAAGGTCCATCAAGTCTGCCGTTATTACATTAGTTCACACTACCAACCTACTGTACTGGTGGGTTGTCTCCCTCCACTGCACCTGTTCAGGGCGTCAGCATTAGTGCACCCATCATTAGGGTGCCATAAAACAAAATTTGCACCCCCTCCCCAAGGTCCCCTTGGACTTGGAATCCTTAGTTAAGGGGTGTGGGGGTGCCCCCCCTACATAAACTACAATTGGCGAAATTGCGACTGGCACATGTGTGGGCGACTACTACTGCACGTTCCGAGGTGGAACCATCTCCTTCCCCCTTCAATCCCATGTCCCCCTCTGGGAACTCTGATTCCCTTGCTCTGTCCCTGCCATGTTTTAAGCCATTTAGGGTAGTGCCCCGACCACTTTTGCTGGCAGTCTCTTTTTAAGCCTGCCCCCCCAAGGTGTCATGAGGTATAATAGTTACTTAACCAGGCCACTGGTTAACTGTGCTCACTAGAAAGAAAATCACACACCAGAACACCAGTAAAAATTGAGAATTTTATAGAATTTGGCACTTTATACCAGAACTGCATTGTAATGATTTGCTATTAACTATTTCCTGCATACCTCTCAACTTTTCATCACCCAAATGTGTGACAAGATCTGAGGCAAATTGACAAAATGAGTGACATATTATCAAACATGACAATGTAATCTCAGAACACTGGATAGCAGGGCATTAGGCTAGGGCACTCTATAAATATAATTGCATTGTCTTGCTAATGTTTATAATGTTTTCTGATAATGGCACATGATTTATTATAAATTCTGCTTCAATGTCTCAGTGTGCACCGTGGAATATCTCCTTCTCCATGTGGGGAAAAAGGGTTTTTGAAAGGTAAAGTGAAGGACATACATCACAATGTGGAACAGCTGAGAGGTAGGCTTGTCTCTAGTATTATTTTTTGAAGATTAAGGGTAGTGAAGATAATTAACGAGATATGTTACACTTAATTTATTCATTTGGAGAGACCTTTGAGCGTGAGCTCTTTTACAAAGGTTTGGAAGCATTAACTGTGGTTGTTTGTACTTGAAAATGTTACAATCATTAAATATGTTGTAGTGTAACCCAAAAAATAGAAAAAGTTGCTAACATTTTAAAATTTCATTCATTTCTTAATGTATTTTATGAATATCGATACAACTTATATATACTGATAGATGAACACTATATTTATACAATAAAGTGATATTGCGTAAACTACAAGCCTTCATTTATCAAACTTAAGTTCTTATTTTGTCTGGTTCAGAATTATCTCCTTTTGAAAGAATGATCTTTAGAGAAAGCTAATTCTGGAACTGTTAGGGATAGGAACTGATTTTTCAAATGAAAACCTAGTTTTGGCAGTATCTATGTGTGACAGTAATACAGTGTTCATGTATCAATATAAAGTTATATTGATAATTGTACATTATATTATGAAACAATTTCAACAAACATTGATGATAACTTTCCTTTATTGATATAAGAAAACTGCACCTCTACAGTAGATCAGTAATGCTATAACTACTAACTTTTATTTAACAAAATTAAGTTCACATCCCCTCTGGTTCCACAGTTATCTCAAGTTGAAGAAATTATCTTTAGAAAGGCTAACTTTGGAATGATTAAGGATAGCAACTTAATATTTTAAAATAACTTGGAGTCGACAATATCGATATGCGACAGTAACAGTGTTCATGTATTGATATAATATTTTAATAACTACAAACTATTTTAAAAATGTATCAATAAATGTTAATAAAACTTACATTTATCACTAAAGGAGCACTGTAACTATACATTATACTGATATTGCTCTAACTACAAGATTTCTTTGAGAAAAACATTAAGTTCCTAATGTCTTTGGTTCCAGAGTTATTGCCTTTTGAAGAAACTGTCTTTAGAAAGGGCTAACATTGGAACTGTTTGAGATAGGAATTTATTTTAACGAAAGTTTGGAGTCAGAGCAGTATCAATATTCAATAACAGTGTTCATGTATCAATATAAAGCTATATCTATAAATGTAAATTACCTTATGGAGCGTATCGATGTGTAAGCATTAATCACTGACAGAGGAGGGCTGTACGTGGATTAATGCCGCTGGGGGTTGGTGCTGCGAGGTGAAGCCGAGGGTTCCCAGCGAGCAGATCAATCACCAGTAGAAACCGACTCTGGAGTGATTAATGCGCTTGTAACAAAGGCTCGTCATGCACAACGAGCCTATGTTACCGCATCACCTCTGACTACGAGTCATCTGGTAATATGGTAAAACAGACTAAAGAATAAAAGTCTACTAAAACAGGATCTTTAGAGTTGAGAAAATATTGCCAGTGGTAATCTAAGAATGTAGGGAATTAAATAAAGAAGCCATCCTAAAATAAGTTGTTGTATGTACTTGGGGCAAAACATTGTGTGCTTTTGCAGCTGCCGAGTAAAACTATATGAAATATGTTGTTTTGTTTCTCGGTGCATGCAACCTAGTGCCCAAGCTGTTTCAAATGAAGTTGTAGTATTTAGTTTCAGCTTGTATTAACAAGCTCTGTTAAAAAAGCAGTAGAAAGAAGGAAACCAGAGAGGCAAAGCGGCAATGACATTGCAACCACCATGCAAAAGATTACAAAATAACTTTCATTTTCAGCGTGAAGTCACGCTAGAGACGCTCATGCAGAAAAGACCTAAAGTACACTCCTAGGAGTTTAGGAGACTGCTCTCAGACCTGATGCTCCAGTGAAGACATGCTTGTTTCGAATGGAGAAAAGGAAAGTAAAGCAGAATCGATGGCTGAGTGTAAAATGGGACTTTGACATTACAGCCACCACTTCTGCAAGACTTAAAAGCTCCTCAGTCTTCAAAATCTGTACCAGGGCTGTTAAACTAGGGGACCTAACAATAAAACCAGCATGTAAAGTCTTGTATTACTGCTAAATACAGGAGACTGTGTGAACTAAAGAAGGAAGCCAGAAAAGAATGAATAAAACAGGAACACTGTTTCAAAGGAATAAAGCTAAACCCTCTGTTATTCTGTACAGCCTGTCCAGAAGATATTATACTTTATGCATCCCCGATTGTTTTACAAGTAAGCATTAGGAGGAAAAATGCCGTGGTTTGACACTTAACTGGTACACAAGACGGGGGTTAGGAACATTCTCACTGCCAGCCTCACGCAGGGGGGTTAAACCCCTTCTTGTCTGTCGTACAGTGCAAATTCCCCTCCATTTGAAATTACAACACCTAGTACAGCTGCTCCCCCGCGCGCTCCCGATGGCATCTCCGAGGTGACTTGCACTCTCAGTGCTGCACCCTCTGACTCCTGGCCAATCTCGGTACTGCCCCAGTGGGCTGCTACCCTCAGCAGCCTCCATGGCCACAGCTGGTACTGACCGAGCGGGTGTTATGCCTGGCTTAATACCCGCTCGGTTTCAGTCAGCTGTGCCCATTCGGCCAATCACCGCGCTCCTTTCCACCGCCCGAGTGAGAGCCATGTTACAAACATTATTAATAAAGCTTTCAGATATCAATATTTAAAGTAAAAAAGAAGAAAGGTGGCTCAAAACTGCCCGAAGGGAGCCACATCAAGTAAATATGAAAACACATTACAAAGGGAGCTGGGCTAACAATGTTTTGGAGATCAGGAAAAAATCTCCATTACACTGGACTGGTTTAAATTACCATTTATTATGCAAATGTAAAAATGGGGTAGAACCCCCCCTAAAAGTTGTTGCGTTTCGAGTCACTGCTTCATGTTTTATTTAGGAAGGTATTACCCTATTTTACATTTGCATAATAAATGCCATTTTAAGGTGCTCCAATGTGATGGGAGTTTTTTTTCCTGATCTCCAGAATGTAGTTAGCCTGGCTCCCTTTGTAGATATCAATATCTGAACAGTGTACCTAGATAATATATCAATACTGCTCTATCTAAACACTTTTATTTAAAAAAAAAATATGTTTCTAGCCCTTCTAATTAAAGAGCTATCTCCTTTTGAAGGAATTATCTTTGACAAGGGCTAATTCTGAAACCATAAGCATTTTTTTTAATTGAATGTTTCGTATCAGGTCAACAGTAGATACTAGTTGTGTTCTGTAAAGGAGGACCTCACTCTTTTTGCAGCTTTTATGTTGCTTTATTTCTTTCATTCTATAAATGAAGACACATAAATATAAAATAGCAGAATCCCAATAAAATCAGAAAATTAGAATAGGAATCTCTAATGCAGTCCCAGAATTTCGTATCTTGAAAACATAATCGGATTACTTCATTCACTATAAAGCAGTGTCCCATAATCTGCCTTTCTATAGAACTAGGCAGGCTGCAGTGTGCAATCTCATCAACATTTATCTTAAATCACCATCTAAAATTATGTTTCTTGACTGTATAAAGTTGCAGGTAAAGGCATCTCTGAAATCCCACAAAACTGGTATAACAAGCCAATGCTCCTGTCTCCATTTAATATGATTTTAAGTTAAGCTACTTAGATTACTTTACCTACAAATATCTCCCATTTAGTTGAAAAGAGCTATAATGCAGCTTTCCTGAAAGCTCCAATGTATATCTGAGCAGAAAAAAAAACTTTCAGAGTTTTAATTTTATAAACAATTCATGAAATAAGTAAATACAAGCACAGTAAAACTATATGAAAAATACATCAGGTATACACAGTACAAGAAAATTCAATGCAACTGTACATGTTCCAAGTAACCTCTTGAAAACAACATACTGTTCAAATGAAGTGTTGTGGTCCCTTCTTAAACTGGTGTTACTTAATGTAAGTATCTCAACAGGGTGGACATCTGTACATTTAACCACCAGGTGGCATCACCGCTCCAAATGCATACATTGTCATCACACCACAGCATTTCCCCTGTGGAGTTCTACATAACCATATACTGCACCTTAAAAACATAGAACATATTTACAAAATCAACCTGTTCTGTCTCCAAAAAGTGGAGACTCATAAGTAAATTAAAGGACAAAAATAAAAGGTTATGGTTGGCATGGATCTGACCCATTAAAACACATTAAAAGAGAAGGTTTGTTACCCTTATAAAATGTGTACAAAGAATATCTGCTGCTGATTGACTGGCACCTGTACTTTTAACTCTGTTTAACTCACAGAGCAAAACAGTACCAGTCCTAGCCTGCCATTTAACATACATTAGGGGGCATACCTGTGTATTTTTACTTTCACATTTGCAAGGTTTGGGAATATTTCTCCCTTGAAAGGTAATATTATGTTTTAATAAAACATAGAATAAACTGTTATTCTGTAGTCTGTGTACATTGTTTTACATAAAATCTATTTTATAAGTACAATAAGACACTCCAGGGTACAAGTCAGGCTGAGATAATTGGACTTCTAGGGTCTATGGTGTTAGGCCGCACCACGACAGTGGTTATTTCAGCCTCAATCACACCATATCATGTCTTACTGCTTTTATAAAAGTAGATCTTCGACAGACTGCCCTCCATAGAGATATATACTTTGAACTGTACACAGGTGGAGTCAGAACCTTGCGGGAAATGGTTTATAACTGGGGCCATACATGTCAACAACCTTGCGTATGACACTGGATGACTCAGTGTCACCTGTATAACATGAGCATCCCCCATAAGCTTCAGTTCCTGCCACTGATAAACAGTTCCAATATTTACTGATGGACAGGAACAAGAAATCCATCCTTGGCCACTTACACAGGACAGGCAGGGAAAGCAGATTACCAAAGTCTGCCCAGTAACAAAAGGGGCAATCTGAGAAGTGCTCCATGCAGTACCCTGTAATAAACAGATATCCGCCTTGCCTGGGGCACATAGGGAGGGAGTTGTGTGGCACTATGGAAGAGATCCTCTTGATCTACTATTACTGGTAAGTAGGAAACCTATATACTTTGAGGATATTGCCTTCATAGAGACCAAGACATTGGACAAATACATAGCAGTACCACACCCCCACTAGGGAGGGAGGGAAGAAGCAGAGTAGGAGAGCGCCCCCTTATGACAGAAGACCCAACTCAGCTCTCCTATCAGAGTCCAGACCCAGACAATAATGTTTCGTGAAAGTGTGGCTTTTAATCCATGTAATCCAAGTAGTGGGCAAATGGATTTTCAGAGTGGAAACTGACTGGAAAAAAAGTTCTGAAGGCTGCCGTGGCATTAGTGGTATGTCCATAACTGTATCAGGAAGCTCTCTGCCAGCCTTCTGGTAGCACAAGGAAATGCAGGAGAATATCCATCTGGAGTCACTGCTACTGGCTTGACCAATAGGAAAGGGGTAGATGACACAAAAAGGTGAAGGGACTGCTGGATATCCTTGCTGCTTTTTAGGTAAAAGCAGACTGAGCACCTTTTGGGATTTAGAGAGTTCAGGAAGAACACCGGCAGGTAGATGGACTGATTTAAAGTGAATTCAGACACCACCTTAGACAGAAACTTAGGATCAGTCCTAAGTGCCATTCTATCTGGATGGAAGACATATTGGGGTGGTGTCTTTAACAGAGTATGGAGCTCAGATATGTGACATGCTGAAGTAATAACAACCACAAACAGGGCTTTTCCAGGACAGAAACTGGAGGTTGCAGGATGTAGTAGGTTCAAACAGGAAATCCAGAACTGGGTTCAGGTCCAAAGCTGAGACAGGCCTATGGGCTGGGGTCTCATATACAGAATATTCCTCAAAAACTGGAGGTAAACTTGCAGTTGAGCTGTAGATTCCCCCCCCAATGAGTGCAGGATTGGCCAAAATGGCTAGCTGATGCACCTTTACAGAGGAGAACTGGAGCCCTGACTAGGACAGGAAACACCGAGACTTAAGAATACTTTGGACAGGACAGATTTAGGATTCTAGAGTCTTAGACTGACACCAGATGCTAAAGCACTTCTAGTGGAGAAATGTGCCAGGCAGATGGTTTCCTTGCAAACAGAAGGACAGTAAATACCTCTGAAAATACACCAAGCCATGCCTGCTCTACATCCTCAGGAGGAAAATGTGCAGCTGCAGAGAAGGAGGGGTCTGGGTCTAGCAGCATGCCCTGGAACTGAGATAGCAGACCTGAGCCAAGGCATAGCTAAAACAGAGGTTACACTGTCATGTCCCACAGCATAGAGAACCAGATATGTCTGGCCCACCAAGGAGTCATCAGAATCAAGGTGGCTGTCTTATTCTGGTGCTTGATCAAGACCAACTGAATTAGAGGAATGGGGCAGTATTAAGGAAGCACCCCCCTCCAGCAGAAAGATGTGCCTTACAAGAAAGCTCCAGGCCCTAGAGTGAGCAAACAAAAATGCAAGTTTTGTACTGAGTGAAATTGCAAAACAGTGCCACTCTGGATGCCCCCACTGTCCGAATAGTAGTTCTTCCACATTCTTACATACAGTAGGACCCATTCCTGAGACTGTACCATGGAGCAGCTGAGAGCATCTGCCAGCACATTTTGTGTGCCTGCCAGACAGACAGCAATAGTGTGCACGTTATGCTCCACTACCACACCCACAAAGCTTTTCAACAGGGGACAGGTGTGTGTTCCTCCATCTGTCCAGGTAGAGCATTACACAGTGGTTGTATGAGTAAAGGCTGTCCCCTGATCAGCAGGGCCAGTGCCTGTAACCTGTGAAGAACCACACTCATCTCCAGTACATTGTTATGACACTGTGTTCCACCAGGAACCTCGACCTTGGTTGGGTACATCAGAGTTAGACTGACTTGCGAATGGTCCCTGAGAAAAAGAGGTAATTTCAGCAATTGTCTTGTCTTGCCACCACTGCACATTTCTCTCAAAAACCCATGGTCAAAAGTCTGGTGCACTTGTGACCATGGAATGTTTAGGAAAAACCTGGGATGTCACATATGCAGGAGGGTCAGGGGAACCATGAATATGGATGCAGCCATGAGGTCCAATAAGCAGAGCAGGGTTCTGGCTGAAAACATGTCATTTCTGGCAACCAGACCCACCGGAGCTAACAAAGCAATTGCCCAATCCTCAGGCAGGCAACCTTTTACCTGAGATGTGTCCAGCATGGCTCCAATATCCAGATCCTGCCAAACCAACCTGGTCGAGTTCTATGACTGGGTAACTAGGCAACTGGACAGGGGCCGTGCAGTGGATGTCCTGTATCTGGACTTCAGTAAGACATTCGACTCAGTGCCACATGGAAGGCTGGGAAGGAAGTTAGTAGGCACATGGGAGGGTGCAAAGCTGGTGAGATGGGTAGGAAACTGGCTGCAGGGAAGGCAACAGAGGGTGGTGGTGGGTGAGGAGCTCTCACACCCAAGGGCAGTGACGAACGGTGTTCCACAGGGCTCAGTGTTGGGACCAGTGTTGTTTGGGATATTCATTGCAGACATATCATGGGACATCAAGAGCAAGATCAGTCTGTTTGCTGATGATACCAAGGTAGGCGTGGTGGTGGATGACCTAGGGGATGGCAGGGTTGCAGGATGATCTGGAAAAGCTTGAAACCTGGTCAGACACCTGGCAACTGGCTTTAATGCCAAAAGTGCAAGGTGCTGCATTTTGGGATGAAGAACCCAAGGAGGAGTTACCAGCTAGGGGAGTGCAGCTAGCCCAGACAGAGGAGGAGAAGGATCTGGGTGTGCTCATTACAGGGTCAATGAACAACTCGGCACAATGTAGGAAGGCAGCTGCAAGAGGCCAACAAAATGCTGGGTTGTATTGCAAGGAGTATATCCTCGAGGAGGAGAGGTGATTCTGCCACTGTATAGGTCATTAGTTAAGACCATACCTGGAGCACTGCGTGCAGTACACAGCATCCGTATCTGAAGAGGAACATTAAGTTACTGGAGGGGTGCAGCGCAGAAGCGACAAAGATTATCAAGGGGCTGGGGACTTATCATACGAGAGGAGGTTGAAGGAGTCAACATGTACTCACTGGAGGAGAGGAGAGACAGGGTGACATGATTGAAACCTTTAAATACATGAAAGGAATAAACAAGACAGGTACAGAGGGCTGTTCAAAGTAGGGAGGGAGGGCCACCAGGGGCCATGATATGAGACTGGAGGCGAGGAAGGTTCAGGAGGAGATGAGAGACACTTTTTTACAGAGAGGGTGGTGGCTGGGTGGAATCGTTACCTGCTGAAGTGGTATGCAGTGGAACAGTGGACTGCTTCAAATGAGGATGGGACAGGACAAGGGGAGGGTTAATGAAGGGAAGGGTGGCAGGGAGGGCAGCTGCAGGATAAGGGGCTAGCTGCACATTCGAGCAGACTTGATAGACCTCTAGGCTTTTATCTGCTGGCAAATTTCGTATGTTCGTATGTTTGTAATATCCTGCAACCTCTGGCAAGGGGTAAGAATGAACTTTGGTACCTTGACTAGAACACTGAGATGGTCCATCAGCCACCTTGTGCTATTAACTGTGTGAATGGACAGGTCTGCAGAGGATCCCTTCAGGAGTCACCTATCTAGATAGGGGAACTCTTGCAGCTTCTCCCAGTGAATGGTCAAAGCTACCCCACAAAGCATTTGGTAAATACACACACAGCTGAAGATAAGTCAAAGAGAAATGTTCAGAATTGAAAATGACTACCCTCCAGACAAAACACTGAGATGGTCTGTGGTGTTCCCTGACTTTTATGTGAAGATACATATCCTACATATCTCTAGGGTCACAGTACAGCCCAGATGTTACAGCAGTGAGCTATGAACGAGCTTGGTACATCCAGCAGACTTGGGTTTGATTCTCACAACCTTAACCTGTGTACCATGTGATTATGAGCAAGTTACTTAACCTCCATGTGCTCCTGTGCTGATCCTGTAAATGGACCTTGTGCCCAGTGAGCCTTACCCAGTTACCAAAAATATATATTTTTTTTAAAGCATGTTTTTCCAGTCTTATGTAGTCAGAGGAACCCCTGAAGTAGAATGTGAAACTTTTTGAAAGCAATGTGCTAATTCAGTGCCCAATGATGCAGGCTGGGATGAAAAGTTCCTATCTTTTTTGGAACTAGAAGTATCTAGAGTAGGACCCCCAGATTCGGCTCTGGCTTAGGTACTGGCCTGATCACCAACTTTCCCATCAGGGCTGTGACTTCCTATTGAAGGAATGATGAATGTTCCCATGGATATTGACAAGGGCCTGGGGGAAGAGAGATTAACTCTGATGCATAGTGTGTCTGAATTATTTCCAAAACCCAATTGTTTGAGGTGATGTTCCACCACTGAGGCAGAGGCAGCAAAATCCTGCCCCTACATAATCTCCAGAGGTGGAGCAGGAGGGGGTGGCCTGCAGTCTACTACCTCTGCCATCACCCTTTGGGGATTTCTAAGGGATATCCAATGTACTGCTGTTACAGGTAACCTTGATCTCTGCCACGGGAAGAGAGAAGAGATGTTGAACCCCTGAGAAAAGCACCCTCTGCCTCTAAGCTGTTGGGGACTAAGGGATTTAATGACCCAAACAATCGATGACATGTCCTAAACAGGTCATTCAGAGTGACCCTTACCAGGGAGAAACAATCTGTCACCCCCAGAAGGGGAGAACATAGTAGATTATTGTACCTTGGGGCAAAACCAGCAATTCTGAGTAAGGAATGTCTGTGCATGCAGATTCCAGTGGCTGTAGCCTTGTCAGTATCAACAGAGTTATCATAGGTTGAATGCAATAAATACTTATCAACACCTAGGCCCTTAGCTACAAATTGAGCCTCAGTTTTGGTCGAACATTCTAGGAGGTAATCAACAGGCACACAGATTATTTTCAAAGGAATTCTCCTCCATTGTGAACTGTAACATCTTCTGGACCAATGTTATCATGGTTTGAAATGAGTCCTCAGGAGGAGATCTAGGGAAGTAATAAACTGCACTGTCAGAGGATACAGTGGACCCTGAAGATTGTCTGACTTTAGTAACTCTTTTTCTTCCTCCTCCCCAGAAGTCCTCTTCCATTAGGTCAGGGTTATACTTCTCCTCCACTACAAGGGGAGAAATAAGGGTTTCCAGATCAGTAGTTGGGACCATAACAGAGCAGCAGGTAAACAGGACCGGTTGGTGCCATGGGTTGCTATATAACAGATCGACCTGGTGCTGATGCCGCAGATGGCAATGATGGCTATTGAGGGGGCAGTCTCTGTATCAACTCGGAGAGCTAGGATCAGATAATAGTCTTACCTGGGTTGATGCTGACAGGCTCAGCCATGGGGGTCGGCACTAGTGCTGACGATGGCAAGTACTGCATTGATGTCAAACTCATGGGCTGCTGTGGCACAGTCACTAACACTGAGCACCCTTCCACACTGGATTCTGGCAGCTGCCCACCTGGGCTGCAGGAACCATGACCTGAGTCTCATTAAATGTGGACACTGCTCAGCAGATTATGAGCGTGCCCTAAAGCCTATCTCAGCATCGTTCTTCCTGGTGAGCTGCAAATTGGTAGGCACATAGATTTTGACAAAGGTGATGTTTTCGGAGGTGATGTCTTACCTGTAGTTGGAGGAGCAGGAGTTGGACTTGTGACTGCACAGTATTTCTCCATAGTTTTCTGGAGTAATGACTCTAGTGACTTCCACCTGTGTCTCCTAGTAGCTTGGTTGAAAACCTTGGGAAATCTGACCATGCTAAACACTATGGCTGTTAGCAAGGTTGTGATAGTTATGGTAAGAGACCTTAATGTTGCAATGATACAGCTGCAAAAACAGGCAACTTGGTTGGCAGTAGAGAGTTCAACAGTATAAAACACCAAACTCAGTATTGATGTTGACCTCAGAGGATGACATCACAGAGGTCAGTTACAAACCAAACACATTACTGACATGAGAAAGAAAACTTCAGCAGTAAACAAATGACAACTAAGCAGACATCTCCACTGGTCCAGAGTACACTCGATGTTGGGTAAAAACCTGAAATGCATGGAGGAAGCCCACAATATACAGGTGATGATGCCAAGGCTGCCAATCAATGTCTTATATGAGGACACTGATATGTTTTTTGATTTTAATATCTTTTGAGATTTTGAGAATTTTTGAGATTTTATTTTTCGACATGTCGCGATATGGTGGATTTGAGTTATTTTGAGATTTTAAGATTTTTTGAGATTTTGAGAATTTTTGTGATTTTGTGATTTTTCGACATGTGGCGATATGGAGATTTTGAGTTTTTTTGAGATTTTAAGATTTTTTGAGATTTTGAGAATTTTGGAGGTTTTTAGATTTTTCGACATGTCGAGAAATGCTGGATTTGATTTATTTTGAGATTTTAAGATTTTTTGAGATTTTCAGAATTTTTCGATTTTGAGAATTTTTGAGATTTTGAGTTTTTTCGACATGTCACGATATGGAGATTTTGAGTTTTTTGAGATTTTAAGATTTTTTGAGATTTTAAGAATTTTTGAGGTTTATAGATTTTTCGAGATGTGTCGATATGGTGTATTTGAGGTATTTTGAGATTTTAAGATTTTTTGAGATTTTGAGAATTTTGGATTTTGAGATTTTTCGACATGTGGCGATATGGGGATTTTGAGTTTTTTTGAGATTTTAATATTTTTTAGATAATGAGAATTTTTGAGATTTTGAGATGTTTCAACATGTCGCAATATGGAGATTTTGAGTTATTTTGAGATTTTAAGATTTTTTGAGATTTTAAGATTTTTTGAGATTTTGAGAATTTTTGAGGTTTTTAGATTTTTCAACATGTCACGATATGCTGGATTTGAGTTATTTTGAGATTTTAAGATTTTTTGAGATTTTGAGAATTGTTGAGGTTTTGAGATTTTTCGACATGTCGCGATATGGAGATTTTGAGTTTTTTGAGATTTTAAGATTTTTTAGATTTTGAGAATTTTTGAGGTTTTAAGATTTTTCGACATGTCGCGATATGCTGGATTTGAGTTATTTTGATATTTTAAATTTTTTTGTGATTTTGAGATTTTTCGAGATTTTGAGATTTTTCGAGATGCTCGTGTCATGCTGGATTGAGTTATTTGATTTTAAGATTTTTGAGATTGTAATTTTTGAGGTTTTAGATTTTTTGACATGTCGCGATATGCTGGATTTGAGATATTTTGAGATTTTATGATTTTTTGAGATTTTGAGAATTGTTGAGATTTTGAGATTTTGACATGTCGCGATATGTTGGATTTGAGTTATTTTGAGATTTTAAGATTTTTTGAGATTTTGAGTATTTTTGAGATTTTGAGAATTTTTGAGTTTTTTAGATTTTTTGACATGTCGCGATATGCTGGATTTGTGTTATTTTGAGATTTTAAGATTTTTTGAGATTTTGAGAATTTTTGTGATTTTGTGATTTTTCGACATGTGGCGATATTGTGATTTTGAGTTTTTTTGAGATTTTAAGATTTTTTAAGGTTTTGAGAATTTTTGAGGTTTTTGTGAGCTTTACATGTCGCGATATGTTGGATTTTGATTTATTTTGATTTTAAGATTTTTTCTGATTTTGAGAATATTTGAGATTTTGAGATTTTGTGTTTTGTGATTTTTCGACATGTGGCGATATTGTGATTTTGAGTTTTTTTGAGATTTTAAGATTTTTTAAGGTTTTGAGAATTTTTGAGGTTTTAGAGTTTTCAACATGTCGCGATATGTTGGATTTGATTTATTTTTAGATTTTAAGATTTTTTTTCTATTTTGAGAATTTTTGAGATTTTGAGAATTTTTGAAATTTTGAGATTTTTCAAAACGTCGCGATATGGAGATTTTGAGTTTTTTGAGATTTTTAGATTTTTTGAGAATTTTTGAGATTTTGATAATTTTTGAGGTTTTTAGATGTTTCGACATGTCGCGATATGCTGGATTTGTGTTATTTTGAGATTTTAAGATTTTTTGAGATTTTGAGAATTTTTGAGGTGTTTAGATTTTTCGACATGTCGCGATATGCTGGATTTGAGTTATTTTGAGATTTTGAGAATTTTTGAGAATTTGAGAATTTTTGAGATTTTGAGTTTTTCCCACATGTCGCGATATGGTGATTTTGAGTTTTTTTGCGATTTTAAGATTTTTTGAGATTTTGAGAATTTTTGAGTTTTTTAGATTTTTCGAGATGTGTCGATATGGTGGATTTGAGTTATTTTGAGATTTTAAGATTTTTTGAGGTTTTGAGAATTTTCGAGATGTGTCGATATGGTGGATTTGAGGTATTTTGAGATTTTAAGATTTTTTGAGATTTTGAGAATTTTTGTGATTTTGAGATTTTTCGACATGTGGAGATATGGAGATTTTGAGTTTTTTTGAGATTTTAAGATTTTTTAGATAATGAGAATTTTTGAGATTTTGAGATGTTTCAACATGTTGCAATATGGAGATTTTGAGTTATTTTGAGATTTTGAGTTTTATTGAGATTTTAAGATTTTTTGAGATTTTGAGAATTTTTGAGGCTTTTAGATTTTTTGACATGTTGCTGGATTCGAGTTGCTGGATTTGAGTTATTATGAGATTTTAAGATTTTTCGAGATTTTGAGAATTTTTGAGATTTTGAGATTTTTCGTCATGTCACGTTATGGAGATTTTGAGTTATTTTGAGATTTTAAGATTTTTTGAGATTTTGAGAATTTTTGAGATTTGCAGATTTTTCTACATGTCGCGATATTATGTTGAAAAATCTCAAAATTACAAATTTACTCAAAATCTCAAAAAAATTCAAAATCTCAGTATAACTCAAAATATCTCAAAATCTCTGTATGGGGATTTGTTGAAAAATCTCAAAAATTCTTGAAATCTCAAAAAATCTAAAAATCTCAAAATAACTCAAATCTCTATATCGAGATATGTCAAAAAATCTCAAAATTTTCAAAATTCACAAAATCTCAAACAATCTCAAAATGACTCCAAATCTTTATATGGGGATAAGTTGAAAAAATTCAAAACCTCAAAAAATCTCAAAATCTCAACACAATTAAGAATCTCCATATCGCGATAAGTCGAAAAATCTAAAAAATTCTCAAAATCTAAAAAATTCTCAAAATCTCAAAATAACTCAAAATCTCTATATCATGATATGTTGCAAAATCTCAAAATCTCTGAAATTCTCAAAATCTCAAAAAATCAAAAAATCTCAAAATCTCAAAAATACTCAAAATCTCAAAAAATCTCAAAACAACTCAAAGTCTCTATATCACGATATGTTGAAAAATCTCAAAATTTAAAACATACACAAAATCTCTAAAAATTTCAAAATCTCAAAATAACTCAAAATAACTCAAAATCTCTATATGGAGATTGTCGAAAAATATGAAAATCTCAAAAATTCTTGAAATCTCAAAAAATCCCAAAATCTCTAAATAATTCAAAATCTCTATATAGTGACAAGTCGAAACATCTCCCAATCCAAAAAATTCTCAAAATCTTAAAAACTGAAAAAATCTCAAAATGACTCAAAATCTCTATATCTATGTCAAAACATCTAAAATCCTCTGAAATTCTCATAATCTCAAAAAATCTCAAGATATCTGTATCGCGATATGTCGAAAAATCTCAAAATGTCAAAAATTCACAAAATCTCAAAAAATCTCAAAATGACTCAAATTCTCCAAATGTTGAAAAATCTCAAACTCTCAAAAATCCTGAAAATCTCAAATTAACTCAAAATCTCTACTACGCGATATGTCGTAACAATCTCAAAATGTCAAAAATTCTTGAAATCTCAAAAATCTCAAAATCTCAAAATAACTCAAAAACTCTGTATCATGATATGTCAAAAAATCTCCCAATCCAAAAAACTCTCAAAATCTTAAAAACGTAAAATATCTCAAAATAACTCAAAATCTCTATATGCATAAGTCAAAAATTCTCAAAATCTCTGAAATTCTCAAAATCCCAAAAAATCTAAAAATCTAAAAATATCTCAAAATCTCTATATCATGATATGTAAAAATCTAAAAATTTCAAAAATACACAAAATCTCAAAAAATGTAAAAATCTCAAAATAACTCAACATCTCCATATTGCAAGATGTCGAAAAATCTCAAAATCTCAAAAATTCTCTATATGATGAAAAATGTCATCATCTCAGAAATTCTTGAAATCTCAGAAAATATAGAAATCTCAAAATAACTCAAAATCTCTATCACGATACGTCAAAAAATCTCAAAAATTCTCAAAATCTCAAAAAATCTAAAAATTTCAAAATAACTCAAGATATCTATATAGCAGTATGTTGAAAAATCTTAAAATCTCAAATATTCTGTATATGTCAAAAAATGTCAAAATTTCAGAAATTCTTGAAATCTCAAAAAATCTCAAAATCTCAACACAACTCAAAATCTCTATATCACGATATGTCAAAACATCTCAAAACCTCAAAAATTATTGAAATCTCAAAAAATCTCAAATGCTCAAAATGACTCAAATTCTCTACATCGCGATAAGTCGAAAAATCTTAAAAATTCTCAAAATCTCAAAAAAATCTTAAAATCTCAAAATAACTCAAAATCTCTATATCATGATATGTCGCAAAATCTCAAAATCTCTGAAATTCTCAGAAAATCTAAAAATCCTAAAATCTCAAAACTTCTCAAAATCTCAAAAAATCTCAAAACAACTCAAAATCATGATATGTTGAAAATCCCAAAATTTCAAAAATACACAAAATCTCAAAAAATTTCAAAATCTCAAAATTACTCAAAATCTCTATATGGGGATTGTCGAAAAATCTCCCAATCCAAAAAATTCTCAAAATCTCAGAAACTGAAAACATCTTAAAATGACTCAAATGTCTATGTCAAAAATTCTCAAAATAAAAAATCACTATATAGTGATATGTCAAAACATCACAAAACCTCAAAAATTTTCAAAATCTCAAAATAACAAAATCTCTACTACGCATCATGTCTTAATAATCTCAAAAATTCTTGAAATCTCAAAAAAATCTCAAAATCTCAAAATAACTCTAACTCTCTATATCATATGTCGAAAAATCTCCCAATCCAAAAAATTCTCAAAATCTCAAAAACTGAAAATATCTCAAAATAACTCAACATCTCTATATGTATATGTTGAAAAATCTCAAAATCTCAAAAATTCCCAACATCTCAAAAAATCTCAAAATAACTCAAAATCTCTGTATCGCAATATGTCAAAAAATCTCAAAAATTCTCAAAATCTCAAAAAATCTCAAAATTTCAAAATAACTCAACATTTCTATATTGCAATATGTTGAAAAATCTCAAAATCTCAAAAATTCTCTAAATGTCAAAAAATGTCAAAATCTCAGAAATTCTTGAAGTCTCAAAAACTTCAAATCTCAACATAACTCAAAATCTCTATTTCACGATATGTCAAAACATCTCAAACCTCAAAAACTCTTGAAATCTCAAAAAATCTAAAAATGACTCAAATTCTCTATATCGCAATAAGTCAAAAATCTCAAAAAATCTAAAAATCTCAACACAATTCAAAATCTCTATATCGCGATAAGTCGAAAAATCTTAAAAATTCTCAAATCTCAAAAAATCTAAAAATCTCAAAATAACTCAAAATCTCTACATCGTGATGCCTCAAAATCTCAAAAATATCTCAAAATCTCAAAAATTCTCAAAATCTCAAAAAATCTCAAAACAACTCAAAATCTCTATATCACGATATGTTGAAAAATCTTAAAATTTAAAACATACACAAAATCTCAAAAAATCTCAAAATAGCTCAAAATCTCTATATGGGGATTGTCGAAAAATCTCAAAATCTCAAAAATTCTTGAAATCTCAAAAAATCTCAAAATCTCTAAATAATTCAATATCTCTATATTGCGATGTGTTGAAAAATCTCCCAATCCTAAAAATTCTCAAAATCTCCAAAACTGAAAAAATCTCAAAATGACTCAAAATCTCTATATCTATGTCAAAAAATCTAAAAACCTCTGAAATTCTCAAAATCTCAAAAAATCTCAAGATATCTATATCGTGATATGTCAAAAAATCTCAAAATGTCAAAAATTCACAAAATCTCAAAAATTCTCAAAATAACAAAAAATCACTATATTGCAATGTGTCAAAACATCTCAAAACCTCAAAAATTCTTGAAATCTCAAAAAATCTCAAAATCATATGTTGAAAATCCCAAAATTTCAAAAATACACAAAATCTCAAAAAATTTCAAAAACTCAAAATAACACAAAATCTCTATATGGGGATTGTTGAAAAATCTCCCAATCCAAAAATTTCTCAAAATCTCAGAAACTGAAAACATCTTAAAATGACTCAAAATCTCTATATCTATGTCAAAAATTCTTAAAATAACAAAAAATCACTATATAGCAATATGTCGAAACATCTCAAAACCTCAAAAAATCTCAAAATAACTCAACATCTCTATATCATGATATGTAAAAATCTAAAAATTTCAAAAATACGCAAAATCTCAAAAAATGTAAAAATCTCAAAATAACTCAACATCTCCATATTGCAAGATGTCGAAAAATCTCAAAATCTCAAAAATTCTCTATATGATGAAAAATGTCAACATCTCAGAAATTCTTGAACTCTCAGAAAATATAGAAATCTCAAAATAACTCAAAATCTCTGTATCACGATACGTCAAAAAATCTCAAAAATTCACAAAATCTCAAAAAATCTAAAAATTTCAAAATAACTCAACATATGTATATAGAAATATGTTGAAAAATCTCAAAATCTCAAAAATTCTGTATATGTCAAAAAATGTAAAAATTTCAGAAATTCTTGAAATCTCAAAAAATCTCAAAATCTCAACACAACTCAAAATCTCTAAATCACGATATGTCAAAACATCTCAAAACCTCAAAAATTATTGAAATCTCAAAAAATCTCAAATGCTCAAAATGACTCAAATTCTCTACATTGCAATAAGTCAAAAAATCTCAAAAATTCTCAAAATCTCAAAAAAATCTTAAAATCTCAAAATAACTCAAAATCTCTATATCATATGTCGCAAAATCTCAAAATCTCTGAAATTCTCAAAAAATCTAAAAATCCTAAGATCTCAAAAATTCTCGAAATCTCAAAAAATCTCAAAACAACTCAAAATCATGATATGTTGAAAATCCTAAAATTTCAAAAATACTCAAAATCTCAAAAAATTTCAAAAACTCAAAAGAACTCAAAATCTCTATATGGGGATTGTCGAAAAATCTCCCAGTCCAAAAATTTCTCAAAATCTCAGAAACTGAAAACATCTTAAAATGACTCAAAATCTCTATATCTATGTCAAAAATTCTCAAAATAACAAAAAATCACTATATAGCGATATGTCAAAACATCTCAATACCTCAAAAATCTCAAAATCTCAAAATAACTCAAATTCTCTATATCATGATATGTCGAAAAATCTCCCAATCCAAAAAATTCTCAAAATCTCAAAAACTGAAAATATCTCAAAATAACTCAAAATCTCTATATGTATAAGTCGAAAATTCTCAAAATCTAAAAAAAATCTAAAAATCTCAAAATAACAGACAATTTCTTTAACGCGATATGTCGAAAAATCTCAAAATCTCAAAAATTCTCTATATGTTGAAAAATGTCAACATCTCAGAAATTCTTGAACTCTCAGAAAATATAGAAATCTCAAAATAACTCAAAATCTCTGTATCGCAATATGTCAAAAAATCTCAAAAATTCTCAAAATCTCAAAAAATCTCAAAATTTCAAAATAATTCAACATCTCTATATTGCAATATGTTGAAAAATCTCAAAATCTCAAAAATTCTCTAAATGTCAAAAAATGTCAAAATCTCAGAAATTCTTGAAGTCTCAAAAAATCTCAAAATCTCAACATTACTCAAATTCTCTATTTCACAATATGTCGAAACATCTCAAACCTCAAAAATTCTTGAAATTTCAAAAAATCTAAAAATGACTCAAATTCTCTATATCGCAATAAGTCAAAAATCTCAAAAATTCGCAAAATCTCAAAAAATCTCAAAATCTCAAAATAACTCAAAATCTCTACATCGTGATGTCGCAAAATCTCAAATCTCTGAAATTCTCAAAATCTCAAAAAAATCTCAAAATCTCAAAATCTCAAAAAATCTCAAAACAACTCAAAATCTCTATATCACGATATGTTGAAAAATCTCAAAATTTAAAACATACACAAAATCTCAAAAAATGTCAAAATCTCTAAATAATTCAAAATCTCTATATTGCGACGTGTCAAAAAATCTCCCAATCCTAAAAATTCTCAAAATCTCAAAAACTGAAAAAATCTCAAAATGACTCAAAATCTCAATATCTATGTCAAAAAATCTAAAAACCTCTGAAATTCTCAAAATCTCAAAAAATCTCAAGATATCTATATCGTGATATGTCGAAAAATCTCAAAATGTCAAAAATTCACAAAATGTCAAAAATTCTCAAAATAACAAAAAAATCACTATATCGCAATGTCAAAAAATCTCAAAACCTCAAAAATTCTTGAAATCTCAAAAAATCTCAAAATCTCAAAATGACACAAACTCTATATCGCGATATATCGAAAAATCTCAAAACCTCAAAAAATCTCAAAATAACTCAAACTCTCTATATCATGATATGTCGAAAAATCTCTCAATCCAAAAAATTCTCAAAATCTCAAAAATTGAAAATATCTAAAAATAACTCAAAATCTCTAGGGCCTGGATATTCAAACTGCGCTGAAAACTGGCGCAACAGTAGGAGTAAGCGCAAACCAGTTGCGCAAATGTGCAACAGGTGTGATATTCAAACATGGAGCAGAGCAAATTGAGCAAGCAACCAATGTCTCAATATCACACATACTGCGCCATTGTGCAACCAGAAAGGAGAAGCTGAGCCAAAATGCTGTGCTATGGCGCAACCATGGAAGCTCAGCTGAGCATTCCAGAGCTGCCATAGCGCAAGCACAGCCCCCAGAGCAATGGAACTGCACATCCAGGGAGGCAGGCTGGGGCCCACCACCAGCCATGCCACACATGGGCACAGGAACTCACTGCAGAACCCACACCACACCGGCACACCCCAAGCACAGCATCACTGGGGGTGGGACGGATGATTCACGTGCCCATGGGGACAAGCCAACAAAGCATAGCAGAGCCATGACACCCCAGCACAACCACTGGCAGGCAGAGAGTGCCACACACAGGGGGTTGACAACCACAGTGCACATCAGCCCCCCATATGCACAGCACACCGTGCATCATGACCCCAAGACACCACTCATGTGCAGTGACAGGCACTGCAGGAAACACCATGCACCCCCACCACACGTCAACCCCATGCTGCAGAGAAGCATACCAGCCAGACCCACCCTGTGCACCCAGCAGTGGGTGGCAGCAGATGGCAAGACCAACAGAAAGGCAATGCCATGCTGGTGATACCTCCCCATGGACACACACACACACACACATATATACCCAGGACCATACCAGCCCAGATGGCATGTACACCCCTGCAATGGAGCACCCATAGCCAGTTGCAAATCAGACACCAACACAGCAGTCGTATCAAAATAGAAATCTATATTTAAAAGATCAACATATAAATATGAACAGGTGAAACTATGTACAAGTGGGGGGAATGGGTAAAGGCAGGGTGTTCAAGGGGAGGGAATAAAACTTGAGAGGGAAGGCAGGGTGATAGGGATGGGAGAAGTGGAAGGAATGGGCTATGGCCCAGCTGGCTGCTGGTCCTCCCTGCTGGTGCCCCTCCTAGCCTCCTTCACGATCACCATGGCGCTTGTATGGCCTGCAGGATCTCCTGGTTCTGAAGTCCAACCTGGGTGAGGCGCCGCAGATCCTGGGACATCCTCCTGAGTACCCTGAGGCCTAGGAAAATGGGAACACAGTCAATGGCTGAGACTGACCACAACCCTGAACACCACCCAACCTGCAAGCCATATAACCCAATGTCCTGCACCTGTGATGGCATGCACCCACCCACAATGAACATGCACATGGCCATCACAAACAGGCGGCACCAGCTATGTGCACCACCACCCACACACACTGCCCACGCCAATCACAGTACAAAACTAGGCTGGCAAGTGATGTGGCAACGCAGCGATGCCAGTTACACAGCTATGTGCCCAGTGCATGCCTGACCACCTGTGATGCATACACAGACGCAGCTGTGATGCTGCACTGTGATGCAGGTCACCTGTGTCATGCCTACATACATGGATACATAGACAGTGTCAGCAGATAAGGGCCTATGGGACACCCAGTCTGTCCATTTGACCTTGTACATTCACTCTGTTGTCCTATAAGTCCATTCCCCCTCACCCCTGACCTCCAGAATTCCTTCATGGCTAACCCATGCATTCATAAATCCCGTGACCAAGTCAGCCCCCACCACTTCCTCTGGCAGGGTGTTCCACTTGTCCACCACCCATTCTGTGAAGAAATACTTTCTCATGTTTCCTCTTAAATGACCCCCTCCAACTGCATCCCATGCCCTCTAGTCCTGGAACATCCTTTACACTTACAAATATTGTTTTCCTGCACTCTGTTCCCCCCTGTAAGATACTTGTATGTCACCATCATATCCCCACACCCTCCTCCCCTCCAGGGAGTACATGTTCAGTTCCATCAACCTGTCTGCATAGGACTTGTGATGCAATCCATGCACCATCCATGTCACCTCCTGAACCTCTCCACCCAGTCCATGTCCACATGCAGGTATGGTCTCGGAACTGTACACTGTACTCCAGTGTGGGGACTCACTAGTGTTTTGTATAGTGGAACTATGACCTCCCCTTTGGTTGTGTCCTGCATGGCTGGTGGTCTTGTCCCCCCAGCATGCAATAGCATCCATGAAGTAATGATACTCACACTCCTCCAGCAGCTGGGTCTGACACTGCTGCTGCCACTGCTGCTGCTGCTGCTGTGGCACAACACCCCCTGGCACCAGGGCCCTGGCATGGCCCACATCACCCTGGTCCTGTGTCCTCACAATCTGGCCTGTGGGAGACATATGCTGAGACAAACATCAGTGTGACTCAAAAGCAGAGTGCCCCTGCCCCAGTGAGAGTGCCTGCCCACACAGCCATAACCATCCATCGCGACAGCTGCACACACTGACACACCCATGCACAGCCACCCAAGCACACACACACCCCTACAGAGAATATAGGTGCATAGATGGTCACTCACCTGGCCTCAGGCACCATGCCCCACCTGGCATGTGAACGCAGCCACATCATCAGGTCCGCCTCTGGCGGAGGTCACTGTACCAGTGCCGCACTGCTCAGCAGACCGCCCCGCCAGTGACCCCACCAGGTCAGTGGCCACTTGCTGCCACACATGGTCCCAGGCATGGTGAGGGGGCCCACCATACAGTGCCTCACAGTGGCTCCACCAGGGCCACCAGGTTGGCCACTAAGCAGGCTCCAGGACACTGCCTCCTCCCAGCCATGGCACCAACTTTACAGCCGGCAATATGGCATTCCGCTGGCCATAACCTCCACGTGGAGTTGTTAAAACAACAGACCAGCACAGAGTCCAATCGCTGCTGTTCGGACAGTGCCATTACTTTTATATGGCGCCTGTCACCAGACAGCTTAATAGGGACGCATAAATGGCATGCCAACAGCGCCAGGGTCAGAGGGCATACACAAGGTCACGGCACGATGCAAGGCTACGCACAGCACCATAGGATGTATAGGCATCCTGCAAACCGTTAGCAGAGCACCAGTGCCACAGTGGACTATCGCGCAGAAGTGCCATAGCGCCATACAGTGCCCAGTGCTGTAGCACCACTGGCACAATGGTGGCCATGGCCTGAATCACCTATCGCTTCAGCAGGTCTGCAGCACATCAACGCATGCGTAACCTGTCTGGGCATGTGACACAGTGTAGCACGCAGCCACAAACATGCGCCATTGGCTCAGCCGGACCTTCCGGATTGGCGCTATGCAACACGCCGATATTCAGCCGATATATGCAAATCATTTGATCAGCCATTCAAAGGTGCAGGGCACGATTAGTACAATCATTAAAGTTGCACCACACCTCATTTGCATGTGTTAGCTTATAAAATGCGACAGTGGGTTGTGCCGGCCAGATTTGGTTGTTGCAGGTGAGAGGTGAGTTACATGCTGTGTGATGCTCAGGACAATGCTCATGGGCAGGGGTGCTGGAGGATGATAAAGGTTGAGGGGGCTGAGCATGAAAAGGGCTCTTAGAAAGGGACAAAGGGCACCCTTTCCATCAGTATCTGCCATGTGGAGAGGAAAGGGGGCTTCTGCCCCCGGGCCGGCAGCTATGCTCATGGGGAAATGCTGTGGACTGCACAGTGACAGGTGTCCACTTCCACCCATACAGATCACCATGACTGATGAGAACCAGGCTGAGGGTGTGGACGGCGGGCATAGGAGGAGGCCTAACTTCACCACGGC
Source organism: Neoceratodus forsteri (assembly GCA_016271365.2). Taxonomy (NCBI): domain Eukaryota; kingdom Metazoa; phylum Chordata; order Ceratodontiformes; family Ceratodontidae; genus Neoceratodus; species Neoceratodus forsteri. The sequence continues at coordinate 1,385,470,189 of CM028131.1, read as the reverse complement.
AGAGACTGAGGCCCTCTTCCAGGCCTACCTGGAGGATGAGCCACTTTTGAGTGGACGGAGGGGCACCCCTCAGGAGTGTGCAGCTGCATGGGAAGGGGTAGCTCGGGCCATCAACCTGCACGGAAGCCACCAGCGCTCCATGCAGGAATGCCGAAGAAGATGGGGACTGACCGCAGGAGGCTGAAGGAGAAGGTGGCAGCCTTCAGGTGGACGTCTGCCACTGGTGGGGCCCACCAGTGGTGTTGCAGCTGACCCCTACAGAGGAGACACTGGTTGCGCCATGCAGCCGAGTGTCATTGGGGGCGCTCCAGGTGGAGGATTCCGACAGGTGGAAGCCCATCACTGTACGGTATGACATGGTGATGTTGTTGGGGGCTGTTGTTCACATGCACTCACATGTACTCTCTTTCTGTTACAGATCCTGTTCGCCTGCAGGAGACGGTGGTGGTGGTGGTCCAGACAGTGAGGCAGACCTGCTGGACGTGGAGGAGGGACCATCCACCTCCGCCACCAGCCTGCAGGCACTGCAGCAGCATGGAGGCTGGGCCAACAACTCCGCGCCAGTGATACGGGTGCAGGGGTGCACAGCCTGTGTCACAGCAGTCTGGCATGCAGGTATGCCAGCATGCTGTGCCTATGGCAGTGGCACGCACCGGCACCATTGATGATAGCAGGCCTGCAATGGCCAGTGATAGGTGTGTGTCTAACGACGGACACATGGCAGGCCAGCACGTGCCCCTGGGCCATCCTGGTTCACACCTGTGTACCAGCATGCTGGCACAGTCCCAGGCTGTGCCTGTCAGCACCGGGTGGGCAGCATCGGTGGCTGTGCAGGTGTCTGCACTGCTGACAGCACGGAGGTGGAACAGGTGGACCTGGGGCTCAGTGCAGTTGGAGGGGCAGCAGCAGTTGCACACCAGGTCTGGGGGACAGTGTCAAGCAGTGGCACATGTCCACCGCCCTTAGATCTGCCCATACCTGGTCCTGGCAAACAGCAGCCACCCTCAAGGGGTGCTGTGCACCAGGACCATCCACACCCTGGGGGGTCACGATGCCATTGGGGCACAGTACCCATTGGATGCACACACCCACCTGCTGCAGGAGTCGGTACAGCTGCAGGGGTGGGTTGCAAGGTCCGTGGAGGCACTGTCTGTGTCCGTGGAGCGGCATAGCAGGGAGTGTGCTTGGGACCGAGCTGAGCTGGTCCTTATGCGGACGGATGTGACCACTGCCATTGACAGGCTGACCCAGGCAGTGGTCTCTGTGGTGAACGCATTGACCACACTGTCAGGTGCCCCTGTACCACACACCCCACACAGTGCGCACTCCACTCCCCATTCCTGGCATCATGCGACACCAGGCCTGTCGATGCCGGGTTCTGCTGTGGGCATCCCAAGCACCCCTGGTGCAAGTTTGTTTGGCAGGATCCAGACCCCTGTGCAGGCAAGGTTGCGGTCGTGCACTGGGACCCCTGGTGGTGCACCAGCACCACCCAATGTGGCCCCTGCTCAGCCTGCCAGTGCTGCTAGGTTACCGGCGGGCTGCCCACGCATCCGTAGGCTGGGACAGTGCTACCTTGACTGAGCTGTCTCCCAATGCAGGCCCTGTCTGGTGCTTCCCTGTGTGTGCAATGTGTGGTGCGGTGTGCACCGCTGGGTGCTCTGCTCACTGTTGTCACACGGACCACCTGCACACCTCCAACTGCTGTCCACAGGTGCGTAGCATGATGATGCCTGCATTGCACTGTACACCAAGGTGCGGGTTGCCCAGGTCCTGACACACGTACGTGGACAGTCCAGGTGGTGGTGGTGGTGGTAGCTGTGTGTTGCGATGTCATTTCCGCAGTGCTGTGCTGCTGCCCTGTATGCTGCCTGTGTGTGTGTGTCCATGAGTGCTCACCCCTCTCTGATGGTGTGTTGGTATGCCTGGACCCTTCAACTCCCTGACCTTCATGCACGGTGTGTTCCCTGTGTGCCTGTTGGTTTTGCGCATGGACAGTGTTGCCTGCACATGTCCCTTTGACTTACCTGTGTTGTGCGTAGTGCTCTTCTGCAATGGTGTCCCGGTGCAGCTGGGCCTGCCGTGGTCAGTCGGGGGTCCCTCCGCCTAGGGGGCTGCTCATCACCCACATCCCCGCGCCACTGGGCGCCCCCATCGCTGTCCCTCTTGGACCTGTAATGCTATCCCATGGTCTTTGCCATGTTGTGCAGGGATGCAACAGGCCAGGAATATCCCACTGGCCTTTTGGGGCTGTACTGTAGGGCTCCACCGAGGTGTCCAGGCATCAGAAGCATGCCTTGAGCATCCCAAACACCCACTCTATGATGTTCTGTTGCAGCATGTGCCTCATTGAAACTAAGCTGTGCTGGGGTCATGGGCTGCATGGTGTGAGCAGCCAGGGATGGAGGGTGATCCACAGTCACCTGTGTGGAGATAGTGGAGATCAGTGTCATGTCAGGTCCATATTGCCCATATCCTTGTGTGCCACTACCATGGCACCTGTGTCATTCCCACCCTTGCACAGAGTTTGCATTCCATACATGTGTACTCACCCACTAGATGACCCGTGGGGATGTTCCCACTCAAATCGATGGCACAGTGCAGACTGGTGCCATATGAAGGCATCATGCGCCTGCCAGGTGTGTGGCACAGACATTGATGATGCGCCCAGTGGCATCACACACCACCTGGCAGTTGACACTGGAAAAGCCCTTTTGGTTCTGATAAGCATGGCCATCGGGGCCAGGTGGCTTGAGAATGGCCACATGGGTGCAGTCTATGGCCCCTAGCACGCCAGGCATATGTGCTACCCTGTGGAACTCCTGCATGTTTGCTGTATACTCTGCCGCGGTGCTGGGGAAATAGATGTACTCTGCAGCATGAGGCAGCAGTGCGTTGAGGAATTGGGTGAGGATGCGTGACATGGCCGACTGTGTAATGCCTGTGGTGTCCCCTGTCGGCCTCTGGAAGGTGCCCGTGGCGAGCAGGCACATGGTGGCTGTCACCTTGGTCTCCACGGACAGAGCATGACCCGCGTGAGGGTGCCTGCATCACATCACTGCACAGCTCGCTGAGCCATCTCAGTATTGCCCGTTCAGGCGGTACCGGCCACAATCTCGACATCTGTGTACAGCTTGAAGCTGATGCGGCACGATACCGCTTCGTCGGGGGCATACCACCGATGGCCCCTCCATGGCCATGTCCCCTGCTGCATGCTGTCTCACCCCCCTCATTACAGCTTCCATGTGGAAGCTGACACTGTCCATCTCCCTGGCTTCTGCCCCCCCAGCTGCTGTTCCTGTGTTACCTCCACTGCCCCACTGCTGCTTCCACTGCACCGGGCACCCCCCACTGGCCTCTCTGTCCTCCTGGACCCACTGTCCCTCTCTGCCCTTCCAGCTCCTGTCTCTCTCTCTCTTGCTCTCTCTGTCTCTCTCCCCCAGTTTGTGGACTGCTAGGGTTCTTGCGCCGCTTCCTTGAGCCTTTTTATTTTGGCTCACATCCGGTACTGCGCAACCTCCGGCTGAGCCACTCTTGCACATTGCGCAAGTGTTTGGATGCTCGCATTCGCGCTGCTTTATGCATGGACCCGCGCCTTCAGTTGCGCATCCCTTCATTTACTGGCTGGCGCCGTTGCTCAGCATGTTTTCGTGGCGCAACTGGTCCTTCTGAATATCGCAGAATAGCGAAGATTTTTGAGTTGGCGACGTAGAACCCTGTGCTGCGGATGGCGCAACCTTTTGAATATCCGGCCTATATGTATAAGTCAAAAAATTCAAAATCTTGAAATTCTCAAACTCTCAAAAAATCTAAAAATCTCAAAATAATAGAAAATTTCTATAACGTGATATGTCGAAAAATCTCAAAATCTCAAAAATTCTCAAAATCTCAAAATGACTCAAAATCTCTATATCATGATATGTAAAAAATCTAAAAATTTCAAAAATACACAAAATCTCAAACAATTTAAAAATCTCAAAATAACTCAACATCTCCATATTGCAAGATGTTTAAAAATCTCAAAATCTCAAAAATTCTCTATATGTTGAAAAATGTCAACATCTCAGAAATTTTGAAATCTCAGAAAATATAGAAATCTCAAAATAACTCAAAATCTCTGTATCGCAATATGTCAAAAATCTCTAAAATTCTCAAAATCTCAAAAAAATCTCAAAATTTCAAAATAACTCAACCTCTCTATATTGCAATATGTTGAAAAATCTCAAAATCTCAAAAATTCTCTAAATGTCAAAAAATGTCAAAATCTCAGAAATTCTTGAAGTCTCAAAAAATCTCAAAATCACAACATAACTCAAAATCTCTATTTCAAGATATGTCAAAACATCTCAAAACTCAAAAATTCTTGAAATCTCAAAAAATCTCAAATTCTCTATATCGCGATAAGTCAAAAATCTCAAAAATTCTCAGAATCTCAAAAAATATATAAATCTCAAAATAACAAAAGATTTCTATATCACGATATGTTGAAAAATCTCAAAATTTCAAAAATACACAAAATCTCAAAAAATTTCAAATTCTCAAAATAACTCAAAATCTCTATAAGGGGATTTGTCAAAAAAATCTCAAAATCTTAAAAATTCATGAAATCTCAAAAAATCTCAAAATCTCAACACAATTCAGAATCTCCATATCGCGATAAGTCGAAAAATCTCAAAAATTCTCAAAAATTCTCAAAAATTCTCAAAAATCTCAAAAATTCTCAAAATCTCAAAATAACTCAAAATCTCTATATTGTGATATGTCGCAAAATCTCAAAATCTCTGAAATTCTCAAAATCTCAAAAAGTCAAAAAATCTCAAAATCTCAAAAATTTTAAAAATCTCAAAAAATTTGAAAACAACTCAAAATCTCTATATCACGATATGTTGAAAAATCTCAAAATTTAAAACATACACAAAATCTCAAAAAATTTCAACATCTCAAAATAACTCAAAATAACTCAAAATCTCTATATGGGGATTGTCGAAAAATCTCCAAATCTCAAAAATTCTTGAAATCTCAAAAAATCTCAAAATCTCTAAATAATTCAAAATCTCTATATAGCGACATGTCAAAAAATCTCCCAATCCAAAAAATTCTCAAAATCTCAAAAACTGAAAAAAATCTCAAAATGACTCAAAATCTCTATATCTATGTCAAAAAATCTAAAATCCTCTGAAATTCTCAAAATTTCAAAAAATCTCATGATATATGTCGAAAAATCTCAAAATGTCAAAAATTCACAAAATCTCAAAAATTCTCAAAACATCAAAAAATCACTATATCTCGATATGCTGAAACATCTCAAAACTCAAAAATTTTTGAAATCTCAAAAAATCTAAAAAATCTAAAAATCACAAAATGACTCAAATTCTCCATAGTCGAAAAATCTCAAAACCTCAAAAATTTGAAAATCTCAAATTAACTCAAAATTCTACTACGCTGATATGTCGAATAATTTAAAATCTCAAAATTTTGAAATCTAAAAATCTCAAAATAACTCAAAACTCTATATCATGATATGTCAAAAATCTCCTAATCCAAAAACTCTCAAAATCTTAAAAACTTAAAATATCTCAAAATAACTCAAAATCTCTATATGCATAAGTCGAAAATTCTCAAAATCTCTGAAATTCTCAAAATCTCAAAAAATCTCAAAATCTCAAAATAATAGAAAATTTCTATAACGCGATATGTCGAAAAATCTCAAAATGTCAAAAATTCTCAAAATCTCAAAAAATATCAAAATCTCAAAATAACTCAAAATCTCTATATCATGATATATAAAAATCTAAAAATTTCAAAAATACACAAAATCTCAAAAAATGTAAAAATCTCAAAATAGCTCAACATCTCCATATTGCAAGATGTCAAAAAATCTCAAAATCTCAAAAATTCTCTATATGATAAAAATGTCAACATCTCAGAAATTCTTGAAATCTCAGAAAATATAGAAATCTCAAAATAACTCAAAATCTCTGTATCACGATATGTCAAAAAATCTCAAAAATTCTCAAAATCTCAAAAAATCTAAAAATTTCAAAATAACTCAACATATCTAATCTATATTTCAGTATGTTGAAAAATCTCAAAAATCTCAAAAATTCTGTATATGTCAAAAAATGTCAAAATTTCAGAAATTCTTGAAATCTCAAAAAATCTCAAAATCTCAACACAACTCAAAATCTCTATATCATGATATGTCGAAACATCTCAAAACCTCAAAAATTATTGAAATCTCAAAAAATCTCAAATGCTCAAAATGACTCAAATTCTCTATATCATATGTCGCAAAATCTCAAAATCTCTGAAATTCTCAAATTCTCAAAAAATCTAAAAATCCTTAGATCTCAAAAATTCTCAAAATCTCAAAAAATCTTAAAACAACTCAAAATCATGATATGTTGAAAAATCCCAAAATTTCAAAAATACACAAAATCTCAAAAAATTTCAAAATCTCAAAATAACTCAAAATAACTCAAAATCTCTATAAGGGGATTTGTCGGAAAATCTCAAAATCTCAAAAATTCTTGAAATCTCAAAAAATCTCAAAATCTCAAAATAACTCAAATCTCTATATCGAGATATGTCAAAAAATCTCAAAATTTCCAAAATTCACAAAATCTCAAACAATCTCAAAAAGACTCAAAATCTTTAGATGGGGATAAGTCGAAAAAATTCAAAATCTCAAAAATTCTCAAAAATCTCAACAATTTTCAAAATCTCAAAATAACTCAAAATCTCTATATCGTGATATGTTGCAAAATCTAAAAATCTCTGAAATTCTCAAAATATCAAAAAATCTCAAAATCTCAAAATATCAAAAATTCTCAAAATCTCAAAAAATCTCAAAACAACTCAAAATTTCTATATCACGATATGTTGAAAAATCTCAAAATTTAAAACATACACAAAATCTCAAAAAATTTCAAAATCTCAAAATAACTCAAAATAACTCAAAATCTCTATATGGGGATTGTCGAAAAAATCTCAAAAATTCTTGAAATCTCAAAAAAATCTCAAAATCTCTAAATAATTCAAAATCTCTATATAGCGACATGTCGAGAAATCTCCCAATCCAAAAAATTCTCAAAATCTCAAAAACTGAAAAAATCTCAAAATGACTCAAAATCTCTACATCTATGTCAAAAAATCTAAAATACTCTGAAATTCTCAAAATCTCTAAAAATCTCAAGATATCTGTATCGCGATATGTCAAAAAATCTCAAAATGTCAAAAATTCACAAAATCTCAAAAATTCTCAAAATTTAAAAAAATCTAAAAATCTCAAAATGACTCAAATTCTCCATAGTCGAAAAATCTCAAAACCTCAAAAATTCAGAAAATCTCAAATTAACTCAAAATCTCTACTACGCTATATGTTGTAACAATCTCAAAATCTCAAACATTCTTGAAATCTCAAAAATCTCTAAATCTCAAAATAACTCAAAAACTCTATATCATGATATGTCAAAAAATCTCCCAATCCAAAAAACTCTCAAAATCTTAAAAACTTAAAATATCTCAAAATAACTCTAAATCTCAATATGCATAAGTCGAAAATTCTCAAAATCTCTGAAATTCTAAAAATCTCAAAAAATCTAAAAATCTCAAAATAATAGAAAGTTTCTATAACGCGATATGTCGAAAAATCTCAAAATGTCAAAAATTCTCGAAATCTCAAAAAATCTCAAAATAACTCAAAATCTCTATATCATGATATGTAAAAAATCTAAAAATTTCAAAAATACATGAAATCTCAAACAATTTCAAAATCTCAAAATAACTCAACATCTCTATATTGCAAGATGTCGAAAAATCTCAAAATCTCACAAATTCTATGTATGTTGAAAAAAGTCAGCATCTCAGAAATTCTTGAAATCTCAGAAAATATAGAAATCTCAAAATAACTCAAAATCTCGTCGAAAAATCTCAAACTTTCAAAATAACTCAACATCTCTATATTGCAATATGTTGAAAAATCTCAAAATCTCAAAAATTCTCTATATGTCAAAAAATGTCAAAATCTCAGAAATTCTTGAAATCTCAAAAAATCTCAAAATCTCAACATAACTCAAAATCTCTATATCACGATATGTCAAAACATCTCAAAACCTCAAAAATTCTTGAAATCCTAAAAAATCTCAAAATCTCAAAATGACTCACGTTCTCCATATTGCGATCAGTCGAAAAATCTCAAAAATTGTCAAAATCTCAAAAAAATCTCAAAATAACTCAAAATCTCTATATCTATATGTTGAAAAATCTCAAAATCTCTGAAATTCTCAGAATCTCAAAACATCTAAAAATCTCAAAATCTCAAATAAATTCAAAATCTCAAAATAACTCAAAATAACTCAAAATCTCTATATTGGGATTTGTCAAAAAATCTCAAAATCTCAAAAATTCTTGAAATCTCAAATAACTCTAAATCTCTATATCGAAAATATGTCAAAAAATCTCAAAATTTCCACAATTCACAAAATCTCAAACAATCTTAAAATGACTAAAAATCTTTATATGGGGATAAGTCAAAAAATATTAAAATCTCAGAAATTCTCAAAATCTCAAAAAATCTCAAATTATCTATATCATATGTCGAAAAATTTCAAAATGTCAAAAATTCTCAACATCTAAAAAATCTCGAAATTTAAAAAATGTCAAAATAACTCAAAATCTATAGATAACGTAAAATCACAAAAATTCACAAAATCTCAAAAATTCTGAAAATAATGCAAAATCTCTGTATGTCAAAAAATCTCAAATTCACAATCCTCAAAATCTCAAAAAATCTTAAAATCTCAACATATCTCAACATTTCTATATTGCAATATGTCAAAAAATCTCACAATCCAAAAAATTCTAAAAATCTAAAATACTGAAAAAATCTCAAACTAACTCAAAATCTCTATAACTATGTCAAAAAATCTCAAAATGTCAAAAATTCACAAAATCTCAAAAATTCTGAAAATCTAAAAAAATCTCAAAATCTCTATATAGCAAATATGTCTAAAAATCTCAAAATCTCTAAAATTCTTAAAATCTAGAAAAATCTTAAAATCTCAAAATCTCAAAATAACTCAAAATGTCAATACGTGATATGTCGCAAAATCTCAAAATCTCAAAAAATCTCAAAACAACTCAAAATCTCCATATCACGATATGTTGAAAAATCTCAAAATTTAAAACATACACAAAATCTCAAAAAATTTCAAAATTTCAAAATAACTCAAAATAACTGAAAATCTCTATATGGGGATTGTTGAAAAATCTCAAAAATTCTTGAAATCTCAAAAAATCTCAAAATCTCAAAATAATTCAAAGTCTCTAAATTGCGACATGTCGCAAAATCTCCGAATCCAAAAAATTCTCAAAATCTCAAAAACTGAAAAAATCTCAAAATGACTCAAAATCTCTATATCTATGTCAAAAAATCTAAAACCTCTGAAATTCTCAAAATCTCAAAAAATCTCAAGATATCTATATCACGATAAGTCGAAAAATCCCAGAAAATCTCAAAATCTCAAAAAAATCTAAAAATAACTCAAAATCTCTACATCTGAATGTTGAAAAATCTCAAAATCTCTGAAATTCTCAGAATCTCAAAAAAATCAAAAAATCTCAAAATAAAAGATTTCTATTACGCGATATGTTGAAAACTCTCAAAATCTCAAAATAACTCAAAATCTCTATATCACGATATGTTGAAAACTCTCAAAATTTCAAAAATACACAAAATCTCAAAAAAATTCAAAATCTCAAAATAACTCAAAATAACTCAAAATCTCTATATGGGAATTGTTGAAAAATCTCAAAATCTCACAAATTCTTGAAATCTCAAAAAATCTCAAAATCTCAAAATAACTCAAATCTCTATATTGAGATATGTCAAAAAATCTCAAAATTTCCAAAATTCACAAAATCTCAAACAATCTCAAAATGACTAAAAATCTGCATAAGGGGATGAGTCAAAAAATTTCAAAATCTCAAAAAATCTCAAAATCTCAACACAATTCAAAATCTCTACATCGTGATATGTCGCAAAATCTCAAATCTCTAAAAGTCTCAGAATCTAAAAAATCTCAAAATCTCAAAAATTCTCAAAATCTCAAAAAATCTCAAGATATCTATATCGTGATATGTCGAAAAATCTCAAAATGTCAAAACATCTCAAAACCTCAAAAATTTTTGAAATCTCAAAAAATCTCAAATCTCAAAATGACTCAAATTCTCTATATTGTGATTTGTCGAAAAATTTCAAAACCTCAAAAATTCTGAAAATCTCAAAATAACTCAAAATCTCTACTATGCGATATGTCATAACAATCTCAAAAATTCTTGAAATCTCAAAATAACTCAAACTCTCTATATCATATGTCGAAAAATCTCCCAATCCAAAAAATTCTCAAAATCTCAAAAACTAAAAATATCTCAAAATAACTCAAAATCTCTATAAGTATAAGTCGAAAAATCTCAAAATCTCTGAAATTCTCAAAATCTCAAAAAATCTCAAAATAACTCAAAATCTCTATATCATGATATGTAAAAAAATCTAAAAATTTCAAAAATACACAAAATCTCAAAAAATTTGAAAATCTCTAAATAACTCAACATCTCCATATTGCAAGATGTCGAAAAATCTCAAAATCTCAAAAATTCTCTATATGTTGAAAAATGTCAACATCTCAGAAATTCTTGAAATCTCAGAAAATATAGAAATCTCAAAATAACTCAAAATCTCTGTATCGCAATATTTCAAAAAATCTCAAAAATTCTCAAAATCTCAAAAAATCTCAAAATTTCAAAATAACTCAACATCTCTATATTGCAATATGTTGAAAAATCTCAAAATCTCAAAAATTCTCTAAATGTCAAAAAATGTCAAAATCTCAGAAATTCTTGAAGTCTCAAAAAATCTCAAAATCTCAACATAACTCAAAATCTCTATTCCACGATATGTCAAAGCATCTCAAACCTCAAAAATTCTTGAAATCTCAAAAAATCTCAAAATGACTCAAATTCTCTAAGTCAAAAATCTCAAAAATTCTCACAATTTCAAAAAATCTAAAAATAACTCAAAATCTCTATATCTATATGTTGAAAAATCTCAAAATCTCTGAAATTCTCAGAATCTCAAAAAACCTAAAATCTCCAAATAACAAAAGATTTCTATAATGCGATATGTTGAAAAATCTCAAAATCTCAAAATAACTCAAAATCTCTATATCACGATACGTTGAAAAATCTCAAAATTTCAAAATACACTAAATCTCAAAAATTTCAAAATCTCAAAATAACTCAAAATTCTATAAGGATTTTTCAAAATCTCAAAATCTCAAAATTTTGAAATCTCAAAATCTAAAAATTTAAATAACTCAAATTTATATCGATATGTCAAAAAATCTCAAAATTTCCAAAATTCACAAAATCTCAAACAATCTCAAAATGACTAAAAATCTTTATATGGGGATAAGTCAAAAAATTTCAAAACCTCAAAAAATCTCAAAATCTCAACACAATTCAGAATCTCCATATAAGTCAAAAAACTCAGAAATTCTCAAAATCTCAAAATAACTCAAAATATCTATATCGTGATGTGTCGCAAAATCTCAAAATCTCTGAAATTCTCAAAATCTCAAAAAATCTAAAAATCTCAAAATCTCAAAAATTCTCAAAATCTCAAAAAATCTCAAAACAACTCAAAATCTCTATATCACAATATGTTGAAAAATCTCAACATTTAAAACATACGCACAATCTCAAGAAATTTAAAAATCTCAAAATAACTCAAAATAACTCAAAATCTCTATATGGGGATTGTCAAAAAATCTCAAAATCTCAAAATCTCTAAATAATTCAAAATCTCTATATTGCGACATGTCGAAAAATCTCCCAATAAAAAAAATTCTCAAAATCTCAAAAACTGAAAAAATCTCAAAATGACTCAAAATCTCTATATGTCGAAAAATCTCAAAATGTCAAAAATTCACAAAATCTCAAAAATTCTCAAAATATCAAAAAATCACTATATCGCGATATGTTGAAACATCTCAAAACCTCAAAAATTCTCGAAATCTCAAAAAATCTCAAAATCTCAAAATGACTCAAATTCTCTACTACGCGATATGTTGTAACAATCTCAAAATCTCAAAAATTCTTGAAATCTCAAAAATCTCAAAATCTCAAAATAACTCAAAAACTCTATATCATATGTCAAAAAATCTCCCAATCCAAAAAACTCTCAAAATCTTAAAAACTAAAAATATCTCCAAATAATTCAAAATCTCTATATGCATAAGTCGAAAATTCTCAAAATCTCTGAAATTCTCAAAATCTCAAAAATCTCAAAATCTCAAAATAACAGAAAATTTCTACAACGCGATATGTCGAAAAATCTCAAAATCTCAAAATAACTCAACATCTCCATATTGCAAGATGTTGAAAAATCTCAAAATCTCAAAAATTCTCTATATGTTGAAAAATGTAAACATCTCAGAAATTCTTGAAATCTCAGAAAATATAGAAATCTCAAAATAACTCAAAATCTCTGTATCACGATATGTCAAAAAATCTCAAAATCTCAAAAAATCTCAAAATTTCAAAATAACTCAACATTTCTATATTGCAGTATGTTGAAAAATCTCAAAATCTCAAAAATTCTCCATATGTCAAAAAATGTCAACATTTCAGAAATTCTTGAAATCTCAAAAAATCTCAAAATCTCAACACAACTCAAAATCTCTATATCACAATATGTCGAAACATCTCAAAACCTCAAAAATTCTTGAAATCTCATAAAATCTCAAATTCTCAAAATGACTCAAATTCTCTACATAAGTCGAAAAATCTCAAAAATTCTCAAATTCTCTACATAAGTCGAAAAATCTCAAAAATTCTCAAAATCTCAAAAAATCTTAAAATCTCAAAATAACTCAAAATCTCTATATCATGATATGTCGCAAAATCTCAAAATCTCAGAAATTCTCAAATTCTCAAAAAATCTAAAAATCTCAAGATCTCAAAAATTCTCAAAATCTCAAAAAATCTCAAAACAACTCAAAATCATGATATGTTGAAAAATCCCAAAATTTCAAAAATACACAAAATCTCAAAAAATTTCAAAATCTCAAAAAATCTCAAGATATCTATATCGCGATATGTCAAAAAATCTCAAAATCTCAAAAATTCACAAAATCTCAAAAATTCTTAAAATAACAAAAAATCACTATATAACGATATGTCAAAACATCTCAAAACCTCAAAAATTCTCAAAATCTCAAAAAATCTCAAAATCTCAAAATAACTCAAAATCTCTATACGAATATGTAGAAAATCTCAAACCCAAAAATTCAGAAAATCTCAAAATAACTCAAAATCTCTACTATGCGATATTTTGTAACAATCTCAAAATCTCAAAAATTCTTGAAATCTCCAAAAATCTCAAAATCTCAAAATAACTCAAAATCTCTATATCACGATATGTCGAAAAATCTCCCAATCCTAAAAATTCTCAAAATCTCAAAAACTGAAAATATCTCAAAATAACTCAAAATCTCTATATCGTGATATATCAAAAATGTCCCAATCCAAAAAATTCTTAAAATCTCAAAAACTGAAAGAACTCAAAATAACTAAAAATCTCTATATCTGTAAGTCAAAAAAATCTCAAAATCTCTGAATTTCTCAAAATCTAAAAAAATCTAAAACCCTCAAAATAATAGAAGTTCTATAAAGAGATACATCCAAAAAATCTCAAAATCTCAAAAATTCTTTAACTCCTCAAAAATCTCAAAATCTCAAAATAACTCAAAATTCTATATCATAATATGGTAAAAAATCTCAAAATTTCAAAAATACATGGAATCTCAAAAAATTTCAAAATCTCAAAATAACTCAACATCTCTATATTGCAAGATGTCGAAAAATCTCAAAATCTCACAAACTCTATGTATGTTGAAAAATGCCAGCATCTCAGAAATTCTTGAAATCTCAGAAAATATAGAAATCTCAAAATAACTCAAAATCTCGACGAAAAATCTCAAAAATTCTCAAAATTCTCAAAATCTCAAAAAATCTAAAAATGTCTAAATAACTCAACATCTCTATATTGCAATATGTTGAAAATCTCAAAATCTCAAAAATTCTCTAAATGTCAAAAAATGTCAAAATCTCAGAAATTCTTGAAATCTCAAAAAATCTCAAAATCTCAACATAACTCAAAATCTCTATATCACGATATGTCAAAACATCTCAAAACCTCAAAAATTCTTGAAATCTCAAAAAATCTCAAAATCTCAAAATGACTCAAATTCTCTATATTGCTATAAGTTGAAAAATCTCAAAAATTGTCAAAATCTCAAAAAAATCTCAAAATAACTCAAAATCTCTATATCTATATCTATATGTTGAAAAATCTCAAAATCTTTGAAATTCTCAGCATCTCAAAACATCTAAAAATCTCAAAATAACAAAAGATTTCTATAATGCGATATGTTGAAACATCTCAAAATCTCAAAATAACTCAAAATGTCTATATCACGATATGTTGAAAAATCTCAAAATTTCAAAAATACACAAAATCTCAAATAAATTCAAAATCTCAAAATAACTCAAAATAACTCAAAATCTCTATATTGGGATTTGTCAAAAAATCTCAAAATCTCAAAAATTCTTGAAATCTCAAAAAATCTCGAAATAACTCAAAATCTTTATATTGAAAATATGTCAAAAAATCTCAAAATTTCCAAAATTCACAAAATCTCAAACAATCTCAAAATGACTAAAAATCTTTATATAGGGATAAGTCAAAAAATATCAAAATCTCAAAAATTCTGAAAATCTCAAAAAATCTCGAAATTTAAAAAAGTCAAAATAACTCAAAATCTATAGATAATGGAAAATCGCTAAAATTCACAAAATCTAAAAAAATCTGAAAATAATGCAAAATCTCTATATGTCAAAAAATCTCAAATTCTCAACAATTCTCAAAATCTCAAAAAATCTTAAAATCTCAAAATAACTCAAAATTTCTATATTGCAATATGTCAAAAAATCTCACAATCCAAAAAATTCTCAAAATCTCAAATACTGAAACAAATCTCAAACTAACTCAAAATCTCTATAGCTATGTCGAAAAATCTCAAAATGTCAAAAATTCTTAAAATCTAGAAAAATCTTAAAATCTCAAAATCTTGAAAATCTCAAAATCTTGAAAATCTCAAAATCTCAAAAAATCTCAATACATCAAAAAATCTCAAAATTTCAGAAATTATCAAAATCTTAAAAAATCTCAAACTCTCCTAATAACTTAAAATCTCAAAAATCTCAAAATCTCAATATCTCAGAAAGTCTCAAAATCTCTAGAGCGTAAATATTTCAAAAAATCTCAAAATCTCAAAAATTCTTAAAATCTCAAAATCTCAAAAAATCTCAGAATGTAGAAAAATCTTAAAATATCAAAATCTTGAAAATCTCCAAATCTAAAAAAAACTCAATATATCAAAAAATCTCAAAATCTCAAACATTTTTAAAATGTTAACTCTCAGAAAATCTCAAAATCTCAAAATAATTCAAAATCTCAAACTGTATAAAAATCTTAAAACCTCAAAATCTTGAAAAATCTCAAATTCTCAAACATCTTGATATCTCAAAAAACCTCAAAATCTAAAAAATCTCGATATCTCGCTACATCGAAAAACCTCAAAATCTCAAAAATTCTCAAAATCTCATAATAGTTCAAAATCTCAAAATCTGGAAACATCTCAAAAATCTCAAAATCTTGAAAAATCTCAAAAACTCAAACATCTTGGTATTTCAAAAAATCTCAAAATACATTTGCATAATAATTGGTATTTTAAACTAGTCCAATGTAAAAGAGATTTTTTCCTGATCTCCAAAACGTTGTTAGCCCAGCTCCCTTTGTAATGTATTTTCATATTTACTTGATGTGGCTCCCTTCAGGCAGTTTTGAGCCACCTTTCTTCTTTTTTACTTTAGATATTGATATCTGAAAGCTTTATTAATGTATATCGATACGCTTCCATAAGGTATTTTACGTTTATAGATATAGCTTTATATTGATACATGAACACTGTTATTGTATATTGATACTGCCCTGACTCCAAACTTTCATTAAAATAAATTTCTATCTCTAACAGTTCCAATGTTAGCCCTTTCTAAAGACAGTTTCTTCAAAAGCCAATTACTCAGGAATCAAAGACATTAGGAACATAGGGCTGGATATTCAAACTATGCCCAAAAAGTGCACAACAGCAGGAGCAAGCACAAGTCAATTGTGCATATGTGCAATATAGACGCGATATTCAAACATGGAGCAAGACAAATTGCGCAAGCAGCCAACGTCTGAATATTGCACAAACTGCACCATAGCGCAACCAGGAAGGGGAAGCTGAGCAGAAATGATGCGCCATAGCGCAACAAGGCTAGCCCAGCTGAGAAGTCCAGAGGTGCCATAGCACAAGCAGAGCCCTCCCAGCAGAGCAATGGAACTGCACAACCAGGGAGGCAGGCTGGGGCCCACCACCAGCCATGCACACATGGGCACAGGAACACACTGCAGAACTAACAATACACCTGCACACCCCAAGCACAGCATCACTGGGGGAGGGATGGATGATCCACTGGCCCATGGGGACAAGCCAACAAAGCACAGCAGGGCCATGTCGCCCCAGCACACCCACTGGCAGGGCTGAGACTGCCACACAGGGGTCGACAACTTACAGTGCACATCAGCCCCCTTCTGTACAGCACACCCTGCACTGTGACCCCAAGACACCACCCATGTGCAGTGACTGTCACTGCAGTAAACACCATGCAACCCTGGCACACTGCAACCTTGTGTAGCACAGAACCATACAAGCCACACCCACCCTGGGCACCCAGCAGTGGGCAGCAGCAGATGGCAAGACTGACTGAAAGGCACTCCCACACCAGAGACACCTCCCCATGCACAAGCACACATACCAGGACCATACCACCCCAGATGCCATGCACACCACTGCAACTGAGCAACCATAGCCAGCTGCAAATCAGAGACCACCACAGAATTCATAACAAAATATATATATTCGAAAAAGATATGTACAACACCAACAACATCTATATACATATGTACAAGACAAGGGTGGGGTAGGGGTACAAGGTAGGGGTGGGTAGGTGTAGGGGTGAACAACTGGGAGAGAGAAGGCTGTGGGAGGGCTGGGTGAAGTGGGAAGGGGTAGCACATTCAGTGCCTGGCAGACTGGTCCCCTGCTGCCTGTTGATCCTCCCGGTTCCTCTGGCGTTGCCTGACCCCATGGGGCTGCATGTCTGTCAGGAGGTCATGTGTAGTGACTGACACCTGCGTCAGCTGCTGGAGGGCATGGTCCATCCGCCGTAGGATGCTGAGACCTAGGAAAAGGGAACATCAATGGCTGTGACTGTCCACAACCCTGAACACCGCCCACCCTGCAAGGCATATAGCCTAGTGCCCCACACCTGTGATGGTATGCACCCACCCACAATGACCATGCACATGACATGCCCAACCAGGCAGCACTAGCTATGTGCACCACTGCACACACACACTGCCCATGTCCATCACAGCACAAACAAGGCTGTCAGGTGACATGGCAATGTGTTGGGATGCCAGTTCCACAGTCATGTGCCCAGTGCATGCATGGACCACCAGTGACGCACACACAGATGTGCAGTGACACTGGACAGTGATGACTGTCGCCTGTGTCGTGCATGGTTGTGTTGTCCATGGCTGGTGTTCATGCCTACCCCTTCCAGCATGCAATAGCATCCATGAAGTAATGACAATCACACTCATCAAGCAGCTGTGGCTGCTGCTGCTCCTGCTGCTGCTGCTGTGGCCCACCCATCATGCCTCCTCCGGCTGCCACCTGAGCCCCGCCACGGCCCTCCTCAGCCTGAGCCTGCATCCTCTCTGCCAGGCCTGTGGGTGATCATGGTTGAGAAAAACATCAATATGACCCCAAAGCAGACTGTCCCCTGCCCCAGTGAGTGTGCCTGCCCACACAGCCAGACCCATGCATCTCACACCTGCACACACTGACACAGCCAACCATGGCAGAGCCATCCCCCATGCACTGCCACCAATACACAGTCACACCCCTACGGAGAATACAGGTGCATAGATGGTACACCCACCTGGCCTAGGCACAACGCCCCTCCTGGCACATGACCTGAGGCATTGCAGCACGTCTAGCTCCCTCCTGCAGAGGTCACTATACCTGTGCCTGCACTGTTCAGCAGACTGGAACACCTGTGACCTTCTCCAGTTCAGTGGCCACCTGCTGCCACACATGGGTGCGGGCCATGGTGAGGGGCTGATCCCCAAACAGTGCCCCACAGTGAGGCTCAACCACAGCCACCAGGTTGGCCACCTCCAACTGACTCAATTGTGGAGCTCTCCTGCGTGCCATTACTGTGATAGTACAGCAGGCAAAATGGCACCCTGCAGTGTGGCAACCCCACGTGGAAATGTTACGCAATAGACCACCATAGGTTCCAATCGTGCTGTTTGTATAGCGCCGTTGGTTCACATAGCGCTGTCACCAAGCAGCGAAACAGAGCTGTACACATGGCAGCTGAACAGCACCAGGGGGCATAGGTCAGACACAAGGTCAGGGGTCTGTGATGCAAGGCCACGCACAGCACCATCGGACATCTACACATCCTGCGTGAATGGTCACCTGCGTGGACTATTGCGCAGTTGTGCTACAGTACCATATGGTGTCCAGTGCTGTAGTGCCACTGGCACAATGAAGGCCATGTCCTGTATTACTGATCACACACAGCACACCATCAGCATGGCAGATGCCTGCGTAAGCTACCTGGGCATGCTCAGTGCAGTGTACTACACAGTCACAGAAATGCGCCATTGGCTCAGCCAGCTCAACCATATTGCACAAAGCGCAATGGCGCGATATTCAGCCGAAACATGCAAATCATCTGATCAGCCATTCAAAGGCACAGTGGCGCGATTAGCATGTCATTAAAGTTGCGCCACACCTAATTTGCATGCATTGTGCTATAATTAGGTGACATTGGGCTGCGCTAGTCAGATTTGGTTACTGCAGGTGAGAAGTGAGTTGCATGCTGTGTGATGTTCTGGACAATGGTCATGGGAAAATGCTGTAGACTGCATTGTAACAGTGACAGTGACACTTCTACCCATACAGACCGACATGACCGAGCAGAGCCAAGGTGAGGGTGAGGATGGTGGGTGAAGGAGGAGGCCCAACTTCACCATGGTGGAGACAGAGGCCCTCTTCCAGGCCTACCTGGAAGAGGAGCCACTACTGAGTGGACGGCGGGGCACCCCTCAGGCCAATGCAGCTGCATGGGAGGGGGTAGCTCAGGCAGTGAACCTGCACGGAAGCCACCAGCGCTCCATGCAGGAATGCAAAAAGAAGATGGGGACAGACAGCAGAAGGGTGAAGGGGAAGGTGGCAGCCCTCAGGGTGGCACGTGCTGGCACAGGCGGGGGCCAGCCAGCGGTGGCAGAGCTGACCCTGGCTGAGGACCAACTGGCTGCATCAATGCAGCGGAGTGCTATTGAGGGCGTACCAGGAGGTGGATTCCAGACAGGTGGAAGGCCATCACTGCATGGTATGACATGGTGGTGGTGTTGGGGGGGAAGGTTGATCACTTGCACTACCATGTCCTCACTTTCTATTACAGATCCTGTTCATCTTCAGGGGATGGTGGTGGTGGGACCAGGCAGTGAGGAAGACCTGCCGGAGTTGGAGGAGGGTCCTTCCACCTCTGTCGCCAGCCAGCATGCACTGCACCAGCATGCATGCCTGGCTGGCTCCTCTGTTGTCGGTGAGTCAGGTGTGGGGGTGCACAGCCTGTGTCTCAGCAGTCTGGCATGCAAGCATGCCTGTACGCTGTGACTGTGGCTGTAGCACATACCTGCACCATTGATGATGCAAGGACTCCAGTGGGCAGTGAAACGTGTGTGTCCTATGACGGACACATAGCAGGCCAGCACATGGCCCTGGGCCTAGCTGGTCCCAATGTGTGTGCCAGCATATCGGCACAGTCCTAGGCTGTGCCTGTCAGCACCAGTGGCTGTGCAGGTGTCTGGAACTGTTGCGGCCACAGCAGTGGAACAAATGGTCCCTGGGGCACAGCGGTTGGAGGGGCAGCAGCAGCAGTCACCCACCAGGTCTGGGGGTACAGTGTCCAGTGGTGGCACATGCACACCACCCTTTGATATGCCCATTCCTGGTCCTGGTGAACAGCGCCCACACTCAAGGGGTGTTGTGCATCAGGTCCTTCCATATCCTGGGGGACAGGATGCCATTGTGGCAGAGTCCCATTGGAAGAGTACACCCACCTGCTGCGGGAATCAGTACAGCAGCAAAGGCAGGTTGCAACATCTGTGGAGGCACTATGCATGGCTGTGGAGCGGCACAGCAGGGACTGTGCTCTGATCCTTGCAGAGATGGTCCAAATGTGGATGGATGTGACCGAAGCCATTGACAGGCAGACCCAGGCATTGGTCACTGTTGTGGCTGCATTTGGCACACAAGCAGGTGCCCCTGTACCATGCACCCCACACAGTACGGTCTCCACTCCCCATTCCTGGCATCGTGTGACACCCAGCCTGTCGACACTGGGTTCTGCTGTGGGCATCCCGAGCACCCCTGGTGCAGGTATGTTTGGCATGCTGCAGACCCATGTGTGGACAAGGTCGCGATCGCGCAGTGGGACCCCTGGTGGTCCATTGGTGCCACCCTATGTGGCCCCTGCTCAGCCTGCCAGTGCAGTTGGGTCATGGTGGGGCCACCCATGCATCCGCGGTGGCCGTGGAACAGTGCAACATGACTGACCTGTCTCCCAGTGCGGGCCCTGTCTGGTGCTGCCCTGTGTGCAATGTATGTCTTGGTGGGCAGTGCACTGATGGGTGCACTGCCCAACACACCGACACACGGACCACCTGCACACCCTCCCGACTGCTGTCCACAGGTGCATGTGCACGATGATGCCTGCATTATACTGTACACCAAGGTGCAAGGGTGCCCAGCATCTGACATATGTACTTGGACAGTACAGGGTGGTGGGGGTGGTCTGTGGATCTGTGTGTTTGCCATGTCTGTTCTGCTCTGCTGTGCACCTCCCCATTACGCTTTGTGCCTGGTGTGTGTGTCCATATGACTGTTCACCCCTCCCTGATGGTGTGTTTGTGTGCCTGGACCCTTCCACTCCCCTTGTCATCATGCACCCCTAGTGTGTTACCCTGTGTACCTGTGGGTTGTGCCTGGACAGTGTTGGTTGCACATGGCCCCTTGACTTACCTGTGTTGTGCATAATGCTCCTCTGTGATGGTGTCCCGGTGCAGCTGGGCCTGACGGATCAGTCGGGGGTCCCGCTGTCCTGGGGGGGCTGCTCATCACCATCATCACCAGCGCCGCTGGTGTCCCCATCACTGTCCCCCTCCTCAACCTGTATGGCTATCCCACAGTCTTTGGCCATGTTGTGCAGGATACAACAGGCCAGGAATTTCCCACAGGCCTTTGAGGGGCTGTACTGTAGGGCACTGCCAGAGGTGTCTAGGCATTGGAAGCATGCCTTGAGCATCCCAAACACCCGCTCGATGATGTTGCATCTGGCGGCATGTGCCTCATGATAGCATTGCTGCGATGGGGTCATGGGCCACCGGTACAGTGTGAGCAGCCAGGGACAGAGTGGGTATCCACTGTCACCTGTGAGGAGATAGTGGAGATAAGTATCATGTTAAGGACCATATTGCCTATATCCCTGTGTGCCACTACCATGGCACCTGTGGCATTCCCACCCTTGCCCCGAGTTTACAATTCCTACATGTGTACTCACCCACTAGATGGCCTGTGGGGATGTCCCCACTCTCGAATCGATGGCCCAGTGCAGACTGATACCATATGAAGGCATCATGTGCTCCACCAGGGTGTGTGGCACAGACATTGATTATGCGCCTGGTGGCATCACACACCACCTGGCAGTTGACACTAGAAAAGCCCTTCCTGTTCCTATATGCGGCCCCATCGGGGCCAGGTGGCATGCAAATGGCCACATGGGTGCAGTCTATGGCCCCTAGCATGCCAGGTATACGTCCTACCCTGTGGAACCCCTGCATGTTTGCTGTACGCTCTGCCGCAGTGCTGGGGAAATGGATGTGCTTCGCAGCATGTAGCAGCAGTGCGCTGAGGAATGGGGTGAGGATGCGTGACGTGGCCGACTGTGTGATGCCTGTGGTGTCCCCTGTTGGTCTCTGGAAGGTGCCCGTGGTGAGCAGGCACATGCAGGCTGTCATCTTGGTCTCCACTGACAGAGCGTGACTCCGTCGCGAGGGTGAGTGCATCACATCACTGCACAGCTCACAGAGCCGTCTCAGTATTGTCCTGTTCAGGCAGTGCTGGCCCACGATCTCTACATCTGTGTACAGCTCAAAGCTGATGTGGACAGGGAACTGCCTGTTGGGGGCATACTGCCGATGGGCCCTTCCACGGCCACGTCCCCCTGCAGCTTGCATTCTCACCCCCCTCATTACAGCTTCCATGTGGAAGCTGCCACTGTCCATCTCCCTGGCTGATGTTGCTCTGTTACCCCTGCTGTCCTGACTGCTGCCTCCACTGCACCAGGTACCCTCCTCTGGCCTCTGCAGCCTATGGCCCACGCTACTTCCCTTGCCTACCCTGTTCTGCCCTGTCATTGTCTGTCTCTCTCTCTCTCTGTCTTGCTTGGCATCCCTGTAGCGTTCTTGCGCCTCTTCCTTGATCCTTTTTTATTTTGGCTCATTTCTGCTGTGGCGCACCTTCCGGCTGTTCAGCTCTTGCACATTGCGCAAGTCTTTGAATATCGCATTGCGCTTTTTATGCATGGATCCACCCCCTTCGGTTGCACATACCTTCATTTGCATTGCGCTGTTGCTCAGCCTGTTTTCAGTGGCGCAACTGCCTCCTGCTGAATATCGCAGAATGTTGCAATTTCGGACTTGCACATGTGCAACCCTATTGCGCATGGCGCAACTCTTCTGAATATCCCCCCCCATAATGTTTTTCTCAAAGCAATCTTGTAGTTAGAGCAATATCAATATAATGCATAGTTACAGTGCTCCTCTAGTGATAAATGTAAGTTTTATTAACATTTGTCGATACATTTTAAAATAGTTTGCAGTTATTAAAATATTATATCAATTCATGAACACTGTTACTGTCTCATATCGATATTGTCGACTCCAAATTATTTTAAAATATTAAGTTGCCATCCTTAATCATTTCCAAAGTTAGCCTTTCTAAAGATAATTTCTTCAACTTGAGATAACTGTGGAACCAGAGGGGATGTGAACTTAATTTTGTTAAATAAAGGTTAGCAGTTATAGCATTACTGATCTACTCTAGAGGTACAGTTTTCTTATATCAATAAAGGAAAGTTATTATTAATGTTTATTGAAATTGTTTCATAATATAATGTACAATTATCAATATAACTTTATATTCATACATGAACACGGTATTACTGTCACACATAGATACTGCCAAATCTAGGTTTTCATTTGAAAAAGCAGTTCCTATCACTAACAGTTCCAGAATTAGCTTTCTCTAAAGATCATTCTTTCAAAAGGAGAAAATTCTGAACCAGACGAATAAGAACTTAAGTTTGATAAATGAAGGCTTGTAGTTTACACAATATCACCTTAATGTATAAATATAGGGTTGGATATTCAAAAGGGTTGCACAATGCGCAATAGGGTTGTGCCAGCGCATGTCAGAAAATGCGCCATTCTGCGATATTCAGCAGGAGGCAGTTGCACCACTGAAAACATGCTGAGCAACAGCGCAATGATAATGAAGCAATGCGCAACCAAAGGGGTGGAACCATGCATAAAGTGTGCAGTGTGATGTTAAAAGATTTGCACAATGCACAACAGTGGAGCAGGCGGAAGTTGCGCCATAGCGGAAATGAGCCAAAATAAAAAGGAGCAAGGAAGAGGCGCAAGAATGCTACAGGGATGGCATATGAGGCAGGGAGAGAGACAGAGCAAGAGGGACAAAGAGGGCAGGCCAGGGAAACAAGAGGACAGAATAGGGGCAAGGGAAGGTGTGTGGGGCCACAGTGAGCAGAGGCCAGTAGGTGTACCCGGTGCAGTGGAGGTAGCAGTCAGGACAGTGAGGAGAACAAAGCAACAACAGCTGGGGGGAACACAAGCCAGGGACATGGACAGTGCCACCTTCCACATGGAAGCTGTAATGAGGGGGTTGAGAAGGCATGCTGCAGGGGGACGTGGCCATGGAAGGGTCCGTCGGCAGTACACCCCCAACAGGCAGTACCGAGCCCGCACCAGCTTTGAGCTGTACTCAGAGGTCGAGATTGTAAGCCAGTACCACCTGAACAGGGCAATACTGAGGCAGCTCTGTGAGCTGTGCAGTGATGTGATGCAGGCACTCACATGATAGAGTCATGCTCTGTCAGTGGAGACAAAGGTAACAGCCTGCATGTGCTTGCTCACCACGGGTACCTTTCAGAGACCAACAGGGGACACCACAGGCATAACACAGTTGGACAAATCATGCATCCTACCCAATTCCTCAGCACACTGCTGCCACATGCTGAGGAGTACATCCATTTCCCCAGCACCATGGCAGAGCGCACAGCAAACATACAGGAGTTCCACATGGTAGCTCATATGCCTGGCGTGCTAGGGGCGATAGACTGCACCCATGTGGCCATTCGCATGCCACCTGGAACTGATGGGACCGCCTATATGAATCAGAAGGGATATGCCAGTGTCAACTGCCAGGTGGTGTGTGATGCCAGTGGGTGCATCATCAATGTCTGTGCCACGCACCCTGGGGGAGCACATGATTCTTTCATATGGTACCAGTTGGCACTGTGCCATTGATTCGATAGTGGGGACATCCCCACAGGACATCTAGAGGGTAAGCCACAGGTGCCATGGGTGTGGCACACAGGGTTAGAGGCAGTCAGAGCTTGAACAAGACATTAACCTCCACCATTTTCACACAGGTGACAGTGGATACCCACTCCGTCCCTGGCTGCTCACACCCTACCGGCAGCCCACGACCCCATCGAAGAAATGCTTCAATCAGATGTTAACAGGAGCACATTTGCTGCAGCCACATCCAAGAGCAGGGCCATTATTGATGCCCTACAGGTGGCAGGCATTAGACAGCTAGTTTCGGAACCCACTTGTGAGGGAGCAATCTTAGACCTCGTACTCTCAAATGGGGGCAGTGAGAGGATCTCAGATCTAGAAGTGGGTTGCCATCTGGGGACAAGTGTCCATCAAACAGTGTGGTTCACGTTAAACTCAGCTAGCCATACAAAAGTGAGAGTACTGGACTTTAAGAGGGCTGACTTTGGCAAGACGGGAGAGTGCCTCAGAAAAGCACTAGCAAACAGGTTAGAAGGAGGTGTGGAGCAACAATGGGGAATTATCAAAACTGCCATCACAGATGCAACAGCCTTTATGTGAAGCAAATAAACAAATCAAAATAAAAGAAAAAGCCACTATGGTTCTCAAAAGAGGTGGCTGTGAAAGTCAGGAAGAAAAAGATAGCATTCTGAAAGTATAAGGAAACACAGAAGCAGCAGGACAGAGAGCTGTACCAGTTAAGGCAGAAGGAAACAGGGAGGGAAGTCAGAATAGTAAAGGCCCAAACTGAGGAAAAGATAGCCAATTCAGTTAAGAAGGGGGATAAAACCTTTTATAGGTACATCAGTGAGCGTAGAATGACAAAGGGAGGGATAGTGAGGCTGAATAAAATGAACGGTGGGTGGGCAGAGGGGGACAGTGAAAAAGCAGGAATACTGAATGAATATTTCTGCTCAGTATTCACAAAAGAGGAGGGAGAAGTGCATAATTCAATTAACAGAAGCACTCTTGATGGGGGGGTCAATCCCAGTCCTTTCACAGAAGAAAGGGTTCTGCAAGAACTCCTAAAATTGAAGGTGGACAAAGCAATGGGTCCTGATGGAATTCCCCCCAAAATTCTAAAAGAATTAAGGGAGGAATTAGTGAAACCACTGGCTGCTCTTTTTAATAAATCATGGGAGGATGGTGTGGTACCCGAGGACTGGAGGAAGGCGGATGTGATTCCCCTTCACAAAAGTGGGTCCAAGACAGAGACAGGAAACTACAGACCTGTCAGTCTGACCTCTGTGGTAGGGAAAGTGATGGAGTCACTTCTGAAGGAAAGAATAATCAAGTACCTAGAGGCCAGTGGAGCACAGGACCCAAGGCAGCATGGGTTCACAGTGGGAAGGTTATGTCAGACGAATCTAATAGATTTCTTTGACTTGGTGACCAAAGTAGTAGACCAGGGAGGGGCCGTGGACATGGCCTACCTAGACTTTAGCAAGGCATTTGACACAGTCCAACACAAAAGATTAATAGTCAAATTAACCAGCCTGGGAGTGGGACCCAGGGTGGTAGCCTGGAGTAAAACATTGGCTGGACAACAGGATACAGAAGGTAATTGTAAATGGAGTCCTCTGATGAAAGGGGTTACTATTGGGGTGCACGAGCTTCAGTATTGGGTCCAGTCCTTTTAATGTCTTCATCAGTGACATTGCAGAGGGACTGGAAGGAAAAGTATGCCTTTGCAGATGACACAAAGATCTGCAACAGGGTTGATACACAGGAGGCGTGGAAAGGATGAAAGTGACTTGGCAAGGTTGGAGGAATGGTCAAAGTATGGCAGCTAGGATTCAATAAAAGAAGTGCAAAATAATGCACCTGGGAAACAAGAACCCAGGGGAAGAAGAATACACAATGGGTGGGGAGGTAGTAACAACAACAAAAAAGGAAAGGGACCTGGGGGTAATCATATCAGATGACCTTAAGGTTAGCAAGCAATGTGAGAAGGCAGTAGGGAGGGCTGGGGGTATACTGGGATGTATAGGGAGAGGCATCATCAGCAGAAAACAGGAAGTTGTTATGCCTCTGTACAGATGGTTGGTGAGACCCCATCTGGAGTACTGTGTCCAGTTCTGGAGACTCCATCTCTGCAAGTACATAGACAGGATAGAGGCAGTCCAGAGGAGGACAACTATAATGGTGCAGGGTCTGCAAGAGAAGCCATATGAGGAGAGACTAAAGGAGCTTAATATGTATACCCTTGTGGAAAGAAGGGGGGGAACATGATAGCAACTTTTAAGTACCTCAGTGGAATTAACAAAGTCCAAGAGGGTAGCATCTTTCAGAAAAAGAGACTTGCAAGAACAAGGGACACAATTTAAAAGATAGAAGGAGGCGGTTCAGGGGCAATGTGAGAGTATTATTTCACAGAGGTAGTGTATGCATGGAACAGCCTTCTGAGAAGGTTGTGGGGTCTAAAACTATGGGAGAATTCAAGAATGCATGGGACAGACATAAGGCAATTCTTGTGAGGGGTAGGAAGAAATAGGCTGTTGGTTAACTAGGATCTGCGGCCTATCCTGTAGGTAGGGAAATGGGCAGACTAGATGGGCCTAGCGGTCCTTATCTGCTGTCAAAGTCTATGAGGCACATGCCGCCACATGCAACATCATTGAGCGGGTGTTTGAGATGCTGAAGGCTCTTTTATGTTGCCTAGACACCTCCGGTGGTGCCCTACAGTATAGCCCCTCAGAGGCCTGTGGGATATTCCTGGCCTGTTGTATCCTGCACAACATGTCCAAAGACTGTGGGATAGCTGTACAGGTTTGAAGAGGGGGACAGTGATGGGGACAATGGTGATGCTGATGACAATGGGGATAGGCAGCCCCCCCTTGGACGACGGGATCCCCAACTGATCCAGCTGGCCCAGCTGCACCGGAACACCATCACAGAGGAGCACTACAGCCAACACAGGTAAGTCATGGGGCCATGTGCAACAACCAGTGACTAGGACACAACCCACATACACACATGGAAACACACCGGGGTGCATGATAGCAAGGGAAGTGGCAGGGCACAGTAGCACACACATACAACCACGGAGGGGTGAACAGTTACATGCCACATTGACGGACACACACACGCACACACAATAGGCACACGGTACACAGGGGTCAGGTGCACAACAGAGCTGGAATACAGACACTAGCAACACACATGTCCACAGGCCACCATGTCCACTGACTGTCTATGTGCATGTGTCAGATGCTGGGCACCATTGCACTTTGGTGTACAGCGCAATGCAGGCATCATCATGCACATGCACCTGGGGACAACAGTCGGGAGGGTGTGCAGATGGACTGTGTGTCTGCTTGTAGGGCTGGGCACCCATCAGTGCACTGCCCACCAAAACACACAATGCACACAGGGCAGCAACAGACAGGGCCCGAGCTGGGAGACAGGTCAGTCTTGTGGCACAGTGCCACGTCCACCTCAGATGCGTGGATGGCCCCGCCGAGACCCAGCAGCACTGGCAGGCTGAGCACGGGCCTCATGGGGTGGCATCAATGGTCCACCAGAGGTTCCACTGCGTGAACGTGAACGTGACCATGCCCGCACAGGTGTCTGCAGCACACCGAACAAACCTGCACTAGGAGTGCTTGGGATGCCCACAGGCTGAACCCGGTGTCGACAGGGTGGGTGTCACACAACACCGGGAACGGGGAGTGGATAGTGAACTGTGCAGTGTGAGCGACACATGGGCACCTGACTGTGCGCCCATTGTGGCCATGACAGTGACCAACGCCTGTGGTAACCTGTCAATGGCAGCGGTCACATCCTCCCACAAATGGTCAATCTGTGACAGGATCCTATCAGTGTCCCTGCCGTGTTGCTCAACTACCCACTCCAGGGCCACACACAGTGCCTCCACAGACGTTGTAAGCCGCATCTGCTGCTGTACTGATGCCTGCAGCAGGTGGGTGTGCTCTTCAAAGAGGTTGTCTGCCACCTCATCAACCTGTCCCTCAGGGTACGGAAGGGTCTGATGTTCAGCACCCCTTGAGGGTGGGCGCTGCTCACCAGGGCCAGGTATGGGCAAGTCCACAGGTGGTGCACAGGCACCACCGCTGAGCCCAGTACCTCCAGTCCCAGTGGGTGACTTCTGCTGCTGCCCCTCCGCCTGCTGTGCCCAAGGGATCAGCTGTTCCGCCACTGTGGCTGCAACAGTGCCACTGACCTGACCAGCCACCAGTGCTGCCCCAACGGTGCTGACAGGTGCAGCCTGGGACTGTGCTGACATGCTGGCACACATGTCATATCCAGCCAGGTCCATGGGCGTGTGCTGGCCTGCTGTATTTCCATTCCGTAACACACACATGTCACTGCCCATAATGGTCATTGCATCATCAATGGTGCAGGTATGTGCCACAGCCACAGCCGCAGCCACAGCATGCTGGCATGCTTGGATGCCAGACCACTGAGACACAGGATAGGCCTCCCCCACACCTGTCTCAACGATATCAGTGACGACAGCCAGGCAGTACCATAGTTATAATGCACGCTGGCTACCTCCGGAGGTGGATGGTCCCTCCTCCAACTCCAGATGGCTGTCCACAGTGGACAGGTCCTCCACCGCTGACCCCTGCAGATGTGCAGGATCTGTAAAAGAAAGTAAGGACATGTTAGTGAATGTGATCTACCTTCCCCCCAGACCATGACATACGATGCAGTGATGGGCTACCACCAGTCTGGAAGCCATTTCTTGGAACGTCCTCAATGGCACTGCACTGCATGCTTGCAGGAAGCCTGTCCTCTGCTGGAGTCAGCTGCACCACCTCTGTCTGGCCCCCGCCTGTTGCAGCACATGCCGCCCTGATGGCAGCTACCTTCTCCTTCACCCTCCTCCTGTTGGTACCCATCTTCTTCTTACACTCCTGCGCAGAGTGCTGGTGGCTGCCATGCAGGTTGATGGCATGTGCCACCCCCTTCCATGCAGCAGCATGAGCCTGAGGGGTGCCCCTCCATCCACTGAGCAGTGGCTCCTGATCAATGTAGGCCCCGAAGAGTGCATCTGTCTCGGCCTTGGTAAAATTGGGCCTCCTCTTCCGCCCACCATCGTCCTCCTCACCCAGTCCTCACTCAGTTATTTTTCAGCTTGTATGGGTGACAGTGGTGACTTGTGATTGTGCAGTACAAAGCAAGTCCCTGAGACCACTGTCCAGAACACCACACAGCATGCAACTCACCTATAAACTGCAGTAACCGAATATGGTCACTGCAGAACCGTGTCGCATTTTTATGGTGCAATCCATGCAAATTAGGTGTGGAGCAACTGTAATGAGATACAAATTGCGCTGCTGCGCCATTGAATGGCAAATTGGATGATTTGCATATGACAGCTGAACATCGCGCTGTTGCGCTTTGCGCAATAGGGTTGAATGTGCTGAGCCATTGGCGCAGTTCTGTGGCTGCATAGTACACCACACTACACCTGCCCAGGTAGCTTACTCAGGCATCTGCTGCGCTGATGACGTGTTGTGCGCAGTAGGCAATTCAGGGCATGGCCACCATTGTGCCAGTGGTGCTACGGTGACTGTCACTACATGGTACTGTGGCACAACTGCGCAATAGTTCGCTGTGGCAATGGCACACAGGCGACCAATTGCGCTAGACACATAGACATCTGATGGCGCTGTGCGTGGCCTTGTGCCAGAGACCCATGACCCTGTGCCCGATATTTGCCCCTTTGGCGCTATACGTCTGGCATGTCTGCAGCTCTATCGTGCTGTTCAGTGACAGTGCAATAGGGAATGGTGGCGCTGTACCAACAGCGTGATAGGAAATGGCGATGATGTATTACACAGCAGTTCCACTTGGGGTTGTCGCACTGTGGAGTGCCATATTGCCTACTATAGCACTGAAGATGGCATGCAGGAGAGCCCCCCAATGGAGTGCCCTTGAGCTGGCTAACCTTGTGGCCATTGTGGAGCCACACTATGGCCCACTCTTTGCTGAGGTGCCACTGGACAGGGCCAGGACCCAGGTCTGGCAAGAGGTGGCCAATGACCGGGAGGTGGCCGCTGGCCACAGAAGGACAGCTGAGCAGTGTAGGCACCGGTATGGGGACCTGCGACAGAGGGAGCTGGAGTGACTGGCATGTCTGTGGTCACGTGCAGGAAGGGCGTGGTGCCTCATCCAGGTGGGTGATATGTGTGCACACCTGTATGGTCCATATGGGTAACACTGTCTTATGTGTTCAGCACATAGGGGAGGGATAGTCTAGGGTTGGCTGTGTCGGTGTTTACAGGGTATGGGATGGATGGGTCTGGTTGGGTGGGTGGGCACACACATTGGGGCAGGGGAAATATGCTTTGGGTTTGTACTGATGTGTTCCTCTCCTTTTGTTTCCCACAGGCGTGGAACAGCAAAGGAGGGCCATGGAGCAGCAGCAGAAGGTGGTGGAAGCTGAACAGGTGCGTGTCAGGGAATAACCCTAATGCCAGTGACAACCCGATGAGGGTGAGTGCCATGACACCATGATTGCTATTGCATGCTGTGTGACAGGGTGGGGAGCATGGCATGGTCGCCATCTATGGACATCACTGCCATGCACGTGACATGTGACAGTCAGCACTGTCCAGTGGCATTGCATGTCTGGGAGTGCATCAATGGTGGTCCATGCATGCACTGGGCACATGACTGCGGCACTGCTGGCCCAACACATAGCCATGTTACTGTACGGCCTTGGTTGTGATGTGCTGGACATGGGCGGTGTGTGTGTGCAGTGGTACACATGGCTGTTGCTGCTTGGTTGGGCATGTCTTGTGCACACGGTCACTGTGGGTGGGTGCACACCATCACAGGAGTGGGGCACATGGCTGTATGCCATGCATAATGGGTGGGCTACAGGGGGATGGATAGTCATACCCAGTGACTCTGATCCCTTGTCCTAGGTGCGCAGATACTCATCAGAATAGAGTGGTCCATCCAGGATCTGGTCCGTGTGGCAGAAGAATCCCTTGCCATACTACAGGACATCCATCGGCATGAGGTGAGGAGGAGAAGTCGACCCTGTGAATGGCCTCAGGCAGTGGAGGAGCTGGCTGGATGCCACTGATGCAGCATAACCTCCCCCCTTTGACTGACCCTCACACCCTGCCTTCCCTCTCCCATTTGTTCACCCTTGCTCCTTACCCACCCCCACCTTGTTACCATGCCTCCACCCCGTTTATGTATATACATGTATATAGTTGTTGTTGTTGTTATATATTTTATAATACAGGTATTTTGATATGAATACTGTGGTGGTCTCTAATTGCAGCTGGCTATAGGTGCTCAGTTGCAGTGGTGTGCATGGCATCTGGGGTGGTTCAGTCATGGGTATGTGTGTGTGTGTGTGTGGGGAAGTGTCTCTGGTGTGGGAGTGGCTATCAGTCAGTATCTGTAGTGTGTGTTGTTCTCTGTGCATTGCATTACTGTGTGCAGTGGTCCATGGTGCCTGCTCTGTTTCCATTGTGCCCCTGTCAAACTGTCCTTGGCCTGTGCAGCTGACACCCTTGCATGTCTGTGGCCTGCGAGGTCTGCTGCCTTGACAATGGTGGCTGTCCCTGCAGGTCATCCACTGTGACTGTCACAATGCTGGGTTGCCTTCTGTCACTGGTGAGGTGCATGTTTGCCTCGGGTGACACTGTGGCCTCCACAGTTGCCGTCCCACCTCCATGCTGTGGCTTGTGTGTGTTGCAGGGGCTGTGCACCACTGTCTGTGAGTTGTGATCCAGGCATATGCTGGTGGCATACAGGGCCACAGATCATGCACAGGGTGGGTGTCACTTCTGTGCCATGGTGGACTGCAGGCTGTGTGTGCAAAGTTTACATGGGCCCACACTGGGGGCTTGGTTGCCACACTACTGCATCCCTGTGATGGTGTCCCAGTGGGTATGGGTCTGTGTTTGTCCCTGCACTGTGTTGCATCTGGTGTGCTGCATGCTTCCACACAGCACTGTGGGTGTCTGTGCTGGCTGCTGTGGCTCATGGTGGGTCACACTGTGACACTTGTCTACTGTGCAGGGTGCTGTATCAACAGTGGTGGTGTCAGGGGCATGCCCATTCCCATGTGGGGTACCTCTTGTGGTGACACATGTTCTGTCTCTCAGCTGTGCCTCAGGGGGATTGTGTGTGTTGGCACTGTGTATGACGTTGCATTGCTGTGTGCTGCCACCCACTGCTGGGTGCTCATGGTGGCTCTGGCATGTATGGTTCTGTGGTACACGAGGTTGCAGTGTGACAGTGGGGGTATGCATGGGATTCCTGCAGTGATGGTCGCTGCTCATGGGGGGTGTCTTGGGGCCATGGTGCAGGGTGTGCTGTGCAGGGGGGCTGCTATACCATGGGGTGGTCCACCCTCCTTGTGTGGCAGTCTCAGCTTGCCGGTGGGTGTGCTGGGGCACCATGAACCAGTTGTGCTTTGTTTGCTTCTCCCCATGGGCCAGTGGATATTCCATCCCTCCCCCAGTTGTGCTATGCTTGGGGTGTGGGGGTGCATTGTCAGTTCTGCAGTATGTTCCTGTGCCCATCTGTGGCATGGGTGGTGGGCCCCTACCTACCTCCCTGGTTGTGCAGTTCCATTGCTCTGCTGCTGGGGGGCTCCCTGCTTGTGCTGTGGTGCCTCTGGGCTGCCCTTGTTGTGCTATAGAGCATCATACTTGCTCAGCTTCCCTTCCTAGTTGCACTATGGTGCAAGTTGTGCGATATTCAGACGTTGGCTGTTTGCACAATTTGGCTTGCTCCTTTTTTGAATATCACATCTATTGTGATGGGTGCAATGAACTTGTGCTTGCTCCTGCTATTGCACACTTTTTGGGCGCAGTTTGAATATCCAGCCCATAGTGTTCATCTATCAGCATATATAAGCTATGTAAGTATTCATAAAATACATTAAGAAATGAATGAAATTTTAAAATGTTAGCAACTTTTTCTATTTTTTGGGTAACACTACAACATATTTAATGACTGTAACATTTTCAAGTACAAATAACCACAGTTAATGCTTCTAAACCTTTGTAAAGGTCTCTCCGAATGAATAAATAAATAAATAAAAGAGTAAAATATCTCGTTGATTATCTACACTACCCTTAATCTTCAAAAAATAATACTACAGACAAGCCTACCTCTCAGCTGTTCCACATTGTGATGTATGTCCCTCACTTTACCTTTCAAAATCCCTTTTTCCCCCACATGGAGAAGGAGATATTCCACAGTGCACAGTGAAACATTAAAGCAGAATTTATAATAAATCTCTCATGTGCCATTATCAGAAAACATTATAAACATTAGCAAGACAAAGCAATTATATTTATAGAGTGCCCTAGCCGAGTGCCCTGATATCCTGTGTTCTGAGATTACATTGTCATGTTTGATAATATGTCACTCATTTTGTCAATCTGCCTCAGATCTTGTCACACATTTGGGTGATGAAAGGTTGAGAGGTATGCAGGAAATAGTTAATAGCAAATCATTACAATGCAGTTCTGGTATATAGTACCAAATTCAAAAAAATTCTCGATTTTTACTGATGTTCTGGTGTGTGATTTTTCCCCCCCAAATGAACACAGTTAACCAGTGGCGTGGTTAAGTTACTATTTTACCTCATGACACCTTGGGGGGGGCAGGCTTAAAAAGAGACTGCCAGCAAATGGGGACGGGACACTACCCTAAATGGCTTAAAACATGGCTGGGACAGGGCAAGGGGAACCAGAGTTACCAGAGCGGGGATGTGGGATTGAAGGGGGGGAGAAGGAGAGGGTTCCACCCTCAGAACGTGCCGGCGGTAGTGCACCTGTCATTAAGGTGCCAGTCGGCAATTTCGCCACTTGCAGTTGATGCAAGGGGGGCACCCCCCACACCCCTTAACTAAGGATTCCAACTTCAAGGGAACCGTCGGAACATTTTGTTTTATGACACCCTAATGATGGGTGCACTAATGCCGACGCCCTGAATGGGTGCAGTGGAGGGAGACAACCCACCAGTACAGTAGGCTGGTAGTGTGAACTAATGTAATAGAAACATAGAAACATAGAATTTGATGGCAGATAAGGACTGCTTGGCCCACCCAGTCTGCCCATTTCCCTACCTGATGGATAAGCTGCAGATTCTAGTTAATCAACAGCTTACTTCCTCCTGCCCCCCACTAGAATTGCCTTATGCCTGTCCCATGCATTCTTGAATTCTCCCACTGTTCCTGACTCAACAACTGCCTCAGGAAGGCTGTTCCATGCATCCACAACTCTCTCTGTGAAAAAATACTTTCTAATATTACCTCTGAGCTGTCCCCCCTCTATCTTCAAATTGTGCCCTCTTGTTCTTGCACATCTCTTCTTCTGAAAGATACTACCCTCTTGTAGCTTGTTAATTTCCTTTAATAACGGCAGACTTTAAGGACCTTCAGTCTCCTTCTGCCATGAAATTCAATGTTTCTATAATAATGCTCTGCCTCTGACATCACAGCAATTGCCACAGCAGCAGCCTTTGATTTTTGCAAGCAGAGAATTATGATATCTCTTCCAGACAAGCCACCAAGACAGATACAAATTAAAGGGCAAATATCCTGGTTTCAAGGTTATTTTCAGTGTTACTGAAAATGTAATAGACTGGATAAAGACAATGGGTGGAATATTCAAAAGGGTTGCGCCAGCGCAAGTCTGAAATTGTGCCATTCTGCGATATTCAGCAGGAGGCAGTTGCGCCACTGAAAAAATGCTGAGCAACAGAGCAATGCTAATTAAGGCATGCGCAACCAAAGGGGGTGGAACCATGTATAAAGAGCGCAATGCGATATTCAAAGACTTGCGCAATGCGCAACAGTGGATCAGGCAGAAGTTGTGCCATAGCGGAAATGAGCCAAAATAAAAAGGCTCAAGGAAGAGGCACAAGTACGCTACAGGGAAGCCACATGAGGCAGGGAGACTGACAAGGTCAGAGGGAGAAACAGTGCAGGCCAGGGAGAGCACAGGACAGAAGAGGGGCAAGGGAAGGTGTGTGGGGCCACAGAGTGCAGAGGCCAGTAGGTGTACCCAGTGCAGTGGAGGTAGCAGTCAGGACAGCGGGGGTAACAGAGCAACAACAGCCGGGGGAAACACAAGCCAGGGACATGGACTGTGCCAGCTTCCACATTGAAGCTGTAATGAGGGGGTGAGAAGGCATGCTGCAAGGGAACATGGCCATGGAAGGGCCCATGAGCGGTACACCCCAAACAGGCAGTACCGAGCCCGCATCAGCTTTGAGCTCTACTCAGATGTCGAGATTGTGGGCTGGTATCACCTGAACAGGGCAATACTGAGGCAGCTCTGTGAGCTGTGCAGTGATGTGATGCAGGCACCCTCATGACGGAGTCACGCTCTGTCAGTGGAGACAATGGCAACAGCCTGCATGTGCTTGCTTGCCACGGGTACCTTCCAGAGACCAACAGGGGATACCACAGGCATAACACAGTTGGCCAGGTCATGCACCCTCACCCAATTCCTCAGTGCACTGCTGCCACATGCTGCGGAGCACATCCATTTCCCCAGCACCGTGGTGGAGCGTACAGCAAACATACAGGAGTTCCACAGGGTAGCACCTATGCCTGGCATGCTAGGGGCAATAGACTGCACCCATGTGGCCATCTGCACACCACATGGCCCTGATGGGGCTGCATATCAGAATCGGAAGGGATTTGCTAGTGTCAACTGCCAGGTGGTGTGTGATGCCAGTGGGTGCATCATCAATGTCTGTGCCATGCACCCTGGCATAGCACATGATTCATTCATATGGTACCAGTCAGCACTGTCCCATATATTCAAGAGTGAAGACATCCCCACAGGACATCTAGTGGGTGAGTATGCATGTAGGATTGGCAAATCGGGGGCAAGGGTGTGAAAGCTACAGGTGCCATGGGTGTGGCACACAGGGTTAGGGGCAATATGAGCCTGAACAAGACACTAACCTCCACCATCTCCACACAGGTGACAGTGGATACCCACTCTGTCCCTGGCTGCTCACACCCTACCGGTGGCCCATAACCCCATCACAGCAACGCTTTAATGAGGCACACGCCACCACATGCAACATCATTGAGCGGGTGTTTGGAATGCTGAAGGCATGCTTCTGATGCCTAGACACCTCTGGCGTTGCCCTGCAGTATAGCCCCTCAAAGGCCTGTGGGATATTCCTGGCTTGTTGTATCCTGCACAACATGGCCAAAGACTGTGGGATAGCCATACAGGTCGAAGAGGGGGATAGCAATGGGGACAACAGTGATGCTGGTGATGATGAGGATGAGCAGCCCCCCCTTGGACGACCTGACTCCCGACTGATTTGACTGGCCCAGCTGCACCGGGACACCATCACGGAGGAGCACTACAGCCAACACAGGTAAGTCATGGGGCCATGTGCAACCAACAGTGGCTAGGGCACAAACCACATACACACAGGGAATCACACCAGGGACACATGATGGCAAGGGAAGTGACAGGGCACAGAAGCACATACATACAACCAGGGAAGGGTGAACAGTAACACACCACATGGACAGAAACACACACATGCACACACACACAGACACACACGTGCACACACACAACAGGCACAAAGTGCACAGGGGTCAGGTGCACAACAGAGCAGGAACACAGGCACTAAAAACACACACGTCCACAGGCCACCACCTCCACTTTTACTGCCCATATACGTGTGTCAGATGCTAGGCACCTTCGCACTTTGGTGTACAGTGCAATGCAGGCATCATCATGCACAAGCACCTGTGGACAGCAGTCAGGAGGGTGCACAGGTGGTCCGTGTGTCAGCATGTAGGCAGGCACCCACTGATGCACTGCCCACCAAAACACATGTTGCACACAGGGAAGCACCAGACAGGGCCCGCACTGGGAGACAGCTCAGTCATGCGGCACAGTGCCACGGCCACCTTGGATGCATGGGCGGCCCCTCCAAGACCCAGCAGCACTGGCAGGCTGAGCACGGGTCTCATGGGGTGGCACTGATGGACCACCAGGGGTTCCACTGCATGAACGCGACCTTGCCCGCACAGGGGTCTGCAGCATACCGAACATACCTGCACCAGGGGTGCTTGAGATGCCCACAGCTGAACCCGGCATCAACAGAGTGGGTGTCGCACAATGCTGGGAACAGGGAGTGGGTAGTGTATTGCGTGGTGTGAGTGGCACAGGGGCACCTGACTGTGTGACCAATGTGGCCACGACAGCGACCAATGCCTGTGTCTGCCTGTCGATGGTGGTGGTCACATCCACCTGCAAATGGTCAATCCGGGACAGGATCCTGTTGTTGTCCCTGCTGTGCCACTGCAGAGCCACACACAGTGCCTCCATGGATTTTGCAACCCGCATCTGCTGCTGTACTGATGCCTGCAGTAGGCGGGTGTGCTCATCAAAGAGGTCGTCTGCCACATCAGCAACCTATCCCTTAGGGTATGGAAGGGCCTGATGTACAGCACCCCTTGAGGGTGGGCACCACTCACCAGGACCAGATATGGGCATATCCACAGGCGGTGCACCTACATCACCGCTGAGCCCTGTACCCCCAATCCCAGTGGGTGACTGCTGCTGCTGGCCCATCCACCTGCTGTGCCAAAGGGATCAGTTGTTCCACTGCTGTGGCCACAACAGTGCCAGTGACCTGCACAGTGACTGGTGCTGCCCCACCGGTGCTAACAGGCACAGCCTGGGACTGTGCTGACATGCTGGCACACACGTTGGAACCAGCTAGGTCCATGGACATGAGCTGTCCTGCTCTGTGTCCATTCTGTCACACACACATGTCAATGCCCATAGTGGTCAGTGCATCATCATTGGTGCAGGTCTGTGCCATAGTCAGAGCCACAGCGTGCTGGCATGCTTGCATGCCAGACCACTGAGACACAGGAAGGGCACCCCCACACCTGTCTCAATGACATCAATGATGGTAGCCAGGTGTGCACACTGGCAAAGAGCACGCCGGCAACCTGCGGAGGTAGATGGTCCCTCCTCCAACTCTGGATGGCTGTCCAGAGTGGATGGGCCCTCCACTGCTGACCCCTGCAGATGCACAGGATCTGTAACAGAAAGGAAGGATACGTTAGTGCATGTGATCTACCTTCCCCCCGACCATGACATACCATGCAGTGATGGGCTACCACCTGTCTGGAAGTCACCTCCAGGAACACCCTCAATGGCACTGTGCTGCATGCTTGCAGCGAGCATGTCCTCTGCCGGGGTCAGCTGCACCACCTCCGGCTGGCCCCCACCTGTTGCAGCATGTGCCACCCTGATGGCTGCAACCTTCTCCTTCACCCTCCTCCTGTCAGTCCCCATCTTCTTTTTAGACTCCTGCACAGAGCGCTGGTGGCTGCCATGCAGGTTGACGGCACATGCCACCCCCTTCCATGCAGCAGCACGGACCTGAGGGGTGCCCCGCCATATACTGAGAAGTGACTCCTCATCCAGGTAGGTCTCGAACAGTGCCTCTGTCTCAGCCTTCATAAAGTTAGGCCTCTTCTTCCTCCCACCATCATTCTCCTCACCCAGTCCTTGCTCGGTCATTTCACAGCCTGTATGGGTGAGAGTGGTCACCTGTGACTGTGCAGTACACAGCAATTCTCTGAGGCCATGGTCCAGAACATCACAATGCATGCAACTCACCTATCAACTGCAGTAACTGCATATGGCCACTGCAGAACAGTGTCACATATTTATACAGCAATCCATGCAAATTAGGACTGGAGCAACTTTAATGAGATGCATATCGCCCTGCTGCACCACTGAATGGCTGATCGGATGATTTGCATATGACGGCTGAACATCACGCTGTTGCATTTTGTGCAATACGGCTGAACCAGCTGAGCTAATGGCGCAGTTCTGTGACTTAGTACACCACACTGCGCATGCCCAGGTAGCTTATGCAGGCATCTACTGTGCTGATGAAGTGCTGTGTGCACGGTAGGCAATTCAGGGCATGGCCACCATTGTGCCAGTGGTGCTACAGCAACTGTCACTACATGGCACTGTGGCATAACTGTGCAGTAGTCCACTGTGGCAATGGCACACAGGTGACCAATCATGCTGGATGCATAGACGTCTGATGGCACTGTGCGTGACCTTGTGCCAGAGACCCATGACCCTGTGCCCAACCTTTGCCCCCTTGGTGATGTACGTATGGCATGTCTGCAGCTCTATCACGCTGTTCGGTAACAGCGCAATAGGGACTGGTGGCACTGTACCAACAGCGCGATAGGGAATAGTGGTGTTGTATTGCACAACAATTCCATGTGGGGTTGCCATGCTGCGGAGCACCATATTGCCTACTATACATGCAGGGATGGCACGCAGAAGAGCCCCCCAGTGGAATTCACTTGAGCTTGCCAACTTGGTGGCCATAGTGGAGCCTCACTATGGCCCACTATTTGGGGATGAACCCCTCAACATGGCCAGGACCCATGTGTGGCAGCAGGTGACCACTGAGCTTGAGGAGGCCACTGGCTGGCAGAGGTCTGCAGAGCAGTGCAGGCACCAGTATGGGGACCTGCAGAAAAGGGAGCTAGCACTACTGGCACATCTTCAGTCATGTGCCAGGAGGGGCATGATGCCTTAGCCAGGTGGGTGATCCATCTATGCACCTGCATAGTCCATATGGGTAACACTGTCTACTGTGTCCAGCACATGGGGGAGGGTTGGTCTATGGTTGGCTGTGGTGGTGTTTACAGGATATGTGATGTACGGGTCTGGCTGGGTGGGCGGGCACACTCATTGGGGCAGGGGGATATCTGCTTTGGGATTTCACTGATGTGTTTCTCACCTTTTGTTTCCCACAGGCATGGTGGAGTGGAGGAGGGCAAGGGCTGAGGTGCAGGGAGTGGTGGCAGCGGTGGCTGAGCATGGTGGTGGTGGTGGTGAACCACAACAGCAGCAGCAGCAGCATGATGAGGGTGAGTGCCATGACATCATGAATGCTATAGCATACTGTGTGATGGGGGGCAGGGCATGGCCACCATCCATGGACAACACTGCCATGCACGCAACATATGACAGTCAGCACTGTCCAGTGGCACTGCATGTCTGGGAGTGCATCAATGGTGGTCCATGCATGCACTGCGCACATGGCTATGGCACTGCCTGTCCACCATGTAGCCACATTACTGTACAGCCTTGGTTGTGCTGTGCTGGACATGGGCGGTGTGTGTGTGTGTGCAGTGGTACACATGGCTGTTGCTGCCTGGTTGGGCATGTCTTGTGCACGGTCACTGTGGGTTGGTGCAGTCCATCACAAGAGCGGGGCACTTGGCTGTATGCCATGCATGATGGGTGGGCTTCAGGGATATGGACAGTCACAGCCATTGACTCTGATCCCTTGTCCTAGGTGTCCGGATCCTGCACTGCATTGAACGTTCGATGCAGCAGCTGATACAGGTGGTGATGGATTCGCTCGCCATCCTGCAGGACCTACAGCAACATGGTCTGAGGTGCAGGTGGAGGCCCTGGGACCAGCACCAGGCAGAAGTAGAGCAGGCTGGCAGGCAGTAGCTGCCCATAACCTCCCCCTTTTACCTATCCTTCACACCCTACCTTCCCTCTCCCAGCTGTTCACCCCCACCCCTTACCCACCCCCAACCTTGTACCTGTACCCCAACCTGTGTTGTATATTTGTACATAGTTATAGTTGTTGTTCTTCTGATTCTTGTTATATTTGAAATATATATTTTGATATGAATACTGTGGTGGTCTCTGATTTGTTGCTGGCTATAGGTGCTCAGTTACAGTGGTGTGCATGGCATCTGGGGTGGTATTGTCATGGGTATGTGTGTGTGTGTGTGTGCATGGAGAGGTGTCTCTGGTGTGGCAGTGGCTTTCAGTCAGTATTGCTGTGTGCTGCCACCCACTGCTGGGTGCTCATGGTGGGTCTGGCTTGCATGGTTCTGTGGTACATGAGGTTGCAGTGTGACGGGGATGCATGGGGATTCCTGCAATGATGGTCACTGCTCATGGGTGGTGTCTTGGAATCACAGTGCAGGGTGTGCTGTGCATAAGGGGGCTGATGTACAATGGGGGGTCACCCTCTTTGTGTGGCAGTCTCAGCTTGCCAGTGGGTGTGCTGGGGCAACATAGCCCAGCTGTGCTTTGTTTGCTTGTCCCCATGGGCCAGTGGATATTCTGTCCCTCCCCCAGTTATGCTGTGCTCGGGGTGTGGGGGTGCACTGTTAGTTTTGTAGTGTATTCCTGTGCTCATCTGTGGCATGGGTGGTGGGTCCGTGCCTATATCCCTGGTTGTGCAGTTCCATTGCTCTGCTGCTGGGGGGCTCCCTGCTTGTGCTATGGTGCCTTTGGACTGCTCAGCTGGGCTGCCCTTGTTGCGCTATAACACATCGTATCTGCTCAGCTTCCCCTTCCTGGTTGCGCTATGGTGCAGGTTGTGCGATATTCAGACGTTGGCTGGTTGCGCAATTTGCCTTGCTCCAAGTTTGAATATCGCATCTATTGAGCATGTGTGCAATGGACTTGTGCTTGCTCCTGCTATTGTGCACATTTTGGGTGCAGTTTGAATATCTGAGCCAATATATAAATTAAAAGTAGATGTAAGCCATTATTTTTGTTCATGAAGAATTTTTTTCTACTTACAAAATTGTTTTAACTGATAATACTAGGTATGTTATGTATGTCACAAATGCACCCACAGGTCAGGCCCTCAGCTCCCACAGTGCCAAACCTCAAAGTACAATATGTGAAAAGGAGACAGACAGTGTAACCCTCCTGTCTGTTTTGGGTTTGAAACCTCTACCAGTCTTGAGTCCTGAGGACAAATATGAACTCTTTTTAGCTAGTACACCCAGTTAACAGTATCAAATATCACACACTCTGTGGGGAAATGCAGTGCAGTACTTAACCCAGCGGGCACCCAACCTGGTTCACAAGCCCTCTTTTTGACTCAGTTGAGACCTAGGTACTTTTCTTACCTTGTTGCAAAATGGTAGCACATTTTATAGTTCTGTCAGACTTCTCAACACTGTCCCAACATTCACATTCAAAATGGGAAAATGTCTCAGGCAGGATTAAGGAAATTAAGAATAGTAAATAAATACAAAACACAGAACATATATACATTAATGCTTACAGTCAAAAAAATGGAAATTACAAAACAAAATGCTTTGTAACTGAATTGCTAATTCTAACACCGTTTTCAGTTGTGTGTTACCTATTCTTGACAGAAGTGCCCTTAAGTCCAGAACACAAGGAGGTGTTCTCCTAGGAGTCCAGAGATAGAAGAAGTGCTCGTCCTTTCAGCCAGCTTGATAATAGAGGCCAAAATGTCCCTCCCATCCTATGATGGGACAGCTCTGAGCTGTTGGCAGGAGGTCACTCTTAGTCCTGTAATTAATTGATCAGTCACATGCCACTGCCCACTGCCAAACATTCCAATACAAAAAATATATATATGTTTCCTAATTAGTGAGCGGCATGCTTTACGACAAGTCAGAATTATCCCCTTGATCTTAAGAACAAACTTTCTGATAAGATATATTATCTATTTGTGAAATATAACATGTAACAGTCAGAAGTTAATAATAATAGTTTTATTTATATAGCGCCTTTCAATTTCCGAGGCACTGTACAGTTTAAAACATTACAAATTAAACAATAAAATCAAATATCAACACAAATAAAACCAATAAAGAAATCACCAATTGCAAAAACAATCAGATTTCCAGGAAGACCATTTGCCATAAGGGGGTTTTCAAACCCTGCTTAAATTCCTCCACGGAGGTGCACTCCCATGACTGGTGAGGTGAGAATTCAAAGTGAGTGCAGCAAAGAAAAAGCCCTACATCTAGATGATTTAAGATTCACTCTTCGAATCTCCAGCAACTCCTTATCAGCCAAGCAGAGCAATCAGCCAAGGCAGTAAGGAACCAGAAGTTCCTTCAGATAGACTGGACCCTGTTTGTGGAGGGCTTTAAAAGTC
Source organism: Neoceratodus forsteri (assembly GCA_016271365.2). Lineage (NCBI taxonomy): Eukaryota > Metazoa > Chordata > Ceratodontiformes > Ceratodontidae > Neoceratodus > Neoceratodus forsteri. The sequence goes on along the minus strand of CM028131.1, from coordinate 1,385,426,298 downwards.
AATAAATTGACTTTACAGGTGTTCTGCCACTGTATAGGCAGCCAGTGCAGTTCATGCAGCACTGGGGATATAGGACAGGACCTACAGGAACCAGTCAGAAGCTGGGCTGCTGCATTCTACACTAGCTGCAGGTGGTGGATTTCAGCCCCTGAAAGCCCAAAGTAAAGGGAGCTGCAGAAGTCCAAATGCGAGGACACGAAGGTGTGGACCAATGTTGGAAGGTCATCAGATGGAACTAGGTGCCTAACTCCGGCGATATTCCTAAGATAGTAAAAGGAAGTATTGACAACTGCTGACATTTGTGACTGCAGTGACATCCTGTCATCCAAGACAACCCCCAGGTTACACAATTGTTCAGAGGTTGGGAGAGAGAGACGCCACCAAGAAAAGTTCCTGAGGACGTCCCAACAGATAACCTCTCTATCCAGTGACTCGGGTCCACAACCAATACCTCTGTCTTTTCTGAGTTCAACTTCAGCCAACTAGAGTCCATCCATTCCTGAATTTCTTTCAGACAGTTGTTAAACACTGTGAGAGCTCCATCCTGGTTGGGTGCAAAAGACAGGTATAGCTGGGTGTCATCAGCATAACAACAAAACCTCAGCCCATACTGTCTTACAATGTCTCTGAGGGGCAGCATATACACCACAAATAACATGGGAGACATCACTGAGCCCTGAGGCACCCCATACAACAAAGATGTTGGGCCAGAGGAAAAAACCCCAGACACAACTCTTTGTGATCTCCCAGTGAGGGAAGAGGTGAACCATTGAAGAACAGTTCCTGATATCCCACAAATGTGCCTCAGGCATGCTATCAACACCATATGATCCACAGTGTCAAAAGCTGAGGAGAGATCAAGAAGAACCAAATGGAACATTTCTCCTGATCCCTCACCCTCAGAAGATCATTGAGCACCTGAACCAGCACTGTCTTAGTGTTATGTCTTTTACGAAAACTGGACTTGAGGGGTTCGTAGATGTCATGGATGGTTAAATGGTCCTCCAATTGGGCTGTCACTACCTTCTCAATCACCTTCCCAATAAAGCGTAGGTTAGAGATAGGTCTGTAGTTTGTGAAACAGTCTGAGTCTAAGGTAGCTTTCTTCAAGAGTGGCGTCACCACTGCCTCTTTCAGGAAGCTAGAGAACTCACTCAACTCCAAGGAGCACCAGACTATTTGCACAAGGACTGGACCGATGATATCACTACAACCCAAAATTAAGGAGATCAGTCCAGGGTCCAAACTACAGCGTGTAGGGTGCACACTATGAATAATCCTCATGACATCAACCAAATCGGGTCGACTGAAGGATTTCCAAGAAAACTGAGATACCATGAACTCACATTGTCCAACGGCATCTCCCCTAGAGGGTGCTGGTTGTAGATCTGCCCTCATATCGGCCACCTTAGCTGCAAAGAATTGAGCAAGCTCCTCACACTCTAATTGTGAAAAGGCTTTCTGAACTTGAAGACAGGCTGGGTTGCACAGTCTGCCCACAGTTCGAAAAAGCTGGGCTGGTCAATTCCATGCAACTGCAATCTTCCTGGACAGGAATTCTGCCTTCTTACAGGTGATTGCAGATTGATAGACTAAATAATGGTCCATCAGTCTAAGGTGGTCGGTCTCAAGGGCAGACCTGTAACAGCACCGTTCTAACCTTCGCCCCTGTCTCCACATCTCCCTCAAAAACCCATCAAACCAAGGGGACCTGAGGTGAAGGAATAGTGAGCACACACAAACAAGAGCAATAGAGTCCAGAGCCACCATAATGGATGCATTATAGGTTGACACGAGGGTCTCTGGACTACTACTCACCAACGCGTGGGATGAGAGGTCAAGGACCGCCACTAGGCCTTGGGGAGTAATATCCCATAAAGGGTGGTACTTAACCATCTTCACAGGGTTAGGCCTTCTCAGGGGGGTGCAAAAACTGAACCTCATGATGTGATCTGACCAGGTGACTGGTTCCACCCCCAGATCTAATGTTTCAATCCCTAGTAGGAAGACTAAGTCCAAAGAGTATCCAGATTTATGAATAGCAGTGGAAACCACCTGTGTAATGCCCAAAGAAGTCATTAATTGGAAGAAGTGGTTATCAAATTGCTAGAATTCATCATCGTCCCAGGCATTAAAGTCACCCAGAACCATCAATCTGGGTGACTCAAATGCCATGTTGACAATGAAGTCCACTACTTCCTCTAAGAATCACTTCCCATCTCCAGGTGGACTGTAGATGAGAACAATGTGAACACCTACACCTGCTACTACTGTACACTCAAAGGACTCAGTCTCCCAAACTATTACATTCATAAGGCCCAATTCAGTCTTGAAACAGACTACACCCCCCTGCGATCCAGTCTCGGGCACTGCATCACCAAGTACCCAGCCAGAGTCATAGCCTCCAAAGTGGGGCCTGGATTTTCATCCAGCCAGGTCTTGGTGATGCAAGTCAAGTCCTCCAATCCAACAAGATCAGCAATAATGCCAGTCTTATTTATGATGGATCTGGCATTGTACAACACTGCCCAAGCTCGACGAACCTTGGCAGTTGTCAGGCCCATCTGCCTACTGCACTCAGTAGTGTCCTTGGGTATGGGAACCATACATGGCAAATCACGATCAGGATGCCGTTTCACCCCAGGGTGCTTTCTGAATCTTACTACCCCAATACAGTGGTCCCCCTCATCCATCCTCCTCTGTTCGCAGTCCCCTGCCCTCCTCCCTCTCCTAAGAGTAACCCCCAGCACTCTACAGTGCTGATGCATCTCATATTGGAGAGGGAGAGAATAAAAAGGGTGGAGGGCGCAAAGGGAGGAGGGTGAACAGTGCACCATCGTGGGGACTGAAGGCCAACACATGTCACTATAAGTCAGTTAAAATCAAACCATAAACCATTCTGGGGCAAACTAGAGGGCCACCAAGTCTTTTTATAAACTTAAGTAAGTATAAAGGTTCTCTCACCACTTACTTTAAACAAACATAAAAAATAAACAAAGTAAAATAGTCTAATACTAACTCTTTTCCCAGGAGGAAAGAACACCTAAACTAAAAAAAAATAAACTTCCTCCCCGACCTTTTATAACTGGGAGTAAGAGAAAACAAAAATAACTAAAAAATAATAAATGGACACAAGGTCCTCTCCACCTCATTGTCTGGATAAACAAATATATAAAACAAGTCAAAGAAAAATAAAGGGTCCTCAATCCACAGAACATAAATCAATTATATCAGCAGGCTATAGGTCAAAATCATGGAAACCTAAAAATCAAATGTTCTCTCAGAGCTTTTAACAATCAGTTCTTCTTTGGAGTTTACAAAACATCAATTCAGACCCAAGCAAAGGCAGCTCAAATATCTGTCTACTAAGTATACTATGAATAATCATATTCAGAATAAACATAGTCTGACTCAATCTAGCAGTCACCACCAATAACAGCATCACCTGACCCTTTAACTCCAGATTGCACACCACCCAGTCTCAATATTTCAAGCTCAATAAAAGGATCAGGAAGAGCCAAGAGTTAAAAAACTTGCAAATGGATAAGGATATCCTCCCCCAACTACACCACACCAAGCAGGCCTTATTCCACATCAGCAACAACCACAGCTAGGCGCCCTGAGTAGACAACAACTCCACCTCAGAACAAACTCACTAATTAGGAAACATACATTTATATTGTATTAGAATGTTTGGCAGTGGGCAGTAGCATGTGACTGATCAATTTATTACAGGACTAAGAGTGATCTCTAGCCAACAGCCCAGAACTGTGACATCACAGGATGGGAAGGACATTTTGGCCTCTATCATCAAGCTAGCTGAAAGGACTGATACTTCTGCTGCTGGACTCCTATGAGAACACACCATTGTGTTCTGGACTTAAAGGCACTTCTGTCAAGCATAGGTAACACACAACTGAAAACTGAGTTAGAATTAGCAATTCAGTTACAAGGCGTTTTGTAGTTTCAATGTTTTTTGACTGTAAGCATTAATGTATATATATTCTGCATTTTGTATTTATTTACTATTTTTAATTTTAGTAAACTTTTTGGTTTCCTTAATCCTGTCTGAGACATTTTCTCATTTTGAATTGTGAATGCTGGGACAGCGTTGAGAAGTCTGACAGAACTATTAAGTGCTTATAGTGTGTTACCATTTTGCAACAAGGTAAGAAAAGTATCTAGGTCTCAACTGAGTCAAAAAGAGGGATTGTGAACCAGGTTGGGTGCCTGCTGGGTTATGTATTGCACTGCATTTCCCCAAAGAGAGCATGATATTTGATCCTGCTAACTGGGTGTGCTTGCAAAAAAGGCTTCATATTTTACCTCAGGACTCAAGACTGGTAGGTGTTCGAGACCCAAAACAGACAGGAGGGTTACTCTGTTTGTCTCCTGTTCACATATTGTACTTCAAGGTTTGGCATTGTGGGAGCAGAGTTCCTGACCTGTGGAGTGCATTTATGACAGATCTGGTTGGCAGCGGTGTGATTTAAAAGATTTAGTTTGCAGTGCTGCAATCAAATATATTTGTTTGCATACTGTGAAATTATTGGGTAAGACAGACATTAACAGTCCAGTGTGTCAGACTGATAACTGTAACAGCTCACACAAAAAATAAGGCAGTGATTTAAAATTAAAGAAATATATCATTGTGGTTACAGCCTAAGTTCCTTACTGGTTTTATTTTTTCAAGTATAAGCTAGTGTAGCCAGAGAGTAGGGAAGAAGATGGCTGTTTTGTTAGAAAAATATGATTTGACAGCAGAAGCATACAGAGTTAAATTCTGTAAGCTCAGGAGAAGCCCTGATATGAGCTACGAGGAGCCAGCCACTAAACAATGTCTGTTTTTAAAATGGTGGGAAGGGATACAAGCAGACTCTGTAGAGAAAATTGAGAATGTTGTTCTTTTAGAGCTGTTCTTTACAGCTTGCCCAGCAGAGCTAAAACTCTGGCCAGGGATCGAGATCCAAAAACAGTACAGGAGGCTGCCGAGCTCTCAGACCGCTATGCCAGGAGCAGACCTGCTCTGAGAAGGAGTGGGACAGGGGTGGCAGTGCAGAAAGGGAAAAGCACACCTTCAGGACAGCTAAAACCCTCCCCTGCCTCCACTGAAACTGGGCAGCCCCAGGTTACAAATAAAATATTTGCCTGCTAAAAGAAATGAATGTTGGGTTTGCAAGCAATCTGGACTTCTTGCCAGGCAGTGTCTCAAAAAGGCAGAGTGTGCACAAAGTGGTGCTGGGAAAGAAGTGTTTTTTTTTGTGTATCCCTGAAAGCATGCCAGTAAACATGCGGGAACACATATACCCAGTTACTGTGAATGGGGTGCAGACCCATGGGTTAAGAGACACGGTGGGGGGCGTCCCTGACTTTGGTAAAAGGGGATTGATTGAGCCAGAACAGCTTATATTCAATCAGTTTGTTACAGTACAGGGATTCACTGGGGAGGAGAAAATGCTGCCACTTGCTAGTGTTCTCCTGGACTGGGGTGAGACAGGAGAAAATGTGCAAAAAGTTACAGTGGCAGAAAGTCTTGCCCTGGATGTGCTTATCAGGAACAATCTCCAAAAGGGGATGGTGTGTGCAGTTTCCCACAGTAAGGCAGCCAAGGCAAACTGTGGTTCCCTGCACCCCACAGAAGCCCCTGTGGAAAACATTGGGAGTCTGGTTCCCCAGCCTGTGTCTGCTAATATGGAGAACAGTGAAACGAGGGTAGAAATTCCCCAGGTAGCAGTTAGCAGAACAGCTACAGAAAGTTACTCTGAGGAAGGAGGGGGAGCCCATTGTCAGATGGTTAGGGATGGCAGTGACCTCGAATGCCCTGATGCTACAGCTAGCGATCCTAGTTTAGAACTCGAGGGGACCCTGTCCCATGCCTTGGGAATGTGTAAAGATTTTGCAGCTGCTCAGAAAAATGACCCTAGTTTAAAGAATCTGAGAGCTTGGGCAGACTCTGACGGAGCACTGGGAGGTGATGGGAAGCATAGAGTTTACTGTGACAATGGACTGCTGCATACACAGTAGCTAAGGACAGAGGGGGGTGATGGGCAGGCAGCTTGTCATACCGCAGGGGTACCGTGAATAGTTGCTCAAGATTGCTCACCATATTCCCATGTCTGACCATCTGGGAATTATGTGCACTATGCAGTGATTGGCCCAGAATTTCTATTGGCCCAACTTCACCCAGCAGGTGAAGGAATATTGCAGGTCTTGTCACCAGTGGCAGGAAATAGGGAAGATAGGTAGGAAAACCCAAGCCATCCTAATTCCCTTACCCATAGTGGAGGTGCCATTCCAGAGGGTAGGAATGGATATTGTGAGACCTTTGAATACCCCCAGCTCCTCTGGGAAGAGGTTTATCCTAACAGTGGTGGATTATGCCACCTGGTACCCAGAGGCAGTTACCCTAACCTCACTGAGGACAAAGTGGCTGATGCCTTGCTAGGGATTTTCTCTTGTGTTGGGTTCCTGCAGGAAGTTATCATCAATTAGGGGGGTTCCTTAATGTTGGACCCAATGAAATGTTTGTGGGAGAAGTGTGGGGTGGTGCAGAGATGCACGACACCTTATCACTTGCAAGCCAATAGGCTTGTAGAAAGATTCAATGGTACCCTAAAAATGATGCTCCATGTATTTACTGACCAGCATGGGAGGAACTGGGAGAAATACCTTCCCCACCTGTTGTTCAGATACAGTGAGGTGCCCCAAGAGTCGACAGGGTTTTCCTCCCTTTGAACTCTTATATGGACACAGGGCATATGGGCCCCTAGACTTGATCTCGGAGGACTGGGAAGGCAAGCATGCCACCCAGGGAACTCCCATAGTGGATTATGTCCTTAAGTTTAGAGAAAAGTTGAAGGAGCTTATAGGAACATCCCAGAGCAACATGGCAGCTGCCCAACAAAAACAAAAGGTACACTATGATCACAGAGCCAGAGCTCACTCGTACACTGGGTCAGGAGGTCATGGTCCTAATTCCGGTCTAGAAAGATAAGCTGCAGGCTGAGTGGGCAAGACCGTACAAAGTAGTCTCACAGGTGAATGATGTAAATTACATTATAGAACACCCTGATAGGAGACATATCCAAAGAATGTATAATGTCAACGTGATGAAGCCATATGCAAACAGGGCTGACATGGTCTTTGCAGTGTGTAGTTCTAGGTAGGGGACAGATGAGGAAGACCCCCTTCTGGACTTGCTGGAAGAAAGCAAGCAGTAGTCCTCTGTGGAGGCAATTAAAATGTTATCCCAGTTGACCCCGGACTGGATCCACGAAGTAAGGGAGGTTTTAGCAGACTGTACTCCATTGTTTAGCACCAAGTCTGGACTAACCCCATTAGTAACACACAATGCAGAGACAGAGACATAAGCGCCCATACTGCGGACAGCATATTGAGTGTCAGAGGCCATCCAAAAGGTCATTAGGAGGGAGATGGAGGAAATCCTGGATTTAGAGGAATCCAGAAATCCCACAGCCACTGGGCCTCACCCGTAGTCCTTGTTCCCAAGCCAGATGGCTCTTCTCATTTTTGCATGGACTGTCGTGGACTCAGTGGAGTCATGAAGTCGGATACCCATCAAATGCCATGGACTGATGAAATACTGGACAAGTTGGGAGGGGGTGACATACCTTACTGCTATTGACCTGATGAAAGGGTATTGACAGGTAGAGTTAACCACCACAGTTATGGAGATTTCAGCCTTCATCACTCCGATAGGGTTATTTGAGTTTAAAGTATTGCCTTTCAGAATGAAGAATGCCCCTGCAATCTTCCAAAGGTTGGTGAACCAGGTGTTAAGTAGTGCTGAAGAGTACTCCATGGCATACCTGGACGACATTGCCATCTACGGTGCCAGCTGGAAGGAACACCTGTCCCACCTTAGGGAAGTGCTAGGGAGGATACAGAGGGCTGGGCTCACTGTAAAAGCTGAAAAATGTCAGGTGGCCATAGCTGAAGTGGCATACCTTGGGCATGTAGTATGCCAGGGACAGCACTGTCCTAATCAAGCAAAAATTGAGAGAGTCGAAGCATGGCCCAGACCTGAAACACAGTAGCAGGTTCAGAGTTTTTGAGGGACCGCACGGTACTATAGGAAGTTTGTATCAAACAGCAGTGCCCTGGCCACTCCATCTGGCCTGTTAAAGAAAAGAATGCCTAAAAAGATCATCTGGGAACCAGCCTTTGAGCAAGACTTTATATGGCTAAAGGAGGGGCTGTGCAGTACTGCTGTATTAGCCAGTCCAGACCATAGTAAACCCTTTGTAGTCCAGACTGATGCCTCAGATGTAGGTATTGGGGCAGTACTTAATCAAATGTCTAACCAAGGGAAAGATCACCTAATAGTGCACCTCAGTAAGAAGCTACTTCCCAGGGAGCAGGCTTATTCTACAGTGGAGATAGAATGCCTTGCAATGGTGTGGGCACTATAGAAATTAGAGCCATACGTATACAGGTGGCACTTCGAGGTACAAACAGATCACAATCCCCTGGTTTGGCTGGACCAAATTGGTAAAACAAATGGTATGCTTTTAAGATGGAGCCTTGCCTTACTGAGGTACAACATGTCTGTTACTCACAGGGCAGGGGCAGCAAACACAAATGCAGATGGGTTACCACGTCAGAGCAGTGAACTGAATTTGGGGAACTCATTCCATACCAAGGAATAAGATTTCCCCAAGTTCAGTCTAGGAGGGAGGCATGTGACATGATAACCCTCTGCTTGTTATTATATTGTATCATTTGTGATATAAATATAGGTTTCTTTGAATGTCTGCTTGGAACATATGGCAATGAGCAGAATAGCACCATGGGGGGCTGGAATTTCAAAAGAGTGGTGAAGAGGGATGGCCTCTCCATGACCCAGTGTAAACTCTGATTAAGGGCTTCCTTCAGACACCAGGGTATAACAGTTGTAAAACATCCATTTACTTAGAAGTACAGGAAGCCAGGTTGAATTTTATGACATCTTAGGAAGAAGCAAAATATGGCCAGTTGGATTGGAAGATGGCAGCCACTCTGGGCCAGCTGTTGAGAAGCTAGCGAGTGCTGTCAGTTTTAATTTTTATTTTGTTTGTTTATTCATCTTATTTCATTTTTAGTGTGTCAGTTTCACAGCAAATTATGCTTTGATGCATTGCCACAGTACTCTAGCGGCCTTTGAAGTTATTTTAGCGTCATTTTGTTTTTTGCTGGTGCCAGCTATTTTTATTTATATTTAGTAGAGCTATGCTAAAAGTTTTCAGTGGAGCTGATCGGATCTGGGGAAGTATTCGGTCTCTAGGATTCACAGTTTGTTCTTAATGGCATACAGTTTGAGCTGTGGGTCAAAGAATATCTAGCTTTGGCTCGAAGAATATCTAAAGAAGAAGACAGCCTCCTACCTGAGTGGGCAACATTTCAGACGCTGGTTGGAGGAGTTTAGGAGTTATTTTGAACTGTTTTGCTGGGTTTTGGTGCTTCCTATGGAACTTTGGGGTAGGTGAGGGTCATTGAGTTGTGCCAGGTGAGGGAATCCTTATCCCCCTGCACCTAAGGCTGTGTCTCATTGTACTGCTTGGATCGAGCGACAGTTGCCTCATTTAGCCTTTGGGGAGCCAGAGGTGGACTTGGGGCTCTCCTAAGTTGTTCTGAGGTGGAGTTGGTTGTCTACTCTCAGGGGCGCCTGTAGCTGTGGGTTGTTGCTGATGTGGAATAAGGCCTGCTTAGTGTGGTGTAGTTGGAGGGGAGGGGATATCCCTTTATCCATTTGCAAGTTTTTGCACACTCTTGGCTCCTTCCTTGGGATCCCTATTATTGAGCTTGAAATACTGATGACTGGAGTGGTGTACCCAATCTGGAGTAAAGTGGAACAGGTGTGATGCTGTTAATAGTGAAATGACTGCTGAATTGAGTCAAGACTATGTTTTTATCTCTGAATAGTGATTATTCATAGCATACCCTAGTAGACAGGATATTTGGATGCTGCCTTTTGCTTGGGTCTGGAATTGGATGTTTTGTCAAACTCCAAAGAAGAACTGGATTTTGTTAAAAGTTTCCCCTGGAGAGAACATTTCCTGGATTTTAGGACTTCCATGGATTTTGGACCTATATAGCCTGCTGATATAATTGACTTCATGCTCTGTGGATTGAGGACCTCTTATTTCTTTCTTTGACTTGTTTTAAAGTATATTTGTTTTATCCAGACAATGAGGTGGTGAGAGGACCTTGTGTCCATTTATTATTTTTTGAAGTTATTTTCTGTTTTTCTCTTACTCCCTAGTTATAAAAGGTCGGGGGGGGGGAGGGGAAGTTTTATTTTGTTTTTAGTTTAAATTGTTCTTTCCTCCCCTGGTTGAGAAAGAGCTAGTGGCGGTAGACTATTTTACTTTGTATTTATTTATTTATGTTTGTTTAAAGTAGAGTGGTGAGAGAACCCTTTATACTTACTTTAAGTTTATAAAAGACTTGAGTGGCCCTCTAGTTTGCCCCAGAATGGTTTATGGTTTGATTTTAACTGACTTATAGTGACATGTGTTGGCCTTCAGTCCCCACGATGGTGCACTGTTCACCCTCCCCTTTAGCCCCTCCACCCTTTTATTCTCTCCTCTCAATATGAGATGCATCAGCACTGTAGAGTGCTGGGGGTTACTCTTAGGAGAGGGAGGAGGGCAGGGGACTGCGAACAGAGGAGGATGGATGAGGGGGACCACTGTATTGGGGTAGTAAGATTCAGAAAGCACCCTGGGGTGAAACGGCATCCTGATCGTGATTTGCCATGTATGGTTCCCATACCCAAGGACACTACTGAGTGCAGTAGGCAGATGGGCCTGACAACTGCCAAGGTTCGTCGAGCTTGGGCAGTGTTGTACAATGCCAGATCCATCATAAATAAGACTGGCATTATTGCTGATCTTGTTGGATTGGAGGACTTGACTTGCATCACCAAGACCTGGCTGGATGAAAATCCAGGCCCCACTTTGGAGGCTATGACTCTGGCTGGGTACTTGGTGATGCAGTGCCCGAGACTGGATCGCAGGGGGGTGTAGTCTGTTTCAAGACTGAATTGGGCCTTATGAATGTAATAGTTTGGGAGACTGAGTCCTTTGAGTGTACAGTAGTAGCAGGTGTAGGTGTTCACATTGTTCTCATCTACCGTCCACCTGGAGATGGGAAGTGATTCTTAGAGGAAGTAGTGGACTTCATTGTCAACATGGCATTTGAGTCACCCAGATTGATGGTTCTGGGTGACTTTAATGCCTGGGACGATGATAATTCTAACATTTGATAACCACTTCTTCAATTAATGACTCTTTGGGCATTACACAGGTGGTTTCCACTGCTATTCATAAATCTGGATACTCTTTGGACTTAGTCTTCCTACTAGAGATTGAAACATTAGATCTGGGGGTGGAACCAGTCACCTGGTCAGATCACATCATGAGGTTCAGTTTTTGCACCCCCCTGAGAAGGCCTAACCCTGTGAAGATGGTTAAGTACCACCCTTTATGGGATATTACTCCCCAAGGCCTAGTGGCGGTCCTTGACCTCTCATCCCCCGCGTTGGTGAGTAGTAGTCCAGAGACCCTCGTGTCAACCTATAATGCATCCATTATGGTGGCTCTGGACTCTATTGCTCTTGTTTGTGTGTACTCACTATTCCTTCACCTCAGGTCCCCTTGGTTTGATGGGTTTTTGAGGGAGATGTGGAGACAGGGGCGAAGGTTAGGACGGTGCTGTTACAGGTCTGCCCTTGAGACCGACCACCTTAGACTGATGGACCATTATTTAGTCTATCAATCTGCAATCACCTGTAAGAAGGCAGAATTCCTGTCCAGGAAGATTGCAGTTGCATGGAATTGACCAGCCCAGCTTTTTCGAACTGTGGGCAGACTGTGCAACGCAGCCTGTCTTCAAGTTCAGAAAGCCTTTTCACAATTAGAGTGTGAGGAGCTTGCTCAATTCTTTGCAGCTAAGGTGGCCGATATGAGGGCAGATCTACAACCAGCACCCTCTAGGGGAGATGCCGTTGGACAATGTGAGTTCATGGTATCTCAGTTTTCTTGGAAATCCTTCAGTCGACCCGATTTGGTTGATGTCATGAGGATTATTCATAGTGTACACCCTACACGCTGTAGTTTGGACCCTGGACTGATCTCACCAATTTTAGGTTGTAGTAATCATCGGTCCAGTCCTTGTCGCAAATAGTCTAGTGCTCCTTGGAGTTGAGTGAGTTCCTAACTTCTGAAAGAGGCAGTGGTGACGCCACTCTTGAAGAAAACTACCTTAGACTCAGACTGTTTCACAAACTACAGACCTATCCTCAAACCTACGCTTTATTAGGAAGGTGATTGAGAAAGGTAGTGACCAATTGGAGGACCATTTAAACCATCCATGACATCTACGAACCCCTCAAGTCAGTTTAAATAAAGACATAACACTAAGACAGTGCTGGTTCAGGTGCTCCAATGATCTTCTGAGGGTGAGGATAGGAGAAATGTTCCATTTGGTTCTTCTTGATCTCTCCTCAGCTTTTGACACTAATGGATCATATAATCTGATAGCATGCACAGGAGGCACATTTGTGGATATCAGGAACTATTCTTCCAATGGTTCACCTCTTCCTCACTGGGAGATCCACAAGAGTTGTGTCTAGGGTTTTCCTCTGGCCCAACATCTTTGTTATGTGGGGTGCCTCAGGGCTCAGTGATGTCTCCCATGTTATTTGTAGTGTATATGCTGCCCCCTCAGGACATTGTAAGACAGTATGGGCTGAGAGTTTTATTGTTATACAGTGACACCCAGCTATACCTGTCTTTTTGTAGGATGGAGCTCTCACAGTATTTTAACAACTGTCTGAAAAGAAATTCAGGAATGGATGGACTCTAGTTGGCTGAAGTTGAACTCAGAAAGACAGAGGTAGTAGGTTGTGGACCCGAGTCACTGGATAGAGAGGGTTATCTGTTGCAGGACGTCCTCAGGAACTTTCTTGGTAGCATCTCTCTCCCAACTCTAGAACAATCCGTGTAACCTGGGGTTGTCTTGGATGACAGGATGTCACTGCAGTCACAAATGTCAGCAGTTGTCAATACTTCCTTTTACTATCTTAGGAATATCGCCGGAGTTAGGCACCTAGTTCCATCTGATGACCTTCCAACATTGGTCCACACCTTCGTGTCCTCGCATTTGGACTTCTGCAGCTCCCTTTACTTTGGGCTTTCAGGGGCTGAAATCCACCACCTGCAGCTAGTGTAGAATGCAGCAGCCCAGCTTCTGACTGGTTCCTGTAGGTCCTGTCCTATATCCCCAGTGCTGCATGAACTGCACTGGCTGCCTATACAGTGGCAGAACACCTGTAAAGTCAATTTATTGACTTTTAAAGCCCTCCACAAACAGGGTCCAGTCTATCTAAAGGAACTTCTGGTTCCTTACTGCCTTGGCTGATTGCTCTGCTTGGCTGATAAGGAGTTGCTGGAGATTCGAAGAGTGAATCTTAAATCATCTAGATGTAGGGCTTTTTCTTTTGCTGCACCCACTCTTTGGAATTCTCTACCTCACCAGTCATGGGAGTGCACCTCCGTGGAGGAATTTAAGCAGGGTTTGAAAACCCACTTATGGCAAATGGTCTTCCTGGAAATCTGATTGTTTTTGCAATTGGTGATTTCTTTATTGGTTTTATTTGTGTTGATATTTGATTTTATTGTTTAATTTGTAATGTTTTAAACTGTGACAGTGCCTCGAATGAAAGAGCTATATAAATAAACTATTATTAGTAACTTCCCCAATTACACAACATATTCCACAAATAGATAATATATCTTATCAGAAGTTTGTTCTTAAGATCGAGGGAATGACTTGTAGTAAGCATACCGTCACTAATTAGGAACATATATATATTTTTGTATTGGATGTTTGGCAGTGGGCAGTGGCATGTGACTGATCAATTAATTACAGGACTAGGTGACATCCTGACAGCCCAGGCTGTCCATCAGGGGATGGGAGGACATTTGGCCTCTATTATCAAGCTGGCTGAAAGGACACTGCTTCTATCTCTGGACTCCAGGGAGACACCTCCTTGTATTCTGGACTTAGGCACTTCTGTCAGAATGGGTAACACACAACTGAAAGAGTATTACAAGAGCAATTCAGTTCAAAGCATTTTTTTTGTATTTCCATTTTGACTTAACATTAATGTATATGTTCTGTGTTTGTATTTATTTACTATTCTTAATTCCTTAATCCTGCAGGTTTTCCATTTGGATGTGAATGTTGGGACAGTGTTGAAATCTGACAGAACTATAAAATGTGCTACCATTTTGCAACAAGGTAAGAAAAGTACCTAGGTCTCAACTGAGTCAAAAGAGGAACGTAAACCGTTGGGTGCCAATGCGTTAAGTACTACATACATTTCCCCAGAGTGTGTGATATTTGATACTATTAACTGGGTGTACTAGCTAAAAGGTTCATATTTGTCCTCAGGACTCAAGAATAGTAGGGTTCAAACCCAAAACAGACAGAGGTTACCTGTCTGTCTCCTTTTCACATATTGTACTTTGAGGTTTGGCACTGTAGGAGCTGAGGGCCTGACCTGTAGGTGCATTGTGACATACAACGTACCTAATATTATCAGTTAAAACAATTTTTGTAATAAAAAAAAATTCTTCATGAACAAAAAAATGAAACACATCTACTTGCAATTTATATATTAGCTCAGATATTCAAACTGCACCCAAAATCAGTGGTTGAAAAACTGGTGTGGAGCTCAGGGATTTGGCTTCATTGGGGACTGGGGGTCCACCTGGAGTGATGCAAGCCTATACTGGCATGATGGACTACATCTGTCCGGGAGGAGAACCAGTATCCTAGGTGATAGGTTTAAATGCTTCATTGGCAAGCTTTTAAACTAGCCAAGGGGGGAGGCACTGGAAAGGAGCAGGGAAATCCTAGCCCCCCAAATAATCACGGTAGTAAGTGCGGCAAACACCAACATAGAGGTGTCGATAGGGAGAAGGCCAGGGGTAAATGGAGAAAGTGACAAAGGCAAGAAGGACAGGGATGGGGCAAAAGGGAGTAAGGCCATCAGGAAATGGAGGGTAATGAGTACCAATGCCCGTAGTCTGGGCAACAAGCTCCCTGAACTGGTGGCCTTGATGGAAGAGGGATGCCTGGATATCGTAGCAGTCACAGAAACATGGTACACAGAGAACCATGACTGGGATGTTAACATACCAGGGTACATAACCTACAGGAGAGACAGGCAGGGGAGAAGAGGGGGAGGAGTAGCTATCTATATAAAGGAAGGGATAAAAGCAACTGAACAAAAGAGTAAACAGAGAGGAGAGGAGGCACTGTGGGTCACCTTGGAGACTGGAAAGGGCACCACAATCCGCACAGGGGTTGTGTACAGACCCCCATGTCAGGGGGAGGGAATGGACAAGGATATGATAGAAGGCATTCTTAGAATGGCAGAGAAAGGGGAGATACTATTGATGGGAGACCTGAATATGCCAGATGTTAACTGGAGCACATTTGCTGCAGCCACATCCAAGAGCAGGGCCATTCTTGAAGCCCTACAGGTGGCAGGCATTAGACAGCTAGTTTCAGAACCCACTCATGAGGAAGCAATCTTAGACCTCATACTCTCAAACGGGGGCAGTGAGAGGATCTCAGATCTAGAAGTGGGTTGCCATCTGGGGACAAGTGACCATCAAACAGTGTGGTTCACGTTAAACTCAGCTACAGAGTCAAGCCATACAAAAGTGAGGGTACTGGACTTTAGGAGAGCTGACTTTGGCAAGATGGGAGAGTGCATCAGAAAAGCACTAGCAAACAGGCTAGAAGGAGGTGTGGAGCAACAATGGGGAATCATCTAAACTGCTATCACAGAGGCAACAAGCCTCTGTGTGAAGCAAATAAACAAATCAAAATGAAAGAAAAAGCCACTATGGTTCTCAAAAGAGGTGGCTGTGAAAGTCAGGAAGAAAAAGATAGCATTCCGGAAGTATAAGGAAACACAGAAGGAGCAGGACAGAGAGCTGTACCAGTTAAGGCAGAAGGAAGCAGGGAGGGAAGTCAGAATAGCAAAGGCCCAAATGAGGAAAAGATAGCCAACTCAGTTAAGAAGGGGGATAAAACCTTTTATAGGTACATCAGCGAGTGAAAGACAAAGGGAGGGATAGTGAGGCTGAATAGAATGAACGGTGGGTGGGCAGAGGGGACAGTGAAAAGCAGGGATACTAAACGAATATTTCTGCTCAGTATTCACAAAGAGGGGAAGTGCCTAATCCAATTAACAGAAGCACTCTTGATAGCGGGTCGATCCCAGTCCTTTCACAGAAGAAAGGGTTCTGCAAGAACTCCTAAAACTGAAGGTGGACAAAGCAATGGGTCCTGATGGCATTCACCCAGAATTCTAAAAAGAATTAAGGAGGAACTAGTGAAACCACTGGCTACTCTTTTAATAAATCATGGGAGGATGGTGTGGTACCTGAGGACTGGAGGAAGGCGGATGTGATTCCCTTCACAAAGTGGGACCAAGACAGAGGCAAGAAACTACAGACCTGTCAGTCTGACCTCTGTGGTAGGGAAAGTGATGGAGTCATCTGAAGGAAAGAATAGTTGAGTACCTAGAGGCCAGTGGAGCACAGGACCCAAGGCAGCATGGATTCACAGCGGAAGGTCATGTCAGACGAATCTAATAGATTTCTTTGACTGGGTGACCAAAGTAGTAGACCAGGGAGGGGCTGTGGACATGGCCTACCTAGACTTTATCAAGGCATTTGACACAGTCCCACACAAAAGATTAATAGTCAAATTAACCAGCCTGGGAGTGGGTCCCAGGGTGGTAGCCTGGGTAAAACATTGGCTGCACAACAGGACACAGAAGGTAATTGTAAATGGAGTCCACTCTGAAGAAAGAGAGGTTACTAGTGGGGTACCGCAGGGTTCAGTATTGGGTCCAGTCCTTTTTAATGTCTTCATCAGTGACATTGCAGAGGGACTGGAAGGAAAAGTATGCCTTTTTGCAGATGACACAAAGATCTGCAACAGGGTTGATACACAAGGAGGTGTGGAAAGGATGAAAAGGGACTTGGCAAGGTTGGAGGAATGGTCAGAAGTATGGCAGCTAGGATTCAATGCAAAGAAGTGCAAAATAATGCACCTGGGAAACAAGAACCCAGGGGAAGAATACAATGGGTGGGAGGTAGTAACAACAACAAAAAAGGAAAGGGACCTGGGGTAATCATATCAGATGACCTTAAGGTTAGCAAGCAATGTGAGAAGGCAGTAGGGAGGACTGGGGGTATACTGGGATGTATAGGGGAGAGGCATCAGCAGCAGAAAACAGGAAGTTGTTATCCCTCTGTACAGACAGTTGGTGAGACCCCATCTGGAGTACTGTGTCCAGTTCTGGAGACCCCATCTCCGCAAGGACATAGACAGGATAGAGGTAGTCCGGAGGAGGGCAACTAAAATGGTGCAGGGTCTGCAAGAGAAGCCGTATGAGGAGAGACTAAAGGAGCTTAATATGTATACCCTTGAGGAAAGAAGGGAGAGGGGGGACATGATAGAAACTTTTAAGTACCTCAGTGGAATCAACAAAGTCCAAGAGGGGTAGCATCTTTCAGAAAAAGAGACTTGCAAGAACAAGGGGACACAATTTAAAGACAGAAGGAGGGCGGTTCAGGGGCAATGTGAGGAAGTATTATTTCACAGAGAGGGTAGTGGATGCATGGAACAGCCTTCCTGAGGAGGTTGTGGGGTCTAAAACTGTGGGAGAATTCAAGAATGCATGGGACAGACATAAGGCAATTCTTGTGGGGGGTAGGAAGAAATAGGCTGTTGGTTAACTAGGATCTATGGCCTATCCTGTAGGTAGGGAAATGGGCAGACTAGATGGGCCAAGCGGTCCTTATCTGCCGTCAAAGTCTATGTTTCTATGTTTCTATGATCAAGAAATCATTTACTATTTGCAAAAACAGCACATTAGAGAAAAGTCAACCATGCAAAGATGTAACATCTGAAAGAGTAAAGGGGCCACATTGGATGACTAAACATTTATCTAAATGTGTGAAATCTTAACCGAACATAGTACAGGCAAAATGTGGGTTAAAAAAAGCTTGGGCATTATTTTTTCCCACTTGTAGTAATTTTAAATTAATAAATAATGCAAAATTACATTTGCTCAATTTTGGCTAATTAGCACCATGGGCAACAAAATAGCTAGCGTGAGAATAATCTATTTTACAGTAATGTAAAACAGCTGAGCACACCAAACTGCTGACTGTTACCTAATTTGCATTGCAAAATAGTAAGTATAGCAACATCTTCAAAGCTTTTAAAAAGAAGTGATAGTTGATCAAGAAATCATTTACTATTTGCAAGAACAGCACATTAGAAAAAAAGTCAATCATGCAAATATGTAACATCTAAAAGACTAAAGGGGCCACATTGGATGACTAAACATTTATCTAAATGTGTGAAATCTTAACAGAACATAGTATAGGCAAAATGTGGATTAAAAAAAGCTTGGACAGCGCATCAAGATGTGCCACCTACCATTACCTAAAGCCAAAGTCTGTTCTTTGAATTAATGTGAGAAATGGCTAATGGCTGTTCCCTGTAGTTCTAGAAAATATTCAAGATACTATGAAAAATTGAAATAGACATGTTAAACAAGACACACCTGGTGATTACTTGGATCCCCATCCATTTTCCTGGTGTCTAGCAACTTACTTAACTTGTACGCTTCTTTTACCTGATTATTTCAAATACCTCCTTTTAAATCCACACAGGTGCACATTTCCTATTGTTGTACTTTCTCTTCTGTTGGATATATTCTTTTAAGTTACTGAAGCTAAACAAACTTTGAGGGTGTTCCACTGTTCCTGGACACTTCTGCTTCTTGCTTTTCCAAGCTGCCTGTGCTGTGAGTTCCCTCATATCTCCAAAGTCCACCTTATGCAGGAGGATGGTGCATGTTCCTGCCCTTAATGTTCCCCTGTTCTCTCCAGTAGTTAATCATATGATGTCATGGTCACTGTTTTCTAGCATCTCTCTAATTTCCATATCTCTGACCAAATTGTCCTCATTGCAAAAGAGCAGATCCAGTGTTGCTTGCTCCTTAGTGTTACCTATGACCTACTGTATCAGATAGCAGACTTCTGTAATATACAAAAAGTTCCTATTTGCATGGTCTTAACAATTCCCTTCTTCCAGTCTATGTCTGGGTAGTTGAAATCTCCCATGAACCAAATGTTTCCTTTTGATGTTGTCTTTCTGATTACCTTATGAATAGTGCTGGGTGACATATATTTTTGCTGACAAAATAAGGTGAAATGACTGATTTTGCTTATGTGATAATTTGACAACATTTCATAACCATTTCACAACATTATGTGAAAAGTCATTTTAGTTATTGCTGTCTTATTTTAAAACTATGTATCCAAATGTCATTACATTTTAGTACATTTGAAGTATTTATCACATGTGTATGTGTGCCAAGTTTCAGGTACAGTGTCTAGCTTGGAGGGGCTAAGTTATAAGCAGACAAACATGTAATCAAATTTAATTTTCAGCAATTTCTGTTTTTGAAACTACTTATCCAAATTTTACCAAATGTAGCAAGTTTCAATTATTGTGCCACATAGCTAGCCTGCCGGCACAGCGGTTGGATTTCCGCTTGCGATGCTGACGAACCGGGTTCGGGAATGAGCTGATGCACAACCAATATGTTCTGCCACCTCAGGGCTTTGATTCCCACAGACCTCTCTAGCTTAGCTTTCAAAGTCAGAGGGAATCAGAACCCCTCTGTGGCAGAACACCTAGCTGTGCAGAGTTGCCCATCCAGTATTCTCTATATCTTGATAGCAGATATGTCACTCTGTGGTAAACTCATTCTTGCTGATGTGGTAGAAATACAAACAATCATGGAGCACTGAGAACATGGAGAAAAATTATAGTCATTAGATTTCTTTCAATTGCTTCTATTAGTACCTCTCAGAACTTGAAATGCAAAGAAACACCCCTTCAAACTGAATATCACGGCATGTGATACATCACACTGCAGATCCATTTCAGTCAATCTGCTTGTCTCTCTTGTTTCTGATTCCTTTGATCCCTGTTTTGTGTCCTGCGCCCTTTGCATTAATAAAGCTGCCTCTTGACAGGTATTTATTTATTTATTTTTGCAGAAAACAGTAAACATTTTGAGTCTTCTGATTGTGTGGTTTAGTTACTGTACTAACAGTTGAAATCCTTTAGCCATAAGGGTTTGCTTAAAGCAAAAGAAAAAAAAAAACTATATTAAACGTCTGAAGTAAAGTACCTTGAAAGGAGAAGCCAAATTATAAAATTTGTACCTCCAGGCCACTAAAACCTATTACTTCTGACTTGAACATAATAAAAGTTCATTCGTTGCACCTAAAATTATAGTGCAGTCTTGTGGAATTCCATTGATTTAACGCTACCTATAGTTATCTCCTTCTGTAATTAACTTTGATACAGCAGCCCACCTAAATAAAAACACTATGTCCACTGTTTAAGAAGCTCACAAACAACTTAGTTACCTCCTCTCTGAGCTCAGACTTATTTATAATTAGCTATGTCATACTACTACACTTGCAGTTTCAAATATATATACTGTATATCTATAGGAAACAACTATGTTAATGCTCGTTAGGGTTGCTACCGCACAAAATGCAAACTGCACAAAGGTTGGAAATAAACTATTAGGGTTGCAAACACAATGTCTGAAAAGTTTGGAAATGTCCTATTAGGGATCTTATGTCTAACTCCCACCCAACCTACCATGTCCCCTACCCTCATGACCCAAGGACAGTCTATAGGTGTAAGGCCATAGATCAATGGTATGGTACCCCATGCAGAGTCAACATATTAAATTTGGTATATAGGAACCCTAATCCCCACCGCCTCCCATACACCGATGACCGATGGGCAAAGTACATGTCCAGAGTTGTATCACACAGCTCTGATGTTTCATACATGTCATAGAGCTGTAATAAGAATAATTTGGGGGGCATACCTATGAAAGTTTATGTCCACAAAGCAACAGAATTGTCACAAATTCATTACATCATAGAATCACAGAAGCTTGATGGCAGAAAAGGACCATATTGGTGCATCTAGTCTGCCCTTTTTGTTTCCCCTACACCTCTCCCTCTCTGCCAACCCCCACCCTCCCCTGATACTAAGCCCCATATGCTTGTTCCATGCCCTCTTGAATTTTTCCACCGATTTAATCCCCACCACTCCATCTGGTAGTCTGTTCCAGGGCTCCATCACCCTCTTCATGAAGAAACACCCTCTCACATTGCCCCTGTATCTTTTTCCTTGCAGTCTCAGGCTGTGCCCTCTAGTTCTGACCACCTCCTTCCTCTTAAGTAAACCCTCTTCTTCCACTTTATTGAGTCCCTTTACATATTTAAAAGTTTCAATCATGTCTCCCCTTTCCCTCCTTGTCTCCAGCATGTACAGATCCAGCTCCTTACACCTCTGCTCATATGACTTTCCCTGCATACCCTGCATCATCTTGGTTGCCCTTCTCTGAACCTTCTCCAATGCATCTATATCCTTGCGGAGATGTGGCCTCCAGAACTGAACCTCATATTCCAGGTGCGGCCTCATTGTGGCTTTGTAAAGGGACATTATTACCTCCCTCTTTCTGCTAGTAATGCATCTGCCTATGCATGCCAACATTCCATTGGCCTTTCCCGACGCCCTTCTTCATTGGATTCCTACCTTAAGGTTCAAAGAGACTATAATGCTCAGATCCCTCTCCTGTTCTGTTACTTTGATTTCCTCCCCACCTAGGGTGTACGCTGCTGTTCTGTTCCTACTCCCCAAGTACATCACAGCACACTTCTTGGCATTATATTTCAGCTGCCACATCCCAGACTATTTTTCAAGTGTCTTTAAGTCCTCCTCATGTCCTCCACCCCCATGGTGTCCACCCCATTGCATATTTTTGTATCATCGGGAAATATACATACCTCTCCTCACACCCTCTGCAATATCAGTGATGTAGATGTTGAAGAGAAGTGGACCGAAAACTGACCCTGTGGCATTCCACTCTTCACCCATCCCGGAGTGCACTCCATTTAGCACCACCCTCTGAGTTCTTCCTGCCAGCCAGGCCTCCACCCAGCTTGTTATTTTCCCACCCAACCCCAGGCTTTCCATCTTGCTCACCAGCCTCCTATGGGGAACGGTGTTGAAGGCCTTACTAAAGTCCAGATAGGCCACATCCACCACTCCCCCAGTCAATCACCTGAGTCACCCAATGAAAGAACTAAATTAGGTTTGTCTGGCAAGACTTCCCCTTCACGAAGCCATGCTGTCTGCTGTCCTGCAAGCCACTCTCCTCCAGGTACTCCACCACCCTCTCCTTGATTAATGCCTCTATTACCTTTCCCACCACTGTCATGAGGCTGACAGGTCGGTGGTTCCTCTTCACCTCCTTACTACCTGCCTTGCATAAAGGCACTGTCTGCCCCTTCCAGTCCTCTGGCACTCTCCCCATATTCAGAGACAAGTTGAAAAGCCATTTAGAGTGCAGCCAACTTCTCCTTCAATTCCCTGATCACCCTGGGTGTAACCCATCAAGCCCCATTGCCTTGTCCACCCTCAGTCTATCTAGCTCTGCCCAACCCTATCCACAGTGAATGGGCTCAGAACCACCAATTTGCCCTCCTTCTCCTTCCATGAATACTGAGCTAAAGTACTTATTTAATAACTCTGCTTTTTCAAAGTCCTTTCCAATTTTATTCCTCCTCCTCCTGAGCTTAGCAATCCTGTGCATTTCTTCTCCTCTCCCTCACATATCTGAAAAAGGTTTTATCCCTCCTTTTGGCTTTTTTTTGCTATTTTCTCCTCAGTATCTGCTTTTGCGCTTCTGATTTTCTTCTCTGCGAGACTCCTCTTTTCCCCATACGCTTTCTTATCTTCCTCACTGAGTGTCCTCTTAAATTTCTCCTTTACCTGACTGCCCCCACAACCTCCTTTGTAAACCAAAGTGGTCTCTTCTGCCTCTTGCTCTTCCTAACCTTTTTTGTGCACATTTCTGCAGCTTGCAGTACCCCTACCTTGATGGCATCCCATAGCTCCTCCACTGCCCCTATATTATCCGTGCCCTCCATTGTCTCCCTTACTATCCTTCTCATCTTGTCAAAGTCTGTGCATCTGAAGTCCATGACTGCAGTACTGTTTTTACTTGTCTCCCTCCCTGCCCTGACCCTGAACCTTACCATGCTGTGGTCACTGTTGCCCAAGGCTTCTCCCACCTGCACTTCCTTCACACTCTCCCCATTTGTCAGGACCACATCCAGCAGGTTGTTGCCCCTTGTTGGCTCCCTGACTAGCTATTGAAGGAATACCCCCTGCAGTGCAGCTAGTACCTCCCTGCTCTTTGATGACACTGCATCTGAGTTTTCACAGTCAACATCTGGGAGGCTGAGTTCCCTTACCAGAAGTAGGTATCCTTTTAGTGCCTTCCCTGTGACTGTCTGCATTAACTGTTAATTGCCCTCCTCCCCTTGTGTAGGTGGCCTGTATACCACCCCCAGTTGCAAGGATTCTCCCATCCTCCTGGTTAGCGTTCCCCACAGTAGCTCAGTCTCCCCATCCTCCTCCTCTCATCCTTCAGTTACACTTATGCCTTTCCTGATGCATAAAACAACTCCCCCCTTCTTACCCTCCCTGTCCCTGCTGAACAGTCTGTAACCTGGGATGGTCAATTCCCAGGTGTGCAGCTCTGTCCATCAGGTCTAGCTTATAGCTACTACATCTAGTCCTTCATCCCCCATGATGGCCTCCAAGTCCACCATCTTATTTGCTAAGCTTCTAGTGTTGGCTGCTAAGCCCTTCCACCAGGTTCCCCCTTTATCCCCCTCTTCACACTTCTCCCTCATGCTCAATATTTCAGCACTATCCTGTGGGGGATGCTGGTAGCCCCCATTTCTCCTGTCTTGTGGTGTGGATTTTTTCCACCCTCCCAATCTAGTTTAAAGTGTAGGTTTCTTCTATGAACTCTCCTAATTTTCTTTTTAGTACTGCCACACCATCCCTGTTCAGGTGCAGTATGTCTGGAGCAAATAGGCTCTCATCTCCCCAGTGTGGATCCCATGTGGCTACATTAGTACTATACCCATTGCATAGTTGTGAGTTGCTTTCTTTAAGACAAATACTGACCTTCCTGTAGAAATAGTCAAAGCATGTTATATGCTTGGGAAATGCATACTATTTATGCAAGGTCTTGTTGTAATTGAATAAACATACCCCCTGCACAGCCTTGTAGATTAATGGTAGACCTGTAGCTTGGCCTTGTGTCACCACCATGGTGGAGGAAATCAGTGTGTGAAATGGAGGTCAGTTCAGCTAATAGGCTTCAAAATGTGTTAGCCAACTCAGTATTTTGTGATCATCATATTCTAGGGCTCAAAATCACTCCATGAGCAGGTACTCAGTTGGTTACTAAGTATCAAACTGAGGTAGCAAAACAAACTGTTTTTCTGACCATTGGCCATCTAGCTAACTGATTTACCTCACCCTGGTCACAAGGGTGAGGAGGATGAGGGGATGGGGATTAAGATTGCTATATCCCAATTTTAATATGTTGACCCTGTATGAGTTACCATACCATTGATCTATGACCCTATACCTGTAGACTACCCTTGGGTCATGAGGGTAGGGAATATGATAGGGTGGGTAGGTATTAGACAAAAGAACACTTCTAGAACATTTGCAGACTTTGTGGCTTTTGTGTTCACAACCCAAATATTTTATTTCCAATCTTAAGTTTGGTTTTGTGCGGTAGCAACCCTAATGAGAGTTAAAGTAGTTTCTTGATGTAAATGTCCTTACTTTCTAAGAAAGTTGTATAGTACCTTCATTTACTTATCCCTTCAAAACCCTGTGAAAAGTAGGGACTTCAGTGGAAAGGGGACACCTCAGTCCTTCCATGGACTGTTATGTACCATAATGCCCTGCTCCCACTGGCTATGGGACCATTTAGGCCTTTGAACAGAAAGACAAGTATCCTAACACATTTTCTTGCTACTCCCCCTACCAAAATCCTACATCCCCCCACAACTGCACAGCATAATCAAGCCCCCATCCCTCGATAAGAGCAAAGCCCTAACCCCAACACACCCAGTAGCCATCAACTTCCTCCTTCCCCTCATTCTTGTAATAAAATAAAAGTAGAAGTGCAGTGACTGACTGATATGCATTGTCAGAAGCCTTAATTTTTTTTCCATGTCTCCCTCCACTGTAAAATCCCTTATAAACACCTTTCAAAGTACATGTAAAATAGGAAAACCATCCTACTGCAAATCTTAAAAAATATTCATAGATTAGCCCTTGCAGGACTGCGGACTGATGTATCAGTCCAAAATCCCTATACATTCTAATCCTGTTGGCAGCCTATGGGTTAGTTAGGATTTGTAAAATTACAACCACTTTTAAAGTACAGGCAAAGTAGGAAAACTATTGTACTGAAAATCTTAAAAATATTCCTATTTTGAGTACAAAAGTATTCATAGTTTGAGGACATTTTGTGAAAAAAAATTCTAAGGTATTACTTTGTGAACATTTTTATTATTAAATAACTATAACTAATTACTAATTAGTTTATTTAAATAACTAAGTACATCGTGTACATCGTAATACCCCTCCCTTACAAACACTTAACTCTTACCCCTATTTTTAACTTTTAAAAAATAACATTAGCTAAAGGTTTTGCTTGTGTAAACCATTAACATGGAAAAAAGTGTCCATGTAATTTTAGCATTTTTTCTTGGTGGTAGTTTTAATGTACATGTGTGAACAATTAATCGTAATTAACTTAAAACAAATTATTTATAAAAAAATACCTATTCCTATAAGATATCTACAAAACCTGTACGTTTCATAACTCATTTTTAAGTTATCTTAACACAAAAATTTAGGTAGCAAATTGGGCAAAAATATATATTTTGGCCCATAATATCTTCAAAAGTAAAAAGCTGATCCTCCTAAAATTTGAAGGATTAAGATTTCATAGGACTGAGAAGTATACCAAACTGAACAGTCAAAGGGTATAAAATGGCCTCTGAATATGGCCATTTTTTAATGTAACACCAATGCATCCCTAATTCACAGGCGCTACTGCTACATCAACATAAATTATCACCTGCAGGCACTAACTAATCCAAAGAGGTGAAACGTTCCTTCACCTAAACATTTCCAGTTTAACCATGGTGTATATGTATGTAGCCCTGTAGTAGGAAAGCAGTGGGCTAGAGTAGCTGAATATTATTGGTACAGCCAAGGAGTGCTCTGTCACTGCATGGTGTGGATGTGTGTTTCTGTTGTTGTTTGTAGATTACAAAGGGTGGTGGGTGGGGCGAGGAGTACTCCAACACTCCCAGCAGCTGACTGAAACAGGCAGGCTGGCAGTGGGGCTCCTGTGATGCCCTGATGGTTTGTTCTAGTAGTTGTGTAGGAGTGCCATTTTATGAGCTAGAAGGGACCCTATCTTTTACTCACTCACTGAGCAGCCATATTGACTCTGACAAGAGTTTGTTAAGTTGAGACACAGGATTATGAATATTGGACTCCTAGCATAAGGATGAGCATATTCTAGCCTGTTTAATGATATGCATTGGAATGTTCCTTTGGATGCAGATATCACAGTTCCTATGTGGAAGGATTTTTCTTACAGACCTGAATATTCAATGGGCTGAAATCTATTAAAGAAAGAAGAATATGAATGCAAGACATGAACTATGTAGTAGTTATAACAGTGTTAGCAACCATTCTGAAAAGAGGTTTAAGACCTTTGGGTTGCTCCTTGACTGGCACAATACTCATTGAATGTTGATACATGATATAACACATTTTGCATAACAAAATGATGTATATATGTTCTCTAGCATTTCTGTCTATCTTATATTTGTTTGGAGCTCTTTTTTTTTTGGAGTTCTGAGAAATCAAGATGCTTTGGGACCTGAATTTCTATTCAGTGGCTTTGAATAAGCCATAGGACTCCAAAAAACACTGTTGATTGTTATGGCTGTGCTAAGGAGTTGATTGAGTTGTGGTGAAAATAACTAGTTCCGTAATATATTGTTTGATTGTAGTGGTGATTAAAGAGCATCTTTCTTGGTACTGACAATCATTAACATTGAGTTCCCTTATGTCAATGGTGGCAGATCAGTGAAGTCAGGAAGTGGAAAGAGATTTTGAGGCAAGCCACTCAGGGCAAATTATGGTCCTTTCCTTCTTTTGGGGCTGTTTTAAAACATGGCATATATCATGGAGGAGCTACCAGTGAGATAAGGGAGCTCACAGTTTCTGCTTTTTAGATATGAAAAATCCCAAGAAAGGTTCTCTTTAAGAGATTCCTTTTGGCTCTGTGTTATGGTTCTTTTATTTTAGACCTTGAAAGAATAACTTAATGAATGATTGTGACAGGATAGACAGGCTCTCTGGTGAATGAAGAGGGATAATAAACTGGATGCTCGACAAATATTGTTTTATTGTAGTGTAACTCAACTTCTTCGGATGATGGCAGTGGGTTGCAAAAGCAAGCTGTAACATCATAGAGGCAGGAGTTGGAGGTACAGTGTGAAGAGTACAGAAAGCTGAAAATGTATTCAAAGCAGCTATGTATACAGATCACATTTAAGAGACTAGGAAAATTGAATTTGCTTTTTGATTATAAAATGTCAAGTTATTATGAGCATATGGAATCATGGAGGTTGTGCTATTTGTAGCTTGTCTGAAGGAAGTTGAGTTCAGAAGATCTGGAAATGAAAATAAGATAATGCATCAGCTGCCTGATTTGCATCCACTGGAATGTAAATTACATGCACTTGAAAATGAAACCTATGAAGATTCCAGATCAGCCATCTCAGAAAGGCCATTGTAGATGGGGAAGGTGATCTGCATTTGTTGATATTTTGGACCGTGGCCAGGTCACCAGAATAGAATGCAACTACCTTTGAATGCAATTGATGATCCCAGGCATCTGCAGCAGTGGTGATAGGATTATGCTTGAAAACAGCTGATGTTATACACTAATGTGGAGTTGATGTGAAATCTCAAGGCCAAGATGTTATGAACTATTCATCTCCAAATATGGACACAAAGCCACGTGATGGAGTGGAGTGTGTGACTATCTAAAGCAAACCAGCTGGAGGATAATCATGGAAAAACATTGAAATAGTATTCCACTGCTTAAAGTATGATGGATGACCACATGACTAGGTCAGCCTTGGCTGATGTAGTGATAAATATTTGTTGTTCTAACGTAAGAATGGGCATGACAAGTTTGAGAATATAATCAATGAACAATCTGATTTGAGGTATGATTCACATGGCAAAGTTGAGAAAGCCCAAGCAAGAGTAAAGTTTTATTTTTTGTGTATGAATTTCTTGATCTGAATGATGAGCTGCTAGAAGAAATGTTATTCATTTGTTCTTGGCTAAGGTTGCTTCCAGTCATATGGAACTGAGGATTAATGCTAGAAGTTTGATTTTGGTTGCTGGCCCAGCTGTCTTCTCAGGGGAAAGGTAATGTTAAGAAATATATATGTAAGCCACCTCCCCGACATCTAGGGGTATGAAGGTGGTATTGCACATTGAGGGGGCACATACAGCACAGAAATCCAGTCCAAGGATAGAAAAACTTGTTACCTGGATTCTAACAAGCAGTTTCTGGTGACAGGGAGTGCAGCAGAGGCAGTCTTTTAACTTGGCTTCGGTGGGGGGGCAGTGGGAGCAAACTGGTTAGATCACTTTGAATAAAGCCACTGTTCATGTCAAGTTAAAGGAAAAAAATTACAATTTAATCTAGAATTAATCCCACTTCAACAAGCACTGAGGGAAAATCATATGACAGGCAAACAGATAGGCTTAATGGGCACAGAGCCTTTAACAGTGCAGAACACAAGGATCTCCACATCACAGATTTTTGTTTCTTGTCCAATGGAGCCAGGTTACGCCGTTTAAACTGGTGGTAGCAGAAACACACACACACAAAGAGCAGAAATCAAACCATTAGACTGCTTCAGTCTTGCCTCTCACCTTGAACTGTCTCCTTCTCGAATGTGTGAGGAGGCTACACTGCCCAGGCTATAAGCATCCCTGACCCTCTCTCATTACCGGGGTGGCTGACCCCACAGCATGGCCCTCTACAACTTCCACCTCCTCTGCACCATTCCTGGATCAGTTCTCCAGGCACTCCTATAACTTGACACAGACAAACGGGGGACACCAGGAGCAGGCTGCCACCACTACTTCCCACTCTGCAGGCTGTCACCACCACAAAGCATCCCATTGTGCCATCCAGCTATTTTATATGGAGGCTCCCTCTCCAACCTACTCCAATGCCGGGGTTCACAAGGTAGGCTGCACGCACTCTATGCCAGGCCCCAGCTCCTGTCTCCTGACAAGGAACCCCCATACTGAACAGACTAGTATGCCACCCACAGAAAGATAAAAGGAGACACACTGGGTGGCAATTGCTCCACCCCAACCCCCAAACCTATGGCCCCAAATGGCCACACTACATGCCCTGCCCCAGAGCCCTCTTCTTCACTGAATCCCACTCCCAGACCCTCCTCAGTGGCACTAAACCTCCAAATTTATGCTACCTGCCCAAGCTCCACCTGCCAGCAGATGGTATCCTGCACAAAGACAGCAAAATTAAAACAAGGTCCTACCACAAGATCCCCAAGGAGGCTCATATAGAGATCAGACAAGATGGAAAGGCTTGATGCTGGTGGAGACATTGGTTTGCCTACTAAGTAAGTCATCAAGAAGATGAGTGATGAATGGGTGATGGTAGAAATTCAACCAAACCCAAAATACTGCTTCCGACAGGAAAGCGAACAGTTTAGGGTTACTCTTTCAACCAAAAGAAAAGCATACCATGAAATATTAGAGGCCTACCCGAGAGACTCCAAATAAGTGTCACAAAGAAGGGATGATCAGGAGAAGTTTGAAAGCATCTGTGATGTTAGTCTTGGAAAATCAGGCAACTTTGCCAGCTTGTTTAATAAGTGAGATGGTATTGTCTATTTGAGCGTAGCGAGAAAGAATACTTTAGCCTGAATAAGAGCATTAATGCTGACAATTTGGAGCCATGAGGTGCTGGTAAGTCTGTGAAAATTATTTTCTTCAGGGTGAATTTGCATGTTGTGATACAGAGAGTGCTTATGTGATAAACAGGAAACAACAGCTTTTTAACCTACGCTCCACTTTTGTGGCTCACTTTGCATTGAGTTCTATTTAATTCAGGTGTGAAGGGGTTTTTAA
This sequence comes from Neoceratodus forsteri, assembly GCA_016271365.2. Classification (NCBI taxonomy): domain Eukaryota; kingdom Metazoa; phylum Chordata; order Ceratodontiformes; family Ceratodontidae; genus Neoceratodus; species Neoceratodus forsteri. The sequence continues at coordinate 1,385,396,001 of CM028131.1, read as the reverse complement.
ATGAGCCAGCCATGAAGCTTTGGCTAATCTCTTTCTGAAGCAACTGTCCAGTTTTCTCAGGTTCTCAGACAGCTGATAGCAAATTAGAACAAAGGTATGATTCCCTAGGAGAAGCTTGAATGACTCTATTAAAGCCGTATGTGAGGCCTTGGATTGGTACTGCATGACTTTCTAGTTAGGATACCAGCTAGAAGGTATTCCAGGTAATAAAAGATGAGCGGTGAGAATGGATGACTAAGGCATCAAGATTATGATTGTTGCATGTGCTTGAAACATAACATAAAAACATAGAATTTGTTGGCAGATAAGAACCATTTAGCCCACCCCAGTCTGCCCATTTTTCCCTACCTACAGTATCACAACAGACCCTACATGGAGAAGGGCTCATGTGATCCCGCTCCACAAGAGTAGTAGCAGGGAGGAGGCAGGGAACTACAGACCAGTCAGTCTTACCTCAGTAGTGGGCAAGATTATGGAGGCACTCCTCAAGGGAAAGGATACTGCAACACCTGGAATCCATAGGAGCACAGGATCCAAGACAGCATGGGTTTTCAAAAAGGAAGGTCCTGTCAAACTAATCTCATAGATTTCTTTGACTGGGTAACCAGAGTGGTGGACCAAGGGGGAGCAGTTGATGTCGCCTACCTTGACTTCAGCAAAGCTTCCGATACTGTTCCACATAGCAAATTGATTAATAAGCTGGGTAGGCTTCGGGTCGGTCAGAAGTTGGTCAACTGGGTGGCAAATTGGTTGGTGGGCAGAAAACAGAGAGTGGTGGTAAACAGTATACAATCAGAAGAGATGCAAGTCACAAGTGGGGTACCTCTGGGATCAGTCCTGGGGCCAGTCCTCTTCAACATCTTCATCAGTGACATTGCAGATGGACTGGAGGGTAAAGTTTGTCTGTTTGCAGATGACACCAAGATCTGCAACAGAGTAGATGATCCAGAGGGGGTGGGCAGAATGAGAAGAGATCTGGATAAACTAGCAAAATGGTCAGAAGAGTGGCAACTGGGATTTAATGCGAAGAAGTGCAAGATCATGCACATAGAGAAGAGAAAGTCTGAAGCCACCTATAGGCTAGGAGGGGAGCTGCTGGCAGTCACAAAGGAAGAAAGAGACTTGGGCATCATCATCACTGATGACCTGAAATCATCCAAGCAGACCTCTAAAGCAGTAGGTAAGGCTAGGGGAATGTTAGGGTGTATTAGTAGGGGTATCACAAGTTGTAAGAGGGAGGTAATAATCCCTCTTTACAAGACACTAGTTAGGCCCCATCTAGAGTACTGCATGCAGTACTGGAGGCCACACCTTCACAAGGACATTAACCAAATTGAGGCAGTCCAGAGAAGGGCAACCAAGATAGTGCAGGGACTGCATCAGCAAACATATGAGGACAGATTAACAGAACTCAATATGTATACCCTAGAGCAAAGGAGGGAGAGAGGTGATATGATCGAAACATTCAAACACCTTAAGGGCATTAACAAGGTGAAAGAGTCTAATATGTTTCAATATAAGAAAAATAGCAGGACGAGAGGACACAGCATGAGATTAGAGGGAGGCCAATGAAGGGATAATGTGAGGAAGTTCTTTTTCACAGAAAGGGTGGCGGATGCATGGAACGGCCTCCCTCAGGAAGTGGTGGATATGAATACACTGCAGGGCTTCAAACAGGCATGGGATAGGCATAAGGGAGCAATACAGATGAGTATGAATAGATAGGCCATTGACAGAGCAAAGGCCGATGGCACATTTATAAGGTAGAAAAAGAAATGGGCAGACTGGATGGGTCTTGCAGTCCTTATCTGCCGTCAACTTCTATGTTTCTATGTTATATGACATGGCACAACATCATGGTGTGGGTGCCTCCACAATAACTACACATATGAAGTAGGTGACAATCCTAGAAAAGGCAGACTATATCATTTAAGTTATTATAGAACATTTTGCCTGACAACAGGATGGTTGGTCTACCTTTTCTTTCTGTGAAATTTCTTGGAGCAAAGATTACCATGGATATGGATGGTTCGAGACAGGTAGCAGCAGGAGTCTTGGATGCTGCTAGTGGACAGAGAGATGACTGATGGGGTAACAAGCTGCATACTGAATACAAGGCTTGCTGAACTGTAAAATAATAGCAGAAAAGTGTATTGCGAGCTGCCTAGGTAAGTCTGGTCTTGAACTGAAACAGGTAAGTAGCTGCTTTGGCTGACAAGGCTTAATGATAATCATAAAAGGAGGTATTGTCAGATTGGATGGAGAGGTTGACTATGAAATAGAGATTGGCATCTAATTCAATACATCTAGCAAGGAAAGCTTTGCAAAGGATGTTCCTGCAGAGGCTTAATGCTGCTACAAGTTTGAGGACTGTTAGCTTTTTGAAGAGTCAGGAATCTTTTGCTTTAAGGATGACTGTAATGACTACACTGGAGATAACCCTGTTTTTATTCATTTCACTTGAGGATGTGAGTAAGGCAATGAGATTTACATATTTACCATCAATAATATCCTTCTGGAGATGGGCTGAAATGAAACAAACTGGACTAGAAGAAATGAGAGGGGAAGGCAGTGTTGAACATGTACCTGTACAAGCACCCAGATGTTGCAGTAGGGCATTAGATTAGGAAGACTGTGCTGGTGCTACTGGCAAGGTATTGTCTTGAGACAGGCTTGGATCAGTAATTGAAACATTCTGAGGTATAGCAGCAATGATTTGTTGAGAGGTTGAGGGACTCGGTTCTAGAGTTTAAGGCAACCTGGCTTCTAGAGTGGTGACCTTTGTTTCTAATTAAAAAAACAGATGTTTTGATAAGTTCAGAGATCAGCTTAGTGTTGGAGACATTCTCAGAGCATCTTGTTTAGTCACTCAATACAGGTTGTAAGCAGTTTTTTTATTGGCCAAGATAGCAAAAGGTATTCTTATGAAATGGAGAGTAAACCTAATGTTGGAGGGTCTAACAGAAAGTCCACTCTTTGTACCTGCTGTAGGTGAGGCTGATTAGCAGCTTCTTTTTGTTGTTCTAGTGATGTATTCAGGAAAGTGAGATGAGTCTGTGGGGTCTGACTTCGATTTGATAGACATGGGATGGGCCATGGTAGAGCTGAGTAGAAGCAGCAAAAATATTGTTACCGAACATTATAACCATGGCATTAGATTGTTCAGCATGTATTATAACTTCTGTAGCTGTGTGCATTATAACCCTAGCTTTATCTTGCTGAATTGGAATTAGAAGTACTGTAGCTGTGGTCATTAACCATAGATTTAGATTATCCAGAAGGTGTTAGAATGGTTGAAGCCGGGGGCATCAGAACCATGGTTGTAATAAGTTAGCAGAAATTAGAACCACTGTAAAAGTGGACATTAAAAACACAATTTTTAAGTAATTAGTGGACATTACAGAGCCATTAAATGTGCTCAGGAGCTCAGACAGGTAGCTCAGGAACTGGCAGTTTCTAAGGATGCCATGGAATCCTATACTACCTTTGACTGCTACAGTAGGTACTGAATGATGAACTGATTAACCTGTCTGTAGCCTTGCTGTTGAAAATAAAAGGGCTGTTGCACAAGTTGCTGCAGAGTTCAAGTTTTTTGTTAAAACAGGAATAGCTGACAAACAGCTAAGTGAGCAAAAGCTCATTTACAATGGCCTCCTGAACAATGTAACATAAATTACAAATAAAACAACAGTTCACTTGTGCTTACGCAATTGGATGAGATGATGCTTATGTAACTTTGATACATTGTGGCTATTCACCTCTCTATCCATGGGATATAATACCCTGTAGGGGTACAACGCAAGGAACCCTAGAGGAGGATTCCCCCCATAGGTGCCATGGGAATAATTATTTTGGCTAAAGGTAGCTCAGGAAGAAGCCCATGGGTAAGAGAGACAAGCTGCTGGAGGAGGAGGGGTGGATGGTGGGGCAATGAGAAACGAATCCTGGGACAGCCCAGGAGGAGTGGCCTTTTAAGGCCTAATGGGGGAGTGACGTAGTTGCTCCACCCATTGAACCTCAGGCTTAAAGCCTTCCCATTCAATTGTGCTTATGCAACTGGATGAGATGATGCTTGTGTGACTTTGATACATTGTGGCTATTCGCCTCTCTATCCGTGGGATACACCACCCTGTAGGGGTACGACGCAAGGAACTCTAGAGGAGGGATCCCCCCCTATAGGTGCTGTGAGAATAATTCCCTTGGCTAAACGTAGCTTAGGAAGAAGCCCAAAAAGAATACCCCAAATGGTGTCAAGCATCGAAGAGGTGAGAAGTCAGAAGATATCTAGACTGGAAATACATGTGACAAACAAAGATAGAAAGGACAGGAGAAGAATGATAAAAGACAGGGACAATGAACTAAAAGAAATCTGGCAAGATGCAGAAGGGCAGACTTCCTAAGTAGAGAGAGAACAGCCGGGGCTACCATCCGACTCCCTCCAACAGCAGAACCTAATTAAGGAACCTAAGAAAGTACTAACTCTGACTACTATTATGACCGTTGGCACGGAGGAGAGGAGAAAACCCCTTTGAGGAGGAAACCTCTGGGGATCCAAGGCCTAGGTTGCCTTCCCTCCAGGCTGAATGACATTTTGATTAGGGACAGCTCTACTACAGCAATTTAAAGTAGAGATCGAGGAGGGAGGAAAAGTTCAATTGTAGATGAAGTTCTCACTCTGTCCTACTAAATGGACCACTGTCGAGAGATGCGAGCGATGTCTCTGCAACCAGATACTCAAAAGCAAGAGGGGACGTACGATGATGGAAAGAAGCCTTGAAGGCCTGAATAGTTTAAGGTGAGATATGAAATGAATGATGTAAGATGATGGAGAGAAGCCTGCCAGCCCCGAGCAAAGGGGCAATAGACATGAAAGCATGTCTCGAGTGGAGAGCAGGTCAAGTTGAGGTGGCATGAACCCAAGGGTTATGCTCGAGTAGTCAGTGTGAAGATGTAGACCTACGTAAAGGTCAGATGAGTGAGGGATACCAAGATGAGGTCATAAGAAGACTGATGGGGAGAACCACAGGAATGCAGCAGTTCAATGGGGAAACATAAGACCATGAGAGGTATGCTCGATTAATCGATGTGAATGAGTAGACCCTGAGGTCAGACTGAGCGAAGGAGAATGGGACAGAGGCACCTGGATGCCAGGTGGACTAAAGTAAGAGGAGGATATGAATAAGGAAGGTGAGGGCAGGATAGGGAAAAACCACAAAAAGGAAGCAAAGGTCACAGAAGGAGTGGAATGGAGAGTGGAGGGAATGGGAAGAGGAGGGTGACAAGTGGAGATGACAGGGGCAAACTCCTCCAAAATGGCGGGCAGAGGAAGAGTGAAGAACTGAGGCTATCCTCTGAGGCCAATAACTGAACAGGTTGTGCAGGCAATGCACAGCCTAGCGAGGAAAGGTTTTCCCGGTCAGAACATGACAAATAAAAGAAAGACTGAAGAACCAATGTCCCCAGTGTAGGTAGATACCAGGATAAACCAACACTGGACAAGCAGGACAAATGGCAGGAGTATACCAACAAGAGCAAAGAAAGTACATATCCAGATCCACAGGGACAGAAAGTGTTTATAAAAGCAGACGAAGAAAGTATAAAGAGAAATTGCGAACCCCAGTAACATAAACCATTCCCAGCCAGAGCACACAATGTAAAGGTGGTTGCGAAACCCTTACAAAAGAGAAAGCAAGACAATGTGCACAGAGCTAACCCCAAAGGCAGGTATGGTGAGGAATGGGAGTTCAGGACATAACAGGACAAATAAACACTTGCAGTAGCATGTGAAACTGCAATGTCGTGAGAAGACAATGGTGCGCCAAACAAAGAGATGAGCTAAGAGAGCCCCGGCTGCCTGTCCAGGCATGGAGCTAGGTTAGATATGAAGAAAAGCTGCAATGCACCTGCCCCAGTACTGCTAGGGAGCAAGGGGAACAGAGTGCACCGAAAGGTGAGGCAGCAGGGCCAGGTGCCAGATGGCACCACAGCGGAGAACAGAGAAACAAGCGAGAGGCAGAAAATGAGGAGCAGGAGAAGCGGAGGTGTGCCAGCAACCAAGCAGCAGCCAGGACGAGCGATGGGGTCAAGGCTGATTAGGCAAGTGGGGGAACAAGCACCAAGCATAGGGGGAACAGGGAAGGAGAGCTGATTGATGAGGGAGACAGGGCGCCACACGTGACCCCAGGACAAAAACAAGGACGAAGGAGCACCACGGCCAAATGAAAGAAAACAACACAGAGGCCCAGAGGAAGAAAAATGGACAGAAGAAGGAGCCATGACATGAGGTAGGGGGATGAAAAGCAGACATAGGAGGAGGAACCAGAAGGGGAAAAGAACAGGCAGGGTGGGGGAGGAAGACATAGGTGGCGTCCTGTAGACACGAAAGCAGCCACCGCCAGGGCAGACTGATGTCAAAAGCCAGAGAGAGGAAAGGGGAGGGAAAAACTGGGAGGGAAGGAATGGATGTGGAGTGAAAATGAAACAGTGGGGAAGGGAAGATGAGGGGAGGTATGAGGACAGCTGCCAAATGGAGTGGCAGGGGAGGAAGGGGGAGCTGAACAGAAGTGAGCAGCCAAGGGGAAAAAACAGAACAGCAGCAGCAAAACACCACAGAAAGTATGAGGAAAGTCAAGGGAAATCAAGAAATGGAGTGAAAGCTGGTGGCCAGGGCAACCGCAGGGAAAAGAAAATAGGAGAAGGAGGGAGTGAGGAGGAGCGGTGCCTCCAGCTGCAATGAGAAACGAATCCTGGGACAGCCCAGGAGGAGGGGCCTTTTAAGGCCTGATGGGGCAGCGATATCATAGCTTCACCCATTGAACCTCAGGCTTAAAGCCTTCCCATTCAATACTGTATTTTCTGTGTCATCACCCTTGTCTTTGGGTGGTAATGCAGCATTGGTAGGTCAGTGTAACCTTAAGGCAAGGCCAAGATCAGCCCTCCTTTAGTGACTGAGTGCACAGAGCCATTTCAAGTAGGAAGCACCACTGTTGCATGAATAAATGTGGATGCAATGTAGGAAGTGGAACAACCATTTGTCGTGGATTCAAGCCATGGAAACAGAGAAACAGATGAGGAGTACCAGAAAGTGAAGGCTGGAGAACAGGAGAGGAAGCAGTTCCTGGGGCAGGATGGTTACAGGCCCAGAGGTAAAAGATCAGGCAGCACACAGGCAGGTACAAATTGGGAAGAGAGAAAAGCTGCAATACAGAGCTAATGAACAGACTTGAGTACATCGGGAAGCAAAGTGGGACTCCTGCCAAAGATAACATGTAGATTAACAAGCAGGCACACAATGCAATCAGCCCAGAGGCTGAACAGTGGCACTTCTGATAGTGGTCTTGGTGGGAGGAACTCATTTTGGGCTGTGGCCATGAACCACAGGCCTTCATCTTTACCATTACATGATGATGGCTTCCAATCTCTGTAGCCTTTCTGCTGTATGCTGTATTATTAAACTCTCTCCACCATAAAACGTTTTGTCCTTCTATTCACCTTGTCATTCTCTGCAGGTGCCTTTTCTATAAGACAACCAACATAGATTATACTACTGTATTTAACATTCATAATTTATTTACCATAGATATACACATTTTAATGCATCATTTTGCATCAGTGGGCCTTTTATTCAGTTTTATCACTTGAAGTGAAGCACAGGGAGGTGAAAAGACTTACTCAAGGTCACACAGAGATTGTGCCTGGTGAGATTTGAACCTGGGAATTCCTGTTTCACAATTCTGTGCTCCAATCACTTTTCTACACTGCCCCCTCCCCCCATTTTCCAGTATTACAAGTGTGTCTCTTACTAATCCCTTAGTTAATGCTAGCACAGTGTTTACTGATTTATATTTTATAGTACTGTATATATATCTTAATAATGTATTCACTTTCATAATAACTGGCAAACTTTGTGCTGAACATTTTAGTTGCTTACCTACTTAAGCACACAGGGCCAGATCTTTTAACATTGGGGATGCAGATAATGCATCTGCAGTACCTGCTGTGTCAATCTCGCTTTGATGCAGCAGGTGCTGTTTTCAAAACTGCAGCCCATTTATGAAAATGGGCTGCAGTTTCCAGCAGCATGCTACCAACTTTAGATGTAGCTTCTGATTTCTCCTTAGTGTGATTAGATCAACACAAACGGTCTAAGCGTACTTAGTCCCTGAGTCAGCTACATCCACCAATGGATGCACTGCACTTTGCTGTAGGCTCCCTATTCCCACCTGCATCCATGGACAAGGGTCTGGTGTAGCACTTTTGACAATTGCCCATGGAGACAGCATGGAATATTGGTTTCAAAAATCCTGTCAACAGGCTCATTTCTGGATCTGTGCTCTGTAGCATATGTCCACTCTGGGAAACATTCTATTTTCCTTATATATGTTTGTAGCCATTAAAAGGACAAGCAGGATTTTGAGGGCCATAAAAGAAAGGTGTTATTCTTATAATGGGCCTTCTTTGAATTTCAATCAAACCTTCTATTTTCCCTCTACACCTGAACGATTGAAAGGCACATGCCTGTTGTTATGTGGGGGAAGAGTTCCTCCCCCACATCCTATTTAAACTACCAAGCCACCCGCAGCTCCGCTTTGAGTGAGTCGCACTCGCCCTCCATCCTCCCCTTGCACCTCCTCATTCTCCAGCAGTCTTGTCCCACTTGGGGGAGGTCTCATCCTACTCGACTAACCATCCTTCTTATGGTGGGATACAGAGAAAGGCCAAAACATCAAGTCATAACAAGTTACTCATCAGTTCAAGCATCAAAGCACCTTGCATATACCATCTAGTTCATGTGTACTATAATCAGTGACATGCTCATGTCTATGTTGAAGTACCTAAGCACTAATCATTGCATATAACTAATACCTCGTAAGCACTGTCCTATGTACTGGTCTGGCCTCTGTATCCAAGCACAACCTACATTAATCAGCTACAGTACGTAACAAGCACAGAGCTATGAACCACACATAAAATAAGATTAGGGGTCTCAAAAGATAAGATTAGGGGTCTCAAAAGCTTGTTTTTAGAACTTTTGGTTGGTCTGTTAAAAGGTACTGAATAACTATGTACTGGACTCAGCCCTGACTACCATGGCATCACAGATCTGCTACTCCACTTTATAACCAAACTTAGCTTGAGCACTGAAGTGTGGCTTTTCAGATGGCAGTTGCTCAAATAACACATGAATAAAACAAATGTTTCAATTGAAGAAGTATCTACATTTGTCACTATAAAAAACAACAAAAAAGTAGATCAACATTGCTGCAAAAGATTATTATTTATAGATTAAGGACTCTATTCACGTACCATACTCATCATGGTTACATGGCAAGTAGGCACATTTACATTTGGAAGCCACATAAGAGGGACCAGTGAGGCCCAAATGACATGCACCTTACCCCTTCCAACCCTGCATGCTTCACCCACAGATCCTGGGCATTACAGAGCTTCACAGGTGACTGGGCTAGGGTGTGATAGAGTTGTGGTGGGGTCTCTACCACTATCACAGTGTGCAAGTAGCCACTTGAGCATGGTGTTAATGTATCTGGACAGGTAAATATACTACGTCTGGTGAACCATAAAGTAAAATCATGTTCACCCTTCCAGTATGGCACATATTAGGGCTGGGAGTTCCCTTCATTTATGTTGAAAGGACCAAAATGGTTTACTTTCAGTGTTCAAATCACAGGTAAGCAGAGTAACACAACTCCTTAGCTTAACTGATCAACTAGTGTAGAAACATGTTAGAAAATCTTATTTACTTGTTGGTTACCACAGTATGAGAATAAAGTATTTCCATGAGTTGCAAGCAATGCATCTAGGGTATGCAAATTATATGGTTGTGCAGCATCTCTGCAATTGTGTGATAAGACAAAGTACTCAACAGTAGCACATATGAAAGTAGTAAACAGTAGCGCATATGTGGAATGAAAACCAGGGGAAAGGTGTCAAGCAGGAATTAGGAATTGTACAAGAAAAAACATTTCTACCTTGCATTTTCCAGCCTCTTGATTGTGCAAGGACATCAAAGGAAAAAGGAGGAGAAAGGTAATGACTGGGTGGGATCAGGGAGGAGAGTCAGGGTTCTGAAGCTGTGATAGGTGGAGATTGGCTGAGCCTGACTTCCGTAGCCAGAATGATCCACTCAGGTCTGGGGGCCCCTGGAAGCCAGGGACCTTAGGCCTGGGCCTTGTTGGCCTATACCTTAATCCTGCCCTGCATGGATGAGGACCTGTTCATCATGGCCATTTTTATAGACCTAATACTGTGGCCCATCCCTTCTCTTGGATACGTTAGTTGCTATGGGCCTTTTATACATGATGGTCTGGTGGTTCTGCTCTTACCATCAACCTCTTGCATTGGCTTCAGTCAGTACAGGTTGGTGATGCCTACCCACCCACCTGCTCTTCAAGTCCAGTGTCCTCCAGGGCCCCATCCTCAGTCCAGTCCTTTTCTCCGTCTTCTTAAATGACCAACTCCCTACCCGTGTCTCCTTATGTATACATAGGTATGCTCATGACATAGTTCTATTTGCTTCCATTGTTTCTGTCCCTGAGGTGGAATGATTACTTCAGTGTGGCTTTGATAATGCCCAGCTCTGGTTCTGCTAAAGCCAGCTCTCACTAAATGCCAAAAAAATGGTCTCCACAGCTTTTGACACTAGATAGAGACTATCAAGGCTTCAACACATCCCTGTCTTCAGAACTCTGGAAGGCAACCTGTTAGAAGAGGTACCCCACTTCAAGTACATAGGGGTGTGCCAGGACCAGAATTTAAACTTTTCCAACCACATTGACACCATGCATAAGAAGCTTCACCTTGAACTTGGTTTGCCATACCTTAACCAATCCTGCCTCACCCTCCTGGTCTGCCACGAGATCATCCTTAAGATGATCTTGCTGGTGTTTAACTATGTAGATGTAGCCTACAGGACTACCACAAAGTATATACTTGCCAGTCTGGATGCCCTTTTTCATTTCTTCTGCCACTTCATCCTTACTGCGCCATCTCTCACCCATCGCTGCTCTCCATGCTAAACTTTACCCTCCATAGAGTTTCTGTGTCTCTCATGCTGTTCCTCCTTCCTGGCCAAATGCTGGCTCAATCCAGTTCCCACTTACCTCTCCTCTTGCCTTAACTTTGCAATCCCATTCTCCTATACCCTCTGATCATTCACTGTTCATTCCTTTCATTTTCCCCAAAAGTAATTCTATAATTAGCCAGTCTGCTTTCTCAATCCACCATCCAACACTGTGGAAAAACTTCCCTCTCCTCATCAATCTCTCTTCCTCCCACACTCACTTAAACTACTTTTACTGGTACAGTTCTTAAAAGCATGCACCTGCAGCTAGCTTTCTTCCATTTACTGAGTACAGTATGTTACATGAGGAGGAGGGGAAGGGGCTTTGAGTGCTGGTACACTTGCATACCAACGATTTAATAGATCAGCCAACTGAGACAGTGAAGTGCAACTTTCAAAGGCTGGGGGTCAAATTGAAATCACACTTGGCTTCCTTGACTTTTTCCAGGGTCTTCCCTGTGTAGGAGAATGGTGAGGAGAATGAAAGAATGAGGAAGGATGAGACTGAGGAGTTTAATGGGTGGCTGAAGGAATGATATCAGGAGGAGGGGTACAATTGGGACTTTTGTAGTAGGAGGCTCTTTAAGGATGACAGCCTTTATCTGACAAGAGAGGGGCCTAGTGCATAGTCAGACATTTGATGCATATGTTGGTGGACATTTAAACAAAGTGTGGGTAGGGACTGAGGCCAGGGGAGCTCCAGAGGAAAGCGAACAAATGGGGAACCCAGCTAGGACTCTGCATAAATGGAGGCTAGAAGAGGTGGTGTGGGCATCTGGACAGGGGTCCCTAATAAAGTAAGAAAGGAGTCAAAGGGCAAGGGCACACAGAACAAGCAAGGAGCAGGAATTAGGGGTAAAGTGAGGGCAAAAAATGATATGTGTTAACAAGAAGGGGAAGGGTATAGGCACATGCTATAAGGTGGTCTGCCTAAATGCCAGGAGCCTGGGGATCAAAATTAGTGATCTCTAGGCAATGGTGGTAGGAGTGGGATTAGACCTCATAGCTATCACAGAAACACAGGCCACCAGGAAGAATGACTAGGATTTAACAATACCAGGATACACCATGTATAGACAAAAGAGAGATATGGGAAAAGAGGCTAGGGTGGTTCTTTATGTCAAGAAGGCATCAAGGCAATAGAGGAGTCCATCAGGGGAGGAAGGGAAGCAGAATCACTGTGGGTGCAGCTCACAATTACATTAGGCAAGAAGCTAAGCATGGGGGTGGTCTACAGACCACCAGGACAGAAGGGCTAAGGAGATGGGAAACTAGGGGGAGAGATTCAGAAGGGGGCAGCAAAGAGGGAGGTAGTGGTGGTGGTGGGGATTCTCAATCTACTAGATGTAGATTGGGACATTCTTGCCGCTATGGGCACCAGGAGTCAGATCTTGTAAAATTTGTTGCAGGACTGCTTGCTGGTGCAGCTGGTCAGAGAACCCACAAGGCAAACAGACATTTTTGACATGGTGCTCATCAACTTGTAAATGTTTGGTGGGATGAGGTTTGAGGAGCCACTAGGGTCCAGTGACTATAACACCATATGATCAGAACTGTCCCTGGGTAACAGTATACCCTCTTCAAAGGCTGTAGTTCTGGATCCTCCAGGTCATATCTGTAAATGAGATTGCTTTTATATCTCTGTATGTCTACCTGTTAAAACATTTTAAATAAATAAACACAATAAATAATTTCAGAAGTGCATACTTTGACCAGATGAGAGAAACAGTCAAGGATAGGCCGAGGGGAGTGGACAAAGTCAGGGTGGTTTATGAAAGGTGGGGAGTAATTTAAGGGGTCACTATAGAGGCATGAAGCATTACAGAAGACATACCTGAGAATGGTTACCAACTGAAACAGGCACAAGAGACCAATCTAGGTTTTGAAAAAGGTCAGGGATACAGTAAGGACTGAAAAAAGTCCCTTCATTAGATACAAAGAGAAACAGGGAGACAAGGAATGGAGTTATTACCAGTTAAGAATGAAGGAGGCCAAGAAGGCAGTCAAGAACCCAAAAGCAGACACAGAACTGCATACTGTAGAGGGGGTCAATGGGAGGGAAAACAGTTCTTAAGATATTTTATGGAAAAAAGGAAGATGAGAGGAGGAATTATTAGGCTAAAAGGGGGCAGGGTAGTAGAGTAGGATGAGCAGAAGGCGGACATTCTTAATGACTACTTTTGCTCTGTATTCACAATAGTGGATAGCAGGCCATTGCCTGAGAGCAATATAAAGTCTACTGCAAGAGGAATCCCAGAACTGGGAAAGGTGGTAATAATGGGAGAAAGGGCCAGAAAAGGGTTAGCAGCCCTGAAAATAGACAAGGCTCTAGGGCCAGATGGGATGCACTCAAGGGTGCTCAGGGAACTGGCATCACAACTGGTTGAAACCCTGTGAGGGCTATTCAATCACTCCCTACAGTCAGGGTTTGTTACAAAAGTTTGGAGGGTAGCATACATAGTTCTGCTCCACAATGGAGGAGACAAGGAGCAACCAGGAAAGTATAAACCCATTAGTCCTATCTCTATAGCAAATAAGCTAATAGAGACACTAGTCAAAGTGGACCTAGTGGACTACCTGTAGAGAAATGGGCTCCAAGACAGTAAGCAGTACATGTTCATGGCAGGGAGGTCTGTCAGACCAACCTGATAGTGTTCTTTGCCTGGATAACTAGTGCAGTGGATAAGGAACACTCACTGGATGTGTTCTACTTTGACTTTAGAAAGGCGTTCAAGACTGTGCCACACAGAAGGTTGCTGAAGAAGTTAGAGGATCTGATAACAGTGAATGATCTAGTTTGATAAGTGGGAAGCTGACTTGGGGAAGAGAAGGTCAAGTCAGGTGAGAGGGAGGTAATGAGTGGGGTGCCACATGATTCAGTCCTCAGGCCAGTCCTTTTCAATATGTTCGTCAGTGACATAGGATAAGGAACACAAGGCAAGATGTCTCTCTTTGCAGATGACACTAAGCTCTGTGGCTGGGTAGACAGTGAGAAAGGGGTTAGGGAGCTGCAAAGGGATACACAAAGATTAGAGTGGTGGTCCAAAATCTCACAGTTGACATTCGGTGCCAAGAAGTGCAAAGGTATTCACATAGGGAACATGAACCCCAGGACAGAACACTGGATGGGAAGAGATGAGTTGGACACTACCAATGAGGAAAGGGACCTATGAGTCAGCATAAGGGACTCCCTAAGACAATCTAGCCATTGTAACAAAGCCTACAGCAAGGCAACCAGGATGTTGGGGTGGTGGTTTCACAGCAAGAGAAGCAGGATTATTGGCTGGGCTGCATCAGGACACTGTGCCCAGTTCTGGAACTACCATCTAAGAAAAGACAAAGACAGGCTAGAGACAGTGCAGAATAATGTAACCAAAATTATTCAGCGCCATCATGGCAGATACTATAATAATTGGTTTAAGGCCCCGAATATGTACTTTCTGCAGACCAGAAGAGAGAGGGGAGATATGGCAGAGACCTTCATGTTCCTGAAAGGAATGAACAAGGTAGATTGAATGGAAATATTCAGCAGGACTGGTGAGCCAAGAACACTGGGACGTGAGTGGAAGCTGGCAGGAGGAGATTCAGGAGGGATGAGAGAAAGTATTGTTTTACAGAGTGAGTGGTTGAGCCATTAAACATGTCTGGGTCTGAGTTAAAGGCATAATACTGTAGCTATCCAGAAGGAAAGCAGTAGTGGAGGAGGCAAGGAAAGGTGAGGGGAGGGCAATAACCCCACCTAGATATTGGGTCCCGGTGTAGGATATGGTAAAACAGGGCAGACTGGATGAACCGATGGTCATTTTGTGGCAACATTTTCTATTTTTCTGTTTCTCCCAACATTACAACAACCCATGCACTACTCATTCCTTCACGTTATTTACCTTGTTGCCTCTTATTTTATTGGATAGGTTAAAACTCAGTGTACTCAGTAATTTGAATTTCATGACACCATGATTCTGTTACAACTATCTTGACATATGTTGGCAGCACACTCCCCAAGTTCTCATCCTGGCTACCCCATAACCAATTTACTTTGTACACTTTTTACATTATATTTTTTTATTTCTCTGGAATTTAGTACTTGCACCTTGCTTTTACTGTTCTTGTACAGCACACTCACCCATTGTCACTTTATTTGTTATTTCTCTTTCACTCCTTGATGTATATCCTCCCCTAGGTTGCACTTGGTAATGAGCTCTGGCCCACTGTAACTATTCTAGCTACACAATTGTAATAAATAAATAAATAACCTAAAAAAGAATGTGTTTAGTCTTAGACATAACTACCACCAGTATCTTTGGCTGGTCAAGTGGCATTGAGAGCTGAGGTATCTGTGCCTCACCTGCCATCATGCCAATGATCCAAGCTCAGGAACAAGTCTGGGCTGCTCAGGGGTCAACTGGGGGGAGGAAGATTGAGTGTGCCGACAGATGCTCTCCTCCTTCTCCTCCCAGAAGCTAGTTAGGGTCTGTAGAGGTACAATAAGCAGGGAACCCTTGGGCAGATTAGATGGGCCTAGTGGTCTTTTTCTGCTGGCAAATTATATGTTGCTATTCTGTGATTCTTCAAATACAAGAAGTGATACTGTAGTTCACTACTTTTGAAAGCTATTAATTTCAAGTAGTATGCCAGCTCTTTAAAAGAACACAAACTGCAGTTGAATTAAAGGTGCCACCGCACAGTCTGACCACTAACAAGACTTAAAAACAAAATAGAAGCAAAGCAACCAATCAACGTTCATTTGTTTAGATCTGGTAATGCAGATTTATTTCTGGCATTTTTTCTGGCACATAAAAGTGGAAGCCGAGGCAAGCACCACAATATTTTGGCCTCTCATCATCAGTTAATCAGATGATGGGGCCTGTCAGGTGTGTCTTTATTACAGCTGGGCAAAACTGACATTAATAAAATGATTTGGATCACTGCCCCTCTGGTGTGCCACCCTTTAGCACACTGCAGTTTAGATTAAGTGCATTAGCGATGGATTCCCTGCGAAGTTTTATAATACTCAGAGACTCATGGAACATTTTCTCCCTCTCCTGCTGAGGATGTTTCACTAATTACAAGATGGAGATGCCCCACCCCCTTGTGGCAGTATGCCACTGTGTCAGCCATTTTGAAGCCCAAAAAAGAGTCAGTAAACCCTTTATCATATAGGCCTGTTTCCATCCTAAATTATGATTCACTGAACTATGCAGCCAGTATAGTGTTATGCTTGAGCAACTGTATTAGTTTGGCTTTGGCCATTCGCACTCTCTAGACCAGAGGAATTACCACCCTGCAGGGGTACGAAGGCAAGGAACTCTCAGAGGGTTCCACCCCTAGAGGTGCCACGGTATGGTTCCTGCATAAAGCTACCTTAGGAACCCCCTAAGGAGAGAGTGCTGCCACTGGAGGAGGAGGGAAGGATGGTGGGGCAAAGAAAAAATGCTTCACAGTGAGGCTGAGAGGAACGGCTTGTATAGCTCAGGAAGTGGGAGTGGCTGGCTGCTTGGCCACTGAACTCCAGGCAAAGTCTTTCCAATTCACTGACCTACACAGCCAGTATAGTGTTATGCTTGTGCAACTGTTTTAGTTTGGTTTTGGCTGTTCACACTCCCTATTCCAGAGGAATTACCACCCTGTAGGGGTACAAAGGCAAGGAACTCTCAGAGAGGGTTCCACCCCAGAGGTGCCACTGGATGATTCCTGTGGCTAAAGGTACCTCAAGAATCCCCAAAAGAAGTGTTGTATCATCCCCAAAAAGGAGGCAACACGAAGCATATGAGCACGCAGTAACTGTGACATAAAAGCAGTAACTGTAACGTAGTAGTGGAGAAGCATAGGCAGTTTGATAATGCAATGAGATGCTCAGTTGGATAATGTAATGAATACCCAGGCTTGTGTAGCATAATACTGATGGTTTGCATTGAGATTAGGGGATCCCCTAAGGAGAGAGGGAATGGCAGAACATCCTCCACCTCCATCCAACAGTGGAAACTACCTAAAGAAACTAGGAGAACTAACTATGCTAAGTGTTATGACCTGAGGCAACGAGGAGAGAAAAAAAAACCCTATGAGGAGGAAATCTCTGGGAATCCAAGGCCTAGGTTGCCTTCCCTCCAGGCTTGGGATAGTTTAGTTAGTGCCGGCTCTGCAGCTGCAATTTGGAAAACCCAATTAAAGGGAGGTGGAAAATATTCCAATTTGGAGGAAGGCTCTCACTCAAACCCTGTAGAGGGAACACCATGGAAGGTTGTGAGAAAACTCTGCAACAATATGTGCATCCAAGGTGCAGGAGGAGAGCAACAACTGCTGAGGCACTCACCTGACCTACCCACCCTAAATCAAACCAGGTGAACAGTCATAGGGAGAATGCAGTGAAGGTGCCTTGCTACGGAAACCACTAAAGTCAATGACTAACCGTTATAGTGAAACACTAGAGCCAAAGGAGATCATCAGAACCACCCTTCACTGCTAGTCTTAAATTCTACACCAGGGGCTGCTGTCGCATAGCAGGCAACTAAAGCCAAGCCCAGGGCGAGGACATTCCCAGCTATGGGCCAGGTGAGAAGGATCCCACCCCAAGTTGGACACGCTCGAGATGCAGACTAAATGCAGAGGAGATCATTGGCTGCAGGAACCCTGCACCAGAATAGAATGGCTGGCATGCCCCAGAAAGTGACTGAGCACTGAAAAGCTGGTGAGCTGAATGAGCACGGCATGCTGAGATGATAATGAGCATTGAGTGCTAAGACCTTGCAAGGTCGAATGCAGATTGAGTGCAGCAGAATCCCAGAGGCTGAAGCCGAGGGGATAGCAGTAGACATGAAGCAATGGTTTGCGTAAGCAAGGAGCAATGGTTGCGTAAGCAAGCGTGGACTTGCACGGAGGTCAGTAAGCAGTAGTAGTGATAGGTGGACCTGCATAACATACTGTATAGCAATTAAACAGCACTGAATTGGGGGTAAGCCAGCCAAACATGAATAGCCAAATCAAAGTGACAAATACTCTGAGAATATTTCGGCGGCGAGGCAAGCTTTAGTAACACAGCTATATTAGCAGCCTCAGCAGGAACTTAGTTGGCTGACCTCAGAGTTGTAACTGCAATAAAACATGGAGACAAATGCTTTGAAAGCAGGTGTAGCCAGGCAGTGCAATGAAGCTGCAAGTAGAATGAGAGCAGGAATGAGCAGCACAGCTAGGGTCAGAGTAAACTGTGTCAGGTGAAAAGAACTGAGTATGCAACATGGAGCAGCTATGGTTGAGCTGAAACACACAGATAATGATTGCAGTTGCATTACAGTAGTTTGAGCGTGGTGAGCACAGTGTAAAACACAAGTACTGGGTACAATAGTAATTAAAGTAAACAGCAGCAGTGGCTGCAGTTGTAGGTAACTGAAAGCAGTAGCATGAGCTCGAAGTAGCAGTATGCTAGGAGCTTAGAAACAAAGCCCCCCCCCCAAAAAAAAACACAGCAAAACAGAATACGGGGAAAGGCCCAAGAACAAGAGACACAAAACACAGGGAAGCACACAGCTGGAGGAAAGTTACAAACCAGAAGCAGGAAAACAAACACCGAAGTCCAGCAGAGACACACAGAAACAGCAGGCGGGGGGGGAGGGGTAGGCCTAAGTCAGCTCAGAGGACAAACCAACATAGCCTCCGGCTGCAAAGAAAAAAATACTTCACAGTGAGGCTGAGAGGAACTGCTTATATAGCTCAGGAAGTGGGAGTGACTGGCTGCTTGGCCATTGAACTCCAGGCAAAACCTTTCCAATTACAAACTCTTTATGTCTGTTTGGGTGGCTAGGATGGAGGAACTTCTCCTGTCGGTGCTGGACATGGACCAGGTGAGGTTTGTGTGTTGGCACTAGGCACATAATAATATCCACAGAATGCTGTTGCAACTGGATCATGTTACCAAACACTCTATCCCCATAGTCCTGATCAGCCCCGACACAGAGAAGGTGTTTGACAGAGTGTCGTGGGCGTTTCTTTGGAAAGTTTTGAAACATTTTGGTTTTCCTGCTTTGCTTGTTGTCACACTTTGGGATCTGTATTGGGCTCTACAAGCAGTTCATATGTCAATGGATCCCTTTCTCCTCTGATATCCCTTGGAAGAAAGACCCATTAGGGTTGACTTCTCTCACCGATGCTGTTTGCATTATATTTAGAGACCTTGGTGGAGAACATCCATAATGACGGAATGATATAAGGAGTCCATTTTAGTGGCAGGGACTGTAAAATAAACCTGTTTGCAGATAATATTCTTTTGACACTAACATCTGTGGATGAATCTCTGCCAAGGGCGTAGGTACATTTAGAGGAATATGGGAACCTGGCAGGCTTTCATTTGAATGTTAATAAAACCAAGGTGTTAAAATTGTCATACAGTCTATCTGCCCAACTCAGAGATAAATGGAAAATTAGATGGAGCAGGAACTCCCTAACTTATTTCGGAGTTCAACTAACAAAAACTTACATTATTTAGAAATACATAAATACGAGCCTCTTACAAAAACACTTTCGGAGGACCTGCAGAGGCGGGTTAATTTCAAGTTAAGTTTTCTTAATAAAATTGAGGCAGTTTGTCAGAATATACTTCCAAGATTATCATACCCTCTGTAGACACTTCTGATATTCCCTGATCAATGTTACAGTACTAGCCCTAGGCTAGTAGTGTTCTCCCATTGGCTCTCGCAAATGTTGAGCCGAGATCCTGCCTGACTTTCTCTCTGATTTTGCTGAGCTGAGAAAAGACTCTTCCAACCTATTTCTGAGCTGTATTTTCTCCCCTCCCCAGCCCCAACCTCTATTAAATACATCCTAATACTGCCCTCTTTTCTATATCTTCTCCTATTGGCTTATTTTCTCTACTGCCCCTCCACTCCTCTTAAAGGAAAACAACAGACACTTGCTGCCTGCCTCCCCACTCCTCTCAAAGGAACGCTACTGGTGGCTGGTGCCCTGAAGCACAGGCTCACCTTAGATCTCAAAATGGGTACTGTTTATCCACTGCTGTGCCTATTTATCTGCTACACGCTAATCACCTACGCTGGACTGAGAAGTGAAATATCTCTCCACCAGTCCTCTGAAATCTCCACAGAATTTACACTAGCCACCCAATGGTCTATCACCTGTAACCACCTCTAGCTTCATTCCCGGCAATTCGCTCACATGCCACTACAATTCTGGATGTTACTACAACCTAATGATCATGTCCCCATGCTCCTCAGTACGTCACTCCTTCTAACAGGTTTTTGCTCTACACGGCAACCTCCCTGACAGATAACACAAAAGCCAGTACTCTAATGCCTCAAAAGAACCTTCTCAAAGCACTCCTAGCACACCAAATACTGCTGCTTCTTCTCATCTTGGGCAGCATTCATCCCAACCCTGGCCCCACACAGTGTTGAGCTAGAACTACAGCGAGGGCAGGGACGCTTTCCCTGGCAAGTTTAAACATTTGCAGCCTCCTCAATAAACTTGATTCCCTCACCACCTGGGTTACACATCACAACCCTGATATTCTATCAGTAATAGAGACATGGCTCGCGCTACTCCGGCGACCCGGGTTCGGAAACGGACTCGGGTGGCCGGGGGTCGGCAGGGGAGAGGGAGGATCGAGCGTCCCAATGGATGCTCTCCTCCCTCAGGGGTGGGAGACCAAGAATGCATCCCTTCCATAGCGGTGGAAGCACCGACATTAGGAAGGGATGGAGGGGCTCCGCTCACCGGAGCTTGTGAGGGGGATGTTGACGGCGCATGAGAGGAGGCTCCGGGCGGCGCCAGCACCCACCACTGGACGACGCCCCAGCACTCGACGCCCAGAGGGTAGGGGACCAAGGGAGAAAACGGAAAACGCCTCTCGGCAGCCCTGGATGAAAGCCGCTCCGGTTCCATCCAGACCACCAAGAGGGACAGACCCCACTGCGCAGGAGGAGAGAGGAGGCACTCTAGGGGCAGATCCCACAGAGGTGGAATGGAGGAAAAATGAGTGGACGGAAGGAGTGGGCTCCGAGAGCAGACAGGAGAGATAAAGAAATAAAGTAAAAAAAAATAAATAAATAATAGAGACATGGCTATCCCCTTAAGATCCCAGATACAGCAATATCAATCCCTGGATATGCTGTTTTTCAGCAAGACAGGCCCTCCAAGAAAGGTGGAGGGTGTGCCATTTACTTAAAGGACACCTTAAAGGGCATGTCATGAGTGTGTCCCATCCTGAGAATGATATACAGGTCCTCGCCACTAAAATATTACTTGGGGCCCACAACAAAATTATGACAGTTGCATCAGTTTACATACCCCCAAAGCTGACTAACAAACGCCTAGACCTCTATTGGACATCACCCACTCTCTAAATCAGAGCTCTGAAACAATCCTGTTTGGGGATTTCAGCGTCAGTTGGTCCTTCCCCAGTGCTAACAAATATAAGGATGCCCTGACAGTGGAAAACTTCTCGCAAATGGTCCAATCACCCACTAGGGTGAACTATAAGACAGGGACCACAACACTCCTGGACTGGGTACTAACAAACCGCCCTGATCACATCACAAAAACTGAAGTACTCCCAGACTCCATAAGTGATCATTCCCTAGTCCTCTGCTCCTGGACTAACAAATTCACAAAGCCCCCTCCAAAAACAATTAATAGCAGGAAACTTATACTGGGTCACCTTGGGCCTCTAAAAATTCTCCTATGAGAACAAGACTGGACACCATTAGACCTAGCCCCCAATGTGGACACTGCCCTAGAGTACTTTATCCACAGTTTTAACACTGCATGTGATAAACATGCCCTCTTCAAGAAACGTAAGATCAAGGGCTTAAACAACCCATGGATTAATATTGATCTCCATGAACAAATGAGGTCCCGGGATCAACTAGACATCGTCCTTATACGCCTGGCACCCAGGCTGATATCCAGGCCTACAAAGCAGCAAGAAATGCCTGTACAAGAGCAATTCAGGCCAAGAAGGTCAACTACTACAGGAACGCGCTAGCCAAAACATGGAAAGACGGCAACCTTACTGAAATTATTGGGAAAGACCCCAAAGTACACCCCACTATGCTCAATTTAAATGGTAATATCACCACGGATCAAATCACTATGGCTAACGCCTTCAGCATGGCCTTCACCGACCCTAGTTGTGTGCTTCTTCCAACTTTCTTTGATTCCTCACTGGACGCGCTAAGGTCCGGCAAAGAAAGTGCAGTGCAGGGGCACCCGCCATTCTACTTTAAAGCCATCTCAGAGGCTTCAACCAAAAAACACGTGCTCAAAGTGCTTGAGAAGTCCGGATCTAGTTGTGACTCTCTGGATCTGAAACTCCTTGCTCTCACTATTGACAAAGTCCTGACCCCACTCTCCAAAATCCTTAACCGGTTCATCATGCTCTCACAAGTCCCCGAAAAATGAAAATCCGTCGTGGCGACACCAATCCACAAAACTGGTGATAAGACAACTACTAGCAACTATCGACCCATCTCCATTCTCCCCCTCTCCAAAGCACTGGAGAGAATACTTGGAGACCAGCTTGCTGATTACCTAGCAAAATACAACATTCAATGGCCTGAGCAGCATGGTTTCGTAAGAGGCACAGCACCACCACCGCTCTCCTCGACCTCACCTCATGTATCCAAAATGCCTTGGACCAGGGACATCTTGTCGGCACCACCTTCATTGACTTGACAAAGGCATTTGATACTGTAAACCACTAGCTACTGATTGAACAACTATCCTGCATAGGACTCTCAACTGACTCTATATGGTGGTTCCATAGCTACCTCAGTGATCGTACCTAACAGGTCAGAATTGGTGATACCCTCTGAACCTCCCTACCGGTCTGATCTGGTGTTCCTCAGGGATCAATTCTGGGTCCCATGCTTTTCAGTATCTTTCTTAACAATATTCCCTCCTCTTGTATGATAGAATACTTCTTTATGCGGATGTTGCAGTTATCTTTACTTCCCACCCCAATCCATCCCATCTTCAGTTCAGCTGCAAACATGCTTTATGGAAGTTGAGAAATGGTTTAAATCCTACAAACTCATCCTCAACTACAAAAAAGCCAAAACTATGATGTTCTATGGTACACACAACAAACATAAAAAAAAGGCCTAGCAATCATAAACAATGATGAGAGAAGCTGGAGCAAGTCCACCTGTTCAACTATTTGGAGGTGACCCTCGACTGCATGCTAGCTTATTCTGAACACATCATTTATATTGCCAAAATAGTGACTACCCAAATAGGGATGCTGTACAGACGTAGAAACTGCCACATGGCTGAAGCCCTAAAGACTGCAATTAGAGCTCAGTTACCTCAATAATTCACTATGGGCTAGTTATTTATGGATCTGCCACTGACACTGCACTTTGATATATTATCATGGGACTTAACAAGGCCTGTCGTCTCCTGACCTCAGCCCCCCCCCCACCTTATGCACACCTGCGATAGCTATGAACAAGCAGATTGGCTACAACTATCTGGCAGACTTTGGTACCAAACTTGCATCATAGCCAAAAAGGCCACTTTGGATCTACTATCCTCAGGGGTTATGACCTTGCTGGCCCATCATGGAAGTTCTCGCCAAACCAGAAGCTCGGAAACGCTTACTTTCTCCGTCCCTGCAGATGCACCTCTCAAGGACAATGCTCTTTCATATCCAGAGCCTCTTCCTGGTACAACTACCTTCCTCCAGGAGTTACTAATAACACATCTCTGGGCACTTTTAAGCGCAATCTTCATCAACACCTCGTCGCCATGGCTTCCTGTGATTGCTGACCCTAAACTAAGCCCTTATCACCTTCTTCTTGCCTTCAATTAACGTCTTCTCCCTCACTCCCACCTTCACTCTCTTCCTTGGGCCCTCCTCTCCACCTCCTGTTTCTGTCACCACCTCCTCTTTTCTCCCACCCCATCCCTTCTCCTCCATACTCTTTCAGCTTCACTGCCTTCCCTTCCTATTCCAAATTATCCTGCCCTTACTCCAGGATTATTCTCCCCATCTCATCTAATTTATTTAAATTTATCCTGTTGTGAATATGTAAATTAGTTTACTGTACCTGACAAAGCCTCTGGCTGCCTAGATTTGTCTTAGTTTGTTTTACGTATACTGCCTCTATGCTGTTTTCTTATCATCTGACGTGAAACCTTTGTAAAAGAGCCTTGGCTCAAAGGCGTTATCCGAAATCTTAAATAAATAAATAAAAACTTTAAATCTAGGAATAAGATGTTATCTAGATTTATCTGGGATGGGAGATAACCTAGAGTGCAACTTACCATACTTCAACTCCCGCAGGACCAAGATGAAGTGAATTTACCCAAACTTAAAAGATATGCTCAGGCCACTCATGTAAGTACAGTCTGTCTCTGGATCTCTGATATGTATAAGGCCCACTGGAAGCCCACTGAGTTTGTCCTTGGTGATCTCCACAAGATTGATAAAATCCTATATACAGACCTTCTGGTGTAGTTACCCTTTCATAGATTTTATAAATATACAGCGGAGATGCTGAAAGTTTGGGATCAAATCTGGGGGGAGTTCACCTGGACAGACTGGTATAAATGGGTAAGTTCTTTGAGCAGAGATTCAAATAATGCATTGAAAAGGGTGGATTCTTTCCTCCATAGATGGCATAGGCTGGGTTGTGCAGTACCTACACCAAATGGTGGATGCTGCAGGTATTCTGCCCTTCCAAGAGTTACAGGACCTATATCAACTTTCTGTATCGAATCACTTTTGATTTCTACAAGTGGGGCATACCTGTTGACTCAAGTCCCCTTCTACCAACAATATTGACAGAAACCATCAGATCTTCTATTGCATCTTGGACACCATCAAATAGGAGGCTTGGGTTTCCATCTGGTGGGTCAACTTTATAGGGCACTGACTTTTTTGGCAACAGATTCCACAGCCTCAGTATTGCAAAGATGGAATGTGAAAATAGAGACTAATTGGGACTTGCAAATTTAGCTGCAGTATACACTCCCTTCATACATATTGACAATGGCACCATGCCTTCGAGAATTTTCTTGTAAATGTTGGACTAGATATTTTAGGATACCTGCAGTTCAAGCTAACTGTATGGGGGAGGAGTGGGAGGCCTACTGGAGATATTGTGGAGACATAAAGGCAGACCATTTTCATATCTTCCGGGATACCCACTTCTCACAACCCATTGGACTCAGATATCACAAGTCTTAGGGATATGCTTTCTGCCCCACATTTGGTCACTCCTTCATTGGCCCTATTATCAATCCCCCCCCGAACACAGCCATATAAGAGGCAGACAGTTTAAATTACTACTAATATTGATGACTGGAGCAAAAAGGTCATTACTAAACTTTGGCTTACCTCTAAACTGCTCAAATTGATTATATGTGAGGGTTTGATAGAGGATAGCTACTAGTTAGAGAAACATTAGTATGCATCTATGAATCAATCAACTGTTTTCACAGAAACATGGCAAAGGTGGATTGTCTATAAACTTGAATCAGATGTCGCATTGTACCTTGGAATTTCCTCGTACTTTTCACTAGGTGTAAGATATGTATTATTTGTGGTCTTATGTTCTACCTTTATGCAGTTTCTGTTTAGTTATTTGCTGAATGTGTCTGGAGGATTTGACCTTCCTGGTCCTCCTATTAATCTTTTCCACAAGCTATTGTATTTTCATCAAGATGCCTAAGATGCTGTTTTTGTTCATTTTAATGTTTGCTCTGTTTTAACATGAAAAGTCTAATAAAAATCTGATTATACAAAAAGTAACCATTTATAAGTGGTTCTGAATGGTACAAACAACAGCAACCTACATCAAATCCACAGTAGTAATCCAGTGGGTTATAATCAGGACCCCCGGTGCTCTGCAGCAGCATTTTCTGATTTCTACGGCAGGGCTACTAGGATTCTGTGACAGCATTTTCTGATTTTTGAGGCATGATGTATTAATTTCTGTGGCAGAATGTAGTCTTGTATTGGCTAAAATATGATGTCATGTCATTGATGACATCACATGCCAAGCATAGAGGAGGGGCTTCTGGATAAACAAGATAGGTAAGGGAGCCTGACACTATGGAAAAACTGTATATCTGAATAAAAAATTCACCAAAGCAATGAATTCTGCAGCATTATATATATTCTGAGGCACAATGAAAATTCTGCAACCACGGAATCGCAGAATCCCAGAGGCCTTAGTTATAATTGTAGAAAAACAAGACAGTTAGTCTAATGTGGGATAGAAGTAACATAAATTGGAGTAAAGTTAAAAGGAGCTTATAAGGGATGTATTTTTTTTTTTTTTTGAGTATTGTGTTTATCCTCCGTGGCCTGCCAATGATATCCATCCTCCCTTCTAGCCTGGAAGTCACCTCTCCCCCTCCGGACCCTGAGCCCTGATTAAGTGGCCATTATGGGCAGTCCGGGGGGGCGGTGTACCGCCAAACAGGCAGGGACTTCACAGAGTCGGCAGCCATTGTTTTCTGTGTCCCCTATCCCTCGCAGCCATGAATGCAAGTATGCGTCATGTCACCGCGCTACTTGTCTCCTGTGGTCTGGTGTTGCTCCCCATCAGCCACCGGGGCAGCCAAGGAGTGGGATGACATGCCCACCCACCCCAGGAGAGGAGAGCTGTAGCCGAATGCTCAATCCTCTCCCTCCCCTGCTGACCCCCAGCAGCCTGAGCTCACTTCCCGAACCCGGGTCACTGGTGTGGCGCGAGGTGTGGCATCCAGCACCTCAACCCTCAGCATCACTGGGCCAGCTAATATTTCATTTTTTACTCAGCTTTATTCAGATAAAGTTGATTGCAGTACAGCACAGCATCCTCAAAGATATGGAAAAAGATTCTGATAACAGAGTACAGACATATAATACTACTAATAATAATATTAATGTGTCATATTTTAAGTTTGAATATACTGTGTTCGGTGGCCAGTGCTGGTTTGTGCAGCAGCTTGCATTTGCATAGGAAATAAATAGGTGAAACACCCAAAGAAAGGTAGAAATACAAGGGATTAAGGGGGAAATCCAATACCACACTATCTAGGATCAGGTTACAAAGAGGAAAAGCAAGTAAAAGACTTCTTAAAAGCTTAATGGGGAGGCAAGTTAATATGTAACTAAGATATAGCAACAAGGTGTAATCCGGACAAAGAGGGAAATCAAGAAACACCCTATCTGGGATAAGGGAATAAATAATATATTTTAGGTAACAGAGGAAGTAGATTTGGGAATGATGAGAGTGGTGTAGTGCAGTGGCTGTGGAGCAGCAGTCTTCAGGGAAACCTTCAGGAGACCGAGGTGCTTTTCCATCTGCATACAACTCACTGGGCTGAGGGGGGAGTCTCTAGACTCCAGGGTGAGTTGGCTAGGATTTGTGGAGCCTATTCCCCATCCAGGGACCACCAAATCCACCGTTGTTCCCTCACAGGGTGCCTGGAATGAGGGCTGCTGGTGGGCTCTGGGAGGGTGGGAGTAACATAGAAATGTAGAATTTGATGGCAGATAAGGACCACTTGGCCCACCCAGTCTGCACATTTTCCTACCTAATGGATAAGTTGCAGATCCTAGCTAACCAAAAGCCTTCTTCTTCCAACCTCCACGCTCGAGAATTGCCTTATGTCTGTCCCATGCATTCTTGAATTCCACCAGTGTTTTTGACTCCTCAACCTCCTCAGGAAGGCAGTTCCATGCATCCACAACCCTCTCCATGAAAAAATACTTCCTCACAATACCCCTGAGCCATCCCCCCTCTAGCTTCATATTGTGCCCTCTTGTTCTTGCACACCTCTTTTTCTGAAAGATGCTTCCTCTTGGACTTTGTTGATTCCCTTGAGGTATTTGAAAGTTTCAGTCATGTCCCCCCTCTCCCTCCTCTCCTTGAGGCTATACATATTAAGATCCTTAAGTCTCTTTTGATATGTCTTCAGGTACAGACCCTGCACCATTTTAGTTGCTCTCCTCTGGACTGCCTCCATCCTGTCTATATCTTTATGGAGATTGGGTCTCCTGAACTTCACGCAGTACTCCAGATGGGGTCTCACCAGCTGTCTGTACAGAGAGATAACAACTTCCTGTTTTCTACTGGTGATGCCTCTCCCTATGCATCCCAGTATCCCACCAGTCCTACTTACTGCCCTCTCACATTGCTTGCTCACCTTTAGGTCATCTGATATGACTACTCCAGGTCCCTTTCCATTTTTGTTGTTGTTAGTATCTCACCCCCAATTGTGTACTCTTCCCCTGAGTTTTTGTTTCCCAGGTGCAATACTTTGCATTTCTTAGCATTGAATCTAAGCTGCCATACTTTTGACCATTCCTCCAACCTTGCCAAGTCCCTTCTCATCCTTTCCACCCCTTGTGTATCAACTCTGTTGCAGATCTTTGTGTCGTCTGCAAAGAGACATACTTTTCCTTCCAGTCCCTCTGCAATGTCGCTTATAAAGACACTAAAGAGCACCAGTCCTAGTACTGAACCCTGTGGTACCCCTCTAGTAACCCCCCTTTCTTCAGAGTGGACTCTGTTTACTATTACCCTCTGTGTCCTGTTCTCCAGTCAATTTTTTACCCAGGCTACCATCTTGGGACCCACTCCCAGGCTGGCCAACTTGTATATTAATCATTTGTGTGGGACTGTGTCAAATGCCTTGCTAAGGTCTAGGTAGGCCATGTCCACAGCCCTTCCCTGATCTACTACTTTGATCACCCAGTCAAAGAAATCTATTAGATTCATCTGACATGACCTTTCCACTGTGAATCCATGCTGCCTTGGGTCCTGTGCTCCTCTGGCCTCTGGGTACTCAACAATTCTTTCCTTCAGAAGTGATTCCATCATTTTCCCAATCACTGAGGTTAAACTAACAGGTCTGTAGTTTCCTGCTTCTGTCCTTCTCCCACTTTTGTGAAGTGGAATCACATCTGCCCTCCTCCAGTCTTCAGGTACCACTCCATCCTCCCATGATTTATTAACGCGGGTAGTCAGTGGTGTCACTAATTCTACCCTTAGGAATATATTCCTCAGCTGGTGCCACTGAAGAACTGTTTTGCCACCCTGGCAGGATGGGACTGCCAAGATGAGGCACCCATTGTAGTGGCAAGGGAGGATGTGGGGATTCTTCAGAGCACAGACCCCAAACTATGAAGAAGAGGACTCCAGAGAAAGAGAACTCATTCATCAGAGGGTAGTGTTGGGAATACTATGGAAGGGCAGGAAGGAAGAGAGGTGCCTACCCAGTGCTTCAACATAGAGGGATGGGGAGTGGGTCCTTTAGATCAGTAAGACTGTGGGGTAGGAGGGGGAACTAGATGTCATCGCCCATCTGGTGACAAATAACCTGGCACAGGAACATAGCTGGATGGTGCAGGATAGATATAGGGAGCTGGGGAGAGGCCTGAAGCAGGCATCATGCATGGTTGTCTTTGCTGAGGTGCTACCTGTGCGAGGTTGGGGGGATGAGTGGACACACCACATGACTGGTTTAAGGCACGGTGTACTGAGGAAGGGTTTGGCTTCATTGGGGACTGTGGTCCTACCAGGAGGGATGAAGGCCTGTACAAAGGCAATGGGCTCCATCCATCCAGGAGAGGAATAGCAGTCCTGGGTGAAACGTTTAAATGCTGCTTAGATGGGCATTTAAACTAGCCAAGGTTTGAGGCATAAAGAAAAGAGGGAGGCAATGTATTCCCCCCAGATAATGGAGTAGCAGAGAAGAAAAGACAGAGGATAATAAATTCCCCAGGGGTAGTGTGCAGTAGGGGCAAGGGGGAAGGGATGTGTGAGTTGAGAGGTGGAACTAAGGCTGGGAAAATTACTAGGAAGGGTGGGCAGAGGGAGGAAAAAGGAGAAGTACAGTACCAGTGAAAAGGGAAGAGTGAAGGATCGACTCGGGAAAGGAGGGCAAAGTAGGGGCAGGGAGGGATGGATGGAGTGGAGAGCCATGTGCACCAATGCAAGGATCCTAGGAAGCAAAATTCCTCTCCTTGAGGCTATCATTATGGAGGTGGACCTGGATCTGGTGGACATAAAAGAAGTATGGTGCACCAGTAACCACAGCTGGAAGGTGACCATACTGGGTTATGATATGTTTTGTCAGGATAGGGCAGGGAGGAAGAGGGGTTGTTTTATATGTAAAGGACAGTATACTGGTCACTCATGAAAATGGGTCATTGGTCCATGGTCTTACCACTTTAAATAAACAAAACAAGCAAACAAAACAAACAAGTATAAAGGCCATGGAAATACAAGGACATAGCAAGGAAATGGAAGGGCTAGAAGTTCTTTAAGCTGGCTTAGAATCAGGGTCTGGGACCTATATACATGTGGGGGTGGTTTACAGGCCATCAACCCTGAGGGAGAACTGGGCATAGTTTTTGGGGAAGCCATAGGCAAAATGGCAAGCAAAGGGGAAGTAGTAATCATGGACTTTAATCTGTTGGATGATTGACTGGAACATCCTGGCTGCAGCTGTGACTAGGAGCAGGGTCTTCTTAGACTCCCTGCAAGGGGCATTTCTCAGGCAGCTGGTTACAAATCCCACTAGAGATGGAGCATGGCTGGATCTGGTACTTACAAACACTGACAGCATTGCAGAATTCACAGTGGTGGCCTCCTGGATTCAGGCAATCATTGCACACTGTGGTTTGCCATATGGATTGGACAGGGCAAAAAACACACTAGGATGATAATCCTGGACTTCAGAAGAGCAGATTTTAGAGAAATGGGAGACTGCCTTAAGAAATACCTTGAAGGGGGTATAGCTGGGGGGTGAAGGCACAATGGAATAGAATAGAATAAAGGAGGGAATAACTGAGGTAATGACAAGATGTTTAAAGTTAATAAGCAATGGTAAGAGGAGAAAGAGGCCACTGTGGTTCTCAAAGGAGGTGGCTAAAGTGGTAAGGAGAAAAAAAAACAGATTTGAGAAAGTGCAAGGAGAATGAAACTGAGGCAGACAGGGAGTTATATCTAGAGAAACAAAGGGAAGCTGGAAGAAGGGTAAGGACAACAAAGGATTAAACTGAGGAAAGGATCACCCAAGAGGTCAAAAATAGGGATAAGACATTCTTCAGGTACATGAGCAAAAAGAGGACTATAAGGGGTGGTATACTGAAGATCAGGTAACCAGCAGGGGGGATTGTGCAGCTGAAGACCAAGAAAAAGCTACAATTTTAAGTGAATACTTCTGCTCAGTAGTCACAGTGGATAGGGGAGGGGCCAATATGCATTAACATGCAACGGGGTGAGGGGGGGATTTACACAAGTCCACTTACAGAACAGAGTGCGCCATGGGTTAGGAGCCTTAAAAAACTCAGCAGGAGTGTTCCTTTAGTTTAGGTGGGGAGGGCAGTGTGGTCAGTGACTTGCCTAATTATGGCTGGGTGGCGGAACTCCGCAGATATTATTCAATCATCTTTAAAAGAGCACTGTGGAAGCACGTGACCACACCGCTGTTCAGTGTGCTTCCACAGTACTCTGGCTAATGTCCACTCATTCGCGGGCTGCATAAACAAGCCCCCTTCACTGGGTAATAGTTTACTTCCACAACCGCGGAAATGATGGGCGCTGTACCCAAGATGGTGGTGCTGACTCAAACTGTGCATGCACGAGTATCGCGCATGTGCAGTTCTGTCAGCACCGCCATCTTGGGCATGGCGCACTCCAGCACTCGTAACAGCTCTGATCATTCGTATTGACTCTGACCTGAACTTGTTTTTGGAAAATGCAGCGTTCAACAGGAGTTTCAGTGCACAGTCACCAGTAACCTCTGGCTACAGTCTGAAGCTGGGAGAGAAATTGCAACAAAGCAGCCGTAAAGGAAAGAATCTCTGTGAAAGAATATGACTGAATCGTAAAACTCTGAGAAACAGTGAAGATGTAAATATATTTAAAGGTAAACAGCATGGACAATATATGCTGGCTTTAGACTGAGCACAGATTATTTATTTTGGGCCTAATTGATCGATGATGCCAGGGCAGGAACAATCACTGTGGGTATCTTTTTATATATTTTTTTCTGTGTGTGAATTTTAGTGCTTGTGAAAAATGCTGGATTGACAGCACTGGAACCTAAAATCCTCTACTATGAGCATTTTGAGCTTACGTTTAGGTAGTGCTGTGATTCTGTGGGTGAAAAGGTTGGAATAAGTAATGACTCTTTTACCAGTGCTGTTGTGCTGGTATAGTGGACTTATGTTCTGTGGTCCTCAGTCAACCAGCTTACTAGATTTTTACTAGCCATTTCATAATTCATATTAGTCACTGGTCACCGATAAAGTTCCAGTGTTTTGCTATATTCCATGTAGTATTATCAAGGGATAGTGGTCCTGTTAAATAATAAGGTACTGTATACATGATCTATGCTGTAGCAGATAATGGAAGCTCTCTTAAATACTGTAACATACAATTCTTTGCCTTTACAGAATATTGCAACCTCAGTTGCTATACTTAATAGGTGTCACAACCTATCTATACACAGGAGGCAGTCTGCAACAGGTTGCCAAGTTTCTCACCCTTCAGCACCTGTAAGGGTACCTCGGTAGCTGCAACCACTCAGAAGTGATTCTCTTACCTCAGGACTTTCTTGTTCTGAATCCCACTAGAGCCACTGCCCACACAATACAGTGCTCCTTTGGCTAAAGGCAAATAGCCTTCCCCTGTCACTCATTCCTGAGAAAACACTTTAGTTCTAGAATATGGTAACTGAAGCCATCTTCTCCCTCTTCAGAGACAAATCATGGATTTGTCAATAATAGCAGTTATCGATTCCCCAAAAGATTTAGTCACAAGTCAGAAAGGCATGAAGTATATAAAAATAATAGTTACTACTTCATAATATTTACACAGTCTACAAGATACAACAGTACACAATACTATAGGAATTGTACGGTTACTACAGAAATTAAAAAGAAATGGATTTTACACCTCAGAAGAAACAAATAGAAAAAGCTGCCTATAGTTTCTTAAAACTAACAGCGTAGAAAGAATCCTACCACACAGGATAACTTTAGTGAGCTATGTCAGACTCCAACACTTAGATGGTGCAAGTATGAAGCCCCAACACAGACTGATTTGCTACAGCCAGGCATATAACTCAAAAACCTTCAGCTGCCAGCACCCCATGCTGCATCATCAAATATGTCACCACTCTGGCATCATGGATTTGACACTTTATTTGTTTCCAGGAGGTACCACCTCTTTGGAAAGCTGGCCTAAACTGAGAACTTGAATTTTGTGGACTCAGGCTGCCTCTCCTTATTCTGAGCCACATCTACCTCTGCAGAGAGTCCCTACATGGCTAGGGCAGTCTCCTGACATGAAAGACCTTGAGCTTTTTTGAAGTTTCCTCATTAACTGACCAGGGGGTCTCATCATATAAAGAAAAAAGGGACTGTAATTACCTACCAGGGTCAGCTTGTCTGCCTCTTGCAACAATTTTAATCTCATTTTCTTAGCTCATCTAGGCCCCTTTAGCTGATTAGATTTTATTGCTATCCATACAGATAGAGTCAAATAAAAAAGTACAACATTAGAAAGCAAGTTGCTACAATAGACATTCAACTTAATTTAAACAGGAAAAAAATTATGCAAGCTAGATACTTTTCAAATAAATAAATAGGTCAATAACATCCACAAGACTCCACAAGAAGACAAAAAATGTCTACAACATGGGAACCAGTTTCTTTCAAAATATTTGTCCTTTTTTATGGCTGCATAGCAAGAGACATGCATGACGTAGTGCAATTACATTGAAAAGGGGGCACTGATAGCATGTGACTGCACATCTGTCTCCTTCCACAGAGTGGAGTTGAAGCACATCTCTCCACATCATCTCCAGTCAGTACAGCGCAATTGTTTTCTCCCCCCTGCCTTCTGCACTATTTCAGTGTGCTTCTTTCTCTCTCACCCCCCTCCACACTATTGTCTTGCTCCTGACCTGACACAGATGCCTGCCCTGGAACAAAGTCTGTGCATCAGTGATGCTGAGCTCCATTCCCTGCTTCTTCTTTTTGGGAATCGATTCAATATTGTACTTACATTTGTCAGTAAATCTTTTCTTTCAGTGTGTCAAACGCTGCCCCATTCATGCTCAGTGTCTGGCTAAGCAATCTGGTGAAACAGTGCTGTAAGCATATCATAGGGAGTGCTAATTAGCATAACTGTCTCTATGGAGACAGTTGCTGTCTGGTGTGAACTCAGGATGGTTGCCAAAATTGCTGTAAACTAGAGTGGAATATTTGTTTTGAGATTAAAGGTCAGAGTGCTGAGATTCCAGACGAGAGTAGGGGTTCTCAGAATATTTATATGTGTACTTCCATATTACCATATTCATTTGAACCTTTTCTGCTGTGTTCTCAGTCATCTTTGTTTCATCGCTATCAAACACAGTGGGCAGGGGGTTCAAATGAATATGGCAATATGGAAGTACACACACAAATATTCTGAGAAGCCTCGCTCTCGTCTGGCATCTCAGTACACTGACCTTACCTCTCAAAGCAAATGTTCCACTCTGAGAAAGTGGCAGGCACACTTCATTTGATTAAAAAGCTCACAACTATTCTGGCAACCTTCCTGAGTTTACACCCAGCAGCAACTATCTCCATAGAGACAATTATGCTAATTAGTACCTCATATGATACGCTGTCAGTGCTGTTTCACCAGACGGCTTAGCCAGACACTGAATGTGAAAGAGAAAGCATCTAACATGCTGAAAGACAAGATATATTGACAAATGTGAGTACAATGTAGAATCAGTTCTCAGACTGGTTGCACTACTGCCAGATAGCCAGAAACACAGAAAAATGGCACAAAACACACAAACCATAAAACACATTTGCCAGTGATCTTTAAAACATACTTAAACTGTTGGCGAAGAAAGCTGATAAAGGTTGTTTGAAACTGAATGATGATATAACCTTATTTGTAAAGCAGACTATTTTCCATGAATCATTTGCAAATACTTTGAGCATCAGTGGACTCCTTCATAACTTTAATGTAGGTGCATTGCTATGTGTTGAAATGGATACACAATTCCTCAAAAATAAATTATGTATATACTGTATGGCTCTTGAAGTTCAGAACCATGTGCAGCAAAACTATCCTGACTGAATTCACTGATTACTGATGGTCGCTCCTGCTGTCAAGTACCCCCCACCTCCCAGTTCTTCCCTCCATGTCCTAGTCCAGTTCCTCAAATTTCCTGAAATAAAGAAAGCTGTCCATCTTCTGTCTCTTGAACCCTACCCCTACCCCAACCCCACATTCAGCACCCCCCACACACACCTCACTTACCTAGATTCAGTTCAGTGATGTGCATCAAGTCTCTGACCTAAAACACGTCCTCCTCCTGGAACCACGACTGCAAACTGAGGAAATAATCCAATCCACACATTACTTCTATATTCCCTATCAGGTTACTGCATTAGCAGCCATTTTGGCTCTTACCCTAGTTTGTTTCAAATAGGGGTGGTTCAGATTCCATTGTGAGTGGACAAATCACATTGTACATTCTTCTGATGACAATTAGATGTTTTCAGGTGTAACATTAGCAACTGCAAAGCAATTTCAGTCATGTTCTGATTTACCTACATTGTTTCTTATTGCCTTGTCAGATATACCTTGCCTCTATATACTGTATACTGTAAAAAACATCTGAGGAAAGAACTTTAAAAAGAGGGCAAGACCATGATAAACAAAGAAAGCAGGGCAGCTACAAGATATTGATCCATGGCAGACACAAAGTAGTAAAAGGAAATGTTTTGAAATCCATAGTAGGCAGTCCACCCTGTGCAGATCGAGAGTCAATGATCAAGGAGAAAAAGAGAAAATTATAGGTTATTTGCAAAAATACATAAGTAGCAACCTTAGCAATGGATAGAGGTATATGCAATTCATAGAATTAACTTTGTGAATTAATTTGTGAAGGTCTGATACTTTGCAAAGTTAATTTGCATAGTAAGGGGACATTTTATAAAGTGGGGCCCACTTCACAAACTTGTGAATTGAGAAATTTGCCAGCAAAGTTCTTATGGCCTTGGGTAAAGTCAACATGCAAAGAGCCACTATGAAGCTAAAATTAAATAACACGTCATGTAACTGCAGAGATTGCAGGTGACATGGTACTGGAAACTGCATGTAAACCATGTAGAGGCTGTTTTCAGTGCAGTCCTAGATTGGGAGTACAGAAGATACTGTAAGTCTATCCCTAGTGGTGTCTCTCCAGTCACTTGGATAAATCACTGTAAAGTGCTTTGTTTGGCTTAAATTGATCACAGACATGATCTGTTGTTGATTGTGCATCTAGTGTGTTGTATTTAGTGGAATTTTATTTTAATATAAACTTCAAAAAAGTTTTTTTTTTGTCTTATTTTTGAATCAGCACAGCTGAGCTCTGTTGAGGGAGATGCTGTCTGACTGCACTGACTAGTCTGCCAATGCAGGATGTTTATCTGCAGTTTCAGTTTGTATTATTCATCATTATTTTTCTCAGCAGGATTTCAGTGTTCATGTGACAAGGCTCTGCCAAGCTTACTGAGTTGACTTAATTGTTATAAATGATAATGACTTGAGTGTGTTAAAGTCAAGTCATTTTTTCTGTTTCCATATTAAAGCAGCAGTACATGATAGAGGTGACAATTTTGAATTGTACCTTTTTATTCTATTTTAGTTTGCCCCTCATCTCCATACATGTATGATACCCTTCTTTTGCAATTTTGACTCTGCTTTAGCACTTATGTTCACATTTGAAAATAATAACTGGTGCAAAGGAGTGCTCCTTTTAATATAGCTTGGACCAGGTTTTTATTAGTATTCACAGCTGTTTTTGTACACCTGTTGTCTCATAAGGTTAGGGAGCAGTGTTCACTGCATGCTAGTTCATTATAGTCACATGAAAAGTGATTTTAAACAATGCGTGTTCAAAAACAGCACAGAATACCGATGAAAACCTGATCTGCGCCATATTAAAAGGAGTGCTCCTTTAATTATTTCAACTGTAAAAAATGTGGTAAAGTAGACTCAAAGCATGAAAAAAAAAAGGGTATCATACAAGTCAGGAGGTATGAAGCAATCTAAACTAAATAAAAAAGTTCTGCTCAGAATTTTTAATGCTATCATGCACTGCCACTTTACATTTTTTAGAATGCATTTGTTCTGAAAGTGATAGTGCTCTGACATGCAGCTGCTGAAAGCTAACTTGTGGTCACTGGGTTATAAAAATGTTGATATTTTTATTACTAGTTCAATAAGTTCTTTTTCATTCCTTTTGGTTTGATCAGTAATACTGATCTCTCAAGGGAAGTGTTGTGTGCTGCTCTGACTTCAATCTACCTGAACTTTTTGGATTAGTTTATAAATATTTGTTGTATTTATATGTGTGCATTTTTCTGTTTGGCTTTCTTTTCTCTTTATTTCTGGTGTATTTTTGTGAGTCAGTCAGATTTATATATCTGCTCTATAGCTGGAGTGACCTAACTGTGCGAATTTCAAACACATGGCTGTGAGCGCATCTGCATGACTTATATTAAAATGAGTGGGCTTAGTAGGTGGTCTGCTAAACAGAAAGGTGCAGCGCAGATGGCAAAGATGGCAGCAACTTCACTGGGGCAAAAGGGTGGTGCTGCAGGTAAAAATGATTAAGTCTGCAGCAGCATGCTGTCTGTGCAAACTAACTAGTTGTAGCTGTATGAGTTCATTTAGTACTTGTGTTATAGTTAAGTCTTACAGTTACACCCTATCTGGGTGTAGCTGCATGAGTTAATTTAGTACTTGTGTTACAGTTGGGTCTTACAGCTGTATCTTATCTAGGAGAGCACAACAAGGTAGTTTTTATCCCTGTTTCCTGTGCTATAACTGAGCCTAACAGTTGCACCCTATCCAGGTGAGCACTGCGAGTTGACTTAGTATTTTGTTAACAGTGAACCTTCTGTTAGAAAAACACATCAGCTAGGTATAGCCTCAGTCAATGGCTTGTATAGGGATGGGGTTCAGAGGGGAGACAGTCAGTTGTTGTAACAGTGGGGTGCTATTCTCTATGGGTATGCTCTGGAGGAGGGAGCACTGCCCCATCTGCAGGACCATGGCAGAGCTCCAGGCTCAGCTGGTGACAGCAAGAGTAGAAATATCTCCAGCTCAGCTGGAGCCCCCCCAACATCCCCACTCCCCCAGAGACACACTTATCCAGGGGGATAGAGAGTAATGTGGAGTGGAAGAGGGAAGTGGGAAGGTGTAGCCATAAGGATGTTGACTAGCCCTAGAGAGGGAGATGGAAGAGAGGTTGAATGGGATGGGGATGGTCTAGTGCCTTCTTGGTGCATCAGCCATCAAGGATTCAAACAGGTTATGGAAAATGGCAGAGAGTGAGCAGAGGGAGCTTGGGGTGCTGGTACAACTGCATATCAATGATCTGGTGAACCAGTCAATAGCAATGGTGAAGTAGAACTTCTGTAGACTAGGGCCAGATTGGTGGAAAACTCAGCTCCCCTGGCTTTTTCCAAAGACCCCCTCCCCCCCCCGTATGGGGCAGGGAGAGAAAGCAAGATAGGATAAGGAGTGATGTAACTGAGAAGTTTAACAGGTGGCTTAAGGGATGGTGTCAGGAGAAGGGGTACCACTTTTGGGGGGATTGGTGGGCCTTCTGGGATAGGAGACTCTGCAAGGGTGATGGATTTCACCTGACAAGAGAGGGGGACCTGTGTGCTGGAGCAGAAGTTCAACATCTGTATCTGACATTTAAACTGACTGTGAGGGAGGCTGAAACTTAGGGAACCGTGGTGGCAGGTGAGAGGAAGGTGATCCTAGTTAGTACCCCCCACATCTGGAGGCTGGTAGCAACACAGCAGGAGCAAAGGGGGATGTAACTCCAACTAGACTAGATGAGGAGACATTAGAGAGGGGTAATGCAAAGTGTTCAAACACTAAAAAAAACACGCAGACAAGGAAAGTGCAGCAGTAGTAGCAAGGAAGGATCAGGGGTTCAGACGGAAGGGGGTATGCCTTAATGCTAGAAGCTTGCGTAACAAAATCAGCAAGCTCCAGGTGCTGATGGTGGACACTGAGGTGGACCTACTGGCCATCACAGAAATGAGGGCTTCAGAAAATAATGACTGGGACCTGATGGTCCCTGGGTACTCATTGTTTAGGAGTGATAGAGGAA
Source organism: Neoceratodus forsteri (assembly GCA_016271365.2). Classification (NCBI taxonomy): domain Eukaryota; kingdom Metazoa; phylum Chordata; order Ceratodontiformes; family Ceratodontidae; genus Neoceratodus; species Neoceratodus forsteri. The sequence continues at coordinate 1,385,356,781 of CM028131.1, read as the reverse complement.
CAGGTGGAGGGGGGAGGAGAGCATTGAGGTGGCAGAAGATGGGTGCATCCAGGGTAGTAATGGAGAGACTGAGTTGCTGTGGATGTGACTTATGGCAACCTCAGGCAAGAAACTGCACTTGGGGGTGATTTATAGCCCTCTGGGGCAGGGGCAGAGAAGATGACAGAGAGCTCAGGGAAGAACTTGAAAGAGGGATGGCAAAGGGAGAAGTAGCACTGTTGGGTGATCTGAGCCTGCCAGACATCGATTGAGATATTCCAGTGGCCAGGAGCATCAGAAGTCAAGCCTTGTTGGATGCCTTCCGGGACTGTATGCTAGTACAGCTAGTTAAGGAACCCACCAGGTAGACGGCAATTCTCGATGAGGTGCTCACCAATTCAGAGGTGGTTGGAGCTGTGAGAATAGGGGAGCCACTGGGTAACAGTGACCATAACTCCTTTGATTTGAACTTGCTCTTGGGTCCAGAAAACTCCAATCAAGAACTGAAGTCCTGGATTTCAGCAGGGCAGACTTCAACAGGCTGAGGGAGCTGGCCAAGGAAAAGTTAGTTGAAGTGGACAACATGGGGTGGTGGAAGAGAAATGGGGGCAATTAAGGGAGCCATTCTCGAGGCATCTGAGTTATGCATGAGTACTGTAACCAAAAAGAACAGGTTTAAGAGACCATTTTAGTTCTCAACAAGAGTCCAGGAAATGGTGAGAGTAAAGAAAAAGGTGTTCTACAAGTATAAAGAGAAGCAGTGGGAGGAAGAATAGGGAGAATACATAGCGAAAAATAGGGAGGCAAAGAGAGCAGTTAGGGAGGCAAAAGCAGACACAGGGCTGCATATTGAGGTGCGGACAAAGAGTGGGAAAAACATTCTTCCAATAAATTAAGGAAAAAAGGAAGAAAGAATGGGGGAAGGGGGAATTGTAAGGGTAGAGGGATAGAGAAGCCTGGCAAAGGGCTGCCATCCTCAATGATTACTTTAGCTCAGTTTTCATTAAAGAGAACAGTGAAACCTTGACAGAGAGTGGCATCAAAGCAGCCACCAACAGGGTCCTGGAGATGAGGCAGCCAATATTTGCAAGTGAAAGAATTCAGAAAGGGCTGGCAGCACTAAAAACAGACAAAGCCCTGGGTCCAGATGGGTTGCATCTGAGGTTACTCAGGGAGATGGCAGCAGAACTGGCTGAACTCCTGTTAGGTCTGTTCAACAGTTCTCTAAGGAGGGGTGTAGTTTTGAAGGATTGAGGGCGGCAGACATAGTTCCATTCTATAAGGTGGGAGACAAGAAGCATGCAGGGAACTACAGACCTGTCAGTCTTACCTCTACTGTAAGGAAGCTGATGGAGTCACTGGTCAAAGTGGACTACTTTTGACAGCAACAGGCTCCAGGATAGTAAACAGAACAGATTTGTGGCATGGAGGTCTTGTCAGACTAACCTGATAGTTTTCTTTTACTGGGTGATGAGGGAATTAGATTGTGGCCATGCTCTGGATTTGATCTACTTTAACTTCAGCAAAGCTTTTAATTTGGTGCTTCAGTCACTTGCTGAAGAAGATGTAGGATCTCAGTGCAACTAAGGTCATAGTAAATGCGGTAGGTAACTGGATGAAGGGGAGGCAGCAGAGGGTTGTAGTCAACAGAGTCAAGTCAGAAGAGAGGGAGGTCATGAGCAGGATACCACAGGGATCTGTTCTGGTACCTGTCCTCTTTAATATTTTCATTAGAGAATTTGGTGAGGGTGTCTGGGGCATGCTGTGTCTCTCCACAGATGACACTAAGCTTTGTGGGATGGTGGCTAGCGATGAGGGAATCTGGGAACTGCAGAGTCATGTACAAAAGCTAGAGGGGTGTTCTAAGGTTTGGCAGTTCAAATTCAATGCCAGAAAGTGCAAGGTAATGCACCTAGGGAAAACCCCAGAACAGAGCACTGGATGGGTGGGGTGAGACTTAGCACTACGGCCAAGAAACAGAATCTTGGAGTTATCATCAGTGACTTTCTGTGGAGCCATGAAACAGTCTGCCTGCTGAAGTGGTGGGTGCTAAAACTGTGGGTGGGTTCAAGCACAGTTGGGATAGAATGAAGGGTATAGTGGTTGCTCAGGACAGCAGAAGCTGGGATGGGAATGGAGGGAAAGATATGGTGGGATAAGACCCTGGAGTGACAGTAGGTTCCGTAGCTAACTAGGAAACTCGGGCAGACTGGATGGACTGTAGTTCTTTCTCTGCTGTAATTGTCTATGTTTCTATGTTTCTGTGTCTTGGGGTGTAAGTTACAGTAGTTGTACAGCAGTAGGTGGCTGTGATGACATTAGTGTGGCAAAGTTTTTTCAGCTACAGTTGTGGCATCCATAGTGGTTGGGGGAGGATGCAGCAAGAAGAGCAGTACACAAGGTGTCAAAATGATAGAAGTGATTAAGGTGGAAGAGAGTGTGGGTGTTACTGTGGTTGCTAGCACTGACCCTGTTTGCAAGAGTCATGGGATGCTGATGAGCGTGTCCATGTAGTAGGTTTGGTACATGAGTTGGAAGAGGCAGATGAGTAGTCAGAAATTAAAAATGTGGGCGATAAGGATGGAGAATTGGATGATACAGATATGGAGGAAGACAAGGGCAGTGTCAGTGATGATGATGATGATATGGATCTTCTGTGGAAATCAGAAATAAAAAGAGGAGGGGTGGCACTGATGAGGGATGGCACTATTTCAGAGACCTGTACTATCTAAGACAAACCCTAAAGTCCTCCCTAATCCTACACCTCGCTGAACTCCTGGTGTTGAGCACAGCACACGAGTGCCTCAAAAAGCAAGCAGAAGTTTGCAAAGCACCACACAAATCCTCACTGCTCCAATCACTGTCACTCCATTTCCTTCCTTGCCCCATGTAAAAGCAAGGGCCTCCGAATCCCTAGTTTGGAATTTCTATGTACTTGATCCAGAGGGTGAGACAGAGGCAATACGTCATCATTGTCAAGCTCATGTCAGCAGGAGAAAAAAGGGCAGTCATGTAGGCACCTATGGACAACACGCACACTTAAAGTCATTGCTTTTTGAACACTGTACTCAACATCAGAAGTTAGCTGGTACAGGTGCAGGGGGATCATTATTACCTAACGCAGGTCTAAGTCTTGAAATTTCCCAGGAGGAGGATGAGGCTCAGGAGGTTAAGGATGACTATATAGAGGAACCAAAATTGTGGGGGCTTCTTTTAGTGGGTAAACCGGTATCAGCAAGTTGAAAAGAACCACCCCCTGAACAGTAAAACAATTACACCAGTGAAGAAGACCCCGAAGATCACTGATTTTCTCTAAACACCAAGCGTGTAGCTGTAGGAGCCAAATGTTACCCCACTGACACTGCAGCCATGAGTCCAGTGGTTTATTAACCCTTCCCCAAGAAAGGTACGGCTTACAATACCAAGCATGTTTGAGTGACATGCAAAATATCTGCCCAATCATGTCACTGCACATGAGCTGAATGCAACAACTACTAAATGCTTGCAACGGATCTTCTACCATACTCTTTTGTTGCGAATGAGGGGTTTTGGCAGTTGATGGCCCATGCTGTCCCAAATGGCAGATTAAACATCAACATCTTGCTCACTGCATGCCATTCCACAACTGTATGGGACAGCATCACATGCATTAATCCATGCCCTGTGGCATTCTTCATTCACATACATACACCTTAGCATGGATGCATGGACTAGTGGGCAAACAGCTGGTAGCTCCTATATGTGTATTACAGCCCACTGGGCACTGATGTGCTTGCAGTAGTATTTCACTCAGGGTCAGGGAGCAAGTGCACTAAGCCAATTGCAGTGGTAGCAACCCTTTTGGGTATTTATGTGATGAAGGTGAGTCTGAAAGACCACCTATCACATAAAACGACCACAAAAGAGCCTGTGGTCAAAGAGCGCCTGATATTGTACCCTGACTGTCACAAATAGTGACGGTTGCTACAATACTTTAAATCTGCGCCACACAAACTTTTTATGTGTGGGCTATGCCCCTGTTCTTACCCCAAAGTAAAATAATCAACTCCAAGGGGGGCAGACTGAGGGCAGGTTATAAAATTAAAACAAAAAAAAATTCTCCTGTAGCCAGACCTGAACCTGGGTCTGCTAGCATTGCAAGCAGTAGTGCACACCACTACACTATGTGAGCAGCTTGGCTACAACTGGCCACACAGGATCATATATCCTGTACTAATAAGTATAGCTCCTTGCTATACTCAGCTATACAAGGATATAGCGACCCTCTTTCCCTTACTCTGAGTGAGAGTGGTATCATTGAGTCGCTCAAAAGCGTAACCCTTAATATTATGCACTCAACATGTGTGCTACCCACTTTTGGTATTCACCAACATGCCACTCTGAAAATTAAGTGTTGTAGCACACACTGGTCATAATATCTTGTCATTACTACTGTCAGTGATTGATGAGTGCCTTCCATTCACTTAAGCCAGGATTTATTGAGAGTGATATTTGCTCCAGTGTTGTGAAGTACATCAGCAATGCTGAATTTTTCAGGGTGTGCAGGAGTTTCTTGTGTACCCTTACATTAACTCTGTCTTGTTGAATCTGTGCTCACTTTGGCAGTTCTGGAAGGCCCCATGACCAGCTGTGGCAGCTATAGATATAGAACAAACTGCTTTAGCACCATATGGAGTTTGAAGTCATCACAAGATAGAACTGTACACTGGATATGATACAGCTTTGTATGAGGCAGTATAAAACTGTCTCAGAATATCTGCTTATTCACTAGTTATGACAGTGCAGGAATATCCATGTCTCTGATAACACAGCAGTGATGCCCAGTGGATGAGCTAATTAAATAAGCGTGCTCAGTAAATCCTGGTGCTATCAAACAGATGAATACCATAGAGAAGATAATGTAGCACTCTTGGACCAGGGTGATCATTGAAATTTTATTGTGACTTCACTGCTTGTTCCATGTCAACATCACCTCAAATGAAAAACAGCAATAACCAGGAAAATCAAGTCCGAGTGCTTCATGGCTCAACCAGCCACCTCATCAGGGGAATGCCAGGACACTTCTCTCCCATTTACACTCCCAGAACATTTAGTGGATGATTTCCACTAGGTCATTATCCAAATCCTTCCCTGTGCCGGTGACCTGTAGATCACACCTACTCGAATGGCAGTACTATTTCCTGTTTCCAGTGTGACCCACAGTGCCTACACTTCATCTGTTATGCCCTGAACTTCTGTAGCTTTTATATGCTCCTAATGTAGATATCCACCTCCCTTTTTCCTACCCTGTCTTTAAGGAATAAAGCATACCCTGGCACAGTTATGTCCCAGTCATGGTTCCTGTGTACCATGTCTCAGTAATAGTGATAATATCCAGGTCTGCCTACAACATCAAGACCATTATGTTCTAACCACTCAGCACCCTATCATTAGGTGCTTAAATTATGGCAAATTTACAAGTTCAATGCCTCAGAGAGGAGTGTCCCAGGTATCTAAATTGCTTCACATGCTACCATCAATAAAAATTAATCAAAGGAAATACTCCCATATCTATTAACATGGCACAGCAACTGAATTAAATTAGTATCAAATTACAAAACTGGAGACAGAAAACAAAATACCACAGTGCAGTATATATGTTTGCCCAGTAAGAGGGCAACCTTGTTGGGGGTGTACCGACCAGAGAGTGACATCGCCACCTCAAAGACCAACACAGTGACAGATTTTGCCTGAAATTGGTGGGTTGTTGTGCTGTCCCTGCAGACACCAGCGGTGCATCTCCCAGTGTTGAACCCTCTCCCTGATATGTAGAAACCGGGGGTACAGCCCCACATGGGGGATTCAGAGGCACAGCTCCCCGATAAAAACAATGAGACATCTCTTGACAGTGCAATGCCAACACTGAATTGCTGCTGTCACTGTCGGGGATATTGGCGAAGCAGATGTCGCACCGCTATAGGTAAACCCTTGTTGGGTACACTAGGTGAACCTAAAGTGAAGTGTTAGTCCCCCAAGGCACCTCATCATAAACTATGGGCCCTTGTTACCCTCTTTCTCCTTACTTAATGTTATGTCCCTTGAACCTCTGGCAGTGGTTGTCTGGCACCACTCAGATATCCGGGGATGTGATGTGGGGGAAGTCCCACAAAAATGTTTTTTTCATCAGTGACTTGCTATTACAGTTGCAGGACCTGACCCAAGGGCTGACAGAGATACAAACATTACTGGAGGAGTAGGGGAAACTTTCCAGTCATAGAATTAAGTGGAATAAAAGTGAGATCCTCCCAACAGGTAAATGACATAGGCAGTACAGAGTATCCCACTCCACAGGACTGCAAGTGGTGCAGTCATTAAAGTATCTGGTGGTATGTATCCCAGCCAGGCTCCCTCTACTTTACAAACAAAATGTCCTCCCTCTGTTTACCAGTGTGAGAGAGGAATGTGAAAGACAGAGCTCAATGACTCTATCAGTATTAGGGAAGATACATTTTATAAATGTGCACACTTCTGTAAGTAAGTGAATATTTATTTATATATGGCACCCAATCCTGGAGGCTCTGGGAACCTTATAAGGTAGTTCAACAACATACAATAATAATAAAGATAACACTTAAATAGCAGGGTTAATAAATCAGCAATTAAAACCAATAAACAGATAACAATAAAATCAGTAAAACAAGCTAATTAAAAAATGCTTAATTAAAGTGGTATGTCTTTGTTTAAAAACCTCCAATGATGGTGCCTCCCCCAGTGGTCTGCGAAGTGAATTCCAGAGGGCTGGGCCAACCACTTCAAATGCTCGATCTCCTGAGGTTTTTAGCCTGGCCCTCAGAACCACTTGGTGCCCCTCAGTGGAGGAGTGGAGTGAGTGCACTGGGGCAGCAGGGACTAGGAGATCATTAAGGTAGCCAAGGCCCTATCTGTATAGGGCCTTATGGGTGAGCAATCCCCCCTTGAAGAGACTCCTCCATCTGACAGGCAGCCAGTGCAGATCACACAGGACCAAGGTCACATGACTTGATCTCTAAAGACCCATCAGCAACTTGACTGCTGCGTTCTACACTAGCGGCAGTTGACAGTGGTTCCCTCCACTGACCCCAAAGTATTGAGCATTGCAATAGTCCAGTCTTGATGTGACAAAGGCATGCACCAGTGCTGGCAGGTCGCCAGGTGCATGGGTGTCAGCAGACATACTCAGTGTACTCTGTGGAGTACAGTAAAATCTGGAAAATCCAGTGGCAACATGAGCCTCAGGCCAGGTTAGCAAACACAAACAGTGCCTGATGTACTTGAAGAACTGTTTTTTCCCCCTCCTTGGATGTCTTAGTGTGAGTCTGTGAATGATCTTTGGAAGATGTGTAGGTGCTACATTTAGAGGCCATGATTGCATGAGTGATCTGATCGAGTATGCATGCATGAGTGCTAGTGTGAACGGACCTCTGTAAGGCTGGCTACCATGATGTGGTACAGAGGCTTATCACAATGTATCCTAAAAACTGTAACTAAAAGCCAGCCAACTTCTGACTGGTGGTGTGTGTGTATGTATGAGATAAAGTAAAATGTTGGGAATCTATTTGGATCATTGGCTTATAGATGTACCATGCTGCTTTGACAACTATGTTGTCAAAGTGTGGCACAGCGACACACTGAATTTCGAAAGATGAAATTTTGCTTTTCGACAGTGAGTGTTTTTCTGCAGGGGCTTTGCCTCCTGCACCCCCATGCAGTAGTGGCTTCACCCCCCACACACTTTTAGATACAAACTCTGAGACGGAGTTTGTTTGTAAGGGGGCCGAAATAGCAAAACCACAAAATGTTGCCTTGAAGTGCATTACAGTGACAACATCGAGGTTGTTGCAGTAATGGACTTTGCTGCAAATGTTTTGTTGTGCGGTCGGTGTATTTTGGCTTACTACATGTTAATGACTGAAACAGAGAGGGGCAATGTTTGTGAGATGGGGCAGCACATTTTGGTTTCTATTTATGGGGCAGAGGGTAAAAGTTATGTCAGTTCCTAGTACAAGCTTAAAATTCCTGGCTACAACCCTGGCCAGGGGAACTAGGGTTTAATCTGAGCAATGTTCCTTAAGTGGTGAAAACCATTCTGGATGATGGCGACACCTGAAACTCAAGTGTCAAACTGTCATCAAGGACAATGCCCAGATTTCTTACTCTAGAAACAGCCACCAATGGAGTAGAACAAAGAGACAACCCTGTTCCCAGAGTCGTAGTAGCACATCATGCTGGTGACCAGGCTCAACCATCAGTACCTCTGTCTTGTCGGGGTTCAGTCACAGCCAGTTAGAGGACATCCAGTCTTGGATCTTGGTCAGACACCTATTTAGCACCTCCATGACTCTACTTGTCCCGGGGGGCAAAAGAAGTATACGGCTGGGTACCATTTCATAGCAGTGAAAACGCAGACTGTAACATCTAATGAGCTCACCCAGGGGCCGCATATACACTGTGAGCAACATCGGGGACAGGATCGAACCTTAAGGAACTCCACAAGGCATCCTGCCTGTGAGATAGGACTCAAACCCATTGATGACAGTACCGGTGAGTCCACAATTCTCTCTAAGACAATCTAGAAACACAATGTGGTCCACAGTGTCAGATACTGAGGAGAGATCCTGGAGAATGAGAACTGACTGGTCTCCTCTATCTCTCGCCCTGAAGAGGTCATTTTGTACCCTGACCAATGCCATATCAGTGCTATGCCTAACCCAAAATCCAGATTGGAATGGCTTGTAGATGTCAAAGACTGCGTGGTGGGCCTTAAGCCACAGAGCTGCCACTTTCTCTATAAACTACCCTAAAAATGGGAGGTGGGAGATTGGTCAATAATTTGCCAAGACGTCAGAGTCAAGAGATGGTTTCTTCAGAAGTGGATTCTGAAGTGCCTTTATCTCTTCCAATCTCTCACTGCAAATCTTCCATTGTATTTTTTCAAGAAAATAGACCTGACTGACAATAAATTTCTCTGGCAGGGGAAGAAGCCAGAATAAAGAGGTCCATACTGCAACTACCTGTGAATAAGGGTGGAAACTCACTACCCAACGTTTAACACAGTTTGGGGTCCCAGTTAGCCTTCATACCCATGGGACAGGACCCTGCCCAATCTCCGGCTTAGGTAGCCATAGAAGGAGAAGAGGTAAGAGTAGATTTCCAAACAGGGTTCCTACTTGCAAACTTAGTAAACTGAGAACACCCGTAAGTAGGAAATCCTTTCACAAACTACACAGTGACTATATGGATGCAGGCTCACAAAGTAATGAAATTGCACCCAGCACTGTCACAGCAAACTGAATTAACTGTAGCCTTTAAGAATGGTTTAATGTTAAAATTGTGCATTGGCAATCGCGTACGCACACATTGCATGTATTTAATATCACATGCTCATTATAGCGCTGCATTATATGCTGCATACAGAATAGCATGAGTTTCACTTTGCTGTATAGCCCACTGTCACTGAACACTTGGCCATACACATCCATGCACTGTCATATAAAACCTTGGTTGCAAATGGAAATTGTATGCAACAATAACTACTGTTATACTTCCTAACACACAACATTTGGTGTACACACAGCTGACTGGTAATTACAGCGTAATGTATTGTAATGTAATTACAATGTAATTAGCACTGCTATATAGCTGCAGTTACCAGCAAGCCCTTCAGATACTCTGAAAATGTCAGTTCATTTTTTGAAGAGCCAAAAAGGTGGAGATCCGGCAGTTCTTGATGTCTTTCTGTTCAGGAGAGAGAGAGAGTTACAACAGAAAAGACATACCACAAGTGCCTAGAATATGATAAGGGGCACCGTACAGCGTGACTGCACTTGAGAGGGGAGATTGTTTTAAAATCCATTGGTGAGCACAATCATGTCCCTGATCCAGCCACAGCTGCTGTAAAAGAAGCAGTTGCAAACATAAAGGAATGTGCTGGCACAACAGTGGAAACTACACACCAAATAGTGTCTGCAGCATTGTCTCAACTCTCTCCTTCGGTCTCATCCCAACTACCTGCTATTCTACTTTTAAAACAAACAATCAGAAGGAACAGGAAGGCCCATGACCAATCACTACCAGAGCCAGCAGATGCCAAATCCCTCAACATACCACCAGACTTTGTTCACAGCATTAAAAATGAAAAGTTCCTCCAGTATGACAGTGGCCCTGGTAGTGATAGAATTCTGATATTCACTACCACTGTCGACATGGAGCATCTGAAAATAAGTGAGCACTGGTTTGCAGACGGGACTTTCAAGAGCTGTCCCACTATATTTACTCAACTATACTCCATTCATGCTATCAGGTATGGCAAAGTCATTCCACTTGTGTACATTTTAATGTACAAGTGAACAGCAGCAGATTACATGGAAGTGCTTACAGAATTGCAGAATTTATGTGGCCAATTGTTGCCTGTGACCATACTTACAGACTTTGAGCTAGCAGCTATTAAAGCCTTTCAAACAATGAGGGGGTGTTTTTTCCATATGTGTCAGGCTGTGTGTAGAAAAGTGCAGGAACTGCCTGATGTCTGTGGCCCTTACACTACTGATCCCAACTTTGCACTAAATGTTCGCATGCTGCTTGTTATTGCCTATGTGCTTGTTGCTGATGTGTGTGCTATTTTCAATGAACTGATGCAGACTGAGTTCTACTAGAGAAATGGTGAGATACCATCCAACCTGGTACATTATTTTGAGGATACGTGGCTCGGGAGACCACTTGTAGGGGGAGGGTGAAGAAGACCAATGTTTCAAATCTCTGTGGAACTGCTACGATGCAGTTGCCAATGGTCTCCCAGGACAATGAATGCTGTTGAAGCCTGGCACAGAACATTTAATCATCATGCAGGAGTGCATCACCCTCTATCTGGAAGCTCTTTGAACTTGAAGAGAGAGCAACACATGAACAGCACGGAGATGGAGCATTTGGTTGCTGGGTCTGCTGTGAGTGCAGTTCACAAGAAACGAAGACACAGCAAAGTGCATCAAAGTTACTGTTGCTGAGTACAATTCGATACCCAGGATGCAGTATTTAAGGGGATTGCATACAATTTCCAGTTGCAAGCACAACAACATGCCTTTCTTTCTGCAGACTGTCGTAAATTTAATGATGTGTTTATGAGAGGGTGGCTGGGTTTGAGGTGTTATTTTCATATGTGCACATTTTATTATTGCATGAAATGAAGATTAAATTGAATAAAGCAACATACCGTGCCATTATGCATCTATCTTCGGAAGGAACTGTTAGAGAGGGTTGGGGACTATGATTAGAATGGACGTGTTACACCTATGTGTGTCCCAAACCAATCGGTAACTAGCTTGTTAGTACTGTTAAATTGCACTCAGGAGGAGGACTCCAGCCAAATACTTAGCTTTTTTGACTACTGCACACAGGGGACACAGCTTGTTGAGTGGTGCTATTAAGGTAAGCTCTATTTAGCCAGATTAGCTATTTTTCAAGTGCTGTTTGATCACATTATAATTGGATGTGCAAATTCAGTGGCGCTGTTTTAACTGGATCCCTTTAAGAATCAATCTCACTATAATGTTTTTGTCCCTCAGGTACTCCATAGAGGGGGAAAATCTTGACTAAAATATCTTGCACAATTGTATCATGGTAGTCTTCTAATCTTCTAAAACCCTATATGGAACTCCAACAAGAATGGAGACTGCAAGCTGGGGATCTATTTGCCTACTTACACATAAGGCAGATTCTGATGGGTGGGCTTGGGGGTATATGAAATGCTTTGCCCTATCCCCTTGGAGGAGGAGCTCTACCTTTCCCAGCTGTACTAGAAACCTCTGTCACTATGGGTAATGGGTTCACCACAATATATCCAAGGCACACTGCCTTAAGGGTAGCCGGTCCATTCCACTGGGGTGTCAAACAGACGAGGCATACTGATGAGTCCTGCTAGACCAAACACTGTCTATTTCTTCTGTTAGCACCCTTTGCAAACTGTGAGAGGCCTTGGCACCATGCAATTCTGCTTAAAGTTGGACCAGCATAACATTCTGTGGTGATTTGCATATGCAGCCCATGATGCTTTGCATTGTGGGGCATGTGTGATGTTGTATTTTCTTGAAACTTGGCTTCCCAGCCAAATGCCCCTTGGGGTAACCCTTGCCTCAGTGTTTGCGCACAGAGGTTCTTTGTCTTTTAAATGTTTTTTTATTTTAATGGGTTCACCACAATATATCCAAGGCACACTGCCTTAAGGGTAGCTGGTCCATTCCACTGGGGTGTCAAACAGACGAGGCATACTGATGAGTCCTGCTAGGACGAAACACGTGTCTATGTCTTCTGTTAGAACTCTTTGCAAACTGTGTGAGAGGCCTTTCGGCACCATGCAATTCTGCTTAAAGTTGGACCAGCATAACATTCTGTGGTGATTTGCATATACAGCCCATGATGCTTTGCATTGTGGGAGCATGTGTGATGTTGTAGTTTCTTGAAACTTGGCTTCCCAGCCAAATGCCCCTTGGGGTAACCCTTGCCTCAGTGTTTGCGCACAGAGGTTCTTTGTCTGTCACTATACTACATATAGAATAGGGGATGGGGATCCATGCACAACCAGCCTGTTGTGCCACAGAGGGGTTCTGATAACAGCAGACCTCGAGAGCAAAGCTCGAAAGGTACAATGGTATCAGAACCCCGAGGTGGCACAAAAAGGCTGGTTATGCATGAGGATGCTCATCCACTATTTTATATAGTGAATAGTGCCACTGAAAATCACTTTACACTTCTTTTTTAGCAGCCTTTTACTTTTGTGTGTGATGCACTGTTCCGTGGTAAAGGGTGGTTTCAGGGTTGTTGAGTGGTTGTTAAGGAGAAGGCATGGCTATGTGTCTAGCGCGACTTCCTATTGGCTGGCAGGTACATTGGGAGGGTTAAAAAACAAAACATGGCAACCATAATGCTAGCTAAGCAAGAGGGCTATGGAGTAAGGGTTCATTTGTTTTATTTTAATTTTGTTTCTAAGTCTAAATGTCTGGTGATCCTGCATTTCCTCATATCTGGATGATCTTGCATCTTGTAAGGCTCATGTTGACTGTCGCCATGAGGCATTTATCTGTCCATTTCTGCGCTAAAGTCAGTGATGTGCAGTCTGTGTAGTGAGCATGTGGAACCTCTAGAGGTTTTCAAAATGTTGTTCTGCTGCAGTAGGGTATTATCACATTCTGTGCCCTTTTGAACTGCAGCAGAACAACACTTTGAGAACCTCTGGTTTCCATGCACAACAATGGTCTACTATACACTATAAGATGGTGCTAGGGTGTACTCCCTCACCTTTTCAGGGAATAACCAAACACTATAAAGCAGATCTTGACCTGCAAATCACACATGAAATGTGGAAAAGTGCTGCTTCCACCCTAGCAAGGTGCTCCCGGAGTAATGAACTTGGGCAAATAAAACTTAATTTTCTTTTTCTGTTTTGAAACTCAGCTTTATTTAAGAAGCAGCATAAGTGCATACAGTGTGCCAATACAATCAATCAAGTATCTCAGGTATTACATGTATGGACTGCCATTACAATTCTCCAATGTACGTTTTCAAACATCAGTATTCTAGACAGCTCAGGAAGATTCTATCAGGAGTAATTATACTGTACACTGTATGTTATACTGGTTTGTACCACCACCTTTGCAAAACGAAAAGACAATGATGCAGCATTATTTGACAATAACAGTAACAACAACTAAACAGTAACTGTCATAACTGTGCAGTCCTGCATGTTTCACTGTGTCTTCTTTTCCTTCTGAATTCCCAGGGTGTGGGGCCCCATGCCTCCCACATTAATTCTGTGCTTCCTCTGTCCACATTCACTCCCCCAAGTTCTTCTCTGTCTCATATAGAGTTATTTAGACCTCCTCATCTTGGTGCCCCATCACCTCCACCCTCTCCTCTTCTGTTGGCCTCTCACTCCTGCACCTGCCATGTTGCCCGTAATGCCTCTTGCTCTTCTACTGTTAGTTCTAACATGGTTGTAATGCTCCATGCAATAAGTTCCTCTACCCTACCAACCCATGTGGTGTGCGTAGAAGGGGTTGGTTTAATAAGGGGGGGGATTCCAGATCCTCCTTGGACAAAACATAAACTCATATGAGGGAGTAGTCTGTTCCTACGAAGGCCACAAAATATCCAACATGCACATAGGAAAATTCAACCACTCAGCAAGTATGTATAGAAAAAATATATTTATTTAAATTTCATGAGGCAAAGTGACACCTTATTGTCCACCAACATTTCAATGCTTCAAAATACCCCTTCATTAGGGTTGAAGGTGATTCTAAAAGTAAAATGAATATATGGTATCACATGATTTAATATCACATTATATAATGTTCAGCAGCTGTAGTAATCTGAAACTAAAGGCTGCATAATAATCGGGCAGACCTGATAGACCTGTGGTCCTTTTTCTGCCAGCAATTTTGTATGTGCGTATGTTTGTAAACCAAATCACACATATACAAGTTAGTCAGTGCTCCCTTGGATACGTACCTACTTGGCTCAGAACATAAGCAGTGCACTAGAGCTGGTAAAAAGTGTTCATAGTAATTAATATAATGTAATAAACTGAAAGAATAATAACATAAAAAACTGTTGCTAACTGTAACTCTTTTTTTTCTTATTTTTCTCTTGTTCTACAAATAAACATTCACTTTAACACATTACAAAATATACTTGCCATGTGTTAGTGAAACAACTTTAAATATTTTCTGAAACTAGCCTGTGCAGTACTTACAGAGCATTTTTCATCTGTTTTTATATAGGCTAGGAAAAATAAAGCATACATAAAAACTACAATTCACCTTAAATTGGCCTTTCTGCCTAGTCATAGTTCAGTGATACCACTTAGGCATTTCATTGGATCACAACCAGCTCAGTTTTGTAGCATTTGGTAATGTCTGCCATGCCTCCATTAAATCTTATATTTCTTTTTTTTTTCTATTCACTCTGTTCTTTTTATTGTTTTTATAACTCTCCTTTCTTATTTGCATCAAAAGAGACATGGTAGAAACTTGTTACTTGTTGCTTGTTTAAAAACATCCTGGGCATTGAGGTTCCATGAAGCAAATGCTTCTTACCTGTTTAAAACCTTTAAACTGCTGGCTCACTGCTTTCTGTGTTAGTGAGCAGTGAGCTGAGCTGGCATGTTCTGTTTTATAGATTCCCATCAGGGGAACATGCCCTGGGAAATCAACACCAGCTGTCAACTAGAATGCTGGTGCCATTGCAACTGCTCTTCCGTGATGACTTGGAGAGGGTGGACCTTGCCATGCCCTGGATTTGACTGCAACATCAGGGTTATGTGGCTTGAAAGCATAAGAGGGAATCTGTCAAAATTTAAAATGTTTAAGCTGTACAATGTCTAAATTCTTCATGCACTGTTCAAACATATTATGCTTTTAAATTAGATGCGATACCGTAACCAAAAATATTGGTGCGTCCCCTGCAGATTCCACTCACTGTGACAATTGAGAACAATATGTACACTGCAGCACTAAGGGTCTCAGATCTAATTCTCTCATCCTGTCAGGATAATGTAAACTAGGTAAACTATCTCCCACTTATCCAATTCCTATATTCACTAGAAGTATTAGTGTCAGTATCCTTCCCCAGTATGTGGTTAAAATGCCATGAAATGTACATATCATTCGAATATTACAATATATTATAAATGTCCTAGATGCTTTGTGGAAACAGTCCATTTCATTTATAACACAATTGTTCTTCTCTATCTTGTATCTGTCTAGACCTCCCTTAAAACGTGAACATATTTCACCTGAAGGTCAATTGTGTATATATTATTCATTTGTTTATAATACAGAAAAGGGGGAGGACAGAAGTATTTTTACAAAGCAAACATTCCAAGTTTGGTACATGGGAGGTGGGGTTTATTGTTTATTATTTATTGTATTCTAGGAATTAATACCTTTGAGCCAAGGCTCTTTTACAAAGGTTCCACGTCAAATTAAGTACAAGCAAAAGGTTACAATGAGTGGCACAATAAAGTACGTTAGGTAATAAAAAGAAACATAAACAGTCAAGTATCAAAGACATTTGTGCAAGGACAGATAATTACCAAATGAGCACTTTTCATCAATAAGAAAACAAATGAGGAGGGGAAAAAGACAGGTTAGGGAAGTGTGATAGATAGAGCAGGTGAGAGAAAAGGTGGGAGGGGCAGAGCATAGCTAGAGAAAATGATCCTCTGCCAAGCCTTTGTCAAGTAAAATGAGCAGGGTGGAGAAATGAAATAGTTAAGGATTTTGGAAGTGATAAGCAGCAGACCATGGACTTACAAAGGGTCTTCTGATGTTAGCCTCTACCAGTCAGGAAACAAACTAGTCAGGTAGGTAGGTGAACTGTAAATTTAATTAAGTGAAAATGTAATATAATCCTGTTACCTGTTTGTTAAAGATAGAAGCCTGAATATGGAGGGTTATTCCTCAGGAGGGTGGAAAAAAAAGGCAGAAGGAGGCATCCTAAAAGAAAAGCAATATGGCTGATCAGATACCAATATATACCCCCATTCAGTCCATACCCCCCCCCCCTTGGTTCTATGTGATAATGGTGATTGCTGAATAGCAATCACTGTTTAAGCAGGTACATTGTCGAAAATGAATTACAGCAATGTACACTCACAGTGAACTGCAAGCAGGTGACAGAATCTACATTTATGCAGTGGGCTGTGCCCCTGCACCCACCCTACTTAAGTATTCTCAACTCCAGAGGGTGCATGTTGGGGGAGGGTGAAATTCTTCAAAAAAAAAAACAAGCCACCTGCCAGCACAAAAAAAACCCAAAAAAAACGCCCAGTGCCGGACCCAAACCCTGCACCCTGCAAACCCCAACTGACCACCCTCCACACCACGCTCACCAACCAGCTCGGCAGCTGCCCGCCACACCCCTTCCACATACCTCCCAACCCCTTCCTCCCCCCGCATGTGTGCACACTCATACATGCTCATATGATTCCTGTTGCCCTACCTCACCCACCCAGGTATCCGGTCGCTACCCTGCCAGGTAGCCCTGAACATAGGCGTTGAGACTGAGTCACCCTTTTTGAAAATGCTCAATCACAGTCACTACGTTCACTGGATATCACCTCTGTAGCTTTGAATACATCTATGTAGAATGACTCTCTTGTAAGTAGTTTAGTGTCTAAGTCTTCCCCTCTATGGCCCAATGTCACTTTTTTAGTACCAAAAAAATGTCAAATGAAGTATTGGATATCTAGAAACATAGAATCTGATCGCAGATAAGGACCGCTTGGCCCATCTAGTCTGCCCATTTCCCTACCTAATGGATAATCTGCGTGCTTTAAAATGTCTAGCTGTAGGGAAGGAAAGGTTATCAGTTTACATGTCACACTTGTGCTCACCTATCCTTTTTCTCAACTCCCTCCCAGTTTTGCCTACATAAATGAGGTCACAGGGACACTTGATCCCATATGCCACCTCTCTGTTCTGACAATTAATGAAATCATTAGCGTTCACTTTGGAACCTGTTGCTGGGTTTGAATTTCTTTTAATCTGTGTGTGTTGGAACAGTGGACAACACATCTACCACAAGGATAGTTGCCCTTGATATTCAATTCTGCTAGAAAATTACCAGTGTTTTCTTTTGAGATAGGGTGGTCACTATGGATCATCCTGTCTCATAGATTCTTAACTTTCCTTGGCACTGTAAGTGGGCGTTCCTGGAAAAATGTTTGGGCATCCCTCATTGATATTAATACATCCCAGTGTTTCAAAATAACATACTTAATATTCCCAGTATTGTCAGAATACGGAGTAGAGAACACTATCCTCCTAGAAGTAATGTCCTCTGTAATGTTCCTGTTCATATTTAGGAGTTCATCCCTGGGTGTGTTGTCTGCTCTCATCTTGGATATTGTAATAACTTCAGGCCTGCAGCTTCTTTCCTTAAATTCTTGTGTCATGTCTTCAGTGCTCTCCTGTAGTCCTCCTCCTTTGAACAATTTCTCCTCACTCTGAAAAATTGTTTCATTGGCATGATCCTCAATTTGCCCTTTGGGTGAAAACTGGTAGCATGAAGTAAAGAGTTTCTATCTGTATGTTTTTGGTAGAGCCTGCTACAAAATTGTTGTTCATTAGTTATAAAAATGTTGATGTCCAGAAATGTATTCATGTTTTGCTCTGGTTCTTGATGAAAACCAAGTTATCCCTACAGCTGTTCAGATATTCATGGAACAATTCCAGATGGTCCTCTGTGCATCTCCATATAACCAAAATGTCATCAATAAAACATTGCCATTGAATAATGTTAACCAAGAACTGATTCCTCTCCCCTGAATACACAAACCTTTCCTCAAGAGTTTATATATGTTAGCATAAGATAGGGCCATAGTGGACCCCATCGCTGTCCCTTTATTGTGCCAGAAATACCTGTTCTCAAACATGAAGTAATTCTTTTTCAGAACCACCTCTGCTAATTTTACCAAAAATTCACTGGGTGGGGTTTCATCATGTCTCTCTTCATTCAGCAAGTCTCTTAACACTTGTAATTCCCCACTATAAGGGATAGAGGTATGGGCTAACTTCAACTTGCCCACAAAGTGTGGGAAGGTAATCTCGATGGGCCTTGAGCCTTCTTCTACCTTATACTACCGAGTACCAAGTACTGGGTATATAAATCTTTGAGGTCCCAGGTGACCACAAAGCAATTATTTAACCAGTCCTTCATCATTCAATTCTTGTATCAGCTAATGTCATTGGTGTCTTTAACATATGCCTTGTTCCTTCCACTAAGACCTTGATATGGTAGTCCACGAATGTGGACAAAGACTTTAGGATACTGCCTATTCCCACCACTATGAGCCAACCTGGTGGTTTGCACAAGCTTTAATGTGCCTTTGGTAACATGCAAAATACTAGTGTCTTAGGATATTTGCACTGCAAAGCTTTAAACTCCCACTCGATAATCCATTCATTAGTTCTACCTTCCTTTAGCAGTTCATCCACTATAGTTTTTATCTGTTTAATTGGGTTCTGTCTAAAATCCTAGTATAATGCTCTGTATTGCCCAGTTGTCTAAGGCACTCAGATTTATAGTCACTGTAATTCTGAATTACAGTTGATCCCCCTTTATCTGCACTCTTTATTACGATATGTGTATTGTTTTCCAAATTCCGAAATTCCCCATACTCTACTATGGGGGGACTGTATTGTTTTCTGTGATCTAGATTACTTTCTTTCATATATATTTCTCTAGATCTGTCTCCACCATACCACAGTAGGTCTGTATACTGGCTGTGACAGATCCTGCTGGCAAAAGGTAGGTTTGACTCCCAAAACCCTTGTCAGTTCACTTTGTTTGGTTCTCCCTGTAGTCTCTATGACAGTATCTTCTTTTGTGTCAAAAAAATTGAGGTCTAAGTTTCCTGAAAAATCATTGTTGGTCTAATTTTAGGCTGAAAATTATCCCTACAGTGCGGGCTGAATGTGAAGCCTCATGAAAGAATATTCCATTCCTGATCTGCCAAAATTCTATCTGATAGATTGAAAACTAAGGATACATTTTCTATTGATTCCCTGAGTTTGTCTCCATCCTGTCCTTCTGTTGTTCCTGTTGCTGTTCCCTGCCTGTAGTATCATTATTTTTCTTTCCTGTTTTGTCCTTTTCTAGTTCTCCTTCTGTTTCTTTGTCTGCTATCTGCCCTCTTATACCAGATTGGCCTCTCTCAAGTCATCTCTTCTTCTGTACCAATGTCTACCATATCCTCCATCCCTCCTCTGTCTGGTCTGTGATTCCATTCTATCCCTCTCCCAAAGAAAACTATTTGTTGTTATCTAGGAGGGCCTTTTCTATAAGTATCACTGTTGCTGGAGCAGACAGAGGTATCTAAGTTACAAATTGTGCTTGGTGTATAATTCCTCTTTTCCTTAGTCCACATATAAACTTTACCATTATGGTGATAAACCAGGTGCCGTTTAGATTTATGAAACTTAGTGTTCCAATAGCTTCTTCAAATTCTTCTAGGATCTTATTGGTCTTATCTAGAAAAGCTTGATAATCCTGCTCTGTGGTCTTTTCTTTAATTGATCCCTCTGTTGTGTTAATTTCTGTCTCCACAGTTTTAAGCTCTGATATTAATGTGTCCACACACAGAAGCATGAAGTCATGGGATGCCTTATTTCTTATTCCGTCCTACCTTTTTTCTAGGTCCAATTTATTGAACTCCAGTTTTGGTTCTAGATAGGTATGTAAACCCCTAGGGATTATTTTTTGTCTTACATATTGGGTGAATGTTAAAGCATGCCATTCATATCTTTCTTGCCGCCATTTCAAATGTTCTGTCCTATTGGTAAGATTCCTTGCACTTGTGGTTCCTGAAAAGTATTACTTGTTGGAAAATCCTTTAATAGTTTGTCTGCATCAGTATGAAAGAGGAGAGGGCAAATACTGCTTATCAGCAAATGTATTTGGTTCATCAAAAGTATCCATATTGCATCTAAATGTCCTTTTGTGTACCAGTGCCCATACCCCACTTGTCCATAGGTTAGCTCTATGGGATATTTGTCCAATGTGCAAATGTTCCCTGCCACTGAATGTTGGTGGTTCCAATATTCCAAGCTGATTGTCCTGGGTCCTCCAGATAATACCTGGCCAGGTATTATGTTAACAAAAAGGGGGATTCTGGATACTCCCTGAGCAAAACATAAACCTTCATGAAGGAATAGTCTGTTCTTATGAAAGCCAAAAGATATCTGCAATGCACATTGGAAAATGTCACCACTCATCAATTATGTATAGAACAAACATATTTATTTAAATTTCATTGCCAAAGTGACACCCTACTATCCACCAACATTTTGGGGTGTTCAGAATATCCCTTCCTCAGAGTGGAATGTGATTTTGAAAGTAAAATTAATATACAGTATGGTCTCATATGATTTAATATTCCATTATATAATGCTAGGACAAATCACACATATGCAAGTCATTCAGTGCCCCATTAGATACATACTTATTTTGCCCAGAACATATCCAATGCATCACAGCTGGTAAAATGTGTTCACAGTAATTACTATAATGTGATTAATATAGTGTGATAAATACTGAAAGGATAATGATGTACAGAAATAACCAATGTATTACTTGCTGTTTAAATCTTAACCTCTGACTAGGGAAGGATACCGAAACTGATATTTCTAATGAATGAGAATTGGAAAAGGGAGATAGTGTACTTTATGATAACAGGATCACGAGAACTGGAACTGAGACCCTTAGTATTGCAGTATACATACCATGCAAATACCAAATAGGTATAGGTATCTAAGGGAGTACTGAATGACTTGTATATACTGTATGTGGTTTGGCCTAACATTATATAATGGGATATTAAATCATATGATACCATATATTTATTTTACTTTTAGAATCACCTTCAACCCTGAGGAAGGTGGTATATTTAACACCCTGAAATGTTGGTGGATAATAGGGTGTCACTCGGCTCATGAAATTTAAATATATTTTTCTACTCATACTGTAACTGGTGAGTGGTCAGATTTTCCTGTGTGCATTGAGGGGTTAGTTTTAGCCACAAGACCATTATCCCTTTTAAGGCTGCACCACAGAGAACATAGGAAGCTTTGCATCTTGCAACCCCTCCCCCATATGGGGTACTGTCACTCCCAACACTAAGTGCTTGAAGGAAATGGTATCGTACTGTCAAACATATGGGAGAGTGTGGCATGTTCCTCCTTCCAGTATCCCACTATTCA
This sequence comes from Neoceratodus forsteri, assembly GCA_016271365.2. NCBI lineage: Eukaryota > Metazoa > Chordata > Ceratodontiformes > Ceratodontidae > Neoceratodus > Neoceratodus forsteri. The sequence goes on along the minus strand of CM028131.1, from coordinate 1,385,335,032 downwards.
TGGACAGTCCCAAAATGTCAACATAGACTGCTGTGGCCTTGACTGAAGTGCTCGGTAATGTGGGGATGTGAAAGAAATGGACTCAGCACTTCCACGAAAGTTCCCTTCAGCTGGGGGATGAGACAACCCTCCATCTTTTCTCCCAGTAGGCTTTCCACTCTTCATCTGTCAAAGTCACTTGGGCCTCTGCCTCCTAGGCTTCCTTGGGTCAATACAGCTCTGGATGGTGCTGTCTCTGTAGGATTCTATAGGCTCTTGAGACCACCCCCTCTGTCTCCTTTAGGATGGCTGCCCAATAAAAAAAATTCTCTAGGGGTGTATTCTCCCTCATAACCTTTCCCAGTTACCCCTCCCCCTGGAGGTAGTGTGCACTTGCAAGTATCTATTAAAATCTTGCCTTGGAAGGTCAAACTGTTGTGGAAATTCTACAAAGGGCATGCATCCCCTCCTCAAGCCAGCTGCACATACTATGTTAGTGCCCTCCTGTTCCAACTTTGGAAACTGGGTTAATTTGAGATTGAAAGAAGTCGAGGTCACCCACCATCACTGTTAAGGGCCAGTGTCAATGGGTGTGTCTGGCCTTGAGTAGGATTTGAGCCACTTTAGCATATGTGCCAAGGGTGAGCTTGCACATTGGCAGTGCATAGGGTTTGGGCTGGTAGGGGATCTGTGGCTTCTATGTAATACCATACCATACCATACCATACCATACTATACCATACCATACCATACCATACCATACCATCTTCTTCTTGCTTAATCCATGATGCTAGTGCAGGGTTTTAAATAATTGATTAGCAGTTTTCTTCTTGGGACAATGTTAACTGTACAGAAAGTATTTATATAGGTTTTCTAGCAGTGTTATGTTTGTTAAACACAGTGAGGCAGGTGCTATGCATTTTCACAGTGTTTTAGCACTTTAATGAGCAAACGCTAATCAATTTTTGGAGTTAAATAAATCCCTATAGTGGTACTAGTCATGCCAGCATGTAAATAAAGTTTGAGAATTCTGTATCTCTAGTCCCCTACCTTCTCCTTGGGTAGGGAGAGAGTATCTTGTTAATTCGGTGTCTACAGGATGCCCAGACAAATTGTAGGACCAGCTTTGTAGTCCTTATCAGAAGGGACTGAAATAAAAACAGAAACCTTAATTTATGGTCACTACTCACCCTCCCAGGTGAGGGGATGCAAGCTTTCACTGGGTGAAGTCTGCCTTCACCTCTCTCAGCAGCTTGTCATAGTTTGGTTTAAATAGGGATGTTAAGTTTGTATGTACTCTCACCCCAGCAACAGTGTTATTCTGTGCCCATTTAAACAGAAATCCATCTCTGGGGTTTGGTCTACGCTCCCGCTAATTTTGGCTGCCTCCAACTTCTCCAGTTTTATTATATATCCAGAGATGGCTCCAAGTTCTCAAAGGTCCTGGAGAAGTGCCAGGACTGATGTAGCAGGTGATGGAGGAAGAACAGGGAATCATTCACACAAAGAGTGTGTTCTGTTGCCTGTCCAAATCCTTTGATCTCTGAGATTTGTCTTACCATTTCTGTCAATGGCTCAATACAGAGCGTGAATATTGGGGGGCAGAGGCACTGTTACCTGGTGCCTCTCATCAAGTGAAACATTTCAAGACTATGCGTTAACCCAACCCGCTGTCTGTTAAAAGGCATAGATCTCTTCCAGGCACTTCCCACATGTCTGTCCCACTCCCATCTCCTTCTGTTTCCTATTTAAGCACAAACTACGACAGCACTTGGTGGCCAGTACCTGCTGTGACTGCTACACTCAAATTCCATGCTCACCTTCCTGGCCTCTCCATTACTAATGCACTCTCCCCACACCCCACTCCCTCCCTATTAACTCTTTCCAATATCTCATGTCAGCCACCTCAGCCTCCTCCCTTGCCCCCCCATATTTCACTCCTCCCTCTCTCCATTCCCTCTCACATCTTTGTCCCTCTCCTCACCTATTAACCCTGCACTTCCTAGCTCTCATATTTGCCTCTCCTCTTTCTCCCTGCCTCCTTAACTCCCTTCTAGTTCTCATTTCTCTCCTTTTTCCTTCTAGCCCATTCTAACTCTTCTCTCCTTCCCCACCAAGCTATTACCCCTTACATCTCCCATCCTTCTCTCATCCCCTTTGTCACCACCTACTCCTATCCTTCACCACCTACCTTATCCCTCCAATCCCCCACTCCCTCGGTTCTTGCCTGTCCCCTACTACCTTGTTCTCTCACCAAATACCTCTGGCCCTCTCATGCACTTGTCAGATTACTATTTCAATTGTAACTGCCCCAGGCTCTCTTTTTATAATGTCTGGCGATACTGCACCATTACTTCTGTCTATGTTGATCCTGACAAAGCCTTTGGCAGCTCATACAATCTGTAATGTTTTACCTGTTATTAATTCTATTGTCTTTTCTTATCTGGACAAAGTCACTGACAGCTCATGTACTGTAATTGTATTAACTTTTATCTATCTGCCTGTTCTTATCTATACTTGTCCATTGTCCATGACATGGAACCTTTATAAAAGAGCACTGTTTGCTCAAAGGTGTTATCTGAAACTTTCATAAATAAATAAATAAAAATGTAGGAATCCCCAGTTCACCCTGACAAAGGCCTTTTCTGTGCCCATGAATACAGCAAGTTAGAGTGCTCTGGATGGCCTTTGTAATGATAGCATGTTGAGTAACCTCCTGATGTTATGATAGATCAGTCTTCCATTAATAAAACCTGTTTGATCCAGGCAAACCAGGGACATCACATGTTGCTGTTGTCTGGTTACTAGTATGGACATGAACTTCATATCCATGATTAGGAGGGAGATGAGAAAAAAAGTACTTACAGGCAGGAGTCGACAACAGGTGTCCCCAACTGTAAAATGAAGCTTGTGAAGGCCAGATAAATGTCCAAAGAAGAAATCCTTTATCAAAAAGATACTAAAATAATCCAAAAGTAATCCAAAGGGAAAAAAGGGAATTAAAGGCCACCATTCGGCCTATAACCGACCCCTCCCCATGGAAGTCAGGTACCCAGTCGAATGTTTTCGTGCAAGAAGCGTTTCTCAAGACGGGCATGATTTGGTAGTGCAGCTACTTAAATAGGAGATGTGTAGATATAAATTGCAATGTACAAAAAGATAATAATTAAGTGCCACCACCATGTGGCCAGGTGTGCAAACAGCAAAAAAGGTGCAATTACTTCGGACCAGGCAGAAAACAAAGTGAACAGTGATTGAAGTAGTGACTACAAACAGAGGAAAACATTCCAAATTGAGTTAATAATAAAAAGTAGTGTTAAAAGACCAGTGGATATGGAATGAAAACACTATGCGAATTAAATTGTATAATAGATAATGAATAAATACACAATATGCTTGTAATAATACCTATGTTGTGAAAGTGTTTAAAAATTATTACATGCCAAGAAGGGACAAATGGGACAAGATAAACAAACAATAATTCTCAAAGTAATTACTGTGTCATAGGTTTAACAACCATTTTTTAGCTTCCTTTCCAAAAAATTATAATCATGCAGCATTAATTGCTTGAAAATGTTCCATTAGGCCATCTTTGAGAATTATTATTTATCTTGTCCCATTTGTCCTTTCTTGGCATGTAATAATTTTTAAACACTTTCACAACATAGGTATTATTACAAGCATATTGTGTATTTGTTCATTATCTATTATGCGATTTAATTCACATATTGTTTTTAATTCATTCAATATCCATTTGTCTTTTAACATTACTTTTATTACGAACTCATTTTGGAATATTTTCTCTGTTTGCAGTCACCACTTTAGTCACTGTTCACTCTGTTTCTTGCCTGGTCTGACGTTATTGCACCTTATTTGCTGCTTGCACACCTGGCCACATGGTGGCAGCACTTAATTATCTTTTTGTGTGCTGCACTTTATATCTACACATCTCCTATTTCAGTAGCTGCACTACCAAATCATGCCAGTCTTGAGAAGGCACTTCTTGCATAAAAACATTCGACTGGATACCTGACTTCCATGGGGAGGGGTCGATCATAGGTAGAGTGGCGTCCTTTAAACCCTTTTTTTCCTTTGGATTACCTTTGGACTACCTTTGGATTATTCTGGTATCTTTTCAATAAAGGACTTCTTCTTTGGACATTTATCTGGCCTCCACAAGCTTCATTTTATGGTTGGAGACACCTGTTGCCGACTCCTGCCTGTAAGTACTTTGATTCATTTTTGTTTGGCACTAGTGCATCCAGGAGTAGCCGCCTTTCCGACTATTGTTTACTTCACTGTTTTTGGCATACTCTCTGACCTAACCAGGCCTTGAAACCTGTTTCAGGGTTAGCGTCTTCTTCATAATACAGCAAATGCCTGATATTAACAGAGAGACCCCTCCCCTCCAGGCCACTACGAACTTCGTAGAAAAACTTTTCTTTTGGGAAGGACAACCTAACCCTCAATTAATTGAGCGTGCTACAAATCCACAGGGACAATATGGGAATGTTGACTCAGGTGAAACATCACAACCTGACATTAAAGTGGCGTTTATATTGTTGGAATGAGTCGCACTCAAACTACAATGTACGTATTGGCAGAAAGTTACTCTTACAGCCTACCTCTCAGAGAATCGTGCACCAAGAGGACTTAAATTCACGAAACAACTGACATTTGGTACCTATAGAGACACTTTCTTAACAGGATGGCAAAAATGGCTCCTTAGTTACTCCACAGACATCATGGAATATATTATTTCTGATGGGGAATCTCAAGAGGAGGAGCTTAAAAGGGAACTCATGGAAAGAGAGAAGACTGTTTCTAGTTTTTCCAACCATTCAGACTTTCAGCTTTTTATGCAACAACTAGATAACAGCATTAAAAAACAAGATGAGCGTATCAAAAAAGTTAAACTCAATAAATTTGAATGTGACAAACAAGATTATTTATGTGTCAGGATTTTCAGCTGGAAAAAGAACCCTGGTCTTACCAAACCCATTTGGAAAATATCTTCTGCCTATCAAGGTCAGAGATACCAGCCAAGAGACACATACACTAGTGGCTCTGAATCTGATGCCACTATAGATAACTCAGCATTTTTAGATCTGAGCCAGGAAGACCTTCCACCCAATCTGCCCCTGACCAGGGCACTCAGCTCCGCTGGCTCTACTGGACCCGGTCCCTGGATGGATGGCATCCCTGGAGCCACCACCAGAGACTGTAAACCTGGCCACAAGAACTGAAGAGCTGCCTCTCTGCCCCTGACCAGGGCACTTAGCTCTGCTGGCTCTCCTGAATCTGGCCCCCGGATGGACGGCATCCCCGGAGCTGCCGCCCGAGACCACAAGCCTGGCCACAAGGACTGAAGAGCTGCCTCTCTGCCCCTGACCAGCATGCTCAGCTCTGCCGGCTCTCCTGGACGTGTCCCTGGATGGACAGCATCCCTGGAGCCACTGCCCAAGACAGCAAGCCTAGCCACAAGGACTGAAGAGGTACGGCACCAAGAACAGCCAATTGGAAACTGAGCGCTTCCTTCTGCTATGCTCTGATTGGTCCAAAGTTCTCTCCTCGACTGTTTGCCATCTGGCGCCTTTTTTCTCTAATTTCAATCTGCCTGCTATACTGAATTATACCTAAAGAGACCTGTAATTGCTTCATTTTAGCTAAAGTTGTAAAGGATTACCTGTTAAAAGCCATTTACTGTGTTTTAAGTGATACAGTCCTCCTCTGAGTATTTTATCTCTCTCTCTCTCGCTGCACGCCCCTCTGGCGCCGTTCCCTTTTGTCCTCTCCGACACCTCCTGCTGCAACTGCCTGCCACCCAGCCTACAGTCAGTGCTTAAAGCCTCTCTTCCCTCTTCTCCCTGCAGCTGCCTCTCTGCCTGACCAGGGCGCCAGCTCCGCCTGCCTCCTGGACCTGGCAGCCGGCTGGACAGCATCCCGAGCCACCGCCTGAGACCGCAAGCCCGGCCACAAGGACTGAAGAGGTACGGCACCGAGAACAGCCAATCAGAAACCGAGCGCTTCCTCCTGCTACGCTCCGATTGGTCCAAAGTTCTGTCCTCGACTGTTTGCCATCTGGCACCTTTTTTCTCTAATTTCAATCTGCATGCTATAATGAACAGTACCTAAAGAGACCTGTAATTGTTTGATGTTAGCTAATGTTGTAAAGGATTACCTGTTCAACACCATTTACTGTGTTTTAAGTGATACAGCCCTCCTCTGAATATTTTCTCTCTCTCTTTCTCTCTGTCTCTCTCTCTCTCTTGCTGCACGCCCCTCTGGCACCATTCCCTTTTGTCCTCTCTGACACCTCCTGCTGCGACTGTCTGCCACCCAGCCCACAGCCAGCGCTTAAAAGCCTCTCTTCTCTCTTCTCCCTTCAGCTGCCTCTCTGCCCCTGACCAGGGCATTCAGCTCCGCTAGCTCTCCTGAAGCTGCCTCGACAGACAGCATCCCTGAGCCACACCGCCCGAGCACGAAGTCCGGCCACAAATACTGAAGAGGTACGGCAGCTGGTGCCCTGCTGTCGCCAGCGCCGCTCCCCCCAACCCTAGCTCGGCCATTATATTTATAGCTGCAGTAGTCAATGAGCCGAAATTTACAAACAGTCTACTTCTCCATTGGCTCCTTATACTCTTGCGCCACTAGAGGGACACGGTTGCCTCCATATCTCTCAGCAGCTATGCATCCCTATTGCATACAGTTGCCTTACCCACGTCACCTGCTCTGAGTGTTATGGTTTAGCACCTTCCTAGAGACATCATGTACACCTGCTCCCCCACCCACATACCTAGTTAGCCAGCCAGAAGCAAACACAGTAAGCTACATAGGTACGTTACCACACACCCTGACACTTTGTCACAGTAATCACCCACACTACTCCGCACAACCGTGTGCATCCCTTACACACCTGCCTGACTTCCTTATCACTCTGCTCAATATAGCAACAATAGCACCCTGCAATGTCACATCAGCATGTCCCCATTTTCAATGCATCTCAACTGCTTACAACTACTGCAAGGCCAAATTCCTTGCTCTCCTGTTCCTCCTCCTGCTAGCAGGTGGTATCCACCCTAACCCCAGTCCCCCTCCTACAAACTCTCCTACCCTCCCTGTCACACTCTGCACTCCTCTAACCCTACCAAACAGACTAAAAATTATCCACCTAAATGCCCGCAGCCTCACAAACAAACTACCTCTACTGCAGGCCATGGTCCTCGAGTACAAACCTGATGTCATCATGGTCTCTGAAACTTGGTTATCGGGTCATATCATGGACCACGAAGTCCTTATCCCTGGATTCACTACAACTAGAATGGACAGACAGGGAAGAGGTAGCAGATTGGCGATCTATGTCTCTTCCTCCCTACAACATACAGTCATGTGGAAGGAAACATATCCCTCCTCCCACAAAGCTATCCTACTCAGCCTGCATTTTTCTTACTCCTGCCCTCTTTTCGTCCCAGGAATATATTGCCTTATGGGTCAGCCCTCCTCCCAAGTCACTGATCTGATCAAGAACTTAACAGCCCATGCTCACTCTGGTGAACTATACATACTGGGAGACCCAAACATAAATTGGTTCTCAAACTCATTAGCCAAAACTCGCTCTGACATTGAGTCACTAAACCTGACTCAACTAATACAGGAACCTACTCTCTTAAACCATAGAACAAATAACCACTGCCCCTGTACCTAGTCCTTACATCCCACCCTCATAGGGTTAGGACTGCTGGCCTCCTACCGGATGCTATTAGTGACCATCACCCAGTATACATGGTTAGTAAAATACACAGGCAAAAATTCCACATAAAGTCCTGTTAACATGGACCTACTCCTCTCTGGACACACTACCTCTGCACCATGACCTCACCAACACAGACTGGTCCCCACTTGCGTCTGCACCACTATCGATGTGGCTCTCCAATTGTTCAGTGATAAGTTCCTCCACATATGGAATCAACACGCACTGCAGTGTAAGATCAGAGACCGGGGCAATCATCTGCCCTGGGTAACCCCTGAGATCCTGTCTTGCCAAAGAGCCCGCAATGCTGCTTGGTGAAAGCACAAGGCTACCAAATGCCCTAGGGACCTCCAACGATACAGGGAGCTTCGAAACAAATGCACCACAGCTATCCAGCTGGCCAAATCAGAACACTATCAGGCAAACTTCCATGCTAACACAAATAATCCTTCCAAATTCTGGAAAGTGGTCCAGTCCCTCTTCTCTGCTTCCATCAAGCCTCCCACACCTACCATTAGGCAAAACCTCACTGGCATCTCTGAGCCACTGCATGATGCGCTGACTGCTTTAACTCCCACTTCACGTCCTGTGCTGCTATGCTGCAAATGGCACCAGGCAGACTCAACTCCACCACAGGCCCGACCCCACTCCCTGCGCCCCCCTCCCCAAATCCACGAACTCCCACTCCCAGTGCCCCCTTCTCCTTCATCTATATCACCCCTGCTGCTGCTCCTCTCCTAGCCCTTCAGTCTATCAACCCAGCTAAAGGCTCCTCACCAGACAGCCTGGACCCCAAGCTTCTCACTCTGTCTGCTCCTGCCATCTCCTATCCTATATCCATCTTGCTAAATCTCTTATTTGCCTCCTCCATTGTCCCTGCAGCATGGAAACACACCACGGTTCTTCCACTACCCAAAAGGGGTGATCCCTCCTCCCCAAACAACTACCATCCTATCTCTCTCCTTCCCACTCTGGCAAAGCTCTGGGAACACCTAGTCCTTGAACAACTCACCTCCTACATTACTGACTCTTCCTTTTTCACTCCTTTCCAAGCCGGCTTCAGGAAACACCACTCCACTGCCACCTTGCTTTTACGCCTGACAGATACAATCGCCTCGGGTATGGACAAAGGCCACATAACCTTAGCTATTTTTATTGACTTGGCCAAGGCCTTCGACACTGTCTCCCACCCTGTTCTCATAGACTGCCTCAAGACATGGGTCTCTTGCCAAATGCCACTGGCTGGTTCAGCTCCTATTTATCGGGTAGAACTCAATCTGTTTGGATAACAGAGGCCATCTCCTCTCCTCCCAATTACCATGGGAGTTCCCATGGATCAGTACTAGGATCACTCCTTTTTCTATTTTCCTAAACAACCTCCCTCAGGTCTGCTCAACTACTGATATACACATGTATGCAGACGATACTGTGCTGCTCACAATGGGTAACTCAGTCCCTAATGTCACTGCCAGACTACAGTTAGATTTTGAAAAGGTGCAATGCTGTCTAAGGGAACACCATCTTTTCCTAAACCCAAAGAAAACAGTCGCTATGATGTTTGGTACTAGGCAGAGGTTGGCAAGGCATCCCTCCCTACTCACCTTCATCACAACAGATGGAACTGTACTTGAAGACACCGCTTCCTTCCGCTATCTAGGAGTCTGGCTCGATAGAAACCTAAACTTCTCCATCCACATTGATGCTATCCTAAAGAAACTCCAGACTAAACTAGGGGCCCTCTATCGTAGCAGGAGGAGTATCCCTCACTTTGCCAGGAGGGAACTAGTACACAAAATGATACTGCCTACCTTCGACTATTGTGATGTTGTATATGGTGCTGCCCCTCAGTCCTCCTTATCCAGGCTTGAACCTCTCTTCAACTCCTTTTGCCATTATGCTTGGATGCCCCTGCTCTGACACATCACTGCTCCCTCTGCCGCTCCCTAAATTTTCCTTCACTTGCTGACAGGAGAACACTGCACGCAGCTAAGTTTGTCTCAAAATTCTAGTTAGGCTCACTGCCATCTTATCTAGTCGCCACCTTATCCGCCCCTCACCAGTCCAAATACACCCTCCAGTCTGAGGACACATGCTCTCTAAATATACCTTTCAGAAACACTCTCAGGCCAATTGGCTTTCTCATATCGCCTACCTAAACTTTGGAACCTACTTCCAGCGAAATCCGCCACTCCTCCTCAGTCTACTCCTTCTCCTCTTCCCTAGCAAACTACCTAGTGACAAACTGCAACTGCACTAAACCCTGAGGGCCAAACTTCTGCTGGTTTTATTCCGCCTTAGTATTAACCCATGCAAGTCTGCACTTGCTCCAACTTAACGCTGTCTCACTCCTCCACTTCCACCCCCCCTTCACCTATTCATTCTATCCTCCCAAACTCTGAAACTATGTTATAGTTTGTAAACTGTGCAATCTACTAAAAGTTTATTTATATGTATATCAGTATATGTATGTATTAGGTGTAATGTATCTTATTATAGACCTAGTTATATATGGTTGTTAACCTAGCTGTTACTGTATGTATCATGTTGCAATATTGTCTGTGTCCCAGTCCCCTTCCCCCAGGATGTACCATGAGACGAGCTTCTGCTCAGTGTAACTTTCCTGGTGAAACACTTCAATAAATAAATAAATAAATCAGTAAGTCCTCCTGGCATTACAACAGATTCAACATGTCCTGACAATTCAAAATACTATGCAACCCCTTCCATCATATCCACCACCACCACGCCAGGAAATGCCATGCCCATAGGCTCAACAACCACAAAAACTTTTGCCCTGCTAGAAAGCACCCTCAGAAGGAGCCCCAGAATAGCCCACTTTTGTGATGAAGAACTAGGAGGGCAGTAGGGGCAGAGGAAGATAGAAATATGGGCAGAGGGAGAGGATGGGGAACTACTGGGGAGGAATGGGGAGAGGGAAAATACAACAGTGGAAGAACAATGGGGGATACAGACAGATTGATATGTGAGACTATTAAGGGCCCCCAGAGACTCAGTATATGAACACATGCAGGATTCCCAGATATTGAACCCCACTAATAGTGTTTCTCTAGTGGTTAGTATCTCTAAACACAAACTTACTGATAGCAAATCTGCTGTTTTAGAAAAGGCCTATCATTCATCCCCACAAAAGAGCTTAATGTTTTTGAAGCAGCTGTGGATATTTTCAAGTTTACTCGTAAACTTCACCTTAAAGCTTTTTTCTTTAGGGAGACTGATCATCACTCTCTCAATGACAATGATGTATCCACCAATTTGATGTCCCATACTGACACCATGGATTGTCCCTCTCAAATAATGGCTTTTAAACCTAGGTCCACCTTCAATCTGCCACAGAACCATATTGTTTCTGTTTTTGAACATACTTGCATCCAGGACTTAGAAAATCTTCAGATTCCACATGCCAGATATTACAATTGTACGGCTAATGAAAAAGCAGCATTGAAAAGCCTATTGGGGAATCTTAATATTGTTATCAAACCTGCCGACAAAGGTGGAACCATTGTCATTTGGGACACTGAGGACTATGAAACTGAGATGTTGAGCCAGGTTAATAATGCCACCTATTATCAAATATTACACGAGGAACCTACTGTAAGTTTTAAACTGGACATTGATAGCCTTTTGCATGAAGCATTTGTCAATGGCATAATAGATCAAAGTACCTACAATTTTCTAACAGTGACACATCCTGTGAAAGCAGTCCTTACAGGCTCACAAAAATTCACAAAATTTGGACAAACCCCTGCCAGACCTACAGTGGCTAGCAGTGGTTCCCTCACTGAACTGTTGGCAGTTTTCATCGATGGCCACATTACAAAAATGGTACAAAACTAGGTCATATCACAAAGATATGATTGATCTACTTCATATTTTGAAGGAAATTGCTATTGAACCTGATTCCTTTTGGTGATCATGGATGTTAGGACTCTTTATACCAATATGCCTCATGAGGGTGGTTTAGAAGCCTCATGTCAGACTTTGTATCAACAAACAACATATACAGCACCCTTTGTTGAATTTTGATTAACTTAACTGAGAAAGTTTTGAAATGTAACATTTTTTCTTTTTAAGGGCCATCTATACAGTCAAACCAAGAGGACAGCAATGGGGGCAGCAATGGCTCCCAATTATGCAGTTATATACATGACACACTGGAAGTAGGAATTCATTTACAACACAGACAATAATCTTTTCTTTGACAAAAAATTTACATTTTCAAAAGATACGTAGATGATGTTTTTTTGATTTGGAAAGGTACGCCTGATGAACTGGTTCCCTTTGTTCAATATTTAGAAGTATCAAACTCCAATTTATGCTTTAATATGACCTATGATCTTTTTCAGGTTAATTTTCTGGAAGTCACCATTAAGAAAAATTCCACTGGTACTATTTCCACAGTCATCTATGGGGAAAATAAGGGAAGGAATTCAATATTACAATTAAACAGTTGCCACCCTGCACGCATCACAAAGAACATTCCAGTAGAACAATACCTCAGATATAAGAGAAATTGTACGGCAGAAACAGACTATTTGACTCAAGCTGAATCTCTGACTTCTCATTTTATTTCTAGAGGTTACAACAAAAGTGTCCTGGTTAAAGCAAAAGAATGGGCCAACGAAAGCCTGAGAGAGACCCTATTGCAACCAAGTATGAGGACTGCAAATATTAATTCTAATAACAGGCCACTTTTCATAACTACCTTCAGCCCACAGGCATATTTGGTGAAAAACATTATTCATAACAACTGGCATATCCTGGAATCTGAGAGAAAACTTAGGGAAGTTACAGCAAAGAACCCTTAAGTGGTTTTTCGCAGAGGCATCATCATCAAAGATACCCTGGTCCACAGTACTTACTGGAACAAGACAGAACAGGAGACATCTAAGTTGCCAGTGGGTACCCATAAATGTGGTAATTGTGCCTTTTGTAAATACTTCACCCCTGGAAAAGCTTTACACATCCCACTAACAATCAGGATTATAACATTCATGACTTTATTATATGCCAAACTTTGAATGTGATTAATTTTGCCAAATGTAGCATCTGTTTGGCTCATATGTTGGCAAAACCACACAGAAACTTAAGATTGGATTGGCCAGCAAATATGTAGTATCCAAAATGAGACGGAGTGAGGTGCACTGGCTAGACATTGTCAGAATCAGGGTCCTGGCCATCACTTCACCTTCCAAGGAGTTGAAAAAGTCAGCATGAGTGTCAGAGGTGGTGATGTGAACAGTAAAATGTTACAAAAGGAAACATACTGGTAATTTTTTCTTGAAACAATCAACTGCCCAGGACTTAATGAACTTTTTCAGTTGGCTCCATATTTATAGACTGTCTACAGTAATTCCAATTGTTTTTTCAGTGTTGTTGTTCAGTGATGGTTTCCTTTTAATGTATTTTCACCTTTTTATTTATGTTTTTTCAATGCTGCAGAGGCAGTGTCTGCCTTGTGACAGCACTGATATGGTTTCTTCCTTATTACAATTTGTTTTGGATTTATGTTTATTTTTTACAGCACTAGTTCTCTCATTGTAAGACCGATATGTTGAGAGGGATACATTATCTTCCTATTCCCTCTCTATCTCATAATAATTTTTTATGAGTAGTTATTATATGATCTTCTTTCTATAGGTATCATACTATTTATTAGCCTTGTTGATATTATTATGTCATAGGTTTAACAACCATTTTAGCCTCCTTTCCAAAAATGATAATCATGCAACATGAATTGCTTGAAAAGTTTCATTAGGCCATCTTTGAGAAATATTGTTTGTTTATCTTGTCCCATTTGTCCCTTCTTGGCATGTAATAATTATTAAACACTTTCACAAAATAGGTATTATTACAAGCATATTGTGTAGTTATTCATTATCTATTATGCAATTTAATTTGCATATTGTTTTTAATTCATTCAATATCCATTGGTCTTTTAACACTGCTTTTATTATTAACTCATTTTGGAATTTTTTCTCTGTTTGTAGTCACTACTTTAGTCACTGTTCACTTTGTTTTTGCCTAGTCTGACATTATAGTACCTTCTTTACTGTTTTCACACCTGGCCACATGGTGGCAGCACTAATTATTATCTTTTGCACATTGCACTTTATATCTACACACTCTCATTTAAGTAGCTGCACTACCAAATCGCACCTGCTTTGGGTCAGTAACAAAACCCACATGTCCCCTAGTTTCTAAGGCACATTGTCAAGCTTGCATCCTCCTTGAGGAGATGCCAGGACAAGAGTTAGCCTACTCTGTTGCCAGCTTCTGAGAATTGCTGCTGAGAGTACTGTGGAATTCCTCCACTTTTCATCTAGCAGTTTATTTAACTTTTGTTCACTTTCATCCAACTGTTTTTTCACTACTTCGCTTAGTGTGAGTTTATGTACAGCTTCCAGGTTAAACAATTGGCTTTCAAGTTCTAGCTGATCTCTGGCATGTGGTCTTTTTAACCTGGATGCAAAACTATGATCTTTCTTGTGACCATAGCCCTTAAGCCATCCCACCAGACTGCCACTGGCGAGTCGGTCTTGTGGTTATGGGTCTTGTAATCTGCAATACAAGTCTGAATTTCCTCACGGTATTGGTTCCTTTGTAAGAGGGAGACATTTAATTGCCACATGGGAGTCTTCAATACTGGGGCCAGATGGCACTCCATGATTACAGGCACATGGTCTGACAGTGTGGCTGGGGCAATATCACAGCAGTCCACCACGTGTACCCATTTGCTAGATACTAAGAACAAATCTATACATGAATACACTTGGTGCAGTTAAGACTAGCATGTATAGTGTTGCATGGTGGGTGCAAAAGTGTCTTATGTCAGTTAAAGTCAATTTGTAGCTCAGCCTCTGCAGGCATTTACCCACCTGAGTTGGGCCTCATCTTCCTGGTGTTGACCTGCCTGGTTCTGTGTGCATAACCCATTAAAGTCCCCCCCCCAACAATGAAGAATTCCTCTGGGGCTGGGGCCATATCCACTGTCACCTTGTACATTCTTGTGTTACACATTTTGGGCATATAAGTTGAGAATGTGTGCATGGAATGATTGCCACTCCACTTTAATACTTATGAACCTGCCTTCTTTGTCTTGTATCACCTCCTTAACCTCAAGATAGCATGACTGGTGAATTAGTATTGCCTTCCCCTCCTGTGGGGTGTGCATGGTGTGGGAAATAAGTGTCTCCTTGCCACTACCACTTCAGCTTATGTTCTCCCTCATTCAATGCATCTCTCGCTGCAGTGCAACTTGAACTTGATGTTTTGCATAGTTTCTATAACACCCGAGTTTCCTTAACAGGATTATTGAGCCCTCTCACATTATAAGTAACCAACCTGCTTCCTGACATATCTAGACCTGTGGGCTGAGGGTCCCCCTCCCACAGGATATGGCAACCTTCATGCAGGACTACTGTAGAAACACCACAACAACATAACAGGTTAAACTATATATATAGTTGAGGTTGAGATACAGTATGGTCTCTCTCCTCATGGGTGTCTTCTCAGGTTCTAGTACCCACCCAGTTCTGCAGTGAGATGGTAAAAGTTTGATCAGGTAGCGCCGACCTAACTGCTGACTTTGAGCACCTCTCCTGACACTAGTTAAGTCACTTCTCCCTATGCTCCTCCATGTGGCTTATCAGATCTCATAGCTACATGCATTATTCAAATCACTCTTGGAACCTAGAATCAGCCCTACCCCATTGATGACTCGGGATTAGGCTATCTGTGTCTGTCAACCTGTCACAATGGATTCAGGAGATCCCTCCTGCCCCTGTTCCAGTTTCAGGCATCCACCCTTTGGAATGGGCTATCTCCTCTTCAGAGGTAGATGAGTCTGCTATGCAATGCCCTTGCAGTGGTTATTACTGCATGCCTACTATCATGTCATGGGACAGGAGCCATCAGAGGGGCCCCCAACATGCATGTGTCACCACAGCTCAGGGCCTATATGCTGGTGCTTAGCAAGGTAAATATTGTCTCAGTGCTCTGCAAGCCAGGAGTAAAGCATGCCAGGGGTGGCCCCGGGGATTTCCCACTCCTTCCACTAAGTCACCCCACCACTGCTCTTCTGGAAAAGAGATTGATAGATAGATAGATAGATAGATAGATAGATAGATAGATAGATAGATAGTGGAAATGCCAGCAGCACACTTCCCCTACCCTATGTTTTGATATAGGCCGTGCTGTACATGCCAGACCAGCTATATGAAGGTGGCAGATGTCTTTTGGATTCACTCCCCCTTATTAGGTGGGTCACCCTCCACCTGTGTCATGAGACATGGGACTATGGCAGGATTCCTGGTGTCCTATGACAGCAGAAGCTTAGGCACACACCACCACATATATACTGTATGAGGACCCCATTTTTAGAGAAAAATATTTTGTTTACATATTAGCAAACAAATTCAAAGCAGCCCACCTGACACGTTTCAGGTCTCACCGACCCTTTCTCAAAGGCTTTGAGAAAGGGTCCAGTAGACCTGAAACGCATCAGGTGGGCATTTGGAATTTGCTTCCTGCTATTATGTAAATAAATATTTTTCAAAACGGTGTCAGCATATATATATGTGGTGTGTATCAAGCTTCTGCTACAGCTGTATTTTATTTGCCTGTGAGCACCACAGCCTTGTGTGCACTCTGCAGTGTTTTTCAGTATTTCTTCTGTCCTGTAGTTAGGGTCTGGACATACCCCCCTGGCTTCCCTGATCTCTATTCCTCCATAATAGCCTCTGATTTAATAGGCTTTGCTCCTGTCTTAAGGGTGGAGGTGGATCCTCCCTGTTTCCCCCCTTTCATTCCCTTTTCCTGTGCACACACTGTATATTACCACGTGATCTTTCCTATGAAGTGAATTTATTTCCCCTTTGGACTTTCAAATATTTGTTCTTAAATGCAAACCCCCAACTGAGTGAAACTGCAAACATAAGCTAACGATTTCTCAAAAACTGAGGTCATAGCTTACAGATATACCCACCTGATGTAATCGTGGTATATTCCATATCAATGGAATAGAAATTATACTAAGTATTTGTGAGCTGGCTTAGCAAAATTTTCAGCTCATATTGAGGTACTGAATTTGAGCCCCTCACTCAGGAGATTAAAAGGATTTACAGCTATAGTCAACATTGCCCTTATCTATACCGAGGCAGGTGGAGGTAATTTGCATGGTGGTTTTACCAAAAATTCTTTTCCTTTTGCAAACACTTCCAGATTGTCCAATGAATGCTATCCTCTGTGAGTGGCAAAAATCCATTTTACACTTTGTGTGGCAGGGTGGATGGCCTAGGGTCCAGGCGATGGTTTTGTATTTGTCTCCAGTGCAAGGGGGGATTGGGTTACCAAATCTGGAGTGGTATGCTAAGGCTGCATTTCTCAGTATATTGTGTTATTGGACCAATCCAATACATACGGCCTATTGGAAGGATATAGAATTTATATTGAATTACCTGGATGATGTGGCTAACACTTATATTCAGCATATAGCCCACGAATACCTCTAGCCCATTTTTCTAGGTATACTAGAATTATAATGAGGGTCTGGAGAGGGTACCAGACCTCCCTATCTCAGAAGCAATGCTTAATCATAACAGCGTTGGCCTGGGATGGCACTACCCCATTTTACAATACGGGGCTTTTTTTGGGACGGTGGGCTCATATGGCATTGAAGTATTATTCTCAACTTTTTGATTCTAAGGGCTGTCTCTCCTTTGTGGAGATACAAGCACATTATGAGTTGTTACAGGCAGATCATTTTAGGTATTTACAATTGAGTCTTTACCTGCAAACTATGCCCTATCATCACTCTCTTCCTGCTGCTTTGGTAGCTCCAGGGATTCGTATTATAATAGCAGCACATAAAAGTGACATACTCAAACATGTAATTGGGAATTGGTACACAGATATCCGCACCTCGAAATCAGGTATTGCTAAAACGATATTTGCAAGAAGGGAACAGGAAATGGAGGAAGCATATACATGGGAGGACTGGTCCCAAACGGCATTATTAAGCTATCAGTTATCTTCCTTGCCCTATATAAAAGAATTTGCCTGGAAATGCAGGTCACAATTCTTTTATATGCTGGTGCAAGTGACTAAATATAAAGGCACCCATTATGTGTGTTACTGGCAGGCATGTGGAGACGCACTAGCTGATCAGAAACACATTTTTTGGAGTTGCTCTAGGTTGACAACATATTGGCAAAGGGTTCAAGGGAATCTACAAAGGATATCTACAGAACAGTCAATACTGACTTCTACGTTAGTATTGGTATTGATTCCCCCTGAGAACTTCAAGCTCCCAAGGCAGCAGATTTGCTCATTGCTGTTATTGATCTTATCGTAAAAAGCGTTGACTAAATATTGTTACAAACTTGGGTATCAACCCGGAATAAATGGTGTTCAGCGGTAAATGTTGTGTATGGTGTTGAGAAAATCTACTATAAGTTTATAGATAAAAAAATATATGTTCAGAATTCTGGCAGCCTTGGGTTAATTTTCAATTAGAGACAAATTCAGCCTTTATCCCATGAGGATTTATGTTTTAGTCTTTTATGATCCTGGCGTGTTTCCTGGACTGTTTTCTGTGCTTAGTTTAAATTATTAATTTTTACATAAATATAGTGATTTACTGCCTACTCCCCCATATTATGGAATGTGTCTATAATCTGACAAGGAACAGCCTGTTTTTATAGAGTGTATGATTTTAAGCTACTGTGATGTCTGTTATTTCTTTTGAATATCTTGTTTTTTCTCTTATCTGTTCGAGTGCTAGATGTTAATCATCTTCTATGTTATATTGATCGAACAATAAAATGCGATTATAAAAAAAGTTAGCAATTCCTAATAATATAGTAAAAGGATATAACTGAAAGCTTTGCACCACAGAACAGTTGTAGCTCAGCATTCACCATACATCCCTCTATTTGCTTATGTCCTCAGGCTGTGGGATTCTCATAGTCTGGATGGGACCTAAAGGTTTATATCGCCCCTTCTAGATGGTTCAGTATGGGTCTTTCAAGGTGGAGGGTAGATCAGATCCTCTTGCGCCATCCATCAGGTTCTCTCTTTGCACTGAAACATTTCCTGCCAGCTTGTCATGCTGGTTGCAGTTTTTTTTTCTAGGGTGCTTTGCCACTATCCACTGGTTACATAGAAACATAGAAACATAGAAGTTGACGGCAGATAAGGACATAAGGCCCATCCAGTCTGCCCATTTCTTTTCTACCTTATAAATGTGCCATCGCCTTTTGCTCTGTCAGTGACCTATCTATTCATAGTCATTTGTATTGCTCCCTTATGCCTATCCATGCCTGTTTGAAGCCCTGCACTGTATTCATAGCCACCACTTCTTGTGGTAAGCCATTCCATGCATCTACCACCCTTTCTGTGAAAAGAATTTCCCATCCCTTAATCAGCCTCCCTCTAATCTCATGCTGTTCCTCTTGTCCTGCTATTTTTCTTATATTTAAACATGTTAGACTCTTTCACCTTGTTTATGCCTCTTAAGGTGTTTAAATGTCTCGATCATATCACCTCTCTCCTCCTTTGCTCAAGGGTATACATATTGAGCTCCGTTAATCTGTCCTCATATGTCTTCTGATGCAGTCCCTGCACCATTTTGGTTGCCCTTCTCTGGACTGCCTCAATTTGGTTAATGTCCTTGTGAAGGTGTGGCCTCCAATACTGCATGAGTACTCAGATGGGGCCTAACCAATGTCTTGTACAGAGGGATTATTACCTCCCTCTTACGACTTGTAATACCCCTACTAATACACCCTAACACCCCTAGCCTTACCTACTGCTTTAGAGGTCTGCTTGATGATTTTAGGTCATCAGTGATGATGATGCCAAGTCTCTTTCTTCCTTTGTGACTGCTAGCAACTCCCTCCCAGCCTATAAGTGGCTTGGGTTTCTCTTCCCTATGTGCATGATTTTGCACTTCTTTGCATTAAATCCAGTTGCGCTCTTCTGACCATTCTGCTAGTTTATCCAGATCTCTTCTCATTCTGCCCACCCCATCTGGATCATCTACTCTGTTGCAGATCTTGGTGTCATCTGCAAACAGACAAGTCTTACCCTCTAGTCCATCTGCGAGGTCACTAATGAAGATGTTGAATAGGACTGGCCCCAGGACTGATCCCTGAGGTACCCCACTTGTGACTTGCATCTCTTCTGACTGTATACCATTTACCACCACTCCTGTTTTCTGCCAGTCAACCAGTTTGCCACCCAGTTGACCAACTTTGACCCACCCGAGCCTACCTAGCTTATTTATCAATCTTCTATGTGGAACAGTGTCAAAAGCTTTGCTGAAGTCAAGGTAGGCGACATCAACTGCTCCCCTTGGTCTACCACTCTGGTTACCCAGTCAAAGAAATCTATGAGATTAGTTTGACAGGACCTTCCTTTTGTAAACCCATGCTGTCTTGGATCCTGTGCCCTATGGATTCCAGGTGTTGCACCATCCTTTCCTTAAGGTGCCTCCATAATCTTGCCCACTACTGAAGTAAGACTGGCCGGTCTGTGGTTCCCCGCCTCCTCCCTGCTACCACTCTTGTGGAGTGGGATCACATGAGCCCTTCTCCAGTCTTCTGGGACCTCTCCTGTGCTCAGAGACTCACTAAACAATTCTGCTAATGGCTCTGCTAGTTCCACCTTTAGCTCCTTAAGTACCCTGGGATGTATGCCATCAGGTCCCATTGCCTTATCCACCTGAGCTTAGCAGCTCTTGTAGGACCCTTTCTTTTGTGAAGGGTAGTGCTCACCTCCCTCCCCCCTGTGTCCATGGCGCTGAGCTGTGGGCCCTGCCCTACCTTCTCTTCAATAAATACTGAGCAAAGTATCTATTTAGGATAGATGCCTTTACAGGGTCCTCCTCCTCACATGCTCCTTTTTCCATTAAGCTTAGCAATACCCCTCTGGACTTTCTCCTTTCACTAATGTATCTATAGAAAGTCTTGTCACCTTCTTTTACTGTTCATGCTAGTGTTTCCTCAGTTTGGGACTTTGCCTGCCTTACTGCCTTACCTGCTTCCCTTAGGGCAGTTTGGTATGCCTCCCTATCTTCATCCCGCTGTGTTCCCTTATATCTTCTGAAGGCCAGCCCTTTGGCTCTGACCTTTTCTGCTACTGTATTTGAGAACCAAAGTGGTTTCTTCTTCTTTTGCACTTCCTTTTCTGTCTAACACAATGGGATGTTGCTTCAAGTATTGTATCCTTAATGCTTGCCCACTTTGCCTGTACCTCCTCACCTGTGTTTCTTTTTGCCAGGGCTAGCTTAACTCTGTTGGCCATCTTATCCAAGTCAGCTCCTCTGAAGTCCCATATTTTTGCCTTGGAATGGGATGATTTAGATGTAGTAGCCAAATTGAACCATACCATGTGATGGTCACTGGCCCCCAGGTGACCTTCTACCTGGAGATCTGTGATCCCTTCTTTGTTAGTCAGTACTAGATCTAGGATAGCCCTGTCTCTTGTGGGTTGCTGTACCAGTTGTTTGAGGCCCTCCCCTGCAGGGAATCCACTATGAGTCTAGTTCTGGCAGATGTTCCTGCTGGTATTGACCAATCTGTATCTGGCATGTTGAAGTCTCCATTATCAGAACCTCCCTTTAGCTGTCATGTTTTGTATATCTTCTAACAGTAATGTGTCTATGTCCTCCCTCTGGTCTGGGGGCCTGTAGACAACCCCAGTTCTTATGGCTGTCCCATTTCCTGTTTCCAGGGTGACCCACAGTTCTTCTGGCTCCTTATGTGTATTCTGAATTTCTGTAGCTTTGATATTTTCATTAACATACAGGGCCACCTCCCCCCCTTTTGCACCTCGATCTCTTCTGAACAATACATAGCCAGGTACTGAAGTCTCCCAAGTGTGGTTACTGGTAAACCACGTCTCACTAATTGCTACTATGTCCAGTTTAGCCTCTGACATTATTGCCTGCAGGTCTGGGATCTTATTTCCCAGGCTGTGAGCATTTGTGTACATGATTTTCCATTGGCCAGATTTTGGTGTGTTAGTTGTTGGGTGAAGTTTGGCATCACCCCTGTGCATCGTATGGGGAGACAAACCTTTTTTCTTACCTGGTGATGCAAATGAACGGCAAACAAGCTGAATTCCTGTTTGACCACTAGCTGAGGGGGGAAGGGTGTTCTTCCCATTCGACGTATGGGGTGCTGCACCCCTCTCCCCATTTGCTAGTTTAAATATTCTGCAAAGACGTCAAACTTCTGCCCCAATGCACTGACTCCCTCTTTAGTCAGATGCAGTCCATCAAATTTAAAGAACTTTCGCTCCCAGAACTGTTGCCAGTTCCCTACAAATCTGTGTCCTTTTTCCTGGCTTCCTAAATGTCGTAGGAGGGCACTGAGTGCTGGGTCTCAGTGCATGAAAGGTTTTTTGGGGGGATGCCAAGCTTCTTCAACAGTGGTCTGCCCTCCAGAGTGTCCTGAAGAATTTTGGGCCACCCTGGGTGAATATTTTGAATAGAGCAGGGGTTATGATCTGCATTTTCATGTCCTTCCACATCAGGTCCATGCAAATTTGAGACATTTAGGAAGCTAGGGGAAGGCTTCAGATATCCACCTAAACCACCATATGAGGTGTTTTAAATAAAATTGCAGTGTTAAAACGTCTGGTCTGTGCTTAGCTGTAGCATGTAGCAGGAAGTGACATAGAGGGACTTCCTGTCTATCAGACACCTTAAAACCAAGCTCCCACACGAGCGGATCAGATTGCTGCTGGTTTTATGCTGTACTGATCATAGCAGTACTTTTAAAACATAGTTTGTATATTTGATACTGTTAAAAAGGAGTAGTAGCGTTTCTCTGGAAAGAGGAGGTAATTCTCGGGCGATTGCCATGGGAACCAGATATTTGATATTTCCTTGTCCTGGGGTATTGTGGGACTCTGGAGGTCCATCTTACTCACAGCCTGCAGTGTTTGAGATGTTTTTAGCAATAAAAACATTTGGAAAGCTAGGGGAAGGCTTCGGATATCCACCTAAACCACTGCATAAGGTGTTTTAAATAAAATTGCAGTGTTAAAACGTCTGGTCTGTGCTTAGCTGGGGTGAGTAGCAGGAAGTGACATAGAGGGACTTCCTGTCTTTCAGACACCTTAAAACCAAGCTCCTACATGAGCGGAAGTGAGCGTGAGGGGAGCGAGTGCGCATATACATGCACGGAGACGCACAAGAGAAACATCATTGCATGTGCACTGTGGACACCAGGACCACTGTGCAGCATTATACTGATATAGTCCTCTATATAACAGGCAAAAACAAACAAAAATGGTGGTGAGTGTACCAAACCAAATATTGTCATCAAATGGATCAGGAAAAATCAAAAAGGGAAGGGAAGAAAGCTTGCAGGGAATGTGAAATGTTTATTGAAGAAATTGTTAGCCAGAATTTACCTGTGATAAATGCATAAAATTGCTGCTCTATTAAGGAGATCCATGATCTGGAACAAAGGTTACAAACTCATAGAGATATAACTAGGCTGGAAGAATTTGTAGATGAGGCAGTGATTGACATAAGCTATAGAATGCCTGATAAATCTTGTTTTGCTGAAAACATCCAAATATCAAAAGGGAGCATGAAGGATGAGTTTGAAACTAAAGTGGCAGAAAATGAAAAGGCAGCAGATAGCATGTCAGGGCTTATATTGGATACATCACTGAAACTGGATACAGCACTGAAGTTATCAAATAGGTTTGATAACTTATTATTGCCGTCCCCAGAAATGTCAGAGGCAACCAAGGACTCGAGCCCAAACAGACATTTTACTCAACACAAGGAACCAAGTTGTCATATAGACATGGAACAAGGAAAGAAAGTGCAAATTACAGGGATATTGTAGTCATTGGAGACTCTATCATAAAGGGGATAGACACACAAGTCTGTAATAATAGAAAAGAAACTACAACAGTTAGTGTACTTCCAGGAGCTAGACTTCATGATATTTCTACTCTTTTGAAAGGGCTGCTTGAAAACACAGTCAACCCATTAGTGATCCTACATGTAGGAGCAAATGATGTGGCAAGGAGTAGGATGGAGGATATCCAGTCAGAATACAAGGATATAGCCAGAAGGATAAAAGAGCTTGGAGGGGAAATCATAATTTCTGGGATTTTACCAATGTATGGGTATCATTCCCATAAAGACAGGCAGATTATGCTAATTAAGAGCTGGCTGAGAACATTTTTCAAAATAGAATGTATAGGCTTTATGGACAACTCAATTACATTTAGTAGATTTGTTCTTTTCAAGAATGATGGCCTGCATCTAAATGTTACAGGTACCAGAACATTGGGTAAAAAAATTCTGGATGTGGAAAAATTCCATTTAAACTGGGGGGGGGGACAAGGTTGACAACTTAAATAACCCCTCAAATCCAGGAAAACCCCTACAAAACGTGCCTGAATGGAATGCTATCCTTATTAGCACAAGAAGTCTAGTAAATAAACACAATGAGTTTAAACTGATGTTGCATACGTAATATACAAATTGCTTTAGTAACCAGAAGCGTGGTGGAGGCGAGGATGATCATTGGGAAAAAAAATATTGCTGGGTACAAATTGTTCTATAAAGCCAGGAGATATAGAAAAGGTGGTGGGGTGGCCATGTATATACATGAATCCTTAAACGGCGAGGAGATTCCTTGGGATACAGGCACCCTGGAGATGTTATGGGTGGGGTTGCTCCCACATAAAAACACAAAAATCTTTTTAAGACTGTTATACAGGCCACCTTCTATGTCAATGGATGATGACACGGCAATATTGAAAGCCGTTAGAGATCTGAACCCGGTCGATAGAATATTACTGGCAGGTGATTTAAACCTGCCCAATATGAGACTGGAAATGGGCATGGAAAAAGTACCACTGTTATGCAGTACATAGATACTATGGATCAGGTGGGATTAGAACAAAGATCCATAACAGAACCAGAGGGATAATATATTGGACGTAATTTTTACAAATATGGGAGCTTCAGTAAATGCAGTTCAAGTTCAAAGTCCACTGGCTAGTAGTGACCATAAATCTGTTCACTTTAACATTGGTGAAATCTTAAACCCCAATCCAACAGGTACTACTACAAAGCTAAAATGTAATAAAGCTGACTTCCCCAGTATTAAAAGAATGCGTCTGCACTGGGACTGGAACAGGGACTTTGAAAATAAAAATGTTCAGGGTGTGTGGGATTCACTGACAACTAAAGTTGAGAGTTTAGTTCTCAAATATGTAGCTAGTGCCCCCAAGTATGACATTAATAGAAAAATAATTAAACCAGCCTGGATGAACACCTCAATAAACATTCAATTAATAGAAAAAATAGGCTACACAAAAAATATAAACAAACCAAATCAGCTGAGATCTATCAATCTATAGGACTTGTTTAAAAAGGTCAAAGTACACATAAAAAAAGCCAAAGCACAGTTTGAGGTCAAACTGTCAAACAAAAGTACAGGATAATAAAAAGCATTTTTTTTTCCTACATTAACAACATTAAGACTGTACACAGTACAATTGGTCCCTTTTTTTAATGATGATGGGCAGGCAGTCACAGCCATTGAAATGGCTGATATGCAGAACAAGCATTTTTGCTCAGTATATAATAAAGGCAGTCCCACTAAGTATATAGGTAATGAGTCACCAATGCCAGGAAAAATAACCCTTGACCCTAAGAATACCCTAGAGTGCTTAAACAAGCTTATAGTCAATAAATCATCAGGCCTTGATGGAATGCACCCAAGAGTCTTGAAAGAACTAGCAGATGTACGGGCTCCACCAATTACTCATATAATGTAAGCTTCTCTGGATTCAGGAATAGTCCCAAATGACTGGAAAACTGCCACGATAGTCCCCATTTAAAAAAAAGGGGCAAGAACTAGGCCTGAAAATTTTAGCCCTATTAGCTTGACCTCCTTGATAGGTGAAATCATGGAAGGCTTAATTAAAGACCTTATTTATATCATGTAAAGACAACAACCTGATTGACTGAGCACAGCATGGGTTTACCAAGTCAAGATCATGTCAAACAAATATTTTGGCATTTTATGAACATGCTAACCGTGAGTTGGATTTAGGGAATACAGTGGACATGATCTATTTAGATTTCGCTGAGGCATTTGATAAACTGCCCCATTATGAATTATTATCTCTGCTGGAGGGGATTAACCTTAACAAGAACATCTGTTACTGGGTGTCAGATTGGTTTCAGGGTAGGAAATAGAGGTGGTGATAAATGGGGTCTTATCCAGCTGGGCTCCAATTACTAGCGGGGTCCCACAGGCTCTGTTTTAGGCCCAAACCTATTCAATATCTATATTTTCTCATTGAAACTGAATAATCCAAACATTTGGTTGTATGAATTTGCTGATGATTGTAGGATAGAGACCGTGGTATATGCATAAGAACATACGAAAGCCTTACAGGAGGTCCTTGATGAGATGTCGGAATGGACAGTTAGAAACAAACTATTGCTGAATACTGCTAAGTGCAAGGTCATGCACTTTGAAAGTCAAAATAGAAAGATGTCCTATAAATTATCTAACATTCCACTAGAGGTCACTGATGAGGAAAGAGATTTGGGAATAATCATCACAAATGACCTCAAGTTTAAATCGCATTGTAGAGTTCAGATTAAAAGCTAATCATAACCTTAACTGTATTTTCAGACATATAGCAAGTAGGAACAAAAATGTACTGCTCTCATTGTATAATGCCCTGGTTAGGCCCCACCTGGAGCACTGCGCGTTGGTCTGGTCACCACAAACTCGAGAGGATATAAACCTGTTGGAGGGTGTGCAGTGTAGATTCACTAAATCAGTGTACAGTTTAAAAAATAGACCTTTTAATGAAAGAATGACATCCCTCAACTTATACTCCCTCTACTACAGGAGGCATGGGGAGATCTATGTCTGCGCTACAGACTACTGGATGATGACATACTTATGGCTGAGATGGGTTTTCAGTATAATACATGTTGGATCAGTTCTAGGAGTCATAATAAAGAGCTCTTACGCGGAGAATCAGAACCAACGTAGATTTTGGTACAGTCAGAGGGTGGTAATTTCTTGGAATGATCTACCAATAAATATTGTTAACAGTTCTAACATGAACAAATTTATGAATAGTTTAGATAGGTAATAGGGGATAAGGTATTTCAGTTTTAGTTTAAAAATTTGGGATTCTGGGAAGCTGTTAAGGACCTTGTGTCTACTAGCTTGACTCTACCTGTAAAACCTATGAAATTGCCAGCAGCACTTTCCATTTGGTCAAAGTGAGTGGGGTGAAGTCATGGTTAAAGGAAAGTTTGCAGTCCCCAGACACGATTTCTGTTTTTTTCACGGGCCTGTATGAGCACCTAAGTTTTAGTGTGGTAACTGAGGAATTTCATTATGATAGGCCTTGCTCTGGCTTTGGGATCCTTCGGCCTGGAACCCAGCGCTGTGTGAGCTTTTGGTATTTCAAGGGGTGTTTTGCTTGGCTAGGCTACAACTTCTTTAATAAGGGAAGCCAAGAAGGGCTCTGTACCTTCTAGCAGCCCATGCTAGCATACGTTGTCTCACTGGGAACAGAATTCCACATCGTTCAACTTTTCAGTCATCTCGCGTTCCCAGCAGAGTAGGTACCTTAGTGCAGTGGCATGCCTTCTGCTAAGTCCATGACTTCTGTGAGCCCCATCTTCAGATATTTCATCTGCTGCTGGAGTTCCCAGTGTGCCTGAAGTTATCATTAACTTTTCTCTCTAGTCTTAACTAAGGTGGTCCCCAGGTGTTGAAACTGTGGAAGAACCATTTGAAAGTAATAGTGAATGACTCTTCCAAGTCTTACTCAGTCACACTGTGTGTGCGGTCTGAAGCTGCCAAGGAATTACCAAGGCAGCATGGCTGTGGTTTCAGGCCTTTCCATCCAGGTGGTCTGTAATGTCTTCAAGTACTGATCCATCAGTTCACGGATCTAGTGCCTTCATCTTTCAGTGGCATATTGTCCAGATGTTTTGCTGTTCCTGTTGTTGGGGTCACAACATCCATCTGTCAGGTAAAAGTAACTTTTGTCTCACCAAGGGGAGAGCTGACAGAGCTCATGTCTACATGAGCTGAAAGCAGAACCAAAAACTTAATGTTCTATAATGTTCTTATTACCCCCTGTACAGATGCACTTCATAAACCCTTACAATTCACCAATCTGTCTAAAGTGTGAGGCGAACAAAGGAATATTGCGACATATGATGCATCTATACCCAAAGATTAATCCCTTTTGGCATAAGGTCCATGCAATAATGGAGAGGGTGCTGGAGATGAACTTACCAAAACCCCCTTTGGAACTCTTACCAGGTGCAGACTGTAAGAGGAAGAAAATAGGTAGAGGGGAGACCTTATGGTTTATTGCTCTCATCTTTGCATGGCAAACTAAGCAATGGTTGACCAAGGACCCTCATTCAGTTAGGCTCTGGTCAAAAAATCTCATGCTTTGCTTAAAATTAGAGAGAACACAATGACCTGTAATGGTATTATGCAAGTTTTCAACAAGCTGTGGAACCCTCTATGTGTTTGTATCAAAAATTACATAATGTCCCCATAATTAATTAATTCTCCAGGTTCCCTCTTTGTACTCGTTATCAAGTATGTTAAGGCACACAACTCAGGCATTCTCAGTATTCAGTCATAAAATGCTTAGCCAATATGTAAGAATTAAAGTATGTATACAGATGCATGTGATATGCATAGCCAACATATCAATACCCAAATGACTGTAATTATCATTTTTTTATGTTGACTATATAACATCATATGACATTAACATCACTGTGCACTATTTGTTTCTGTGTTTTTAATAAAATTGTTTACAAAGAAAATGAATGCACATCACATTCCAGGCACACCACTATATCTCTATTCATGCATGAATCTGGTGGTGGTGATGATGATAATCATGGCATTGGTGGCATTGGTGATGGACTGACAGTATCGCGGGGAGGGTAAAACTGTCATGGAACTGGAATTCCCACCCAGTGACAACTGCAGTGTGGAAGACTGTGAGGGTTGCTTCCTCATGCCTGAGGAGGAAGCAGGAATTACTGCATATTATCCTGAATCCTGATTCTCTAAATCCTCATTTCTTTCTTATTCTTATTTTCTCAAATGGTCTTAGAATTCTTTCTGTGCTGTGCATTACCAGTCATGATGATTCTCATTTTATTCTTATTTTCAATGTCTCAATAAATAATTTGTGATCATACTGCTCAAGGATCGAGCACAGGTATATGGCAGGGTATTACACAAATTAACAGAATCAGACCCTCTCAATCTGCATGTAACAGCAGTTGTTCAATATTGTCTGTGTTGAATTAGGTGTCTGAGGCCCGTTACAGTGGTCTTCATCCTTCCTGTGCTGTGCATTACATAGTAACATAGTCATCTCTTCCACTCTTGATTCTTATTTCCATCTCATTTTCAATTTCTCAGTAAATGTTGTGCTATCATATTGCTCAGGGGTACATCACTGACATAGGTATGGGGCAGAGGTATACCACAAATAAAGATTTGCACCCTTCCAGTCTCCACATTGTATAATGGCAGGTGCCTTACTTGAAATAGTGTTTTGAATCAGACCTGTTGTACATTTCTAATTCAATCAATCAATCTTTAACTAGGAGAAGCATCACTGGGATTAACTCATTTACAAGATGGTCCTGGGAGGATAATACACATAAACTGACAATCAACAGGAACAATACAGAATTTAGAGTGTAAAAGAAAAAATGGATACAAGGCTGCCATTTCACAATAATATACAATATCGAAGGACAATATGTACAATATATACAATCCAGGAAAGTGGGTGCGGTGGGAGAAGAAAGGAGGAAGGGGCAGAGATTTTAGAAGGAGAGAAAGGAGGAGAGGAGGCAGATGAGGATGCCAGATGGAAGAAGGTGTTTGTGAGGGAGGCAAGAAAGAGGAGGATTGGGGAAGAAGCATTTCTAGACCTCATATTGGAGGAAGGGAGCAAGGGAGAGGGAAGGGGGGAGAGCTCACATGTAGCTCAAGTCCTACCCAACAGGATGAGGGAGGAGGATGAGCATAAGCAATGATACAAGAAGGAGAAAAGAAAAATAGCAAAAGTGGAAGTGAGAAATCGGGCTTGAGTACTATGGCTTGTGGAAACAATTGTAAGCTTCTTCAAAAGGTGGAAAAGTTACGTTTTAAAGGAAACCATATCGATGAGTTGCGAAAGTTTTAGGAATTTTTGGATACGATTCCAAGTAGAAGGGAAGGAGTAACTTAAAGAAGAGATACCATTCAATAAATCAGCAGCATACTCAATGCCACTGCCCCATATTGAGGCCAGCCACCGTATCCTTGCAGCATGTTCTTGCCTTTCTCCATGTTACAGATCCCCTGGTGGATGTCTCACTACAAAAATTAAATTGTGATTTGAACCATGGTATTCATGCACATAAGTAAAAACCAAACAGCATACTGAAGCCCTCTCTTCCAGTTCCAACAGTATCCGCTCCCAATAATCTATGAAATTGCATGACCTGCACTTAAATTCCACGCTGTTTTTGCTACTGTAAGCTTAAATTCATCTTTATATCCAACACATGTTGCATCTGTCCTGATTATATTTCACTGGAGATGATGAAGAAACTGTTTTTATAGTAACAGCATTTGACGTAAAACCTGTGTAAATAAACACCTGTGCTCAAAGGTACTCTCTGAATAACCAACTAAATAAATAAATAATTACATAAAAATTATATGCAGTACAACAAATGCAGACTACCACAATTGCAGCATAGTTGTCTTTGATATGAGGAATGCTACTCCATTCCCACCATCATGATAATGATGGGTCTGACTCAGCCATCACAATACCTAGATGATGGACTTGATTAATGCCACTGCATGCAAGTATATAATAATGGGCATTAAATTTATGATGAACCTTAACATGCTGTCCGTGCCCTCCCAAGGTACCTCTTCAAAGGAATACTTTCCTTGATGGATTTTGACAGAAGCATCCCTCATCATCTGAGTTGACTTCTACCAATGCCAAATTAACTGATATGTGATGCCCTTGC
The DNA here is from genome assembly GCA_016271365.2 of Neoceratodus forsteri. NCBI lineage: Eukaryota > Metazoa > Chordata > Ceratodontiformes > Ceratodontidae > Neoceratodus > Neoceratodus forsteri. The sequence continues at coordinate 1,385,304,184 of CM028131.1, read as the reverse complement.
TTCATTAAGCACCAGTGTGCCATTCCAGGATGACATGACCATCACTAATTGGATGGTAAATATCCTTTCCAGCTAAAGTCTCTGGCACATAACTTGATACAGGAACACTGACCACTTGAGTCTAAACGATTTCTCTATTGTCTTCCCAGGTCTCTTCTCTTGTCTTGCTGCCTCCTACCCTAGCAAGCAAGCCACCTCCTCCACTACTTCTTGGGGACCATCCTGCCATTACATGGCATTGCCATCACTCAGGTGGTAAGTATGCTTTCTGAATTGTTTTCTTTTTCTTTCACAGGTATATCATAACACAGAGTGGACAAATACTGTGTGGCCACATTGGCCAATTAAGCATAAATAATTTAATTCTTGTCTTTACAGGTTTCTTCTCTTGTCCTGCTGCCTCCTCCTCCTCCTACTCCAGCAAGCAATCTGCCTCCTCCTCCTCCTCCTCTTGTCCACCAGACTATCACCTGAGTATCTTGGGCACCACTATTCACAAAGTGCCATCGTTACTGTCACAGACACACCAGCTCAACACAACAGCCACGGTTAATCACCGGTCATCTGGTGTGACTTTCTTCTGTGTACAACTCAGTTGCTGCCCTGCTTCTTCATCTGATGCCAACAAGCTGCTGAATACCACTCAGCTGCCACCTATTTCTTCCACTGAAATATCCCCACCTGCCAGTGCCACTTCCTCTACCTGCCACACATTCCATCTATACTGTGCATCAGTGGGAGGGCAGAAACTGTTCAGAATAAAGCAGAATTGAGTTATGGGTCTTTCATACACACTGTGTCCTAAACTGCTTTGCAAGACAAGCAGTTCTTTGGTAGGAGTGCAGGGAAGGACTGCACTGAAATTCACTGTAAAGGAAAATTGAGATTTATATAGTGCCATTTATACACACTGTAGCTCAAACTGATTTACAGCACAAGCAGTTGTGTAGTGGAAGAGTGATAGTGGAGGGCCTCTAGAAATGAGGAGAATTTAGATTTCTGCAGTGCTTCATGCACTCCATCCCAAAGTGCTTTGAGAGTGTAAGGACTGTGCAGAAAAAGGATAATTTAGCAGAATTGAGACTTATATAGTGCTTTTCATATACACTGTATCTCAGAGTACTTACAATGAAAACAGAGTGGTAGTGTAGGATAAGAGTGCGGAACTGTGCAGAAATGAGAAGTGAGATTTATGCAGTGCTTTTCATATACATTGTATACCAAAATGCATTACAAAGCATAGCTGGAGGCAGGAAGCTGGCAGTTTAATTGCAGCAGGAGGGAGGAGCTGACTAAGGTACAGCAGGAGGAAAGTAGCTGGCTGAAGGACAGCAGTAGGATAGCTATTGGACAGAGGGCACTCCACAGAATGTGGCCAATGCAGCCAGGATGTTATACTGGTTGGCCAGCACTATCTTCATTATCTCCTCCTGTGACCAAAGCACGGCAGGTTATTTCATGAATGTCCCTCTTGAGTTGTGCAATAGCTGATGATGAAATATCCTCCACACCATAACGACTGCCCCTCCCCCAGGCACCCAGTCACTCAAGCTTCCCACAGCTCTAGTCCTACTACATCTCATCATATCCTCACCTTCTCCTGTAAATACACAGATTTCTGTCTGTGTTTCCCTTCCACACCAGCACCTCAGTGGGTGCAGGAGGAGTGGCACAAGCAGCACTGAGTGCACCCCACCTCAGCTGCAACCTTCCTATCTGCTTCCCATCCATTAGCATGTTTTAGGTTTAGGGTTGTGATATGTTGCCCACCAGTCCCCAGATGAGTGTCTCTTTTTCCCATGCCTGACACTGGTGTTGCACAGTGTGTAGATGGCCAAACTGTTGTTAATCAATAACTGGAAAAGTCCCTGATGAGGCACTTATGCTGTTGATGCTGGAGGAGCCAGAGTTTGATATAGGTAATTTCTTTGGTTCTTCAGTGGAAACAGCAGATACCATGGGGGAAGGGGGCATGAGGGTAACACTGCCTGCTGCTGGTGCTGATACTACTTCTACAGGGTAGCCAATGGGGAAGCAACAAATGAGGCCTGCTGTGATGAGGATGGGAGGGAGGGATGGGAGTACTGCCTCCTCCAGCACCCAGTCTTTCTGCTGGCATGCAGCTGTCCATTTCTTCTTCAGGTGCTGTTTCTGCCACTGGTGCCAATTGCAGATAGGAGGTGGACATCATTCCCTGTCTATAGAGTGTCTATAGATATGTCTCATACTGACTGTTGCAAGCACACTGTGACACTGTTCCATTTATCTCCTGTGGTGTATTTTATATTCTTTCTATTTTGTATGATGTATATATAGATGTATAATACCTTACCTTGTTTGTAAATTCATATGATGCACTACGACCGACCCTCTCCAGGTCAGTTTCTAAATATTGTCTATTGTAAAATTAATTGTTGTACCTGAATGGCCCTAACCAGATCCATCTTGTAAACGAACTCTGCTCAATAGTGTTCACCTGGATAAATAAAGATTTGGATTGATTGATTGATTGACTGATTGATAGATTGATTCCCCTCTCCCCATCATTACTGCCGCAACTCTCAGTTCCAGAACCACCACATCCACTCATTTTCTTCTCTTTAAAAAATTAAGCTATACAAATATATAAATATTTATCTTGAGTAAGACAAAGAAAATACATTTTAAAAGGAGGAAAAGGCCAAAACTCAAATTAGAAAAGATTCACTAATGCAAGTGTATCCCCAACAGGTGGGAGCTTACCTTATTGTCCCAGTGCTGTCACGTTCCTCTGTTGCTCTCTGGTGCCAGTCTGGGTCCTGTGGGGCCATTGGGGTCTCTGTCCGGCCTCCCATATTGTTTTGATCATTTGGGGGCTGGAGGATGAAGTCGCAGGAGCTTACACTGTTCTTTGCACTGGTGTGCAGGCTGGAGTCCGCGATGCGCAGTGCATATAGTGGTGTTCAGGCCATTGTAGCAGCTGCCCAAATACCTCCCAGTTATCTTGACCCCCCAGGATATGTTAGTCAGAGGTAGGAGGCATGGAGGAGCACATAAGAAGCCTCCGCAGTGTTTATGTAAAGAGCGCTAATGAGTACTGTAAATTTAAATATTAATGAGGCCAGCATGCCTATTAATGAGCCTGGTCCTGCATTTGGAGATAATGACAGGCAAACTAAGCTGTTTTAAAACATAACTCTGCAGCGGCAGACAGTTGTTCAATGGCCTATGCAGCCAGTATGATGTAATGCTTGTGCAACTGTGTTACTTGGTTTTGGCTGTTCGTGCTCTCTATTCCAGAGGAATTATCACCCTGTAGGAGTACCAAAGGCAAGGAACCCTCAAAGAGGATTTCACCACTAGAGGTACCGTGGAATGGTTCCCTTGGCTAAAGTTACCTTAGGAAGCATCCCAAGGAGAGAGGCGATGCTGCTGGAGGAGGAGGGGAGGATGGTGGGGCAAAGAAAAAGTGCTTGACAGAGAGAGAGAGGCTCAGAGGAACTGCTTAGGTAGCACAGAAAGGGGGAGTGGCTGGCTGCTTGTCCATTGAACCACAGGCATAGCCTTCCAATTCAATGGCCTATGCAGCCAGTATGATATAATGCTTGTGCAACTGTGTTACTTGGTTTTGGCCATTTGTGCTCTCTATTCCAGAGGAATTATCACCCTGTAGGAGTACCAAAGGCAAGGAACCCTCGAAGATGGTTCCACCCCTAGAGGTGCTGTTGGATGATTCCCTTGGCTAAAGGTATCTTAGGAAGCATCCCCAAAAAGAAAAGTAGTAGTACAAAAGCACAGTATCAATCAGTAGCTGTGAGGCATAGTAGTAGATTAAGCACCAGGCAGCTTGATAACGTAATGAGATGCACAGGTTAGTAATGGCATGAGCATAATGGGTTGTGCTGGAGATTGAAGGGGCCTCCTAAGGAGAGAGAGAACGGCAAGTAGGGACACCATCCACCTCCATCCAACAGCAGAACTTACCTAAAAGAACTAGGCAACACTAACTATGGCTAACTAACGTTTATGATCTGAGGCATGGAGGAGAGAAAAAACACCTTTGAGGGGGAAATCTCTGGGGATCCAAGGCCTAGGTTGCCTTCACTCCAGGCTTGGGATGTTTTGTTTTGTGATGGCTCTGCTGCTAAGATTTAGAAACCCAATTAAAGGGGGGGTGGACATTATTCCAATTTGGAAAAAAGCTCTCACTTGTGACAAAATACTGGGAGGATTTTAGTATCGAAAGCAGGATTTGAACATGAGTTAGTATGCCACACCGGGCCATGGCTCCTCAACAACACCTCCAGTCCCCTGCCATAGGAAACACAAGAAAGTGATGAAAAGGCACCATGACTCACATGCAGATATTAAAATTTGTTTACAGCATCAGTGGTAGATTAGCTGACCTCCTGAGTACATAGAGCATCATCAGTATTGAGTAATTTTGAGTTATAGGGGTAGCAATTCAAATGAACATGGAATGTGGGAGGCAACACTCTGAAAGCAGCAAATTGGCTAGGCAGTGCAGTGAAGACAGCAGCAATGAGGTAGTGGTATAAGTTCAGGAAGCAGGATTGAGCTGCACGGGCTGGGGCTCAGGTGAGCCTGAACCAGGTGAAAACAATTAAGGTGCATAGCATGGAGAGCAACAGCAGGGAAGCAGCTGAGCTGAAACACACTGATAATGATTGCAGTTGCACTGTGAGTAAATGGGAACAAGTAGCATGAGCTCTGGATTAGCAAACATACAAGGAGTTTAGAAACAGAAGCCCCCAAAAGAAGACAAAAGAAAAGACACAAAAACACAGAAGAACAGGGAACAAGCAACACAAAGAAGCATACAGCTGGAGGCAAGCAATACAAACCAAATGCAGGAGAACAGAAACAGAAGTCCAGCAAAAGCAAGCAGAAGCCAAAACACAGCAAGGCGGGAGGGGGGTCAAGCCCCAGCTGCAAAGACCAGACCAACAAAGCCTCCGGCTGCAAAGAAAAAGTGCTTCAAAGAGAGGCTCAGAGGAACTGCTTATGTAGCACAAGAAGGGGGAGTGGCTGGCTGCTTGTCCATTGAATCACAGGCATAGCCTTCCAAATAGAAGCCGCTACAGATCTGTGGGGCATCTAATTACAAAAACAGTATTGTTTGGCTGCAGCAGAACTTAAAAGTTAGAACTGCTATTTAAACTGCACTGAACTGTTCCTTAAGCAGCCATGTTTGATACTCTGACCCCCAGTGACAGCACATCAGAGACTTAGGCACCCAAATATAGTGTGAAATGACTGCTGGAAGAAGTGTGAACCACCTTTAAAGTGCCTAAATCAATCGCCTATCAATAATCAAGAGGGTTAATGTTTGTTACTATTTCTGAAGGACAGCATGTTTCCGTCAATGAGAAGCTGTCACTTTCTGTGAAACCCAGGGACACTTGCACTTTGGGGCAGTGTGGCTTGGCTCTCAGCAAATCATGAGGGTTCATATTGTGTGGAGGAAAAGTTTGGAAGCTGGCATAGGGCTTCTGCAGCAAAACTCCAGAGATCTGTGGAAAGGTTTTTCCTTCAGCCTGAAAACCAGTGTGTGCAGCTGAACCTGCAGCAGACTGATTAACCCTGAACTATTGAAACAGGTTTATGAACTGCGTGTGCCAGAGTCTGAGGCTGCAAACTTTGTCCTGAAGCTGAAGAAAATGGTGGAAAAGAGTCAGAAGGGCTACAGTGTCTGGAAACCTGGCTGCATTGCTGAAATCTAGCTGTTTAAAGGTGGAATTGCGCCCCAAGAAACTGTATGCTGTTAGAAGATAGCTATTGTTGAGGTGAAATCCAAAGGAATTATTGTGGCATCAAGGGCTGTTAATCCCAGTCCAGGTGGAAGATAGAGACTGCAACCTGCACAGCCACAACTTGGAGCCAGGTAGGGGAACTGCTAACCCTTACCAAGTGGGGTGGATTGGGATGCAGGAGCCATGGTGCATACCTGAGTGCTAGGGGCACTCTTGACCCATTGGGGAATCAAATTCTGGAGTCACTCCTGGGTCTGGGATCATTGTGGACCAGTAAACCTTGCATAGTGCTCCCATTTTCCAGCCCATTTGGCAGGCTGAAGGTGATAAGCTGCCAGACTCTGCAAGCAAGTCAGAAGGTGACAATCTGCCAGACCTTGCTACATCACACAACCAGTTTTTGCTGTCCACTTGCTTTGCTGCCCCATGGCACAGTTGTTCTTCTTGCTTAAACCCACAGTGCCAGAACCTGAAAACCGGTGACTTCAAAACTGTGAGTAACCCAGGGCTTGCCCTGACCAGAGGGTTTGGTGTAAAGTTGCCTACAGGTTTAAAGCTGTGAAAACCTACAGTTCCCAAGCGTTTACAAGGGTCCCAATGCCAGTCAACCCACAGCAACATCCAGGCCTGCACCGATCCTGGGTACCCAGATAGACTGAAGGGGGCTCTGGTACCAGTGGGGTGGAGGGCTGATGTGCTGTTGGGAGGTGGGCACTGTTGGTGAAACTGTTTTCATATTTCTAATTGCTATTATTCTTCTGCTCTCCCATTCCCCTTTCCCTATAATGAAAGAAGTTGGTTGTTACTGTTAAAAGTGGTTGTGAGCATATTATTAGCTACAGTCTTTAGTTGCAAGTGTTTTACAAAGTCACAGTTTAAAGCGGTATTCTGTGTGTGGGGTGACTGGAAGGGGAGGTGGGTAGGTACAGCATCCCAGGGGGTTGTATTACGCAAACACCTGGCCCACTATAATTTTACTCTGGGTGGAGGCACCGCACTATTTATTAATACCTTTGGGAAAGAACTGCCAATGTTCATCAGAACAAAACCCAGGCCCCTTAACCTGTGTAGTAGTTATCAGGCAGAGGTAGTAGCCCGCTGGCACACAGCACCGGGGCTATACAAGATTATCAGAAAACAATGCTGGAAAATGGAAAAAAGACAGGAAAATACAGCTGTAAAGAAGGAAAAATGTATATAGAGTATAAAGTAAATAAAGCTTGCACAAACACTACTTTGCAAGTTTGAAACGTGTTAGCCAAAAGCCCTCTTCAAAAAAAGTTGAATTCAATGAAGACACAAACTGAGGAGCAAATTTGTAACCACAATGCTTCACTGTCAGAACTGCAAAGTGAAACTGTCTGCATACTCTACATATAGATGTGGCTATTCCATGTGACCTTCAGTAACCTGCTAACGAAGCATCGTTCTGAGAATCTGAGAAGGACTCTCTGTAGCAAAGTGTTTCTTACAGGGTATATCTTCTCTGAAATTATTACAGGTGGAGCTCACATTTTTGTGACTTTTTATCATTGGGCTAAGCAAAATTACTGTTTGACACTGTTTTATTTTATTCTTCTTTCTTTTTTTTTGTTGAAAAGGTTTGTTGTCTCAGAGGTGTTTCAGTCTCCTTCTCACATTGAAGTAGCTAATTGCTTTCCTCCCACAGCTCTTCCAAAGGATTAGGTGTGTATATGAGGGGTGGAGCTGGCAAACTGTCAGTAATTTCCAACAGAAAGAAGGGTTAAAAGGTCAGGTTAGTTGATATCTTGAGGTAGAAGACTTGGTTTGCTGGCCAGGCACCTAGCTTCACCTGAGCTCTTTCCTTCCAAGACTGCTTGAAAGGCAGAGAGAACCTTACCAGAGCAAGGGAAAAGGATTAAGACTTCTTTTGGCTAAGCAGATTTACTGTGTGGTGTTGTTTTTATTTTTACTCACAGGGATTGCTACTGTTTGTTGCTAACATTTCATTGCTTTATTTTTCTCTGTAGCAAAGTGTTTCTTTATAGAGTATATCTTCTCTGAAATTATTACAGGTGGTGCTTTGCAGGTTTTACAGTTTTATCTAACATTAGGATAAGCTTTCAGGGTTACTGCATTTGTTGTTGACTGACTGTTTCTGCTCTTACCTCCTTGTTCTTTCGTCTGTGGTTCTTCTTTATTGGCAGGGGAAGGGCCCAGCCACCCACCCCCATCCCCAACCACCCCACACTACACTCCTTTTATAGGGTACCACAGTTGTGACATTTCCTGTGGCAGAGCAGGAAGGGGCAGATCAGTGGGGCATCCACAAGGTGAGCTCATTTACAGGGGCACTAGTAATTTAACTTGTTATAACAAGTTAAACAAAACAAAACACAATCAAACCATTACTTGCATTTTTTTCCTTCTACTTACTGTGACTAGGTTATAAACCCAGCAACTTATCTGGAATGGATATCATTAACTGCAGGTACTGTGGAACAATTTTCAGAAGGACAGTCTTACAGGATTTAGGACACTGTCCTACATGCTGAGCCATTGGAGATCTTAGGGCTCAGCTCGGGCAGCATGGACAGAGATTGCGCCTCAAATGTCATATTCAAGAGGAAATACATTATAAGAACCACCAGCCATTTCCCCAGCATCCAACAGAAAAACCTCGGCCGCAGAGGGTAGTTGGGCAGGAGGTTGGCAGGTGGTTAGGAGGCAAATCGGTGCCCTATCACTCTCTGCTCTCCAAACATTACCTCCAAAACCATATAAACACTACAAACAGGTATCTGCCTCTATCTCTGAAATCAAACAAAGAAGCAGAAGACACTGCAGAGCAGGACACTGCAGCACAGGAGCTAGCACAACAAACTCACCCAAATCAGGAACCAAAACAAAAAGCAAAAAGGAATCCAAAAACTTTGATCATTGGAGACTCCATGATTCGGGAGTTGATACCATCTCCAGCCAGGGTAATGGACAGATGTCTCCCAGGTACATCAGCATGGAGACACTGACCACATTGCTAAAATTGTTCAAAGCAGGAGAAAACATTGATGTCCTAGTACACATAGGACTAATGATCTCACCAGCCGGTCAGTTGTGGAGACCAAGGACACCTAACCAGGCTGGGTGACAAACTATCATCCATTTTGTCCGGCATCTCCTTCTCTGAGATCCTGCCAGTCTAGGAGGGGAGGCAGATGGACAGAAGGTCAGAGAAGGGAGATGGGGGAGCTAAACACGTGGCTCAGGGCTAGTGCCAGGAAAAGGACACAGATTTGTAGGGAACTGGCAACAGTTCTGGGAGGAAAGTTCTTTAAATTTGATGGACTGCATCTGACTGAGGAGGAGTCAGTGCATTGGGGCAGAAGTTTGACGTTTTTGCAGAATATTTAAACTAGCAAATGGGGAGAGGATGCACAGCATCCCGCCGTCGAATGGGAAGAACACCCCCAGCTAGTGGTCAAACAGGATTCAGCATGTTTGCAGTTCATTTGCATCACCAGGTAAGAAAAAGGTTTGTCTCCATACAACGCACAGGGTAATGCCAAACCTCACCCAACAACTAACACACCGAAATCAGGCCAATGGAAAATCATGTACACAATGCTCACAGCCTGGGAAATAAGATCCCAGACCTGCAGGCAATAATGTCAGAGGGCTAAACTGGACATAGTAGCAATTAGTGAGACGTGGTTTACCAGTAGCCACACTTAGGAGACTTCAGCTCCTGGCCATGTATTGTTCAGAAGAGACTGAGGTGCAAAAAGGGGAGGGCCCTACATGTCAATGAAAATATCAAAGCTACAGAAATTAGAATACATAAGGAGCCAGAAGAACTGTGGGTCACCCTGAAACAGGAAATGGGACAGCCATAAGAACTGGGGTTGTCTACAGGCCCCAGACCAGAGGGAGGACATAGACACATTACTGTTAGAAGATATACAAAACATGACAGCTAAAGGGGAGGTTCTGATAATGGGAGAATTCTACATGCCAGATACAGATTGGTCAATACCAGCAGGAACATCTGCAGAACTAGACACATAGTGGATTCCCTGCAGGAGGAGAGCCTCAAACAACTGGTACAACAACCCAAAAGAGACAGGGCTATTCTAGATCTAGTACTGACTAACACTGAAGGGATCACAGATCTCCAGGTAGAAGGTCACCTGGGAGCCAGTGACCATCACATGGTATGGTTCAATTTGGCTACTACATCTAAATCATCTCAATCCAAGGAAAAAATATGGGACTTCAGAGGAGCTGACTTTGATAAGATGGCCAACAGAGTTAAGCTAGCCCTGGCAAAAGAAACACAGGTGAGGGGTACAGGCAAAGTGGGCAAGCATTAAGGATGCAATACTTGAAGCAACATCCCATTGTGTTAGACAGAAAAGGAAGTGCAAAAGAAGAAGAAACCATTTTGGTTCTCAAATACAATAGAAAAGGTCAGAGCCAAAAGGCTGGCCTTCAGGAAATGTAAGGAAACACAGCGGGATGAAGATAGGGAGGAATACCAAACTGCCCTAAGGGAAGCAGGGAATGCAGTAAGGCAGGCAAAGTCCCAAACTGAGGAAACACTAGCACGAACAGTAAAAAGGTGACAAGACTTTTACAGATACATTAGTGAAAGGAGAAAGTCCAGAGGGGTATTGCTAAGCAATGGAAAAAGGAGCATGTGAGGAGGAGGATCATGTAAAGCATCTATCCTAAATAGATACTTTTGCTCAGTATTTACTGAAGAGAAGGTAGGGCAGGGCCCACAGCTCAGCACCATGGACACAGGAGGGGAGGAGGAGGTGAGCATTCTCCTTCACAAAAGAAAGGTCTTACAAGAGCTTGCTAAGCTCAGGGTGGACAAGGCAATGGGACCTGATGGCATGCATCCCAGGGTACTTAAGGAGCTAAAGGTGGAACTAGCAGAGCCATTAGCAGAACTGTTTAGTGAGTCTCTGAGCACAGGAGAGGTCCCAGAAGACTAGAGAAGGGCTCATGTGATCCTGCTCCACAAGAGTGGTAGCAGGGAGGAGGCAGGGAACTACAGACCAGTCAGTCTTACCTCAGTAGTGGGCAAGATTATGGAGGCACTCCTTAAGGAAAGGATGGTGCAACACCTGGAATCCATAGGGACACAGGATCCGAGACAGCATGGGTTTACAAAAGGAAGGGCCTGTCAAACTAATCTCATAGGTTTCTTTGACTGGGTAACCAGAGTGGTGGACCAAGGGGGAGCAGTTGATGTCGCCTACCTTGACTTCAGCAAAGCTTTTGACACTGTTCCACATAGAAGATTGATAAATAAACTGGGTAGGCTTGGGGTGGGTCAGGAGTTGGTCAACTGGGTGGCAAACTGGTTGACGGGCAAAAAACAGAGAGTGGTGGTAAATGGTATACAGTCAGAAGAGATGCAAGTCACAAGTGCGGTACCTCAGGGATCAGTCCTGGGGCCAGTCCTCTTCAACATCTTCATTAGTGACCTTACAGATGGACTAGAGGGTAAGACTTGTCTGTTTGCAGATGACACCAAAATCTGCAACAGAGTAGATGATCCAGATGGGGTGGGCAAAATGATAAGAGATCTGGATAAACTAGCAAAATGGTCAGAAGAGTGGCAACTGGGATTTAATGCAAAGAAGTGCAAGATCATGCACATAGGGAAGAGAAACCCTGAAGCCACCTATAGGCTGGGAGGAGTTGCTAGCAGTCACAAAGGAAGAAAGAGACTTGGGCATCATCATCACTGATGACCTGAAATCATCAAAGCAGACCTCTAAAGCAGTAGGTAAGGCTAGGGGGTGTTAGGGTGTATTAGTAGGGGTATCACAAGTCAGAAGAGGGAGCTAATAATCCCTCTTTACAAGACACTGGTTAGGCCCCATCTGGAGTACTGCGTGCAGTACTTGAGGCCACACCTTCACAAGGACATTAACCAAATTGAGGCAGTCCAGAGAAGGGCAACCAAAATGGTGCAGGGACTGCATCAGAAGACATATGAGGATAGATTAACAGAGCTCAATATGTATACCCTTGAGCAAAGGAGAGAGAGGTGATATGATCGAGGCATTCAAACACCTTAAGGGCATTAACAAGGTGAAAGAGTCTAACATGTTTAAATATAAGAAAATAGCAGGACAAGAGGACACAGCATGAGATTACAGGGGGTCAATTAAGGGGGAATGTGAGGAAATTCTTTTTCACAGAAAGGGTGGTGGATGCATGGAATGGCCTACCTCAAGAAGTGGTGGCTATGAATACAGTGCAGGGCTTCAAACAGGCATGGGATAGGCATAAGGGAGCAATACAAGTGAGTATGAATAGATAGGCCACTGACAGAGCAAAGGCCAATGGCACATTTATAAGGTAGAAAAAGAAATGGGTAGACTGGATGGGCCTTGCGGTCCTTATCTGCCATCAACTTCTATGTTTCTATGTAACTTATGTGAAATGGCCAGCAAAGTTAACCCAGAAACTGGGAAAACTTTGAGAAGTGCTTTTCCAAGACAAATGTAGCCACTTTGTCTCAACTTCATGAGTGAATTAAAACATTAGAATATTTCTCTCAACAAAAATATGCTAGATTTATTTTCTCTGAGATCAGTTACTGTAAAGAATTAAATGTACATAAGCAAATTCCCATTAACCAAACACTCAAAAACCCACATGTAACAGGTCTGTAACCCTCAAGCAACCCCAGAAATATGTGAAATTAAATTGAAATCATTCGCTGAATTCAGGCTTGGCCAGTGTTTCAAACAGATCATTAAAATGACCATGTTTATGGTCAGCAATATTCAAAGCTTCTGTACTATGCAAACAAGGTCTGCATCATCCACAGTGAGGTTTGTGTTAGTGAGCACTGCTTTTCCCATATTGGATGTCCCACTGTGCATGGAGCAAAGTTATTTAAAACAGCAGTGCAAGGTACCCCAAGTGCATGTTAATGAGATGGAATCTTATTAATATTTGCATACTGGCATCTGGAAGCCCTTTACATGTGCTGATAGCCTGCATGAGAAGTGCTACAGTACTTAATGCATACAAATAGCACATCTAAATAAAGTGCAAAGCACTAGTCACCCTCACTTGATCCCTCCTTTGCGTGAGGGTGGGAGGTGATTTGTGCTCTGTTAACTCCCTGACCTCCCGCAGTCCCCAATGCCAGTATAAGTAGTGTGACACTGTTTATCCCTGGTGGACAGTGGTCCCTGTCCTCACTTGATCCCCATTAGAAGTTAAGTCCTTCATATCCAATAGTCCTTTACCCTTCCTAGAAGCTTTAGTGCCCCCCCCAATGCTAACCACCCCACTGCAGCCTGAGATGGTGACCAGCACTTACCCTCAGCTCATCTCCCTGGTGATCTGCCATCTGCCACACACAAGTCCTGTATCAATATTGATACAGAGGTTGTGGTTTGAAAAAAACAACATAAATCTGCATAAGGCTATACCAAAAATCAAAAAGAAAAGTACACATGGCATGGGTCAGTGTAAAAGGTTTGGTTTATTTCAAGCTGCCATAAAGTACACAGCTAAGCGCCTCTACTTATTGCCTCATGCAGAAGGCTTCATCAGGGCCCCTGGGATGAGGAGAGCTTTTCTTTTTAAAGCAAGACAACACTGCTGACCGTAGGCTACAGTATAGAGCCCACAGTCCACACAAAATAGGAGCCAAATATTGTTCCTCACAAAAATGAGGCAATCTCCTTACAATAGTGAGGCTATAATAAGACACAGATGACCTCAGGGCAACTTGGCCATTTGCATTTTGAGATTTCAATATATTGTAGAGCTGTGGGTCTCAGTAACTAACAGGTTTGTCCTGAGCAAACAGCTTGTTTGATTATGTGCGAGTGCTGATGCCTATTCCTTGATCCCAGCTGTGTCCACTTTATAACAAGTCCAAACACGAATAAGCAGCACATGCTGAAAGAATGAATACCACTGCAGACAAAGGCAGCGAGCCCAAATTATCCACAAGAAACAAACTGGTGCACTCACAAGTCAAGCAGATGGAAAACAACTGCTTTATTGCTGCATTACAGGTAAAAATGTATTCAGGCACAAAAATCACAAAACTGACTTCAGGAGCCCCAAAGGGTTTGCCAAAAGATGGTATCTCAATTGATTATTTCAGTTGATATCTGTAATTGCTCATAAGCATTCCTGGATACCTTATGAAACATAGTATACATCCAATATGCATTTTTTACAGGAACACCATATTGCGTAAACAACAAACATTATACAACAAATGGTGTGTTCTATTTGGATTTGATGGATGACAGAAGGTACTACCTGGGGAGGAGCACTGCATTCATTACATGTGTTACATTTTGTCAATCCCCACTATCACTGCCCATTATCCCTTATTCTGAAGCCCCCCCTGAGCAAGTGGAACCTTTAGATATCTTGGGGTCACCCTCGTTACGAACTTGTCCTTCGCTGTTCACATTGACATTCTAGCCAACAAAGTCAACTCTAGGCTAGGGCTACTCTTCTGACATAGGAAGAATTTCCCACCTAAGATCAAGAGATTACTGGTCAGGCGTTATATCACTAGCGTTACTGATTACGGGATTACAGTCTATGGCTGTGCAAATGACTACGAGCTGTCTAGAGTCACGAGTCTCCTCAACAGAGTCTGCCGCTTTGCTGTCAGCCAAAAATGGGTCACCCACACATGTGTGCTCTATAGCAGTCCAAATTGGCTCAATGTTAACTCTAGACTGCACTATCATACATTATTCACCAGTAGAAATGTCCTTTGTGGCTTACTCTCCCCTGGTCTCCAAACCTTGTTCAGCTTTGTTGATCAAACATACATCACTAAGGGAGTGGTGTGACACTCCCTGCTACTCCCCCATAGAAGAACCTCCCTCAGTCAAGCTAGTTTCTCCTTCAGACTTGCTAAGCTATGGAATGATTTACCTCCCTCCCTAAAAACTGACTGCTCTCTCAGCCTGTTTAGATCCCAGCTGTTCTCCTCCCTCTGTCTATCTAGATCCTGCCACTGCTATTGCTGACTTTCCTGTCCTTATTCTATGAAGTCAACCTGCCTTGAATTATATGTTTCTATGATGCCCATGCACCTTGAACATGGCAGCTCTAATTGTATAACTTCTTGCCCACAGATTTTGATTGTGGCAGCAATTAATGTTTATGGTTGCTCAATTGTACTCTTACTGTACTGTATTGTTAAAATGTTGCACTGCTCCTTATTGCATTGAACTGCATTGTGTACATTCAAACCCCTGTACTTGCTGTTTTCTGTTGTTGATGACTCTAAACCCTTTGTAAATAGGCTCTGCCAAAAGGCCTTTATGTGGAATGAATGAATAAATGAATGAATCTATCAATAAATAAATAAAATTTCTATGTAAGCCACGTTAAGGTAGCTGAACAAGAAGCGCGTAAACCATCTGGTTTCCCAATATTTTAGCCATCTAAAGATCATGCGAGGCTTTGCCTACTGCCTGTTTAGTAGTGGATCACATAACAGAACATGCCAGCGATGCTGTACTGTAGAATTAACTCTACTAGGTGGTGGGTTAAGTTCAGTTACAAATGTAATACTGCCAAATCTCCCACTTTGGTTTAGACTGCAAAAGGGATGATCTATCCTAGAAACAGAAATTGTCGGCATATAAGGACCGATAGGCCCATCCAGTCTGCCCGTAGGCCCTATACATTGTATGTGGCCACTGACCCCATATGATCAATGATTTTTCATCACTCCCTTCCATCTCAAGGTTCCGTTGTGCCTGTCCCATCCTAACTTTAACTTTATGATAGGAATTATGTATAACCAAAGCACTTTAACTCATTTACTGAAAATGATCCTTTAGGTCCATGGCATAATTTTAACATTCTTGGGAGGTGGGGCAGTTCCTCCTGATGCTACGAAACTGCACATAAGGAATGCTGTCTACAAGCTGATGGCAGATCTCTGACCAAAGTAGGCATTACTGGAACATAAGCCATACTTTCTTTCCTTGTACTGTGTGTTCTTCGAAGTAAGATGAGAGGCACTTAACATGTCCGCCCTGGTGTAAAGGAGGCTGATAGGGCATATGATCTCAGTCATTTGCATCTTAAGGGTATGAACAAGACTGAACAGTTGAAGATATTTGATCTGGTGTCCTGCAGTGGGATCCAGGGATATGCCCTAAAACTCAGAAATTGGTGAAACTATGGTGCAGCCTACCAGTAGAGGCAGTGAAAGAAGACTTTATAGCCCTTTATGGTAAGCCTGGACAGAGTTCTTCTAAGCAAGGAATCAACGGATGCCCTGGAACAGTGCTGGCCTTAGTTACCCTGGGGCTCTGTGGGAACCTCCTTGCTGGGCCCCCATATCAGAAGTCACAAATCTCCCAAAGAACGTTCCCATCCCTACCATGGCATCCCTATATCTTCATTTTCGGCTAGTTTTGTGACATTTTTGCACTTTAGATGAATTAGAACATAGAGGACCAGGAAGAAAGGAGGCCAACTGAGCAGCTGAGGTTTTTTGGGGGGCCCCTCTGCTCTTGGGGCCCTGTGCAAATGCACAGTTCACACCATGCTAAGGCCAGCTCTGCCCTGGAAGGGGTAAGAAATCCCTATAAATTTGTACTTGTTTCCACAGAATATTTATTTCATCTCTACTTATGAAGCAGAGGGGCAGACATAACGGAACAAGCAGGGTTTAAGCTGAAAACTGAAAACAATGTAGTGTTTTTTTTGAATTGTTAACACAATGTTGTAACCAAATAGCAGAATTTGTAGCCAAGCCAGCAAACATGTGCCCTGTGAATGAAAAAAAAAACACTCTATGGTGTCCAATGTCATCTCCCTCTCCCCATCCTTTTCCAAGTATTCCCTGGAGTCCAGTGGCACCACCTTTTCCCATCCCTTTTCTAGAACTTCCTGGCATCCAGTGGTATTCCTGTCCCAAGTATTTTCCTGTCTCCATATGGTACCCCTACCTCTCCCCATCCCTTTCCAAATACTCCCTAGCATCTAGTGGCACTTCTTCCCACTCTCACCCTGTCCCTTTCCAAGTGCTCCCTAGCATCCATGTGGCATGTGGCACCCCTACTTCTTCCCATCCCTTTCCAAGTACTCCCTGGCATCCAGTGGCACCCTCCCTCACCCTGTCCCATTCCATGTAATCCATGGAATTCAGTGGTAGCCCCACCCTTTCCAGGTAAAGTTTCCTTGACATTCAGTGGCATTCTGCCCCTGTCCCTTTTCAAGCATTCCTTGACATCCAGAGACACCCCCTCCCTCTCCCTGCCCCTTTCTGAGTACTCCCTGGCATCCAGTAGCACTCTCTCTATCCTTTTCCAAGTACTTCCTGGCATCCAATGGTGCATCCTCCCTCTCCCCATCTCCATGCAAGTCATCCCTCATGGCTAGTGGCACCCCTGAGTACCCCAACCCACCCTGCCAGTCCTGCAATGACAACCAGCACAAATCCTCCACTCACTTCCTTGGCCATTTGCTGTCTGACTCGTGCAAACTACTACAGTATATCAGTATACAAGTGGGTATATCAATACAGAAACATACACAATGATGGCAGAAAAAGATCACTGGTCCATTCAGTCTGCCATAAACCCTAACAAATCTAGGACCTGTTGTCCATAAAGGGTTCTAACCCACTATCCACCCCATGCTTCCTGCCATACCGCTATCACCCTGAGCAACCAACAAGCCCTTCACTCTGTCTCAGCTGTGTTTGTAACCTTTGATAGTTTTGGCACCACCACATCAGCTGGCAGATTGTTCAATGTCCACCACCCTTTCTGTAAAATAAAACTTTCTCACTTCTCTTGATCCACCCCCACCATCAGTTTCCACTCTTGCCCCTGTGTTCTTGATCTGCTACTTATGCTAAGTAGTTCCTCACAGTTTGCCTTGTTCATTCTTTTCAGGAACTTGAAAGTCTCTATCATATCTCCCTGCTCTCATCTGGCCTTCAGCAAGCACATGTTCAGTGCCTTGAGCTGATCCTCGTAAGATCTGCCCTGCTGGCCCTGAATCATTTTGGTCACCCTATGTTGTACTGCCTCTAGCCTGTCCTTATCTTTCTTTAGATGAGGACTCAGGAACTGAGCACAGTACTCCAGGTGGGGTCTCACCAATGATTTATAGAGAGGTAGTAATACTTCCTTCCTTCTGCTGTCAATATCCCTTCCTGTATATTCCAGCATGCTGTTTACCTTACTGCAGGCCTTGTTAAATTGGTTTGATTGTTTAGGAAGTCACTGATGATGACCATAGGTCTCTTTCCTCAGAGGTCATACACAGCTTTGCCACACCCATCCAGTACTCTGTTCTGAGGCTCTTGTTCCTATGTGCATCACCTTGCACTTTTGGCACTAATTTCAACTGCTAAACCTTTGATCACCTCTCTAGCTTTTGCAAGTCTGGCACATCTCCCTAATCCCCTCCTTGCTGTCTGCCCTGCCACAGTGCTTAGTGTGTCTGCAGAGAGCGCATCTTGCCCTAGTTTCTTTTCCCATGTCACTAATGAACATATTGAAAAGGACTCGAGCCAGGACTGATCCTTGGCACACCACTGGTGACCTCCCTGTCTTCTGATTTCACTCCTTAAACCATAACCCTCTGCTGTCTCCCTTCCAACCAGTTTCTCATCCATCTAACTGTGTCTTTCTCTATACCCAGATCATCTAACTTCTTCAACAACCTTCTGTGAGGCACTGAGTTGAAAGCTTTGCTGAAATTAGAGTACAGTAAATCTACAGCATGGTTCTTATCCACTACCCTTGTTACCCAATCAAATAATTCTATCAGGTTGGTCTGACAAGACCTTCCTGCCAGGAACCCATACTATTTAATATTTTGGAATCCATTGTTCTGCATGTAGTTTAGTAGGTCCTCTAGTGTCTCCATCAGTATGTCCACAATAGAGGTAAGATTGACAGGTCTGTACTTACCCGGTTGCTTCTTGTCCCCTTCCCTTATGGAGCAGGACTATGTCTGCTACCCCCAGTCTTTTGGAACTACCCTGGTCTGAACTGAGCTGCTGAATAGCTCCACCATGGGTTCAGGTAGTTCTGTTGCCCTGAGCACCCTCAGATGAATCCCATCTGGCCCTGGGGTCTTATCTATCTTAAGGGCTACAAGCCCTTTCCAAACCCTTTCACTGGTAAACACTTGCTGCCTCATCTCAAGGATCCCCTTTACAGCTGCCTTAATGCCACTCTCTGGCAGAAGCCCTGTCTTCCCTTGTGAATACAGAATATAAGTAGTCATTAAGAATGGCTACTTTCTGTCCATCCTCCTCAATCACCTTACCTCCCTCTGTTGGCCTAACAATTCCCCCTTCCCTTCTTTTTTTTTCCTAACATATCTAAAGAACTGTTTCTTCACACCCTTGATCCCCTCTGCAATACACAGCTCTCTGTCTGCCTTTGCTTTCATGACCACCCTTTGGTTTCCCCTTGTTCTTATTTGGCACTCTCCCCTTTCTTCCTTCCCTTGTTTTTCCTTGTACCTGGTGAAGGAACTTCTTTTTGACCTTCACTGCTTCCCTGACCTTTCCAGAGAACCATATTGGTCTCTGTACCTTCCTCTTTTAATATACCATTTTCATGCAAGACTTTGTGCTGCCCTCCAACGCTTGTCCTGGACTAGCTCCCTCCTCAGTTGAAGTCTGCTGTTCTGAAATCTAGGAGTTCAGCCTTTGATGAGGGCTTACCTGTCCCAAGGGCCAAGTCAAATGATATTGCGTTATGGTTGCTGGACCCTACTAGCTCCCCTACCCTCACTTCTTCTACCAGTTCTGAGTTGGTGAGCACCACATTGAGAATGGCAGCTTGCCCAGTGGGTTCCTTAACCAGCTGCACCAGCAGACAGTCCTGCAATGTATCCAGTAGGGCCTGATTTCTGGAGCTCCTGGCTGCTGGAATCACCCAATCAATATCTGGCAGGTTTAGATCTCCCAAGCAGTCAGTGTGTCTCCAAATTCTGTAATAAAAAAGAAAAAAAATGGGAGGAGCCTGTTCCTACAGCATATCTAGCAGCTCTATCTAAGCTTGGAAATGAGGTGAATTCACTCCACAATATTCTGAGGTCCAAATGTGTGTTATTCAACTGTCAGAAGCATATTTTTAGCCAGCATTTCATACTCAATGTTCTTCAGCAGGGATTTTGTACTTTAAAAAAATTATATAAATATTGTGTTCATTCATTTTATAGTTCTATTATATATATGACCCATATAAATAAATTAAAAAAGATATATTATTATCTTTCATTCTTTAACTAAGGTGTTCCATATTAACCTCCAAACATATAGTACCTGTATAAAAGGCAACATATTCTAAAATATCTCTTGATATAATGAGCATATCAGTATGTGTTATTCAGTTTCATATAGATACCTTACTGTTTCACTTGTGAATCTTCTTCTCACTTATTTCACTCTATACCCCCATACCTGCCCCGTGGACCTAAAACTATATGTATATAAATTTGCTTTTCTGTTCTAGGAATGCAATTGTTATTGTATTTCACTCTGTAAATAATACATACACTTAAATCTTATATTTTTGTACCCCCACTCTTTCAAAGAATATTTACAAATCAATACTCTTCACCCACCCTCTCTTATTCATAAAAGTTCAGTGCTAATGTTAATTAAATTCCCATTATTCCTTCTTCATCCTACTCCTTTCAGTTAAAAATATATAAGTTCCATCAGTAGAGGTAAATTTTACTTTTTTCTTCAAATTAAATTCATTTATATGTGTGCTAACAACTAATTGCTCCTTTTTGAGCTCATTAATTCTCCAACTCTATTTAATATTTATGAAATGCTTGCACTCACCCTTTTGGAACTTTTTTTTAATATCTGTTTACTTTCCTTATTTCATCCCACTCTGTAGCACCACTCCTTCATAGGTGCTAAAACAAAGAAAGAGGGCACAGTGTATTTATCAGGTAAGATCTATACAGTTTTCTAAATGTCATACAGTTTTTCAAAGTACCTGCTCCACTAACTGAAATCCTTCACAACCAGTCTTCCATGTATATATTTTTTCAGAAAGTACAGGATCCCTAATGAAGTTCATTGAGCATGAAATGTTGGATAAAAATAAGCTTCTGACAGTTGAATAAAATGCATTGCAATCTCAAAATATTGTGGACTGAGTGTGCCTTATTTCAACCTTAAATAGAGGTTTAGATCTTCCACCAACACCACCTATCCCTTTGCCACCCCTCTTTCTAGTTCTGCCCCTAGCTCCTTATCTCTCTCTTCTCCCTGTCCTGAAGGTCAGTAGATCACTCCCATTCATAGTTTCTTGCCTGAGGATGCTGTGAGCTGAACCCACAGTGATTCTATTTCCCCATTACCACCCCGATGTTCCATCTTCCACTACCTCTATGCCCTCTCTGACATACAGGGATACGCCTCCTCTTTTACCTTTTCCTCTGTCCCATCTAAACATGGTGTAGCCTGGGACTATCTGGTCCCAATCATTATTTTCTATGGCCCGGTTTCTGTGACGGCTACTAGGTCCATCTTAGTATCTGCCACCATTGTCTAGAGCTCACTATGTTTATTTCATAGACTCCTGGCATTAAGGCAGACCCCTTTCCATCTTTCTTCTGATCCTGTCTTGCTTTTTCCTATTTCTTCTCCATTATTCTTCCCTAGTCTCCTTAATTTTTCATTTTTCATGCTGAATGTAGGCTCTATCAGCCCTCTCATTGGCCTCTTCCCCAACCTAATTTGAACATCAACCTTACTGTAACTCACCTTGCTACTACTAGTCCCCTGTTCAGGGGAGCCCTAGCTACTGTAAGTTCCCACCTGCTCTCCCTTCTCAGTGTGGTTTCCCTACCCTCCATCTCCCCCACAGTCCGTTTAAATGTCCAGTGTAAATGTCTAACTGCTGCATCAGACCACTGGCCTCTTCTCTTATCAGATGAAGGCCATCACCCTTGAAAAGCCTCCTGTGCTAGAAGTCCCCTCAGTCCCCCACAAAATATTTCCCCTCCTCCTGACACATCCCTTCAACCACCCATTAAACTCTTCAATCTCTTCCTTCCTTACTCTATCATACCCTTTCCCCTTATTCCACACAGGGAGAGCCTCAGAAAGGCCCAGGGAAGCTGAGTCGCCTTCAGTCTGTCCTCTAGTCTCTTAAAGTTCTGCTCCACTGCCTCCCTGACTGGTTTACCAGATTGTTGGTACCAAGTGTACTAGCACCCCAGATCCTTCTCCTCTTTCTCTACTGTCCTCCCTATCCTATCTATATCGTTGATGGCTGTGGCACGGAAGGCATCTGACCATTTCACTCCTCTTCCTCCTCTGCCCATCACCCTCTACCCCTAATTATTGAGTCCCCAGTCACTAAGACTGTTCTTGCTATTTCCTCCTGCTCACCCTTAGGGTGCCACCAAGTCATCCTGCCCATTTTCCCTAACAGACTTAGGGTCCCTTCCAACGAGTCAGGTACTGAGTCTCCTTCAGGGGTGCAAAGTGATTTGCTGTCTGAATGGTGTGATACTGGTCAAACCCCTTTGGCTGCCCCTGCCATGCTTTCCCCTGCCCTCCACCATCCAGTTCCCTGGGCCAGTGGGAATCTGGGGAGTGGGAGTTTAGGGGTGGACACCAGCTGAGCCAGTGTCACAGCTGAGATATGGCATCTCTGGCTGCTACCAGCTGAGCATGGAGCTTCACAAAGGTCCTGCAGATGGAGCAGTGCCCTCTCCTCCAGAGCAAAACCCTGGAGAAGAATGCTCCCCAGTCCCCACAATTGACTACCTCTTTGCTGTACCTCATCTCCATACTGATCCTGCAATACCAAAAGGGTATCCCATGAATACAGCGAGTCAATTTGATAATGTAAACATATTGATTTTAAAATGAGCTATGTGCCCTTAATAGCGCATGCTAAGTTCAGCGACTTTGCTTTCAATGGAGTGCATGTTGTATGCAGTATATAGGGGTTTGTTTGTCAGGCCAGTTCCAAGCTGGGTGTCTGGTGCTATGGTTAGAGTCACTGCCTGTGTTGCTGAAGGACCTGGGTTTGGGGCTGGCTGTGGAGAGGTTTTCCCCTCTGGTTTGGTGGTCTAATTTTTTTTTGTCTTCTTGCCTCTCATTCCACCCCAACCTCCCACTTTGGTCCCATCCTGCCCATGAATTGTCCCCAACGTTCTCCCCTGCCGACATCTATGCCCTGTGGGTAGCCTCCCTCCTGAGTGTTCCCCTATCCCCAATCATCATTCCCCTGGTGTTTGTTATATAATATATGGGGGGGGTGTGGGGGGGTGCAGGTGGCATAGCCCTCTGCATAAAAACTAAGTTTGCATTGCCCCTGTGACAGAAAGTAAGCACCGGTCATTGTTCTGTGCTGGTGCTGTAATGCTCATTGCCATTTTTGTTTTTAGTGATGTCCAATTGCTATTTTTGGTCTGTGCCATTTTGCATGTGCTATTATCACATAGAACCTTCAAAAAAGCCTACCTTATGCTGTATATAGGGTTCTGTTATATTTGGAGTACTTTCTACACCTCTCTTACTTAATTCCTTAACCCTTGGTTAATTACAATTATATAGTGTATAGTCAGGCATTGTTCTGTATAGAAATTAGAGCCTTTCCAAATGTTGTGCCACAGTTCAAAAGGTAATTGAATGTGATTGTACCACACTGTGGTATAACAACATTTAGAAAAGCTCTAGAGGTTCAGGTGCTGCATTGTAAACAAAGCAGCAGCATTCTTCAACACTGCCTCGCTACTCAAACAGCTGAACACAACTGACGCAATGGCAGCTGTGTTTTTCAAAAGTGGCTGATGAAAAAAGGTTAATTGAGGAGCAGGCTAACAAAAATGAATGACGAAAAAAATGGTAAACGATTTCAGAATTGTAACATCCTGTCTGAATGACGTAGACAAATTTCTCCCACTACATGAAATACTGCCCTCTGAATTAGACCCCCTTCTATCCGACTTCATATTTAAAGTTAAAAGAATAGATGGATCCAAGAATGAGCCCACAACCCTATGGAAAATGTTTGGCAGCGTAGACAGATATCTCAGTAAACATAACTATGATCATATGATTTTCCATGGTAACTCAACCCAATTTAAAGAGACACTGCAAATACTAAGGGACAAACAAAAATATTTAAAAAATTATACAAAGGCAACGGGCCTAATAAAGCAGAACCCCTGTCAGAGGAAAACATCAAGCAGCTCTATACATCAGGGACACTTGGGCTACACAACCCAACAGCTCTTTTAAGCATGCTGTTCTTCGGTATCAGACTGTATTTTGCCTTACACACCAGCAAATATTATAACTTAAAGTGGGGAGACATTAAACTGTGTGAGAGGATACATCAGGCAATAGCTACCTAGACTATAATGAGCACCAAACAAAAACAAGAACTGGTAAAAATCCTTGAGATGTGCACCCTGTACAACCCAGGATGAACCAGAACAAGCTAAACAGCTGCAGAGATGCAGTAGCAGCCTATCTGAAATATGCTCCCGAGATGTCAAATAAAATGAAACATGATGACAGTCTGTTTTATTTTGCACCGGACACTAACTACGTTCCTGACAAACCTGACTCACTATGGTTTAGAGCCATGATGGTTGGTGAAAATAAATTGAGAGGACTTATGAAACAAATAAAAATATCAGTTGGTCTCCCTGAGAACAAAAACATTACTAATCATTTGACCAGGAAGACCCCCATCCAAATGTTGATTGACAGTAATGTCCCCCTGACCAAATTTGCCCAGATTTCCAGTCACAGGAACTTAAAATCCATAAACAATTATTCCATCCTCTCAGAGGAGAAACAGAGAAAAAACTCGTACACCAAGCAAATACTGCCATCTCCTCCACGCACACAAATGAGCTGCAGCATATATCAGCAACAAGTACAGACAGCAGCACTATAGCGAGGAGAATGACAAATGAGCCATCAACCAGTGGGATGAATGCCAACCTCCAAGAAAGTCTACAAAGCCTCACCTTGTTTGGTCCAAACTGTATATTTCAATAGACTGTAACTATCAACTATATAAAATCCGAAACAACAAAGAATCCATCGCACCAGTTCTCCCTTGGACTTGGACTTAGGTAAGCTGCAAAAACCTTGCAAGAAATGTAACCTAAGTGCAATGCAGAGTGGAAGGGCAGAGAAAGGTGAGCTGGGGGGGGGGGATAAGGAACTTTAATGAAATCCATAGTAAACAAATCCTTTTTTTCTTTTACAGATTTGCCTATCAACAAGAAAACAAACTGCTGCCAAGAGTAAAAAAAAAAGGTTCACTCATTCATTTGGAACTGTTTGCCAGTTTGACTTGTTAATGTTTCTCCTACCTTACTATTGTAAATGTTGATACCTTTCTTAATGTTAGCTGTAAAAGAAATGCATTCAGGGCTGGATATTCAAAAGGGTTGCGCCATGCACAAGTCCGAAATTGCGCCATTCTACCATATTCAGCAGGAGGCAGTTGCACCCCCCCAAGTCAAGCTGAGCAACAGCGCAATGCTAATGAAGGCATACTGAACCGGAGGGGGAGGAACCATGCATAAACTGCACAGCCCGATATTCAGCGGGCTGTTCAGAGTTGTGCAGGCGTAACCCCCAACCTGCGCCTGCACAACTTTGAGCCAAAAAAAAAGGAGTACGTCGAGGGCCACCCACAGGTGAGCTGCCACATTGCAGGGCGCAACACAGCAGCTGCCACCTGTGGGTGGCCCTCAACCTACTCCCTGTGCCCCCCTGCAGCCTAATCGTGGGCATATAGTAGCCCCCTCCCCGACTGGCCCTGATCACGGGCATAAGTGCACAACTCCCCCACCCCTCGACTTGGTCCGGGCGGGAATAAGTTTAAATACCACTGGAGTCAAGGGCAGTAAAGAGGTTATGTTTCAGGAACTATGCTTGTTTCAGTGGCTGGTGTGGTAAAGAAACAACACTTTCAGTGATTACTGGCTTCCTGGTGACGCGGCCTCATTTCACTATCACTGTCTCACCACCATTTTTCCCGTGGGTCAGCTGGTGGTAGTATCCTACCTGCTGCCTGCTGCTGCCGACTGACCGCCAGAAGCCACGCTTATTGAACAGAGCAAGAGTTAATGAGCATGTAGCCCATAACAGCATAAAGTTCAGATATGTGAATGAATCATTCATTCATATCTGGACTGCCTTCAGATGGAGTAGCTGCTATGCCCATTGGCTCTTGCTCTGAACCAATGGGCATGCAGCCCCACCGGCAGTCAGTCGGTGGGAGCAGGTGGCAGGAGGGTGGGATGCTGCCGCCGCCGCTGACGGGGGAGCGGGTGGTGGGACTTTGTGGGTGGGTGAGGGGTGGTGGGGCCACTAGATCACCAGGTAGGTGGTCCTTGGGGGTGTTTGACCTCTTTGCTGCCCGCGATCGGCTTCGCGTCCACTGACCATCAGGGATATGTTCTGGGGGGAGTTTGACTTTGCTGCCCGCGATCGGGCTAGTGGGGGTGGGGTTGTTTTAAACATATGCCCGCGATCGGGCTAGTGGGGTGGGGTTGTTTTAAACATATGCCCGCGATCTGGCTAGTTGGGGGTGGGGGAGTTTTACGCTTATGTCCGCAATCGGGCCAGTCGGGGGAAGGGGAAGTTTTACACTTATGCCCGCGATTGGCTGCATGGGGCATCGGTCCCCGATGGCTGCTGCCTGGCAGGGCACCAGGCGCAAGTCCTCGGGGATCGGCGCACCTGCATGCTAATGGCATGCAAATGGGGCCATAAATAGATGCAAATGGCCCCCCCTGCACCTTGCATGAATTATGGCCCCATTTGCATGTCACCTTTTGAATATCAGAAATTTGCGATGGCGCAATGGTTCTTGCACCACCGCATCTTGAATGCTCCACTCTGACCAGGCCGGGGGGTGATATTCAAAGGAGTTGCTCAATAGCACAACTCCGTTGAATATCGCCCCAGCCACACCCCTGCGCAACTATTTTGTGCAGCACAAGGGCTTGCGCCACAGAATAGCGCAGTTTGAATATCCAGCCCTCAATGTAAATTACTGTTCTGACTGAATCTGTTGTTAAATGTAGGTGGGGAGGATTTGCAGCTGCAGGATTAACCAGATATTCTCAAAAATTGCTAATAGTCAGAGTCATCTCACTTAGTGAGACATACAGCCGCCATGTTTTTTTCAGAAAGTCCCTCCCAAACACTACTACCAACCAATAGCAACCCGCAGCCTAGACGTAGGAATATTTGATCCCTAACAACCACACCATTACCCCAGCAACCTGTGGACTACAACCCAGCAGTAAGAATGTTTTTCTTGATTTAAAAATAATAAAAATGGATTTGTTGGGGTCTATACACTATAAAATACTAGATGAGCAACTCTATGCCTAACCAGTGTGTTCTGTAACCTTAGATCTTTGATTCCTAGGGACCGATCAAGCTTTTCAGTCACAGGGAATCAGTGTACCCTCAGTGGCAAAACACAATGGTTGTGCATAGTTGCCCATCCAGTATTCTCTACATATTTATATTTGTATAATATAGATGTACCTAAATATAAAATTCAAAAATAATTAAAATTCTATTTCAATTTTTTATCATCCAAATGAAACAGCAAATCTCAATATTCTAGAATTCAATGGGCTGCTACTTCAGATGTTCTATCAAAATTAGAACACTATACCAAGAAAGCTGTTTCTTAACAACAGCCTGATTCTAGTTAAAAAATGTTTTCAATAAAATGCTTTTTTAAACCAGAAATCAGCAGCCTAAAAAGTATACCAAACAGTGACAAACAAAATCTCAGTACCACATAATTAACAGGCCACCACACAGCAACAAGCCAGCAACTCCTGGTGACAAGGACAACCCCACAAAAGGTACAGGCAAGCTGCCAAACTACTGTATATAACTAAAGCAAAATTTACATTAGATGTGATTCACCACAGAACAAATGTAATGAGTATCCTGCTCCCAACCAACATTAAACACACAAATCCCATACCTTCCTATAGGCAACAATACCATCCTTCTCAATTCACAAACAGTACACACAAAAATGTAAAAATTGGAAACAGCATGTAAACTTTTTACTTAGTTATGGGAGCTCCACACAGACTCAGCCACTCTGCAGCTGCCAACATTCTAGAATCTAGTTAAGCAATAAGCCATGAGGGAGTGTGGGTTATTGAGGGATTTACCACAGCTGGAGTGGTTTGCCCACGAGGCGTAACGGAGTGGGTAAATCCTCGCCAGCCGTGGTAAATCCTCCAATAACCCACATCCTCCAAGTGTCTTATTACGATTATACCAAGGTGAATTTTTTTTACTATAATAAAATACAACTTTTAAAGAGGTTGCTGTGTTTGTTTATTTTTATTGTATTTATTCCTGGGCTGCAGGTGATTAGGATGTAGATGACTTTTTGTACCACCATTACCACTATTTGCTTAACAGCCAGTGGTTATCAGAGGATTTACACCGGTGGTAAACTGCCAGTCTGACCATTTCATTGGCTGTTCACTTATGTCCATGGTATAATATACAATAGTTGTGAGATGTCTCATGGAAAGTCACAGAACATGATTTTCCATAAGATGTATAAACTACAATATCAATATACAAACAGAGGAGAGAAAGAAGTAAGTGCATCAGCTGGGACTTGAACCCAAGCCACCCATAATATTGGTCCAGTCAATCTACCCAGCTACACCACCAAGCAACTGGAACCTGGGCTGTCCCGGAGCACACATTACTCTTTCTCCAATGTACAACCTGGTGCTGCACAAATAATTACTACATTTTCAGTGACATGGGTGCCGTGTGCATATTTTTTGAACACATACAGACAGAGAAGAGAAAGAAGTAAGTGCCTCAACTGGGACTTGAACCCAAGACACCCAGAATACTGGTCCAGGCACGATAACTAGCTGCGTCACCAAACAACTGGCACCTGGGCTGTCCCGGAGCACGCATTACTCTTTCTCCAATGTACAACCTGGTGCTGCACAAGTGATTACTACATTTTCAATCACATGGGTGCAGTGTGCATATTTATGGAACACATATAAACAGAGGAGAGAGAGAGAGAGAAGTAAGTGCTTCATGTGGGACTTGAACCCACACCACCCGGAATACCGATCCGGTTGCTCTAACCAGCTGTGCCACCAAGCAACTGGAACCCGTGCTGTCCCAGAGCACACATTACACTTTCTCCAGTACACTACCAGGCTCCAATTGCTTGGTAGTGCAGCTGGTTAGCACGACCAGACTGGTATTCTGGATGGCCTGGGTTCAAGTCCCAGCTGAGGCACTTATTCTTTCTCTCCTGTTTGTACGTGTTCCATAAATACGCAAATCATGCCCATGCGATTGAAAATGTAGTAATTATTTGTGCAGCACCAGGTTTTGCATTGGAGAAAGAGTAATGTCTGCTCCGGGACAGTCCAGGCTCCAGCTGCTTGGTGGCACAGCTGATTAGCATGACCGGACCAGTATTCCAGGCAGCCTGGGTTCAAGTCCCAGCTGAGGCACTTACTTCTTTCTCTCCTCTGTTTATATGAGTTCCATAAATATGCATGCTGTACCCATGTGATTGAAAATGTACAATATCAATATAACTGCTGTTATTTAGTTTGTGAGAGTCAGCTGGTGGCTTGCTGTAGAGGTTAACAGAGGGTTTGTTCCAGCTGCCATTGCAGATCTGGGCTGGGGGGTGATCTGTGTGAGTGGGGGAGTCACTGGACATCTGGAGCAACTTCCAAGGAGATGGTGAGAGGGAGGGATGTAACTGGGGAGAACTTAGCAAGGGAAGGGAAGGCTGTGCCACTGACTCGGGACACTTCCAGGAACATAGTCGGACACCTAAAAGCACATGTATTATACCTGCAAAAGGCACATTTGCAATCTTATAATTCAGAGCACACCCCTATCTCAAAATTAGGGAAATTACTCACAAAATGCAGTTTGGTGAGTGTCATCCTGAACAGTGGACCAAGAATCCCTTCTGATCTTAAACTACTATGTTACTATTTTAGTATGTTAGATAACCCCTTTTTCACATGCCTGCATTTGGCAGAAATGATGTTTGCCTCAGCTGCGTACAGACACCAGCCAAAAGCCTTCTCCCTCAGCTGTCTGGTCTCCATTCAAAAGTGAAAATTATCATGTCTATAGGAGAGTACATGTCAGGGGTAACACTGCTGGGTCTACTTCCTGAAAAACTCTCTGAACATTTGTATGAGACAAGTTACTGGATGGCTAGCCACCAACAGTAATTCTGAAGGGGAACCATGTATGAGGAGGTAAAGAGACGTGTTCATTCTGTGGCAAATGTTGAACAAGTCAGTGCACCTATGCATGCTCAAGTACTATATTCATCTCCCATTGTTTTTGTAGTGTTTGCTAATAAGTAAGTGACTCAAAAATGATTTGATTTGCACAAGAACTAAATAATAACATTAATTTATAGTAAAAATCAAAGGGAAAGTTTGGGTCTCATATTTTTACTATTAAGGTCTTTCAGGGTATACATTTCCATGACTATAAATTAAATGTGTATATTGTAAAGGAAACTAGAGAAATGCAATTCTCTCTTTATGGTCAAATTTTGGTCTTCAATCATTTGGATTTAGTAATACAGGCATCAAAACAACAAATGGGGCTCTAGGTAAACAGACCAGAACCCAATGTGTCCTATTTACAGCACATTCTGGCAAAATTTGCTGAATTAGCTAAAGAGAATAAAAAATGTCTCAAGTTTCCTGTAGCCTTTTGATAGAAGAGCCTTGTTACGTATATGTTATGGTCCTCATAAGATTAGAACATCTAAGGGAAATATGTGAGTGCAATACATAAATGTTGAATACTTTGTGGCCCAGCTATTCAAGGAGATGTGCCTAGGGCAACCCCAGAAATGCACTCCTGTGCCATATTCAAAAGGAAGGGATGCACTGCGCAATTCCAGATGTGCCGCAGTGCAAAGATAATGTATGCGGAGCATCTGGAGGGGGCATTCCCATGCATATGCAGCACATCGTTGTATTCAGCTGAGGTGTGTGGCGCAGCTGCACAAACATCTCAAAGATGTGCCGCACAAAGTTAGACATGTAAGAAACATGCATAACTGGTAGCCACCCACAGGCGGGCTGCTGTACTGCCTAGCGCAAAACAGCAGCTGCCAGCCCCTGGGAGGCTAGTCCCCCAACCCTGATTGTAGACCAAAAGACACCTAAACCCTCTATCCCTGGTAGTCTAGTGGCCCCCCTCCCCCCCAAGTGTACAATAAAATAATACATACTCTGTTTCCCTGGTAGTCTAGTGGCCCCCCCCCATCCCGAACGACAATGTACATGTAAATATTCATCTAAACCATTCCCTGGTAGTCTACTGTAACACCCCTCCATCCCAGACCCAATTGAAGGGTTATGATGCTATGTCCACCATCCCTGGTAGTCTAGTGGTACCCCTCCTCCCTTCCCCGATTGTAGTGTAGATATTGTTAATAATTTCCCAGGCAGTCTAGTGCCCCCCCCCAGCCCCGAACACCGATTGCCACAGAACTGGAATAATGCATAAAACCACTCCCTGGTAGTCCAGTGGCAACCCCCACCCACTCAGCACCCCACAGTCCATCCCGCTCCCTCATCCCAGCAGTAGCATATGGTCAGCAGGCAGCAAAACCCACCCACACACCTCCAAAGCTGCCCGCTGACAGAGCTGTCACAGAATGACAGTGTACAGTAAGCACTACAATATCACTGGTCGACACTGTTGACCAATGAACTTACAATGTGTACTGTAAGCTTTCATTCACAAAGTTGACAACTTTGTAAATGAAAGCTTACAGTACACACTGCAAGCCCATTGGTCAACAGTGTCGACCAATGGTATTGTAATGGTTACTGTACACTGTCATTCTGTGACAGCTCAGTCGGCGGGCAGCCGTGGAGGTGTGTGGGTGGGTTTTGCTGCCCACCGACCATATGCCACTGCTGGGATGGGGTAGCGGGGTGGGCTGTGGGATCCTGAGTTGGGGGGTGCCACTGGACTACAAAGGAGGAGTTGTACGCATTATTCCAATATTGCCACGATCAGTGTTCAGGGCTGGGAAGGGGGCCACTAGACTACCAGGGAAATTATTAACAATACCTTACACTGTGATCAGGGGACAGGGAAGGGAAGGGGGTACCACTAGACTACCAGGGATGATGGACATAGCATCATAACCCTTCAATTGGGTTCAGGGATGGGGGGGTGGTTACACTAGACTACCAGGGGATTGTTTAAATGAATATTTACATGTACATCATGGTTTGGGGATGGGGGGCCACTAGACTACCAGGAAAATGGGGTTTGTTGTACTTTATTTTACTATTGGGGATGGGAGGAGGACCACTAGACTACCAGGGATGAAGGATTTGTTTTATTTGTTTGTACACTTGGGGATGGGAAGGGGGTCACTAGGCAACCAGGGCATAAAAATCCAATAGATTCTACAGCACTTGACTGGGTGGGGGGGTTGCAGTGTGCATCCCTACACAGGTCATGCAAATTGGGCCATAATGACATGTAAATGGCCCCATTTGTGCCTTGCACGCCTTATGGCCCCATTTGCATGTTGCAGGCTGAATATCTGGAATTTGAGCTCAGCGCATCCCCATTCCAGGTATTCAGACTATGAGAGGGATGTGTTGACACATCTTTGGTGTCCCCCATTTGTGCTGCTGTCATCTTTAGCTATATTCAGACAAGATGCACAATTGAGCATCTCATTTGAATACAGCACTTTTGTGCTCCGGTGCATCTCAGTTGCGTGGAGCAACCACTTGAGCCCTTTCTGGGTGCAGTTTGAATATCTAGGCCTATGTGTCTATCTCATGCAAAGGTGCACTTATCTTGAATTAAAATGATCATTTATTACCATTCAAAGTTTCAAAACGTTATGCTAATCAAGAAATCCTGATATAAAAAAATATAAAAGTATAACAGTTAAAAATTGTAGTCATGGGCTAAACTAAGAAAGGTGACATTTATCTAAGGGCTAGCAATAAAATAAAACAAAAAACTATTGCAAAAATTAAAGGGAGAGTTTGGTATTTATATGTTAACTATTATGGCTCATGGGTTTACATTTTAATGATTATATTTAACTGTGCAAAATGTCAGGAAACTTTAGGAATATAATTCCTTTTTTTGACTAAATTCTGGTTGACTTATCAATCCAGATATTGGATTACAGAAGTCAATATTCCAAATAGGGGCACAGGTTGACAAACCTGAACACAGAGGTGTTTGTTTATATTTTGGTAAAAGTTGCTGAATTGCAGCTTTTGGCCAGGAAAGACACACTAAGCCAAGGCTTGTTTCCAGGTGCATCCTGGGAGCACAGGGAAGTTAAGTGACTTGCTTATTGTCACACATTATGCAGATGGTGGCTGTCAGATTCAAACCCAGTTCTCGGCATTTGTAGTTTTGTACTCTTTACCACTATGCTATACTGCCTCCCAACTAAAGAGAACACATTTCTCAAGTTTCTTATAGTCCTGTGATAGAAGGCTCCTATTATGTATATTTTTGATCTCGATGACATCACGATACTTTGGTTTCAGAATATTTAAGAAAATGTAAAGAGTGCAATACACAAATGTTGACTTCCTATACTATGAAGTGATCTTTTTACATGTTTATATTGAAATGACATTTTCTGTCAATCAATAAACTTGAACTTGAATAAGTAGTTGGGATGCTGGAGCACTATTTAGATGATACATAAGCATGATCATTGAGCTTGCCGCATATGAAGCATAATGTCCTCAGTTTTGCAAAACTACAGTATAAATTTACAAAGCAAGGTCAAAAACCAAGGAAGTTGTTGCAGTTTACCTCTTCACTGAGGTCCCACAATCAAGTGTGCATTTTGACATCAAAAACTTGCTTGGGCTGATAAATGCCTTTTACAGAGACCCAAAACCATCACATTTACATGCTAAGCCATGATATATGGAACAGCCATGTAATTTCCTGGAGGCTGATGAACACCAGGTTTGATTTACAGATTAAAACCTTTGATTTCATTGTCAGGGAAGTGTTATCTGTCTCGCTCTCCTCCTCCCCCCAACCCCTCACCCACACCCACCATCAAAGCACTGCAAACCTAATAGGGCCTAAGTGCACCTGAAATAGTGTGAATCTTATTGGCACTAGGATGCAGTTTAAAAGCCTGCAGTAGCTGTATTTGTACTGGTATTTCATAAACTGACTTTTATGAATGACCTCTTCACATCAAAGCAAAAATTAAGGTCAGTTCCAGACAATCCAATATGCTTGCTTTGCATCTGTCTCCACATTACAAGTGCAAACATATGGAAAGAATGGATTTAATTACTAAGGGCTGTATAACATCTTTAAAACACATGCAGATACAAACATATGGCAATCGAAAAACTGTGAAGCAATTTTTGACAACAGGTTTTAGGAGGGCAATCTTCTGTGGGGAATTATTTTACTAAAATAATCGTGCAAGAATTTAAGAATTAATGGAAATCTCTTGTTTGTTGCAAAGCATGGATTCCTAACTTATTTACATAAAAGGTATAGACTGATGTTATCTAAATGTATACATTCTTGGGCCTGTTTGAGTAGAAATGTGAATAAAGATCTCATATTCTCCATGTGGTTCAAAATGCTCTGTCACTGTGACTTAGAGGTAGGATGATTAAAAAAGTACAGAAATGTTACTTCGCAAAGTAATTTGGGAAGCTGTTGGACATCTCACATTGAAGTTTCCCGAGAAGTGGGGCTTCGCTAAGTCTGAAGTGGCTCCCTTCTCTGGAACTTCACCAGTGAAGTTCTGGCATCACAACTTTGTGAAGGTGGAACTTCACCAGTGAAGTTGGGTGAAGCTTAACCAATTGCCTCCATTGCCTCTCTCCTCTGTTGTCATCTTCTCTCTTTCCTCTGTCATCATGCCTCTATTTTGCCTGTTTCTTGTACTGTATGTCCTTTTAACTTACACTACAATTGTTATTATCCTGTTATAAAATAGATGGGAATAAATACTGCAGCCTGACTGGTTTATAGCCATGCTATCAGGTATCTAATGCATGTCTATAACCAGTCCAGGGTGCAGAATTTTTCTGAGCCTTATGTTGTTCCACAGATCAATCCTTCATTATGTTAGAATTCCATATGGGATTTAATGTGTTAAAATGGCCACCATTTTTTTCCCTTTCCAAACACCCAGACTTTCAAATAGCTTAACTCCTTACCTTATCATGTAGTAGCACACACACACACACACACACACACACACACACACACACACTGAATTAAATAATCAGTACTAAGTAAACCAGGCTGAAATATAGCACTATCTGTATAATTTTACTGTTTCATTTCTCTCTGTTAATTTTTCTGTTATGTATTAAAAGCCACAGCCCTCACCCATGACATTCGATCTGTCACCTGGCCAGACTGTTCAGACTTCAGAAAAAATGGATGGTAATAGTCAAGTCACAACTGGCATTCTTTAATTACATTTTTGTTAAAGAAAGCATTTGTACTGTGGGTAACAGGTCAAACCATCATGCTTACATTACAAGTTCCCCTTCCCTGCAGTACTCACTTAATGTCCTCTCACCTCTCTTACTGCAAGCCTGCTGCCAACACTCTTTTGGGCAGTACTACATGAAAACTACAGAACTGAGGTAATAAACTACAACTATGAAGCCTACTAAGGACAGAAGACAGCAACGGAAACCTATGATGAACAAAAATCCTAAACTAAAAAAAGCATTAAGCTAATGCAGGCAGAGGAACTACTATATTTTATGTAAAATTTAGACAAATATATTAATTTTTTATTATTTTAACCTATTCATTTTAAATTTTCAATGCATGTAAAATACTGAGGCCCATTTTATGAGTGCAATGAAACACTCCAGGGCTGTCTGTGGCCTCATGCCTTTTACTACTCCCCTGGCTATGAGTTAGAACTGTCTAATGAACACTCCATCATGTCTTACTGCTTACTTCTACATGCAGTTCCAATGTTTCTGTGAAGTTCAAATGAACTTCACTGGCAAAGTCACTTCACAAAATACTTTGTAAAGTGGGCCCCAATTTGAAAAGTTTGCAAAGCTTCATGAAGTGTGAAGTGGCCCACTTCAACAGAACTTCAGTGTGGAGGTTTAAATTCACTGCATCTCTACTCAGGGATGCCAGAATCAAAATGGACTTTAGGTGACTGGCCCAAATGCTAATAGCAAATTTCTGTCAGTGAAGGGACCTCAACATTGTCGGGATCCCTTTGGCAGTTCAGCAGAATAATGCAGCATTTTTACACTGATTAAATGGTACAGCAAACTGAGCTGTGTTCAAGCCATATGACTTGCAGCTGCCAACCAGCAATGTTGAGACTGCAATCTTCTTGTACTGTACATGTCTCAGTGGCATTTCCAGGTGGAGCATGGGAGGAGGACCAAAAAAAAAAATGTAGAATAATTTTACATTAATTCACTGGGCAGCTGACTGTATGTATGTATATTGTGCTTGTTGTAACATACTGTGGACTCAGAACTAAGAAATACCTGGATCCCCATTGAGTATACCCAGGCAAGAGTGTTAGAGAAAGAGGAGGGTGGGAGGCAGAGAGCAGCTGGCTAGGTGGTGGGTTTCAGCTGGCTGGTCATTTAAGTTGGGGGATTAAATCAACTGATCACAGAACCCTCACCAGCTGAGAGTTCACTGGGCAGCTCATCATATGTATGCATGTTGTCCTTGTCATAACACAACAGCCCATGGTTTTAATTACATGTGCGGATGCATTTTTCTTGATACTGTGGTAGCAGTACCTGTCTAGAATAAATGATCTGACAAAGAAGAAAGTTTTAAGTTAAGTCTTAATAGTAGATTTTGCAGATGACAAGTAAATCAAGAGGAAGTTGAGATAGTTCCTTTGTCCATGAAGAAGAGGGGTTCATGAGGCAGTCTGTGATGGACAGACTAGAGATTCTGATGGAACATAGCAACTGGACACCATTTGTTGTGTGTATTGAAATAAGATATTGTTATTCCTTACTGAGTTCTGTTTTGGATCATGAAAAAAGAAGGGATGAGGACTCCTTGGACATTCTGAAGAGGTCTGACACGTTGAGTTTCTGGTTTTGGAGAAAAAGTTCAGAACAAGCAGTAAATTCTCCTGGATGTAGGAAGCCATGAAAGACAAGAATCATTGCAACTTGGAGCATGATGTCAATTGCAATTGTAAAGACACTGTTTCAAAGAGGCATGCATCTATGGGTTTGTACACTTGAGAAATGGTTGAAATTACTTTCTGAAGCCCTAGGAGAAAGTCTGTAATGGAAGCTCTTGTGAGTAGTGGGAAACAGTCAGGTGCTGGCCGTCAGGTGAAATGAATACCTGCTGCATATTGTTTGATGGTAGAATGGGACAGTAAGTTTGGCTACTGAGCAAAAAGGCCATGAAGGTCAGCATTTGGTGAGAGCAGTTGTTGTGTGGATCATTAGTGTGTTGAGCAGAAAAGCACTTGTTTGAGTTCCAAGCTGTAGAATAAGAGGATTTGGTTTTGGATGCTAAGGAATTTTAGATGGTGTTGGTGCAACAGTTGAGTAGAAGTCTAGTTCATGATAAAGTCCAGGAATGGAGGGACTTGTAATGAGACCATACTCACATGAGGAGCCAGGAGTTGGAAGGTCTTTAAGTCAAAATGAGAGAGAGAATCAGCAAGGGGGAGTCCTTGCTCCTGGGGTGAATACAGGGATGGACCAGTGTGCCATAGCAGGAAGGGAAGTGGCCAGGGAGGTCAGGTCAGTGAGGAATAAGGGTTGGAGTGGAAGGGACAGGATGGCAACTGGCACACTGGTGAGAGGAGGGGATGAAAAAGGTAACATAGTAGGAGGGGCAACTGGGATGGCGAGTAGGCCTAGGGAAAAGGAAGCAGTAAGAATGCTTCTCTTGGGTGACTGCATGACTAGGGGGATCAGGTGGGGGGGGGAGGTGGAGACTTCCTGTGGGGTTAAGACCAAGAGCATACCTGGCTTGATGGTGCACGAGGCCAAACATCTGATCTATTCTCTGGCAAAAGAGTGTGGTGGAACCCCTGATATATTAGTGCACCTGGATGCAAACAGATAGAGGGAACAGTGTTCTGGAGATTCAGGCTAGGTTCAGAGCTAGCCAGGCTCTGTCAGGATGTGGGTGCTTGTTCTCATTCTCAGAGATTCTACTGGTGCTGCTAGGGCCAGGGTGGGAATAAGCAAAAATAAGAGATGTAAAGGAATGGCATGGTGAATGGTGCAAGGCCAGGGGGTATGAGTGGGTGGGAGAATAGGGTGCAACATGGGAGGACAAGCAACTGTATGCAAGGACAGGCTCCACCATAGATTGGGGAAAAGGCCCTGAAGCTTAGATTGGTAGGATTCATCCACTCCAGGTGGGGTTTAAAATTGTGAGGGGAGGATGGGGCTTCCTGGCAGCTAAGCCAGAATAGCCTGGGCCTTCTCCCTAAGTGGGAGGAGGAAGAGGGCACAGACCAGGAGCACCTGCTGAGTGAGCCATGAGGGGTTCTTGTTGTGCAGAAACCTGGGAGCCCTCAGGGTGGGGAGAAGGAGTGAAGGAGACATTGGAGGGTGGTCCTGGTGCCAGGAGCATGGGGGAACAAGATGACAGAATTTCAGGTGCTGTTACTGTGGGATGGAGTGGATATGGCAGCTGTCACTGAGACTTGGACCACTTCCAGGCATAACTTGGACCTACACCTACTAGGATACACCATGTGCAGAAAGGATAGGGTGGCGGGAATGGAGGGGGAGTAGCATTTATTATTAAGGATGGCATAGTGATAAGCAAGGTTGAGGAAGTGGGCAATCAGGTGTAGGCCTTATGGGTCACCCTGCAGGCTCTGGAGGGCAAGCGGGTGAAGATGGGAGTAGTATATAGACCACCTGGGCAGGGGGAAGAACTGGAGGAAGGCCTGGCATCGAACCTTAGGGACCACTGTGGTAGGAGAGAGGGCAGAACTGTGGTGCTGGGGGATCTAAATATGCCAGGTGCAACCGCGGAACTATGGCATTCCTCATCAGCAGGAGCAATGCCTGCTGGACATCTTCAGGATGCATTTCTTGCCAAGCTGGTGACTGATCCAATGAGGGAGGGTCACATAA
Source organism: Neoceratodus forsteri (assembly GCA_016271365.2). Lineage (NCBI taxonomy): Eukaryota > Metazoa > Chordata > Ceratodontiformes > Ceratodontidae > Neoceratodus > Neoceratodus forsteri. Next base: position 1,385,265,269 of record CM028131.1, on the reverse strand, counting down.
TGGCTGTGGTCTTGTCAGATGGTGAGCTCATCAGAGACCTAGTTGTTCAGGACCCACTGGCAGGGAAGTGATCACACCATGGTCTGATTTTCCTGGACCTGGGGTGGGGGGCCAGATTACATAAAACATTGGTGGTTGATTTTAGAGGTGCGGACTTTAGGGATGAGAGAGGATCCTTAAGGGGCTACCTAGATGAGATCAGGCCAGGTATGGGCACTGAGGCCCAGTGGGAAGTTATTAAAGGGGCTCCTGGAGGCTACCAAGGCCTGCACTAAGGAGAGATGCAAGTGGGGACAGAAGCTGGGAGAGGTCAAGCTGGTGGACACAAGAGAGGTCCAGGATGTGGGAGGGGAGAAAAGGCTGCTTATAGCTGATACAAATGTTCTTGGGGTTATAGCCAAGGAGGAGTATGATATGATAGCCAGGAGGGTCACCAGGGAGGTGAGGTCAGCCAAGGTGGGGGCAGAGCTGAGATTGGCACAGGGGATTAGAAATGGTGAAAAAGGGTTCTTCAGGTATATCAGAGAAAGAAAGAAAAAAGGGAAGGGATAGATTAGTAGGCTGAGGTTGGGGAGTGGGTGGGTGGAGGAGGCAGGGGAGCAGGCGGAGGTACTAAATTATTTTTTGCCTCAGTCTTCACTGGAAAGGATGGGGGGCACTGCAAGGGGAGGGGGAAGGGTACCGGCAGATGAAGTGGGGGCAATGGATGTTGACATCCCCATTGGGAGGGTGTGGGAAACCCTCAAGGCCCTAAGAGCAGAAAAAGCACTGTGCCCAGATGGGATTCATCCCAGGGTGCTTAAGGAACTGTCTGATACCCTGGCCACACCTCTGGTGGAACTCTTTAACTTCTCCGTTCAGTCAGGGTGGGTGCCTCATGACTGGAGGGTGGCCCATATCATGCCTATACACAAGGGTGGCTCACAAGAGCAGACATGAAATTATAGACCAGTTAGCCTGACATCGGTAGTGGGCAAAGTGATGGAGGTCATCTTGAAAGAGGGGCTGGATCAGTTTCTGAAGGCATAGGGCCACCTAGGTGATCCCCAGCATGGCTTTGTTAAGCGCAGATCATGTCAGATCAACCTGGTGCACTTCAATGAAGGGGTAATGAGAGTGCTGGATCAGGGCAGACCAGTGGATGTCCTCGTTCTAGACTTCAGCAGGGTGTTTGAGTTGGTGCCACATCTCGAGCTGCTGGAGAAACTGGGGGTTATGGGGGTGGGGGGACAGATGGTCGGGTGGCTAGGAAACTTGCTAGTGGAGAGTGTACAGAAGGTGATGGTTGGGGAGGAGGTCTCATCTCCCAGGACAGTCATTAGTAGGGTCCCACAGGGTTTGGTGCTGGGCCCAGTCCTGTTTAGCGCTTATATCTCAGCCATCAGAAGCAGTATCAGGCATGAGATGAGCCTCTTTGCCGATGACTTGAAGCTGTGGGTGATGGTGGTGGATGGGGAGGAGAGGAAGTTGGCCCTCCAGGAGGACCTAAAGACTCTGGGGAGGTGATGACATGCCTGGAAACTAAAGTTTAATACTGGGAAATGCAGGGTTCTTCACCTGAGGGCCAAAATCCCGGCTCATGTGTACACCTTGGGAGAGGAGACACTGCAGATTTCTAGGAGGAAGAGGGACCTTAGGGTGGTGATGTATGTCAAAATGAATAACTCAGAGCAGTGTAGAAGGTCTGTGACCCAAGCAAATAAAATGCTGGGGTGCATAGCCAGGGGGATAACCTCAAGGAGCAGAGAGGTGTTCCTTCCACTGTATAATTGCCTAGTTAGATCACACCTTGAATACTGCTTACAGTTTGGCGTCCTACTTAAAAGGAATATTGTTGTTCTGGAGAGGATCTAAGGAGGAAACCAGGGTGATACAGGGTCATGGGAGAAGCCCTATGGGGAGAGACTTGAGGAGCTCAACCTGTACTCACTGGAGGAGAGGAGGGACAGAGGAGATATGATCATGATCTTCAAATATCTCAAGTGAATAAATAGGGTAAATCTAGATGGGGTGCTTTAGCAGAGGGAGGTGGGGACACCAGGGGCACTCAACAAGGCTGGTCAGTGGGTGACTAAGGGAAACAAGGAGATGCTACTCACTGAGAGGGTTGTGAGCCCTGGAATGCACTGCCCATGTAGCTGGTGGCTGTTACAACTGGCGGAGGTTCAGAAAAAGGCTGGGATAGGTATGGGAGGATGCTTCACAGAGCCACCGGAGGTTGGGGATGAGGGACTCTGTAGAGGGTGGTGGGGCTATAATGGTGCCCTGGTGGGCACTGATCCCACAGCAGACTCAATAGACCATAGGACCTAATCTGCTGGCTTTTTAGTATGTTGGTATGTTAGTAAGAGCAGGAAGCTCTGGCAAAAGCCAGAGAAGTGGAAATTGACAAAGTGGTTAGGATGCAGAGACAAAGGAGACTTGAGTTGAGGCACATGGATAAGGAGTGGATGGCTCAGATTAATGTCAGTTCTTGAAGGATTAATACGGGGCTTCAGGCTGGCAGTGGCAAATTGCCTTTACATGGGCATCTCCACAATGGCTACAAATATGTAACATCCGGCAAGAAGGGACTTGGCAGGAGGACTCATTGAAATTGTTAGAAGTGGTGGACCAGAAAGCTGGCATGACTGTTTGGTGGCCTTCTCCTTTCAAGAGCATACTGAAGACACCAGGGTTGATGGAGGTGGAATGAGAAGCAGCAGGAGGGCTGTTAGTCATGTCAGATACAGTGAGAGGACACAAAGCAGTCTGAGAGAGAAGGATCTGCATATGGTATAGGAAAGACTTTGGCCAGCAAAGTAGTGGCAAAAGAGTTTGTTATCCATAGCTTCTTAATTGAGGCGCATCAAATCAGTTCAGTATCTCGCTTGGCAGGAAAGCCTTAAGGTAGTCATAACAAGCAGTACCATCATAATGGATGAATAAATCCATGATCAGGTATAAGTATGAGGTGTGAGTCCAGTTCTTCCCAGTGAGATGAAAATACTTTTCAGTAGATATGATGGTAAATGCTAAATGCTGCCATGAATTCTAACACTTTCAGTTTCTTGAGAAGATGCTGATCCTTTGCCTTCAAGATAATGGAAATATCACAGTATTAGACAATTCTATTTTTGAATGTATTGTGGGATGAGACTAACGGGGCAACAAAGCTGACATTGTCTCCTCTACACTGTACTTCCTCATGTGCACTGGTACTAGATGCATTGGACAGACAGAAGGAGAAGAACCTGAGGTTGAGGATTACCTGATAGCTGCAGTAAGGCAGGAAGAGTAGGAACTGTAGCTGGCACTGGAAGTCCAGCATGACCAGGAATGGCTGGAGAAGGAGTGATGGGCACAGGTGAGGGAACAAGATGAGAAGGTCCTGGCAATATGTTTAAAAACCCTAAGAAAGGCTCCACCCCTGATTTGTTTTAGGGTGGGGGCTTTAGGGTTGGAAACCCTAAAGTCACATTTCCCTACATTTGTCACTTTAGCCTGAACCCTAAATGTTGCATTAATGCAGTTTTTTGCAAATAATTTTCTTACTTTTTGAGACAGTATAATGGTATCCTTATTTCTATTTGCCTGTGGTAGCATTGGCCTTGGAGGGCCATGCACTCCCATCCATCCATACTTTTTCAGATAGTGTAATTGTATTCTTATTTGCCTGTGGGAGTGCAAGGCCCTGAGGGCCCTGCATTACCATCCCTCCATAGATACATATATGTATGTTGATGTGGAAGCGCAGGACCCTCTGGGCCTTACACCCCATTTCTAGGATAACAGCAACCAAACTGTCAGCACAGCCTTCATATTACCCCATCTCATGAACCCAGTACTGAAAAGTTCAAATCCCACCAAAACATCATTCCATACCACAGGTGTGAAATGCATTTTGGCCAAGATTTGAAAAATTACAGCTATCATGTTCTTGAGGTGTTGTAAAGAAAATGGCTATGTTGAAAATTTGGGGTGATCATATTTAAAATTATGAAAGTTATGACCGAGTGTAGATAAATTTTAATGGATGCATATAACTTTGCCACTATAATATATTTTGACACAAATTTTCAACAAACCCTTCTTATGACCCTACCTCATGAACAAGGGTGGTGAAAATTTTCAAATCTTGACTGAAAGGTGATTTCACCAAGCAGCCATGAAATCACCTTTTGGGCTGCATTTGCATAATTCCACTGTCATTGCTGCAGAGGTGGGGTCTCAAAAAGGCCATGTTGAAAATTTGGTGTCAAAATATGTAAACATTGCAAACTTATGCACCAAAGTTGAAAACCTGAACTGCACTTACCTTGTTTTCTCATATAGGAGTTGTCAGTTCCAGCAGAAAGATGTACCTTTGATAAGAGAGTGGATCTTCAACCTAGGACCTTTTCAGGTGAGTGAGGGTGTGTGGGATGGGGTGGGGGTGTGTGGGGTTGTGGGTGCTCAGTGGGAGGTCAGGGTGGAGGGAGTCAGATTGGTGAGGGAGCATTTTCTTTTTTACAGATAAAAAAAAATACATTGAGGGACTGTTTTCTTTATTTCAGACCTGACTGGTGACTTTGAACATATGGGGACAGTGATTGGATGATGGGGGTACCACTAGACACCAGGGATAAATAAAATAAGTATGGGGACAGCAATCAGAGGATAAGGGTGCCATTAGCCACCAGAGAAAAAGAAAACAAATTATGGGAAAAATGATCAGAGGGTGAGGGCAAAATTAGACACCAGGGATAAATAAAATAAATACAGGGATGGGATTGGAGGGTGGGGTGTGCCACTAGACACCACGGGAAAAAGAAAATAAATTACAGGGACAGCAATTGGGGATGAAACTAGACACCAGGGAAAATAGAAAACATTATGGGGACAGCATACAGAATTATTTTTCCTTTGAAGGAATCCTTTCCTGTATCAAACAAGATAAGGAAATGAAAATGATTTCTTCTAATGAAAAAGAATAACAAAAAACTAATTCCAAACTCTTTTTCCATTTGAATGGATCTTTTTTATTTGAACAAAAAAGGTCATACAGAAAAAGGGGGGGGAAAAACTAAGTCCAAAATATTTTTCCATATCAAGGGATCCTTTCTCATTTGAACAAAAAAGATGATACAGAAAAACAGAAAAAACAAAGTCCAAATTATTTTCTCATATCAAGGGATCCTTTTTCATTTGAAGGAAAAAAAACACATTTCTGTGTCTGTTTTTCAACAGTTAACTGCAAAATCCACCGAATGGAGTCACAAAGAGCAAAATACATTTCTAGGTCTCTCTACAGGATGTCATTTTTGTGAGTTTTGAATTTGTTTCAAGAAAAGGGGAAAATAAAAAAGGATTTTTCCCTTATAAAAAAGGATTGGCCCCTAATGAAAAAGGATCCTTTTTCATGTGAACCCATTTTTTTTGTTACAGTAAGCCATCCTGAAGTGCTTACTGAGCATGCTCAGAAACCAGAATTTTAAGATTTAGAACTTTGCAACTGATTAATATTTTTTCACCAAACCAGCAAAAGGCACATCTGTGGGCCAAGCCTTTTCTACCCTGAAAATTTCAGAACAAAATTCCAAATTGTCTGGACATAAGGGGATCACACAAAAAAAACAGCAAAAAACAGTGATTTTTTTTACATTTTTTGTGCTATCCACATATCTGAGCAGAACAAAACTTGGCATATCAAGAGAGCTACCCCCACAAGACTGTACATGCAAAATTTAGTGCAAATCTATTAGACAGTTGCAAAGATATTAAAGTGCAAAATTTGAGGTTTAACATAGAAACCCCTGCTCAACCCTAAATATGGGGTGCTAATGCACCTAAACCTACTCTTGATGGAGAAATGTGTCATGATTTTTTAATTTACTGTTTGAATCATGACCATCATCTGCTTGAGAGAACAGCATATGAGTCTAAACCATTAATGTGAGCTCGTTGCTACAAGCATCAAGCTGGATATTGCTTGTTAATGGAGATGAGCAATGAACATTATAAAGTAACTTTTTGAATAAGTTTTGTGGTTTTAATCTGCACAATCAAATTATTAGCCTGAGGTGGACATACTCTTATTATTATCCAGCTGGGTGGAGAACCTCTTTGTAAAAACGCTGTTGGGAATCACACTTGCTATGTAAATGTATTTAACTCTGAAGTGAAACCAACCTGATTTATTTCTTTTGAAGTTAAAGTGCATTCATATAAAAACTATCTAACAGAAACTGCATTATAAAACCACCTGGTTCTCCTGATTCATGTTATGTGTTGAAAACCTTCATGGATATTTTGTATAATTTGGGGGCAAGATCAGTATGAAATATAAACTGTTTCTCTGCAACACTGCTGGATGGAAATTAAATAAACCATTGACTTGTTATGATTACATAGCTAGAGCTATGTGTGATGTAATGCTATTACATTGAGAAGGAGGATCTGGGAAGCACGTGACTGTAGATACACCACAGCTGTCTCCTTCCACAGTGGAGTTGAAGCATTCTGTCTGCATCCTCTCCATTCAGAACAGTGTGGTTGCTTCCTCCATCTCCTCTGCTAGACTATTTTCTTGCTCCTGACCTCCTGCCTGCTTTGATCTAACATCACTGTAAATGGAAAGCGCCATTCCACTCTCAGCTGAGTGTCAAATAGAGCTTTCCCATTTACAGTAATATTAGTTTAGTTGAGTTTTGTTTCATTTAGTTTAGTTTAGTGTAGTTTGTTTATTTTACCAGGATACGGCTCCATTGAGCAAGCTTATTTTCAAGGAGGTCCTGAGTAGGACAGTATACAAGATACTATATAAGACAGTATACAAGATAAATACAAAACATAAGTTATACAGTAAATACAGATTGGTAGAAAGAAATTGGCAATACAATATACAATAAAGTACCAGGCAGCATATTCAGAGCCAGCAGGCTGTGCATGGATAACAATGTGGCATGCAACACAGATGCACCAGCCAGTTCTGGTGCCATATTCACCCAGAATGTGCAATCACCACAGATCATGCCACCTGCATGAATATGGGACCCTGGATGTATGGCAAAAGTGGGTGGCCACCATGTGTGGGTAGCGCATTAGGGGTTGAGGCTGCACACCATCAATGGGAGAATGGGAGGCAAATACCAGGATGCACCATTACCCCAAGGGTGATACTCAGCCACAATATGCAATGAGCCCACTGGCCATGCATGGCACAAACAAGCCCGTGCATGCCATTATGGGCTCCATTAGCATGGCTGCACCCAGCTGGATGTGCCGAGTAAGCCCCGACCCACATCACGGCAGCACAATTTAGCACCCTTCATGTCCAGTCCCTAGTGAAGCACTCCCAAGTCCATGATTGCACCTGTACACAGCCCTGGTCCTGTTCCATAGAGCAGGCCCCCACAGCCCAGAACACAGCTGATCTCATCCCCAAACCTGCATCTCCATTCGCAGCAACCACCCGAACAGTCCCCATAGTGGAGGTTTCCACCTCCAACCCTGATTCCCATTTGAATGTGAATCCCACCCCATCCGATTCTCGATCATGATACAAGCGGACCCCTGAACCATTTTCCATAGTGTAGTGGACCCCTGCCATCCTGATTGCTGATCAGAGTAGAAACCCACACCGAACCATGTTCCATAGCATAGTGGATCCACCCAACCAGCTCTGATCCCCATTCAAATCAGATACATACCCCCTTCCCTGTCCCAGTCCCCGATGTCTGTAATCCTATACACACTGGCCAGGTATTTCCATAGTGTAGTGGCCCCCACCCCATCAGGACAAGACCCCTCTACCCCACTGCCCCTAAACCCAACTGGAACCAGTGACTAGCTCAGCCATCTGCACACCACCATGGCCAGCCACCAACTGAACTGTCATTGGATGGTACTGAACAGAGTATGTGTTCAGCTAATGAGTGCATACAATGTACAGTACCATTCAATGACAATTCAGTCAGCGACTGCTCATGGTGGTATGTGGAGGGATGAATTAGTCACTGGCACTGGTTGGGTTGGGGGGTCCCATCCTGAAGGGGTGGGGGGTTACTACATTATGGAAATGCCTGGAAATTGTGTATAGGATTATGGACATTGGGGACCAGGGCAGGGGGTACATTTTTAATGATGGGGATTGGGGCTTGGTGGGGGTCTGTATTTGTTGTGAACAGGGATCAGGGCTGGGTGGGGGCCTGTATTTGATTTGAACGACGATCGGGACTTGGTGGGGGTATGTATTTGATTCAAATAGGGATTGAGGTAGGGTGGGGATGTGATTGTAATACCAATGGGGAGTGGATATGGGAAGGGGATCCTACGCTATGGAAAAAGGTTGGGGAGGGCATTTTTCTATGCACAGGGCTCAGGGTACAGAGGTGTCCTATGCTATGTACAAGGGTTAGGGAGGGTATTATGGTATGAGCAGGAATAGGGGTTGGGATGGGGGTACCACTAAACCGCTGGGCTGGCAGGCTGCTGTGCACCTGGCTGCACTTCTGCAGCCTGCCTGTGGGTGGCTGGCCAATTTAGGTCAGCTTTTTATGGCCTATCTTTGCACAGCTCAGTTATGGCCTTTGCGGGGCTCGTACCCATTGAATATGCCCATGCACAGCACATTCATGGGAATGCCCCCTCACACCCCTTTGAATATTGTGCTTCAGTGCATTGTTTGGGATGCAAGGCTCATTACCGTTTTCTGCTGGGATGTGCTGCACATCTCCTTTGAAAATGGTGGACTAGTGTATGATTTGGCAAAAGGCTAATGTCAATGATGGTGATATGTAAAATCTAAGATACTCGAGCTAAGTAGGAAACACAGAATAGTACATTCAAGATATAGAAAAAGACATTGTTTTTGTTTGATAATATCATTAAATACATAACAATATTAGATCAAAGCAGGCAACGGGCTAAGAGTCATACATTAACTGAGGATTGTATATCGATGTTGAAGCTGGAGGGCTTTTCTTTATCTTATAATTCTAACCCATTATCACGCAGCTTCTTAATAAGTCAGTGTGATGTGTGGAAAAAACCTAGTTACTTTCTACAGTATGTCAGGTATAGAGATGTGCAAAGTCAGCAAAATTCACTCAGCGAGGTAATTTGTGGATTTCACAGAGTGATTTTGTGAGATTTGTGGCCACAAAATTTGCAGATTACACCATGAAATGCTAAGTTTTGCCAGTGAATTTTGGGCATTGCCCATGAAATTCATGCTTCGCAGTAAAAAACTTTGAATTTCAGCAAAGACTTTGTGCAAATTAAGGTTCTGAAGTTGTTCCAAAATGCCACAAATTCTGTGAAGCATGAATTTTTGGCACTTCACACAAAATTTGCGGATGAAGTTTAACTTCGCAACATCTCTAGTCAGGTGATATGCATTGGCTGCTGGAAAACATTCACTCCTTCTAGTCTAGGCTCAGGCAGAGTATTCCACCAGACCCAGAGCAGCCACTTGCCAGACTAAAAAAAAGTGTCATTTCATTTTGCTAAGTGGGATTTCTAAACCAGCAGTAGGGAATAAGGCACAAAAGCAACAAGTAGAGAGTGTGTTCTGATGTCTGACAAAGAAGGATAAATACTCCCACAGCTTTATAAACAGCCACATCACTCCTTTGTCACATTAATGCTTTAGCAGCCATTTTGGCTGTGACCAGAGTCTGTTCTTTCATGTTTACAGTTACAGTTTGGAAAAATGGGAACATAATGTTCTGCTGTTAAACTGATTTGTTTTAAACTTAAACCTTGTTCTTACAGTATGTGTTTAAAGTATACACTGCATTTCCACAGAGGAGAAGGAGAAGAAGGAGAAGAAGAAGAAGAAGAAGGTGGAGTTGCAGCACTTGGAAAGGCTGTGTTCAAAAACTAAAATTTCTGGCTACACTCTTTGTGCTTAGAACCTGCCTGCTGCAAGAAACTGCAACCGAAAAGCAGGGCAGTACTGGCAGACAGGGAGAGTGAGTAGTGGGGATTTTGGCAACTTTCATTTTGAAATTAATTTTAATGGTGGCACAGTGAGAGCTAGGTAACATATTGCAGCAGATCTGGTAGGAGGGAGTGGAGGACGAGGAGGAGGAGGAGGAGAGGGATGGGGTCCTCAGACAGACACAGAAGAACTGGGCTGTCATGCATACCAATGAGGTGATGAGATTCCACTGTGGAAGAACAAGGTAATGGATGTTAATTCCTTCTGACTTGCTCCCTTTCCTCTTGGTAGCAATATGACAACTTTTATGAGGGACTGAGGAACATTCTGAGGCAAAATCAGGGACAGTTAAGAGGTATGCTGCTATGCTAATTATTTTGTGTAGATAGCAGCATTCTTCCAGCAACAGAGATGGTACAAGTAAAACAGAAAAAAGTGCTGCAACCTTTAATTCAGTCATTCCCACAGCAGATCTGGTAGGAGGGAGCGGAGGAGGAGGAGAAGGAAAGGGATGGGGTTCTCAGACAGACACAGAAGAACTGGGATCTCATGCATACCAATGAGGCGATGAGATTCCACTGTGGAAGAACAAAGTAATTTGTCTTTTTGTGACTGAACAGTGGGGTTTGCAAGCACAACATAATGTCAAACATTAAAGTTATTGCTTTGTTTTCCTTCAGAAAATACATTTTATACTAATTCCTTTATCTTACTATCTTTCTGAGTGAATAGTACCAATTTTTTAAGATGTGTCCCTAATTCTAGGTCTTTGTCCCTGATTTTTAAAGCCTTGTTCCTGATTTATGAGGCAAGAGGTTGAGATGTACTGTATGCATATCAGTGGCAAGTGTCAGTGATTGGAAAGCAATTCTATCATCAGCTCATGTAGTTATGACATAGTATGTACTGACAGAACAGGCTAATTATGGGGTGGAGAGAGACATAGGCAGTCATTATGCTGATCATGGCTACAGTTTTTATAGGTGTGCAGAGACTGGTACTGTAAATTGAAATCTGAGCTCTGGTTTAGACTGGGCCAGCATTGTCTGCATCATGAAGAGACTCTACTTTTTGACCTACAGTAGGTCAGTTAGTTGCAGGTGTAGGTGCAGATGCACCCTAACAGCAAACAAAGCACCACCTATTTCAGCTGGCCAAAGCTGTGAATGCAGCATGGGTCAGGTCTGATCACCAAGGAGCTCTACCACATTCCAACTAATGCTGGTCAGTTAGAACTACGATTGCAGCATGTCAGATCCCTATAATCAATGAACTGTACCACTTCAAGACCATAATACAAGTAATTATGCAGCTTTGCATCAGAGTGGATGAAAACAACACATATTTTGCAGGCGATACCTTTTCTTGGACTAACAAAAGTGTTTTTGAGACTAGCTTTCGAAAGTAAAATTCCTTTCAGTGGTTCCATGTCATAACGGCGATTGCAGAACAGCAATCACCATTACAGCGAGTGTACATCACCAAAAATGAATTTTGGCGATGCACATTCACGGCGAGGAGAAAAAGGGCATCCAAGACCTACGGGTTTTGTTTTTAATGTGGGGGACTGTGCCCCACACACACCCCCAACTTATGGATTCTCAACACCAGGGGGGTGCAGGTTGAGGGGGTGAAAAACTTAAAAAATTGAAAGCTGTCTGTCGGGGGGAAAAAAAGTGTTGCACCGGACTCGAACCCTACACCTCCCAGTCAACCACCCTTCCCACCACACTAGCTGACCAGCCCAGCAGCTGCCTGCCACACCCCCTTCCACATACCATCCCTCTCCTGCCTCTCCCCCCAATGTGTGCGCATATACGCGCATACTTCCTTTCGCCGTATGTCACCCACCCCAGTATCCGGTCACCCCCCTGCTAGGTAGCCCTGAACACAGGTGCCATAACTGAGTTGCTGTTTTTGTAGGTGCTCAATTATGGTTGCCTTGTTCACTGGATACCCCCTTCAGCACATCAGTGGTCACTGACCTGATAAAGGAATTTAACTCTCAAACGCTAGTCTCAAAAACAATCGTTTGCCTAATAAAAGAGATCACCTACAACATACAGAATGTTTTTTCCTTCTACATCATAGACTGGACTAACATGACTGCCACATTTCTCCATCAGAATATCCACATTGTTATGCACAATGTCTTCTGCAGAAATCCATGGTAGGGGGGATGGGGCGAAGAAAGTGAGCACAATTGTTTTGCTAGGAAAATGCACTTCAGCACCTGCTTCTTAATAGAAACAGAGCAAAACACAGTCTAACCTGTTGCAAAACACCATAATTTCTGATACTGTATCTCATGAATCTTGCTCTTACACGTATAGCTACTGCAGCTTGCATTGGCTAATAGTGAGTAAGTAGCTCTGGTGGGATTTAAACCTGAACTTGCTGGTTCCCAAGCCTGTTAATCTAAATACTGGACCCCAGTGCCGTCCCTCTGTCACATTTTTAAGGCTGCTTAGCCAAGCTTCATGCACACAGAAGTGGAAATGGGAGGAAACCTGGGGGGCTCCGTTCCAGGAGTGTAATTAAAAGTCTGTCTCAGTTCCAGGAGTAAAATGGGAAAGGACTACTTCTATGTAAAAAACACACCCTAAAAACATACCATTGACTAAAAAAGTGTGAACATGCAACATACAGTGAAGAAACATAGTCCCAGACCCCTGTCAGATATGTTCGATACTAGATCAAAGGCAGTGGGTTCCATCAGTGAATTCTTTCCTTTTCTAACACTGAAAGCAGACTTCATGTTAGCAGTCCACTGGGCATGGCCAAAAGCAAAAACGGTGAACTTTGCTGTTTTAACCCCTCTAAGGGAAAAAGTCAACAAGGCCCCGACTCCAGCACAGCTGTAATGCAGTACTATAGATTGAGTAGTCCTGGAGGGTAGCTGAATCTGTGCACCATAACCTTGTCCTTGTCGTCTGGTAAATGTGGGATTTTTTTCCATCACAATAATACAAGATATAAATGTCAACAAATTCACACATTATTCTGTAGCCCTTATCAGGCTAATGCATTAGCGGCTGTATTGACTCTGACCAAGGCTTGTTATTTTATTGACTGTTGGCTGTGAGATGGGGGATGGGCATGCTGCATAGGAGGCTCTTCTTTGCTTAGTCTGTGCTGCTGATTCTGAGGTAGACTTTTATACATCTAGTGGAGTCAGTGTGGTCTAGTAGTGATGAGACTTCACTGGAGCCACACAATATCAAATACTTACTGTGGCCTTGGGCAAGTAACTTAATCTCTCAGCACTTTAGTCTACTTAGGTGACAAAAAGGATAGAAGCAGAGGAGGGGACTGGGTGGTGGAGGGAACCAGATTGCTATTTCAAACTCAGTTGTAAAAATCACCAACCCAGAGGTATTGACAACAGGGTGGTTTCAGCTCCACAAATTCTTGGAACCTAACACTGGTCATGATAGGAATAATTGGGCCTTCAGCATGTGCTGCAAACTGGATTCAGGAAGATCCTGGTGTTTAACATCAGTGAACTGGATGTTTTCCTGATGAGCAACAAATGCCATTATGCAGAGATCTCTCAAAACACAGCTACCCTCCAAATGTTGTGAACTGCTTGACGACTGGGGAGTGAGCAGCTGCTAGCTATCACCAAATGGTGAAAACTGTACCATTCCTGTGCATCTGTACTGTATGTCTAATATAACAAAACAAACAAAAGTCCTACCCCTCCCATTGAGTCAGCTTGACTCATGGTCCTCTCACCAAAACTGCACAAGATGACACTCGTACTATAACAGGCATCTTTTATGTCACATGACCTATAGATTAACCTACTAAGCCACCAGGGAAAACATATAGATAAATACATTGACTATGATGGCAGAAAAGGCCCATTCACTCTGCCCATCCTACCTAATTACACTACACTGGCACTAGTGGCCATTCTAATCCCTTTATTTCTTCCACACATTTTCCAACTAATCCCATGTGCCTGTTCCATCCCTACTTGAAGCTGCTCACTGTTTTGGCCTGTACCACTGCCTCCAGCAGCTTTTTACAGTAGTCCACCACTCTTTCTGTAAAATGGGCTTTTGAATGTCCCTCTTGAATTTCCCACCTGCAAGTTTAAGTGAGTCCCCCCCTTGTCTATGTATTTGAGCTCAAGGAGAGAAGTACCTTGGCTTCCATTTTAAGGCTTTACCTGTGAATCGGTAGGGCAATGGGTGACCATGCCACAGCCCCTCTGTGTGGTTAAGAGATGAACATGTGCTATTGTCCTATAGACACTCTCAGAATTTTATTCTGCTGGGCTGTGCAGCAGCTGGTCTGCTCCTCTCTCCCCACCTTACCTTGTCATCACATGGCCATCTCTTGGTGTTCTTCTGCTTTCTCTCTGCTGTGTGTTCACATCCTCCCATTGCTCCTGTCTGCCCCTTCCGGTTCTTTTGGGCTCTGGTGCAGCTTGATGGTGGTTGCCTGCTGGTGGTTCTTGCAGTCTTGCTGCTGCTAGCTTTCTCACCATAGCATTTTTCAGCCTGCTGACCAGGCTTGCATGCCTTTCAGTGGGTCACTCACTGAGCTGCCTCTGGCTCTGCCATGCCAGTTTTCACTCTGGTCACTTCTAGCTCCAAGTGCCCTCCACATACTTCTATTCATCCTTTGGTAGAAACCCTGCTCAGCTTCTGACCTCCTCACTAAACCCTTCTGCCTGTTTTTTATTTCTGCCAAAGCATGCAGTAGCAGCTTGCTGCTTCACAGGTTTTAATGCAAACAGCTATGCTCCCTCTTCTCCTCAGTAGTTTTGCTTTTAGTTTCAGTCTGCCTCGACCCTTCTCCTGGGATTGGTGGACATGCTTCCACCATCATGGCTCAGCTCCTCAGCCTTAACAATCAAGCAAGCCTCAGTCATATTCAGTTGCTACTCTGTTTTACTCAGTCAGCTCACCTGCCTTGTTTATTCAGAGTCTGTGCATCCAGCAATCAAGCTTCACCATTGGCCTCCTATTGTAGTTCTGTTCTAACTTGCTATAGATGCATGCCTTCTGTGACCACCCATAATGTCCAGGGATCCTTGCTCTGAAGGCTGATGATCTTGCTCTGCTTCCATGAAGTCTGCAATGTGAGGGTGGGTCCCTCACCTCTGGCAGGGTCCTCCTCCTTCTGCCCTTTGGGTCAGAATGCCCTATGCTCTGGAGGAAACTTTGGCTGTGAAGATTGACTCTGTGGAACTTCTTGATGTAGCATTTAAGACTTCAGCTACTGGAGGGTGCAGTCTCTACATCCTTAGGGGCTTCTTTAGCTGTGCAGACCACATCAGCAGCACCATCAATGCCTATTCCTCCCTACAGCCCCCTAAGGTTCACCTAGTCTCCACCTACTTTCCTTCCCCTGCCCCCAAGGGCAAAGATCATACAACTATCAAAACTTTCTGTCCCAGAAGGCCTCAACTCCATGACTTACTCCTCAAGGTTTTGGCTTGCTCTCTAGACCACCCTTGGTAGAAGGCCAGGTGAGTACCTTCAGCAGTTATTGCTCTCCTTTTTCCTGCCTTGGGGGTGGGCCTCTAACATGAGGAGCCTCCTCTAGCTGCAGAGATTGGGTTGTGGCACCCTCACAGCATTCCCTTTAAAGGGAAAGAGTGAGAGCTCTTCCTCTAAAAATCTTCCCCTGAATTGAGTTTCTAAATTGCATTAGCTGAGCCATCACTAATTCTATCACTAGCTTGGAAGGAAGGCAATCAGGCTTTGGATCCTAAGATGTTTCCTCTTTCATAGGATTTTTTTCCCTGTCTTCCAAGCCAAAGGTTGTAAAAGGTAGGTAGCCTTTGCGGGAGCTCGAGTTGGTTTGTGGGTCCCCAGGTCCCAGTGTCAGTCTGGCAACATCTCTACTCTCCTTGGGGAAAACTGTGCTTGTCTGTCTTCCACTGTGCTTTTGGATCTTCTTCCCTAAGGTGCTTTTGGTCCTGGGACCCCATCCCTGCAACACCTCAAGGGGTTGGAACTTGTAACCCATCATCAGGGTTCTGTGTTCTTGTGGCACCCCGACAGGGTGGTAGTCCTCATATCAGAGAAAGAGAGAAGTTCACTGTTGAACAAGCACCACATACTACTTAGTTCTCACTAAATCCTAACATACTGAAGAACCCTATGGTCCTCTGAATTGTAAGGCTTTCTCCTGGGGCTAAGAGGGGCAGTGAGCAACCATACCACATCCCCTCCATGTGGTTAAAACCATGCATGTGTAAGCACCCTTCAGATGCTTGGAATGTTTGTTGCCATCTTCCTCTGCTCCTTCTCTTGCAGCACCTCTCTCTCCTTGGGGTTGGGTCTCCTTCCCTAAAATGCTTTTGGTCCTGAGACCCCATCCATGTGACACATTGAGGGGTTGGAACCCTCCATCAGGATTTGTTGTTCTTGTGACACCTCAACAATGTGGTAGTCCCTGTAGCAGGGACAGGGAGAGCATAAGCCAAAGTTCACAGTTGAACAAGCACCACATATTACATGGTTCACACTCAATCCTGTCCTACTCAAGAGCCTGATGACCCTTTGAAATCTGTTTATCCCATGCAGGTACTTGTGTGTTTTAATAATGTCTCTCCTTTTCATCTTTTTCTTGTGGGTGTACATGTTCAAGTCCTGCAGCCCCTCCTTTTATGTCTTGCCTCCTAGTCCATGGACCATCTTGGTTGCCCTGTGATGTACTGCCTCCACTTTGTTGCAGTCTCTCCTCAAGTGTGGACTCCAGTACCCTGTGCAGTTTTCCAAATGTTGTCTTACCAGTGACCTGTACAATAGGAGTATCACCTGCCAGCTTCTACTGCTTATCCCCTCCCTATGTGTAACCCCTCACCCCTAACTTTTTGCCAAAATGACAGGTGGCATGCTGTTGAAACTGACAGCAGTACCTGGTGGGGACTGGGTTCGGAGAGGATGAGGTTACTCGGCACAGAGGGACCTAGGTTTGGCTACTCTGCACAGGGGCACCCAAGTAAATCCGAACACAGGAAGCAATAACTGTAATGTCCAGAACCAGGAATGGGATTCTTCAGTGTGGCTTTTATTCACATACTAGCTGAACAAAACAAAGCATAGATGGAACCCCATGGGGCTACATTTCCTGGTAATGCAGATTAGAGACTACAGAACACTTATTCACCATTTCCAGCCCTCAGGCTCTGGCCCCACCAGGCACACAGCCCGGACTTGCACGCAGCTTTGGGTACACAGCCCGACTTGTACACACTTGGGGCTTTTCCCATGGTCCATTGGAAGAATGAACCAATTATCCTGTCGTGGCTCCCCACACCACTTAGAGTCTGTGACTCCTAGAGAGATTTTCCCTTTTGCAACCCCACGTCTGGGTACTTCCCCCATCACTGGCCAAGTGCATGAGGCAAAGTAGCAACCACAGCAGAAATCCGTAGAGGTGGACCTGGTCGCTAAAGATGGGAGATTCACCCACCTCCAGCTCCCACAGCCCATACACGGCCATTTCCCCTGGGAAAACTGAACCATTCCATTGCTGAACTTCTAAATGTAGATTAAAGGGTAGATGATCTGGTGCATCTCCTCTACATATTACTTGAATCATAACACTCTAGCATTTGACACTACTTTACTTGTTTGGCCCATTTCTCTAGGCTTCCCAAAATGTAGCAATCCTAGATTTTCACACATGTCCCAGGGTGAAGAAAACATTTGCCCTCTTAGTCAGAGCAGACACTCACCCTTTAGTTGCAGGTGCCCCACAGGCGACTCACAAATCTTCCATCTTTCAAAATAAATGCTGAACTAAACAGGCAGCTTTTCTTCCACTTGGCAGAATTAAGGGAATGCCCAGGGAATCTGCTAAGGATCTTTACATCCCCCCCCGGAGGGAGGGGGCAATGAGACCCGAACAGCGGTCTCCACCACTTGAGCACACCTTCACTTACTGAAGACAAACTGGACACACTGACTACTACTCTTTGAAAACTCCCAACGTTCTATCTAACTCCCTCTGCTGCAGATTCCAATGTGGCTTATGCAGCTGCGAAAGTTCTATTGGTGATGTCATCCCTCAGTCTCAGCTGAGACTGAGAACAGAGTGAGACAGTGTGAAACCCATTTAACTGGAGTTTCACAAGCTGCCTTCCCTGCTTACCACTAGGTCTTACTGGGATTCTAGTAACCCCGGGTAACAAAGGGGTTACATATGCATCTGAGAATCCTGTTTGCCTTACCCAGAACTCTGTTACAGTGTGTTGTTGTTTTAGGCTGTCTGATATCATGACCTTAGATCCTCTTCCTCTAAGTTGCTTACCAGTCTCCCCCCACCCCATTTCGTACAGCACTCCTGGATTCATTTTCTAAATGTGCATCCCCTTAAACTTTTCATCTTTGAAGCCCAGCTGCCAGATCTTGGACCAGCTCTCCTACCTGCCCATATCCTCTGAGTTCCCTTGTCCCTTCTTCCATATCCACCCATGCACAGATCTTTATGTTATTCTCAAATAGCTAGAGCTTGCCACTTTCAACTCATATCAAGGGGTTACGCTCTGCTGCACTCCTTTTCCAGTATAGAAAAAAACACACAAGCTACTATCCTGATACTTGTTATTCAGTTCATTGAGAAGTAATGATAGCTCTTGATCCTCAGGTATTCTTTCTTGTAGAAGACATTGACTTTCAAGGATTCTTGCATTTTAAACTAAAGCACAAATACAACATTTCATTATGTTGCACATTGTGTAGACATACCACACCAAGAAAGTATATCCAGTGCTGTGTCTGACTTTTTTAAAATTCTTTGTTAACTGGATAAGGCCCACTAGGCACAAGTGCCTGTTTTCAGGGGTGACCCAAGAGCACTGGGTAGGTTAAGTGACTTGCTCAGAGTCAAACAGTATGCAAGTGGAGGTTGTGGGAATCAAACTCAGGCCTGCTGGATGTACCAAGCTCATTACTCTAACTTCTAGGCTATACTACCAGCCGTTTGTGACCTCCAAGCAATCCTTACCATGATTCTTCCCATGACGAGTCCACTTGAATGCCACATACACCATTATTTTCAATCTTCTACAGCAACCCAGCAAAGCATACTATCATACAATTATTTTTCTTGGTATATAAACAATAAATTGTCATTTGATCTTCTCTGGAAATGAAGACTCGGTACACTTCTAGCTTGGATGCTCGCTGGCAACATTTTATAGAACACCATTAATAGTTACACACTCAATTTTTTATAAAGTAAAACATTTCATATTCCAGTCCAAAATCCACATTTTACAATCCAGTCCATTTCCTTTCATCTTTTCTTGATCTTCTGCCTTGGTTCTGTTTTTCTACTCTTTGTCTTTGGGGTCTGGAAGCCAGATCCGACCCCCAACACCATCACCAGCACCAGTTGCCAACTTACCGGGATCTTCTCCTTCTTAGGTTGAGACACTAAGCTCCGACCCTTGTGCTATCCCCTTTTGTCTCTCGGCCCTTTACATGCACACTTGGGTGCCTTTAACCCCAGCCGTGTTGCCCTGCCTCCTCACCCTTCTGTCTGCCACCCCTTATTCCCTCTCTTGCTCCCCCTTTGCCCTTCCTCCCCATCTTTATCTCCCTTGTCATGGGTGACTTGCTGCCGACCGAACTCTTTCAGCCCCCGCTGCCCCTCAGCAACACCTTTCCTCTCTACTTTGCCATTCCCAGCCCCACAGCCAAACATGCCCCCCTTCTGCAGCCCCTGGCCAACTTCCAGCCCCCCAACCCCCTCCCCCTTCTGGACTAGTTCCCTTTGGGTGGGTGGGTCGGTGGGTGGGATCAAATTCTTAGCGGAAGAGGGCGATCTGTGGGCTACCTCACCTTATAAACCCTTTTAGGACCCCAATCAGGACCCCACTTTGCCCTCCCCTTGACCAATCACCACCCTTGCCCTGCACCTGCATCATACGACACTACCTGTGTGACCGCATTCATCATGTCACCAGGACCCTTCCCCAGCTGCATCTCCTTTCCCCCTTCCACCCTCCAATCACCTAGTCATTTCCATCTGGGCCACCTGACAATTCAGATTGCCTTTTAGTGGCAACCCTACTTATAACAAAATTACATTTAAAAGATAAAATCACAGGTTGACTAGTTCTCCTAAACCCGAAACATTAGTAATCACAAGTCCTGTTATTTTGTCATATCAATAAAAAATATTACATCAAGATTAATAAAAATAGATTTTATATTATATTATCACCACATTATTTATTATCTAATTTACAAAACACATAACATAAAAAATAGATGCTATAAAACAATCATGAAATAAAAATAGTAAACTCTATGGCACTGTGTGGGAGAATATACTAATTTTCATGAGGTAATATGGAGGGCTGGTGACTATAGTGGGTATATGCCTTGAGGTAAGCAATGAATAGCAATTGGTAGTGTAGCTCAAACTGGGTTGTGGCAGTTGCAGTGGGTGCAGATTGTATCACAACACCACAAATAGTAATCCACAGCAGATGTATGCCAACAACACCTGACACAAGTAAGCTACAGTGTATACTGTTACAAAGATGAAACCTAAACAGCAAAGACTATTACAGTGACAGAATTCAGCAGGTCACTGTAATGGTCCCTGCTTTACATTGGCACTGTGTCTCCTGGTGTTTCTCCCCCTTCCAGAAACAACTCCGACTAGGAGTTGGTTATATTAATAGTGTGGGGTGTGGGGAGCAGAGCCCCCCTGCATGGGGGATGTGGGGTGCACAGCTCTCTGCTGACAGTTGACATTGTGTCTGTCGATGTCATGGATGTCGACAACTTTGTTGTCGCTGTGATTTGGTGGAACCAAGCTACAGTAATTCATATTCATTGCCAACCCTAAGACTTCCCTCCCCTATTTGTTGTCTTTTTTTATTGTATGCCAATAACTACACTGGGAGCCAAAGTGGTTTGGCTGAATTTACAAAACAGCTAAATTTTCAGTCCCCAGCTTGAAGTGTAACCGAAGCTGGCTCTTGCCCGCTTCTCTCACCCTTACACCCAACTGGGTGATCCAGACCTCCAGAGGGACAACTTCTCAGCTAGCCCCTGCCGCCAGCTTTAGATTGCTAGTTGGAGTTCAGTACACATGAAACCATGCAGCCAGTAGGCTTTTAGACAGCTGCACCACTGTCACTGTAAGCCTGCACTACAGTATGTTGCAGTCTCCTCCTTTCTTCTGGTAGAATATGGTTCCTCCCCTTTTATGCCTGGAGGATGGCAGCATGGGGGTAACTGGAAAAAAATGATCAACTCTGAGTCAGGTGTTACACCTACAGTATGTAGTTTATATCATTTTAGAAAATGGGCTTAGAAATTCTCAGGTTCTGATTGGCTGATAGTTCTGCCAAGGTCAGCATCTATCAGACAACAGGATCTAAAAAAAGTGCCAGTCCCAACTAACCCAGTCTCTAAAATCAAGAGGTCAGAATATTTAAATTTGACCTGCCACCATTTTTTTCCCTCTTGCCTGGCAGGTGAGTTTGTGGCCAGTCAACCCCCCAACCCCAGCCCCACTCCCAAATCAGTCTTACTTGTACTAAAAGAAATAAATTTATATAATCGTAGGCACAGTGGCACAGATTAAGAAATTCAACTAACAGTCACAACTAAATCAGCTGAGAGAGACAGCACTATCTCCAGTGGCACTACTATGCATGAGAGCAGTGGTACCTTCTTTGTTTTCCGTACCACAGATGGATGTCCATCTGCGGTACGGAAAATGAAGAAACAACAGCTCCTCTTGCACATAGTAACAGTGCCAGAACCAGCGGTCTCTTTCTTCCTTCCTTGGCCACCCACCCACCACCACCATTCCTCAGCTTGACTCTCCCAATATCAGTACCGTCCCCATGAACAAAATTTAAAAAACAAAAAAAACACAGCAAGCAGAGAAACGGAAAATGAAGAAGCGACCGCTCCTCCTGTACCAGAGCTAGCGATCACTGTTTTCCTTGATCACCCACTGGCCACCACTGCTTCTGATGTAAATTTCATAATCCAATAATTTTGTTCAGTTTATTACTCCACACTTGTTCCCCACACCCCCTGACCATCTTTCCACAGTATGTCCCATTCGATATAAAGAGTAAACAGTAACACTTCTTTTTATATGAATATTTTTGTCACTGCTGCCTGACAAGTGATTCACAAAACAGTTTTTATTTTTTAAGCATCTCTGTTTATATGTATGTGTCTAGTAAACTGCTCCACAGTTAGCCTCTCACACATTGGAGCCACGCCACTCCACTCCCACCTGATTTATGGGACAAATGTTACAAAAAGTCACACTTTCCTTTTTCTTCCCAGCTTGATCAAGTTCCTCAGCAACTCCATGGTGCTTACAAAAAAAAAAGCCTTGAATGAATAAATTAATAAAACAAAAAGAAAGCGTTTTGACAATTTTAACTGTGTGTGTGTCCTCCTCCAAAGTCACTCATTTTAATGCAGGCGGAGGAACTATTTTATTACAAAATTTACTTTAAACTAATTTTTCATCAACATATTTTTATTAAAATTATGTTTAACAGTTCCCATTTTCTAAGCACAATAACACCCTCCAGGGTGGGTAGTAGTGTGCTATACTGGACCTTCCAGGTGCTATAAGGCTCTCTGCCTGTGGTGTTGGGCCTCTTTATGCCCCTGGTGGTCTAGTATAGCACAATACCACCCATCCTGTTGGGTGTTATTGCTTATATTGATGTTGAGCTTATCCCTCACCTCTTTTCTTCTTGCAGCTCATCTGCCCTCCCTAAGGGAATGAAAGTGACACATTAGTGTCAAGGGCTTGCTCCCAGAAATGGACCAAGACTGTTCATTGCAGGTCAAGCTTGGTGTCATCTGTCATCCTAATTTCAGAATCTTGGGTGTCACAAAAAAACAAAACAGAGATATTAACATTACCCTCCCTGGTCACCTAGTCCACACGCAGGGTCAGGGTTAGAGAAGAGATGGTTGATGTGATGAATGTGCAGAAAATCTTTCTTTGAGATCGCCCATGATTCTGTCAAACTCATATCTTACGACCCACTAACTGGTAAAAAACACAATCCTTCCACACTGCCTCTCACTTTTTATCTGTAGTGTCTAGTGTTGTGCAGGTATTACTGCTGATACTCTTCTCAAGATCATAACCTCCTTCTCAGCCTTGGTTTCTTTAGGAGAGCTACTGGACCTGGGCAATCTTTACACAACCTAGCTTTGCTCCTCCTCCAAAAAACAAATTTAATGCATGGAAACCATGCATCTGGATTAGTACATAATTGAGCCCACACATATCACCCTTAGATCCCCAAGTCACTCATCTATTGGCTAGACTGTTACTTCAGGTACCCTAGCTGATATTTTCAGCAAGGATTGGATGATTTATTTTCTTATCCATTCCTTCTGTAAATTGGATCTCATAGTATTTCCCTTCTGTCTGGGCTGGTTAGTACTGGCTGGACCCCTAGAGATATATCAAATAAGTTTGATGATGCTTGAGTTATTTTTGCAATAAATTCATGGCTGTCTGAAACACACATACTCCTCTCCACAAAGTTTAAATTAAGGGAACCCACCTACCTTGGTTTTCACTGAACTCATACTCCTCTGTAAACCCATGATGCCTCCTAATGTATACAGAAAGATGTGGGACTGCGCACACTTGGTGGCTTCCTTTGGTAAAAACAAGTACA
Organism: Neoceratodus forsteri; assembly: GCA_016271365.2. Lineage (NCBI taxonomy): Eukaryota > Metazoa > Chordata > Ceratodontiformes > Ceratodontidae > Neoceratodus > Neoceratodus forsteri. The sequence goes on along the minus strand of CM028131.1, from coordinate 1,385,241,699 downwards.
TAATGCCTGACACTAATATACAGGGGATGCTAAGGCTAACATTTTATTTCCAACTTTCAGAATGAATAAATAATCCTTCTAAATTCTGGAAGGTGGTCAACAGTCTTTTTTACCTCACCCTTTCTCGGTCTACTACCCATCTACTAAAGAATGGAAGTACTGTACCATCATTGTGATCCTTTGAGGTAACCACAATTTATTTTGTCAACTGTCCTAAATCCCATTAATATAAGTTGTAAAGTTTTAATTATTTTACCTGTTCTCTGTCTGCCTCAAACCCAAGACACACCTGAACTTAAAGATAACTTAAAGATCAATTGCAATGTTTTTAAAATGCTTTTGACATTTTATATTGCTCTCAGTGAGAACAACCAGTCCATATATATTGCAAGTAAAGTATAGGAACTGTCATTTCTCGTGTCCAGATGCTGTTTTACTGCATGTCGTTTTTTAAAGGTGTCAGAGAACATCCCTCATACATTTTCAGACCAGCTGGTGGAATCTTGGTTGAGTGCTGATTTCATTCAAGCAACAATGACGTAATTTTCTTCAAGGTCCTGACAGCTCAGTACATACAGAGTGCATCAGATTATGACATTCAAAAATTAGTCTTTGCTTCCAATTTTCTGAAGGTGGCCTTTATTAATAGAATTATTTCAGTAAAACACCAAGAGTAAATATCTGGCAATTTCCCTAAGCTGATCACCAACACCTTGTGCTCAGTATTACCCCTACCCCTGCCCCCCAAAAAATCAACAACATGACAGTCTCTTTAAATCAACAGTTTTGTTTGCTTTGTTCTCTTCCTGCCCTGAATGAAGCCCCCATAGCTTCCTTCTTATTTCAAACAAAATATTGTCCCCTACAAATTACCAATTAATCTATGAAAGTAACTAAATATTTATTTGTAATGCTGTATCAATAAAATTCAATAGGCAAAGGTCCTCAGACAATTAAAGTAAACATGAGTTGCTGCCATTTTACAATCTACATTAGTGTGTTGGGGTGTGTGTGTATGTGCGTGTATGTGTGCGTGCGTGCATGTATGTATGCGTTTAGCTGCTAGAACCTTAATGATAAAGATGTCATTGTTGCCTGAATGATATCAGTGCTCACCCAAGATTCTGCTAATGGGTCTAAAAATGTCTGAGTGACTTTCTGTGAAACAATCAAATTGGAGAGCATTAAAATAGTATATGTAAATGACAAGTGGCAATTTCTTCAATTCATATGTAATAAATAAGGCCTGGTTGTCCTTATATTAGGGAAAGGAGTAAAGTTTATAGTATATTTATAATATATATGCAGTTAATTTTTAAGTTGCTCTCTACTCAGTTCATCCTTCTGGCCAAATAGTGTGTATAATAACAAATACATTTTCTTTTGACCAGGAAAGGCCCATTGAGCTGTAACAGTTTATTTCCATTTGTATCATAAGTGTAACATGAAACTGTTTTATTGGCAAAGGAAATGTTGGAGATTACATCAAGGAATCTCTCCTACTCTTCTTAAATAAGTGATACAGGATATTTTATTTCCAGCTGGACAGTGACCAGAGATGAGCAGAAAGCACCTCAATTTAACGTGTCACTGGAAAGATGGTCCTTCAACAGTGCAATACCCCCATACTGCACTACACTGTCAGTTATAAGTATTATCCTAAGTGCCTGGGGTGGGTAAAGTATTACCTCAAGTACCTGGTGATATAAGGAAAATACAGAAGTAAGGCTTCTACTAAAAATACTATAGTACAGTACATTAGTATTTAAATCTGTCATCTCTGGAGGACTGTAAAAAAACATATTAAGGTGCATTCCAGCTTATGTTCCACATATTTTCTGTATTTAACTTTCATGTATTCTTTATCATTGTGGGACTTTATAAGCAATCAGGATGTCTGTCCATAGAATCATTTACTTCAGGTACTCATTTATGATGCAGGCTGCCTTTGTGAATAACTAAGGGGGCAGTGTTTGACACAAGGTGCCACTTACACCATTTCTGTTTGGCACAGGCACCTTGTGTTAAACTCAAGGCTTTGAGAATTGAGTCCATTAACCATTTTGAGCCATCACAATCATTTCCATGGCAAATGACTGGATTACAATTTCAGCTTGGGAATATGCAACATGACCAGATCAGTATGATATTGTTTGAACAGAATACTTCTATTCTATAGTTTCATGCAACTGTCCTTCTTAATGAAGAACAGAGGCAAGTGAAATAAAAAATATGGACCCCATTCTCAGTGTCAAAGAGCAGCAGTGCAAAATTGGGGGAAGGTGCACTCAACTGCCTCATTATGTTGCCACCCTTTGGGGTGATGAACAAAAGAATTTCTTAGTTGCACGGGGGCAGGAGTCCCAGAGCACTTTGGACCCAATCAACAAAATTCCAGCACCCACTTTCACATCTGCACAGAGCTGGATGTGCAGGCTTGTGAAACCTACACTGATGAGGACTCTCCCTCCTTGAGGTGACTAGACACTAAACAAGCAATAATACAAGACAGGGTGGGCAGTATTAGGCTAAACCCATCCAACCAGGGGCATAATAAGGTCCAACACTGCAGGGGGAAGGCACTATAATCCCTTGAAGGGTGGGTCCACCCTGGGGTGTATTATTGTGCATAGAAACTTTTTTTGTCTCATTTTAAACAAAATGTTTAAAATAAAAAAAATGTAAAAAGTAAATATCACTGAATAAAAAAAATCTGTAGACCACTAATTTTACTGCCAGCATTGACAGTAGAGACCACTGGTATGTTTAAACAGGCATAGGATTCACAGGAAAATACGAGTCAGATCAGGCTTATGCCCATGTACAGCTTACCCTTTAGCTGAAAGGAAATATCCACTAATGTTATTATTTTTACAATATACATCTAATTTGTTTTTAAATTCATTTATATCTGAACTTGCCACCACCTCATCTGCACCTCGCTTCCCATTAACCTAATATCTGCTCTATTGCTGAGTGAAGTGAATCGGGCACACTGTTCTAGATGAGACCTCACCATTCACCAATAATGAATACAGTGGCATCAACACCTTTCTGTCTCTACTCTCAATGTACCTAGCTATGGATCCAAGTACTCCCCTTGCCCTCCATACCATAGTATGACAGGTTCTGCTCTGTTTCAGGGTGTCTGTTATTATTACCCCCAGATCTTTCTCCTCAGATGTTTTCCTTAAAATTTGTCCACCTATATTATACTGTGTTCTAGTGTTTGTTTTGCCCAGATGCATAACTACACATTTATCAAAATTAAAAACCAGTCTACCTTTAGTTGCCCACTTGTCAAGCCTTTCCAGTTCTTTCTTCAAATTTGCAATGCCCATCAGAGTCCTAACCACTGATTCAAGTTTTGTATCACCTGCAAACTTTGCCAACCAGATCCCTTCTCCACACCTCATTGATGTGATATAAATCTGAAACAGGCAGGGACCCAATACTGATCCCTGTGGTACTCCACTTGTTACCTCTGTCCATTGTGACCTGTTACCCCTTACACTCACATGTTGTCTCCTTTTTGTTAACCAACATCTAATCCACCCAACAATGTTTGTACAGATCCCCAGTTCATGGAGAGCTTCAATTAATTATTTGTGTGGGACTTTATCAAATGCTTTGTTCAAATCCCAGAATATGACCAAGATGTCTGGTTTCTGGTTTTTACCAGAAAACCTGGTAAAATTCTGGAATTTGGACTGCCTGCACACCAGTAAAAATTAATAATTTCACAGTATCTGTCATTTTTATACCAGATTAGTAAATCTACAGAACTTGTATTTTTCTTATAGTTGCTTCCTGTGCTATTTTAAATTTGCTTCATTAAATGTTCTGTATAGTAAGTCTTCTTTTATTCTGATTATTTATACACATACTAAAAGAATGACAGTAATATCCGGGTAAAGTCCAGAAATTAGATTAACAGTGCACAGTGCAGTTCCCATAATTTCAAGTCTTGAAAACTGAATTTCATTCCTTTAATCAATGTAAATCAGTGGCCTTGAATATGATGTCCACTGTATTTCTATCATCTAATGCCTTGCTCACTACATTATAAAACTGTAATAAGTTCATCTGGCAGGACCTGCACAGAGTAAACCCATGCTGCATCTCATCAGATGCTCCTCTTTTCCTTAGATGTTGTTCTATATCCTCTTTCAGGTTCCTTTCAAGTATTTTTACCCAAACAGAAGTCAAACTAACCTGCCTGAAGTTCAGACTATCCTCTCTATTATCTTCCTTAAAAATTGGAACCATACTGGCTTCTCTCCAGCTCTCAACTACTTGTCCAGTATTTAATGATTTCTGGAAAAATTTTGCAACAGGTTCTGCCAGTTCATCAGCAAGTTCCCTCAGTATTCTTGGATGTACACCATCAGGTCCAGGTGTTTTAATTGGGCATACCTGCTTAAGACTATTCCTTATATCTTCCACTTTTAAGATCAATGGTGGATTATCTATGCTTATTACGTGTGCCTGTTCTGTTTCAGTTTTATCATTAAAGACTGATGCAAAATACTCATTCAGTATATTAGCTATCTCTTTATCATCCTTTACTAATTCTCCAGAAGATTTCGCTAATGGGCCAACTTGAACACTACTCTCACATAGATGATTGATGTGTGTATAAAAAGATTTATAACTATTCCTAACTTTTGTGGCTAACCCCAACTCATGTGCATGTTTTGTTTTATTTATAGTTTTCTTGCATTCCCTAGCTACTGTTTTGTACTTTATCCAGCTCCCCACTGAGTTTTCCTTTTTGGCTTTTTGATGTGGACATTTTTAGCTTCTCACAAGTTAGCCAGCCTTGGAGTGGGCCCCAAGGTGGTAGCCTGGATAAAAAATTGGCTAGACAACAGGACGTAAAGGGTAGTAGTAGATGGAGTACACAGTGAAGAAAGGAGGGTTACTAGCGGGGTACCACAGGGTTCAGTACTGGGACCGGTTCTTTTTAATGTCTTTGTAAGTGACATTGCAGAGGGACTGGAAAGAAAAGTATGTCTCTTTGCCGACGACACAAAGATCTGCAACAGGGTTGATACACAAGATGGAGTGGAAAGGATGAGAAGGGACTTGACAAGGTTGGAGGAATGGTCAAATGTATGGCAGCTCAGATTCAATGCAAAGAAGTGCAAGGTAATGCACATGGGAAACAAAAACCCTGGGGAAGAGTACACAATGGTGGGTGAGATACTGACAACAGTAAAAATGGAAAGGGACCTGGGGGTAATTATATCAGATGACCTAAAGGTGGGCAAGCAATGTGAGAAGGCAGTAAGGAAGGCTGGGGGGATACTGGGATGCATAGGAAGAGGCATCAATAGTAGAAAACAGGGAGTTGTTATCCCTCTGTACAGACAGTTGGTGAGACCCCATCTGGAGTACTGTGTGCAGTTCTGGAGACTCCATCTCTGCAAAGACATAGACAGAGTGGAGGCTGTCCAGAGGAGGGCATCCAAATGGTGCAGGGTCTGCACCAGAAGACATACACGAAGAAAGACTAAAGGAGCTTAATATGTATACCCTTGAGGAAAGAAGAGAAAGAGGGACATGATAGAAACTTTCAAGTACCTCAAAGGAATCAACAAAGTCCAAGAGGGTAGCATCTTTCAGAAAAGAGAATGTGCAAGAACAAGGGGCACAATTTGAAGATAGAGGGGGGCTCAGAGATAATGTGAGGAAGTATTTTTTCACAGAGAGGGTTGTGGATGCATGGAACAGCCTCCCTGAGGAGGTCGTGGAGTCAAGAACAGTGGGGAATTCAAGAATGCATGGGACAGACATAAGGCAGTCCTAGTGGGGGTAGGAGGAAGTAAGCTGTTGGTTAACTAGGATCTGCAGCTTATCTGTTAGGCAGGAAAATGGGCAAACTAGGTGGGCCAAGCGGTCCTTATCTGCTATCAAATTCTATGTTTCTTTGTTGCCCCCCATGGCACTCTATTTCCTTTTAATCCTTTCCCCTCCCCATCCCTACTCCCGACTACCAGTCCATTTGTTTTTATTTTTTTTGCCCTGTAACTTAGCTGATGTGGTTCCATTTGGGAGGTCACAGTCAGGGAGAGAAGTCCCCTTGTTTTCAAACAGTTCATGAGGGAATGCAATAAATGCAGTCGGGACCCTTGACAGCTGAGAAGAGACCAGAAGAGAAACAGCACTTCAGCATGAAATGGCACTATCACTGAGATGACATTTTTTTTATTAAATAATATTCATTTCCACCACACTGTGAGGATAAGTGGGGGAAGTAAGCTTGCTTATCTGAAAATAAATGGTGGCTGATAAGTTTTAAAAATTCCAAAGTGGGCACACCGATACCACTTTTGTACTGAGGCAGTTTGGTAAGGGACTTGTTTTTCCCGGTCTGTTAGCACGTAAATGTACTCCAGGTAGGCGCTTGGCCAATAAGTGATGGGGAAATTTCCAACTCATATTCTAAACCCAAATGATGATCTAGAAGGAGTCGCAATGAACAGCCCAATCAGGAAGGAGTCCACACTCAGAAGAGCTATCCCTCTGAGGTGCGCTCAAGAGGCTGGGCCTCTAAGTTTCAGTGACAAAGTCCCCAAGCAGAAAGAGAAAGCTTGGTTAGAATGGTTCAATGTCAAATGAGAAGAAAAAAAACAGCGCTGACCATATGAGTGAACACAAATGAGTGCAAGCAAACACAGTGAATATCAAAAACTGCAAATGTCAAAACAGTGACTTCAGAACAAAAACAAGCATTTGTCAATGCCGGACGTTCGCGTGCAGGTATTTGCAGTGGTGTTTGGCATGTATGGTGCTTTACCCTAATGCCCTGTGCGATTGCTGGTATTTGGACAATAAATTGTCAGCATGACCTTTTTGTTAGCCCCATTGTGCGCTACATAGGCAGAAACACATTTTGGGCAGGATGTGAAAAATGACAGCTGTACTGCTCATAAGGAAGTGTGGTAAAATGGCAATGTTGAAAATCTGAGTGGAAATATTGAAAATTGCAAAAACCTAGGAGCGCAGTGCGGAACTGTGCAATGCATGTCGAGAAACAGTCATTGTTAGGGATTTTTCACCAAATTGTCAACATTGGCATTTTAAAACCTCTGCTAATGAACAGTGTCACTGTGATTGTCTTACCTGTGTACCATACATTGATTTTGCACACTGACTGTGCCATTGTGCACTACATGGGCGGAAACACGTTTTGGGCAGGATGTGAAAAATGACAGCTGTACTGCTCATAAGGAGGTGTGGTAAAATGGCAATGTTGAAAATCTGGAGTGAAAATATTGAAAGTTCGCAAACTTACGAAGCATGTAGGGAATCAAAACAACGACGCCAGAAAACAGTTATTTTGGAATTTGTTCACCAAATTTTCAACATAGCCATTTTAAGATCTCTGCTCATGAACAGTGATACTGTGATTTTCTTAATGTGTCCCATACACTGAGTTCACACAGCGACTGTGCCATTGTGCGCTACATGGGCTGAAACACATTTTGGGCAAGATGTGAAAAATGACAGCTGCACTGCTCATAAGGAGGTGTGGTAAAATGGCAATGTTGAAAATGTGGAGTGAAAATACTGAAAATTCACAAACTTACGAGCATGCATAGGAACTGCGTAATGAACAATAGTAAAACAGTCATGTCTAGGAATTTTGTCACCAAATTTTCAACACAGCCATTTTAAGACCTCTGCTCATGAACAGTGTCACTGTGATTTTCTTAATGTGTCCCATACATTGAGTTCGCACACCGACTGCGCCATTGTGCGCTACATGGGCAGAAACACGTTTTGGGCAGGATGTGAAAAATGGCAGCTGTACTGCTCATGAGGAGGTGTGGTAAAATACCAATGTTGGAAAATCTGAGTGGAAATATTGAAAATTCGAAGCTACTTAGCGCATGGAACTGTGCAACGACGCCGTGAAAACAGTCATTTTTAGGAATTTTTCACCAAATTTTCAAAGTTGCCATTTTAAAACCTCTGCTAATGAATGGTGTCACTGTGATTTTCTTGCTGTGTCCCATACATTGATTCGCCACATTTCGCCATTGTGCACTACATGGGGCGGGACAGACATTTTGGGCAGGATGTGAAAATGACAGCTGTACTGCTCATAAGGAGGTGTGGTAAAATGGCAATGTTGAAAATCTGGAGGAAAATATTGAAATTGCAGGTACTCACGAGCCGCATGCAGGAACTGTAACAACGCACGCTCGTGAAAGAGTTATTTGTAGGAATTTTTTCACCAAATTTTCAGCACAGCCATTTTAGGACCTCTGCTCATGATCAGTGACACTGTGATTTTCTTAATGTGTCCCATACACTGAGTTCGCACACCGACTGCGCCATTGTGCGCTACATGGGCAGAAACACATTTTGGGCAGGATGTGAAAAATGACAGCTGTACTGCTCATGAGGAGGTGTGGTAAAATGGCAATGTTGAAAATCTGGAGTGAAAATATAAAAAATTACATAGCCGTACGAGCATGCGTAGGAACTGCATGCGCGCTCGTAAAACAATCATTTTGGAATATTTGCACAAATTTTCAACATGGGGTTTTGGGACCCCTTCTCATAAATGATGTCACTGTCATGGCATTATTTGAGCAAAGGGTGATTTCACGCGAGTGACTGTGCAGTGCCTGCGTAAATCACCCTTCGGGCCCAAATAATGCCATGACAGTGACATAATTCATGAGAAGGTCCCAAAACCCCATGTTGAAAATTGGTGAAAATTCAAAATGACTGAGATATGCAATAAAGTTGAAACCTTCTATCTAGCCCATTATACAGCTTATCGGCATTCTCAGTTCGCGGTCGCCTTTGAAGAGTGCAGACGTGTTCCCGGTCCACCAAGATCGCCGCACCAGAGTCCGGAGGAAGCATGGGGTGGGCAGGGTGTGGGAGGCTGGGTGCACAGTGGTGGGTGCGGGTTGTGGGGGCTGGGAGGCGCTGTGGGACAGTTTTATTTTACAGGTTAAAAAACAAAGCGATGACGTGGGATGTTGCCATGCTGGGGTGGGCTCCCAGCATGGCAGAAAGCAGGGGGCGCCGAGGAGCCGGACGGGGATTGGGCACTCCCGCCAGCAAACTACATGGGGTGCCAAGAGCCGACGGGCGATTGAGCACCCTGTCGGCAACAAACGGCTTGCCACGCTGGGTGGGCTTCCAGCGGGCAGCAGGATGGCTTGGGGGCCATGGAGCCGACGGGGATTGCACCCCTGGCCGGCAAACAACGCTTGCTGGGGTGGGCTCCCAGCGTGGCACCAAAGCTTTGGAGGGGGCGGTGCGACGACGGGGAGCATGTGACTTGAGGGGAGATGGCAGTGGTGCTCAGTATGGCCGCGGTGTTTTCCTTTGAAGCAGAGGAACACTGCTGTCATACAGAGCTCCTGCACCCATTGGTGCAGGACCGCCACGCCTGCTCAAGGGAGCAGTGCATTGGATAGGAGAAGCACACCTCCAAAGTGTGCTGCTCTCCCAAAACGTTTCTTGCGCATGCGTGCAAGCAAACGTAAAAACACATAATGACCACAATTCCAAACCCCACCAACAAAACAAAACTCACACAATAACTGCATTTTTTCAGCAATGGACACCACATGGATACCCAGAACAATGAAGGAGACACTGCTAGATTTGAACCCATGGGAGCACACGAGACACAACTACAGAAACACCCTACCTTCTTAACACCCTACTCCACCCACTATGCCATGATGGAACTATGATCCCAACCCAGCCAGCAACAGCATTCATTCACTACAGAAACAAGAAAATAACTGCTCAGTATCTAACACACTTACACAATGCTACATTATATTTTCTGCCGGGGACTGTGCCCCCCACATCCCCCAAACCAACCTTACTATTAATAACCATCTCCAAGACTGCACTAATTACCTTTGCAGCGTAAATACTATTCCACCAGAAGTCACCATTGCTGATATTACATTCGCTATTAAACACAACTTGCTAAAATGGCATGCTCTGTTCTTCTGTCACACAAATTGAGTCGCTGAAATGTATTTGCTCATTTAACATGATATTGTTAGAACAGCTGCTTTAGACATGGCTGTTAAGTATTGTATTTCTATTCTGAATGCAAGGCCCATGGAAAGTAATGTTTTTTCAGCTGAGTCTTTGAAGAGGAAGGCCCGGTGTCATGCAAAGCCATTGAGGGACTAAAGCATAAAAAGTAGGGTTGCTCGGAATATGTCTGATGGAATCGGATTATTCAGCTATCCAGTGTTTTTTACTAAGTCAGAATTTCAGTATTAAAGACCAAAGATCTATATTCTGAAAACCAGAGATGGATGCAGAATTGGAATCCGATACTGATTCTGCATCTGACTACAGCGCAAAGAAACGTGCACCTCCAGTAAAACAAGAGGGAAAGGAGTATAGGGAGTCAGTCAAGAGGGACCCATTCGTGGGTCATGCCTCTTCCCAGACCCAATCCTTGTCCACCCCCCTTACCTTCCTTCAGTTGCTGCTTGTGCCAGTCTTATAGGGGCTGATGATGATCCAGTTACTGCTACTGGCTGGCTTGATGGGTCCACTTTGTCACGGACCGAGTTGCACCAAAAAACAAGTTGGACTCCCCTCACCAACCTGCCACTTTGCCAGTTGGCTGTATCTTGCTGCTGATGCTGCAGGCTAAGTGCTGGTGGCTCATGGCTGTAATAGCCCCCATGATGTTCCTCCCCAGTGAGTTTGACAACCCACAATTGCTGGTGTGGTAACATCCACAAAATACAAGGCACTGGTGGCAGTGGCAAAATACAGTACATAAAAGAAACAGCAGCAGTTCTCCTCCAGTCTCAACCCTGAATCAGTCTGACCAATACAGAGACTGCTGAAACACTCAGAGTTGGCCTGGCCCACCTGGATCAAATACTGGTCTTCCAGCAGTCATCACTACCAGTCCAGCATTTGAAGTAGCAAAGACAAAAAACTAAAACAAACAAACAAGGTCTGGGACTGGTAGGTCCCACCACCCCAATCCTCCCAGCAGACACTGCAAAATCAATACAGGCTGGAGGAAGAGGAGCATCTGTAATGGCTGGACTGGCTTGCAGCAATGAGATGGTGAGCTTTGCAGTTGCCTCTTACCCACAGCAGCCCAACCGGATTGACTCCTACTGGGCTGAGTTGATCACCAGCTGGGATAACTGCTGAATTTCTGAACAGTGGTGGCAGTGGTAGCGGGGGGGGTGTAAGACGAAGTTTCAGACTGGCAAGGTGGTGGTGAGATGGCTTGGGACATCAGAATATCTGGAACTAACAATAACAAAGTAATCTAGCAGCAACAACTGGACCGACCCCCAGACAATATAAGATTGGGACTGAGAGAATAGGGAAGTGAGGGGAAGGGGGGTGGTCACAGAGGCAGGGTGTGTGGGACATGGCTGTACTTCTCTAAATTAACTAAGCTGTGCACTGGCTGTGGTGGAGAGGATTTTGTTTTGATGTATTGATGACAAAGAAACCACAATATTTTAATTCATTATGAGTATTTGAGAAAATTCAGGATAGAATAGGACATGGCAGAAGGGGTGACTGTTGGGTGGTGCCATGCTTCTGCATGTTTCAGCTGAAACTAGCTACCTCAGTTTTTAACTAAAGTAAGAACTAGAATTATGGAAGTAGATGGAACTATTTGATGTAGGGCCTTTCTGGACAGTGTTTTGTTTTTGGGGAGGCATACACTGGATTCTGATTTAAATTTATATATGACCACCAACCAGCAGCCCTATACAATGTGTAATGAATCAAATGCATTTAAAACCTATGAGTGAGCATAGCTAGAACTTGTTACCTTGTAATGTGCTTAAAGGAAGCTACCCGACCAGAAATAAGGCCTGGACACTAATCTGCTAGAAAGCAGATTTTGATAAGCCGAGGGAGATGGCTGTGAGTACACTGGCATATAAGCCAATTAATGGGAGTGCTAGTGTTAAGTGGCAGGTCCTGAAATGTTCATATCATATATTTTGTTATCATTAAAAACAACACAAAAGTAATTAATTGACAGTGGAGTTTAATGCTAACTGTACTGTACTGTACTGTATGTCAGTATTCAGTCAGAAAGCCAGGGGGCAGGGTCAGTGAGAGTGGAAGCTATGGAAGAGTTGCAGGCTGAACAGAAGGCAGCATTGATCATGCCCAAATTAGTAATGGTATCTAGTGGGTGTTAATATGGAAAAGCCCAGAGTCAGGATTGCAATCATCCAAGGATAACAGTGCACTTAAAAGGGGTTTTGGTTTGATACTTTACTGATACTTATCATTCAGGACTCCTTACAGACAGGGATAATTAGTGCCACATGACTACAGAATAGCCAGTGTCATCCCCCTGTTGAAGAATGGACAAGGTCAGATCCAGATAAATAGGTTACTATAGACTTGTGAGCCTTCCCTTGGTGCAAATCAAGTGTTAGTTCAGCACATGGAAAAGAATGGTCTGTTCTCTGGCATGCAACATGGTTTCACACAATAAAAATCTCACTAAAACAGTAGTATTGCTTTTTTTGTGGATGTTACTAGGGAAGCAGATAGGGGCACTGGATGTCAGAAAAGCCTTCAATGTTGTATCATGTGGAATTCCCATAGAGAGAAAGTAGCCCAGTAAGGAGACCAAGACATAAAATGTGAAGTTTATGGACAGCAAATGGATTGATAGGTTGAAAACAGACAGGGTGAATGGTCACCATTCTGAGTGGAGGAATACTCTAAGTGGAGTGCCCATGAGATGGTGCTGGATCATTGCTCACAAACATATTTATTAATGACTTGGAGGTGGTCAGAAGCAAACCGCTGATGTTTTCTGATAAAATTAAATTGATGAAAAAAGTGGACACAGTTGGGGGAGATACTCTGCACACACTAGAGGTGTATGTTGAAATATGGGGACTTATTTTAACTTTTTTATTGCGTTTTGCAAACATACAGAAAGCAACTGATACAGATTAAGCCATAAACCTGAGTTAGAGAATTTCTACCTCTATAAAGATATCCGAGTCCCTTTCCCAGTGTTATATCATTCATGAGGGAAAGACATTATGCCCTAAATATTTGCACTGATGTGGAATCATTGTATACCAGTCAATGTCTTAAAGGTAAGCTGGTCTCTTGAATTAAAATAATTAACTGTATGGTACCAACTTCCTGGTCTAAGATGTATAGACACTGCATTAACCTGTGTCTTATGCTTTCTATCAAGCCTCATTAAACACTTTAGAACTAAATTAAAAGATGTGTAAATCAGTTCATACATTTTATTTAACTTCACGAGATTTGCATTCACAGATATTTAAACAGCAATCCAGCCCTTTCCATAATGCTGAACCTTGATGTTAAGCTGTGTATGCAACAAAACTAATGGCCACTACAGGAATAGGAGAGCAGGGCTTCCTTTCCCCACTATGCTCACGTAACACCCATAATCCAGGCACATGAAAACTTTCGGTCTTTGTCAGGCACTATCCATGATCTTCCATCTCATAAAAACTGTGAGTGCATCATTACTTAAATTTGCATCATAAATGAATAAACCAATGATAAATTTCAAACTTTTGAAACAGTGTCACCATCAGAAACAGACCAAGCAGAATAGCGCTATTGCATATTACAGTTAATACATCTTGAAAAGTAACCAAACAAGAGTCCCAATGTCTTGCTTAAATCTGTACACTGGAATGTCCAAATACAGTCTGTAACAGTAGAGCCACTGAGGATAAAGAAACACTTATCAACAGACCAAACCAGAAATTAGAGAATCCCCTGCATCAGATGTCAGTGCTGAACTGCAACTATGGGAGATTCAACAGCCTGCAGTGCAAGTGAGGGTTTTTATAAGTTCTGATCTTTTGTTTTCTGGTCCTACTTTCCTCCCAGGGCTAAGTATTTGATGCCTCTTTATAGAATCTGCACTAGGTCACTGAGTCCAAGTTGTTTTTTTGTACATGTTCTCAACATTATGATTCACTGGTCCAGTGGACGACTAAGTGGGTAGGATGCTTGCATGACATGGTAGTGCCTGTGCTACTGTAAGAGATTATGGTTGGATATGTGTGTGTGTGGCCTTTTATTTATTAAGTTGATAATCAGGAGAGGCACACTGAGCCAAGGCTAGATTCCAGGTATGACCCGGGGGAAGGGGTGTGTGGAGTACAATACATACATATACTGTAAGAGAAGCAGGCAGGTTAACAGTGGACATATCAGGCAGGTTACAATAGCCTGACTAGACAACACTATCTGTTCCAGAGGAATACCACCCTTTTGGGGTATGATAGCAAGGAACCCTCTTGAGGAGGGATGCACCCCCAGAGGTGCTGCAAGAGTGAGGTCTCTTGGCTGAAGGTACTGTAGGAAAGAAGCCCAGGGGGGTAAACAGTGGGAATAAAGAAATGAGTGTCTGGAGGATGCTTGAAAAAGACATGGTCTTATAGCACTCGGTGGGAGCATGGCGATGTCAGCCACTGCCTCATCAACGTCAGGTAAAGCCTCACTATTCACTGGTCCAGCAGACAAATAACTGCACAGCATGTCTGTACAACATGGTAGTGCTTTTGCTACTAGAAGAGGTTGTGGTTGGATATGTGTGTGTGCCATTTGTGTGCTTTGTTCTGCAGGAACTACCACCCTTTTGGGGTGTAATGGCACAGAACCCTCTTGAGGAAGGTTCCACCCCTAGAGATGCCACAGGAACACCAATTCTTGGCTGAAGGTACCATAGGGAAGAAGCCCGAAAACTCAGAGTTGAAGGCATAGAAAACTGTCAGGACATCATTCTGCTATGGAGCGAGGGATTGCAGCTGTGTTACTGAGGGAAGGAGCCACCATCTGGATCACAACTCAACCAGTGGCAGAACTATTAATGCAAACTACTTATGCACTAATTGTGACCTTCAACACAGAGGATAGGAAACATCCCCTGTGTGGGAAACATCTGGGGATCCAAGGCTTTAGGTCACCTTTTCTCCAGGCTAAACAACTGTCTTTTAAGTCTAGGGATAATGGAAAACATTTTTGAACATCACGGGGCATGGGTCCGGTAGTGTAGGGAAGGAACTCAGTGGTTGGTGAGACATACAGTAAGACCGGTAGAAATCTGTTTAGTGGGGGGGGGGGGAGTGAGCCCAGTAGAAAATGAACATTAGCCATGGGGCATGAGTTCAGTTGTGCTAGGGCATGAGTCGAGTGTCATTGGGGCATGAGCCCTGATGCTGTGGGGCAAAAAGCCCAATGGTGGTTATGGCATAAGCTCAGTAGTCATTGGGGTATGATCCCTGCTAAGAGAATTAGGTTTTGGCTGCCAAGGAATGCCAGATGGCATTGGTCACAACAGTTAAGTAGAAGTCTAGTTCAGGATCAAGTCAAGGAATGGGGCAACTTATGACAGGCACACATTAGCAGGAGAAGCCCGGAGTCTGAATGTATGGTAGCTGCAGTGAGGTAGAAAGGGTAGGAACTGTAGTTTGCAGTGGAACTCAAGAATGACCAGGAATGGCTGGAGCTTTAGTGATGGGCACAGGTGGTGGAACAAGATGAGAAGGTTCTTGACAAGGAAGAAGTTGAAGGTGAATCTTTATCATGGACAAGCAGGTTGGGTAGTACCAGAGCCAAGAGGCAGCCATTGTTCAGTGATCGTAAACTTTGTCTCAAGCCTTGTCATGTTCAGAGTGACCTGCAGCATGAGGGAACTGAGAGGCAGGGGTGTCTCTAGCGAAGGTGGTTGTACATAGATACATAGAGACATAGACAGTGTTGGCAGATAAGGGCCTATGGCCCACCCAGTCTGCCCATTTGAGCTTGTAAGTTCAGTTTGTTTTCCTAGAAGTCTGTTGCCCCTTACCCCTGACCTCCAGAATTCCTTTATGTCTATCCCATGCATTCTTAAATCCTGTGATTGTTAAGTTGTGCAGTGTGCAGTGTTAACTTTAAGATATCAAGCGTAAAGATCAAAGAGGTAATTTATTTGCTGTGGTTGAAAACGGAACCCTGAGTTCTTTCAGGACAGAGATCAGTTACTGCAGTCCAATCTTTATAGTTGAGCAAGGATTTACCAGTGACTTTCTTAGGTGTCGGCTCAGAATGAACAGAGCCCTGGGGCTGGATTCACAAAGACAGCCAAAAATCCCACAGCTGTGGGAAAAAGGCCTGCAGCACTGCGGAAACACTGGTGTGGGATATTCTGAAAGAAAAATTGCGCACATGCGGAAGTTCATAAAAAAATCAGCAGTTGCAGAAATTCGGCAGCTGCGGAAATTCCGCAAGTGCTGAAAATCCACAACTGCAGATCCACAGCTGCAGAAAGGGTTAGGAGGCAGAACAACAGTTAATACATATTAGCTGGAGCAGCAGACTTTGACAGTCTTGCCATAGATGTAGCTGAAAGTGCCCTCAGAGAGACCAGCAACCATTCCCTCAACTGGGACCACTGCAGCACCACTGGTACCAGCAAAACCATGTACCTCAGTGGCTGTCTGTAACTGATGGTCATGTCTCTCCCTGGAGTGTTTCTGTTGCCTGCTGCAGCAGCACTCAGTGCAGGCTGTTCAGCCTCTACTGCCTGTGAGGCTCCTTCATGGGCTGCATTGGGTCCGGTGGTTGTTGTTTGCTGTCTTTCAATGACAATGTGTGCTTGTGTTACTGTAACAACTGCCACTGATATACACCCACTGGTTTGCTATTACTTGTGGCTGACCTCCACTATAACTGTATTTCAATTGTTGGGGAACTGCATTTTGCTCAGGAAGTGTTACACCTCACTCTCATTTGTGCAACATTTTTTCCGCAACTGCAGAAAAACACCGGCTGAGAATAGCCTTTAAGGGGATGTGCCATACTCATCAATGACTTTTTTCCCCTCAGGAACTTCCACAACTGCACTTTTTTCCACAGTCCGTAGTTTATTTTTTCCAATGCTGCAGAAGTTTTGTGTATAGCATTCAGAGCAATGTCCCCTTTTTTTCCTAGGCTATAGAACTTTTGGGGACTTAGGGAAGATTTTGCACCTTCAGATTGTTTTGTGAATCCCCCGGTCTTCATTCTCCAATGGATGGAGCTCCTGTTCGTTAGCTGATCCTGACATGCTGAAATTAAGCAAGAGCTGACAACTATTGCAGTTCTAGAAAAGGCAACAAGGTGACAGGAGTGCAATGGATCTGGATTGCAGGGACGTCTTGACAACGCACAACCGCTGGGGATCAGATGAAAAGTGGGACCAAGGTTCCAGCTATAGGGCATGCTAGCTGCTGCAGAGGGTAGCAAGGTCTAGAGTACAGAACAGCTCAGGGGGGAGTCACAGAGCATGATTCTTGAGGCACAATCCACCTGCAGGGATTTTTAAAGTAGCAGTTCATTATAAGGGTTATGGTACAGGCTTGGAGTAAGCCAGAGACAAGGTCCTGAAGCCAGGATTCAGTATCAGTGGCTGATATGGCATGGCGCTCAGCTGAGCCAGGGAGCACTTTGACAAGGCAGCAAGTTCTGAAGAGAAGCACAAAATGGTTCAGCTGAGTAAGGGAGCAAGGACCTGGAGGCAGGGTCCAATACCAGTGGCATGTTATGGGGCTTAGACTGAGCCAGGGAGCAATATCACTAAGCTGGAATGACTGAAGGGTCAAGGAGCACATAGGGAAGCAAGGTGCCACTGCTACTCAGGCAGACTGTGGAGGAGTGAGGTCTGGCGGTGCAAGGGCTTACTTGGAACCAGGAAACATGGTCCCAAAGAAGGAACATCTGCAGGGTCCAGAGGTAGGTAGTGGAAGCAAGGTCCCAATGCTAGACAAACAGGCTTTGGAGGAGTGAGATCCAGAGCTTAAAATGGCTCAAGGGGAGCCAGGGAGTGAGGTCCTAGAGGCAAGGTCCAATATCATTGGCATGAAACAGGGCTCAGACAGAGCAAGGAAGCAAGGTCCCAAAGCAGGACTGGCTGCATGGTCCAGGAGGCAGGTAGAGGGAACAAGGTCCCAATGCTAGGCAGGCAGGCTATGGAGGAACAAGGTCCAGAGCTTAAAATGGTTCAGATTTAACCAGGCAGCAAGGTCCTGGAGTCAGGGTCCAATATCAGGGAGGATGTGGAGGAGTGAGGTCAGGTGTGCTAGTGGCTCTCTGGGAGCCAGGGAGCAAGGTCCCAAAACAGGAACATCTGTGGCATCCAGAAAGCAGTTGTAAGAGCAAGGTCCTGATGCTAGGCAGGTAGACTGTGGGATGAGTGAAGTTTGCAGCATAGAATGGCTCAGACTGAGCCATGGAGCAAGGTCCTGGTACAGGAATAGCTGCATGGTTGAGTAGGCAAATAAGAGGAGTAATGTCCCAATGCTAGGCAGGCAGATTGTGGAGGAGCAAGGTCCAGAGTTCTAGGGGCCCGCTGGGAGCCAGAGACCAAAGTCCCAAAGCAGGAACATCTACTGAGTCCAGAAGGCAGACAGTGGGAACAAGGTCCTGGTACTAGGCAGGCAGGCTTTGTAGGAGTGAGGACCAAAGCTGTAGGGTCCTGCTGGGAGCCAGGGAGCGAGGTCCCCAGCAGGAATGGCTGTAGGGTCCAGACACAGGTAATGGATCAAGGTCCCAATGGTAGACAAGCAGGCTTTGGAGAAGCGAGGTCCAGAGCTATAGGAGCTCACTAGGAGCCAGGGAGCAAGGTCCCAATGTTGTTCAGGCTGGGCACTGTGGAGCGAGGTCTGAGAAGTAGAGAGCTGGAGTTAGTTGCAGTAGGATGCCAGGAAGGGCTATGCATATTGAATCCCATGGGTGTCATTGCAGCAAAGCCAGACAGTCATCAAAGCATAGACCCAGTGGTAGTGGGGTGAGAGCCCAGTTGGTTGAGGCAGCATCCCAGTAGTCATGAGGCAGCAAAACATACTGGGCC
This sequence comes from Neoceratodus forsteri, assembly GCA_016271365.2. Taxonomy (NCBI): domain Eukaryota; kingdom Metazoa; phylum Chordata; order Ceratodontiformes; family Ceratodontidae; genus Neoceratodus; species Neoceratodus forsteri. The sequence goes on along the minus strand of CM028131.1, from coordinate 1,385,222,816 downwards.
CTTGAGAGGCAATGCACAGCAGATGCCCTAGTGAAGAACAGGTAAGAAGGCAGAGCATGTCCACTGCCATGACCGAAGGAACCCGGAACAGCAGCATGATGGGCAGGACAGTGCAGCAGACAAGTAGGAAGAAAGTGTCAGCCCCATCACTGCAGCCAAAGGGGGGGGTGGCACATACAGCATGGTCTCCAAAGGCAACAGGAGCCCAGGTAGGGAGGCATGGCAGGGGCAAGCAGCAGAGCCAAGACAGCACCAGCACAGCCTGAGGCAAGCAGAAACAACAGGCATCAGGCTGTCAATCGCAGAACCAAGCACAGAGTCCATGAGGGCAGAGAGGAGGCCGCACCAGGAGGAACAGCAAGGCAGGCAGAATCCAGAAGTAACCAGGGCATGGCAGGCAACAGAGAAGTCAGAAGGGCCCACAACAGTGGGACAAACCACAGATGTGGAGGGTGGGAGAACATAGGAAGGCACTAGAACAAGTCACACAGTAGAATGGAGATTGGTGTGGTTTGGGTGTGTGATGATCACTGCCCCATGAGTGAATGGGGGGAAGTAGAAGTAGTCATCCTCCATGAGCACTCAGTGATATGGAACACAGACGAGCAGGGTGCACCTGATAACCATCACCAGGATTACTCAGGATTGTCTGGAGCCATGCAGTTCAGGGTGCTTCAGGATGAGCAGGAGCAGGCAATAGTGATGGCCACCCTAGCCAACTATCATCATCAGCCTGCTTCAGCCTCCTTTGCCTGCAGGGGGCAGTCAAGCTGCAGAATCAACCTCACATCCTCTCCAGTGGAGGTTTGCATCCATTTAGAAGCTCAATACTACCCTCTAGTCTGCTCCTGTCTTTCTTGGCTTGGGGCATGAACCTGGGTAATCAACATGCTGGGTCATTGCGTGTTGCCTGTCACCATGTAGATGACATATGCACATAGACAGTTCTGGTCAACTCATTGAAGATAACCATTAATGATATAACCAAATCTTTATGTAACCCCCCACCAGCCCCCTTATTTAACTAGAAGGCACATCTCTCACCACCAAAACAGATCTAGGGGTAGAGACAGAGAGGGGTGGGGATTACATATGATTAAAATGTGAGGAAATTCTTTTTCACGGAGAGAGTGGTGGACGCATGGAACTGCCTTCCTGAAGAGGTTGTGGGGTCTAAAACAGTGGGGGAATTCAAACATGCATGGGACAGACATAAGGCAATTACAGTGGAGGGTTGCAGGAAGTAGGCTGTTGGTTAACTAGAATCTGCAGCTTATCCAATAGGTAGGGAAATGGGCAGACTGGGTGGGCCAAGTGGTCCTTATCTGCCTTCAAAGTCTATGTTTCTATGTTTCTATGTAAAACAACAGCAGATACACAAACTAGAAAACTGTGTCTGATTGCCCACCATTGACAAGATGGGACCAATGCAGAACACAACCAGGTGTGGCACTAAACACCTGGCACACACCTGGTGGGACCAATGCATGGCCAACAACCCAGGTCCCGGGAAGAAAACATTTGCTCAGAGCTATGCTAGGTTTGCACTTCTGGACAGGGGTACCCAAGGTAATTACACACGGGGATCAATAACATAAATGTCCAAACCAAGCTGGGATTCTAGAGTGTGGCTTTATTCCATAACACAGTAGGAAAAGTGCAAAGCGAAGATGGACCCCCAAGGGTTACACACACTGTAAATGCAGACATCTAAGGTACAGAACACCAAATTCCCATATTGCATGGGATAACTGTAGAACTTGTGGACTAGCCACCAGTAGAACACACTGTCCCTCGACTTAGGCACATATGGCCAGTACTTGGTCACTTTCCATCGACTAGGCACATCCGGCCAGTACTTGGACACTTATATTGCATAGGATAAATTATGTGGTACTCGGACCACACAAGCACAAGAGGCTCAACACTGTAAGACCAATATATAAGGGATAAACTGGAGAACAATCCCACTCACTGGGGTAAAACTGTTTCTTCAGGCATTGGCCACGTGCACTGATAGAAAACACAGGTGCCCTTCAGAACCCGTAGAGGTAAACTGGTCACTCCAGATGGGGGGTCTCCCACCTTTTGTTTCCTAGTTCATACTCGGCCATTCATCTGGTAAATATACCTCACATACTGTAAAACTGTAGATGCTGTCTTGAAATGTATTTCCACATAACATCATACAAAACTCCTCAGGGGTGTCAAAAGTAAAAGTTCTGTCACATGGATGGTCACATACTGGACTCCACTGTGGGCAGACAACTCTTAAAGAAAAGTCTAAGGTGACAGGGTCCCTTTGTCAGAGAATCCACCTTTTAAAAACTGCAGGTACTCCTGGGCAAACTTCAACCAAACAAATGTGACAAGGAGGCAGTATGGCGCAGTGGGTTAAGGCTCTGAGCTGCAAATCTGGAGACCTGGGTTTGAATCCCACAGTCCCCTAGGTGCATACTGTGTGACCTTGAGCAAGTCACTTAACTTCCTTGTGCTCCCAGGTTGCACCTGCAAACAAGCTTTCAGCTTAGTGTGTCTCACCTGGTAAAATAATTGGTAAAAATTAAAAAAAAATAAATAAATAAATAAAAATGTACTCACAGAAAGTTGTCATAACAAAGGCAGCTTCAAAGTCCTGGGAGGATCAGGGGTTGCCCCTGAAACCTGAGTTCTGCTCCATCCCTTCTGGGATGAAGCACAGGAAACCCAAAGGAACAGGTTTCCACCACTTCAACAAGCTGGCAAGGTTGTCCTCCACTAGGGTAAGAACTAAAACACAGAAGAAAAACTGCAGCTCCAAGTCAGAGCTGCTTCAGGAGCTGCAGCTGTACTCTGCAGCCTCCCACTTCAGATTCCCACTTCAGACTGACTTAAACATTCTGTCTCCCTCCTTCACAGCTATTGGAGTGTGGCTTATGCAGCTGCAAGAGATCACCTCCCCAGCTCTCGGCTGTGACTGACAGCAGAGAGGGAGACAGAGTGAAATCCATTTAACTGGCATTTCACTAGCTGCCTTCCCTGCCTACCACTAAGTCTAAATGGGATTCTAGTAACCCCTGGGAACAAGGGGGTTACACTTAACTTAAAACAGCAATATTTGTTAGTCACCATGTAGACTTTTCAGCAGTAATATTTGTGGCAAAATCATCAATGCACACCCTTTTTCTTTTCATTGTCTTTCGTTCCTGAACAGAGATACAGGATTTTTAAATTTTTTAAAAGTTCCTCTTCCCTTGTCACACCCACCATGAACAGTTACATATCTTGGAGTAGGACTATACTGTTTACCATGCAAAACATGTGGTTGGACCATTCTAATACACCGATAGTATGAATCAAGTATGTACATTAAAACAGTAGCCTCAATTAAAAAATTTTTTTGAAATCATGAGTGGAGTGATCTTTTTTGTTTTTTTCTTACGTTGTTTCTGCCCCAGGTCCTGGTCGGCTGCCATCCCCATCCACCTGTCAGCCCCATACCCGAGATCAGGCCACTACACCCTACTCCTGCCATCCCACTCGGCGGGCGGTGATGAGCCCCTCCGGCCTGGGGCTCAACTCACCTTCTCAGTATCCAATGGGAGTGCCATTCAGGGTTGGGGCCTGCGGCGTGTGGATGGCTCATCAATGCTCGACCGGGACCAGTTTTCCTCCTCCATTTTCACCCTTGCATGTGGGGCGTGCAATAATGCCAACGAAAGGAGCATGCACGCATCTGCACGTGCTCCTCCTGGTACCTGCCCCATCACAGCCCCTTCTTTTACAGCAGTGATGCTATGTCCCCCAGCCTCCGCTAGAGGACACCCATGCACTGACCACTGGAATCTCCCCCGGGGAGGGAGAGCAGTCCATCGGGCGCTCAATCCCTATCCTCCCCTGCCAGCCCCTGGTGACCCATGCTCATTCCCGAACAAGGGTCGCCGCGCGTGGCAGAGGGCAGGCGTCCACTGCCTCAGCCCCCAGCACCACCAGGCTGACCACGGAGTGGAATGATCTTTAATGACTTGAATCATAAATGACTAAATTAATTACAAAAGCTGTTTTCAAAAATATCTCAGGGAATTAAAAATGAAAGCAATACTACCCAACAGGATGGGCGATATTGGATTATACCGGACCCCCCAAGGGCATAATGAGGCCCAATGCCACAGACAGAGGGCCTTATAGCTCTTGGAAGGTCCGGTATAGCCCATACTGACCATGCTTGAGGGTATTATTGCACTTAGCAAATTTGCTATATGTAGAATATCTTTACAAAAACAAAAACTGATTACAAAAATTAATGAAAAACGTACAAAATGTAGTAACACAATTCTTGTAAAGTAGTCCCTCCACCGGTAATACTGCTAGTAGAGGGCACTGCTACTAGAGGGTACTGCCGTTAGCAGGGCTATTCAGAGTTTGGGTGACAGCATTCTTTTATTTTTTTGTGTCGTGCATGGTTTGCTTTGTTTCTGTGGCAGTTGCTTGGGTTGGCAGAATGAACATGGTCATGGAGGGTAGTAATTGCTGTTGTCGGGGATGGCAGTACAGACAGAACATGAGTGGTGGTGGTATTCATCCAAATTTAACCTGCTTTTCTCCTGCCCAACTCCCTTCCCCCAAAAATTCTTCCCCCAGCCCCCATTCCTGCCTGTCCTATACTTAAGCACCTACTCAGACCATCCCCAGTTACAGCCTGCTGCTGTCCTCAGTTCAATCTCACGACTAAACCTTTGTCTTCCCTCTGCCTTCTATCATAACTTCAGTTGCTACCTTTTTGCTCTGACTAGTGATACTGTTCTCTGATTGCCTTTTGTAGAAATGACTTGTATCCTAACTTATATAATGTATTATTTTTATATGCCTGTTCAATATCTGTCTTTTGTATTTTTTTGCATCATGTTGTTTGTGCTGTACCCTCTGTCCCCAGGTCGCACCTGGAAACGAGCCTGGGCTTCTGGTACTGCTTTATTTTTCTCTGTAGCAAAGTGTTTCCTACAGAGTATATCTTCTGTGAAATTATTAGAGGTGGTACTTTACAGGTTTTACAGTTTTATCTATCACTAGAATAAGCTTTCAGGGATATTGCATTTGTTGCTGGCTGATTGTTTCTGCTCTTACCTCCTTGTTTCTTTCATCCATGGTTCTTCTTTTTCAGCAGGGGAAGGGCCCAGCTACCCACCCCCATCCCCAACCACCCCACACTACACTCCTTTTATAGGGTAGCACAGTCGTGACATTTCCTGTTGCAAAAAAGGAAGGGGTAGATCAGAGGGGTATCCACACACTGACCTCATTTATAGGGGCACAAGTAATTTAACTTGTTATAACAAGTTATACACAAACAAACAAAACACAAAATCAAACTTTTGCTTTCATTTTCCTCCTTCTAATTACTCTGACCAGGTTATAAACCCAGCAACTTATCTGGAATGGATATTATTAACTGCAGGTACTCCGGGCCACTTTTCAAAAGGGCAGTTTTACAGGATTTAGAACACTGTCTTACATGCTGGGCCATTGAAGATCTAACGGCTCAGCTCCATGCAGCATGGGCAAAGACTGCATGCCTCAAATTGCATATTCAGGAGGAAATATATTATAAGAACCACCTGCCATTTCCTCAACATCCAACAGAAGCACCTCGACCGCATAGGGTAGATGGTCAAGGAGATTGGCAGGTGGTTAGGAGGGGCAAATCGGGTGCCCCATCACTCGGTGCTCTCCAACATATTACCTCCACAAACCATATAAAAACTACAAACAGGTATCTGCCTCTATCTCTAAAATCAAACAAAGGGGCAAAGGACACTGCAGAGCAGGACACTGCAGCACAGGAGCTAGCACAACAAAACTCGCCCAAAACAGGAGCCAAAACAAAAAAAAATTAAAAAAACTTCTGATCATAGGAGACTCCATGATTCGGGGAGTTGATACCTATCTCCAGCCAGGGGTAATGGTCAGATGTCTCCCAGGTACATTGGCATGGAGAGACACTGACCGCATTGCTAAAATTGTACAGGAAGCAGGAGAAAACACTTACGTCCTGGTACACATAGGGACTAATGAACTCGCCAGCTGGTCAGTTGTGGAGACCAAGGAACACCTGACGAGGCTGGGTGACAAACTATCATCCATTTTGTCTGGCATCTCCTTCTCTGAGATCCTGCCAGTCTGGGAGAGGGGGACAGATGGACGGAAGGTGAGAGAAGGGGAGATAGGGGAGCTAAACATGTGGCTCAAGGACTGGTGCCAGGAAAAAGGACACAAATTTGTAGGGAACTGGCAACAGTTTTGGGAGCGAATGTTCTTTAAATTTGATGGACTGCATCTGACTAAGGAGGGAGTCAGTGCATTGGGGCAGAAGTTTGACATCTATGCAGAATATTTAAACTAGCAAATGGAGAGGGGTGCAGCATCCGATATGTCAAGTGGAAAGAACACCCCTCACCCCTCAGCTAGTGGTCAAACAGGAGTTCAGCATGTTTGTAGTTCATTTGCATCACCAGGTAAGGAAAAAAGGTCCAGCTCCCCATATGACACACTGGGAAACGCCAGACCTCACCCAACAACTAACACACTGAAATCTGGCCAATGGAAAATCATGTACACAAATGCTCGCAGTCTGGGAAACAAGATCCCAGACCTGCAGGCAATAATGACCGAGGCTAAACTGGACATAGTAGCCATTAGCGAGACATGGTTTACCGGTAACCACACTTGGGAGACTTCAGTATCTGGCTATGCACTGTTCAGAAGAGACCGAGGTGCAAAAAGAGGGGGTGGAGTGGCCCTTTATGTCAATGAAAATATCAAAGCTACAGAAATTCAGAGTACACATAAGGAGCCAGAAGAACAACTGGTACAACAACCCACAAGAGACAGGACTATCCTAGATCTAGTACTGACTAACAGGGAAAGGATCACAGATCGCCAGGTAGAAGGTCACCTGGGGGCCAGTGACCATCACATGGTATGGTTCAATTTGGCCACTAGAACTAAATCATCCCATTCCAAGGCAAAAATATGGGACTTCAGAGTAGCTGACTTTGATAAGATGGCCAACAGAGTTAAGCTAACCCTGGCAAAAAGAAATACAGGTGAGGGTGTACAGGCAAAGCGGGCAAGCATTAAGGATGCAATACTTGAAGCAACATCCCATTGTGTTAGAGAGAAAAGGAAGTCCAAAAGAAACCACTTTGGTTCTCAAAAACAGTAGCAGAAAAGGTCAGAGCGAAAAGGCTGGCCTTCAGGAAATAGAAGGGAATGCAGCGGGATGAAGATAGGGAGACATACCAAACTTCCCTAAAGGAAGCATGGAAGGCAGTAAGGCAGGCAAAGGCCCAAACTGAGGATACACTAGCACAAACAGTAAAATAAGGTAACAAGACTTTCTACAAATACGTTAGTGAAAGGAGAAAGTCCAGAGGGGGTATTTCTAAGATCAAAGGGGATAAGGGAGCATGTGAGGAGGACCATGTAAAAGCATCTATCCTAAATAGCTACTTCTGCTCAGTATTTACTGAAGAGAAGATAGGGCAGGGCCCACAGCTCAGCACCATGGATGCAGGGGGAGGGAGGTTTGCACTAGTCCCTTCACAAAAGAAAGGGTCCTACAAGAGCTCGATAAGCTCAGGTTGGACAAGGCAATGGGACCTGATGGCATACATCCCAGGGTACTAAAGGAGCTGGGGTGGAACTAGCAGAGCCATTATCAGAACTGTTTAGTGAGTCTCTGAGTACAGGAGAGGTCCCAGAAGACTGGAGAAGGGCTCATGTGATCCTGCTCCACAAGAGTGGTAGGAGGGAGGAGGGAGGAGGTAGGGAACTACAGATCAGTCAGCCTTACCTAAGTAGTGGGCAAGATTATGGAGGCACTCCTTAAGGAAAGGATAGTGCAACACCTGGAATCCATTGGAGCACATGATCCAAGACAGCATGGGTTTACAACAGGAAGGTCCTGTCAAACTAATCTCATAGATTTCTGTGACTGGGTAACCAGAGTGGTGGACCAAGGGGGAGCAGTTGATATTGCCTACCTTGACTTCAGCAAAGCTTTCAATACTGTTCCACATAGAAGATTGATTAATAATCTGGGTAGGCTTGGGGTGGGTCAGAAGTTGGTCAACTGGGTGGCAAACTGGTTGACGGGCAGAAAACAGAGAGTGGTGGTAAATGGTATACAGTCAGAAGAGATGCAAGTCACAAGTGAGGTACCTCAGGGATCAGTCCTGTGGCCAGTCCTCTTCAATATCTTCATCAGACACATTGCAGATGGACTGGTGGGTAAGGTTTGTCTATTTGCAGATGACACCAAGATCTGCAACAGAGCAGATGATGCAGATGGGCAGAATGAGAAGAGATCTGGATAAACTGGCAAAATGTTCAGAAGAGTGGCAACTGGGGTTTAATGCAAAGAAGTGCAAAATCATGCGCATAAGGAAGAGAACCCCTGAAGCCACCTATAGGCTGGGAGGGGAGTTGCTGGCAGTCATAAGGGAAGAAATAGACTTGGGCATCATCATTATCACAGATGACCTGAAATCATCCAAGTTGACCACTATAGCAGTAGGTAAGGCTGGGGGGATGTTGGGGTGTATTAGTAGGGGTATCACAAGTCGAAAGAGGGAGGTAATAATCCCTCTTTACAAGACACTGGTTAGGCCCCATCTGGAGTACTGCATGCAGTAGTGGAGGCCACACCTTCACAAGGACATTAACCAAATTGAGGCAGTCCAGAGAAGGGCAACCAAAATGGTGCAGGGACTGCATCAGAAAACATATGAGGACAGATTGATGGAGCTCAATATGTATACCCTAGAGCAAAGGAGGGAGAGAGGTGATATGATCGAAACATTCAGATGCCTTAAGAGCATTAACAAGGTGAAAGAGTCTAACATGCTTCAGTATAAGAAAAATAGCAGGACTAGAGGACACAGCATGAGATTAGAGGGAGGCCGATTAAGGGGTAATGTGAGGAAGTTCTTTTTCACAGAAAGGGTGGTGGATGCATGGAACGGCCTACCTCAGGAAGTGGTGGATACGAATACAGTGCAGGGCTTCAAACAGGCATGGGACAGGCATAGGGAGCAATACAGATGAGTATGAATAGATAGGCCATTGACAGAGCAGAGGCAGATGGCACATTCATAAGGTAGAAAAAGAAATGGGCAGACTGGATGGGCCTTGCAGTCCTTATCTGCCATCAACTTCTATGTTTCTATGTTTCAGTATACTTTTCCTGGTTACCAAATTTTAAATAAATAAAATAAATTCAATATCATTCATGCCATACAAGGTGATTTAAAAAAAAAATAAAACAGGTTGTTTCTGTTTTGGATCGGGATGGCAGAGTGAGAGTGATTGAGTGCAGTCACGGATGTCAGAGAGGACAGAACAGGAGTGATGGTAGTGTTCAGTTTCATCCTTGCCATGCAAGGTGATTAAAAAAAAGATGCTGTTTGGGTTGAGCAGGGGTTGATCAACGGCTTATGTTGAGAGTGATAACAGTGCGGTTGTCCGTGTCATGTACTGCTAAGCCATGAGATCAGTGGTACATTCTTGGATTACGCTTCTGCAGATGGACAGGTGCTGCTGGCTTGCAGCAGCAGCAGGGTAAGCAGCCAGGTGGCTGGAGGATGGGGCTGCTTTATAAAGGAGAGTTTTTTAGTTGGGTGGGTGATGGTAGCTTGTGTTTTGCTCAGTTGTTAAATTGCATAGAAAGTGTTACAGTCCAGGCCAAGGGGGATCAGCATCACTAAGTGGGGAGGCGGGTCTGAACTCTCACTATGAGAGAGAAAAAATGGTGGCCATTTAAAATTAAGTTTTTCATGATTCTAAGCTGGCACAGGGATACCAGCTGGTAATGGGGCACTTGGTAGTGGGACTTATTATTTCTCAGCCTCTTTCGTCACATAAATGCCCACTTTGGCATGTGGCTCAGTCAATCATGGACTGGGAATTTCTTGCCAATTTTCTAAACTCTGATTATGAATCTAAGTATGTCTGAAACACATTTCTGATAAAAAAATGATATAATGGCAGCCCGCCGGCACAGCAGTAGAGCTACCACTTGCTATGCTGGTGACCCTGGTACGGGAACAGAGCAGGGTTGCTAGAAGGCCAGATGGGGAGGGAGGGAGGTAGATTAAGTGACCTTTGCACACTCTCTACAGCCAGGTGGAGGGGGCAGTGTCTCCAGTACAGTGCTCCTGGATGATCATGGAATGCACTGCCACTGGAGGCCAGGATGTAGACAGGAAGCATGCCGTATGCATGGCTTTCTCACACCGCAGCATCACTGCATGTCACACCTCCCTAGTCACCACCAGAAAAAAACACACCAGATGAGCTGGTTACTGCCCTCCTTGCACCTTTTGTCACCATGCAGCCAACCTGGGGCTGCCTCCCTTGACACTGAGTGTGGCATCCGATGGGGTAAAGGGGAAGCCCAAGAGGTCCTGCCAAGGGGCATAAGCCAGGAAGGAACACTGGTCGAGGTAAGTCCCGTCATGTCCAGGGTAGGGCCGATAGGGGGAGCCACTGAGGTGCCATAAAGCATACTAAGTAAAAAAAAAAACTGTATGATAAAATTGTTTCCCAGCTAAAAACTACTACTACATTAAGCTCCTCCAGTCATTTGGGTACATTCCATCAGTGCCCCAGTGCCTTGTTTATGGTTACTATAGTTTTTAAAAAAATGGGTAGGTAATTTGTTATGTCCTGATTGGCCAAGAAGGTTCTGAAGCCATGAGGTTTAGGAAAAAAAAACATGGCTTTGCATTTCTGTCAACCAGGATGCAGCATATTGATGAATCAATGCCTCTCACAGACGTTTTTTTGTGTAACTCATCTTTATTCAAACAAAGTATCAAAGGCTGGAGACACTGAGTCACGTGTAGATATCAAACATGTACAACGTGGAATACATGAAATAAATCCTCAGCAGTTGTCAACATACGACTAATCCATTGCTGGGATAAAAGAACAGCCTCAATGTTTAAATTCTGTGCCTGCCATCTTTGTGATGTATTAAAACTTGCCATTCGCCTTTACTTTAAAAAAGAAAACACTACCATAACCACCCATAGATAACTATTTTAAAATAACAGTAAATTTGCCATAGCCAATGTTGTTGTGTCTGCTTTTTTCCTCCAATGTAACACCTTAGGACTCTCTTCCTTAATTTCAATGTTCTTGCCAACAAATGCGTGAGTCCCACTGCAGTAAAGTTAATGCTACACAGCATCTCCTTATTGTCTCCCTCACTAGTATCAACTGTTATACGGCAGCTGGACTGGCTTTTATTAACAAGGCCCCAATTTTTCTGCGGCAACTAGGGTCTAAATTCTGTGGCAAGTCCCCCTGTTGGCACAGAAATTCTGCGGCATTAGTTTCCTATTTCTGTGGAAATTCTGCAGTGACAGTTGAGGGATTCGGTAGCAGTCAACAACCCAGCACCCAGGTAGGGGAAAATGTTAGTTTTGGGACTGGGGCCTACAAACCAGAGAAGGTTGTCAATCAACTCCTGTGTTCTTGGTACTAGAATGTAAAAAAAATCCACCCACTCCATCTCAGGCCCATCTCCCCACCCCAGCGTGAAAGTCCCCAGGGACACAAATCTGAATGAGTAATATTTGCACCAGCCACCACACTGCACAGTGATCCTCATCCTTCTAGTTTTACCACTAGGCCAGAATGCCAGTTTCTCATTCCAGTAGTGCTTTGTGCAGCTGTGCGCAAAGCACTTCTGGGACATGAAACTGGAATTCAAGTTCAGCGGTGAAATTAGAAGGATTAGGATTGCAGCACAGTGTGGGACCTGATAAAAATATTTCTACTTCAAATAAAGTTACTGGAGGGTGGTGGGGCTGGGCTGGATTGGGGCAGGGGCAGTTACCTGTTTTGATTTTTAAGGTAAAGCCCTAGCAGACAAACTAATTCAGGGGCTGTTCTAAAATGCTTTTCAGTCTTTTCTTTTTAAATTCCACAGCATTCCAAAAAGCATTCTGAGGAATTTAATATAAACTGCAGAATAGTTTTCTGGGGTTTATATGATCTATAGAAATAGTCACAGTTTATATGATGCTTGGAATAATTTTCCTTGGTCAGAGTCAATGTATACTGCAGATTTGTTTTATTCACAGTTTATTTTTTTATTTATTATGCTTTATTGCCTCATCCGCCATCCCCCATTGGTCTGATCCACACACGCTCAGCCCCGACACACACCCCAGACTTACCTCACTCCCGAACACCCCAACCTAACCCTCCCTATGGAGACTGAATGGTAGAATAGGAGCGAGAGCTGGTTGGTGGTGCAGGGAAGACGTAGGCTCTTGGTTAACTAGGATCTGCAGCTTATCCAATAGGTAGGGAAATGGGAAGACTAGGTAGACCAAGCGGTCCTTATCTCCTGTCAAAGTCTATGTTTCTATGTCTTCAGTGCAGAGGTGGATGTCATCATGTGGTGGTGGAACCTCCATTTTCTCCCTAGGAGGCATATCATGCAATGAAGTTGGGACAGCACGCCGAACGTCTGACACACCTCCCAAACTTATTCCTAGCTGTCGTACCCCAGGCTACCATGAGGAGTTACCTGAACACCAGTGACCCTCCCCCCGGAGTAGAAGAACAGTCCATAGGATGCTCGATCCTTCTTCCCCCATCCAGCCCTCCAGGTTCCCAGGTTCATTCCCAAACCTGGATCGTCAGCATCGCAAGTGGTACTGCTGTGCTGGTGGGCCAGCTAAATACTGACTCTTCAGTATGAACTGTGGTGTAGTCGTGTGCATTTCATGTAAACTGCGGAATAATGTTCCTCAGCTCATATAAACCACAGAAAAATTTTCCTCAGTTCATGTAAACCATGTAAATCACAGAATGATATTCCACAGTTCATGTAAACCACAGAATAATATTCCGCAGTTCATGAAAACCATGGAGTAATATTCCTCAGATTTTCCATGGTTTACATTACATTCTGTGGAAATCTCCATGCCATAGAATCACAGAAAAATTGGGGCCTTGATTATTAATAACTGCATATTAGGAATCATTGAAGTTTGTACCTTTGGCAACAGGATTGCCCTTCTGCTGTTGATCAGAAGCATGCATGTTCTTAACTGCTATTAGCTTAATAACAAGCCCTTTGTACTAGATTCTTCCTACCCCCTCCCACTCTCTGACTGCAATTTGGCACATAAGGTTAAAGAAGGACTGATGCAAACATTTTTGGAATCAATAAATTCAGAATTTGAATCAGCATATCCATTAAGTCTCAGACCAAAAAATCAGATCTGTAAGTTACTTTGTTTAAAAGTTACAAGTCATTTTGTAACCCCTAATTCACTGCCTGTTCAAAAAAGCCAATTTCAGTAAAGAACTGCTGATGAGGTCATCTCTTGAACTCACAACCTAGTCTTCCCTGCAAGCTACCTTATATGACTTATTTCTCCTATGTTCCTTAAAACTGCAGGTGTAGTAAACATCTGAAAAAGGCAAACTGACACTGGGGGATCAGCACATGCACTTCCATAGTGTGCAGATGCAAGGTATAGTACTTCAGAATGTGATGGGAGTGGGGGGATGGAATGCAGTGGCAAACATGGCTTTAGAGTGACAAAGTTGTGTGCAATTTTTAAAATACTGCAGGTATGAGATTTTGAAATGTCACCAGGTTTCAATTGTGGAATGCAGCAATGACAATCTCAGAAAGAAGCTGGAACCCATAATTTCAGAATGTGGCAGTGATGCACAATTTCAGAATGCAGTGGTGGCACACAATTTCAGAATGTGGTGATGATGAGCAATTTCAGAATTCAGCGGTGATGCACAATTTTGGAATGCAGTGGTGATGCACAGGTTTGAAATGTAGTGGTGAAGTTCAGATTGCCGCGGTGACATACAGGTTTGGAATGCAGCGGTGACACAATTTCAGGATGCAGTGGTGATGCACAATTTCAGGATGCGGTGGTGACACACAGGTTTGGAATGAGGCGGTGATGCACAATTTAGGAATGCTGTGGTGACACAATTTCGGAATGAGGTGGTGACACACAGGTTCAGAATGTGGCAGTGATGCGCAATTTAGGAATGTGGCAGTGATGCACAGTTTCGAAATGCTGCAGTGGTGCACAGGTACAGAATGCAGTAGTGATGCACAATTTTGGAATGTGAAAGTGATGCACAATTTCAGAATGTGGCAGTGACACACAATTTCAGAATGTGCCGTGATGTACAATTTTGGAATGTGGTGGTGACACATAATTTTGGAATGTGGCGGTGATACACAGTTTTGGAATGTGGCAGTGACGTACAGTTTCGGAATGTGGCAGTGACGTACAAGTTAGGAGTGTGGTGGTAATGCTCAGTTTCAGAATGTAATGGTGACCCACAGTTTTGAATGTAGTGGTGACACACAGTTCCAGAATGAGGCGATAATGCATAATTTCGGAAAACAGCGATGATGCACAGGTTCAAAATATAGCAGTGACACACAATTTTGGAATGTGATGGTGACGCACAATTTCAGAATGTGGTGGTGATGCACAATTTTGGAGTATGGTGGTGATGCACAATTTTGGAATGTGGTGGTGATGCCCAATTTCAGAATGTGGTGGTGATGCACAGTTTCATAATGTGGCAGTGATGCACAATTTCAGAATGTGACAGTGATGTACAAATTCAGAATGTGGCAGTGACAGACAGTTTTGGTATGCGGCAGTGATACATAGTTTCAAAATGTGATAGTGACGCATATTTTCAGAATGTGGTGGTGATGCGGTGGTGATGCATAATTTCAGAATGTAGCATGAAGCACAATTTGGGAATGTAGTAGTGACAATTTTGGAATGCAGAATTATGGAATTCGACGGGGATGTGCCATTTCAGAATTTGGCAGGGATGTGCAATTTAGGAATGTGATGGGAAGGGATGTGCAATTTCGGAATGTAGCAGGGATGCATAATTTTAGAATGTGGCCGGGACATATAATGTTGGAATGTGATGGGGATGTGATGCATAATTTTGAATTATGGTGGGTGCATACAATTCTGGAATGTGGCAGGGACAAGCAGCTTCAGAATAAATGGTGTGTCCTGTCACATTCTGACAGTATGCATCCCCACTATATTCTGAAATTGCCAGTCCCCACCAAATTCCTCAATGTGTGTCCCTGTCACATTCCGAGACTGATTGCCCCACCACATTTTGAGGTGGCACATCCCAGTCACATTCTGAGATTGTGTGTCACCCCCAACATTTTAAAACTGTGTACCACCTTGACATTATATGCCTTGATTCAGTGCTGCATTCCAAAACCACCTTCGGACATGTTCTAAAGTACAGTGCCATGCATCAGAACATTCTGAAAATGCAAGTACTGCAGCCAACCCTATATCATTCTGTTTTTAAAAGGATTACCATAGCTATAGCTTCTTAAACTTTAAAGAAGCAGGTCCTATAAGGTTGCTGACACGGAGGACTAAAGTGTGAGTTCAGGAGGTGACATTATCAGTGGCTCTTCACTGAAACAGGCTTTTTAGACTAGGTAGTGAAATCAGGGTTACAAAATAGCTCATAACTTTAAAACAAAGTAACGTAGAAACCCAGTTTTTGGTATGAGATGTATTGGGGGTATGCATATTCTAATTCTGCAACGTGGCACTTTTAGTGGGAGTCCCTCTTTAAAAAGTAAGTTAAGAAAAAGGTCTTTGCTGAGTTAGCTTATCCAGCAGTATCGTATACATATGTTCTTTTTACTAGCCTCCCTCAGTGTCTCTCCTATCTCCTTGATCAGTTGAAAGTGTTCTTAATGAGGATAATGATGATGATGAAGGTGATAGAATTTTACCAGACTGATACTTGTAAGTGACCTTTTATTAGCTTTTTTTTATACTTTTAGTAACCCAGTAAGGCTCACTGGACACAAGTCCCATTTACAGGGGTGACCTGGGAGCACTGGGGAGGATAAGTGACTTCCTCAGGGTTACATAGTGTGCAGCTGGAGGTCGAGCGAGTCAAACCCAGGTCTGCTGAATGTACTGAGTTTGTTCATATCTTGTTCTTCTAACCTCGATGCTATATTGCCAGCCTCATATGCAAATGAAACCTAGTATACCCCTCAAATTATTGCCCAAAAGGGCTTGTAACCCCTTTCTACCATTTAGTTGTGCACATTCCTGAAAATATTGCAAGGTAAAGTGGGTGATATGGGCTTTACCCAGCAAAGTAATCTAGGTAGAGTGTCAGTGGCCCAGAGGCCTTATCTATCTCTTTGGGGGTACTTGATCAGGGTCCTTGCACTGTGGAGGTGCTAAGGCTGTATCGTGAATGCTGCTCGAGGGGGCAAGTGGCACCTTGTCCATCTCTTTGGGGGTAGGTGGATCAGGCTGCTTGCACCATGGAGGTGCTATGGCTGAATCGGGAACGCTGCCCGAAGGGGCAAGTGGCATGTCATCTATCACTTTGGGGGGGAAGGTGGATCACGCCCCTTGAACCGTGGAGGTGCTATGGCTGGATTGTGACCACTGCCCGAGGGGGCAAGTGACACATAAAGCCACACGTCTTTGTGCTCCTGTCTGAGAGAGAGAGACCAACCAAACAGGGAGCTCTACAGAGGTGCGGAACCATGAGCGCTATCCTGAGAAGGCACTGAAATAGAAAACAGCAAATTGCAATGATGATGCAGTTCAGTGTTCTCTCAGCCCAGAGAAATCGTGGCAATATTTCAAGCATTGTACCTTATCTATCTCTTGGTAGGGATATGTGGATCAGGCTCCTTCAACGAGGAAGTGCCATGGCTGGATCTTGACCGCTGCCCAAGGGTTCAAGTGACACCTTACCTATCTCTTTGGGAGGTAGGTGGATCAGGTTCCTTGCACTGTGGAGGTGCTATGGCAGGATCGTGACGCTGCCGAAGAGCCAAGTGGCACCTTATTTGTCTCTTTGGGGGTAGGTGGATCAGGCTCCTTCCACCTTGCAATTGCTAAGGCTGGATCATGACCGCTGCCCAAGGGGGCAAGTGGCACCTTATATCTCTCTTTGGGGGGGTTGGTGGAT
Source organism: Neoceratodus forsteri (assembly GCA_016271365.2). Classification (NCBI taxonomy): domain Eukaryota; kingdom Metazoa; phylum Chordata; order Ceratodontiformes; family Ceratodontidae; genus Neoceratodus; species Neoceratodus forsteri. The sequence goes on along the minus strand of CM028131.1, from coordinate 1,385,205,773 downwards.
CCAACTCCTTGCACCGTGGAGGTGCTGTGGCTGGATCATGAACACTGCCCGAGGGGGCAAGTGGCACCTTATCTATCTCTCTGGGGAGTAGGTATATCAGGCTCCTTGCACCATGGAGGTGCTATGGCCAGATCGTGAACGCTGCCCTAAGGGCAAGTGCCACCTCATTTATCTATCGGGGGGTAGGTGGATAAGGCTGCTTGCACTGTGGAGGTGCTATGGCTATATCGTGAACACTGCCTGAGAGGGCAAGTGGCACCTCATCTATCTCTTTGAGGGGTAGATGGATCAGGCTCCTTGCACTGTGGAGGAGCCATGGCTGGATTGTGACTGCTGCCTGATGGGGCTAGTGGCATCTTATCTATCTCTTTGGGGGGTAGGTGGATCAGGCTCATTGCACTGTGGAGGTGCAATGGCTGGATCGTGACCGCTGCCCGAGGGGGCAAGTTTCACATTAAGGCACACGTCTCAGGTGCTCCTGTCTCAGGTGAGTGAGGCTAGTCAATCAGGGAGCTCTACACAGGTGTGGAGCCAATAGTGCTACCCTGAGAAGGCACTGAAATTGAAAACAGCAAATTGAAAAGATAATCCGGTACAGTGTTCACACAGTCCAGAGACATCGTGGCAATTATGCAAGTGTAGCAGCTTATCTATCTTTTTGGGGGGTAGGTGGATCAGGCTCCTTGCACCTTGGAGATGTTATGGCTGGGTCCTGACTGATGTCTGAGGGGAGCAAGTGGCACTTTATCTATCTCTTTGTGGGGTAGTTGGATCAGGATCCTTGCACTGTGGAGGTGCTATGGTTGGATCGTGAATGCTGCCCGAGGTGGCAAGTGGCTCCTTATCTATCTCTTTGGTGGGGTAGTTGGATCAGGCTTATTCCACCATGGAGCAGCTATGGCTGGATCGTGACCACTGCCAGAGGGGGAAATCGGCACCTTATCTATCTCTTTGGGGGGTAGTTGGATCAGGCTCCTTGCACCATGGAGGTGCCATGGCTGGATCGTGACCACTGCCTGATGGGGGGAAGTGGCACCTTATATTTCTCTTTAAGGATAGGTAGATCAGTCTCCTTGCACCGTGGAGGTGCTATGGCAGGATCATGAAAGCTGCCTGAGGGGGCAAGGGCACCTTACCTATCTCTCTGGGGGGTTAAGGGGATCAGGCTCCTTGCACCATGGAGGTGCTATGGTGGGATTGTGAACGCTGCCCGAGGGGGAAAGTGGCACCTTATCTATCTCTTTTGTGGGGTAGGTGGATCAGGTTCCTTGCACTGTGGAGGTGTTATGGCTGGATCATGAACACTGCCTGAGGGAGCAAGGACCACCTTATCTCTTTGGGGGATATGTGGATCAGGCTCCTTGCACCGTGAAGGTGCACTGGCTGGATCGTGACCGCTGATCGAGGTGGCAAGTAGCACCTTATTTATCTCTTTGGGGGGTAGGAGGATAAGGCTCCTAGCACTGTGGAGGTGCTATGGGTAGATCGTGACCGTTGCCAGAGCAGGTAAGTGGCATCTTATCAATCTCTTTGTGGATAGGTAGATCAGTCTCCTTGCACCATGGAGGTGCTATGGCTGGATTGTGACCGCTGCATGAGGGGGCAAGGGCACCTTATCTATCTCTCTCTCGGGGGGTAAGGGGATCAGGCTCCTTGCACCATGGAGGTGCTTTGGCGGGATGATGACCACTGCCTGAGGTGGCAAGTGGCACCTTATTTATCGCTTTGGGGGGTAGGTGGATAAGGCTTCTTGCACTGTAGAGGTGCTATGGCAAGATTGTGACCGCTGTCCGTGGGGGCAAGTGGCATGTTATCTATCTCTTTGGGGATAGGTAGATCAGGCTCCTTGCACAGTGGAGATGCTATGGCAGGGTTGTGTATGCTGCCCGAGGGGGCAAGTGGCACCTTATCCATCTCTTTGGTGGGTAGGTGGATCACGTTCCTTGCTCCATGGAGGTGCTATGGTTGGATCCTTACTGCTGCCCGAGGGGGGAAGTGGCACCTTATCTGTCTGTTTGGTGGGTAGGTGGATCAGGCTTCTTGCACAGTGGTGGTGCTATGGCTGGATCATGAATGCTACAGAGGGAGCAAGTGACACCTTATGAATTTCTTTGTGTGCTAGGTGGATCAGGCTCCTTGCACCGTGGAGGTGCTATGGCCGGATCGTGTACGCTGCCCGAGGGGGCAAGTGGCACCTAATGTAGTTCTCTGGGGGGAAGGTGGATGAGGCTCCTTGCACCATGGAGGTCATATGACTGGATTGTGACTGCTGCCCAAGGGGGCAAGTGCCACAAAATATCTCTTTCGGGAGAAGGTGGATCACGCTTCTTGCACCGCGGAGTTGACATGGCTCGATCGTGACCGCTACCTGAGGAGGCAGGTGGCACCTTATCTATCTCTTTGGTGGGTAGGTGGATCAGGCGCCTTGTACCATGGAGGTCCTATGGCTGGATTCTGACCACTGCCTGAGGGAGCAAGGACCACCTTATCTCTTTGGAGGATATGTGGATCAGGCTCCTTGCACCGTGAAGGTGCACTGGCTGGATCATGACCGCTGCTCGAGGTGGCAAGTAGCACCTTATTTATCTCTTTTTGGGGTAGGAGGATAAGGATCCTATCACTGTGGAGGTGCTATGGGTAGATCGTGACCGTTGCCAGGGCGGGTAAGTGGCATCTTATCAATCTCTTTGTGGATAGGTAGATCAGTCTCCTTGCACCGTGGAGGTGCCATGGCTGGATCGTGACCACTGCCCGACGGGGGAAGTGGCACCTTATATTTCTCTTTGGGAATAGGAAGATCAGTCTCCTTGCACCGTGGAGGTGCTATGGCAGGATCATGAAAGCTGCCTGAGAGGGCAAGGGCTCCTACCTATCTCTCTGGGGTTAAGGGATCATGCTCCTTGCACCATGGAGGTGCTATGGTGGGATTGTGAACGCTGCCCGAGGGGGCAAGTGGCACCTTATCTATCTCTTTTGGGGGTAGGTGGATCAGGTTCCTTGCACTGTGGAGGTGTTATGGCTGGATGTGAACACTGCCCGAGGAGCAAGGACCACCTTATCTCTTTGGGGGATATGTGGATCAGGCTCCTTGCACCGTGAAGGTGCACTGGCTGGATCGTGACCGCTGATCGAGGTGGCAAGTAGCACCTTATTTATCTCTTTGGGGGGTAGGAGGATAAGGCTCCTAGCACTGTGGAGGTGCTATGGGTAGATTGTGACCGTTGCCAGAGCAGGTAAGTGGCATCTTATCAATCTCTTTGTGGATAGGTAGATCAGTCTCCTTGCACCGTGGAGGTGCTATGGCTGGATCATGACCGCTGCATGAGGGGGCAAGGGCACCTTATCTATCTCTCGGGGGGTAAGGGGATCAGGCTCCTTGCACCATGGAGGTGCTTTGGCGGGATCGTGACCACTGCCTGAGGGGGCAAGTGGCACCTTATTTATCGCTTTGGGGGGTAGGTGGATAAGGCTTCTTGCACTGTGAGGTGCTATGGCAAGATTGTGACCACTGTCCGTGGGGCAAGTGGCATGTTATCTATCTCTGGGGATAGGTAGATCAGGCTCCTTGCACAGTGGAGATGCTATGGCAGGGTGTATGCTGCCGAGGGCAAGTGGCACCTTATCCATCTCTTTGGTGGGTAGGTGGATCACGTTCCTTGCACCATGGAGGTGCTATGGCTGGATCCTGACCCCTGCCCGAGGGGGGAAGTGGCACCTTATCTATCTGTTTGGTGGGTAGGTGGATCAGGCTTCTTGCACCGTGGTGGTGCTATGGCTGGACCATGAACGCTGCAGAGGGAGCAAGTGGCACCTTATGAATCTCTTTGTGTGCTAGGTGGATCAGGCTCCTTGCACCGTGGAGGTGCTATGGCCGGATCGTGTACGCTGCCCGAAGGGGCCAGTGGCACCTAAAGTATTTTTCTGGGGGGGGAAGGTGGACGAGGCTCCTTGCACCGTGGAGGTCATATGACTGGATCGTGACTGCTGCCCAAGGGGGCAAGTGCCAGCAAATATCTCTTTCGGGAGAAGGTGGATCGCGCTTCTTGCACTGCAGAGTTGACATGGCTCGATCGTGACTGCTACCCGAAGAGGCAGGTGGCACCTTATCTATCTCTTTGGTGGGTAGGTGGATCAGGCTCCTTGTACCATGGAGGTCCCTATGGCTGGATTCTGACCACTGCCCGAGGGGGCAAGTGGCATCTTATCTATCTCTTTTTAAGGTAGGTGGATCAGGTTCCTTGCACCACGGAGGTGTTTGGCCGGATTCTGACTGCTGCCCCAAGGGACAAGTGGCACCTTACCTATCTCTTTGGGGGGGGGGTAGGTGGATGAGGCTCCTTGCACCGTGGAGGTGCTATGGCTGGATTGTGAGCACTGCCCGAGGGGGTAAGTGGCTCCTTATCTATCTCTTTGGGTGCTAGGTGGGTCAGGCTCCTTGCACCGTGGAGGTGCTATGGCTAGATCATGACCACTGCCCGAGGGGGCAAGTGGCACCTTATCTATCTCTTTGGGGGGATAGGTGGATCAGGCTCCTTGCAACATGAAGCTGCTATGGCTGAGTGGTGACCGCTGCCCAAGGGGGTAAGTGGCACCTTATCTATCTCTTTCAAGTGTAGGTGGATCAGACTCCTTCCACCAAGGAGGTGTGATGGCTGACTCGTGAACACTGCAAGAAGGGGCGAATGGCACCTTATCTATATCTTTGGGGGGTGGGTGGATCAGGCTTCTTGCACCATGGGGGTACGATGGCTGAATAGTGAACGTTGCCCGATTGGTCAAACGGCACCTTTTCTATCTCTTTGGGGGGGAAGGTGGATTAGGCTCCTTGCAGCACGGAGGTGCTATGGCTGGATCGTGACCGCGGCCCGAGGGGGGCAAATATCACCTCATCTATCTTTTTGGGGGGTAGGTGGATCAGGCTCCTTGCACCGCGGAGGAGCTATGGCTGGATCGTGACCACTGCCCAAGGGGCAAGTGGCACCTCATCTATCTCTTTGAGGTGGAGGTGGATCAGGCTTCTTGCACCGTGGAGGTCCTATGGATTGATCATGACCACTGCCCAAGGGGCAAGTAGCACATTATCTATCTCTTTGGGGGTAGGTGCATCAGGTTCCTAGCACCATGGAGGTGCAATGGCTGCATCGTGACCACTGCCCGAAGGGGCAAGTGGCACCTTGTCAATCTCTTTAGGGGGTAGGTGGATCAGGTTCCTTACAACGAGGAGGTGCTATGGCTGGATTGTGACAGCTACCCGAGGGGGCAAATGGCACATTAAGCCACACATCTTGGGTTCTCCTGTCTCAGGTGAGTCAGACGAGCCAATCAAGGAGCTCTACACAGGCATGGAGCCAATAGCGCTACCCTGAGAAGGCGCTAAGATTTATAAACGGTGAAATGCAATGATGATCAGGTTCAGTGTTCACTCAGCCCAAAGAAATCATGGCAATTTTTGAAATGTGGAACCTTGTCTATCTCTTTGGGGAGGTAGGTGGATCAGGCTCCTTGCACCGTGGAGGTGCTATGGCCAGTTCATGAACACTGCCCGAGGGTGCAAGTGACACCTTATCTATCTCTTTGGGGGTTAGGTGGATTAGGCTCCTTGCACCTTGGAGGTGCTATGGCTGGATCGTGGCCGCTGCCCGAGGGGGTTAGTGGCACCTCATCTATCTTTCTGGGGGGAAGGTGGATGAAGCTACTTGCACTGTGGAGGTGCTATGGCTGGATCATGACCACTTCCTTAGGGGACAAGTGGCACATTAAGCCACACAACACGGGTGCTCCTGTCTCAGGTGAGTGAGACCAGCCAATCAGAATGCTCTACACAGGTTTGGAACCAATAGCGCTTCCCTGAGAAGGCGCTGAAATTGAAAACAGCAAATTGCAATGATGATCCGGTTCAGCATTCACACAACCCAGAGAAATCATGTCAATTTTTCAAGCATCGCACCTTATCTATCTCTTTGGGGGGTAGGTGGATCAGGCTCCTTGCACTGTGGAGGTGTTAAGGCTGGATTCTGACCACTGCACGAAGGGGCAAGTCGCATCTTGTGTATCTCTCTGGGGGGTAGGTGGATGCGTCTAATTCCACCATGGAGGTGCTATGGCTGGGTCATGAAAGCTGCCTGAGGGGCAAGTGGCACCTTATCTATCTCTATGGCTGCTAGGTGGATCAGGCTCCTTGCACCATGGAGGTGCTATGGCTGGATGGTGACCACTGCCCGAGGGGTCAAGTGGCACCATATCTATCTCTTTGTGGGGTAGGCGAATCAGGTTCCTTGCACCATGGAGGTGCTATAGCTGGATCGTGACAGCTGCCCGAGGAGGCAAGTGGCACATTAAACCACATGTCTCGGGTGCTCCTGTCTTACGTGAGTGAGACCAGCCAATCACGGAGCCATACACAGGCGTGGAGCCAACAGCGCTACCCTGAGAAGGCGCTGAAATTGAAAACAACAATTTGCAATGATGATCCAGTTCACCATTCACACAGACCAGAAAAAGCGTGGCAATTTTTCAAGCGTTGTTCCTTATCTATCTCTTTGGGGGGAAGGTGGATCAGGGTCTATGCACCGTTGAGGTGCTATGGCTGGATCCTGACCGCGGCCCGAGGGGGCCGGTGGCACCTTATCTATATATTTGGAGGGTAGGTGGATGAGGCTCCTTCCACCGTGGAGGTTTTATGGCTGGATCCTGACCACTACCCAATGGGGCAAGTGGCACCTCATCCATCTCTCTGTGGGGTAGGGGGATGAGGCTACTTGCACCATGGAGGTGCTATGGCTGGATCATGACCACTGCTCAAGGGGACAAGTGGCACCTTATCTATCTCTTTGGGGGGTAAGTGGATCTGGCTCCATGCACCGTGGAGGTGCAATGGCTGGATAGTGACCACTGCCTGAGATGCCAAATAGCACCGTATCTGTCTGTTTGTGGGGTAGGTGGATCAGGCTCTTGCACCGTGAGGTGCTGCCATGGCAACTCGTGAACAAGCGCCCGGTGCAAGTGGCACCTATATCTCTCTCTGAGGGTAGGTGGATCAGGCTCCTTGCACTGTGGTGGTGCTATGGCTGGCTCAATGCCAGAGGGGCAAGTGGCACCTCATCTATCTCTCTGGATGGAAAGTGGATGAGGCTCCTTGCTCTGCAGAGGTGCTATGGCAGGATCGTGACCGCTGCCCAAGGGGCAAGTGCAACCTCATCTATCTCTTTGGGGGTAGGTGGATCGGGTTCCTTGCACCATGGAGGTGCTATGGTGGGATCGTGACCGCAGCCTGAGGTATCAAGTGGCATCTTATCTGTCTCTTTAGGGGGTAGGTGGATCAGGCTCTTTGCACTGTGGAGGTGCAATAGATGGATCGTGACCGCTGCTCGAGGGGGCTAGACACACCTTATCTATCTCTTTGGGGGGGTAGGTGGATGAGGCTCCGTAAACCGAGGAGGTGCTATGGCTGGGTCATTAACGGTGCCCGAGTGGGCAAGTGGCAGCTTATCTATCTCTTTGGGGGGGTAGGTGGATCAGGCTCCTTGCACAGTGGAGGTGCTGTGCCTGACTTGTGACCGTTGCCCGAAGTATCAAGTGGTACCTTATCTGTCTCTTTCATGGGTAGGTGGATCAGGCTCTTTGCACCGTGGAGGTGCTATGTCTGGCTCATGACCGCTGCCCAAGGGGGCAAGTGGTACCTTATCTATCCTTTGAGAGATAGGTGGATCAGTCTTCTTGAACCGTGGAGGTGATATAGCTGGATCGTGAAGCGCTGCCCGAGGGCTAGTGGCACCTTAATCTATCTCTTTAGGGAAGGTGGATCACTCCCTTCCACCATGGAGGTGCTATGGCTGGATGGTGACCACTGCCCGAGGGTCAAGTGGCACCATATCTCTCTTTGTGGGGTAGGTGAATCAGGTTCCTTGCACCATGGAGGTGCTATAGCTGGATCGTGATGGCTGCCAGGAGGCAAGTGGCACATTAAACCACATGTCTCGGTGATCCTGTCTTCGTGAGTGAGACCAGCTAATCACGGAGCCATACACAGGCGTGGGGCCAACAGCGCTACCCTGAGAAGGCGCTGAGTGAAAACAACAATTTGCAATGATGATCCAGTTCACCATTCACAGACCAGAAGCGTGGCAATTTTTCGCGTTGTTCTATCTATCTCTTTGGGAGGGAAGGTGGATCAGGCTCTATGCACCGTCGAGGTGCTATGGCTGGATCCTGACCGCGGCCCGAGGGGGCCAGTGGCACCTTATCTATATATTTGGAGTGTAGGTGGATGAGGCTCCTTCCACCGTGGAGGTTCTATGGCTGGATCCTGACCACTACCCAATGGGGCAAGTGGCACCTCATCTATCTCTCTGTGGGGTATGGGGATGAGGCTACTTGCACCATGGAGGTGCTATGGCTGGATCATGACCACTGCTCAAGGGGACAAGTGGCACCTTATCTATCTCTTTGGGGGTAGGTGGATCTGGCTCCATGCACGTGGAGGTGCAATGGCTGGATAGTAACCACTGCCCGAGATGCCAAATAGCACCATATCTGTCTGTTTGTGTAGGTGGATCAGGATCCTTGCACCATGAAGGTGCTATGGCTGGCTCCGTGAACAACGCCTGAGGGGCAAGTGGCACCTGCTCTCTCTCTGGGGGTAGGTGGATCAGGCTCCTTGCACTGTGGTGGTGCTATGGCTGGCTCATGAACAATGCCAGAGGGGGCAAGTGGTACCTTATCTATCTCTTTGAGGGATAGGTGGATCAGTCTTCTTGAACCATGGAGGTGATATAGCTGGATCGTGAACGCTGCCCGATGGGCTGGTGGCACCTTAATCTATCTCTTTAGGGGGAAGGTGGATCAGGCTCCTTCCACCGTGGAGGTGCTATGGCTGGATGGTGGCCACTGCCCGAGGGGGCAAGTGGGACCTTATCTATCTCTTTGGGGGGTACTTCGATCAGGGTCCTTGCACTGTGGAGGTGCTACAACTGGATCGTGAACGCTGCTCGAGAGGGCAAGTGGCACCGCATCTATATCTTTGGGGGGGAAGGAGGATCAGGCTTCTTGCACTGTGGAGGTGCTATGGCTGGATCGTGACCACTGCCTGAGGGGGCAAGTGGCACGTTAATCCACACATCTCAGGTGAGTGAGACCTGCCAATCAGGGAGCTCTACACTGGTGTGGAACCAATAGCGATACCCTGAAAAGGCGCGGAAATTGAAAACAGCAAATTGCAATGATGATATGGTTCAGCGATCACACAGCCCAGAGAAATTGTGGCAATTTTTCAAGCATCGTACCATATATATCTCTTTGGGAAGAAGGTGGATCAGGCTCCTTGCACCATGGAGGTGCTATGGCTGGATCGTGACTGCTGCCTGAGGTGGCAAGTGCCACCTCATCTATGGTTCTGCTGGGTAGGTGGATGACGCTCCTTGCACCATGGAAAAGTGAAGGTTGGATCATGACCACTGCCTGATGTGGCAAGTGGCTCTACATCTAACTCTTTGGGGGGTAGGGGGATCAGGCTCCTTGCAACGTGGAGGTGGCATTGCGTGATCGTGAATGCTGCCCGAGGGGGAGAGTGGCACCCCATTGCTCTGTTTGGGGGGGGAAGGTGGATCAGGCTCCTTGCACCATGGAGGTACTATGACTGGATCATGACAGCTGCTCGAGGGGGCAAGTGGCACCATATCAATCTCTTTGAGGAGTCAGTGGATCAGGCTCCTAGCACCAAGGAGGTGCTATGGCTGGATCATGACTGCTGCCTTAGGGGGCAAGTGGCAGCTTATCTATCTCTTTGGGTGGGTAGGTGGATGAGGCTCCTTGCACCATGGAGGTGTAATGGCTGGATCGTGAATGCTGCACAAGGGGCAAGTGGCACCTTATCTATCTATTTCGGGCTGGGTATTATCAGGCTCCTTGCACCCGTGGAGGTGCTATGGCTGGATCGTGACCGCTGCAGAGGGGCAAGTGTCACCATATCTGTCTCTATCTTGGGGTAGGTGGATCAGGCTCCTTGCACAGCGGAGGTCTATTGCTGAATTGACGTGGCCCAAGGGTTCAAGTGGCACCTTATCTAGCTCATTGTGGGTTAGGTGGAACAGGCTCCTTGCACCGTGGAGGTGTTATGGCTGGATCGTGACCACTGTCCGAGGGGGCAAGTACCATCATATCTATGTCTTTCTGGGGTCCGTGGATCAGGCTCCTTGCACCATGGAGGTGCTATGGCTGGATCATGACCATTGCCCCAAGGGGCAAGTGGCACCTTATCTATCTCTCTGGGGGGGTAGGTGGATCAGGCTACTTGCACCGTGGAGGTGCTATGGCTAGATCGTGAACGCCGCCCGAGGGGGCAAGTGGCACATTATGCCACATGTCTCGGGTGCTCCTGTCTCAGGTGAGTGAGGCCAGCCAATCATGGAGCTCTACAAAGGTGTGGAACCAATAGAGCAACTCTGAAATGGAGCAGAAATTGGAAACAGAAAATTGCAATGATGACCCGGTTCAGCGTTCACAAAGCCCAGAGAAATCGTGGCAATTTTTTAAGCATCGTACCTTATTTATCTCTTTGGGGGGTTGGTGGATCAGACTCCTTGCACCGTGGAGGTGCTATGGCTGGATCGTTACCGCTGCCGAGGGGCAAGTACACCACATCTATCTCTTTGGGGAGTTGTTGGATCAGGCTCCTTGCACCGTGAAGGTGCTATGGCTGATTGTGACCTCTGCCAGAGGAAGCAAAAGGCACCTAATCTGTCTCTTTGGGGTAGGTGGTTCAGGCTACTTGCACAGTGGAGGTGCTAAGGCTGAATCGTGATCTCAACCGAAGGGGCAAGTGGCACCTACCTATCTCTTTTGGGTGGTAGGTGGATCAGGCTCCTTATACAGAGGAGGTGCTATGGCTGGATCGTGACCGCTGCCCGAGGGGGCAAGTGGCACCTTATCTGTCTCCTTAGGGGGGAGGTGGATCAGGCTCCTTGCACCATGGAGGTGCTATGACTGGATCGTGACTGCTGCCCGAGGGGGCAAGTGGCACCTTATCTATCTCTTTGGGGGGTAGGTGGTCAGGTTCCTTTCACAGTGCAAGTGCCATGGCTGGATCGTAACCGCTGCCCGATGGGGTAACTGGCACCTTATCCATCTCTTTGGGTGGCTGGAGGATCACGTTCCCTGCACCGTGGAGGTGCCAGTGCTGGATCATGACCACTGCCCAAAGGTGCAGGTGGCACCTTGTCTACCTCTTTGTGGGGTAGGTGGATCATTCTATTTGCACCGTGGAGGTGCTATGGCTGGATCATGAACTCTGCACGAGGGGGCAAGTGGCAGCTCATCTACCTCCTTGGGGAAGGTGGATCAGGCTCCTGACCGAGAGGTGCTATTTCTGGATCATGACCGCTGCCGAGGGGAAAGTGGCATATTAAGCCACAGAGTCTCGGGTGCTCTAGTCTCAGGTGAGTGAGACCAGCCAATCAGGGAGCTCTACACAGGTGTGGAGCCAACAGTGCTACCCTGAGAAGGCACTGAAATTGTAAACAGCAAGTGCAATGGCGATCAGTTCAGCATTCACACAGACCAGAGAAAGCGTATCAATTTTTCAAGTGTCGTACCTTATCTATCTATTTGGGAGGTAGGTGGATGAGGCTTCTTGCACCGTGGAGGTGCTATCGCTGGATCCTGACTGCTGTGCGAGGGGGAAAATGGCACCTCATCTATCTCTTTAGCAAGTAGGTGGAGCAGGCTCCTTGCACCATGGAGGTGCTATGGCTGGATCGTGAACGCTGACCGAGGGGGCAAGTGGCACCTTATCTCTCTCTTTGGGGGGTAGGTGGATCAGGCTCCTGGCACAGTGGAGATGCTATGGCTGGATCAGGAACACTGCCTGAGGGGGGCAAGGGGTACCACATCTATCTCTTTGTCGGTAAGGTGGATCAGGCTCCTTGCACCGTGGAGGTGCTATGTCTGGATCGTGACCACTGCCCAAGGGGGCAAGTGCCAATTCATCTATCTCTTTGGGGGGTAGGTGGATCAGGCTACTTGCATCGTGGAGGTGCTATGGCTGGATTGAGACCACTGCCCGGTGGGCCAAGTGGCACCACATCTATCTCTTTGGGGAGTTGTTGGATTAGGCTCCTTGCACCGTGGAGGTGCTATGGCTGGATCGTGACCGCTGCCTTAGGGGGCAAGTGGCACCTTATCAATCACTTTGGGGGGGGTCAGTGGATCAGGCTACTTGCACTGTGGAGGAGCTATGACCGGTTCATGAACGCTGCCCGAGGGTGCAAGTGACACCTCATCTATCTCTCTGGGGGGAAGGTGGATGAAGCTACTTGCACTGTGGAGGTGCTATGGCTGGATAGTGACCGCTGCCCAAGGGCAACGTGCAACCTCATCTATCTCTATGGGAGGTAGGTGGATCAGGCTCCCTGTACGCGGAGGTGCTACAGCTGGATCATGACCGCTCCTGAGGGGGCAAGTGGCACCTTATCTATCTTTTGGGGGTAGGTGGATCAGGCTGCTTGCACTGTGGAGGTGCTATGGCTGGATCGTGACCGCTGCCGGATGGGGCAGAGCATGTTAAGCCACCGTCTCAGGTGCTCCTGTCTCAGGTCAGTGAGACCAGGCAATCAGGGAGCTCTACACAGGTGTGCAGCCAATAGCGTTACCCTGAGAAGTGCGGAAACTGAAAACAGCAAACTGCAAGTGATGATCGGGTACAGCGTTCACACAGCCCAGAGAAATCGTGGCAATTTTTCAGGCATTTTACGTTATCTATCTCTTTGGGGGGAGGTGAATCAGGCTCCTTGCACCATGGAGGTGCTATGGCTGGATCGTGACCGCTGCCTGAGGGGGCAAGAGGCACCTTATCTATCTCTTTCTGGGTAACTGGAACAGGCTCCTTGCACCATGGAGGTTCTATGGCTGGATTGTGACTGCTGCCTGAAGGGGCAAGTGGCACCTTATCTATCTCCTTGATGGGTAGGTGGATCACACTCACTGCACCATGGAGGTGCTATGTCTGGATCATGACCGCTGCCCGAGGTGGCAAGTGGTACCTTATCTATCTCTGTCGGTGGTAGGTGGATCTGGCTCCTTGCACCGTGGAAGTGCAATGACTAGATCATGAACACTGTCTGAGGTGGCAAGAGGCACCTTTTCTATATCTTTAGGGGGATAGGTGGATCAGGCTCCTTGCACCATGGAGGTGCTATGGCTGGATTCTGACCGCTGCACAAGGGGCCAAGTGGCACCTTATCTATCTCTTAGGGGGGTAGGTGGATGAGGCTCCTTGCACCATGTAGGTGCTACAGGTGTATCGTGAACCCTGCACAAGGGTGCAAGTGGCACCTTATCTATCTCTTTGGGGGGTAGGTGGATCAGGCTCCTTGCACCGTGGAGCTGCTATGGCTGGATCATGACCGCTGCCCGGGAAGGCAAGTGGCACCTAATTTATCTCTTTGGGGGGTAGGTGGATCAGGCTCCTTGCACTGTGGAGGTGCTATGGCTGGATCGGGACTGCTGCCTGAGGGGGCAAGTGGCACCTTAACTGTCTCTTTGGGGGGGTAGGTGGATCAGGCTCCTTGCACTTTGGAGGTGCTGTGGCTGGATCGTGACCGCTGCCCAAGGGGGCAACCTTATCTGTCTCTTTGGGGGTTATGTGGATAAGGCTCCTTGCACCATGGAGGTACTATGGCTGGATCCTGAACGCTGCCAGAGAGGGCAAGAGGCACCTCATCTATCTCTCTTTGGGGAAGGTGAATGAGGCTCCTGGCACCGTGGAGGTGCTATGGCTGGATCGTGTCTGCTGCCCGAGGGGTCAAGTGGCACATTAAGCCACACGTCTCGGGTGCTCCTATCTCAGGCGAGTAAGACCAGCCAGTCAGGGAGTTCCACACAGGTGTGGAACTAATAGTGCTTCCCTGAGAAGGCGCTGTAATTGTAAACAACAAATTGCAAAGATGATCAAGTTCAGCGATCACACAGCCCAGAGAAATCGTGGCAATTTTTCAAGCATCGTACCTTATCTATCTTTTTTGAAGATATGTGTATCAGGCTCCTTGCACCGTGGAGGTGCTATGGCTGGATTCTGACCACTGCACAAGGGTGCAAAAGGCACCTTATCTTTCTCCTTGGAGGAGGAGGTGGATGAGGCTCCTTACACCATGGAGGTGCTATTTCTGGATCGTGAGCGCTGCCTGAGGGGGCAACTGGCACCATATCTATCTCTTTGGGGGGTGTTTGTGGTTCAGGCTCCTAGCACCATGGAGGAGCTATGGCTGGATCGTGACCGCTGCCCGAGACGGCAAGTGGCACCTTATCTATCTCTTTGGGGGTAGGTGGATCCGGCTCCTTGCACTGTAGGGGTGCTATGGCTGGATCGTCACCACTGCCCAATGGGACAAGTGGCACCTTATCTCTCTCTTTTGGGGGTAGGTGGATCAGGCTCCTTGCACCGTGGAGGTACCATGGCTGAATCATGACCGCTGCTGAATGGGGCAAATGGCACCATATCTGTCACTCTGGGGGGGTAGGTGGATCAGGATCCTTGCACTGTGGAAGTTCTATGGCTGGATCATGACCGCTGCCCGAGGGGGCAAGTGGCACCTCATCTATCTCTTTGGGGGTAGGTGGATCAGGTTCCTTGCACCATGGAGGCGCTATGGCTGGATTGTGAGCACTGCCTGAGGAGCAAAGTGGCAAACTAACTGTCTCTTTTGGGGGTGGGTGGATCAGTCTCCTTGCACTGTGGAGGTGCTATAGCTGGATCGTGAACGCTGCCCGAGGGGGGAAGTGCCACCTCATCTATTTCTCTGCGGGGTAGGTGAATGAGGATCCTTGCACTGTGGAGGTCCTACGGCTGGATGGTAACCACTGCCCTAGGGGGCAATTGCCACCACATCTATCTCTTTGGAGGGTAGGTGGATCAGGCTCCTTGCACCGTGAAGGTACTATGGTAGGATCCTGAACGCTGCCAGAGAAGGCAAGTGGGAACTCATCTATCTCTCTGGGGGGAAGGTGGAAGAGGCTCCTGGCACCGTGGAGGTGGTATGGCTGGATCATGATTGCTGCCTGAGGGGGCAAGTGGCACCTTAACTGTCTCTTTTGGGGGTAGGTGGATCAGGCTCCTTGCTCTGTGGAGGTGCTATGGCTGGATCATGACCGCTGCCCAAGGGGGCAAGAGACACATTAAGCCACACATCTCGGGTGCTCCAGTCTCAGGAGAGTGAGACCAGCCAGTCATGGAGCTCTACACAGGTGTGGAACTAATAGTACAACACTGAGAAGGTGCTGAAATTGAAAACAGCAAATTGCAATGATGATCCAGTTCAGCATTTGCACAGCCGAGAAAAATCTAGGCTATTTCTCAAGCATCATACCTTATCTATCTCTTTATGAGGGTAGGTGGATCAGGCTCCTTACACCATGGAGGTGCTATGGCTGGATCATGACTGCTTCTCGAGGGGCAAGTGGCACCGTATCTGTCTCTTTAGAGGTAGGTGGATCAGGCTCCTTGCACCATGGATGTGCTATGGCTGGATCATGACCACTGCCGAGGCAAGTGGCACCTAATCTATCTCTTTTGGGGTAGGTGGATCAGGCTTCTTGCATCATGGAGGTGCCATGGCTGAATCATGACCGCTGCGAGCGGATCAGATGACACTGTATCTGTCACTCTAGGGGTAGGTGGATCAGGCTCCTTGCACTATGGAAGTTCTATGGCTGGATCATGACCGCGCTGCCGAGGGGCAAGTGGCACCTTATCTTATCTTTTGGGGGCAGGTGGATCAGGTTTCTTGCACCGTGGAGGTGCTATGGCTGGATCATGAGTGCTGACCGAGGGAGCAAAGTGGCACCTTAACTGTCTCTTGGGGGGTAGGTGGATCAGGCTCCTTGCACCGTGGAGGTGCTATAGCTGGATCGTGAACGCTGCCCGAGGGGGCAAGTGGCACCTTATCTATCTCTTTTTAGGTAGTTGGATTAGGCTTTTTCCACCAAGGAAGTGCTATGGCTGGATCCTGACCATTGCCCAAGGGGGCAAGTGGTACCTTATCTATTTGGGGGTAGGTGGATCAGGTTCCTTGCACTGTGGAGGTGCTATGGCTGGATCGTGACTGCTGCACAAGGGGCAAGTGCCACCTCATCCATTTCTCTGTGGGGTAGGTGAATGAGGATCCTTGCACTGTGGCGGTCCTATGACTGAATGGTAATCGCTGCCTGAGAGGGAAAATTGCCACCACATCTATCTCTTGGGAGGGTAGGTGGATCAGGCTCCTTGTACCGTGGAGGTACTATGGCTGGATCCTGAACGCTGCCAGAGAAGGCAAGTGGCACCTCATCTATCTCTCTCTTGGGGGAAGGTGGAAGAGGCTCCTGGCACCGTGGAGGTGGTATGGCTGGATCATGACCGCTGCCCGAGGGGGCAAGTGGCACATTTAGCCACACGTCTCGGGTGCTCCTGTCTCAGGTGAGTGAGACCAGTCAATCAGGGAGCTCTACACAGGTGTGGAACTAATAGTGCTACACAGAGAAGGCGCTGAAACTGAAAACAGCAAATTACAATGATGATTCGGTTCAGCGTTCGCACAGTCCAGAAAAATCTAGGCAATTTTTTCAAGCATCGTACCTTATCTATCTCTTTATGAGGGTAGGTGGATAAGGCTCCTTGCACCGTGGAGGTGCTATGGCTGGATCATGACTGCTGCTCGAGGGGGGGGCAAGTGGCACCTTATCTATCTCTTTGGCTGCTTGGTGGGTCAGGCTCCTTGAACCACGGAGGTGCTATGTCTGGACCGTGAACACTGGCTGAGGGAGCAACTGGCACCCTATCTATCTCTTTGGGGTTAGGTGGATCAGGCTTCTTGCACTGTGGAGGTGCTATGGCTGGATCGTGACCCGCTGCCGAAGGGGGCAAGTGCCACCACATCTATCTCTTTGTGGGGTTGGTGAATCAGGCTCCTTGCACCGTGGAGGTGCTATGGCTGAATTGTGAACACTGCCCAAGGGGGCAAGTAGCACCTCATCTGTGTCTTTGGGGGGGAACGAGGATCAGACTCCTTGCACCATGGAGGTGCTATGGCTGGATCGTGAACACTGTCCGAGGGGGCAAGTGGCACCTTATCTATCACTTTGGGGCTAGGTGGATCAGGCTCCTTGCACCATGGAGGTGCTAGGGATGGAGCGTGACCACTGCCCGAGGGGGGGCAAGTGTCGCCTTATCTATCTCTTTGGAGGGTAGGTGGATCAGGCTCCTTGCACCATGGAGGTGCTATGGCTGGATCTTGACCACTGCCCGAAGGGGCAAATGGCACCTTATCTATCTCTGTGGGGGTTAGGTGGATCAGGCTCCTTGCACCGTGGAGGTGCTATGGCTGGATACTGACCACTGCCCGAGGGGGCAAGTGGCACCTTATCTATCTCTTTTGGGGGATAGGTGGATCAGGCTCCTTGCACTGTGGAGGTGCTATGGCATATAACGTGACCGCTGCCCTAGGGGTTGGTGGATGAGGCTCCTTGTACCCTGGAGGTGCGATGGCTGGATCGTGAATGCTGCAAAGACGGGGCAAGTGGCACCTTATCTATCTCTTTGGGTGCTAGGTGGATCAGGCTCCTTGAACCGTGGATGTCCTATGGCTGCATCATGACCACTGCCAGAGGGGGTAAGTGGAACATTAAGCAACACGTCTCGGGTGCTTCTGTCTCAGGTGAGTGAGACCAGCCCATCAGGGAGCTCTACACCGGTGTGGAACCAATAGTGCTTCCCAGAGAAGGTGCTGAAATGTTAACAGCAAATTGCAATGATGATCTGGTTCAGCATTTGAACAGCCCAGAGAAATCATGGCAATTTTTCAAGCACCGTACCTTATCTATCTCTTTAGAGGGTAGGTGGATCAGGCTCCTTGCACCATGGAGGTGCTATGGCTGGATCATGACTGCTGCTCGAGGGGGTAAGAGGCACCTTATCTATCTATTTGAGTGCTAGGTGGATCAGGCTCCTTGAACCATGGATGTCCTATGGCTGCATCATGACCACTGCCCGAGGGGGCAAGTGGAACATTAAGCCACACATCTCGGGTGCTCCTGTCTCAGATGAGTGAGACCAGCCAATCAGGGAGCACTACACAGGTGTGAAACCAACAGTGCTACCCTGAGAAGGCGCTGAAATTGAAAACAGCAAATTGCAATGATGATCCGGTTCAGCGTTCGAACAGCCCAGAGAAATCGTGGCAATTTTTCAAGCATCATAACTTATCTATCTCTTTAGGGGAGTAGTGGATCAGGCTCCTTGCCCCAGTGGAGGAGCTATGGATGAAGAAGATGGGTCAGAGATTGGAGCGCTCCTGGAGGAGATCCCGTCTGGAAGTGGATAAACTGGTCCTGCATGCCTATTACGGTGCTTATCAGGAGGCAATCAACCGTAAGAAGACAGTGTTTCTGTCTAGGGAGATTGCTGCCGGGAAGAACCGACCGGCCTCACTCTTCCGGACTGTGGATAGGCTTTTACATCCTGCCTGTCTACAGCTCGGGAGGGTTTTTTCCAACATAGACTGTGAGGAATTCGCTCGGTTCTTTTCAGACAGGGTATCCTCGATCCGGCGGGTGGCTTCCTCAGCCAGCAATGTTACTGCTGGCAGTGATCGCCTGATGTGTTCTAAGTGCACTCCATCTGGTTGGGGAGAGTTTAGACCAGTGGAGGTTAATGAAGTTTTGAGGTAGCAACCAATATGAAGCATACCTTTTGTGAACTGGACCCGGTGTAGTCGTTTCTTAATGAGATGTGTTGACTCTGTTGGCCCGGTGTTTGCCTTGATTGTACAGTGTTCCTTTCTGAGGGTGTCTTTCCGGATGCTTTGAAGGAGGCTCTGGTGAGACCCCTCTTAAAGAAGTCATCTTTGGACCCGGAGATCAAGGCAAATTACCATCCTATCTACAACCTTCCATTTTTGGGGAAGGTTGTTGAGAAGGTGGTAGCGCTTCAATTGGAAGAGCACCTCGTATCTCATGAGTTGTACGAACCCTTCCAGTCGGCTTTTCGTGCCAGACATAGCACTGAAACAGCACTTGTTCTGGTGCAAAATGATCTCCTCAGGGCTAGAGATTGGGGAGACAAGACAATTCTTGTTCTCCTTGATCTCTCTTCAGCATTTGATACTGTGGACCATTGTGTGTTGCTCTTCCGCCTGAGGAACCTATGTGGACTCACCGGAACTGTCATCAAATGGTTTGAGTCCTTTTTTACCAACAGGAGGCAACGGGTTATGATGGGTAATTCCTCATCTACACCCAGTCTCCTTTCTTGTGGAGTTCCTCAAGGATCGGTACTGGCTCCAATGTTGTTCGCAGTGTACATGCTGCTTCTGGGTGGGATCATTAGGAAGTATGGGTTGAGTTTTCATTGCTATGCTGATGATACTCAGCTATATCTTTCCTTTGCCCCAGGAACATCAAATGCTGTGGATGTGCTAAACATCTGTTTGGCCGAGATTAACAACTGGATGGCCTCTAGCTAGTTGTTACTGAACGCCGATAAGACAGAGGTATTGGTAGTGGAGTTGAACAGAGTCCGATAGGATGGCCTCTGACACAGAAACTGGGCTTGTTCTTGGAACAGTTGTCATTGAAAGCCTCCTCTTGAGGTGAAATCTGGGAATGATTTTGGAGAAGGACTTAACCATGGAGGCTCAAATATCCACAACGTTCGTACCTGTTTTATCATCTCAGAAACATTGCCAGGATTAAGCCCCTTGTTCTGCCTCTGGACCTCTACCTTGATATATGCCTTAGTCACATCAAGGCTTGATTACTGTAATGTGCTCTATCTGGGTCACAGGAGGATCTCTCCACGAGACTGCAGCTGGTGCAGCGCAGCTGCCCAGTTGTTGACTGGACAGCATAAGTCTTGTCATAGCACAACGGTCTTATGTGAATTACACTGGCTGCCAGTCAGGCGGAGAGTCCTCTTCAAGGTGGGTCTTCTAACCCATAAGGCTCTTCACAGGCTGGGCCCTGGATAACTGTCAGATCTTCTGTTACCTGCCCTCTCCTTACGCTCTCTTCTTTCCTCTAGTGGTGGCTTCCTGGCCATTCCCAGAACTAGTTGATATCCACTGGCCATAGAGCGTTTAGCGCGCAGCTCCTGTTCTGTGGAATTCTTTGCCAATCATGGTCAGGAAGCCCCACATAGACATCTTTAAGGCCCAGTTGAAGACGTTTCTTTTTTCAAAAGCATTTGATGTTTAGATTGATATTTATGGTAATGTTTTTGATTTATTAGATTCAGTATTTTATTGTGTATAAATTGCATATTTATTATTTTATATGTCTGTTTTAAAATTTTGTACGGCGCCCAGAGCCTCAGCGATTGGGCGTCTTTTAAATAAATGTTGCCTTGCCTTGCTTGGATCGGGCAATTGCTTGGATCGTGACCACTGCCCGAGGGGGCAAGTGGCACATTAAGCCACATGTCTCGGGTGCTTCTGTCTCAGATGAGTGAGACCAACCAATGAGGGAGCTCTACAAAAGCGTGGAGCCAATAGCGCTACCCTGAGAAGGCGCTAAAATTGAAAACAGCAAATTACAATGATGATCCAGTTCTGCGTTCACACAGCCCAGAGAAATCGTGGCAATTTTTCAAGCGTCGTACCTTATCTATCTCTTTGGGGGGGTAGGTGGGTCAGGCTCTGCACCCATGGAGGTGCTATGACTGAATCGTGACTGCTGCCCAAGGGGCAAGTGGCACTTATCTATCTCATTGAGGGAGTAGGTGGATCAGGCTCCTTGCACCGTGGAGGTGCCATGGCTGGATCATGACTGCTGCCTGAGTAGGCAAGTGGCATCTCATCTCTCTCTTTGGGGGGTAGGTGGATCAGGCTGCTTGCACCGTGGAGATGCTATGGCTGGATTATAACCACGGCACAAGGGGGCAAGTGGCACCTCATCTATCTCTTTGGGTGGTAGACGGATCAGGCTCCTTGCACAGTGGAGGTGCTATAGCTGGATCGTGAACGCTGCCCAAAGGAGCAAGTGTCACCTTATCTATCTCTCTTTGGGGTAGGTGGAACAGGCTCCTTGTACCGTGGAGGTGCTATGGCTGGATCGTGATCGCTGCAAAAGGGGCAAGTGGCACCTTATCTATCTGTATGGGGGTAGGTGGATCAGGGTCCATGCACCATGGAGGTGCTATGGCTGGATCGTGACTGCTACCCGATGGGGCAAGTGGTTACTTATCTGTCACTTTGGGGGTAGGCAGATCAGGCTCCTTGCACCTTGGAGGTGCTATGCTGGATCGTGACCGCTGCCGGGCATCAAGTGGCACATAATCTGTCTCTTTGGAGGTAGGTGGATCCGGCTCCTTGCACCATGTGGGGTGCTATGGCTGGATCATGACCGCTGCCGAGGGGCAAGTGGCACCTTATCTCCCTTTTGGGGGTAGGTGGGTCAGGCTCCTTGCACCATGGAGGTGCTATGGCTGGATCATGACCACTGCCCGAGGGGCAAGTGGCACCTTATCTATCTCTTTGGGGGTAGGTGGTGATGAGGCTCCTTGTACCATGGAGGTGCTATGGCTGCATCGTGACCACTGCCTGAGGGGCAAGTGGCCATTTAAGCCACATGTCTCGGGTGCTCCTGTCTCAGGTGAGTGAGACCAGCCAATCAGGGAGCTCTACTCAGGTGTGGAACCAATAGCACTACCCTGAGAAGCGAAGATTGAAAACAGCAAATTGTAATGATCATCTAGTTCAGCGATCCACAGCCCAGAGAAATTGTGACAATTTTTCAAGCGATAGTACCTTATCTATCTCTTTGGGAGGTAGGTGGATCAGGCTCCTTGCACCGTGGAGGTGCTATGGCTGGATTGTGACTGCTGCCCAGGGGCAAGTGGCACTTATCTATCCCTTTGGGGGTAGGTGGACCGGGCCCCTTGCCCGTGGAGTTGTTATGGCTGGATCGTGACCGCTGCCCGAGGGCAAGTGGCACCTTATCTCTCACTTTGGGGGTAGTTGGATCACGCTTCTTGCACTGTGGAGTGCTATGGCAGATCGCTAACACTGCCTGAGGGGCAAGAGACCTTATCTCTCTCTTTTCGGGGAAGGTGGATCAGGCTCCTTGCACATCGTGGAGGTGCTATGGCAGGATGGTGAATGCTGCCAGAGGGTGCAAGTGGCACCTTATCTATCTCTTTGGGGGAGATGGATCAGGTTCCTTGCACCGTGGAGGTGCTATGGCTGGTTCATGAACGCTGCCCGTGGGACAAGTGGCACCTTATCTCTTTGGTGGATAGGTGGATCAGACACCTTGCTCCATGGAGGTGCTATGGCTGGATCGTGAACACTGCCCGAGCGGGCAAGTGGCACCTCATCTATCTCTTTGGGGGGAGGAGGATAAAGCTTCTTGCACCGTGGAGGTGCTATGGATGTATGGCGAATGCTGCCCGAGTGGGCAAGTGCACCTTATCTGTCTCTTTGGGGGGTAGGTGGATCAGGCTCCTTGCACCGTGGAGGTGTTTTTGCTGGATCGTGACAACTACCGGAGGGGACAAGTGGTACATTAAGCCACACTTCTCGGTGCTCCTGTCTCAGGTGAGTGAGACCAGCCAATCAGGGAGCTCTACAGAGGTGTGGAACCAATAGTGTTACCTTGAGAAGGCACTGAATTGAAAACAGCAAATTGCAAGCGTTTTACCTTATCCATCTCTTTGGCGGGTAGGTGGATCAGGCTCCTTGCACCATGCAGGTGCTATGGCTGGATCGTGAATGCTGCCCGTGTGCAAGTAGAACCTTATCTATCTCTCTGGGGGTAGGTGGATCAGGATCCTTGCCGTGGAGGAATGCTATGGATGGATCGTGACTGTTGCCTGAGGGGCAAGTGGCACGTATCTGTCCCATTGGGGGATAGGTGGATCAGGCTCTTTTCACCATGGAGGTGCTATGGCTGGATTGTTACCACTGCCCGAGGGGCAAGTGCCACCACATTTATCTCTTTGGGGTTAGGTGGATCAAGCCCCTTGAACTGTGGAGGTGCTATGGCTGGATCATGACTGTTGCCCAAGGGGGCAAGTGGCACCTTATCTATCTCTTTGGGGGGGAAGCTGGATCAGGCTCCTTGCACTGTGGAGGTGCTATGACCAGATCGTGACCTCTGCCCAAGGGGCAAGTGATACCTCATCTATCTCTCTGAGCAGTAGGTGGATGAGGCAGCTTGCACAGTGGAGGTGCTATGGCTATATCGTGAACGCTGCCCGAGAGGGCAAGTGGCACCTTATCTATCTCTTTCGGGAGGTGGATCAGGCTCCTTGCATCATTGAGGTGCTATGGCTAAATCATGAACCATGACCGAGGGGGCAAGTGTCACCTTATCTATCTCTTTGTGGGGGTAGGTGGATCAGGCTCCTTGCTCCATGGAGGTGCAATGGCTGGATTGTGACCATTGCCGAGGAGGCAAGTGACAACTTATGTATCTCTTTGCAGGGAAGGTGGATCAAGCTCCTTGCACTGTGGAGGTGCTATGGCTGGATCGTGACTTCTGCCGAGGGAGCAAGCAGCACCCTATCCATCTCTTTGGGGGGTAGGTGGATCAGACTCCTTGCACCGTGGAGGTGCTATGGCTGGATCGTGACCGTTGGCCAATGGGGCAAGTGGCACATTAAGACACACGTCTCTGCTGCTCCTGTCTCAGGTGAGTGAGACCAGCCAATCAGGGAGCTCTACACAGGCGAGGAGCCAAAAGTGCTACCCTGAGAAGGTGCGAAATTCAAAACAGTAAGTGCAATGATGATCCGGTTCAGCGTTTACAAGAGCAGAAATCGTGGCAATTTTTCAAGCGTCAGTATCTAATCTATCTCTTTGGCAGTAGGTGGATCAGGTTCCTTGCACCAGGAGGTGCTATGGCTGGATCCTGACTGGTACCGAGGAGCAAGTGGCACCTCGTCTCATCTCTCTGGGGGGAAGGTGGATGAGGCTCCTTGCATCGTGGAGGTGCTATGGCTTTATCGTGACCGCTGCCCAAGGGGGCAAGTGCCACCTCATCTACCTTTCTGGCGGGTAGGTGGATCAGGCTCCTTGCACCATGGAGGTGGTATGGCTGGATCGTGACCACTGCCCGAGGGGGCAAGTGGCACATTAAGCCACACGTCTTGGGTGCTCATGTCTCAGGTGAGCGAGACCACCCAATCAGGGAGATCTACACTGGTGTGAAACCAATAGCACTACCCTGAGAAGGCGCTGAAATTGAAAACAGCAAATTGCAATGATGATCCGGTTCAGAGTTCACACAGCCCAGAAAAATCGTGGCAATTTTTCAAGTGTCGTACCTCATCTATCTCTTTCAGGGGTAGGTGGATCAGACTTCTTGCACCGCGGAGGTACTATGGCTGGATCATGACCGCTACCCAAGGAGGCAAGTGGCACCATATCTATCTCTTTGGGGGCGTAGGTGGATCAGGTTCCTTCCACCGTGGAGGTCCTATGGCTGGATCGTGACCGCTGTCCGAGGGGCAAGTGGCACCTTATCTATCTCTCTCTGGCAGGGGGAGGTGGGTCGTGCTTCTTGCATCGTGGAGGTGCTATGGCTGGATCGAGATGCTGCCCAAGGGGGCAAGTGCCACCTCATCCATCTCTCTGGGGCGTAGGTGGATCAGGCTCCATGCACTGTGGAGGTGGCATGGCTGGATCATTACTGCTGCCTGAGGTGGCAATTGCCACCACATCTATCTTGTTGAGGGGTAAGTGGATCAGGCTCCTTGTACCATGGAGGTGCTATGGCTTGATCGTGACCACTGCCCAAGGGGGCAAGTGGCACATTAAGCAACACGTCTCGGGTGCTCCTGTCTCAGGTGAGTGAGACCACCCAATCAGGGAGCTCTACACAGGTGTGGAACCAATAGTGCTATGCTGAGAAGGCGCTGAAATTGAAAACAGCAAATTGCAATGATGATCTGGTTCAGAGTTCACACAGCCCAGAGAAATCGTGGCAATTTTTCAAGCATCGCACCTTTTCTATCTCTTTGGGGGGATAGGTGGATCAGGCTCCCTGCACCACGGAGGTGCTATGGCTGGATCATGATCGCTGCCCGAGGGGGCAAGTGGCACCTTATCTATCTCTCTCTGGGGGGGGTAGGTGGATCAGGATCCTTGCACCGTGGAAGTGCTATGGCTGGATCGTGACTGTTGCCCGAGGGGGCAAGGGGCATGTTATCTATCCCATTGGGGGGTAGGTGGATCAGGCTCCTTGCACCGTGGAGGTGCTATGGGTGGATCGTGACCACTGCCCAAGGGGTTAAGTGGCACCTAATCTGTCTCTTTGGGGGTAGGTGGAAGTGGCTTCTTGCACAGTGGAGGTGCTATGGCTGGATTGTGACTGCTGCCCGAGGGGTTAAGTGGCACCTAATCTGTCCTTTTGGGGTAGGTGGATCAAACTCCTTGCACCGTGGAGGTGCTATGGCTGGATCATGACTGCTGCCGAGGGGCAAGTGGCACCTTAACTGTCTCTTTGGGGGGTAGGTGGATCAGGCTCCCTTGCACCATGGAGGTGCTATGGCTGAATCGTGACCGTGGCCTAAGGGGGCAAGTGGCACCTTATCTATCTTTTTGGGGGGTAGTGGGATCAGACTTCTTGCACCATGGAGGTGCTATGGCCGGATCGTGACTGCTGCCCAAGGGGCAAGTGCCACCACATCTATCTCTCTGGAGTGTAGGAGGATCAGGCTGCTTGCACTGTGCAGGTGCTATGGTTATATCATGAACACTGCCCGAGGGGGCAATTGGCACCTTATCTATCTCTCTGGGGTGTAGGTGGATCAGGCTTCTTACACCGTGGAGGTGCTATACCTGGATCGTGAACACTGCTCGAGGGGTCAAGTGGCACCTTATCTATCGCTTTGGGGGGAGGTGGATCAGGTTCCTTGCACCGTGGAGGTGCAATGGCTACATCATAAACACTGAACAAGGGGGCAAGTGTCACCTTATCTATCTATTTGGGGGTAGGTGGTCAGGCTACTTGCACCGTGGAGGTGCTATGGCTGGATCATCACCACTGCCCGAGGGGGCAAGTGGCAACTTACGTATGTCTTTGCAGGGTAGGTGGATCAAGCACCTTGCACCGTGGAGGTGCTATGGCTGGTTTGTGAACGCTGCCCAAGGGGACAAGTGGCACCTAATCTATCTCTTTGGTGGGTAGGTCAATCAGGCTCCTTTGATCATTTAGGTGCTTTGGCTGGATCGTGAATGCTGAATGAGGGGGCAAATAGCACCTCATCTATCTCTTTGGGGGGAGGTGGATTAGACTTCTTGCACCGTGGAGGTGCTATGGCGGATCCGTGACAGCTGCCCAGGGGCAAGTGCACTGCATCTATATCTCTCGGGGGATTAGATGGGTGAGGCGCTGCTTATACTATGGAGGTGCTACTGACTGTCTCTGAATGCTGCCCATGGGGGCAAGTGGCACCTTATCTATCTCTTTGGGAGGCAGTGGATCAGGCTCCTTGCACCACGGAGGTGCTCTGACAGGATCATGACCGCTGTCTCGGGGGGCAAGTGGCACATTTATATATCTCTTTGGGGGGTAGGTTGATCAGACTCATTGCACCATGGAAGTGCTACGGCTGGATCCTGACCGCTGATCAAGGGGCAAGTGGCACCTCATCTATCACTCAGGGAAAGGTGGATGAGGCTCCTTGCACCGTGGAGGTACTACAGCTGGACTGTGACCACTGCCCAGTGGGGCAAATGCCACCTCATCTATCTCCTGGGGGTGGGAGGATCAGGCTCCTTGCACCCGTTGAGGTGGTATGGCTGGATCGTGACCGCTGCCCAAGGGGGCAAGTGCCACCACATCTATCTTTTTGGAGGGGTAGGTGGATCAGGCTCCTTTCACTGTGGAGGTGCTATGGCTGAATTGTAACCACTGCCCGAGAAGGTAAGTGGCAAAAAATCTATTTCTTTGGGGGGGTAGGTGGATCAGGCTCCTTGAACCATGGAGGTGCTATGGCTGGATCGTGAATGCTGCCCGAGGGGGCAAGTGGCACCTAATCCATCTCTTTGGTGGGGTAGATGGATCAAACTCCATGCACCGTGGAGGTGCTATGGATGGATCATGACCGCTGCCAAGGGGGCAAGTGGCTCATTATCTTCTTGGGGGGTAGGTGGATCAGTCTTCTTGCACCGTGGAGGTGCTATGGCTCGATCATCAATGCTGCCCGAGGGTCAAGTGGCACCTTATCTACCTTTTTGGGGGGTAGGTGGATCAGGCTCCATGCACCATGGAGGTGCTATGGCTGGATCCTGACTGCAGCCTGAGGGGGCAAGTGTCACATTTAGCCTCATGTCTCGGGTGCTCCTGTCTCAGGAGAGTGAGGCCAGCCAATCAGGGAGCTCTATACAGCTGTGGAGCCAATAGCTCTACGCTGAGAAGGCGCTGAAATTGGAAACAGCAAATTGCAATGATGATCCAGTTCAGCGTTTACACAGTCCAGAGAAATTGTGGCAATTTTTTAGTCGTCGCATCTTTTCTTTCTCTCTGGCGGGTATGTGGATCAGGCTGCTTGCACCTTGGAGGTGCTTTGGCTGGATCGTGACCGCTGCCTGAGGTGGCAAGTGGTACATTAAGCCACATGTCTCGGGTGCTCCTGTCTCAGTTGAGTGAGACCAGCCAATCAGGGAGCTCCACACATGCATGGAGATAAAAGTGCTACCCTGAGAAGGAGCTGAAATTGAAAACAGCAAATTGCAAGGATGATCTGGTTCAGCATTCACACTGCCCAAAGAAATCATGGCAATTTTTCCAGCGTCACACGTTTTCTATCTCTTTGGGGGATAGGTGGATCAGGCTCCCTGCACCGCAGAGGTGCTATGGCTGGATCCTGAATGCTGCCCGAGGGGGTAAGTGCCACCACATCTATCTCTCGTGGGTATGTGAATTGGGATCCTTGCACCGTGGAGGTGCTATGGCTGGATCGTGACCGCTGCCCAACGGTGCAAGTGGCACCTCAACTATTTCTTTGTGGGGAAGGTAGATCAGGCCCCTGCAACGTGGAGATGGTATTGCTGGATCATGACTGCAGCCCAAGGGGCAAGTGCCACCACATCTATCTCTCTTTGGGGGTTGGTGGATCAGGCCTCTTACACTTTGGAGGTGTATGGCTGGATCATGACTGCTGCCCGAGGACAACTGCCACCTTGTCTATCTCTTTGGGAGGTGGGAGGATCAGGCGTCTTGCACCGTGGGGGTGCCATGACTGGATCATGACGCTGCCCAAGGGGGCAAGTAGCACTTTAAGCCATAGGTCTTGGGTGCTCCTGACTCAGGTGAGTGAGGTCAGCCAATCAGGGAGCTCTACACAGGTGAGGAGCTAATAGCACTACCCTGAGAAGCTGCTGAATTTGAAAATAGCAAATTGCAATGATGATCTGGTTCAGCATTCACACAGCCCAGAGAAATCGTGGCAATTTTTCTAACGTTGTAGCTTATCTATCTCTTTGGGGGGGTAGGTGGATCAGGCTCCTTGCGCCGTGGAGGTGCATTGGCTGGATAGTGACTGCTGCCAGAGTGGTCAAGTGACACCAAATCTGTCTCTGAGAGGTAGGAGGAACAGGCTCCTTGCACCATGGATGTGCTATGGCTGGAACTTGACCACTTTCCAAGGGTTCAAGTGGCACCTTATCTATCTCTTTAAGGGGGTAGGTGGATCAGGCTCCGTACACCGTGGTGATGCCATGGCTGGATTGTGGCCGCTGCCCGAAGGGGCAAGTGGCACCTTATATATCTCTTTGGGGGGATAGATGGATCAGGTTCCTTGCACCATGGAGTTGCAATGGCTGGATCGTGACCACTGCCTGAGTGGTCAAATGGCACCTAATCTGTCTCTTTGGGGGGTAGGTGGAACAGGCTCCTTGCACCGTGGATGTGCTATGGCTGGATCATGACCACTTTCCAAGGGGTCAAGTGGCACCTTATCTATCTCTTTGGGGGGGTAGGTGGATCAGGCTCCATGCACCATGGAGGTCCTAAGGCTCGATCGTCAACGCTGCCCAAGGGGCAAGTGGCACCTTATCTATCCCTTTGGGGTAGGTGGATCAGGCTAGTTGCACCATGGAGGTGCAATGGCTCGATCGTGAATGCTGCCCTAGGGGGCAAGTAGCACCTCATATATCTCTCGGGTGGGTATATGGATCAGGCTTCTTGCACCGTGCAGGTGCTATGGCTGAATCATGACCGCTACCAGAAGGGGCAAGTGGCGTCTTATCTATCTCTTAGTGGGGTAGGTGGATCAGGCTCCTTGCACCGTGGAGGTGCTATGACTGGATCGTGACCGCTGCCCTGGGCGGCATGTGGCACACTAAGCCACACGTCTCGTGTGCTTCTGTCTGAGGTGAGAGAGTCCAACCAATCAGGGAGCTCTACACAGGTGTGGAACCAATAGTGCTAACCTGAGAAGGTGCTGAAATTGAAAACAGCAAACTGCAATGATGATACGGGTTCAGCGTTCACACAGCCCAGAGAAATAGTGCAAATTTTTCAAACGTCATACCTTATCTATCTTTTTGGAGGGGTAGGTGGATCAGGCACCTTGCACCATGGTGGTGCTATGGCTGGATCGTGACTGCGCCCGGCAAGTGGCACCTTATCTCTCTCTTTGGGGGTAGGTGGATCAGGCCCTTGCACCGTGGAGTTGCTATGGCTGGATCATGAACGCTTCCCGAGAGGGCCTGTAGCACCTTATCTATCTCTTGGGCGGGTAGGTGGATCAGGCACAATGAACCATGGCGCTGCTATGGCTGGATCATAGATGCTGCCTGAGGTGCAAGTCGCACTCTAATCTATCTCTGGGGTGTAGGTGGATCAGGTTCCTTGCACCGTGGAAGTGCTATGGCTGGATCGTGACCACTGCCCGAAGGGGCAAGTGTCACCTTATCTATCACTTTGGGGGTAAGTGGATCACGCTCCTTGCACCACTGATGTGCTATGGCTGGATCCTGACCACAGCCTGAGATGGCAAGTGGCACATTAAGCCACATGTCTCGGGTGCTCCTGTCTCAGGTAAGTGAAGTCACCCATTCAGGGAGCTCTACGCAGGCGTGGAGCCTATAGCGCAACCCTGAGAAGGCACTGAAATTGAAAACAGCAAATTGCAATGATGATCTGATTCAGCACTCACATAGCCCAGAGAAATCGTGGCAATTTTTCAAGCATTGTAGCTTATCCATCTCTCTGGCGGGTATGTGGATCAGGCTCATTGCACCGCAGAGGTGCTATGGCTGGATCCTGACAGCTGCCTGAGAGGGCAAGTGGCACATTAAGCCACATGTCTCGGGTGCTTTTGTCTGAGGTGAGAGAGACCAGCCAATCAGGGAGGTCTACACAGGTGTGGAACCAATAGTGCAACCCTGAGAAGGTGCTGAAATTGAAAACAGCAAACTGCAATGATGATACGGGTACGGGTTCAGTGTTCACACAGCCTAGAGAAATCGTAGCAATTTTTCAAGCATCGTAGCTTACCTATCTATCTGGCAGGTATGTGGATCAGGCTCTTTGCACCGTGGAGGGGCTAAGGCTGGATCATGACCACTGCCTAAAGGGGCAAGTAGCATCTCATCTATCTCTTTGCGGGAAAGGGGGATCAGACTCCTTGCACTGTGGAGGTGGTATGGCTGGATCATGACCACTGCCCAAGGGGGAAAGTGGCACATTAAGCCACACGTCTTGGGTGCTCCTGTCTCAGGTGAGTGAGACCAGCCAATCAGGGAGCTCAACACAGGTGTAGAACCAATAGAGCTACCCTGAGAAGGCGCTGAATTTGAAAACTGCAAATTGCAATGATGATCCGGTTCAGCATTCACACAGCCCAGAGAAATCGTGGCAATTTTTCCAATGTCGAACCTTATCTATCTCTTTTGGTGGGGGGGTAGGTGGATCAGACTCCTTGCA
Organism: Neoceratodus forsteri; assembly: GCA_016271365.2. NCBI lineage: Eukaryota > Metazoa > Chordata > Ceratodontiformes > Ceratodontidae > Neoceratodus > Neoceratodus forsteri. Next base: position 1,385,174,876 of record CM028131.1, on the reverse strand, counting down.
CCGTGGAGTTGCTACGGCTGGATCGTGAATGCTTCCCGAGGAGGCCTGTAGCACCTTATCTATTTCTTGGGCGGGTAGGTGGATCAGGCACAATGCACCGTGGAGCTGCTATGGCCGGATCATAAATGCAGCCCGAGGGTGCAAGTCGCACCTTATCTATCTCTCTAGGGTGTAGGTGGATCAGGTTCCTTGCACCAAGGAAGTGCTATGGCTGGATCGTGACAGCAGCCCGAGGGGGCAAGTGGTACCTTACCGATTTCTTTGGGGGATAGGTGATCATGCCCTTGCACCATGGAGGTGCTTAGCTGGATCGTGACCACTGCACGAGGGGTCAAGTGGCACCTTATCTATCCTTTTGGGGAAGGTGGATCAGGCTCCTTGCACCATGTACATGCTATGGCTCGATCGTCAACGCTGCTCAAGCAGGCAAGCGGCACCTTATCTATCTTTTGGGGTAGGTGGATCAGGCTCCCTGCACCATGGAGGAGCCATGGCTGGATCGGGACCACTGCCCGAGAGGGCGAGTGGCACATTAAGCCACACCCCCGGTGCTCCTGTCTCAGGCTGAGTGAGACCAGCCAATCAGGGAGCTCTACACAGGTGTGGAACCAATAGTGCTACCCTGAGAAGGTGCTGAAACTGAAAACAGCATATTGCAATGATGATCCGAATTCACCCTTTCCACAGCCAAGAGAAATTGTTTCAATTTTTCAAGCATCGTACCTTATCTATCTCTTTGGGGGGGTAGGTGGATCAGGCTTCTTGCACCATGGAGGTTCTACGGCTGCATCATGACCACTGCCCGAAGGGTCAAGTGGCACCAAATGTGACTCCTTGGGGGGGTAGGTGGATCAGAGTCCTTGCACCATGGAGGTGCTATGGCTCGATCGACAACGCTGCCCAAGGGGCAAGTTGCACCTTATCTATCTCTCTGGGGTGTAGGTGGATCAGGCTCCTTGCACCGTGGAGGTGCTACGGCTGGATCGTGAATGCTGCCCGAGGGGACATGTGACACCTCATCTATCTCATTGTGGGGAAAGTGGATCAGGCTCCTTGCACCATGGAGGTGCAAAGGCTGGATCGTGACCGCTGCCCGAGGGGGCAAGTGCCACCTAATCTGACTCTTTCAGGGGTAGGTGAATCGGGCTCCTTGCACCATGGAGGTGCTATGGCTAGATTGTGAACGCCACCTGAGGGGGGCAAGTGGCACCTTATCTATCTCTTTGGGGGTAGGTGGATCACGTTCCTTGCAACATGGATGTGCTATGGCTGGATCGTGACCGCTGTCCAGGTGGGCAAATGGCACCTCTTCTATCTCTTTGGGGGGTAGGTGTATCAGGCTCATTGCACCATGGAGGTGCTATGGCTGGATCCTGACTGCTGCCCGAGAGGGCAAGTGGCACAGTATGCCACACGTCTCGGGTGCTCCTGTTTCAGGTGAGTGAGGCCTGCCAATCAGGGAGCTCTACACGGGAGTGGAGCCAACAGCGCTACCCTAAGATGGCGATGAAATTGAAAGCAGCAAATTGCAATGATGATCCAGTTCAGTGTTCACACAGCCTAGAGAAATCGCAGCAATTTTTCAAGCATCGCAGCTTTATCTATCTATCTGGCAGGTAGGTGGATCAGGCTCCTTGCACTGTGGAGGTGGTATGGCTGGATAGTGACCACTGGCCAAGGGGTCAAGTGCCACCACATCTGTCTCTTTGGGGGGTAGGTGGATCAGGCTCCTTACACTTTGGAGGTGCTATGGCTGGATCGTGACCGATGCCCGAGGGGGCAAGTGGCACATTAAGAAACATGTCTTGGGTGCTCCTGTCTCAGGTGAGTGAGACCAGCCAATCAGGGAACTCAACACAGATGTAGAACCAATAGTTCTATCCGGAGAAGGCGCTGAATTTGAAAACAGCAAATTGCAATGATGATCCAGTTCAGCGTTCACACAGCCCAGAGAAATCGTGGCAATTTTTCAAACATCGCACCTTAATCATCTCTGTGGGGGGATAGGTGGATCAGGCTCCTTGCACCGTGGAGATGCTATGGCTTGATTGTAACAGCGGCCCGAGGGGGCAAGTGGAACCAAATCAGTCTCTTTGGAGGTAGGTGGAACAGGCTACTTGCACCGTACAGGTGCTATGGCTTGATTGTGACCACTTCCCGAGCGGGCAAGTGGCACCTTATCTGTCTCTTTGCAGGGTAGGTGGATCGGGCTCCTTGCACTGTGGAGGTGCTGTGGCTGGATCGTGAATACTGCCCGAGGGGGCAAGTGGCACCTCATCTATCTCTGTGGGTGGTAGGTGGATCAGGATCCTTGCACCGTGGAGGTGCTGTGGCTGGATCGTGAATGCTGCCCAAGGGGAAAGTGGCACCTTATCTATCTCTGTGGGTGGTAGGTGGATCAGGCTCCTTGAACCATGGAGGTGCTATGGCTAGATCGCGAACGCTGTCCGAGGGCTCAAGAGGCACCTTATGTATCTCTTTGGGGCTAGGTGGATCAGTCTCCTTGCACCGTGGAGGCGCTATGGCTGGATCCTGACCGCTGCCCAGGGGGTGGCACATTGCACACGCCTGGTGTTCCTGTTTCAGGTGAGTGAGACAAGCTAATCAGTGCAGCTCTACACAGGTGTGGAGCCAACAGCACTACCCTGAGAAGGCGCTGAAATTGAAAACAGAAATTGCAATGATGATCGGTTCAGCATTCACACAGCCCAGAGAATCGTTGGCAATCTTTCAAGCATCGTACCTAATCTATCTCTTCTGGTGGGTAGGTGTATCAGGCTCATTGCACCATGGAGGTGCTATGGCTGGATCCTGACTGCTGCACGAGAGTGGCACATTATGTCACACGTCTTGGGTGCTCCTGTCTCAGGTGAGTGAGGCCTGCCAATCAGGAGCTCTACACAGGCATGCAGCCAATAGAGCTACCCAGAGAAGGCAGAAATTGAAAACAGCAAACTGCAATGATGATCCGGTTCAGCGCTCACACAGCCCAGAGAAATCGTGCAATTTTTCAAGAGTCGAGCTTATCTATCTCTGCGGGTATGTGGATTATGCTCCCCTGCACCGTGGAGGTGCAATGGCTGAATCGTGACCACAGCCCGAGGGAGCATGGGCACCTTCTATCTCTTTGGAGGAAAGTGGATCAGTCTCCTTGTACCGTGGAGGTACTATGGCTGGATCATGACGGCTGCCCAAGTGGGCAAGTGGCACCTTACCTATCTCTTTGGGGGGGGAAGGTGGATCATGCTCATTGCACCGTGGAGGTGCTATGGCTGGATCCTGACCACTGCCTGAGGCGGCAAGGGGCACATTAAGCCACACGTCTCGGGTGCTCCTGTCTCAGGTGAGTGAGGCCAGCCAATCATGAAGCTCTCACAGGCGTGGAGCCAATAGCGCCACGCTGAGAAGGCACTGAAATTGAAAACAGTAAATGCAATGATGTTCCATTTCAGTGTTCACATAGCCCAGAGAAATCATAGCAATTTTTCAAGCATCGTAGCTTATCTATCTCTCTTGTGGGTATTTGGATCAGCTTCTTGCACCATGGAGGTGCAATGGCTGAACCGTGACCACTGTCCAAGATGGCAAGTGGCATTTTATTTCTCTCTTTGGGGTATGTGGATCAAGCTCCTTCCACCGCAGAGGTGCTATGGCTGGATCGTGACCGCTGGTCGAGAGGGCAAGTGGCACATTAAGCCATACGTCTCGGGTGCTCCTGTCTCAGGTGAGTGAGACCAGCCAATCAGGGAGCTCTACACAGGCATGGAGATAATAGCGCTACACTGAGAAGGTGCTGAAATTGAAAAGAGCAAATTGTAATGATGATCCTGTTCAGTGTTCACGCAGCGCAGAGAAATCGTGGCAATTTTTCAAGCTTCGCACCTGATCGATCTCTGTGGGGGACAGAAGGATTAGGCTCCTTGCACCGTGGAGGTGCTATGGCAGGATCCTGACTGCTGCCTGAGGAGGAAAGTGGCACCTCATCTATCTCTGGGGAGATGGATGATGCCCTTGCACCGTAGAGGTGGTATGGCTGGATCGTGACAACTGCCCAAGGGCAGAGTGCCACCACATCTATCTATTAGGGGTAGGTGGATCAGGCTCCTTGCACCGTGAAGGTGCCATGGCTGGATCGTGACCACTGCCCGATGGGGCAAGTGAGATTAACCCACACGCCTCGGTGTGCTCCTGTATCAGGTCAGAGAGACCAGCCAATCAGGGAGCTCTACACAGGTGTGGAACCAATGCGCTATCCTGAGAAGACGCTGAATTTGAAAACAGCAAATTACAAAGATGATCCGGTTCAGCGTACACACAGCCCAGAGAAATCGAGGCAATTTTTCAAGCATCATAGCTTATCTATCTCTCTGGGGGGTATTTGGATCAGGCTCCTTGCACCGTGGAGGTGCTATTGCAGAATCATGACAGCTGCCAGAGGGGGCAAGTGGCACCTTATCTATCTCCTTGGGGGGGTAGGTGGATCAGGCTCCTTACACTGTGGAGGTGCCATGGCTGGATCATGACCGCGGCCTGAGGGGACAAGTGGCACATTAAGCCACACGTCTCGGGTGCTCCTGCCTCAGGTGAGTGAGACCAGCTAATCAGGGAGCTCTACACAGGCATGGAGATAATAGCGCTACCCTGAGAAGGCGCTGAAATTGAATAGAGCAAATTGCAATGATGATCCGGTTCAGCTTTCACCCAGCCCAGAGAAATCGTGGCAATTTTTCAAGCATTGCACCTTATCCATCTCTTTGGGATAGGTGGATCAGGCCCTTGCACCATGGAGGTGGTATGGCTGGATTGTGACCACTGCCCAACTGAAGGAGTGCCACCCACATCTATCTCTTAGGAGGGTAGGTGGATCAGGCCTCCTAACCGTGGAGGTGCTATGTCTTTATCGTGACCGCTGCCCGAGGGACAGGGGCACCTTATCTATCATTTTGGAGGGTGGGTGGATCAGGTTTCTTGCACGGTGGAGCTGCTATGGCTGGACCATGACCGCTGCTCAAGAGGGCAAGCTGCACATTAAGCCACACCTGGTGCTCCTGTCTCAGGGGAGACAAGCCGATCAGGCAGCTCCACAGAGGTGTGGAACCAAAAGCGCCACCCTGTGAAGGTGCTGAAATTGAAAACAGCAAATTGCAATGATGATCCGGTTCAGCTTTCACCCAGCCCAGAGAAATCGTGGCAATCTTTCAAGCATCATACCTTATCTATCTCTTTGGGTGGGTAGGTTGATCAGGCTCCTTGCACCTTGGAGGTGCTAAGGCTGGATCATGACTGCTACCAAGGGCGCAAGTGGCACCTTATCTATCTCTTTGGGGGAGTAAGTCCATCAGGCTCCTTGCACCATGGAGGTGCTATGGCTGGATCAAGACCACTACCCGAGGGGCAAGTGGCACCTTATCTATCTCTTTGGGGGTAGGTGAATCAGGCTTCTTGTACCATGGAGGTGCTATGGCTGGATCGTGACCACTGCAAAAGGGGCAAGTGGCACCTTACCTATCTCTTTGGTGGGGGAGGTGGATCACGCTAATTGCACTGTGGAGGTGCTATGGCTGGATCATGACCGCTGCCAAAGGGGGCAAGTGGCACATTAAGCCACACGTCTCAGGTGCTCCCGTCCCGAGACCAGCCAATCAGGGAGCTCTTCACAGGCATGGAGCCAATAGCGCTACCCTGAGAAGGCTCTGAAATTCAAAACAGCAAATTGCAATGATAATCCAGTTCAGCGTTCACACAGCCTAGAGAAATCATGGCAATTTTTCAAGCGCTGCACCTTATCTATCTCTTTGGGGCGCAGGTGGATCAGGCTCCTTGCAAAGTGGAGGTGCTATGGCTGGATTGTAACAGCGGCCCGAGGGGGCAAGTGGAACCAAATCAGTCTCTTTGGGGGGAAGGTGGAACAGGCTCCTTGCACCATGGAGGTGCTATGGCTGGATCGTGACTGCTGCCTGAGTGGTCAAGTGGAACCAAATCAGTCTCTTTGGGGGGGTAGGTGGAACAGGCTACTTGCACTGTACAGGTGCTATGGCTTGATCATGACCACTTCCCAAGTGGGCAAGTGGCACCTTATCTGTCTCTTTGGGTGGGTAGGTGGATCAGGCTCTTTGCACCGTGGAGCTGCTATGGCTGGATGGAGACCACTGCCCAAGGGGGCAAGTGCCACCTTATCTATCTCTTGGGGGGTAGGTGGATAAGGCTCCTTGCACTGTTTAGGTACTATGGCCGAATCGTGACCGAGGCCCTAGATGGCAAGTACACCTTATCTGTCTCTTTGGAGGGTAGGTGGATCAGGCTACTGCACCGTGGAAGTGCAATGGCTGGACCTGATCATTGTCCGTGGATCAAGTGGCAAATAAGCTGTCTCTTTGGGGTAGGTGGATCACGCCCCTGCATCATGGAGGTGTATTTCTGGATCGTGATTGCCCGAGGGGCAAGTGGCACTTTATCTATCTCTTTCGAGGCAGGTGGATTAGTCTCCTTGCACCATGGAGGTGCCATTGCTGGATCATGACTGCTGCCTGATGAGGCAAGTGGCACCTTATCTATCTCTTTGGGGGTAGGGGATCAGGCTCCTTGCACCGTGGAGGTGTTATGGATGGATCCTGACTGTGGCCAGGGGGAAGTGGCACTTATCTAAGTCTTTGGGGGCAGGTGCATCAGGCTCCTTGCATGGTGTGGTGCTATAGTTGGATCGTGACCGCTGCCTGGGGAAAATGGCATCTTATCTATGTATACAGGGGATAGGTGGATCAGGCTTCTTGCACCGCTGAGGTACTATGGCTGCATCATGACCATAGCGAGGGGCAAGTGGCCCTTTATCTATGTCTTCAGAGGGTAGGTGGATCAGGCTTCTTGCACCGTGGAGGTGCATGGCTGGATCATGACCGCTGCCCAATGGGGCAAGTGGCACCTTAGCTCCCTTTTTGGGGGGGTAGGTGGATCAGGCTCCTTGCACCAAGGAGGTGCTATGGCTGGATCGTGACCGCTGCCTGAGGGGGCAAGTGGCACTTTAAGCCACACGTCTCGGGTGCTCCACACTCAGGTGAGTGAGACCAGCCAATCAGGGAGCTCTACACAGGTGTGGAACCAATAGCACTACCCTGAGAAGGCGAGGAAATTGAAAACAGCAAATTGCAATGATGATCTAGTACAGCGTTCACACAGCCCAGAGAAATCGTGACAATTTTTCAAGCGTAGTACCTTATCTATCTCTTTCGGATGTAGGTGGATCAGGCTCCTTGCACCGTGGAGGTGCTATGGCTGGATCGTGACCACTGCCTGAGGGGGCAAGTGGCAATTTATCTATCCCTTTGGGGGGTAGGTGGACTGGGCTCCTTGCACCGTGGAGGTGTTATGGCTGGATCGTGACCGCTGCCCCAGGGGGCAAGTGGCACCTTATCTCTCACTTTGGGGGGTAGTTGGATCAGGCTTCTTGCACCATGGAGGTGCTATGGCTGGATCGTGACCGCTGCCGAGAGAGCCTGTGGCACCTTATCTCTGTCTTCAGGGGTAGGTGGATCAGGCCCTTGCGCCATGGATGTGCTACGGCCAGATCATTACTGCTGAACGAAGGGGCAAGTGGCACCTTTCTATCTCTTTGGGGTAGGTGGATCACGCCCTTGCACCGTGGAGGTGCTATAGCTGGATCGTGACCGCTGTCCAGGTGGGCAAGTGGCACCTTATCTCTCTTTAAGGGGTAGGTGGATCAGGCCCTTGCACGTGGAGGTGCTATGGCTGGATCGTGACCGCTAGGAGGATTCAAGTGGCACCTTATCTGTCTCTTTGGGGGTAGGTGGATCAGGCCCTTGCAGCGTGGAGGTTCTATTGCTGGATCATGACCCCGCCCAAGAGGGCAAGTGGCACCCTTTCTATCTCTTTGGGGTAGGTGGAACTGGCTACTTGCACTGTGAAGGTGCAATGACTGATCATGACCGCTGCCCGATAGGGCAAGTGGCACATTAAGCCACACTTCTGGTGCCCTCTCTCAGGAGAGTGAGACCAGCCAATCAGGGAGCTCTACACAGGCATGGAGCCAATAGCACTACCCTGAGAAGGCACTGAAATTGAAAACAGGAAATTGCAATGATAATCCGGCTCAGCATTCACACAGCCCAGACAAATCGTGGCAATTTTTCAAGAGTCGACCTTATCTATCTTTCTGGGGTAGGTGGATCAGGCTCCTTGCACCATGGAGGTGCTATCACTGATCATGAGCACTGCCCAGGGGCAAGTGGCAACTAATTATGTCTTTGGGGTAGATGGATCAGGCCCATTCCACTGTGGAGGTGCTATGGCTGGATCATGACCACTGCCCAAGTGAACAAATGGCACCTTATCTATCTCTTAGGGGTAGGTAGATCAGGCCCTTGCACTGTGGAGGTGCAATGGCTGGATCATGACCGCAGCCTGAGGGGGCAAGTAGCACCTTATCAGTCTCTTTGGGGGGTATGTGGATCACACTCCTTGCACTGTGGAGGTGCTATGGCTGGATCGTGACCGCTGCCCAAGGGGTTAAGTGTCACCTTATCTATCTCTTTGGGGGGTAGGTGGATGAGGCTTCTTGCACCGTGAAGGTGCTATGGCTGGATCCTGAATGCTGCCCGAGGGGGCAAGTGGCATCTTATCAATCTCTGTGGGTGGTAGGTGATCAGGCTTCTAGCACCATGGAGGTGCCACTGGATGGATCATATCCATCTCATTGGGGGACAGGTGATCAGGCCCTTGCACTGTGTAGGTGCAATGGCTGGATCGTGACCACTGACCGAGGGGATAAGTGGCACCTTATCTATCTCTTTGTGGGGGTAGGTGGATCAGGCCCCTTGCACCATGGAGGTGCTATGGCTGATCAAGACCGTTGCTCGAGAGAGCAACTGGCACCTTATCTATCTCTTTGTGGACAGGTGGACTGTCCCTTCACAGTGGAGGTGCTATGGTTGGATCATGACCACCGCCTGAGGGGGCAAGTGGCACATTAAGCCACATGTCTCGGTGCTCCTGTCTCTGGTGAGTGACACCAGCCAATCAGGGAGCTCTCACAGGCGTGGAGCCAATACAGCTACCCTGAGAAGGCGCTTGAAATTGAAAAATAGCAAACTGCAAATGATGATCTGTTCAGCATTCACAAAGCCCAGAGAAATCGTGGCAATTTTTCAAGCATCTTACCTTATCTATCTCTTTGGGGGGAGGTGAATCAGGCTCCCTGCACCTTGGAGGTGCTATGGGTAGATCATGACCGCTTCTTGAGGGTTCAAGTGGCACCTCACCTATCTCATTGGGAGGCAGGTGGATCAGTCTCCTTTCACCGTGGAGGTGCTCTGGCTGGATTGTCACTGCTGTCCGATGGGGCAAGTGGCACATTAAGCCTCATATCTCGGGTGCTCCTGTCTCAAGTGAGTGAGACCAGCCAATCAGGGAGCTCTACACAGGCGTAGAGCCAAAAACGCTACCCTGAGAAGGCGCTGAAATTGAAAACAGCAAATTGCAAGTGCTGATCTGTTTCAGTGTTCACACAGCCCAGAGAAATTGTGGAAATTTTTCAAGCATCGTACCTTATCTATCTCTTTGGGGGGGTAGGTGGATCAGGCTCTTTGCACCATGGAGGTGCTATGGCTGGATTGTGAATGCTCCCCGAGGAGGCAAGTGGCACCTCATCTTTGTATTTGGGGGGAAGGAGGATCAGGCCCCTTGCACCATGGAGGTGCTAGCTGGATGATGACCGCTGCCCGAGGGGCAAGTGGCTCCTTATGTATCTCTTTGGGGTAGGTGGATCAGGCTTCTGCACCGTGGTGGTGCTATGGCTGGATCATGAATACTGCCAGAGGGGCAAGTGGCTAAATAGGTATGGTGGGTAACGGATCCTTGTTCTTA